>OX387245.1:228332322-229582322 GCA_947561735.1 Cenchrus americanus
TAAATTTAAAGAGTCGTTTATTAATACTATTTTTATAATTTGGGATTTATCTTTTTTTTCTAACACATCTTGTGAAAAATAATGACGAATTAGCAATAGTTGGGTAACGGAAGATTATATTATTCTTGTGATCAAAACTAGAATAATTTTCACAGAATGTGGATATCATATCTACATCCTTGGTACTGGTGATATTCTGCTACTGAGCCGCCCCGGAGCATCTAGTGCAGGACCGTCGATGGCCATGAGCAAGGTAGGCGACCGCTCATGGCCCCCCAAAATCAAGATCCTCCGAATTATAATGTTATATACTTATGTATTTTAGTCTCGCATATATTATGTTCCGTGTCTAACACATTTATGTTAACTAAATTATTTTAATGTGTTGTCTTAAGCCGGTGTCACAGTTGCGATCACATCTCTTGCGTTAATGACAGATTAATTAGATTTAATTTGGCTATGAGTATTTGCTTGAAAAAGATTACCTTCTGGTCTAGAAAAATTTTAAACCCCTACCTCACCTTTACATGATGGCACCTATGCCTAGACATGTCTAGGCCGAGCTTTGCATCATGCTTTCGGTATAGGATAGACATTGAGTTTTTTAACCTCGTCCTGAAATTTGCTCCCACGAAAAATTGAACCCAGGATCGGAAGGTGCTACTCAGCCCCCCTAACTTCAGATAGAGAACCATAGGCAATTAGAGCTAATTCACGAGATGAATTTATTAAACCTAATTAATCCATAATTAGCACATAATTACTGTAGGGTCACTGCTTAATTAGGTTTAATGGATTTATCTTGTGAACTACCCTCATTTTAATCATTTTTATTATCCATCTATGTTTAGTCTTTTTAATTAACATCTAAGCGTCAATGTGATCCGAGCTAAACTTTAGCAAAGATATCAAGCACTCTCAAACGACCTCGTTTTTAATTCGCACACGAACCACAAATTTCTGGAGTGAGGTCTGATCGGGTGCCTCCACTCCGACTTGGCAAGATCTACGTCCAACGAGTAGGCGACTCCATGGACATCCGAAAAGGTGAGCATGGCTTTACATCACCGCCACCAACTATATCATGGCATGGTATAGGTTTGCTCTAGCCACCGACGAAGGGTAGATACGGGTTTTCATATTGATGGATGCTCAGCGCCTTGTAGTCGCTGGTGGAGGGGACTCAGCCAAACACACATAGACAAGTTGTTCCACTTGTCCTTGTACCCAGTGACGACACTAGTGGTGGGCAAGGTGGTGGTGACTGCACCTTTGGTTGGGCTAACCACGTAACACTACGGGAAACTCTCTCTTTGCTGGGCGCCCAAAACTTTGCCATGCACATTTTTCGGGTACACGGCAAAGAGGAGCTTTACCTTGCGGCTTTTCCACAGTGCACGGAAAAAACACGCTCGGCAAAAAATGGTTTGCCATGCGTTTTTCTCATGGCGCACGACAAACTTTTTTGTTGCCGGATGTTACCCTTGTTTACAACCATTAGCTCATGCCTTGCCTTTGCGGTGCGCTAGGACAAGGCGCGCGGCAAAAACATTCCCTTTGCCGTGCGCCGTAGGAAAATGCACGGCAAACATTTATTTGCCATGTGTTTTCCTCTGGCACACGACAAGCATATATGTTCGTCGTGAGTTTCCCTCCGGCTCACGCCAAAGTATTTATTACAAAAAATTGGTTTTTGTACTTCTTTTATTTCTCCACTACAAAAACATTAGTTTGTACTCTATATTTCAATTTTATACATGTCTTGATAAATCTACTATTTTAACAATTATGTGTCATTTAAAGAATTTTTGCCTTATACATCGAATTTTAATTGCAAGTGTATAAAAGTAATGGAGCAAAGTTTGTGGAAATTTGATATTCATGTAACTGAATCATTTTCAAGACCTTATCCATGAAATTGAATAAAATTTTGAACATTTATTCACGAATCATGAAAATCCACATGTGCTTCCAATGTTTTTTAATTGTATAAAATGCAAACAAAGTTTGAAAATCATGAGATTCATTAAGGGCTCATGATATCCTGTGAGAAACTTGTGATAAATCATATAGAGTGTTTTGAGTAAGTCGTCATGGATGGTGTTTAGAAATCGAAGCATCTCACAGGAAGCTAAGTTTCAGAGTGATGAGAGCCACTTGATTAGGTTTGTAGCTTTAGTAAAGATCAAATTGGATATTGACTTCAACATTTTTTCTCCAGTGAACATACAACATAGAGTGTCTCATCCTAATTTATGGTAATTTTTTGCATCTATTTGATAATTTTAGTACATTAACTCTAATTATGAGATTGAAATAGATATAAATTAATTTTGAGCTATACCTACATGGAAAAATAGAATAAAGTCTCGTAAAAATGATATCCATGTTCTTGAGTCCAGTGTATGGCTTTATCTGAGAATTAATTAAAATTCAAATGATGTTATCACGAAAATTTGGATTGTGAGTGGTGTATTCAAAAATATCTTTACCGTGCGCCATGGGTAGCAGCACACGACTTGTTTGTCATGCGCCAAGGTCCACCACACACGGCGAAGGCCCACTAGCCGGCCCATCATTCCACGGCCAAAAAAAACTTGTCGGCCTATTTAACCCGCTCCCCTATCCCAAACCCTAGGGCGCCCTCACTCTCTCCCCCTCCTTTCGGCCGCCGCCGCTCTCTCGCTCCCACCCCCATATCATGTCGGCCTCATGCCGAACTCTTCAGCCACCTCCCTCCCTCACTCTCCCTGCAATGGCGGACGTCGATGGGCGTGGTGCGTGGTGGCGCGTGGAGCCACAGCGAGATCTGGATGGCCGCCTCCTCCCGGCATGGAGGGAGCAACAGCGGCGTCCATGGAGGAGGAAGCGAAGTAGCACGGGTGGTGGTAGGGCGGGAGCGACGCGGATAGCGTGTGTGGTGCCCTCCTCTCCACGGCGCACGGTGCGACACTCCCCACGACACGGCAAAGCTTCACCATGTGTGACGCGACCCCCCTCCTCTCTCGACATGGAATGATTTCGTGCATGTTTCCGTTCACCTTAGCACAAGCCCGGAGAACTCCTAGCATGTGATTTGTCCCGGAGATCTCCTGGTTTGTGCTCAGGTGAACGGAAACATGCACGAAATCATTCCAGGTTTTTACCACTGACTACACATGTGATATAACGACCACTCGTCACATTTCGTGATTTTTCGACTATATTTCCATTTTATATAATTTGAAAACGATTCGCGGGAAAGTGAGTGGACATGCGATCCGCCCAAAGATGTTTGAATTTTGGCACGTGGACCTAGATTAGGACTAAACTCACACTAAAAAGCAAGAATATCATTTTTCCCGTCACATACATGCACTTTGTTTTGATGACTTGCGGCTCAAATTCGAAATATGCAGAGAAATTCAAAACAAAGACCAAAATACATAAAATATAGTAAACATTTGTCAAAAATCATACCAAAATTGCAAATCAATCTCTAGGTCATGTACCTTTACCAAAGAAAAAAACTCAAACCCAAAAACAAAAAGAAAATTATTTCTTTGCCGAGGGGCACAGCGGGGCCCTCGGCAAAGAACGGTATGCCGAGAGCCGGCCGTCGGCACCGGCTCCCCGTGTGCCGACGGCCGGGCCCGGCGCTCGACAAAGGACGGTCAACCGGGTTTTCAACGCGGTCAACGGGGGCGGGGCGCTTTGACGAGGGATCACTCTTTGCCGACGGCCCCCTTGATCCGGCCGTCGGCAAAGGCGTGCGGTTACCCCCCCCCCCCCCGCCGCCGAAACACTTAGCCATTTCTTCAATCTCTCCCCCGCGCCCTCCCGCCGCCGCCGCCGCCACCGCCACCTCCACCTCCCCGCCGCCGTCCTCCTCGCCTCCTCCACCGCCACCGCCCGCCGTCGGGTCCTCCTCGCCTCCGCCACCGCCACCTCCCCGCCGTCGGCTCCTCCTCGCCTCCGCCACCGCCACCTCCCCGCCGCCGGCCGCACGCAGCACCGCCCGCCGCCCCTCCCCCGCCCGCCCCCCCGCACGCCGCCGCCCTCCCTCCCCCCGCCCGCCCCCCCGCCGCCGTCGCCCTCCCTCCCCCCCCCCGCCCGCCGCCGCCCGCCCCCTTCCCGCCCTCCCTCCCCTCTCGCCGACCACCAATCCGTCCTCCCTCCCCCCCGCCCGAGAAGAAAACGAAGGGAGAGGAGCAATGGAGTAGGAGTTGGAAGAAAAAGGAGAGGGAGGAGAAGGGGATAGGAGAAGGAGAGGGAGGAGAAGCCCGGGGGACGCCCCCGCCGTCGTCGTCCGCCCGAGCAAGGTGAGCCGAAGCGAGGAATGTGAGTAGTGGTAGAATGACTAGTGGTTGAATTAGCACTGCCTTGTTGAGTTCGATTAGAATGCATATATCACTAGTGATAGAATAACTACTGGTAGAATTGGCACTGCCTTGTTGAGTTCGATTAGAATGCATATCTTTGTTGTCGGCCTTCGTGTCGAATGTTTAATTGCAGGTTTTGACACCTCACCGTGCAGGGGAGGTGCTG
This sequence comes from Cenchrus americanus, assembly GCA_947561735.1. Lineage (NCBI taxonomy): Eukaryota > Viridiplantae > Streptophyta > Magnoliopsida > Poales > Poaceae > Cenchrus > Cenchrus americanus. The sequence continues at coordinate 228,336,850 of OX387245.1, forward strand.
CCGAAATTTTGACCTAAGTTGTATTTTCTTTTTTTTCAGAGATGGGCTAGTGGAAGGCAAGCCGGAGTACCTCGACGACCTTGATCTTCTTCGTTGGCGTTGCGGATCTGCCTGCACTGCGGCGCCTTGTCACCGTCAGGCCCTAGGTATGAATAACCCGTCTTCCCGGTCGTATGGTCGTAGATCGCGTAACCTAGTTAGGTGTCTCCCGTCCGAAAGAGATACGGGCCGGAGGTATGCATTTACGTGCATACCTCCGACCGTATCTCGTTTCGGATTGTCCACGTTCTCCGGAACGCCCGCGGATCCGTAGATGAGTTAGTTTCCATGTCCCGGTCCGATCCGAGGCGAGTTTTGGCATCACCTCCCGTTGTTCTCCGGATACACAATCTCCATACTCGGACGTGTATCCGGAGAACGGCGGGGAGGTGTCGCCGAAATTCAGCCTCGATCGGATCGGGGCATGGAAACTAACTCATCTACGCATCCGCGGGTGGGATTAGGACCTATCCTCACATATTAGACAAGAGGGATCACGATGTACATGGATTTTATGGTTCGCATTCCTGTATGACAAAGGATGGAGGACCGTCAGTGGATGTACACTGGCCAGAGAAGTAAGCGTGATTTTGACGATGAATGGAAGGATAAGACCAATGGTTTCTTGGAATTTGCATGGGCCAATTTTCGTGGTCATTTGCTAGTTTGGTGTCCCTTCACAAAATGTGACAACAAGAGGAGAGTTGGCAAGGAGGATATGGGCCGACATCTTCTGTACAATGGATTTACCAAAGACTATACCGTGTGGATCTACCATGGTGAAGCACATCGTATGAGAGAGGAGGTGGTGAGACCACGCCTGGAGGGGTGTGATGATGATGCGGGGGTTGTAGACATGTTAGAAGATGCTCACCAAGCACTTTTCAATGACAACCGTGATAAGGAGGCGATGGAGGAGGAGGCAAAGTTGTTCTACAAGATGATGGACTCGGCAAAGATACCTCTTCACGACCACACCACCGTTTCGCAATTGGACGCCATTGGGCGGTTATTAGGGGTGAAATCCGAGTTAAACATCAGTCGAGCGAGCTTCAACGGGTTGTTGGTCATTGTTGGCTCCTTGCTTCCAAAGGGCCATTCACTACCAACGTCCATGTACGAGTCAACAACACTATTCAAAGCACTTAAGATGCCGTATGAGCGAGATAGATGCCCGTGTGAATGGGTGTGTCCTTTTTAGGAAGGAACACGCGGATGCCACGCACCGTCCAAAGTGCAAATCCTCGAGGTTCGAAGAGGTCCCACTGGGGATGGTCGGATGAAGCGGATCGATATCGCCCAAAAGATCGTACGGTATCTTCCGTTCGTGCCGAGGATCCGGCGACTTTACATGACCGAGGAAACCGCCAAACGGATGACATGGCATAAGCATGGCATACGGTATAGTCCCGACAAGATGGTACATCCATCGGATGGTGAAGCATGGCAAGATTTCTTTGATGGACAACATCTTGAGAAAGCAAGCAGAGGCTCGTAATGTACGTGTTGCGCCGGCAACCGATGGGTTCAATCCTTATGGAATGAGTACCGCCCCTTACACATGTTGGCCCGTGTTCGTTATACCCTTGAATCCCCCCCCCCCGTGTTGCCTTCCAACGGGACACGGTATTCATGTCCTTAATAATTCCTGGACACCCGGGGAGTAATATGGGTGTGTATATGGATCCTTTGTGGGATGAATTGATTAGTGCTTGGGAGGAAGGTATATGGACATACGACCGAGATGAAAGGTCATCCTTCAAGATGTATGTTTGGTACCAATACTCTATTCATGACTTCCTGGCGTATGGGTTGTTCTCAGCCTGGTGTGTTCATGGAAAGTTCCCGTGCCCAATATGTGTTGTGGGGAAAGCCGCGGCTCTCGCACACACAAACAATGAGAGAAGACAAGAGCTCAAGAACCAAAACCAAAACTCAGAACAAAGGACAACCGAAAAGTTCTTCACTCAACAGTTGATTTCTCAAAAGTCGATCCCCTTTACATGCGCCGGTCCGTCTCCTTTTATAGGGAGGCGGGCGGAATTTTTTACATTCCGAAAACACCCTCGTGTAAAACGAATCAAAACGGAATGTGCTAGGCTATCTTCGGGTAATCTCCAATTGGGCCTCCACGTAATCGGCGCTTCATGATGTCACGCCGCAAATCGCGGCGCCTTTCCGGCTCTCATCACATGCGCCCGTCGGGAAGAAAAACCCCCGGCCTCTTGGAGATCCCCCCTTTCGCCTAGCACCCATCGTCACCCGAAACGAAACCACACTCAAGTTTGAATTCATTAAGTGTTAGGAACGACGAAACCCCCTGCTCGAATCCCGGGTCGGGGGCCCTCTATGTGAATAACATTCGCTCTAGGGGTTTCGTCGTGGAATGAGTTGACAAACGCAATTTTGCCGCCCTGTGTTGAGTCGGATTTGTGCTGATGGCTTTGGCGGCGACGAAGGGTATTTGCCAAATCGCAATGCCTAGAAGGTGGGAGTGTAATCTACTGCCTCTGAGGCTTTGCCGCCGGCGTCCTTCGCATAGCTGTTCTCCACTCTTTGGGTATGCGAAGGCTCGATTCCGAATCCCCCCAACAGAAGCCCCTCGATGGCGAGGCGCTTGCCTTAAATGCAAACCTGAGCCAGCGAAACCCTGGGATCGAGAATCGAGGCAAAAGAAAACGTCTTCCCCGGCAGCGGTGCCCCCGGAGTCTCGCTTGAAATACCCAGACTGCCCTTGGACGGGTGTTTTTTACCGTTGAGTTTGAAATTTTCGACCGTTGGGTTTTTACCGCCTATAAATAGACGGGGACCGCTGCCGGTGCAGCCCCGCCTGTTTTCCCCATCCTCATTCTTCCTCGTGGCTTTTGCTTGTTGTTTTCGCCTCCGCTTCCGGCGAGTCGCTTCCGCGGAAGCCCCAGTCCAATTTTCGAGGTTAATTTTGCTTCCGCTTTTCACACTCGCTTTCGTTCTTCACTTTCCAATACTGGGCACTTGAGTCCATGTTACTGAAGAGACTTAGTTGTTTGCGTCAAGCACTCTTGCGAAACCATGGAGGACGAAGGATCGTCGTCAAACCGTGGGAAACAGATTGCGCCGGCGGTTGCGGAAGCTACCGCGAGCTCCTCCACCTCGACGTCTAGCTCGGAGTCTGGTAAGATTTCTGGCTTGGATTGGTCTGCCAGCTCTCGTGAGAGCGGCACTACCTCATCTTCTTCTAGTAGCGATGCAAGTAGTGGTTCGGATGGGGGTTATGTCGAAATAATGCCTAGCGACACAGATGTTGAGAAACGAGTGCTTGAGGACGTGGAGGAGGGCGAAATAGGAGTGGAGGCTGATGCAGTTATGGAGGAGTCTGAAGGGAACCCGTCTGGGGCGAAGGCTCGCACTTGCTATATTGGTCGGTCCTTGATGACTCGGTCCGATTTAGATACCTTGCGGTTAGAAGGATGTTTCGAGCCCGGGGTGTGTAGATTGCCTGGGAATGAGACCACGCCCAAACCCCGGAAGAATGAAAGTGTGGTGTTCCGGGACTTTTTCACTGCGGGCCTTCGGTTGCCTGTATCCAAGAAGTTTGCGGATATTTTGGCGGCCTATGGTGTTCAAATTCATCAGTTGACGCCCAATTCCATCCCTCAAGTGCTGAAGTTTTTGTGGGCATGCCGAACCTTTGCTGGAGATAACGATGTCGAGACCTTCGTTCGACATTTCGAGATTCATTGGGCTAGAAAACTAGTGAAGGTTGATGATGAAGACAGGGAAGCTCAATATGGCTGCTGCACCTTTCAAACCCGTCGCTTAGCCAAAAATCGAGGCTCCGGTGGAGTTGGCTCCGCGTACAAGAACAAGTGGGCTAATCGATGGACTTCGTACTGGTTTTATGTTCCCATCGAAGTGATTGGTCGAAACTCGAAGCAAGAAGAAGTGACGACTTACGATTTGGCTAGCCGCATGGTCGATCTTGAGGTTGAGCTGTCGCCAGAGTTGACGAAAGCCAGCCGGTCCTCAGCAAGTACGACGGCTTTCTATCAGGCTACGCGTGTGATCACCACGCGCGATGCCCTGGAAGAATTTGTGGCTGCTGATGTCTGGCCATGCCAGCCCCGATGGGGGTCGTGGGCATTCAAGGTGCAGTGGTTGCCCGGGCTCGACAATGATGTGCGAAGCCCCATTTTCAATGTCAAACGACCAGAAAACATGACAGACGAAGAGATTGTTGCTGAAGTGGAGAGAAAGGTCGTACAGATGATAGGGAATTTTACCCATAAGGAATGGGAGTGTGCCCAGAGGATTTTGAAACATCAGGGCCGTGTTAACCGAGTTTTTGACGAGATGGGAGTGACATATTCCCCTCGTCCGGTGCCTCCGACGGCCGGCAAGAAGATGCAGCCTCCGGGCAACGTTGGGTCTGAAGTCGCCGACACCGGACGAAAGGCTAAGTTAGGCAAGACCAGTTTAGCTGTTGAAAGTGTTGCGAAAAACAGTAAAGCCCAAGATATCTTGGCCAAGCGGAAAGCGGACGCTGCGAAAGCGACCCTGCCACCGCTTGCTGAAAAATCCACAAAGTTGTCGAAAGTTAGCGAAACTTTGGCTCGACGGAAGATTGAGGCGGCAAAAGTGGCTGCGGCCGAAAGGGAGAAGAAGAAAACGCAAGACCCCACCGTCCCTGTGGAGACAGATAAGGGACCGTCCCTGAAGAAGAGACCGCTGGACACTGCTGAAAAGGTGAAGCAGCTTGCGGTGAAAGAGAAAAAGACCGAAGATGCTGAGGCCTCCGCTAAGAGAGCGCGAGTTGATCCAGTTGCTGAGACTGACGAAGATGTTGATATTATGCCCGCACCTCAGATTCAACCGTGCACTAAGTATCCTCCGAAGGGATCGGCAAAGAAATTGGTTGAGGGGCCTCCGCCGTTGGGTCAAACCGATGCGGAAGAGTTGGAGGTGCGGGAGGCTAGAGGTAGGCGTGTGGCCGAATTGATTCGAAGGATATTGCCATGGGCGAGGCGGCTCCGAGAGGGCGTATGGCCGGTCTTGTGGATGTTGTGGATGAGTCGGAATCGCTTTGTTATATTGATGACGACACCACTCGATCGAACGAGGACCGGGTGTGTCGGCCGTCGCGGCCCCAATGCGAAGCCGCGACAACTCTTAACGAGGGCTCCGGTGCGAAAGCCCGAGAATGTGATTGATCCGGATGCTCCGGAAGTTGAGGCTTCGGCGGCACCGACGTTTCGCTCGCCTCCTCCGGTGTCACAAGATGTTGGCCCGGCGTCGGCGAAACCTATTGAGGCCGCCGCGTCGGGAAAATTAACGGCGTCCGAAAGTCTTCGGCCGAAGATGCTTTGGTACAATGCGAACTTCCGAACTTTTTTCTTTCGTGTTTTTCCTTTTCTTTACGCATTTTTGTTTGTTTACGCTTTTTGCTTTGCTATTATTTTTGGCAGCGAACACTTTGGTCAACTTGAGCGTTAAAGACCGGGAGGAAGAAGTGTTCCATATTGAGGCGGATCCCTCCGCATCAGGGCCGGGTCTCGCGTCAATGCTAGGGGAGCCAGGTGTGATGTTTTGTTTGCCGTTTTGCTTTTTGATTTTTGATTTTGCACCTTCGTCGTGCTAACGATGCGGAGGATGTGCGCTAGATGACATTGTTACTAATCATCTCGCAGATTTTGAGCGTACCCTGGAGGGCCTCAGCGCTGATGATCTAATGAAGATTGTACGCGCTTATCTTTCAAGGGGTATCCTCGCCTGCCAAAAGGGCTTCGAAAGGGCTACGTCGGAAGCAAAAACCTCAGCTGATAGGCAAAAGGCATTGGAAGATGAGAATCGACGCCTGAGGGAAGAGAATGAAAAGTTGAGACGCGACGCCGATGGTTGGGCGAATCAGCGCGTCAAGCATCAAGAAGCCCTCGACGCCTTAAAAAGGGAGCTCGAGTTGAGCGTTAAATGCTATGAAGAGTGTCGTCAAGAATTAAAAGATATGGTGACGCAAAACGACACGCAGAACATCCTGTTGGAGGCCAACGCCAATCTCATTACAGAGCTGAAAAAAGTGAAAGGCGAGCTCGAAGATACTTTGGAGAAAAATGAAGCTTATTGCCACCAACGGGGGCGTATCTAGCGACTGAGTATCGTCGAGCTTTGGAAAGCTTTGGTGCCGAGGCCCAGGACTTCAAAATTACCGACAACATCTCAAGTTTTGTAGAGTGGCCGCATAGCGAATTGAAGCTTCTTCCCGATACCATGAGCAAGATTGGGGATTATGGCACCGCTACCTCGCTTCCGAGATGTTGCCGAGCCTTCTCGAGCAACGGGGTTGTGAGCATTTCAAAACTTTTGGGAGCCGAGGCTTCGTGTTTCCTTCACCCGACGACGCTCCAGCCCCAAGCAAGACGGTTGATCTGATAAATAAGATCATCCTTCGGAACTTTTGGGCCAAAAGTGGGCGAGCGCATGCGCGGAAGAAGGCGGTGGACCGTTTGGCGAAGGTAAGTCGTTTTGGTTTATTTCGGCCTTCGGTCACCTTTACTAATCGATCGCTTATGATGGTTGTTAATGCTTTCTTCCTTCTCATAGCTCCATTTTGGGCAGGCAAAACAAGCTTTGGAGCTTCGAGAGCATCGCACAACGCACGGTCCTGAGGCTACTTTGGGGCCTTACGGACCCGCAAGGGATTGGCCGCCGAAGCCCGCAGATGATGCCCCTGAACAGGCGATTCCCGGAGCCCCAGTTCGCGAGGCGCCTCAAGGCGAAAGCAGCCAGGTGGACCCCGTCACCGGAGAAGCGTTGGCTCCCCTTCGGCTCTGAATTAGTGGACCAACGTTGTGAACAAAAATTGAGAATGGCGTGTTAGCCCGTTGAACATTTGAAAGATGAAGTGTAAACTTGAATGCCACTGTAATGTGCTATAGATGTCGATCGTAATTTTTGTTGTGTTAAGGCTGTTGAACGTTCAGAGCTTAAGTTATCGCTGCTTTCGAGTTACAGGTTTCGAAAGAAAACGTCTTCCCCCCCTTCGGAAGCAGAGATAACTTCAGATCGACTACTTCGCTTGGGATTGTTATGTCGTCAAAGTTTAGAGCTTGCTGGTCCACTTAAACGTTTCACGATGCTTAGTGTTGAATTTTCTCGTTTGTTGCTTACGGTTTTTCCTTTTTGGTTAAAAACAAATAGGACTAGCCTTCGACGCGACGCTTAGGCGTGGAACGTGTCGAAGGACTAGGAGCCGCTTTGGGTTTGTCAAATTTTACAGCTTTTGAGCTGTTTTTTGACGACGCATCTGTTCGCGTTTTTTTAGAGATGGTCGATATGGAAACGTGCCTTATTACTTGCGACGCGCTTTCCGCGCAAGTTAAGGACTATGACGCTTCCGTTATGAAATTGTTTCGATTCGAGATTGAATCGCTTTTGAACGTCCTTCCCGGACGGGGCCGACGAGAGGGCGACTCTTTAAAAAATTGATTCTTGTGAATCGTTACGACCGCACCACTTGTGGGTGGGCTACTAATGAGTAGCACTTTGATGCTCTCACTTTCGGAGAGGGCTATTTTGAAATAGCACTTCAATTCATCCCCTTTTGGGATGGGCTATATTGAAATAGCACTTTAAGCCATGCGAAAGAGACACAACAAAATTTTAGGGAGGAAGTATTCCATTCATTTTGGAAGTAAATTTTACATCAAGGCTGCCTCGTTAAAAACCTCACGCTCCAGAGTGGAGTCCTCCCTATGTGAGGAAAAGAGTACCCGCCTTGTTATTGAATTGTAAAATGCGAAAGTAAATGCTGGAAAAAGCAAATCTAAGATAAATCCTCCGCACTTATAGTACCGTGCGAAAGGCTCCTACTGAAAGTAAACTACGGAAAAAACTTACACAAGTTGTCCACATTCCACGAATAAGGCAACTCCACACCTGCTTCGTCTTTGAGACGAAAGGCCCCATCTCGAACCGAGCTTGAAACCACATAAGGTCCTTCCCAAGCAAGCCGGAATTTTCCTACGGCGTCGGCGTTCTTCTTTCTTTTTCAAGACGAAGTCTCCCACTTTGATGTTCTTGAGGGATACTTTCTTGTTTCTCCACTTTCACGGTTTCCTCTTGATACTTCAACAGGTTTTGGACTGCATCAAGTCTGTCGATTTCCACCAAGTCCTTGTCGGCTTCTTCGCTCTCGCGAGAGCTACCAGCCAAAACTCTGGCGCTTTGGTTGGATAGCTCTTCGGGGCACATTGCTTCGGCCCCGTACAGCAGTCTGAATGGTGTGAATTTGGTTGTTCTTGACTCTGTAGTGTTGTGCGACCAGACAACTCGCGAGAGCTCATCTGCCCATTTTCCTTTCTTCTGCTCAAAGAGGCATTTCTTGATGGCGGAGAAAATTTGCCCATTGGCCCTTTCCACAGCGCCATTGGATTGAGGGTGGTACACGGATGCGAAGCATAGCTTTGTCCCAATTGAACGACGGTATTCCCCGAAATCTTGACGGTCGAATTGCTTTCCATTGTCGACGAGTGAGCTCTTTGGGTACCCCAAATCCGCAAATGACTTGCCGCCAAAAGAATTTCCCGATAGTGGGCGAGGTGATGGTGGCGAGAGGCCTTGCCTCAATCCATTTTGTGAAGTATTCAATCGCTACCACCTGCGAACTTGAAGTTGCCCCGGCGGTGGGGAGTGGCCCGACGATGTCCATTCCCCATCGGCTGCGCCGGCCGGTTGGTGTGATGAGGCTGCGACGGCGCGCCGGGCCTTCGCTGGTGCTTTGCGGCGAACTGGCATGCCTTGCAAGTTTTCACGATGTGCTCGCATCTTTTATGGCCATTGGCCGCAGAGAAACCTTGCTCGAAGGCTTTTCCCCGCCAATGCTCTCGCCGCGATGTGCGAGCCGCACATCCCTCCATGGATTTCCCTCATGAGTTCGATGCCTTGATCTTGGGAAATGCATTTGAGCAGTGGTGCACATACGCCTAGCTTGAACAGACATCGTCCTTAAGGACGTAGCCTTTGGCTCGTGCCTCGCATTCTTTTGAGGTCATGGGTTTCGACGGGTTCATAGTGTCCGCGAAGAAAAGCGATTATGGGGGCTCTCCAGTCCGAAGCTTGCTATCGCATTGATAGAGCCGAGTGGTTGCTTGTCCGGCTTTGTGGATGGAGCAACTAGAATTTCAAAAAATACATCCGAGGGCATCGCCGCCCCCCCTTGCGGCCTTCTTGGCGAGCTCATCGGCTTCGCCGTTGTGTTTCTCGGGCGGGTGCTCGATGGTGAACCCCCGAAAATGCCTTTCCATTTTGCGTACTTCCGCTAGGTATTTGATCAGCTCTGGCTCCTTGGCCTCACTCTCTTTTTCCACGTGATCTTTTATGACCTTGGCGTCGCACTTGACTAGGAAGTTGCTGGCCCCTAGAGCTCTTACTTTGCGAAGGCCTAGCAGCAAGGCTTCGTACTCAGTGGTGTTGTTAGTGCATCTGTCGGATGGATCCTTGTAATCTAGCCGGGCGGCATATCTTAGCTTGATGCCTGCCGGGGAGGTGATGATAGCTGCAATGCCAGCGCCTTTGCGCCCCCAGGCTCCGTCACATCTGATTTCCCAGATTGGTACTAGCTCTTCGTCAGTATTGACATTGCTAGGCGAAGTCCAATCTACGATGAAGTCTGCTAGGACTTGGGATTTGATTGCTGATCTCTTTCCAAAATCTATTGTGTACTCGACGGTTCGGTTGCCCACTTGGCAATTCTGGACGAGGCCTCCTTGTTAATGAACAGATCGTTCAGAGGTTGATCTGTAAGCACTGTGACTTTGTGAGCTTCGAAGTAATGCCTGAGCTTTCTTGTGGTCATGACTACGGCGTAGGCAATTTTTTCTAGCTCTGAATAGTGCAGTTTTGACCCTGCTAAGGCTTCGGAGACAAAGTAGACTGGGGATTGGTATTTGCTTTTTTCAGTTTCGACCTCTCGGACCAGAGCAGCGCTGACTGCGGCTTTTGAGGCGGCTACGTAGAGGAGTAGCGGCTCCGAGGGTGAAGGTGGGGACAAGATTGCCATCTTCTCTATGTAATCCTTGAGTTCGGCGAAAGCCTTGCTTTGCTCGGGGCCCCATTCGACTGCGCCCTTGCCTTTCAGCGCCTTGAAGAATGGAAGGCTTCGCTCTGCGGACCTTGAGATGAATCTGTTCAAGGCTGCTACTCGGCCGTTCAATTTTTGGATGTCTTTCTTTGTTTTGGGTTCCTCCATTTCCCTGATTGCTTTGATCTTGTCGGGATTGGCTTCGATTCTCTTAGCGGAGATGAGGCATCCTAGAATTTTTCCTTTTGTAACCCCAAACACACATTTGTCTGGGTTTAGTTTCAAACCTGCTCTCCTCATGTTGGCGAAGGTTTCGGCCGGATCATTTATGTGGTCGGCCTGTCGGAGCTTTTGACGATGAGGTCATCGACGTAAGCCCGAATATTCTTGCCGATCCGTGGCTTGAATACTCGTTCCTGGTCCATTCCGGTGAATGTTGAGCCGGCATTTTTTAACCCCTCGGCATGCGGACGAAGCAAAAGGTTCCGAAGGGTGTGATGAAACCGGTTTTCTCCTCGTCCTCTTTCGCCATCCAACATTGATGGTAACCGGAGAAACAATCCGGCGAGAGACATGATCGCGGCGTTGGCCGCGAATCTACCACTTGATCCATTCGAGGCAACGGATAGTTATCTTTTGGCGTTGCCTTGTTTAGATCGGTGAAATCGATGCACATGCGCCATTTGCCGTTCTTTTTCTTGACAGTACTTGTGTTTGCCGACCATTTGGGGTACATGACTTCGCGAATGACGGTGGCGTCAAGTAGCCTTTGGACCTCTGACTTGACGGCTACCACCTTGTCGTCGGACATCTTTCTTAACTTCGTTTACGTGGCTTGACCGATGGGTCGATGTTCAATTTGTGTTCGATGAAACTTCGGTCGACGCCAGTGAGATCTTTGGCGGACCATGCAAAAACATCTTTGTTTCTCCGGAGAAAAAGAACTAGACTTGATTCCTCATCGGCCGAAAGATCCGAGCCGATGACGACGGCCGATCGAGGATCATTGCGTCCGGGAGGACTCGCTTGGTCTCGCGGTCCGGGCCGGATGTTAATTTTTTCTTTGTCCGCCTTCGCCGCTTTTCTCGCGTCGTTTCGTTCGATTGCCTCGTCGAGGGCGTGCACGTTTCGCCGCCCCGGGGTGCGGCCTCTTTCTAGGTTGCGGCCATCGTTTTGATGACCCCATATTGTGATGACCCCTAGCGTCGCTAGGATTTTGATGCATAGGAACGCTTGGTGGATGACTGCTTCAAACTTGTTGAGGAACCCTCTGCCTAGGATACCGTTGTATGGGTAGTACATTTCCACAACATCGAAGGATAAGTACTCAGTTCTGGCATTTTGGACTGTGCCGAAAGATACAGGGAGGACCACCTTGCCCACTGCGTGGATGACACGCCCCCCGAAGCCATACAGAGGTGTGTCTGGTGGTTGCAGCAGGTCTCTATTGAGCCCCATCTTGTCGAAGGCATCGGCAAAAATGATGTCTGCTGATGAACCGTTGTCCACCAAAAGTTTTCCGAGAGTCCAGCTCGCTATATTGGCTTCTATCACAAGAGCATCATTGTGAGGGAAGCCTTGCAGCCTTACGTCTTCCTCCGAGAAGGTGATCGGGATGTGAGACCATCTTGTTTTTTCCACTCTACCTTCCACACAGATGTTTCGCACCTCGCGAAAGTAGTGTTTTCGTTCCTTCTTGGTTTCAAACTCCAGGGCGGAGCCCCCTGAAATAGGCATTATGGTGCCGACAGATGGTAGAGGGTCGTTTTGGCCCTCGAGCTTGGCTGGGAGCGGTGGAGCTGAAGGACCTTTGTATGGAGGGGGAGGGGGCGGAATAGGATGTTGCTCGATGGGCACCGCACTCGATATTCGAGCTTGGAAGGTTTGTGATTGCCAAGGCGGAGGCTGTGGGTAATTGGGTAGTGGAGGCTGGTATTGAGGTGGTTGGAATGGGTTTGCGAAAGGGTTTCTCCCAAAACTAGGATTTTGCCGGGCGGAGCGAGAATGGTTTACGGCACTCGCTCTTTCTTTCTCCTTCCTCTCCTCTTCGAGGATAGCTTCGAACCTTTTCTTATCCGGGCAATAGTTTGAGCTATGGTCATCGTTTTCCTTGTGAAAAATGCGGTACCATTTTCTTTTCTCGTTATGGCCTCGGCCTCCGCCTCGGCCTCTGCCCCCGCCTCCACCTCTTCCGCCCCTCGCGGCCTCCCCCCTGGTTGGGATGAGGAGGACTGGGTGGGCTTGGGACCAGACTCTGTGGGTCAGCTTGTGGGCAGGGATTCTCTTGGGTGTTTTCGCCCTCCAGGCCGAAAACGCTTCGAGGATTAGTATGAGAGGTGTTTCTGGGATTGGACCACTCCCTTTCGCTGGGTTGGTTGGCTTTCGCAGACTTTTTCTGCTGGGATTGTTCTTCCATGCACATTCTGAAGTCATTGTCTGAGCGACAATACTTCTCGAATTCTTCGTAGAGGCGCTGGATAGTTTTGGGCCTTTCGCGCATGAGATGTGAGCGGAATTGACCGGCTCTTAAACCCACGATGGCGGCGTTGATGGCGACGGCGTCCAACACGTTTGGTGCCTGGGCTCTTAAGTGGACGAATCTTCGAAGTAGTTTTGAAGGGGTTCCTTGTCCTTCGCTTACGAGAAAAAAAGGTCACTCTCTGCGTAAGTTCCGGACGCCGGAAACCTTGGAAGTTTGAGAGAATTCGGCGGCGCGGATCATCCCATCCGTGAATCACGCCCGGGCTCGGGGAGAGAATACCACCGTGTCGCCGCGTCATCGGCGGCGATGATGAAAGATTTCACTAGCACAGAGTCGTCACCGCCGGCTGAAAGGATGGCGGCTTCGTAGCTCATTAGGAATTGTCTTGGGTCAGACTGGCCCGAGAATCTAGGCAATGGAACTGGCCTGTAGGTTTGTGGCCATGGGGTGATTTGGATCTCTTGAGACAAGGGGGATTTAGGGTCCCATGGTCTCGTGCGAATGGTGTGAATGTCTTGGTGCGAAGGACCAGACTCAAAATGGCTCGCGAAGGGGTTGCGGCTAAATGTAGTATGCGGAGGGGGCTGGGTGAAAAACTCGGTGCGCTCGCCGAAATTAGGGCGATTAGGAACTGTGTATTCAGGTGAAGGTTGGGTGAAGCTTAAGGATTGTTTTGCTTTTAGAGCGCGCAATTCCTCCTTTAGGGTAGCTATTTCTGCTTTCTGTTTTTGAATCTCGGCTTCGTGTTGAATTGCCAAGAGCCGTTTCTTGGTCCTGGCCAATTCCTCGGCCCTCCTTGCGCAGTTTGGCCAGCTCCGCTTCCTGCGTTGGGTCGGGATCCGGAGCGCCTCTCCCCGGGTGAGCATAGGCCGAGAGATTGAGCTCCTCGTCCAAGGAGGACGACGCTCCTTTGGTGGAATTGACGGTGGTTCTCTTCTTCCTTGTGGACATTCTGGGTTTGATACTCGAGCCAAACACAAACGGTGGGCGCCAATTGTTGTGGGGAAAGCCGCAGCTCTCGCACACAAACAATGAGAGAAGACAAGAGCTCAAGAACCAAAACCAAAACTCAGAACAAAGGACAACCGAAAAGTTCTTCACTCAACAGTTGATTTCTCAAAAGTCGATCCCCTTTACATGCGCCGGTCCGTCTCCTTTTATAGGGAGGCGGGCGGACTTTTTACATTCCGAAAATACCCTCGTGTAAAACGAATCAAAACGGAATGTGCTAGGCTATCTTCGGGTAATCTCCAATTGGGCCTCCACGTAATCGGCGCTTCATGATGTCACGCCGCAAATCGCGGCGCCTTTCCGGCTCTCATCACGTGCGCCCGTCGGAAGAAAAAAACCCCCCCGGCCTCTTGGAGATCCCCCCTTTCGCCTAGCACCCATCGTCACTCGAAACGAAACCACACTCAGGTTTGAATTCATTAAGTGTTAGGAACGACGAAACCCCCTGCTCGAATCCCAGGTCGGGGCCCTCTGTGTGAATAACATTCGCTCTAGGGGTTTCGTCGTGGAATGAGTTGACAAACGCAATTTTGCCGCCCTGTGTTGAGTCGGATTTGTGCTGATGGCTTTGGCGGCGACGAAGGGTATTTGCCAAATCGCAATGCCTAGAAGGTGGGAGTGTAATCTACTGCCTCTGAGGCTTTGCCGCCGGCGTCCTTCGCATAGTCGTTCTCCACTCTTTGGGTATGCGAAGGCTCGATTCCGAATCCCCCCAACAATATGCAAGGAATGTTTGAGGTTCATCCGGTTGCGAAGGGTGCTAAGTATACATCGTTCGACCAACATCATCAGTTCCTACCTCTTGACCATCCATTCAGACAAGATAAGAAGAACTTCAGAAAAGGTGTTGTAGTGACACAACCTTGACCGCAGATGCTGACTGGTGCCGAGGTTCGTGCTCAGGTAGAGGCTCTTGTGGCCAATGAAGGAGATGGTCGTTATGTGGGGTATGGTGAGCAACATATGTGGAGCCATAAATCGGGCTTACAACGGCTCCCCTATCATGATGACCTTCTTGTGCCACATCACATTGACATTATGTACACTAAGAAGAATATCGCAGAGGCACTTTTTTGCACACTAATGGACACCGAAAAGTCTAAGGATAATCCTAAGGCCAGAGTGGACATTGCAACACTATGTGATAGACCTAATCTAGAGATGAGGCCTCCAGAAGGCCGCAAGAAATGGAGAAGACCCAAGGCCGATTATGTATTGTCCATTGAACAAAGGAGGGAAGTTCTTAACTGGATGAAGACGCTTAGGTTTCCAGATGGGTATGCACATAATGTGAAGAGGGGAGTAAATTTAACTACTATGCGAGTAAATGGCATGAAGAGTCATGACTACCATGTATGGATCGAGCGGCTTCTTCCCACGATGGTTCGAGGCTTTGTCCCCGAGAGAATATATGGCAAGTGCTTTGGCGAGTTGAGCTATTTCTTCCGGCGGCTATGTGCGAAGGAGATATCTCGGACCGTATGTAGAGAGTTGGAGAAAGCGGCCCCGTGTTACTATGTAAGTTGGAGAAAATCTTTCCACCTCGGATTCTTCTTGCCAATGCAGCATATGATTGTGCACCTTCCATACGAGGTACGCATGGGTGGGCTCGTGCGGTACCATTGGTGCTACCCAATTGAGAGAACTCGAAGCTCGTACGCAAAAAATGTACAAATAAAGCCGAATCGAGGCTTCGGTTGCGAGGCATACATTGTGGAGGAGGTGTCAAACTTCACAAAAAAGTACTATAAAGAGAACCTTCCTAGCGTGCGGGATCACCCCCCCTCGTTACAATGTCGCGGATAATCAATCCAAACTCAGTCTTTTCCAAGGACAATTCGGAAGCCCGAGTGCATCTACCACCAAGCAACTCACTAATGAAGAGTGGCGTAGCATCATGCTATATGTGCTGCTCAACTCACCGGAGGTTGAACCGTACAAACAAGAATTCCTCCGTGAGTTCTGTACTGCATCGAGGTTGCCAGAGCCACACAAAGTTGATACCCTTATTTCGCAAGGTGTGGGCCAACAACGGCCCGATTTCATTTCATGGTTCAGGAGAAAGGCCCAAACCGATGTGTCCATCTCTAGTGAGTTGTGTGCTGTTGCATGTGGCTGTGACCTAAGGGTTAGGTCATTTACCGGTTATGATGTCAACGGATTTCGTTTCCACACGACGAGCTACGAAGAGAGTCGACCCAATAGAAGTACCACAAACGGCGGTGTGGTTACGATCGACACCGATGGGAAAGAATATCATGGAAGAATCCCGGAAATATACGAACTTTCATTTTATGGCGCCCCACATCTTAAACCCGTGATATTCAAATGTCATTGGTTCGATCCCGAATGTACTCGAAGGACCCCGACAATCGGGCTTGTCGAAGTTCGACCGGATTCCATGTATCCAAGATCCGATGTATACATTGTAGCCCAACAAGCCGTGCAAGTTTATTACCTTCCATACGCTCGCCGGAGCAAAGATTACCTTATGGGTTGGGAGGTTGTGCGAAAAGTCGCGCCACATGGTAAACTACCCGTCCCCAACGATGAAGACTATAACTTGATAAACCCAAACACATATGAAGGAGAATTCTATCAAGAAGAGGGGGTGATTGGGAGCTTTGTGATAGACCTAACTACACCTATAGTAACGAAGTAGACAATGAATTGGTCGAACGCAATGAGGATGAAGATGAGGTGTATGACCCAAAGGACTTACAAATGCTTGAGCGATTGGACAAGGAACATGAAGGAAACTTAGAGCCGTCGAGATTATCTTCATTGTCCGGATAATTTTGACGGTGATGACGAGCGTACGGACATACCGGCTAATCCCCACGATGATCCGGACTACTTTTAATACATGTAATACTATGTTCTTTCGTATTCGTGTTTTCATTATTGTTATGCATGTCTCATTATTATTATGCATGTCATACTAATTATGTTTTGTTCATATGTTGATCACGGGTGACCGAAAAAGATGGCGAGGGGCGGCCGTCGCGGAGGACGACGACTAGTACCGCAGGTGGAGGTAGACGAGGGCCGACGTCGGTGCCCTTGTCCACCTTTTACGCGTGCCTCACGGGGCGGGGACGAGGCGGAGGGGTCGGAGAGGAGGACCGGGAGGGCCGGGGGGCCGATTGTCGAGCCGACGGAGGCCGACGACGAGGTGGAGGTGGAGGTGGAGCGGCCGAGTGACGGTGCACCGAGACCGAGGACGGCGCCTCGGGTGCGGGTTCCTCGAGGGAGGCCGCTACGGCGGCCAAGGTCTACTTGCGAGGCCCCGCACGACTCCCTCGGCCCCCGCTCCCTCGGAACCGCCCGATCATTCGCCCCCAAGGCCGAATGTAAGTAAATTTAGATGCCTAACTTCATTTTGATGCCTAACTTCATTTTGATTATCGTGTCACTAATATTTTTTTCTACATGTGCGAGAACCGGCTCGTTGTGTCGGGTGGCGACGCCCGCAAGCCCAACGGCATTGTCGGGCTTCGTGTAGGCGAGCACTACCCCGGCATTGTCACGTACCACGGCGGACCGAGCCGGCCTACACGTGGGGCCACTACTACCGGGGTGAAGACCGAGAGTTCACCCACACGGCGAGCGCGTGTTGAGGACGTTCGGGTAACTCTAGCAAATCACAAAGTTTCTCAATACATCACATTCGTTCCACTCAATCTTAACAAAATGATTTTGACATCGTATTTGTATGCGAACTTCTTCGGATGTGAGGATGGAGAAGAGGAGAGAGCGGACATGTGCCCGAGGAACTCTTGCAAGAAGCGTGTCACGGACATGCATCACGAGGTAAAGCACCGGCCGTCGTAACCTACTACGCGTTGGTGCTTGGTAAAAAGATAAGCAAGGAAGAAGCCGGAAGGACAATGTTGACCCGTCGGCCAGTTCATTGAGGTACTTCAAGTGAAGCTATGTTTTGATATTACTTATGTTATGTTTGATCTTCTCATGTATCAATTACCTCGTGATGTGTAGGTTTGTCCCCGGTGGAGCCGCGCCAAGGCCGACGCGTGGGCAATGGAGTTGGACAAGTGGTTCACGGAGGAGTACCGAGCGGGCGCACGACGCCGCACGAGAGCGACGTTTGATGATGGAGGGCCCATCACACCACCAAGGCTAGCGGAGCCTTCCGCAGTACAAGGAGCTATGGGTACGCCTTTCTTTCTAAGTCGGCAAAGGCTCAAACTTGTTTCATCACACTAATCTTTGTCCTGCTTTTCTTGCGCAAAAGGCACATCCCGGAAGGGAATGCTCGGACTTCGATGCCTTGTGCATGGCACACAAGGCCAAGGCGACGTCCGATGTGTCCTACGAGCGTGAGCGACGGGCCGGAGGCATACCGCAACCCGTCTTTCGACCGCCGCATTGCCGAGTACACGAGAGGCATGTAAGCACAAGTACGGGGAAGACTACAACCCGAGCGAGCATGACATTGATACGGACATAGTCATGGCCTTGGGTGGAGGAAAGAAGCACGGGAGGTTGTGGATTGGCGATGGCATCATCGACGGTTCCGGCTTGAGACTTTCCGACGTCCGGCACGGAGGACGGAGTCCGACCCCCGGATACGGGCACGGCGAGCGTGGGGATGGGCCGGTTGAACGTCCTTGAGGTATGCACTATCCACTAAACATGGTATATTAATGTTGAAACACATTCTTAGATTTGCATTACCGAAACATTTAAGTTAAATGTTCTAGGTCGAGCTAGCGAGAGGAGCGGAGTCTACGTCGGCGGCTAGCGAGCGGCTAGCACGGGAGCGGGCTCGGCGGCGGGCAATGGCGAGTAAGTTCGAGGAACATACTAGGTTCCTGGCGACGTCGGGTGGTATGGCTCTACCACCGGGGCTCCTAGCTCCTATCACTCCGATCGCTCCACGGTGTCTCCTACGCCGCAAGTTCTCGGTACTCCCGTGAGTATGATACCAAAGACTTTACGGTTTTGTGGCTAATCATATCTAACACTTGCAATCTTGTCTCCTTTGTGCGGCCTTTCTCGGCGGGTTCAAATCGGCGGGCTCCAAGTGGCGATCAAGTCCACCACTCGCCCGTCACTCAGATGCCAGCTTTCACACCCTTCCCGCCGCCCGAGCAGTCACCGTAGGCCTGTGGATCTACCATGGACTTGTTTCGATGGACTTGTGGATGTTATGTGGATTTGTGGACTTGTGGACTCGTTTCGATCGACTTGTGTGATGTGTGAACTTGTGGATGTGTGAACTTGTGGACTATTGTGATGTGTGAACTTGTGGATGTGATATATATGTGATATGTCTTTCCTGCATGTGGGTTTGCGGGTGATATATGTGTGTTTACGGGTGATATATGTGTGTTTGCGGGTGATATGCATTTGGTTGCAATTTGGAAGCAAAAAAAAATTAAACAAAGGATGACCGCTTGGCCGAGCGTGGCCGTCGGCAAAGCCACCTTTGCCGAGGGTTTTGCGCAAGAACTCTCGGCACACCCGGGGAAACCCGACCCCTTCTCGGGTGTTCCCCGGCCGTGCCGAGTGTACTTGCACGGGGCACTCGGCACGGTGGGAGCACCCGATCCGGGTTTGAACTTCTCCCAGAGGTGCCGAGAGCTGGGCCGTCGGCAAAGATGTAATCTTTGCCGACGGTCTGGGGAAAGCCGTCGGCGCAACTTGTTTTTTTAAAAAACAAACCTAAAACTCTATGCCGACGGTCTAGACTCCGACCGTCGGCAAAGGGGATTTGAAAATCCGTCAGTTCGTAACGGTTACTTTTTTCCTCTGACGGCCCGCCGTGGGCTCTCGGCAGAGACTTTGCCGAGGGTCTGGACCTCAGGCTCTCGGCAAAGATTCTTGGCCGAGAAAGTTTTTTTCGGGAGTACGGTGCCGAGTGGAGCCGTCGGCAAAGCCTTTGCCGACGGTTTCGGCACTCGGCAAAGGACCCGTTTCCCGATAGTGACGGTGATATTCGGCTAATGAGCCGCCCCGGAGCATCTAGTGCAGGACCGTCGATGGCCATGAGCAAGGTAGGCGACCGCTCATGGCCCCCCAAAATCAAGATCCTCCAAATTATAATGTTATATACTTATGCATTTTAGTCTCACATATATTATGTTCGGTGTCTAACACATATATGTTAACTAAATTATTTTAATGTGCTGTCTTAGGCCGGTGTCACAGTTGCGATCACATCTCTTGCGTTAATGACAGATTAATTAGATTTAATTTGGCTATGAGTATTTGCTTGAAAAAGATTAATTTCTGGTCTAGAAAAATTTTAAACCCCTACCTCACCTTTACATGATGGCACCTATGCCCAGACATGTCTAGGCCGAGCTTTGCATCATGCTTTCGGTATAGGAGAGACATTGCGTTTTTTTAACCTCATCCTGAAATTTGCTCCCACGAAAAGTTGAACCCAGGATCGGAAGGTGCTACTCAGCCCCCCTAACTTCAGAAAGAGAACCTTAGGCAATTAGAGCTAGAGATGAATTTATTTAACCTAATTAATCCATAATTAACACATAATTACTGTAGGGCCACTGCTTAATTAGGTTTAATGGATTTATCTTGTGAACTACCCTCATTTTAATCATTTTTATTATCAATCTATGTTTAGTCTTTTTAATTAACATCTAAACGTCAATGTGATCCGAGCTAAACTTTAGCAAAGATATCAAGCACTCTCAAACGACCTCGTTTTTAATTCGCACACGAACCTCAAATTTCTGGAGTGAGGTCTGATCGGGTGCCTCCACTCCGACTTGGCAAGATCTATGTCCAACGAGTAGGCGACTCCATGGACATCCGAAAAGGTGAGCATGGCTTTACATCACCGCCACCAACTATATCATGGCATGGTAGGTTTGCTCTAGCCACCGACGAAGGGTAGATACGGGTTTTCATATTGATGGATGCTCAGCGCCTTGTGGTCGCTGGTGGAGGGGACTCAGCCAAACACACATAGACAAGTTGTTCCACTTGTCCTTGTACCCAGTGACGACACTAGTGGTGGGCAAGGTGGTGGTGACTGCACCTTTGGTTGGGCTAACCACGTAACACTACCGGAAACTCCCTCTTTGCCGGGCGCCCGAAATTTTGTCGTGCACATTTTTCGGGTACACGGCAAAGAGGAGCTTTACCGTGCGGCTTTTCCACAGTGCACGGCGAAAAACACGCTCGGCAAAAAATGGTTTGCCATGCGTTTTTCCCATGGCGCACGACAAACTTTTTTGTTGCCGGATGTTACCCTTGTTTACAACCGTTAGCTCATGCCTTGCCTTTGCCGTGCGCTAGGACAAGGCGCACGGCAAAAACATTCCCTTTGTCGTGCGCCTTAGGAAAATGCACGGCAAACATTTATTTGCCATGCGTTTTCCTCTGGCACACGACAAGCATATATGTTCGCCGTGAGTTTCCCTCCGGCTCAGGCCATAGTATTTATTACAAATAATTGGTTTTTGTACTTCTTTTATTTCTCCACTACAAAAACATTAGTTTGTACTCTATATTTCAATTTATACATGTCTTGATAAATCTACTATTTTAACAATTATGTGTCATTTAAAGAATTTTTGCCGTATACATCAAATTTTAATCGCAAGTGTATAAAAGTAATGGAGTAAAGTTTGTGGAAATTTGATATTCATGTATCTGAATCATTTTCAAGACCTTATCCATGAAATTGGATAAAATTTTGAACATTTTATTCACGAATCATGAAAATCCACATGTGGTTCCAATGTTTTTTAATTCTATAAAATGCAAACAAAGTTTCAAAATGAGATCGTTAAGGGCTCATGATATCCTATGTGAAACTTGTGATAAATCATATAGAATGTTTTGAGCAAGTCGTCATGGATGGTATTTAGAAATCGAAGCATCTCACATGAAGCTAAGTTTCAGAGTGATGAGAGCCACTTGATTAGGTTTGTAGCCTTAGTAAAGATCAAATTGGATATTGACTTCAACATTTTTTTCTCCAGTGAACATACAACATAGAGTGTTTCATCATAATTTATGGTAATTTTTTGCATCTATTTGATAATTTTAGTACATTAACTATAATTATGAGATTTAAATAGATATAAATTAATTTTGAGCTATACCTACAGGGAAAAATATAATAAAGTCTCGTAAAAATGATATCCATGTTCTTGAGTCCAGTGTATGGCTTTATCTGAGAATTAATTCAAATGATGTTATCACGAAATTTTGGATTTGAGTGGTGTATTCAAAAATATCTTTACCGTGCGCCATGGGTAGCAGCACACGACTTGTTTGTCATGCGCCAAGGTCCACCGCACACGGCAAAGGCACACTAGCCGGCCCATCATTCCACGGCCAAAAAAAACTCGTCGGCCTATTTAACCCGCTCCCCTATCCCAAACCCTAGGGCGCCCTCACTCTCTCCCCCTCCTTTCGGCCACCGCCGCTCTCTCGCTCCCACCCCCAGATCATGTCGGCCTCGTGCTGAACTCTTCAGCCACCTCCCTCCCTCACTCTCCCTGCAATGGAGGACGTCGATGGGCGTGGTGCGTGGTGGCGCATGGAGCCACAGCGAGATCTGGATGGCCGCCTCCTCCCGGCATGGAGGGAGCAACGGCGGCGTCCATGGAGGAGGAAGCGAAGTAGCGCTGGTGGTGTTAGGGCGGGAGCGACGCGGATAGCGTGTGTGGTGCCCTCCTCTCCACGGCGCACGGTGCGACACTCCCCACGACACGGCAAAGCTTCACCATGTGTGACGCGACCCCCTCCTCCTCCTCTCTCGACGTGGATGTTGCACGCGGCGGCGGGCTGAGCGGTGGTGGCCATATCCGACCACCCATCTCCCCTATGGTCGGCGTGTGGTGGTGGTACCGGTGCCATCAGAAGCTGCACTGACGTTGCGGCAGCGGCTCGTCGTTCCCGCTGACGCGGCCGTCTCCTCGTCATCCACGCCGGTGCAGCCAAGTGTGGTGGTAGTGGTGGCAGCGGCCAAGTGTGGTGTTGGTGGCGACAGTGTGGTGGTGGCGTGGGGAAGGAGGAGAACGGTGGGGCTGGCAGTTGTATTTTTTTTATTTTTTATCATAATATTTGCCGTGCCTCCCAGAGGGAGGCTCACGGCAAAGGTCGTCGAACCTACTGTCTACGTTGCTGGCACCGTCAGCCACCTTTTTTTTTGCCGTCCGCTGGGCTTGATGCACGGCAAAAGATTATCGTCGTGCGTGCGAAAAGCGCACGGCAAATACCCTTTGCCGTGCAAAACGTTGTTGTGCGGTCTTTGCTGTGCGTTTCCGTAAAAACGCACGACAAAGATTTTGCCGTGCGTTTTTACCTTTTGTTGTGCGCTTGATACGGATAGCAAAGGCTCTGTTTCTTAAGTTTTTTTGGGTTCGTATCTCACGAACTCAGCTCGGAGATGCAGATAGAGCATGCCAACGTCAATGCTCAAGTCATGGTCAACCCAATCCTGCCTCGTATGAATCCACTTGACGATGTTGCCTGAGAGCGGATCCAAAATTTGGACCTCATGGTCACGGAGGTGACCCCATATATATCCGGAGTTGGGGCAAACAACGAGCCGTTGGCGGGACGAGTAAGATTGGGTCGGAGGTGAAGCCGGGAGCACGACAGTGGGCTGCACTCCGTCGGTGTGCACGGATTCCATCGCCGACAACGCAGATGAATTTTTAAATTCGAATAGTATACACATTTTTAAAAACATCCTAACAGCCGCCCACAACTAGCACTCGACAGGCACCTACTATACGACGTACGTCCCCAACAATTTGACAAACCCCTCGCCGCTGGATCATCCATCGATCGTTTGGCTGCATGCAGGGCAGTGCGCGATCGGTTATGAATTTCAAAATTCGAAATCGTACGCGATTTGATAAAAGGCGCTAATAATTGGATGGTGCAAATTGGCTGTATTTGAAAAAGCTAGCTAGTGACATGCGGTACAGACTTGGCCGTGGTGATATATAGGAATAATCGTGCACAGAAGGCTTTTTTTTTTGAAAGACCGTGCACACTAGGCTTTACGTATCGCTTTTATTTTTTGCAAACTATTGCTTCTTCTTTTCGGTGGCTCCTTTTTATTTAGATAATAACTTGGTCCTTTATGTGTATATGAACGAATATATCCAGTCATTAACCCATGGCTGGACCGGTAGGCTCATGAGCCATGATCCAATCTCAGTCTCTTTGTTTTAGTTATTTGTAGTTGAGCAAGCGCATTATATGCATTATATGGCGACTGATTTGTTGCAAGAAAAAAAAAAGTACAGCTGACTGTCTGGTGACTGGTGTTAATTTGGTGTGAGAGAAAAGTATTCCTATCGGGTGGTTGATAAGCCAGACGAACAAGTATGCAATTGTACTGTAAAGTTGACAACAAGCACAGTTACCTAGTTCAGTTTCCCGCAGGTAAAAATCCTAATAGATGGGTGTTAATTTGGGGTGCCTTTTCTACCCGGTGGTTCCATTTCAATCTAAACACAATGGATAAAATGTTATCATTAAGTATATACATATCATCTCCTAATTTTCTACAAGTAACTAAGAGAACTATATATATGCATTTGCAAATTGACGTGTCATTTCTTATTTCCTAATAACAGTCGCCTTAAGAAAAGTTATATAAGAGTTCTCAGCTAAAGTAGCCAGTGCATTAGTCCATTATTATGAGTAGATAGCAATATCAACACATCCCTTTATTTACTTGTGGTTACATTATCTGCCATCAACAATGATAATATTTAACAACCTATATCACAAAAAATGTCGTTTAGTGGATATGGTTATGCCAAAGGCTCATATATTGGTATCAACCACATCCACTACGAAGCTCCACTAAAAAATATTAAAAACAAAAAATATTCAACCTCATTTTCGATCACAACATTTTTTTCTCAGGGATCGGTTAATTATTTATGAACCTAACTGAGCCCGCCATGCCGCCCATCATCCATGATGCGACCCGACAGTATGGCCCACCTGCTCATCACCAAGCCTATTCGGTTGGGCCGGTGGCCGATGGCCGGTCTTTGGTTTGTTACGAGAGAAAATCTTCTTGGGCCGGTTGTTGGTGGCTGTTTTGTTTTGAGAGAAAAGAACTCTTTCTTGCCGGTGGTCGATAAGCCAAGCGAACGAGGCGATCGCTCGTGTCGAGGCGGATCACCGACACAATCGGCCGCCAGACCACGAACGTGCCCTCCGCGACGCCGCCCAGCGCTGTTGCACCCGTACATGTCGACGAGCCCGACAACCCCGCCGGCGGACGTGATGGACCACCGCCGGCTGCTAGGACCACACGACTGCCGCCCCGCCCCACCATCACAGTGCGCTCCCTGGTGCACTCGACAAGTGCCGCGGCAAAGGGGTCCCCGCCTACTGCCGGTGGCTGGCCGGAGCTGGAGCACCGGTGGCAGTTGTGTTGCTGGCGGTGGTGGTGGTGTTGGTGATGGGTCCTCGATGGAGGCCACGGAGGGGCGGCGGGAGCGGGAGCAGAGCAAAGGAGACCACCTTGGTTCCACACAAGGGAGGCTCGTCTTGGGGATGCCTGGGTGGTGTTCCTAGGAGAAGGGCAGAGAGGTTGTGACATGGCTGTGCGGGGACGGGGACGGCGACTGCGAGGAGGTGGTGGAGGAGACGGTGGAGAGCGGCGAGGAGGAAGAGGAGGAGAAGGTGCGGTAGCGGTGGTGGGTCGGCACCGCGAAGGATGGATCTTTTGTCGGTAGTGGCGGTAGCGATGGTGGCGGCAGTGTCCGAGCTTGGCCGGTCGGCATTGGTGGGTGGAGGAGCTGGGGCACGCGTGTGATTGCTGGGCGGGTGCCGGTGATGAGTTTTATGGATGTATGGGGAAGGTGAGGACAGAGGAGGGTACATAAATACGGTGGAAAGTTTTGCGGTCGGGTCCCCGTAATTTGTCAAAATGTGGTGGTGTAGCTTAGTTTCCATTTGTCTCCTGTACTATCTATCTATCTATCTATCTATCTATCTATCTATCTATCTATCTATCTATCTATCTATCTATCTATCTATCTATCTATAACAACTATATAGGTGAGACCCACTACACATCATGGATAGACTTCTCTCAACATGCAAGAGGTCCACGTCACAATCCATTGGATCTTCTCTCAACATGCAAGTTGTCCACATCACCATCCACTAGAATCATGAATTTATGTCTTTAACTGATTTTCTGCGGCTAACAATAATCATGCATGCGTTGTTTTAGTCTTTGTGAGTACCATGCTACAAATTTCTGAGTAGTTATCTCTCAATAAAATGAATGTGTTTTCATCTACATTGTTGTTTGCAAAATATTGTGATGCAATCATTTTAGTGTTTATACTTTCAAATTGCATCTTCAAATTTGTATAAAAATTCCCATAGCAATGCGCGGGGTATCACCTAGTATATAACTATATAGGAGCACCCCACTAAGGATTCCGCTCAACTCTCATGAAGCCACATCATCACCTTCCACTAAGATGCATTAATACCCCCACTAAGGCTGAGTCCAACAGAAGAGGCAAAAGCAATTCTGCCTTCTGTTGGGCTCCTGTGCATGGTGGAGCACTCCTCCAACAGAGGAGGCAAAGGGGGAGGCAGTTTGCCTATGGAGGAGAGAGGGGAAGTAAAAATCCACTACCTCTCTCCTCAAAGGCAAATGGGGACGTCGGGCGAGTGACGCGTGGCGGAGGGGCGCGGAGGTGCTAGGCGAGCGTGGCGGCGGCGGCACGGGGCGAGCGCGGCGGAGGAGCGCAGATCTCGCCAGCGTTCTAGAGGGTCGCGGCCGCCGATTCGCCTCCACAGGCCGCGGTGGCCTCCGCAGGCGAGTGAGGAAGGGGCTGGCCCTGACGACGCACGGCGTCCTCGCGGTGTTGTATCCACAGCCTCTCGAACTCCTTTGGTAGTAGCGCGGTGGGCTTCTCCTCGAGCTCGTCGTCGCTCGCGGCGAGGAACGGCTTGGCTTGGCGCAGATCGGCCGGCTTGCTCGGGCCGGCACCCACGGTCGTCGACGAAGCAGCCCGCGCCGACTCCGCCGCCATCAGTCGTCGATTCGAGCTCCGCCGCTGCAGATTTAAGCTCCGCCACCATCGAATTGAGCTCCGTCGGCGCTAATCCGAGCTCCGAGCTCCTCCGGCGGCGCGGGTGGCGTTGCTGCAACTCGTCTGCGCGGGCGTCGCGGCGCGCGACGCTGCACCTCTCCCCGCGGCCGAGCTCCTCTGCAGGCATCACGACAGCTCATTGGTGCCGTCGAGCTCCTCCTCTCCCTCGCGGTTCGGCGGCAATAGGAGCGCGCGAAGCCGGACCTTCCTCCTCTCCAGCGGATCACGGGAGCGGCGCTGCTCCTCTCCCTCGTGGTTCGGTACCCTGCGTGGCCGAGCTCCTCCGGTCACCTCCCCCTCCCGACCGGCGGAGGTGCGAAGCGGAGCAGCAGCTCCTCTCCTCTGCGTTTGCCTCTGCCTCTCACTGTTGGAGGGAGGAAACAATGGATTGCTCAAGTGCTACTGTAGACAGGAGGCAAATGGAGGTTTGCCTCTCCATTTTGCCTCTTATTGTTGGACTTAGTCTAAGATGCATTATAGTTGCTATTTCTCTCTTACATGGTGTACATAATCTTGAATTCTGGATTAGGTTTTTCTTATCTATTTAAAAGTAACATAAAAATTATGATTTTCATCAAGAGATAACTCATATGACTCTCGGGTAATCTCTACAAGTACACCATTTTTACAAGCAACTAAACAATCACAGTGACTCTCGGGGTAATCTCTACAAGTTCACTATTTTTATGAGCAACTAAACAATCACACTGATTCACAGTTCATCGGAAAACACTAAATCCCGCAGCAACACATGGGGAATCACCTAGTTTTCCTATGTTTTTGGAGGATAATCCTAGTTGTAACTTTTTTAAAAAATTGAAATTATTAGTTTTCAGCATCGTGGAGACTGTTGTATTGTGGTGAGGGTAGGCTAGTGGTTGTCCTTCAATGATCTATAAAGTAGTTTGAAATTCAAGATGCTCAAGATTTTGTAGAACCCCAAGCATGATCCTTGCTTGTTTATTTCTTATAAAACATAATCCAAATTCTCATGGTCGAACTTAACCATTAAGGTTCTACCCAAGGATATTAGCACAGTTGTTCACCAAGGATCGCAATTGTAATAGGGGAAGATCTAGGAAAGATGCTTCAAACTCCACAACTAGTTCATCAGTAGAGAAAAGGATGATGAAAGACAAGAAGGAATAGGGGAAGAAAATTGTTGAGATGGAGCACAAGGAGCTCAACCTATTTACTGCCCTTTCTAATCCCAGAGTGTGACAGATGAACTATCCCTTGCTTTTCACAAAGGAAAATGTTTTCAAACCTTAAAAAAAGGTTTTCAAGTCATAAGGGTCAATCTATTGAAGTGGGAATTTTCTATGTAACTTTTTTGTATAAACTGAGTATTTTGCGGAGAACATGTGGCACATCTGATTCCATTGGAGGTGTGGATCCCTCGCGGGGGAGGGATGGGTCGCCGTCGAGGGGTGAGGTGTCTCCGCCAGAGAGTAGCTCACCGGCGGTGAACACAGCCACTGAAAGAAGCTTTCAGGACCCCCATCACATGGGATTTGATCCATCCCGAGGAAGGAGGACAAGATACGCTTACCATCCCCGGTAAGAATCATGGAGAGAGTTTAGGTCATGCTTTTGTTGTAGCTCCGAACAAGATAGATGAAGATAACAGATTAATCTCATAGAACAATCTATAAACTGCGGATTCCATTTCAATCCTCAAAGGCACCCACCGTACGACATCATGTCATGATGCCCCGTTTATTGTGTAGGTGAACCTAAGATCACGCTCACAAGGAATGTGTTGAAAACACTTGGTAGTTCTGGTATGCACCTCTAGCCACCATGCATGGCTACAAGAACACCCCAAGCAATCTATCTCGAGAATAGATTGAGGAAGAAGCAAAACCAAGGGAAGACAAAATCATAGAGAAGGCATTTGATCGCTAGATATCGGATTCACGTTATAAATTCACCATGAATGTTGACATGAACAAGTTCACCACCGGGGTCCTACCTTGATCTTGATCCTTGCTCCAGAACTCTGACGTGATCTTCCTTGCAAGGTTCCCACGCCAGCTAGGGAAACCCTAGACAACTAGCACGACCCTTCTCTCTGGAATGGTGTCCCTCTAGCTTCTCTGCTCCTCGTTGGCGAATGACGAATGGTATGATGTGTGAGTCTTCACATGGCAGCTATAAATAGCCTGAGGGGGAGCTCGGTGAACCGCCACGTGGATGGGTTGGGCTGACCAACCTGGGCCTACCTCGGCCTAGCTCGTCCCCAGTTCGCTCCCCGATGCTTCTCATGTCTTCTAAAACTTCCACCCTTCGGCATGTGGGCCCTTGACGTCATTTTCTCTGCAATTTAGATATGGTATTTGTTGTCCAAGCTTCAGCATTTTCTGTCCAAGTCCTCAAAGTTTTACGTCTTCATGCTTCGGTCATTGAGCCATTCGGGGTCATGTTCACTTTGTATCTTGATTTGTGTCGGACTTCATGATCTTCTCACAGGATGCTTGATGAACTTTCCCGGGAAGTCCTCCTTTTAGTGCTTAGACCCTACGTAAACAATAAACTCCAAAACGTCATGCAAGAGAAAACTTATTATATCAAGGGGGTTAGTATCATTGGATCGGATATCAAATCAATACCAACACTGAAGGTAAACTCATGGCTAGGTTGACAGAAATTCACCATCAACACATAGTTGTAAACTCCAGAAGTTGGCTTGTCTCGACAAACTGCAGCCTTCGGTCATCAATATGCTACAACACAACCCAGAACCGTAGCCATTGTGTCCCTTCATTCTAAATAGAACTTGAAAAAAAAATTGTCTACAACGATTAAACACAGTGTCGTTTCTTGTGAGCAACATTGATACAATACTCTTACTAGACACTAGCGAAATCTAAAAACAAATGGAACTAGACCGGAACCTTACAAATCCTATCTCCATTGGTTGGGCACAACCTAACAATTTATATTACTACCTTCTTTTCTCCATTTGTGTGTTACGTACTAACAATTTATTATATATTGTAATTGGATGGATTACTTAAGCTGTTGCGGCAATCACAATTTTGTGATATTTTCTTTTCTCCATTGGTGGGTTGGGTGGGTGTAGTGTAGGTGTAGCATACAAAAGCTCACCTCACGAATCAAAACAAAATGATGCGTACGAATTAACCTAAAAAATTAAATGAGTCACACAGTCACACTACAAATATCACTCCACAACATCCTTGCTCTGCGCCTGGGCAACAAAATAAGCCTAGTTTCGACCTAGCTAGTACAGGATCTGGCTAGCATGAAGATGCCTACTGAGCCCAAGAAGGTATGCGTCATCGGGGCGGGCATGTCCGGGCTGGCGGCGGCGCGCGAGCTGCGCCGCGAAGGTCTCGCCGTCACAGTCATGGAGCAGAGCAGCGACATCGGCGGGCAGTGGTTCTACGACCCGCGCACCGACGGTGGCGACCCGCTGGGGGCCACAACGCCGGTGAAGGTGCACAGCAGCATGTACGCGTCCGTGCGGCTGATTAGCCCGCGCGAGTCCATAGGTTTCTCTGACTTCCAGTTCGTGCCAATGCGCGACGCCACCGGCCGCGACGCGCGCAGCTTCCCGGGGCGCCGCGAGCTGTACTACTACCTCAAGGACTTCTGCGCCGCGTTCCAGCTCGCCGACGCCGTCAGGCTCAACACCCGCGTCGTGCGTGTCGCCATGACGCCGCCGCCCGCCACCACTTGAAGAGGCTTGCGGCGGCGACGTGAAATGGCTGGTGAGATCCGTTCACGTCGAGCCGGACGGCAGCGATAACGGGGTGGTTGCAGAGGAGGTGTTCGACGCGGTCGTCGTCGCCAACGGCCACCACTCGCAACCATGTTTGCCCAAGATACAAGGTGCTTAAAGTCCTAAACCAATATAATCCAGCTGCTCAATATATTATTAGTTTAATACTGCATTATTTACTAATAAATAATCAACTCCGGGCCTGCTCGATGGATTGATTGATCTTGATTCTTGAGCACGAATGGGGGAATGGCGCCGGCGGCAACTGCACAGCCACTCGTACCGGGTGCCGGAACCCTACCGCGACGAGGTACGGTCGGAGGAAGCCACGGCCACGGCATTAGCCATTCATTGATGCCCTGCTTGTGCTTGCTTGGCAGGCTGACAATAGTCTCTATCTCCGGGCTCCGGCGACGGATGGTGCAGGTGGTGGTTGTCGTCGGCTGCAGGGACAGCGGCCTGGACATCGCCCTGGAGCTCTCCGGTGTCGCGATGGAGGTCCACCTCTCAGCCAAGTCCATGGAGGCAGCCACGACGCCGGCGGTGTGCAATATCCTCGCCAACCACTCCAACATGCACCTCCACCCGCAGGTGCACCGCTTGTGCGACGACGGGCGGGTGGTGTTCGCCGACGGCTCATCCGTCGTCGCCGACACCATCATCTACTGCACCGGGTACCTCTTCTCGTTCCCGTTCCTCGACACGGGAGGGGTGGTCACCGTGGAGGACAACCGCGTGGGCCCGCTGTTCGAGCACACCTTCCCGCCGGCGCTGGCGCCGTCGCTGTCGTTCGTCGGCATACCGATAAGGGTGTTCGTGCCGTGGTTCCTGGAGGCGCAGGCCAGATGGATCGCGCGGGTTCTGTCCGGCAAGGCGGCGCTGCCGCCGGAGGAGGACATGCTGCAGGCGGTGCAGGAGGACAACAGCGCCAGGGAGATGGCCGGCCTCCCGGCGAGGTACTCGCACGAGATCGCCTTGTTCAAAAGCAGTGTATGCACCGACTATCTCTCCTCGTCTTTCGGCTGATCCATAGCTTTCTGTTACTATTAGCGCTGATATGTTTTCTTCTCTCTTGGGTCAGGAGATCCGCGAGTTCCCCAAAAGGTACACGGACCTACCAGACATGGAGGATTGGAAGATGGAGATGTTCGCGACTGCCTTTGGGAACATGAATGACAACCGCGAAACCTTCCAGGACCGTGACGACTACAGCGAGAGCGTTCGTGAGGGTCGGCGGAGATGGCTCCCCATAGCTGGTGCCCAATATCAAGCTGCCATTGCTGCTGCTTGTGGTGGTGGTGGTGGTGATGCGCAAGTGCTGCAGAAGCCATTACGGGCTCTCCATCTCAAGGCTGAACTCTAAACTCTGGATTGGTCAGGAGCATTTCTTCTGCTGCTTGCAGATCCAAATTAAATAATGTTGCTACAAAGTTAATGACCGGCGTGGACATTTATAATTACTCACTGGGTAAATTCTCCACGCGTTGCTGCGGAATATTTTGCACAAATATATGTGATTATTTGATATTTTTGTGAAAGTTTTAGCTTCTGACACGAAGATAAATTATCCTAGACATTTTATTTTTTTAATAGATGACTGAGGGCGGTACATATGTGTTTTATGGATGAACATTCATTCGCAATGAACGAACTACCTTTCATTTGACGGAGAGCTCCTGCATCCACTCGCTGCTGTAGGAGCTCGCCGTCTCCGCTCTGTCGTTACCACAGTGATTTGTGGTAGTAGGGCCCACCATGTGCCGGTGCCACTTCGTCGCCACCACCGTGAGATCAGCTCCCAACATATTTCAATCAGAATCAGAAATACGTAGCAGATAGCAGGAAGAGGAATTTACTTTCACAGTAGCAACTTGGCAAGCAGCAGTACCATCAGGTAGGCAGCATGCTGCAGCGATTCCCAGCTTGCTCTGCTCCAGCCTGCGGATCGTCATCTATGCCGGCTCACCGAGTGCTGCTATATTGTGTCCCACTCACCGCACATGGCAGCGCTGTGCCGCTGCCCCACTCACTTGCTCACGGCCTCATCATCACCTCGTCTTGACGCTCGCCAGTCGCCGGCGCCTCGCTCGCTGCTCACGACCGTGTAGTAGAGCCGTCACTCACGCCGCAACGCCGCCACCGTCCTGCTTGCAGGCGAGGGAGGCGATAGGCTCTGGTTGCAAGGATGGTGGTGATGGACGTCTCTTGGATTGGTCCTGGACAGCGAGGGAATTGGGCGCCATTTCAGTAAATAAATAAGAGTAGAGGTTGTCCATTAGCCATCACTAGTGAGATGATTCAAATGCTTGAGTTGTTGTGCTGAGACGTTTCAAACGCTTGAGCTGCCGTGCTAACTACTGAGTTGCTTGAGACTATTGATCTTCCTGATGAGTTGTGGTGCTTTAAAATGGTGTGCTGCACTAGAATAAATGTGATGACGTAAGCGGATGATGTGGCGCGCTGAGGATTGAGAAAAATAGAGATGGGATTTGTAGTGGGTCTCACCTATATAAGTTTTATAGATATGTAAAATCCAGCTGTGCAATAATGTAGAAATGCAGGTGCTACACGTACCCTCTTTTCGGTTCGAACTCGATTTCCTTTTTACAATTGCAGACTCGGTCATATAAGCAGGTATATTTGTAGCGAGTGGAATTTGTTTCCTCTATTGGAGATGCTTTAACCCGGTTTGAACCTTTTTGCATGAAGTAAGAACGAATGTGTACGAGTTTAGTTAGCAGGTGTGGCTTATTCAACGTGTTGAATGGGTTTTAGACGTTATGCCCAACCAGATCGCTCTCCATCGCTGAAGCGGTTAAACTTATGATGGTAGCTTGAT
This sequence comes from Cenchrus americanus, assembly GCA_947561735.1. Taxonomy (NCBI): domain Eukaryota; kingdom Viridiplantae; phylum Streptophyta; class Magnoliopsida; order Poales; family Poaceae; genus Cenchrus; species Cenchrus americanus. The sequence continues at coordinate 228,370,117 of OX387245.1, forward strand.
CCAAGAAAATTATACTCCCTCCATCCCAGAATATAGTTTCGTTTACACTTTTTCAAAGTCAATTTTTTTCAACTTTGACTAACAATAACTCTTAAAATAATTTATTTCAAATAGAAAAGATTACATATTTTGATAATTTGTTTCAGGATAATTCTACCGATATCATTTTTATGTTATTAACAGTTATGATTATTTCATTGTTTATGATCAAAGTTGACAAATTTTGACTTTAAAAAAGTCTCAACAAAACTATATTATGAGACAGACACTACGGGAAACCTACGTTTGTCGTGCTCAAATTCTTTGCCGTGCATTTTATTTCGGGCGCATGGCAAAGAGATTGTTTGCCGTGCGTTTTTTATAGGGCGCATGACAAAGAAAAAACGCACAGCAAACAAGCTCTTTGTCGTGCGCCAGGAAGAAACGCATGGCAAAGATCTTGTTTGCCGTGCGCTTTATTTCTTGGTGCACGGCAAACATTTTTCTCCCACCAGCCGTTACCAGCCGTTAACAAGCAAGTGGAGGCACGACAAAGTTTTTTTTCCATTTATATGTCCTACTAAGCCCCAAATTCAACCACCCCTCAAAATAAATTCTTCTCACTTTGAAATTTGAATTAAAAGCGACAATCAAATCTGAATTTAAATTCATTTTTTATAAGAAATAGACAATATAAGTTGTTATATGTAAAAGTTTGGTGTTTTAACGAAGTCATTTGACAATTTTTGTGTTTTTATAAGTAAATTTTAGATTTTATGAAAAAGCCTTTGCGGTGGCAGAATTTCTAGCGGGCGGACAGCAGCTTGTGCAGGGTGTTGGCGAGGTCGAAGCCCCCTCAGTGGGCGGGGTGGCGCCATGGGGTGCGACTCTGCCCCTGGCGCAACGGTCGTTGGCACTGGCGCGTGATGTGGCGTGGTGGTGCGCATCGTGGCACAGCGGCTGGCGGTGGGGTGCACAGCAGAGCTTCACCTACATGCGGGTCGCAGCTCCAGCGGCCGTGCGGTCGCTGACTCCGACCGGTCGAGGCCTTGCGGGGGTTACCCACAAGGCGCCCTCAGTTGTGAGGGCTTCCACTCCACTAGTCGGCCGGTGGAGGCCAGGGTCAGTGGCCAGCAGCTGGCGCGTGGTCGGCCCGGCATGGGGGACACGGCTGGCTTCGCCAGCGAAGGGGAGTTGCGGTGGTGGTGCTTGGCAGCGGAGGTGAAGTTCCGGCAGCTTGGTACGGGGGTGGAGCGGCGGCATCACCAGGGTGGGGTTGCCTTGGCTGCGGTGTCGGCTTGCTGCGCTGGGCACATGTTGCGCCGGCTTGTTTGCTCCGGGCGAAAGCCCTCACCAGCGTCCGCCTGGTGGAGTGATGATGGCGTCCTCGACGTCGTTCTTTCCCACTGGGGGCGTCACTATTGGAGCTACATCCGGTCGCTTGAGATCTCTAGGTGAAAACCTAGTCTAGATGATGGACGAGCGATGGCGGCGCCTTGGGCATCATTCCCTTGTTGGAGGCATTGTCTCTTGAGACTCTGCTTGGCTAGCAGCACGGCCGTTCCGCTGTCTACTACAACCTCAACTAGGATCGGCAAACTTATAACCATCTAGGTCCTTTCGCACCTTTGGTAAGGGTGTGTTTCGGTGATAAATGGCAATCATATGCTTGTGACTAACCTTTGTTTTGTAGCGGGTTATATCTTGGGTTATTGTCATGAGTATTGAATGAAAAGAGACCCCTCAATTTGAATTTATGGACGATCAATGGAAAAATACTACAAGGCTAAGGACTTTGTCAGTTCCAAGTGTCACAAGGAGATGAAGGGCACTTGGATTGCTAGTTTGTAGTGTTTGATCATACTATTAAGAGGGGTTCATACACTAGTAGCTTGACCATGCACCAAAAGCCATGAAAATATGCACAGTCAAGTTCCTTGGATGTTAATCAGCTCAAAGTAATCATGGAAGCAAAGTAGAAGCAAAAGAATCGACGGAAAACTCAAATGTGTTTGAATTGGATGAGTTGAAGTTCAAGTCACGGCGTCGGATGAACTGACGCCTCAGTTTTTACATTCGTCGGATGAATTCAGCGCCCAAGGATTTCAAAAGAGACTGTCGGATGAACCGACGGTATAGGCAGCGGTTCATCTGATGCCTTAGGGTTTGTTAACAGTAAGGGTCAGAGCTTTGCCTATTCAACACCGAATGATCCGACGCTCTGACCAGCGGTCTATCCGACACTTGCTTTCAAATCATACAGAGACGCACCAAAAGATTTGCTTCAGCACTGTATGAACCGACGCTTCAAATTCAACTCAGTGGTTCATTTGACGCTTGTGTTTAAACTACACAGTACCACACTGAGTGGGTGCTCTTCAGCCCCGGATGGTCTGACGGGGCGTCGGTGCAATGCGTTGGTGCATTGACTGGGTCACTTGGTTCAACGGCTATATCAGCACCTATGAGTGACCGAATGATCTGAGGCTAGCGCAGGGGGGACCATCGGTTCATCCGACGGTACTACTTTTCATGGGAACTTTTCCAACGGCTAGCCTCCCTTGCTATGCCTATAAATATGACCCCCCCTGCCTCTCTTGAGTAGCCTTTGCCATTCTAAAGATCTACTACAGCCAAGGAGAGAAGGAGAGTGTGTTCTTGCCATTTGGGATTCTCTTCCTTTTCATTAAGGAGCTCTTTCTCAGTGATCAAGGGTTTTCAAGGTGCATACATGGCTTAGCTGAGTGCTCAGGTCAAGTGAAAGTGTGCGGGCTTGTTACTCTTGGAGTTTGACGGCTCCTAGACGGTCTTGGTGTTTTGGGGGTTCTTGGTGAGCTCTTGGAGATTGTGGGAGCCTCAAGAAAAGCTTGGTGTACACTGTTGGAGACCCATCGTTCCGAAGATGGAGAATGGGTACTCTTAGTGAGCACTTGAGTCTTGGTGACTTGAGGGGGAGCAATACTATAAGTGAGTGCTCCAACGTGGATTAAGGGGTAGTGTCAACTTCTCGATACCACGGGAAAAAATCCAGTCGTCTCTTGTGCCTTTCTCTCTACTTTCTTGCATTTAATTTTAGCACCTAATTTCCGCACTTAAGTTTCCTTGCCCTTGTTCTTGTTAAGTTGCTTGTTTGCTTCATATCTTGACTAGGGTGTTCCATATCTCTTAGTGTGATATTTTCTAAGGAAACTCTTATTAGTGTGCTTAGTAGTAGAGAAAAACCCTTTTAGATGGGCAACACTAGTTATGAGGCTAAGGTTTTCTTAATGCATTAGAAATTCAAAAGAAGGCCCATATTCAACCCCCCTCTACGGGCCATTGATCCTACACAACTCCGCCACACGGCAAGCATGAAGGCTGTTGTTAGGCTCTCGTCGCGGTTACAGTCTCCTTGCAGAGGTTCTTGGGTTGCCTTTTGGTTGTCACTCGGCGGCTTGCAGCGTTTCACGGCGGCTGGTGTTGCGTGGCAACATCAGTGCGGTGTGGGACAACGTTAGGACGACGGCACTTGCGGCAGTGACATCTAGGGGCGACTTGGCTTGCAGCGGATCGCGGTGAGGGGCTCAACGTCGTTGGGTCCTTTGGTGTGGTACATCGTCGTTTGCTGGCACAAGTGACCTTCCTTGATCCTCGCTTGGCGGCAGTGGCAGTGCGCGAGGGCAAAGCAACAAGGTGATGTCAGCTTGAGGTGGTGACTCAACTGTTTGTTTGTGGCTCTAGGAGCGGGCCATCTCGGCCAGCCACCTAGACGGTGACCTTGGGAACGAATCTGGAGCAGGAGTTCCGTGGTGGGCGAGGCATGGCCCCCGCGCACGAGTGAGGGGGGGGGGACCAACGGCGGACGCGGCGAGGCCCCCGCTCATTGTGTTGCGTCTCAGATTTAGTGTTTTCTTTCCGTTTGGGTGGTGGGCTTGTTGCAGCGGCGCTGCGGCGGTGGGCCCTGCATGGTGGTGGCTTTCTTGGTGTGGTGGCGTCTGCGTCCTTTGTGCTCTTTCAGCGTTGGGTCGTGTCAATTGTTTCGACGCCTGCATTTGTGTGGTTGTAAAAGCGGGAGCTGTAGGAGTGTTTTGCCTTCGTTGTTGGCTTGGTTTATAGAGTGCGGCTGAGTTGAGGTCCCAATCCAACCGGCCGATGAGTGTAACCCGTGTTGATGCCCCATCCAACCGGGTGAGCATAGATAATTGTTTTTTCGTTTTCTTTTATTTTCCCTTCCTATGGTCTCCCAGGACTATAGTTTTGTATTGCTTCTGCTTTATCAATGAAACACGAGCTGTCCTGTGCGGTTCGTTCAAAAAAATTGAATAAGGATCAGATTAGAGGTAGTAAGAGAAATATTTATTAATTTATTTAAAAGAGAAAAATAGTCAAACTATCTTTTAGGTGCATGTAAAATGCATGCTACATGCAAGATGGATCCAAATGTGTAACAACTTTTTTTTAGTGCTAGAATGTGCAAAATAGATCTCGACACATGATGTACCGTACCGTATGTTTTACTTTTCTTAAGACATGCTCGGATTGACCATGTATGATAAGTGTGTTACATTTTTTTTAATGGAACGTACAAGATGGATCTCTACTTGTATAGTTTTCTCTTTGTTTAAAACCGTGCAAAATTATAGATGCCCAGCACGACGCACGACATAAAAAACACGACACGAACACAGCACGACACGATGGACGTAGTGTCAGTACCGGCACGACACGATGGTGGGTTGTGTCTGGCCGGCAATCTCGGCACGCAGTGCCGGTACGAACACGACACGAAAACTAGGTTGGCCCATCTAAACACGACAAATTTGGGGGTGTCTATTAGACTTTGGCCTCCTAACCATTTGAGTCCAAATAATAGTCCAGCAGCCAGCACACTACTCCACGGCCCATGAAAGCCCACTAAACCAACATATAAATTTCACTCAAACCCTAATCCCAACCCAATCCTATCCTCTCCCAATCCTCCAGGCCGTAGCCGACGAGTGTCAACCGCCGGCCGCCGGCGCATTCCCCCTGACCCCTGTTTCGCTCTTCCCCATCACATTCATAGGTCCTCCAGTTGATGGGGACGTGGGTTCCTGATCTTCTGTCAGGTGAAGGATAACTCGTTTTTGGGCGGAGCGCAGCACACCAATCCGGCTTCAAGTCAGCAAACTCGAACCCCGCAATCTTAGCACCACGACTCCTTTGGTTATCAACCGTGTCACAATCCGGTTGACCTCGCCAAGAAGGCTAATCCCTGCCTACAAAACGAAAAACACAAGAAAGAACTCGAAAGAACGCAACTCTCAATATGAAGTCACACTGCAGATGAATGATTAAGCACGATAGTTGGGGTTCTACAAACCGATCGACGGCAAAACTGTTCTCGACAGATTAATCTAAGCAAAACCCCCGTCTAAACGACGGCAGCTACTGAGTTTATATAGCCTAAAGGGGCGTGCCAGGGTTGGAGGGGGCTCCCCCTAATGGGCTCCACAAAATACATGGCCCAAAAGCCAAAATACGGCGACGCAGCACCGAGACAGATTCTGGACGTCAACTTGTTTCATCAATTCCCGGTGACTCCGGACGAATTTTGACATGAGACAGGTGCCATTGGAAAGGTTATCTTCTTATCTTTCCATGCATATAAAGAACGTCCAAATCCGAGTCCGTATGCGACCTGGGCGTCCGTTTAAGTGCTGACTGCTCCTGGACTCCGAGGTGGACTCGAACTTGATTTGTTTTGGGCCTCCACCTTGGCGTCTCGCTTCGGGCCTCCTTCTTGACTTGGACACCCTTGCTGGTCGTCTTCAACTCCATACCATCCACTAAGCATGGTCGTATGCATGGATGTCATGTCCTCATCATCCTCCCCTTCTTGACGAAAAGACGTCCTCGGCGTCGTTTGTGCTCTAAAATGGCTTTGCACAACACAAAGAAACACGAGGTTGCGGAAAATATGGGAACTGAGAATATTGTGGGGAGTGACATGAGCATGTTTCCAATCTCTCAAAATTTCATCTCCTATAGAGTTGTCGGCAAATATGTAGGCTCCTTGATCAAGACTCACACGACCTTTCTCAACACTATCCTGCAAAAGATTAACACTAACAAAACGCAAGGCAGGAATAGATGGTTGCATAACCACTAGTATTTGTTCAATGCAAGAAAAATCAGCGCCAGCACACATAGGTAGCAGCCAACAACAATGCTCCCCTTATTGAGAGTGAACCCGATTCGTTATGGTAAAACTAGAGGGACAATCTAGATGATCACAATCTTGTACATCAAAAGGAGATTTCAGATTTGCATAAATATAGACTCGATGTACCATATACTCTCCGTTACAATTATATTTACCAATAAAATAATATGTATAAGTAGACAACCATGGCAACTCAGCACATTGAGGGCCCATTTGGTACAGCTTCATGAGCAGCTTCACGAGCGACTTCACAACTTCAATAGCCAAACAGCCAACTCTCTCGCCCAACTCTCCGGTCGGCTTCTCCGAAAACTCTCTCTCACGAGTTAAGCACATGGTGAAGCTGCCAAAACATGGCTCCCTCCCCCACTCATGAAGTTGCTCATGGAGTTGTTTTCTAAAAAACAGCTCTACGAGTGAAGCCGAGCTGTGCCAAACGGCCCCGAATTTTCTCTTCCAAACTACTAAGAGCACATGAAGTATACAACTCAACATAACCCAAAGTGTTTAAAGAAGATAATAATTTCAGTTCGTCATGTGCACAAGTAATCAGCAGAACAATATTATTTTCAGCACATGTATATTGCTTCAAATCAAAAGTATCATGCTCCCTCTCTATTTGTGACAAAGGTAATACAAGAGAAGGTTCTAGTATATCATTATTTGCATCATTGGAGGGCAAATTCAGCACATCAAGAGAGCTTTTACCTGAAAAGTTTACCTGTTCCTGTTCTTTTGTATGGTCATCTTCATTATGTACATGCTGCAAAACCAATGCTAAATTCAATATGTGCAATTTCAGCGACCTTGATCTTATCATAAGAATTTACCCATTGCAAGTAGCACGGATGTGGATGTGGCTTTGTGGTCAAGCCAAGCTTCTCAACCAGCTCTAAGCTTGCAAGGTTGTTGCAACTTTCACCATCAATGATGACTCGGCAACGTCTCTCCATCACAACAAAGAAAAGCTGGAATAAATTGTTGATTTGATTTTTCTCCGTTTTCTTCTTTTGATAACTTAGTACTTCTCGAACAATCTCGTCGTTCCCTGCCATTGTTAGTATGTGGACAAGAGAAAACACAAAAGGTTATCCCTATGAACTACTATATGTGTGCCAGTGGAAACACGCTCTCACACGTCTTACCGAATTCTTACAAGGTTCTTACCAACGCAAAACAGTGAACGGTACAACCGGTGGCTGGTTCGTGATACGTGTGAGGAAGCAGTACCAAGATTGCAAGGGTCCTTCCTTGCAATGACCTGAAGTATGTATGTGGAGCTTGGGAGGCAAATATATGGTAGCAAGGATAAGCAATAATTCAATTCAGAAATTGCAAATTTGAAAATTAGTCCCAAGCTAGTCTATGACCTAGTTCAAGCAAGTAACAATAGAACTATGCACAGGGACACAATGGATGAAAGCACTTCTGATTTTTTTTTTTGCTTCCTTCTTTTTTTTGTGCGCCTCTTTCTTTTCTTTTCTTTTTTTTGGTGCGCCTGTTTCTTTTCTTTTCTTTTTTTTGTGCGGCTTTTCCTTTTTCAGTAGCTTTGCCTCTTTCTATTCTCTTTTTTAATTCCAGAGAGTGCCGCAAAACAATGACTACAATGAATTAATCTTAGGCACAACTTATTGCACCCTTTGCTAGTTTAACGACACCAGCAACAAATACGTGATGTTAGAAAAAAAATATGGGAACCAATCTATCACGCGTCACTAGCAGATTTGACACTAAAGAACAAGAACAAGACTCAGACACGACGAACACAACGACACAACGAGGGACTAAAATTCTGAAAAGCAATCTAAAAAGAAAAATTGCGAGGCACAAATGGTTGTAGGATAGCGAAAACAATGATAAACAAATATTTTTGTAGGGCAATTTTGGAGTTTTAGGACAAAGGCACAAACTAAACAAAGATGGGGATATAAACTACCGTGAACCTGACGGTAAACCTGTCTCTGAATACCACTTGATAGGGACATGGGTTCCCGATCTTCTGTCAGGTGAAGGATAACTCGTTTTTGGGCGGAGCGCAACACACCAATCCGGCTTCAAGTCAGCAAACTCGAACCCCGCAATCTTAGCACCACGACTCCTCTGGTTATCAACCGTGTCACAATCAGGTTGACCTCGCCAAGAAGGCTAATCCCTGCCTGTGAAACGAAAAAAAGGCTAATCCCTGCCTGTGAAACGAAGAACACAAGCAAGACCTCGAAAGAACGCAGCTCTCAATATGAAGTGACACTGCAGATGAATGGTTAAGCACGATAGTTGGGGTTCTACAAATCGATAGACGGCAAAACTGTTCTCGACAAATTAATCTAAGCAAAACCCCCGTCTAAACGACGGCGGCTACTGAGTGTATATAGCCTAAAGGGGCGTGCTAGGGTTGGAGGGGGCTCCCCCTAATGGGCTCCACAAAATACATGGCCCAAAAGCTAAAATACGGCGACGCAGCACCGAGACAGATTCTGAACGTCAACTTGTTTCATCGATTCCCGATGACTCCTGACGAATTTTGCCATGAGACCAGTGCCATTGGAAAGGTTATCTTCTTAGCTTTCCATGCATATAAAGAACGTCCAAATCCAAGCCCGTCTGCACTGGTGGAGAGGGAGGCTTTGGTTCGGGCCTTTAGTCCCGGTTCAACTTTGGAGCCGGGACTAAAGGGGTTTCATCGACGTGGCCACTAATGCCATAAGTGCTCACTCCCTTTAGTCCCGGTTGATAACACGACCCGTGACAAAAGGCCCCCCCTTTAGTCTCGGTTCGTAACTAGTCTCGGTTTTTAAAACCAATCAAGACTAAAGGGGGTTGACCCTTTTGTCACGGGTCGTGTTATCAACCGGGACTAAAGGGGGGGTCTTTTGTCACGGGTCGTGTTACCAACCGGGACTAAAGGGTCTCCCACGAGTTACTATAAGAGGATCGCATCCTCTACTTAGTCAGATGTGATGTGTAGCTACGCGCGAGGCTGGAGGTCACGAGTTCGAATCCCTGCAACCGCGCACGCGTATATTTCGCATGACTTGTTTGACTTTCCGGGGATTTTTAAAAAAAATGACTTTTTTGACGCTGGTGTGCCACCCTCTTTAGTCCCGGTTGGTATTACCAACCGAGACTAAAGGCACCCCTTTAGTCCCGGTTCCTTCAACCGGGACTAAAGGACCCCCCCCTTTGTCTTTGAGCATTAGTCCCGGTTGGACTTGAGAGACCTATACCCCTCTCCAACCGGGACTAAAGCCCCTCTCCCTACCAGTGATGCGACCTAGGCGTCTGTTTAAGCGCTGACTGCTCCTGGACTCCGAGGTGGACTCGAACTTGATTTGTTTTGGGCCTCCACCTTGGCGTCTCGAACCGGACAAGCTTCGGGCCTCCTTCTTGACTTGGACACCCTTGTTGGTCGTCTTCAACTCCATACCATCCACTAAGCATGGTCGTATGCACGGATGTCATGTCCTCATCACCGGTCCTCCTTAATCCCTCCGCCCCTCCCTCCTGTCGTGGGGCGCGGTCGGGCGGTTCACGACGCGCGGCTGGGTGGTGAGTGCGGCACCGTAGTAGGAGGCGGCCATGAGGCGGGCAAGCGCCACTGTTGCTGTGGCGCATGGCTGCAAGCGCCGCCGTCGTGAGGCGCGGCCACGAAGCGGCCTAGCGCCGCCGCTACATATGGAGCTCAGTTTTTTTGTGATTTTTTTAGTTCTAATTTGATTTGGTGCATGTGACTTAACTGATTCATTTTGTGGTGATTTATATTGAGATCTTAGCACTTGATTCAGATTACTTCTCTCCTTTTCTTGTTGTGCATCTGGGCTAACATGACACAACGTGTTTGTCGTGTCGCCATACCGGCACAACACGACTAACTGAGGTTAGTGTCGTGCATGGGCCGAGGAGCCGGCACGGTGTGCTAGCACGGCACGACACGGCTAACCTCTCGTGCCCAGCCGTATTGTGCCAAATCGTTTGGTGTTTGACCATGTCTCTGTGCCGTGCCGTGTTGGGCGGCGGCCCAGTTGGACATCTATATGCAAAATGCAGGAGCGAAAGTTGGAGATGTTTGTCTAGTAGGAGGCAAATGTCAGCCAACATGGACACCGGAGCCGGTGCCGTGAGGCTCGCCGGTGTTAGTTGGTAGGGTTGGGGCGGTGGGCGTGGACAGAGGGGAGCAGCCGAACTGGGGCTCCATTGGTTCATCGATCTATAATCGGAAGCAAAATAGATGGACCTGTTTGTATTTTAGTCGAATATGAGATGCAACGCTTACACGCTAAGCTAGCAACTACTGGACTGACTTTGAAAAGGAAAAAGAAACAATGTGTCCATACAGTGTATATATGACCATATGGACCGCTCAGCACGACACGACACGGGCACAACGCTGGCACGGCACGACGCGACACTGACACGAAGTGTCGTGCCAGGTGGTACTACAGGCTGAGTGCGGAGCACAACACGAACGCAATGGCAACTTTTCAGGCCGTGTCGGCAGGATAGCACGATGGCAGCCAAGCATGCCAACCATGCCCGTGCCAGCCCGCCACACCGGAGGGGAGGAAGAAGAGGTTGTCGTGTTAGAGGAAGGAAGAGGACGTCTCACCGAAGGAAGGGAGAAGAGGTCGTCGCCGGCTGCACCCGTACCGTCGCGCCATGGAGATTGTGCCATGGATCCAGCTGGGGATGCCGCCTCACCCTGGTCGCGCCACCTCCATGCGCTGCAGGGAGATCGAGGTAGGGCCGCTGCTGCCTGGGAGGCAAGGAAGAAGAGGGGGCGGTGGACGAGGGAGGATGAGGGGGCGGCGGGACGGAGAAGGAGGGGCGGTGGCGGCGAAGGTAGGGTTTGGGAAAGGGAGGTGGGGCGCACCAACGATATATGTCACCGACTTGGGCCTGTTGGGCCAGATAGGCCATGGGTTGTGCCAGCACATTATGCCACCACTACTAGGGAAGGATCTTAAATACCGGGTCTCAACCCCCTTTAGTACCGGGTGTTGAACCGATATTGCCACATTGATACTAAAAGGGTAGTTTATCTGATACTAATGGATTTAGTATCAGGTGGTCAAAAGGCCCGGTATTAAGGCCCCTCTACTGCGATCACTTTTTTCTCCCGTCAGTTCTCCGACACTGTCCGTTTTAATTTTTCTTTTTTCCTGTTTTCTAAATCTCGTATGAATAACATCAATACATCACACAATCTCGCTCATAAGATAATCTCACAAACACATGAATGCATCAAATAATCTCACAATCACATGAATACATTAAACAATCTCAAAACAATCACAAAGAACGGAAGCATCAGTTCCTCGCTACACAATCCTAGGTTCCTCACAATCTCGTCACAATCAAAGAACAGAAGCCTACTGAATCAAAGAATATATAGAAGCCTACCGCGCGCCTCAGCTCCATCCACCAGGTTTCCCGGTCGAGGCCACACACGCCTCAGTTCGGGCCACCATGTCGCCAGGCCAAGGCCGCCATTGTGTGTCGCTCACGGGTCTCCGCACCAAGGCAAGAGCGCGGACACTAGGCCTCCCAGCTAGGGGTGCGCGCACCACATGCACTGAGGCCAGGAGCATCATGCCTCCTACCCAGCCGCACCCGCGACTCCGTCCGCTGCGCCGCTGGCCGGCTTCCCTGCGGAGATCAGAGAAGAGAGAGGTGAGTAACTCAGGATTACGAGAAGAAGGGAGAACGGATATAGAGGTGAGGATAAGGAAGGTGAGTGAATGGAGTGGAGATAGATAGTGTAAGGACAGTGTTGGGAGGCGCGGTAGGAGGCGATGGTCATAAAACAAATTGCAGTCGAGGTTGGTGGCGGATGATACCATGAGTACCATACTCTCTTTCTTCACCTGGTACTATTTAGGTTTATTTAGTACCAGGCTACATCATTGCTCGGTTAATGGGGGCACCCATTATAACCAGGTCTAGCCACCAACAGGTATTAATGTGAGACATGAATACCGGATCCAACACGTGCCCCGTACTAATGGAGTCATGAAGTGCACGTTGGGGCCCTTCCTCCCCACCCGATACTAATACACACATTAGTACCGGGTGTAAAAATACTTAGTACTAATCAAATTTGAGGTCTAGGATCAAAAGTGATTCCCTAGTAGTGCATATCGGGCCAGCTGACTTCGTGTCAAGCTGGACCGACACGATGGGCAAGCAACGTCGCCCAGCACTAGCACGAGTTTGAGTCAGGCCGGCACGTCACAAAATTGGTTGTGTTAGGCCATGTTCGTGTCGAGCCAAAATATTCGTGCTTTGGTCTGACCCATGGGCCTCGGGCTAAATGTCCATATATAATACAGTGTATGTAGCAGTTGGGAATCCTATACATCTTCCGGAAGATAGTATGGATTGAAACTATAAACCAACAAAAGCCCACCAAAGCCCATAACAGCCTAACCCTACCTACCTTTTCCTCCTCCGAATAAATGTTGGTACAGCTCTTTCAAAAAATGCTAGTTCAACTTTTTGTTTGAAAAATATTGCAACATTTTTATTTAGGTGAGATGGCTGAAAACTACTAACTCGCAATATTATGATGTGGGCTGCAAATTTCAAACGTCCGTCTTTCGCAAGACATACGAGCACCCCCCCCCCCCCCACCACCACACACACGTGATACGTGCCCAAAAAGACTTGCGTCCGGTGGAGCGTTCTGTTTTTCCAATTTGTCAATTTTTTTAGGTTGACAAATCTTCTAGGAGTTGGAAAGTACAAATAGCAAATTATTGAACATGTTCTTAGTTTACCTCCCAGGCCTCGGTACGCTTCCGATTTCGCACTAAAGCACGTAGCCACAGCGTTTTGCGCTGCGCTATAGTAACCGCGAACCGACTCGGGCACCTTGCCCACTGGGCTGGAGATGTTACAAATCACCTAAGGAGCTTACCTCGTCTCGACACAGGTTTAGGATCGACTTTCCCAGCCACGTTCATACGTCCAGTGTAGTACACGCCCGTGACACAGTGAAAGTTTGCTCTGATTACCAAGCCTTTCAAGATGGTTCATCACTCAATCCACTTCTGATTTGGCATTAAAGCCCACAGCTACAGTGTTTCATGGCGTGCTCTGTTAGCGTGATGATAATACTACAGTAGCCGTGAGGTGGCCCGACCCATCTTGGCCCACTGGGTTGGGGATGTTACAACCTAACCACCACCCTAACCGCTCACCACCGCCCCTCTCCCAAACCTCGGCCGGAATGCAAAGGGAGAAGGGCTTTAGTCCTGGTTGGTAGAGGGAATAAGGCTCTCATGTCCAATCGGGACTAATGATGAGAGACAAAAGACCCCCTAGTCCCGGTTGAACGAACCGGGACTAAAGGGTTTTCTAAAAAAACAAAAAAAAACTTTGGTTGCATGTGTCCTGCATGCACTGGCTCCACCACCCCTCGCCGGCGAGCCTGCTACTCAAGCTCCACCGCCGCAGTTCATAACAATTGGGAATCGACAAGAAAAGAAACAGCACCGACAAGAAGAATATTTATCACATAATAGGTTAACCATCAGATGAGTAAATCAAACAACTTCACCACTCATGAATCACAGGTTTGATTCGATTCATAACACAAGTTTTCTCTACATCACAAGTTTGATTCGATTCACAACAAAAAAATTTCATGTGCATCACGAATAAATATCAAAAAAGAAAAAACCAACCATGCGCCTACTGTGCATGCCGCGCCCCCGCGCCGGGGCCGCGCACCCACGCCGGGGGGCTGCGCTCGCGCCGCGCTGCGCGCCGTGGCCGGTGGCCCGCGCCCCACGCCGGCGGGCGGCGCGGCCCGACGCCGGTGGCCGACCGACCGCGCGCCGCGCCCGGCGCCGCCCACCCGAGGCCGTGCTTGCACCGAGGGCCGCGCGTCCGCGCCCCGTGCGGACGGCCGATGGCCGCGCCCGCCATGAGTCGTGCACCGCCCGCAACTTACGGGATGTGAGAGCGACATGAGATGGAGAATGGGGAAGAAGATAAGAGAGGAGAGGATAGAAAAAATGAGTGGACACGGTGTAGGCGCGAGCATTGAATAAGAGATAAAGGGGAGAGAGGGCCTTTAGTCCGGGTGGTATTCCCACCCGAGACTAAAGGTAATACCACCCGGACTAAAGGCTTATGCCAATAATTGTCTCAACATAGCAGTTGGACCCCCCCCCCCCCCCCCCCCCCGCGCGTTCCGGTTGGTAGTCGTAACCCGGACAAAAGGGTAGGAGCGTTCGCGGGCATTTCAAGCCACGTCGACGAAAGGCCTTTAGTCCCGGCTCTAAAGTTGAACGGGGACTAAAGGCCCGAACCAAAGCATCGCTCTCTACCAGTCCGTGCGTCACCACCACACCGTCGGCTAATTGGCCAAATACACTGACACCACTCCATCCTCACAAAATTCCTCAAGTCTCCACTGAGCCAACTCGACAGATCATCATTGCCCGTCGTCTATCAAACGCTTGGGTATCCGTGACTCCCCGACCGCCCGAAGTTCCCAGCCATCCCCACCTTCTCACCGTCGACAACCACTCTCCGCTCCGTGTCGTCCTCAACTGATGGCACAAATAAGCCTCCTAATGGTTTGGTATGGCAGCTGCAATTTTTATTTTGGTGAATACAATACATGTTGATAAGTAGCACTTTATTATACTAAACAGTTGTATTACTCTAAAACCTTTGAAACATTCACAGTAACACTGTATGGAACTACAAACCATTCTGTTAAATTGACATGACCAGAAACTTAACAGAAAAAGAGTTGAAATTGGTATCCCTTTTCTCCAGATAGATAGTAATATAATTTTAGCTTGTGGGTATCAAAATGTATTCTAGTTTTGGCAGCAGTATACTCATCTGTTATATATGTTTGCTTTTATAAAAAGTTGAGGATCAGAGTACGTGTAGAAGCAGTTTTCAATTATTTTTGCCTCCTATAGCCTTTATTAGGTTTGAAATAGTTCCTGTTAGAGGATGGTTTAAACTTTTGTTGTATGATTGAGTTGCTGCAGTAATATAATACACGGGTTGTTTCACTACTACACAACCGGGCATTCGTCCCAATCACTTAGTACCAGGCACAATTTCGCTCGGTACAAAATAGTGAAATTAGTACCGGGCAAAGTCTACAGTAACCCAGCAGGCATATCAGTACCGGCCGGTGTAACGAGCCGGTACAAAATGGCACCGCGGACCCTGCCAGCACAACAGCTAGTGGGCCTTGTGGATGCAATTAGTACCGGCTGGAAACACCAGACGGTATTAACTTGCTTCCAAGCAGCTTAGTACCGGCCCTTGTTTCCAGCCAGTACTAAGTGGCACCGCGGACCCCACCGCTCCTAACAGCTAGTTGGCCCGGTGTAAACACTTAGTACCGACTGGAAACAAGGGCCGATACTAATCGTCTCGTGGGGCCAGTGTAGCCCTTTAGTACCGACTGGTAATACCACCCGGTACACACTATCCTCAGCTATATATATACCCTTCTTCCTCCCCGAGCCCGAGCTGAAGCTCTCATTTCCCAGCTCGAGCTTCACACTCCTCCCATGGCGCCCTAGGATGTGATGTCCATTTCTTCCTAGATTTGAAGGTGTTTTTCTGCTCCAACATCTTCAAAAGGTTAGGAACCGAATCCTCTCTTTGCTAATATGTACTAGCAACGTGCCCGTGCGTTGCTACAGGCATCAAAACATCTATAATGCAATACAAAATAGACAACAAGACTATTTAATTATTCAGCAAAACCATTTTTTATTCAGCAAACTATTACATTGCAACAAAAAAAAGTAGAAGCGGAACCTTTTTGAAATTGTTACATTTTTTCTTTTACTTTAAAAAGATAGCAGAATTGCACTTTGCAGCACCTTCATTTGCAAATCAGTAGTACTATACATGCCAAAAAGAAAGTTGTAGTCAGACATAAAGCCATACAAGATGTCGTAAAAAAAGCCATACAAGACAAACTAAATCAATGTTGGAATTGGATGTCCAGATTCAATACACCACTGCTTCCAACAAAATTTTTGGAAATTGATCCCTGAACTTCAAGATACCGTAGCAACAGAAGTTCAAGTTGTAACCTCAACATTTTCAAAGCGTCATCCAGCTTCACCTAGATGTTGAGGAAAGAATATATAATCAAAATCATTGTACTGAAAACAGCAAAAACACCATGATTCCATGAAAACCATCATCAACTGTCATCTAATTAGATATTTGACATCTGAAAACATTTCACTTGCCATAACACATTCTCTTTTTAGTAGTAGTAAAAAAATATGAAGATGCATTCTCTGTTTAGAGCTCTTAACCTGAAAGAAAGCAAAAATGAGAACACCACTTGTCCAAGTAACTTCTTACTACCTCCCTCTTCTCTGACACACCATCTGCAAATAAATACCTATGAACAAATCTGCAATTAGTTCAACTATGTTATTTTATGGAGAAAATATGCGTTCATAAAGTAGTATAATTGGCAAATAAAAGTAAATATTTCCAATGCTATGAAGCACCTCCACTAATTTAAATTTTTGTAGTGTTGTCCAACAGTCTGAAAGTGATCGAGCAATGTGGCAGATGTTGAACTCAACTAATCCAAAATTGGACTACATGATCGAGCAATGTGGCAGATGTTGAACTTAATTAATAATCTAAAATTTGATCTCCCATGAAAGAAAAACTAAAGAGTAACAAACCTCCAGTATTATTTTAGTGTCATATAGTCTCCTTTTAGGAAAACCATATACCAGTTATTAAGTAATTGTGCACCTTATTCTTTTATGTATGAAAGTGAAGAGCAATGAAAAGGAACTTAGGTTAATAAAAAGAAATAGCTATGCAGAAATTATTCTTCAATTGAGACAGAAATATCAAAAGACAACTGCATATACAGATTTATCTCGTTGAAACAGTGAATAGTGCTAGGTGAGGGAGAGGAACAAAATGGATATGGGAAAATTAATGAAATGGATGGGAGATTAACATCTCTACATGAAGTTACTACTCTCAATGAAAAGTTCACTTGTGAAGCAAGAGTATGCTCAATCCTAATGTAATCTGCATCATGACACCACATTTATATGCAACCCTTGATCAATCATAGCTTTTTATATTTCTAGAGTGAGGCAAATAACAAGACTGAAGAGACTACTACCCAGAAATAAATTAACACTATGTCCTTAGTCAGTTTATTTGAGCACTCAGCAATGTAAAATTAAGATTCCAGAATCTATAAAGTAAAGGTAATTTTCCATCATCATCACTATCGAAGATGTTCATTATGTGTTGGTAAGATGCAAAGAATGGATTACAATCACATAATCCTAGCTGTAATCATTTTACCCATATCTAAAGACAATTAGCAGTTCTTATATCTGAAATTAGAAAAAAATACATGTGTACAAGCAGATACATGAGACATGGACCAAAAGAAAAACAAAAACAAAAACAAACTTCCTCAAATGATCAAAATTATGAATTGAGTACACGATGAGGCATGAGTCATATCATCTTAAGCATCTGAGTCACAAGGCCACTCATCATCATTTGTGTGAGGCATTAACTTGCACAGCTTGTGTGTGGTATTTGAGAGCAGGTTGTAGCTAACTTACCTTCTATGCACTGCTTCTTCAAGTTAAATCAAATGCCTTGAAAAAAATGGACATGAAGTACAACTTCAAAAATCCATACACAGTAATACTGAATGCTCATTATGCTCAGGCGAAGTCAATGGTTTTAATATACTGCAAAATAAATTTATTCTAAAACATTAGAATGAACACATATCGAGCAAGTTGGTGTGATGGCACAGATCATTGCCGGAACTAATACTTGTTTGGTCAAAGGAACTATATTATTCTTTGGAGATACAGTAAGTCAATCAACAAATAGTCAAAACCCAATGTTCTTTAACATTACGGAGTCGTAGTTTATTTGGAAGGACAATATTTACCTATAGGAGGAGCTCATTCGTAATTAGCTTCCACGCAAGTATGTTTACCTTTAGTGCCACATGACTTTTCCACTTTCCCCTGCAACTGCTTGAAGTGCAGGGTTTGCAGCCCTAAAAAAAGAAGTGCAGGGTTTGCATCCTCCACAATATCTCATCTATAGATTCAGTTTTTGCCTCCATTAAATTCCCTGAAAATGATGTTTGTCAATTTAAGTTTTTATTTCACTCTATATAACTTAGGAGACTAACAAAATTAAGCATTGTAGTTTGCTGAAAGAAGAGACCCACAACAATTATACTTGAACAATTATAATGACGCATAACCTAAATATTTCAGATTGAATTACAACACCCAATTCACTGACACCTTGCTCATGAGTCATCATAAACAATCAAATAAACTTGAAAATCAGTTCACAACCTAATACTTTCACTTCGATCTGCAAGCATGCAGGCTAATTTTGTGGCCAGATGTTCTCCATGAATATTGATGCAGTGGTTAACAAAGAACTGATCCAACGGAAGACACGGCTGGGCATATTTGAAGAAGTTGTGAAGGGAATGGGTTCATACCTGGATCACTTCCGCTGATGGATGGGGAGGAGATGACCGCAGCTGATGCAGAAGGAGGAGCGACATGGCACGACAGTGGCGTTCACCGCCACCTCCGCGATCGCGATGTCGTCCTGCACAGGGCTGCTGTATTGGGCAGCGGTGGCTCGCGGTAGCCCTGTTGTGGTTGCATTGACAGCTGAGGAGAAGGAGCACACCGACGGTGGGAGCGGACAGTGCGGAAGTGCCCTAGCGAGCCGGCAGCGAAGGAGGAGGGCTCGACCCAGCGCTGCGACGGGGTCGATCCGAAGACCCAGAGGAGTGACGCCATCTTCTTCTCCACCTCCCTATCCTCCTTGCTCGCCACCTTGCTGCTCCCCACACGCTCCACTCCCTCGCAGCCTCACTGGTGGTCAACCAATGGGCGCAAGGGTGGGGGCGCCATCGTTGCCGCGTGCAAGGCAGGTCGGGGTAAGGTTTGGGAGGGGAGGTACTCGATCTAGCGAGGGTGAAGCAGACCGATGTGGGAGGGAGACCCACGAAGCTACGCGGAGGCAGGTAGAGATGCAGATAGGTTTCGAGGGAGGCGGAGCCGCGAGGGGAAGTTGGAGAAATTCGATTTAGATACATGATTTAGAGGCAATTATTTTTTTAATTAATTAGTGAATCACTGTAGTTACTTCTTATTATATTATTTTTATTAATTAGTAGATTATGATACATAATTAGTGTATTCTGTTTAGTGAATTATGATACATAATTAATATTACAGATAAATATATTATATTAATTAGTGAATTATGATAGTTACTTTTTATTAGTTTTTATTAATTATTGAATTTTGATAGTTACTTTTTATTAGATTTATTTTTTGATTTACATGAAATAGTTAGAGGTAGTTAACTTCAGTAAAATATGTGAATTTATTTTTTTTAAAAGGTTCTTACCATTGTTGTGTTTACAGATGGACCGACAATGGATGTACAGTGATCCGTGCGGTGGGGCCTTTATTACTAGCCTAATGAAATTTCTCCAAACTGCTAAGGTGAACAAGTCTGTAAAGGGTTTCATGTGTTGTCCATGTAGAATGTGCAGAAATAACAAGGAGACTCAAGTCGAAAGACTCTCCACGATCACATATATAGATGGGGTTTCATGGAAAACTATATTCTTTGGACCCATCATGGCAAAAGAGGAGTTGTATTGGAAGACAGCGAAGAAGATGACTATGATGGTAATCAGAGCTAGTTCGTTTCTCTTTCGCTTGCGCAATGGCTCTCATTCCCTCCTCCGCAGCACTGCCTGCTCTTGGCTATCCGGTCACAGAAAAACTTGCCAAGAACAACTTCTCATTGTGGAAAGCCCAGGTGACATCTGCCCTTCGCGGTGCACAAATGATGGGCTACGTCAATGGCTCAATCAATGCGTCGGTGACGACCATCCCTACCAGCGCCACCGACGCCACGCCGATCCCCAACCCGGAGTTTGAACAGTGGGAGGCCAAGGGCCAGCAGGTTCTCAACTACCTGTTGTCCTCTCTCACCTGCGACATCCTCGTGCAAGTCTCCTCCGGCGAGACGGCGCGTGATGTATGGACTTACATCGATGCCTACTTCCAGTCCCAGGCGCGTGTGATCTCCATGCGCATGGTGCTTTCTACGGTGCAGAAGGGGTCCTCTACAGTCACCGAGTACTACGCCAAGATGAAGACCCTTGCAGATGAGATGGCATCTGCAGGGAAGAAGATTGAAGATGAGGTGTTTGTCCCCTACATTCTTGCGGGGCTCGACATCGAGTTTAATCCGCTAGTGTCTGCCATTGCCGCTCGTGTGGAGCCAATCTCGCCTGGCGAGCTCTACACCCAGATGACCAGCTTCAAACAGCGGATGGATCTGCTGCATGGCAACGGCTACAACTCCTCCGCCAATTCAACATCTTATGGTAATCGTGGGGGTAATAACTCTCACGGTGGCCGCAATGGTGGCGGGTGTGGTCGCGGTGGCTTCGGCCGTGGCCGCGGCAATGGACGTCCAGGAAGCAATGGTGACCGCCCAGTCTGCCAACTCTGTGGAAAGGAAGGGCATACCGTGATTAAGTGCTACAAGCGCTTTGATCACTCATTCACAGGTGCGCTGGAGCAAAAGAGTGTCTCGTCGGCGACCACTGGCTACGGCGTCGACACCAATTGGTATATGGACACGGGCACAACTGACAACATCACCAGTGACCTGGAAAAGCTCACCATACGTGGTGAGTATTTCGGGACAGATCAGATCCACACGGCGTTAGGAGCAGGTATGAAGATTCAACAGATTGGTCAAAGTACTTTATATACCACTGATCATAATCTTCTTTTGAACAAAGTTCTTTATGCACCTGAAGCACATAAGAATCTGATCTCTATCCATTGGTTTACTAATGATAATAATACCTTTTTGGAGTTTCATCCCAACTTCTTCCTTGTCAAGGATCAGGAAACGAAAAGGGTTCTTCTTTGCGGGTGATGTAAGGGGGGTCTCTATCCTTTTGAGTCCTCTCCGTCATCTAAACAAGTGTTTGGCGCCACCAAGTGTTCCACATTGAGATGGCATCATTGTCTTGGTCACCCATCACGTCCTGTCGTGCAGCAGATCCTTAGGAACAATAAGCTGCCTTTTATTTCCGATTCCAATAAAGAGACCGTGTGTGATGTGTGTCAACAAGGGAAGAGCCATCAGTTGCCCTATCCCAAATCAGTTAGTGTGTCGAATAATCCTTTGGACCTTGTCTTCTCTGATGTATGGGGTCCCGCTCCAACTTATATTGGAAGAAACAATTACTATGTGAGCTTTATTGATGATTTCAGTAAATTTACATGGATTTATCTTCTTCGACACAAATCTGAAGTTTTTCAGTGTTTTCATGATTTCCAAAACCATGTTGAACGTCTCTTTAATCAGAAAATAGTGGCTATGCAAACAGATTGGGGTGGGGAGTATCAACGCTTGAACTCCTTCTTCCAACGCATTGGCATTACTCCTCACGTGTCTTGCCCGCATGCCCATCAACAAAATGGGTCTGCAGAGAGAAAACATCACCACATTGTTGAGGTTGGCCTCTCTCTTCTTTCCCATGCTTCTATGCCTCTTAAGTTTTGGGATGAAGCTTTTGTCACTGCGGTTCACCTTATAAATTGTCTTCCTAGTCGTGTGATCGATCAAGAAACATATTTTCGGTGCCTCTTCTCTTTTGATCCCGACTATGCTGCCCTTAGGGTCTTTGGCTGCGCATGCTGGCCTAATCTCCACCCATATAATACCAAGAAACTAGCCTTTAGGTCAATGCAATGCGTCTTTCTAGGCTATAGTCCCCTCCAGAAGGGGTACAAGTGTTTGGAGATTAAATCAGGATGAGTCTACATATCTCGAGATGTCATCTTTGATGAAACACAGTTTCCTTTTTCTAAACTTCATCCTAACGCAGGCACACGGCTTCGCACTGAGATTTCATTGCTTCCTGATACACTTCTTAATCCTTCTACGGTTGGGGGTAATAGTACTTTTGATCGGTCTGGTGTTTCTTCTACTCCTACTAATGCTCTTGAGACCACAGATGAAGTTTGCATGCAGGATTATCCAAGTTCAGAGGCACTTGGAACTTTTTCGGGTGAAAATCGGAGTCATTTTATGTCCCAGGGGGATTTTTTAGCACCAGGAGCCAGCCCTGATCCTGGAGTAGATTGACCTGCAGCGGCTGCAGGCAAATCCGCCTCGCATTCAGCATCAGACGGCGCGGACTCGGGCACGCCGGCGGCTCCCGCCCTCACCGCTCCTTCGTCGACACCTGGCGCAGCCCCGTCCACAACCTCGGCTCTGCCTCCGCCATCTTCAACATGCCAGGCGCGCGATGGTGCTCCCCCAACCCCCACATCTACCACGGTTCCGCTGCAGGGGGGCAACGCAGGCGTATCTGCATCGGATCTGGGGCCAGCTGGATCTTCTGCTACGAGTGCTGGATCTGGTGCGGGCGCTGGATCTTCTGTGGCGCCTTCTCTTCAATGACCTGTGACCCAGCTGCAGCATGGCATACAGAAGCCAAAGACGTACACCAATGGGACTATTAGGTATGGTCATTTGGCTACAATCTCTGAACCTAAGAACCTTGCTGATGCATTGCACAACCCAAATTGGAAAGCTGCAATGGATATTGAATATGATGCTCTCCAGAAAAATAAAACCTGGCATTTGGTCCCTCCTCAACATGGCAAAAACATCATTGATTGTGTGGGTGTTTAAGGTAAAAAGAAAAGCAGATGGCACTCTGGACAAGTACAAAGCACGCCTTGTTGCAAAAGGGTACAAGCAACGATATGGTATTGACTATGAGGACACTTTTAGTCCTATTGTGAAGGCTGCAACAATTCGAATTGTTCTCTCAATTGCAGTTTCACAAGGGTGGTCTCTTCGACAACTTGATGTCCAGAATGCTTTCCTTCACGGTGTTCTTGAAGAAGAGGTCTATATGCGTCAGCCTCCTGGTTTTGAAGATAAGAAACATTCACATTATATTTGCAAGCTGGACAAAGCTTTGTATGATCCAAAACAGGCACCACGAGCTTGGTATTCTCGGTTGAGTCAACGGCTACTCGAGTTGGGATTTGTTCCATCCAAAGGAGACACATCTCTCTTCTTCTTTAAGAAAGGGAAGTTAACAATATTTGTTTTGGTTTATGTGGATGATATCATAGTAGGTAGCTCGTCACAAGAGGCCACAAATGCACTGTTAAAGAATCTGAAGCGTGATTTTGCCTTAAAAGATTTGGGGGACTTGCATTACTTTCTTGGGATTGAAGTGAAGAGGCCCGGTGGTGATCTGTTGCTGACACAAGGGAGATACACGAGTGAGATCCTTGAACGTGTGAATATGTTAGACTGCAAACCAGTGGCCACTCCTTTGTCACCGTCCGAGATGTTATCGTTGTATGACGGACACAAGCTTGGCTCGCAGGACTCAACTCGATATCAAAGTATAGTTGGGGCCCTTCAATATCTAACTTTGACTCGGCCTGACAACTCCTTTGCAGTCAATAAGGTGTGCCAATTTCTTCACTCACCAACCACTGTACATTGGGCTGTTGTGAAACGAATACTACGTTACCTCAAGGGGAGTATGGGACTCGGTTTGTGGATCAGAAAGAATCCATCAACACTTGTGAGTGCGTTCTCAGATGTCGATTGGGCAGGGTGTCCTGATGATCGAAGAAGTACAGGGGGCTTTGCAGTATACCTTGGGTCCAACCTTGTGTCGTGGAGCGCAAGGAAACAACCCACTGTGTCGAGATCGAGTACAGAGGCTGAGTACAAGGCACTAGTCAATGCAGTAGCCGAGGTCATGTGGGTTGCACATCCTCCAGCAGGACGCTTGTGGTGTGATAACATTGGAGCGACGTATCTGTTAGCAAATCCAGTCTTTCATGCAAGGACAAAGCACATAGAGATTGACTTTCACTTTGTGCGTGAACAAGTTGCCAAGAAGTTCTTGGACATTCGGTTTATTCACTCTGGTGATCAAATAGCCGATGGCTTCACTAAACCTTTGCCTGAGAGGTTACTGGTCAAATTCAGGAACAATCTCAACCTTGGAGAAGGTTGAAATTGAGGGAGGATGTTAAGATGTTGAGATAGTGACAGGCAGGCTTCGGTATAGGCGTGTAGTCCATGTGTGTGCGCATGTGTTGAGTTTGTTAGGATCCACTAGATCTTTGTATAGGAAGTAGTTGAGTAAATATCTTGTAAACTGATCTTGTACTCCAAGATTGTAAGCGCCACGCTAGGGGCTCTTCCTAGCCTATTTAACACGAAGCCGTGAGCCTGAGAAGGCATCGCGTTCAACCATTTTCACACTTACGGATCAATCACTCGATCAAAAAGCACAGATTAAACAGATCGAACTACAAACCATACTCCCTCCATACTGGTATTAGAAGACGTTTAGGACAAGGTTTATGTCAAACATTGGGATTATAAATCATCAATAGTTTTGAAGTTATTGAGTTTGAAAATGTGAAAATCATATGAATAGAATTATCTTGAAAAATATTTTCATAAAAGTATAAATATATCATTTTTGAATAAATAATTTTTTATAAAAAACAAGTCAAAGTTGTGTTTTGAAGACCGTGTCACAGTCAAAAACGTCTTCTAATACCAATATGGAGGGAGTATGTACATTATATGGGAGGGCTGCTCGATTGTTGCTGTCATTGTATATACCAGTCAATGTGGGTTGAGCGGGGAAATTTCAGTTGTTCACCGAACTTCGTAAGACTGGGAACCAAAGCCGAGCCAACATACCGAAGAAACAATATTTCGGTTTGGTTTGGATTGGTTCGGTTTAGGTTAGTTTCAGAATAAAAGTGCCCAGCCCTTTATGTTTGGGGTTGAGAGTAAGAGCACTCTTCAAGTGAAAAAATAAAATTTGTTAAAATAAATCAATACAGTGTGACTTTAGTGTGTTGCATTTTTCTAGTACCTACTAAAGAAGCAGAATACAACCCTATAGCTTGCATTGGTGAGCCAAGATTAAACATTTCTAAGATTTTTTTTGACAACCCGCACATACTATTCACAGTGCATCACTTTCATGTAATTAATTTTAGAAAAGAAAAGCGCATACTCGGTATCTTATTATGTTCTATATTTGTGTAATGATCCATGTTGCGGTATTCTTACAATGTGTCTGAACAATATATTCCCTATCATACTTAGCATCAAGGGGCTAATTTACTTTGGTGTCACACATTAATCAAACAAAGTGCATATCTTAAATGTTGACTTGAAGTGTTTATATACTTAGACAGCATATATTTAGCTGCATAACAAAATATATATTTGTTTTGAGATTCACATAACAAAATATATGAATCTGTAAAAACCAAAATGAATACTAATTTGAGACAGCCCGCTTGCAATGCTCGTGAGCTGCAAAAACTGGGCTTGACAAAACTATGCATGATCTGGTCTTGTCCCGGCCCAAAACACAAGCAACCAAAATGCGCTACAAAAAACTGGGGCACAAAAAGTACGCACAAGAACTCGAATTACATGTTCGTTTTTACAGTTCCCGATTTCAGAAGTCCTACCCATCAAGATTGTTATTAGGTGAGGTTGTTTGTCGAAGCACGATCTATTAACCATTTAACCCCCACCGCCAGTTTGGGGAAGATGATGGAGATATGAAACTTTTACTCGAGTTTTTCCTCCATGGTTAGTCATCAGGTGAAAGGCCAATAAGATATACTCCCTTCTTTAGTATATGACATTTAAGAAAAGGAAATTTAGTTCATATTTGAACTAACTAGATTGTTCTAAATGTCGAAGGGAAGGAGTATTGGATATCGTAGTCTACCAGTCATTAGTATTTTTCTCTCAGACCAAATCAGCACTAGCCATCAGCCACTAGCCAAACAAACAAGATGATGGTCCGTTTTGGACCGCATGATGATATATAAGTTCCACGAGCACGCTAAAAAAGCATAAAACGTACGTGAAGTGTCACTTCGTTCGAACCTATTGAGTAGTGTTGACACCTTTTTACAGGATCAACAAGCACGGGGCAGTCAGACCGCCTGCGGAGGGCGGTTAAACTGGGTAGGACGGTCAGACCGCCTGTATGGGGCGGTTAGACCTAGTTGCCGGGATCAACCGGTGGTAGACCTACAAACGTCGACTCGGGAGGGACCCTGTCGGAGTTGATGCACGTAGGGTTGCTCTAGGATCGGCAGGCCACCTAGAACACCTTCGGTCGTCGCGGAGACGAAGGAAGAACAACAGATCGAGGTTGGAAAAGTAAGGGAACGAGGAAGAAAAGGTAAATACGATAAAAGATAAATTTGATAGATCGATTGGATGATGCTCAATCGGCCGTGGCCCTTTATATTTATAGGGAGGGGAGGTCTTGCCCCATTAGGAGTCGAAACCCTTACAAAATCACGTCGAAATACAACTCCTAACTGGTTTTGGCAGGACGGGGCGGTCTAACCGCCTATGGGCGGCGGTCTAACCGCCTCTGCGACGTGCAGATCTTCCAGAAGTCATATCTCCTTCATCAGGACTTCGAATTGGACGTTCTATATATGGATCTTGATGTACTCGACGAGACCTATCCAACGGTGAAGTCAAATTGCCTTTTGAGGACTTTGATCAGGGCGGTCTAACCGGGTGGGACCACCGGTTAGACCGGCCTTCCTAGTCTTGCCAATTTTGGGTGTCAACATATGCCCCCCCTGTTTTATGGCAAAGCTTGCGTGCCAAAAAAATCTATAATGATTAAAATTGGCAGAAAACGATGATTTAACAATATATCGTCCATATTTTTTTCTCCTAAGGGCGATAATTACTTTATCGGCCACAAACTTGCTATGAACTCATGGAACAACTTGTTTTGGTCTCCATACCTGCCTAGTTGCTGACCTTGTCGGTGTGACCACTGTAGATTGCTCCATTGATCCTTGCTTTCGCATCCGTTGTAGTCTCCTTTTTTGAGTGTGGGATAAGCCTGAGGGACACCACCTCGGCTGCATACCCTTAGAATTTTGCTCATTGCTACCCCCACCTTGCTTGATAGTAGTACATACATTATTTTTGACCAGATTGTTGTTGTAAGCAATCGGTCTTTGCAATTCACCATAATTTGGATGTGCAATAGGATATTGAATCATATATGGTTTCATGTACAAACTACTATAATCGGTAGGTGAGTAATAGCAAGGATAATACCAAGAACATGGTGTAACTGATCCAACAAAAGGATAAGCGAAATTACCTTGTTGGTGATGGGCACTTTCTCGCTTCTCATGTCTTGGTGGTGCTTTTTCGCCCTTAGCACCTATTGGTTGATTTCTTCGCTTCCTTGCAGCTCCCTTCCTCTTATATTTGGCCTGGAGTTCTTCAAAACTCGGCCTTACCTTTTCTTGGGAGCATCTCCATTTTTTCCGGAGATAGCGGTCAGACCGCCCTCTGGACCCGGTTAGACCGCCCTCTGGACCCGGTTAGACCGCCCTGGGCAGTGGCCAGACCGGTCGTTGCACCGTCGGCTTTTTCTGCAATGCCTTGCCCCCCGAGCGTTGAGGTCTTCGCTGCAATCTTGGGGGTCTCCTCCAGTGGCAGCTTCTCATCAGGGCTTTGCTCTCCAATGATTATGTTCTTCCCCTTAGCTTTATCGGCTTGATCTGGCCGAATGAGTACCTTGGGATTTAACAACTCAAGAGTATTCATAAAAGCATTAACGGGGAAAGGATTTTGGTCGACTTGCATTTTATGAAGTACTAAATGGCCTTCATTAATGGCCGATTGTATTTGCCGACGAAAACTATTACAATCATTAGTAGCATGGGAATAAGAATGATGAAATTTACAATATGCACGCTTTTTTATTTCATCAGGTGGTGGCAAAGTGTGAGATAGTTTAGTCTTACCTAGTTTTAATAATTCATCAAAGATCCTATCACACTTAGCCACATCAAAAGTAAATTTTACTTCCTCTTGCCGACTCTTATGGGCTGGCTTGAGAGAAGCACAAGTATTTGCTTTATCATCAGATGACCATTTAAATTCAGCAGCATAAACTTCTTTACTCTCATCGTCCGAAGATTCATAATCTAGCATATGCATGTTAGGACGATCAGATTTGAGCCGAGTGTCTTTGCTTCGGCTTTCATGAGCGAAAGCTCTTACTAGTACTTGGGCAACATCAATAAATTCATGACCCTCTAATTTTTCTTTAATATGGGATCACAAACCATTAAAAGCTAACTCAGCAAGATCCCTTTCAGAGATAACAAGATTATAACAACGGTTTTTGGTTTCTCTAAACCTTCTAATGTAGCTAGTAACGGGTTCATCATGCTTTTGTTTAACCGATGTTAAATGACTCAACCTCAATTCATTATCTCCGCTATAAAAGTGGCATGAAATTTTTGCTCTAATTGTTCCCAAGTACGAATAGAGTTAACAGTAATGAAGCAAACCATGAAAAAGCATTGTCGAGTTAAAGATAAAGAAAATAATCGCACTTTTATTTCTTCTATGTCACTAGCTTCTCCTAATTGAGCAAGATATTGACTAACATGCTCCCAAGTAGTTTTGCTATCATCCCCATTAAAATTCACAAATTCAGGACAACGCCAACCAATAGGATAGGGAACCGAATCAAAACTAGAAGGATACGGTTTTCTATATGAAAGATTTTTATTTTTCACTTCTATCCCATGGTCATCTTTCATTTGTTTAGCAAGATTAGCATTAAACCTATCGATGACTTCCTGAATAGTGGTTGGCATTGGCGTAGTAGAAGCATTCGATTGCCCCTCATTCGGCTGTGTGTATGAGCCAGAAGTATTATGTTGCAAATGGTTATTAATTTGGGGATTAGGTGCGTAACCATACCCTATGCCTGTTTCAAATGGAACCATAAATGGAATACCTTGAGCTACTGAAGTATTCCCACCAGATCGGCCAGCAACGGCCTGAAGAGGAGGAATAGTAACTATAGGTTCTGGAGAGGAGGGAAAAGGCACCATAGCACCAGGGTCGGTCTGATCGGTCGAACCAAGCAGTCTGACCGGCCTGTTCTGACCAAACGGTGGCGACGGTGTTTGTCCCACGAAATAATTCAACGGCATGCCAAACTAAGGGTTAACCGTACATGCAGCCGATGCATTAATAGATGGGGTCGGAGGTGCCACAGTTTTAGAACTAGATGCAACATTATCATCACCCTCTACCCGTTTATCTAGACTCTTATCTACCATGTTTTGCATATTTTCAATCATTGATAAACGAAAGCTATCCATCATGGTAGTAAGATCATTAATGCTAACAAAAGAGGATGGGGACGATCATGTGCTCACATTGGGTGGTACCTCAGGTGGTGGAGTGTCGAAGGTGATGTCCTTGATCTTCTTCACCTTGCCTTCGCGATTCTTCTTGAAGTGTGATAGGTAGTGAAGTCGATTCTCTTCAGCCTTCTTCATGCGCTCTTCTAATTCTTGGCAATCTTGTTCGGCCTTTTGCTTCATAAAGTCCTCCATAGCTTGACGAGCTTCAGGTGAGAGCTCATCATCCGTGAAGTTGATGATGTTGCATTTGTTTATCTCACACTGAGACATGTCGCCGGAGTTGGATGGATCGGTTAGGATAGCCAGATCTTCGCTCCCCAGCAGAGTCGCCAATTTGTTGACACCTTTTTACAGGATCAACAAGCACGGGGCGGTCGGCCGCCTGCGAAGGGCGATTAGACCTGGTTGCCGGGATCAACCGATGGTAGACCTACGAACATCGACTCAGGAGGGACCCTGTCGGAATTGATGCACATAGGGTTGCTCTAGGGTCGGCAAGCTACCTAGAACGCCTTCGGTCGTCGCGGAGATGAAGGAAGAATAGCAGATCGAGGTTGGAAAAGTAAGGGAACGAGGAAGAAAAGGTAAATACGATAAAAGATAAATTTGATAGATCGATTGGATGATGCTCAACCGGCCGTGGACCTTTATATTTATAGGGAGGGTAGGTCTTTCCCCATTAGGAGTCAAAACCCTTACAAAATCGCGTCGAAATACAACTACTAACCGGTTTTGGCAGGACGGGGCGGTCTAACCGCCTCTGCGACATGCAGATCTTCCAGAAGCCATATCTCCTTCATCCGGATTCCAAATTGGGCATTCTATATATGGATCTTGATGTACTCGACGAGACCTATCCAACGGTGACGTCCAAATTGCCTTTTGAGGACTTTGATCAGAGCGGTCTGACCGGGTGGGACCACCGGTTAGACCGGCCTACCTAGTCTTGCCAATTTTGGGTGTCAACAAGTAGCTGAGAGGATCATGTCAGACTAAGGAAGGCCTACACTCCAATTGTTGGCGGTTGAGCGCCCCAGTTCCCCTTGCCCACGACTAAACTATTCTCAATAAAATTCTAAAAAATCGACAAAGAGTAACTCAAGAAAACATAGTGACGTCACATATACTACAAGGGAAAAGTTTGCCAATGAGAAAGTATTGAGGCCAAATCTGACTACGATTTACTCTTGTTACATTTTGACGTTACTCAGAGCAACTCCAACAGACTCATCATTTGCCTATGGATGCGTAAAAAAATGAAAAAACGGTGAAATCGACATCCAACAGCCAAATCTGGATCCGCCTTGGTACCCTCGTGATCGTGCTCGTCATCTATACCAAGGCTTTGCGCTCGCCAAATCGGCCCTCCCGCACGCGCTCCCCTCCTTCCTGCGCCATTCGCGTTCACCCACACAGCCACGCATCGCTACTAGAGGTAGGTTGGAGCCCAAAGGAAAGCAGGCGTGCTGGAGTCCGCCACCAGATCGCAGAGGGAGGCGTCCTGGAGGAGGCCACAGAGCCGCATCGGGCCGTCGGGGAGGACGCGCTGGCCGGCTACACCACAAAGAGGTTGAGGAGGCGTGTCGGGAGGTGGGGTAGGGAGGTGGAGGAGGACACCTCCAGGCCACCGGGGAGGACACGCTGACGCCTGTGCTGCCAGCCGCTCATGCTGCGGGGAGGTCGAGCAGAGGATGCCACCGAGCCGTGAGGACCCTTCCACCCGCCGCCCCAGTCCTGATGCGCTCAGGTGAGGGTGAGATTTGCTCCGCGTGGGCGCCAGAAGCGCACCATTGGGGGCTGCGCCGGCACCACCGGAGAGCTGTGGAGGTAGAGAGGATATGTGTGAGCAAGAGAGTGGAGCACAAAGACCGCGTCCCCACTTGCACGCCGCGGTCGGTTGTGTCGAGAAGCGACACCCAAGATTGTGCCACCTGTAGCCCGTCGTACGCCGCGCCGCGGAGAGGTGGAGTCGCAGCGGGAGATGGAGGTAGAGGAGGATGTCGTAGAGCCGCTGGGAATGACACGGCAACGGCTGCCGCCCACGCCGTGGAAAGGAGAAGAAGGCAGAGAGGGGGAGAGGGGGAGGTCGGTCGCTGGCGGGAGCACAGAGAAGTGGAAGAGGATAAGGTGGAAGGGGATGACAAATAGGTCCCACTTGTCAATGTCTTTGTGGAGAGGGGTGATTTGAACGTGGACAATTTTTTTAAAGAGGTTGTTGGTTTCTCTATTGATTATAGAGTTCTTTATTTTTTACAAAGCTTTTAAAACTTTGAATTTAGATGGAATTATACCTAGTTTGTGCTCTTATCGTCGTGGTCGTGACACAAACAGGAAGCAGGTGGCAAGAGCAGTTTCACAACTTCTGCCTTTCCAGGACAGGTGAGGTGGCGGCGGACAACACCCACGTCACGCAACCCACGTCGCTGCTCAGGGCACCCGCAATGGTTGTCTTTAGGATCTCTATAACCTTCCACGTATGAGAGAGAAGGCCAGAGAGAATGTGCCTGTGCTTAAGCCAGCGACGTGCTATAGCACGCGACTCAATAGCCGTGGGCCCAACAGTCTCGTCTCATCCCTTTCCCCTCTCTCTCTCAGTCTCTCCTCAATCGAATCTTTCCATGGTCATCAACCAAACAGTGAGTTTGGGCGGACGGCCGCCGCCGTCGGTGAGGCCGCGAGGGAGAGAATGGCACCTGGGGCGTCACTCAGCCACTACCTGCTGTCCGGGCCGCCGGGGCCGGCCTGTCGGTGTTAACGCCATCCTGCTCCTTCTCTCCTCTTGCGAGGACGGACAGGCGGACAACCGGACAGGCAGAGCAAGACGCATGGATTACCGGTCAAACCGCTCGCCGGTGTTCCACCAAGCTCCGATGTGTGCCACTACTCCGCCAACTCGAGTGCAGATTTCACCACCGGAGCTGTCGCGGGGAGGAGGTGCGCCAAAGCGTGGGGAGGAGAACACAAGTGCCACAGCGCCCGAGAAGCGGTGTGGCCACTGGCGGCACCTCCGGTGTGCCGCTCCGTACCCTCACCTCTCCTCCCTCCGATCGAACGCGAGCTCGGTCTCGGCGGGGCACAGGTCCGGGCGAGTCGGGGTCGTGCAAGCTGCATGTCCGACTCCGTCGGCGGCATCCGCTTGAGCGTGGTCGCTGGCTCCTAGCAGGGGAGGGAAGGGAGCTCGGCCCGACGTTGGAGGTTGGGCAGCTGGGAGCGCGGTGTATAGATGTCCAAATGGGCTCACCCTGTTGGGCCGGCACGAACACGGCCCGTTTAAACACGGCCCGAGAACGACACGGCACGGTCTGTCCCGTGCCGTGCACGGCGGCACGACCCCCGTGCTAGTGTTGGGCCGGAATCCCAAAGACGCGAACACGACACGGCACGACCCGCTCCGGGGCCGGCGGCACGGGCGGTGCACGATAGATGTTGGATCCGGACCGCCCCTCCACCGTTATCGTTGATCCCGGCCCCCCTCCCCTCCTATATAAAGGCGAGCGTTTTCTTTATGTGGTGTGACTTTGAATGAATGAATTTTTGTGTTTGAACACGTGGTGAATCTATGTTTTGTGTTGAACCCGGGCATCCGCATTGTGTCCGGGCCGGCACGGCACCGCCGGGCCGTCGTGCCGAGTAACACGACACGACACGCTCCGGCTTCTTTAGTGTAGTGCCTGGCCGGGATGCCGCACGCCAAAGCACGTCTAGGCACGACACGGTAGGCACGCCGCGCACGGTAGTGTCGTGCTTAGCCGTGGCACGACACGACCGTGTCCGTGCCGGTGTCGGCACGGCACGCACGTTTGGCCATCTATAGCGCGGTGTCCGGCGGGGCGCAGGGTCGTTGGCACTTCGTAGGCTGCATCGCCGACCGTGTCTTCACCGTTGGCCCGTTGCAGAGGATGTGAAGGGGGCGCGGTCGTCGGGGCGCCGAGGACGAGCAGGCTGAGCGTCGTCGCTAGCGAGGGGGAAGGGCAGGCTGAGCGCAGTCGCCGGCGAGGGGGGAAGGGCAGGCTCGCGGTCGCTGGCATGCATCAGCTCCGTGGTTTGCTACGGGAGTGGTGGGGAAGATTGGATGAGAGAGAAGGGATGATTAAAAATATCCTGACATGTGGGGTTTAGTACATTGAGAAATAAATGTTATAGCATTTTATTGAGTGAGTCTTCTGTAAGGTGTATCTATAGTTGATGTGGATTCGTTGTAGAGAGTGTACTCTCCGTAACCATGTGGATTTGTTGGCAGAGAGTGTACTCTCCGTAACCATTGTGGGTGCCCTCGAGACAAAAGTGGCGCACGGCTCGATCCACGTGTACTGCGATGATCATCCCTGGACACAGTCCACCCGCCACACCGCTCCTCCCCCGTCACCCTCACTCCCCTGCAGGCCTGCAGCCGAACCGCCAGTCTGACACCCCATAGACCGCGCCCACGCAGAGATACCCCGCCACACCCCGGCCCCAACTCACGCAGTCATGCCGTCCCCGCGAATCAAAATCGAAATCCGCCTCACTAATCCCATTCCTAAAACACGCCCCGTTCATCAGCTAGCTAGCAATAATCATCATCGATAACGTCTCCAAAGCCTCCGGATCGCTAGCACTAATCGATTCCTTCCATAGCAAATCCGTCGTCTGGCTGCATCTCGTCAATAACCGCCCGTTTCCGCCATTGATTCTAGCAAGTATAGGAAGGAATAAGGCCCCGCCCCTCCACTCATGCTCATCCCCGCCGCGCGCCGTAGCAGCCCGACCCCGACCCGACGCGAGTCCGCGACGCGAGCGCCGGTCGTAGGGGGTTAGGGTTTTTTCCCCCTCGCGGCGATGCGGAGGGCGGCGTGGGGCGGTGGCGGTGGCGGGTCCGTCACCTTCCGCCGCCGCGCGATGGAGGGCCTGGCGGCGGCGCTGCTCCTGTACGCGCTCGTCGTGCTCGCCCTCGAGTCCCCACTCGTGCTCTCCCCGCTCCCGGGCGGCGCCATCGTCGCGCGGAAGCTCCACCTCTCCGACGCGGGCGCCGTGGCGCGCCCTGCACCAGCGCGACCCGACAAGGAGTCACGCCCCGCCGGCCAGTCTCGGGATCGGGACCGGCTCTCCCGCTTCGCCACCGGCCTCGACCTCCGCCTCCTCGACACCGCGCGGTCCGGCCCGCTCCGCGGCCAGGTAGCCAACGCCGTCGCGGCGGGCGCCCGCGTGTTCGCCGAGCTCGAGGGCCTCGACGCCGCCAACGACACCGCCACCGCCCTCGCGGCGCCCTCCGCCGGCGAGGCCGAAGGAGCCAGGTGCCCACAGTCGATCGCGGTCTCCGCGGAGGAGCTCCGGGCGCGGGGGCGCGTCGTGGAGCTCCCCTGCGGGCTCGCGCTGGGGTCCCACGTCACGGTGGCCGCGACGCCCCGGGCGCCGCACGAGGAGCGGGACCCCGCGATCGCGGTGATCAGGGACGGGGACGCGCCGGCCGTCGTGTCCCAGTTCATGGTGGAGCTGCAGGGGCTCCGGGCCGTCGACGGCGAGGACCCGCCACGCGTGCTCCACTTCAACCCGCGCCTCCGCGGGGACTGGAGCGGCAGGCCGGTGATCGAGCAGAACACGTGCTACCGCATGAACTGGGGCACGGCGCACCGCTGCGAGGGATGGAGGTCGCGCCCCGATGAGGAGACTGGTTGGGGACCCCTGTCAGTTCATCGTTTTTCAATTATCTGACCTCAGGTGGATCCTGTGTTTCAGTCATGCTGAATCAATGAGTTGTTGATGGCTTGATGTGCAGTGGATGGGCTGGTGAAGTGTGAGAAGTGGATTCGGGACGATGACGAACGGTCTGAAAAATCAAAGGCAGCATGGTGGCTGAATCGGCTGATCGGGCCGAAGAAGCAGGTCAATTTCGACTGGCCATTTCCTTTTGTGGAGGGCCGGTTATTTGTTCTGACTCTCAGCGCTGGCTTGGAGGGTTACCATGTGAGCGTTGACGGGCGACATGTGACTTCGTTTCCTTACCGCACTGTAAGTGCATATGTTCATTCCCTTCATGTAGTCTGCAGCAAAATATCGTAGCAAGGGTAGTCCTTTAATGTGCACTCTGTGTTGCCATAGCTCAAAGAATAGGGGTTTGAGATAGTTGAGGTTTTGGGTACTTGGCCTGGTTGTACAATTAATATACGTTTCTTGTGGCCCTTGCAGGGGTTTGTGCTTGAGGATGCCACAGGTTTGTTCCTGAATGGGGACCTCGATGTGCATTCAGTGGTTGCAGGGTCTTTGCCCACTACACACCCGAGCTTTGCACCTCAGAATTATCTGGAGTTTTCTGCTGTTTGGCAGGCCCCTCCTCTGCCTGATGAGCCAGTTGAGATTTTCATTGGCATCCTGTCATCTGCCAATCATTTTGCTGAGAGGATGGGTGTGAGGAAGACATGGATGTCTGATGTCCGCAAGTCACCAAACATGGTGGCTCGGTTTTTTGTTGCACTGGTAAACCCTGTAACGTGAAACCCAAAGAGCTCATCTTGCATCATTTGTTTTCTGCACTTGAACTGAATGACTTTCTTAACTCCAGCATGGCAGGAAAGAAGTGAATGTGGAGTTGAAAAAGGAGGCAGAATTTTTTAGGGACATTGTTTTTGTGCCATTTCTGGACAACTATGATCTTGTTGTTATGAAGACACTTGCGATATGCGAGTACGGGGTACGGCATTGAATTCCTTATTCGAAATAAACCTTCTTTGGAATACTACAGTTGTTATCTTTATATCTCTGACATTAGTGAACTTGGTTGCTCAGGTGAATGTTGTCTCTGCTAAATATGTTATGAAGTGCGATGATGATACTTTTGTACGACTGGATACAGTAATCGCTGAAATAAAGAAGGTGCCAAGTGGGAGAAGTCTCTACATGGGGAGCATTAATATCCAACACAAGCCATTACGCCATGGGAAGTGGGCTGTGACTTATGAGGTAAAGCTTGTGTAATTTTTGTTTTTCCTCATGAACCACCTGATATATTTCTTTATATAGCTTGAAGCAAAAATATATATTACTCTGTTTTTGACTTTTCCATAATCCATATAAGTGTACTGAGTCATCTGTACAATGCTAATGTGTTTAGCTCTGA
Source organism: Cenchrus americanus (assembly GCA_947561735.1). Classification (NCBI taxonomy): domain Eukaryota; kingdom Viridiplantae; phylum Streptophyta; class Magnoliopsida; order Poales; family Poaceae; genus Cenchrus; species Cenchrus americanus. The sequence continues at coordinate 228,406,751 of OX387245.1, forward strand.
TAATGATTGGTTGTACCTATATTCATATTGGATATAGCTGATGTTGATTGATTTTCTCTGCAATTGAGGTTTGTGTTTGTAAACTGTTTCTCTGGAAGTTGAAGATCTTGCATCATTCAGATGCTCAATTCTGCTAAATTGTATTGAGAACATTTAATATGAATTAGAGCTTATTTTCTCTCTGTTGTCACTCAATGAGTCAATATCCTGTTATCTTCAGAGATCTGCACTCTGAAATCATATTTTGTGATTGTCGAGGCAGGGACATTGGGTGACTAAATGTGATCAAGTCACTTTGGAATCCCATATTAGTCTTTTTAACTATTCATAGAGTAAGCCAAACCAAAACAAAGAATCACTTGTTCCATGTCTGCACCTGATGACAGCCCCTTTGAATACATTAACTATAGAAGATTTGACATATGATTCTTTGCTGATGGTAAAAATTGTTAGCTATCTAAAACAGCATGATTGCATTTTTGTGGTCAATCAGGCTCTTAGTTATGTCTTCATACTGTTCAGTAATATGTTTGCAGAAGGTGGAAGATTGTATCTTAGCAAAGCATGATTTATTAGCTTACTGTGAGTGGATATTTAGCTTTAATATTAAATTACACTTGACACTCTTTGACTCTACTAATTTAATATTTAGTCTGCACATTGTTAATGTTGCTTCCCACTTCACAGGAGTGGCCAGAAGAGGTGTATCCAGCATATGCAAATGGCCCTGGATATGTTTTATCATCCGATGTTGTAGATTTTATCATGTCAGAATTCAAGAAGCAAGGATTGACGGTACCATTTATAATTCCCTGTTGGCAAAAAAAAATCCTTCCCTTCAATCATTGTAATAAAAATGTTGCTCCATGCCATTAGTTTTTTACAGTTTTCCAGTATGTCATATTATAATGGATACTTGTCAGAGCACCACTTAGACATAGAGTAAAAATATCACTGAAATAGCAGTTTTTTAGTAGACTAGGCAACATATATTTATCTTAAGGAACAAAGAAGCAATGGATTGTTTTTGCTGGTTCAAACTTTGTGTGATCCATATCTGTTGAGCAATAGGCTAACATATGAACCCGCTTTTGTGCTTTAGCACTGAAAAAAAAATATCTGTAGGTATTAATTCCTAGTGACATATTAGAATTATGAAGAAGTATATCTGATTTACAATTTCTCTCTGTGCAGCTCTTTAAAATGGAAGATGTGAGCATGGGTTTGTGGGTTGAGCAGTTCAACAAGACAAGACCTGTTGAATACATTCACAGTTCCAAATTTTGTCCATATGGGTGCACTGATAACTACTATACTTTACATTACCAATCACCAAGGCTGATGTTATGCATGTGGCAAAAGTTATTGGAAGGAAGACCTGAATGTTGCGATGTGAGATAACAGTGATGACATAGGTTCAGAAAAAGAAAACAATAATGGAATGAGTAGCATTTGACCCTTATCCATAGCGGTCTCATCATCATGTAATCAACAAAAGTAGAAGGTTAAACTAATGTTCATTGTCACCTGCGATTAATTCATACATCTTGACAGTAATTTATCCTACTAGAGTCTGACATGCTCAAAAGCTGATCCTACTTAGTTACAACAGTGGATGAGGCAGCCCACCAGATGATCTTCATAGAGTCTGACATGCTCAAAAACATAAAGGTAGAAGTTCACATGTTCCCTAGAGATTCCCAAACAAGACTTCATTTGTAAATATGAAGAGTTGAAAGAGTTCAGTTAAGTTGTTTCTGTTTGCAGTAGGGATTTAAGACCTGATAGTAGTTGCAGCTAAACTTATCAGGTAATAGAGCAATCCTTGACATTTCAGCCATTTTAACACCTTTCTTTCAGCAATGACTTTACTTTATTAGTGTATTTATTTCTTAACACATTATTTTCTTAAGAATCATGTTTAACATATGCATTTGATGACAAGTTTCTTAACCTTTTGGACTGCCATGTCTCACTCAATGGATCCCAACTACAAGCATCAAGCATGTGCAAACCAAGGCAGCATTATTTTTTTTTTATTTTGAACCTTTTAAAGTTTATATATATCTTATGATGAGATATCACATGGAACTTTTATTTTGCTTGGTTGGAGCATGTCACATAACTTACAAGCATCAGTAAACAAATAAAAATGCACATGAGTTACTATTTTAACAAATTTAAACCTTAGTTCTGAATCTGGAAACATGGCAAACAACAAACTTGGATTGGATTTACTTGTAAGCAAATCATGGTTTGCATTACCACAAGGGATAGCAGTGCAGAAGAAAAGGATAACTGAGGATAAGTTTATTTTTTTTGGCTAATCGCTCATCTTGCCATTTTGATGAGCCTGGTCAAATAGTTGTCTGTCATCAACAAGTTACTAATTTGAGCATATGGCTGGCTATATTTGCAGATGTTATATAATGAGCCATCATAATGATTTGGGCCAATTTTGTAATTTTGTCACGGAACTTATCATATAACTGTGAAATGCCTTTCTTTTCCTTTTGCGAAGTAACTTGCTCATGACTTTTGAGTTGAACTTGCCGGTGTTTTTTTTTACCTGACCTTGCTTTTCTGCTGCCTTCAAGTTTATGCTGGAATAGGAGTACAGTAAGCTTATGTTTTGCAGAGTTGCTCGTCCAGAAGTGAAATCCTTCATCATGGCACAGCCAGAAGTTTATATTGGTGCTAGCACCAATATTTGTTATCGATAAATTTCCTGGGAACTGTCTGTATTCGCTTTGATATCTTTGTCAAATGAAAATTTCTGTACTTCAAGATTTCATTTACAGTATATTGCCATTCTGCTTGCTGGCTTTCCCATTCTTCACAAGAAGAAATTAAATCGAACTGTTGATCTTTCGATTTTGATGAACCTCCTTGCTAAGGAATACATCCAAAAAAAAAGATGTGTAAAGCGCAGGCAGACCTTGTGTAGCTGTACACTTGTACATGCGAGGACAAGGACTGTGGCCATGCTTGGTTGAAGGTGTTATTTTAGTTTGGAGCAAACTAACACCAAACTAACACCAAAGATCCAAGCATATGTGTTACTTTGGTGTTAGTTCCAAGTAACACCCCCAAAAAACTAACATCCTCAAGAGGTGGTAATTGATGTTAGTTTTGGTAGACCCCACCCCTTTTACTCTTTTTTTCTCTCCCTCTAGATCCTCTAATGATTGCAAAAGTAGCATTAGAATGCAAAAAGTAACACAAACATCCAAGCATCTAAGTTGTTAGTTTGTTAGGTGTTAGTTGGGGGTGAAAACTCACACTAGCACTAACACTAACATCAAAGAACCAAGCAGGGCCTGTTTGTATTTCTGCAAGTGCTCTCCAGTCTAAAAGGAGGGCCGGCCGGCCATATCTAGGAAACACTGATGAAGCAGAGGATTTCTTCGAGGGAAGGGAACGGCCGAACCGAAGAGGTGAACTGGCACACAGCGAAAGCTGGCTTGTGCTAGCTTTTGTGTGTGAGGATATAATCATGGGTTTAGCTGGCAAAACATGGGGTCACATCTTTTCATGATCTTGTTGCTGCTTTGCTTTGATTTCCTATATACGCCGCTACACGACACCGTACGTGGCATCTGGCATGGAGAAAAGGAGCTGTGGTATATTCTGCTTATTTGCCTTTTGAGCTGTTCTTTCCATTCCCATGGTTCTGTGCTGAGTCGTTGTGGTATGCTCAACTGCCATCGATGCACGATGCTTATTGGTTGGTTGGGTTTGTGCATGCACATTTTGGCTGCTCGTGTGGGTGATACAGATTAAATTCCGTTTATTGACGGTAGTTTTCAATCTTCTTTTTTGTTTGGAAGGCATCTTTGGTGGGCTAGGATCGTTGAACGTGAGATGAGAATCGGTGAGATGGCGTGGAATTGCTCAATGTTTGATGGATTCAACCTCAGCATGTGTGCTTAGTTGAAAACATCGTATGGTGGGTGAGCATTTGGATGAGGGTTTTTATCTGCCACTTGGCTGAACTGGGTCTAGCAGATGTACCCCCAAGCACTCGGAAGGAATGTCAGATGAACACAACTCTTTTTTTATATAAAAAAATCCCATGTTAAATCTAACAAACTACTCACATCCATTTCAAATTATTTATCATTTTACTTTTCTAGATACACTTCTTTTGCTACGTATCTAGACACATACCAACAATAATGTATCTAGAAAAGCTAAAACGACATGTAATTTGGGACGGAGAGATTAAAGGCCAACAACGGAGCTTCCGCTAAATCTTTTCGAAGGGAGTAAGCTAGGGATATACAGAGAATAGATGCTAAAATCTTTTTATTTCTTTTAACCCACTAGCTCTAATCATAACATACGAGGCTAGGAGCCAAAACTTTGCCAAACAAGACCAAATTTTGATTCATCCGTATCCCTCCGCACAAGCGGCTTACGCTATCAGCGCAGGCACTCGCGTTTTCATCGTGCTGTTGGGAGCTAGTATCATCTAACTAAACAATCAATACTAACAGCTGGTGCTAAGCAAGTTTCGTTTCCTTTTTTAATCCAACAAAACAACAACTAGCACCAACCACGCCCCGTCAGTTAGCTTGCAGCTAACCAAACAAGTTTAGCGAGTTAACCTCCCAACGTATCCCCCAATTTGGCCATTTCGAAATGGCCTGCCACCAACTGGCAATTCCGTTCCGTTCCGTTCTGCACAGGACAGGGTGCACAGCCGCCGCCAGCGTCCAACCACCAGCGCCGCGCCCCACTGGCCGATGGGCCCGCGCGCGGCGGGCAAGCGTACAAAAATACCGCCCGTATACCGTACGCCCCCGTGTCCTCGTTTCTTTCCGTTTCCCCTCTTCCCGTCCTCTGCTCCTCACCCCCACTTCTCGTCGCGTACAGCTGGACGCCTCCTCTCCTCCCCTTGCTGTTGGCTGTTGCTTGCTTGCTTGCCTCGCCCGCCCGACCGCCCTCCCCAGCAGCTCCTCCTCCTTGCTCTTCCCCGGCAACGGAGGGCCCGGAGATCCCCGGCGAGCGAGGATGGCGGCGGCGCCGTCGAGGTCCCGGGGCGACTACGACCACCTAATCAAGCTCCTGCTCATCGGCGACAGCGGTGCGTTCCCCCCTCCCTCCTCCCCCGATTCGATTCTCCGCGGCTCCGGTGGTGCGGCTACGCTGGGTTTACCTGTTCGCTCGCCAGATTAGCTCGATTCCATTAACTAGATGCGCGTGTGCGAGCTACTGCTCTGCTCGTACTCGCAGCTACCGATCCCCTTGTCGGCTGGCCGTACGGAGCGGGCGGCGACACGGAGCGCGGGGAGCTTGCTGGTAGTGCCGAGCATATGGTTGGAGGGGGACACTGGGACAGGGGTTCTGCTTGTGGGGCGCTGGATGCGTACTCTCAGCCCATGGATTAAGGAGCTCTTCACTAGCGATGCGTCCGTGGCGATTGATAATGCCTTTTAATGATACATGCCGATTCAGCTTATTAGTTTGCTGGCTGCACGGTTGCTAGCCTTGTCGCGAGCGGGCGGCGGGTGTGGGGGGAGCCATGCTACTCGCAGATGCTAATGGATCAGAGCCGAGTTTGTACTCTCGCGGTTTGTTGTTCGTTCCCCTTTTCCTTGGCTTCGAGGGGGCCGAAGCGGATTGGTCTTGTGAGGAGATATACTGAAACGGGTGCTTTTGTCGTGTGCGTTTCGGGTGTTGTCATGTGTGGTTATTTTAGCCGTTTGTTGTCGCACCTGGGTTTAAATTGCTGTTTGCTGAGGAGTTTCATGGATGCAGCCAGTAGGTTAGATGCTGAGTTTTAAGCTGGAGATCCGGGTATCGCAAAAGTGGTGCGGGGTGAGAGTTTGCTTAATTGTCACGGGGTATTCCATAATTAGGTTGTACTGCATTTACAGTCCATTGTGTTACGGTAGGGTGAATTTTTCCGTGAGGTTGTGAGGTATTGTTTGTCTGATTTGTTTGGTGTTACTGCTGTTGTCTGTAGAGGACTTGCTGCTTTGTTGTGCCCAAAGGTCATTGCTCATTGGCTAGGTCCTCAATTCCTACTTGTAGCAGTTCGGTCAGTGCTAATGCTTAGGTGCTTGAAGTGTGTCATCATGCATTTCTAGCAAGTGAAAGTTTTGTATAAATCTAACTTTTTCAGCTTTGGAGAGGGGGGGCACCAAATATAATCCTGAGATGTATCACAACCATGTATTTAGTCTAAGCTACTTGTCTCTTTAGAATTTTACACTTTTGAAACTTAACCATGTGGTAGGGAGCTTCAAAGGGTGTGCCAAATCCTGGAATAATCCATGCTCTTCATTTTTGGTATAGTAATTTGACTAACTTGAGCATTTACTCTTTGATGTTGAGACAATTTGACAAAAGGTCTCATCTTGTCTCCTGGAAGAATATATTTACTTGGGATGCAATGTTCCTCATTTCTTTATCTTGTTTTCTACTTTCTACTATGGCATTCAAATGAGTTGTCTGACCCTCATATATTTATTGGCATCATCCTCTCATTTTTGTTGTCCGAATTGTCTTTATCTGCATGCTAATTGAACTGTCACCTTGTTGGTATGTGAGTTGGTAATTTGGCATTTTGTGTGCTAAACTCTAATTTCCTCAAATGTAGTTCTAGATGGCCTTCGTTTTGGGGGAAAAAGGAACTAGTCTTCTTTTCCTGAAAGTTGTTCTTATAAAACTCAAATCCCTGCACAAGCACTTAATGGCCGACCCTGGCCTGGTGAGTTTTTTTTTCACAAAGGGATTACCATGAGTATCTGTCTGACGTTTGATTGTAAACTTGACATGGTAACCCTACCCACCCCTACTCCGCAGATACATGACAGAATTCCACGTGTTTGAGTTTTCTGACATTCAGAGTGGTGTAGTGCTCTGTAAAATGTTTATTTTGAGAGTTAGAAACCTGTGTAAGTCCATTCCCATGATGTTGCCTTGACACACTGATGGACTCCCATCCTTGTCAATGTGTTGTATTATGTAATCTTTCTCCTTGACTGATCGGCCGAGCCTTGTGACTTGTGAGAATGATTTTGAGAGGCGGGTTGGCTCCCTTTTTTAATTTCCAGGGGTTGGGAAGAGTTGCTTGCTCCTTCGGTTCTCTGATGACACATTTACAACAAGTTTTATCACCACCATTGGGTATGGACTCAGGCAACATTCCTCCCTTTTAGGCATTCACTCGTGGAAATTAATATTCTAAACTTGATCTTTTCCTTCTGTTAAGCATTGATTTCAAGGTTAGGACAGTTGAGCTTGATGGAAAGCGTGTAAAATTACAAATCTGGGATACTGCAGGTCAAGAACGCTTCCGAACAATTACCACTGGTAATTATTTTCCCCTTTTACTATGATGCTCATGTGGGCTATGTGAAAAATGAAGTAAATGTCTTGTAACTTCTAAATAAACACCATATTTAGAACTCTAGTTTATTGTTGTTAAAGAAGTCTTCTTTTAGTAGATGCATCACAATCCACGAACTATAGTTTGTTCACAAGCTGGTGTGGGCTCATATGCCATTGGTGAACAAGACCAATGCACATGTGCATACCAACTGCTGAGGTATAGCTAGAATTTCAGCAGCACCCCATACTATGAAAAATTTTCTTTGATAATAAGAAGGCTCAATCCAGATCAAGACTTGAACACGTAGACAATATTGGATTTGTTTGTGTCCTGAAAATGTGGCATGGTTAAAGAAAAACTATGCAGTGGCCAAGCTAGAATGGCTAACCCATGGCTTATTAGTGGATAGTATTATGGGAACCTTAAAGTGCCTAAGCCCACCTTGACCATGAAGTCTGTACAGACATCTGACTAAGCCTGAAAGTTACTACCACTAATCTGCTACCGCCTGATCTTAACGGCTTTCACACAAAGAGTTGTAAAAGTTGAAAAGTTTAATGCTGGTCATATGTAAATATTTCAATGATGACCAAATGTTTCATGATTGTAAGACAACATGTTGCTTGTTGGGCACTGGATCATATGTATTTGTCAAACCCGAATATTATAGTAAGATCTTTCATGTGTTGTTTTTGCTAGTATTGTAGCTCCCCACCTGTTTAGGTAGAGATTCATTTTGTTGATTTTAAACAAGATTTCTGATCCTGTAATTTCTTCTTCTCCCCCATTTTGCAGCTTACTATAGAGGAGCTATGGGCATTCTGCTTGTGTATGATGTCACAGACGAATCATCCTTCAATAGTATGTAACATGCATGTGCAATCCCACTTGTTGACAGAAGAAAATATCTGTTGTCGTATTAATTGTCTTTTCTTGATTAACTTGTAGACATTAGAAATTGGATTCGCAACATAGAGCAGCATGCATCAGACAATGTCAACAAGATCTTGGTGGGCAACAAGGTTGATATGGATGGAAAACGGGTAAATGCTTTCATAAAATTACCTACTGTTAGAGATGCATGACTGTCTTTCTTCTCCATGCCCTTATGTAATGTTCCTTGTTAACAGGTAGTGTCCACAGCTCAAGGTCAGAAGCTAGCAGATGAATATGGTATCAAATTCTTTGAGACGGTAAGGTTTTGTTAACTATAAGCTGAGTAATATAATTTCCAAGTCACAATTGCTTCTTTATTGTTAATTTATATGGTGTCCAGGATGATATAGCTTTATGTACTTAAAATTCAACTGCATGTTTACATGCAGAGTGCAAAAACAAATCAGAACGTAGAGCAGGTCTTCTTTACCATCGCAAGGGACATAAAGCAGCGGTTGACTGAGACTGTTGCTGCTGCGGCTGAGGTAGCAATTCTACCACTGCATATGCTATATCCCCATTTGATTGGTTGCCATGTAAATCAGTCACATCGATCTAACCTTCACCGAACTATGCAGCCCCCAACCATTCAGATCAGCAGGCCGGATCCCGACCAGCCCAACCCTGCCTCGCGGTGGTCATCCTGCTGTAACACCTGATCAACGCGGCGGTGAAACCGCACAGCGCCTAGACGCATGACAGCTAGGTCCCTGCCCCCACTGCTTGCTGTGTGCTTACTCCGGTGCCAAAGCCAAGATGTAAATTTCGCCCGGTTGATATCTAGTGTCAAAGACTACCCCCCAACACTCTGACCACTATGGGTGCTTCGATTCTTCAGCGAGGTGTTGTTCGGGTGTTCCAGCTTTTAATTTATCGCCTTTGTTGTAGCCCGGTGGCGGCTCCATGCTAATGTATGCTTGGGAACTCTTGTAATTGTAGCGCCGCCAGAATCTGGCTGCCGGAGCAAACGTCTCGGCAGATAAGCAGCAGCTGGTGGGTGGGTTTGCTCCCGTGTCGTGTAAAAACAAAACCTTTGAAGGGACAGCAGTATCTGAATTTGTACGTGGAATCGTTCGTGATTGTACATTAGTGGATTAAAATTATCATGTCGTTGCTCCCGTGTGCCATCGTGCATCATATCACCCTGCACGTCAAACTTCAAGTAATGCATACTCTCCGTTTCATAACGTTTCTAGATGCATTCCCTTTGATATGTATCTAGACATAAGTATATATCTAGGTGTATAGAAAAAGATTGTATCTAGAAAAGTCAAAAGGACAACTATTATGAAACGGAGGGGTAATAGATAATGCTGTGCTATGCAGAAAATGGCTGAAAATGCTGAGATACACCCTGCTGCTGGTGGACTGGGTGGCCTAGTGGTGCTCTTTGTTTCGGCTGCAGAAGAAAACCCAACAGAGTTTCAGAAAGATCCGTTTGCCTCGTTGGGTGGGGGGCATGCTGGGCCATTTGGTCCGACGTTTTTCAAGGGGCCCATCAAAGTATCCAGTATTGTTGGGCTCTAAATTTAACATATTTGTTCCATGCACTCCTTTCTTTCCTGAAATACATGTACTCGCTGTGACGCTGTATCCTGAAATGCGAGGTATTTCGATTTGACTTAAGTTAAACTAGCCGAAGTTCAAATAAAAAAGTCAAAGTAGCCGAAGTTCAAATTTATATAGAGAAGAATGTAAAGGAAGGGAAGTAGGGAACTCATCATTGGACCTGATGAACAACACTGCGTTCGTTTGGGCTTTATCGCCACCAAATGCAACAAGAAGATTTTCTTTCTCCGAACAAACCAACCAAGAAGAATGACCAGACAGCAGATCTTTTCTGCCGAACAAAAGCGGCGACTAGCCACCAGCCATCGGCGGCACGAGATGACTGAAAGTTCCGTTCGTCATCAGCGCCTCACGTACTCCATCTGTACAGCTCCAGGCCTTTCCCCCCCGGCAACGTTGCGTAGTTGCGTCGCGTCCCCTGCAGTGCAGGAAAGGTGGTGGCAACGGTTTCGCGAGACGAGAATGAATGATAGCGCCATGGCGACCCCAGATCACGCCCCGCCAAAGAGGGCGAGACGGAACAACAAAGGCGGGCGGATTCCATCACATTACAGGCGCCCATGATCTGGCGCGTGACAGCCTTCGTTCCGTTCCGTTCCAAGTGGCGCCAGCCGAGAAGATTAAGATTTAAGAACAACACAACACAAGACGGAGATTAAGGCACAACACGTTGGTGGGGCCCCCGGGCGTACCTTCCGATTCCGATTCGGTACGCCCAGGTCCACGCCAACACAAAAAAGAATGCCAATCAATCGAATTGTCTAATGATCTAGTAGTACTAGTTTATATATATACATATATATAAATATATATATATATGTAGTTTATTATCAGATAATCTCCCGCGAGGCGCGGCCGCACAATCTGGCTATCAAATCTAATCATTTGGTGCTCTCCGGAGATGCCATTATCGTAACAGCCGATGATGATGCCGGCCGGCCATCTGTTAGGACGAAGTCCAAATGTGGTGGTGGTGATGGGGGGCCGGCCGCGCGGCCCGCGCGCCACCCTGGACGGGCGATTGCTGCGGGTAAACAAAAATGGCAACGGCCCCCGGCACCCACCACCGTCCCGAGGCCGCCGGCGGCGGGCCCAAGGGATGAAGCCGTGCCTTGTCCGACGTGGCACCCCCTGCACACTGCCCGCGTCGCGTCAACGGCGTGCCCGTGATTTTCCAGCCGCCGTCACGTTTCTTTTTTCCCGTTTTTTTTTTGTTGCGGCTGCCGTCGTCGCGCATGCACAACGCAACACGCCACTCGCGTGAAATCGGACTGGTTTTACCGTTAAATCTGGCTTTTTTTTAATGTTGCAAATTACTGACCGTCGTTTGAGGCGGCCATTCCGGTTTCGTACTACTAGTACCGTATTTATTAAAAAAATTATAACAGATGATGGTCGCGACTGTGCAGGAGACGCATCTTCTTCGTGAGATCTCGTGGTCGTCGTAGCTAGCCCTCCAACTCTCTTTTCCACGCGCACTCGAGGTGGAGGCAGGCACACGAGTTGAGTACACGTCCACCCACCCCCTCTTCGCGCGCGGAACGTTCGTCTCCACGCGCTCCCCAAGTTCAGAGGTCTCCGTCGACCAGGGCGGCCGGCGGCGGCACGGGATTCGCGCGGCGCCCCCGCCGCCCGGCCTCCAGGTTCCGGGCCGTTGGCCGAGGGACAGATGACACGCACGCCATGTGCGCCCCGGCGCCGGCGCCGGGCCCTGGCTGCCTCTGTCTGGACCCGCGCGGGGCCAGACGGACGGACGTGTCCTCCATGCAGCCGGGCGGCCGGGGCCACCTGGGGGCCTGGAGGTCTCCGTCGCGTCCACGCGGCCGGACACACGCGCGCACGCGCCGTTCACACCGCCGCCGTGCACGAGCACGACGACCCCCCGCCTGGCGCGGTCGTGCCGCGCCTGTCCGGCTCGAGTACCCCGAGTCCCGACTACGGAAACCCATGTCGACCCAACGTGGGGTTCCTTCACTCCTCCCGTCCTCCGCCTCCGTGCTGGCGGGCAACGGCAGACGGGGCCTGCCGGCCGGCCGTACGGAACGGAACGGAGCGTCGACCCGACCCCGGCCGCCGCGCACCGGTGTAGCGGCCTCCTCCTTGGAACACCAAACAGCCGCGGGATCCAACCGTCGCTGTCCGACCTGTGGTCGACAGGTGTCCTTGGCTCGCTCGCCAGGTCTGGGACTCCGATTGGTTAGGTTTCATGCCAAAATGTTACTACTAGCATGATAAGTACCATTATTTGGTTATCTACCAAATATAATCAACATCTCCCATTTGGTTCACATTATTCCATAAATGAGAGTGCACATATATAACACTTTTTTTTAACCATGCGCAAATCTTTTGCGTACACTAGAAAATACAGAAATATCATACTCAAACACAATTTTGAAAATAATCGTATGAATTTTGTGCGATAAAATACTCACAAAATTTCTTGAGCCACGTCATTTTGATTTTGGAGGTACTCGTGTTCCAGGCTGCAGCACCACCCTCTATGTACGCAGAGCTTAATGATGACAATGGGTCCACTAATTTACCAAAGGAGCCAAATGATGAATCAAAATAGTGCAATGAACAAAACATTGATGATTTAATTGATAGGGACTTGAAAGAAATAGGATAGGGAAAAAAGGCATGTTTGCTTTATGTTTTAATTAGAGTGTGAGATATATGTTGCAGTTCTGAACAAATAGTACAATCTACAAACATTCCAATGATTTCTTATTAAGTAAAAATACATTTACACAACTTTAAGTTGTAACTCTTTCTTCATATTATGGGGAAATTTGAGCACCGACGACGAGGGCAGGGCAGGGCAGGGCTAGGGTTTGTCGATTGGGGATAGTGGTGGCGGGGCGATGGGGGATGACGGTATCGATGGTGGTTAGTGTAGAGATTAGAACCTCGATTAAGAAGAAATGGATCAACAACACATTTGTATTGACCATCATGGATGGGTATACCTGAGCATTTTGAGCCGGCCCGGCCGGCCGGGCCGGCTTGGGCCGGCCCGCCCACGAACTTTACTCGACGGGCGTGGGCAGAGATCTTGAAGCCCGCGAAATGTTTTTTTGCCCGAGCCCGGCCCGAAATGTTGTTTTTAGTTGTTTTACAATATAAAATGCGCGAGCGGCCCGCCCAAGCCCGAGCCCGGCCCGAAAATTGAGGCCCGATGCGCCCAGTGGGATGGTCATGGGCAGAATTTTTTCGGCCCGAAATAACAGAATTTTTTTCAGCCCGGCCCGAACCCGGCCCGGCCCGAAAAATGCTCAGGTCTATGGATGGGTTTACATAATTATTAGTACATATGGAGTGCGACAAGTTTGGAGAGTAACCATGATGTCCACATTAGTAAAAATGATATCTACTGTCTGATTTAACTTTTGTAACATGCGCTACTTTCATAACACAATTGTCCACCTGTTCTAAAACTATCAATTGACCACCTAAAAGTATCTCCTAGCCTCATGAGAAAACATCCATTACCAAAGCTTCTAGGCCTCATGATGGCAAAAAGAACTATGCATGGCACCCACTTTTCTCTTCCAATCGCTCCTTGATTGCCTGCTCATCGCTTTCTTTAGCCCCCTTGACAGAACTTGCCACCATCCTAACCTCACGCGCAGAGGTTGATTGGCGACGATGAAAAGGTAGAACAAAAAAGGACGAACATCCAAATCCAAATCAAAGGGAAACATCCAAGAACACAAATCCTCCTACATTGAGATTGCAAGGGTCATTGCACAGCTCGTTGGAGACGTTGTGCCTCAGCTACAATTGCTCATGTGCATAGCCATCTCCTATTAAATTAGGCATGCTGCTCAAGCTATAAGCTGCCCTCAATTCGTCTATGGTGCATGCACTGTGCATATGACGTTGAGTCCCACTCAAGAAGGAAGTAACTAGTAAGTCTGCAACAATCAAGAAAAGCATAGCATGAACAAAAGTAGTACCCTCAAAACTCAAATAATTATCTCCAGAATGACAATTAATAGCAATGTGAACCAAACATGCAACCCCAGTATCGTTCAAGAACCTGAACACAAATTGAACAGGAATTTGAAATCCACTCAAAGAGCATTAATATAGTCCAAACCAAAGCACATGAAATGAAGAACCTACCTAATAATTAATTTTAAAAAGATGTCTAATAATCATCCAATTTATTGGACATATTACAATCCAATTATATTTGTGAAAGTCCAAATCACTCCTAAAGTATTTCTTAATTCATGTTACTCCGAAACTATGTCATTTTGTTCAATTTACCCTTTAGCACAATTTATTTTTCTCCATGCATAAGTTGAGTTTCAAGTTGAAAATTTTCAAGATGATAGCACACATCGTAAGACATGCCAAAAAATATCATGATTGTTGTCACTATTATTTATAGGTATGATATGTAATAATATATCTTCCTTAACATACAAAATTTATAAAAACTAAGAATGAAAATTTCATAATATATTTTTAATATAGATGATGTTGTCGAATGTCACCATGCAAAGTCTCAAATTAAAATTCAACTTCTGTATAGACAATAAAATGAAAATTGTATTATGAGGTAATTTGAACAAAATAGCACAATTTAGAGGTTGAATGAACCAAAACATAGTTTAGAGAGTTACATGGACTTTGCTATAATTGAAGGTAGTAATTTAGACCTTTTTCTATAAAAATGTGCAACTTTACGTGCACATGGGTGCGCACCAATTACTAGTTGTGATGCTCCAACGGCAAATACAAATAAATAAGGTAAATGGTTTACAAAATATTAGTATAAGTTGTTTTGTAATAATCAAGGCACTTTAATTTATAATATATTAGTATCATTAGTTATCTCATAATCAAGTTGTTATACTATGCACACACGGTATCAGATGGGATGGGATCATAAGCCACATCATACATGCTTGTTGTATAATGTGGTTTGATGTCAAAATATTACACTAAAGTTTAGCCATCATTTAGTTAGATACCAAATTTGACCAGTATATCCCATTTATACTACTATAATTTTAACAAGTTTTTTATTCAACTTTTGTCTTACAAATTTATATCACAAAATTTTGGCATCAAATAATGTTTGTCTTGCCCCAATCTGCACTTGAATGGGCTTCCACGCGACTCTATCTATGCTAAGAGCTTCTCCAAGATTTCTTTTAAATTTTACTATATAATTCATCATTTAAAGAGTCATTTAAAAATATTTTTTTATATCTTTTCACTTTCCAATAGTTTTTTAATTTTATGTGCACTCTAAAGAGCCATTGTAGTCTTCTGTATTTGACTAGCATAAAAACCAAAATAAAATATGACTATATTTGAATAACCCTTTAGATAAGTTGTCGGAGGGTTTTTTTTGCCAAAGTCTCTATTTCTAGCATTTAGGAAGAATATTAGGATTCTCTTGGAGATGTTGTAAATCGTGTATGAAAATCATGTTACCACGACTCCCATCTTTAAGTCGTTTTGTTGTTGTTACTGAGCCAATACATACTATTTGATTGTGCTAACAAATTAACAATACCAACAGGTAGCCTAGACTGGTGTTGTTACAACTCTGAGATAACATTCCAATCTGAAGAAAATTTGATGGGCACGTCAAGAGGTATCATACTGCATAATCATTCAATATTAAAAAATATCTCGACAACATCATGCACATACAACATATTTCTTTTACACTAAGTAATCAATAAATAGTGATGCACATACATCAAAGATGATCATACTTATATAGACACAATAAAAATCTTGGAAAACTATTCCATATATGAGAATGCATATATATAACACTCTTCTCATCATCCAATTCTTTTGTGTACACTACAAAATACGGAAATGTTATTTTTAGCACAATTTTAAAAATACTTATTTTGATTTTTTTATAAACGATTTGCAATATTTCCAGGTTCATGTCATTTTGATTTTGCAAGTACTTATGTTTCCGGTTGCAGCACCGCTCTTTGTGCTCTTTATGCACGCAGAGCTTAACCCTAGCAGTGGGTCCCCTGATTTACCAAAATAGTCAACTCATAAACCAAAAGATGCAGCGAAAGAACATTGATAAGTTAATTGGTGAGAACTTGAAAGAACTAGGAGATAAAAAAAGTATATTTACTTTATGGTTGCAATTAAAGTTTAAGATATCTATGTTGTAGTATTTCTAAACAAATTAACATGTATAATATTATCTGCATATATTCTGATTGTTTCTTATTAAATAAAATAAACTTACACAACTTGTAAGTTGTAAGTTTTTATTCGCATATTGGAAAATTTTGAGCACCAACAACGAGGGTGAGGTGGAGGTAGAGTTTGACGATTGGGGATGGCAGTGCTGTTGGCAGTTGTTGTAGAGAGTAGAAACTTGAGGAAGAAGAAATGGATCACCGACACACTTCTATTGATACATCATGCATTTAATTACATAATTTATTTATGTTCAAGATCCTGTGTCTAACGGATGGAGGGGGTTGTGGCAAGAATTTACCTTTTTTCCTATGAATATTTTCATAAATTATACACAACTCATCATAAGGATGGCGGTAGCCACGAGTGCGGGTGTCGGGGGCTCTGAGCGCGGAGTAGGTGATCTTGTGGGGGTATCCCAGCGAGCGAAGGGCCTGGATGAGGTCGTCCTTGAAGGTGGCCTCTGTAACACCCTAGGTGCCACAAAAGGCCCAAGATGTTACTAAACAACCATCCCACATGCTAGAGTATCAAAACTTGGCAGCATATAACCCCATAAACAGAGTAAAACGTAGAAACAACAACAAAATTAATATATATATAACCTTTAATTAACAACTTTGGATGATTAAAAATTAAATGAAAACAACCACAAGGCCTACTACTCTATGCTCAAAACAGCAAGACAAAAGTAACATTATTATTATTACTATTATTATTATTATTATTATTATTATTATTATTATTATTATTATTATTGTTGTTGTTGTTGTTGTTGTTGTTGTTGTTATTAAAGGAATGTGGCAAAAATGTGAAGACGTGCAACTAATCTCATCCCTTCAAGAAAAGGATCCACTCAAGCACATAGAACGGTAAAGGGGTGTGAGAATAAATCTCAACAAACAAACTACTTTAACAAGTTTCTTATACTACAAATTCGTTAAGCATCAATTTAAACATAGATACATGATAAAATAAGATAAACCAGATAATATGAAAGTAAAGAATAATCCACAACATCTTATTTACTTTAAATGATCAAAACCTCGTGTCCACCTCCAAGTCAATGCATAATTGTCAAATATATAAACCACAATAACTGCAAGTGCAATGCTCATGCCATGTCCACTGCCTCCATACCCAAATAGGTATGAAGCTGCATCGTACCCCTCCTCGAGTGACGTACGATGCTGTACCGGTACAGTCGTATCCATTGGACTATGACAAACTTCATGAGCACTCCAAATAGTCATATAACTTTCTCACCGACCTGACTCAAGTGCACTCTAGAATAGTTATATGACTTTGTCAACGACCTTACTCAAATTCACATGCTTGTGATATGAATGCACATGATGCAATGATATGTTGCAAATGCAAGTAAGCTTTTCCTCATGATGAAAAGAAACAATCACAACCTCAATAATAAAGAATAAATTAAACTTCAGTTAATTCGATCATATTGATTTAGTTGAGATTGTGAATTATAAGGTGTAGGTAGAATAAACAAGTCAAAGCTATAGCAAAACCACTGCTATGTTTACTTGCCTCAAAGCTATGAAGCAAATGGCACTAGGAACGATCCAGAGCAATACCACTTGTTTACCATTATGAACTTAGTATATTCAACTCAAAACAATCATATACAAACATTAGGCATAAGTCTCCTACGCTCGAAAGCCTCAAACAAGATAAAAATGCCAAAATCAGCAAAACCACATTCATCTGAGCAACAACACTTTGGAATTTTATACCTCGAGTTCT
This sequence comes from Cenchrus americanus, assembly GCA_947561735.1. Lineage (NCBI taxonomy): Eukaryota > Viridiplantae > Streptophyta > Magnoliopsida > Poales > Poaceae > Cenchrus > Cenchrus americanus. The sequence goes on from OX387245.1 coordinate 228,424,566, forward strand.
AGCCAACCAAAAATTATGATCTCTACCTATCTGGAAAGATTAATACAAATCATAAAACTTTGGTATTCATTCAAAGAACTTATTGGGGCCTTAATATGCCTTAAAACGGAATGGATCTATTAACTCATCAGAATCAAATATCGAACTTTGAACTGCAATATATCTTAAAACATAAGTCCAAAAATTATGATATGGGACTTCATGGAAAGATCTTTGAGTCATTTACAAAAACTTCTTAGGGTTGAAAAATTAATTCTGACTATAACACGACCATATTTGATGAGGAACATAAACTGCTGAATCTGTCAACTAGCAGTGATCAATTACGAGATCCATCTCTAATCCCCGTACTAAACCAACAAAGAATGATAATCTCAGGCCCTAAATCTCACCCAATTCCCATACTAAACCAACGAAGAATGATAATCTCAGGTCCTAAATCTCACCCAAAAAGAGGGGGAGACGTCCATGGAGTGTTACCCAGGGTTTCCCCTTGAAGAATAATGAATCAATGGTGGGGAAGATGCAATATATGTACCTCTTTGTTGATCTTCTTGTTCTCCTCAATCCATTTTCATCCTTTCCCCCTTCCTTTGCATTATTTTGTCACTTGGATCTTGGTGCTGCAGAGGAGGAGAGTGGATGTTTTTCTACCATTCGCAAGAGGATGAGATTGTGGGAGAGGGGCACTAGGAAGAGCCTGCGTGGGAGGGGTAAGTCACCATAGAGTGTCTTCTTATTATTCTTTGATGCATCTCATCATCCAATCTTTGATCCAATAAAACATGGTGATCTTAACTTCAAATATCACATATGAGATACCAAATGGAATTCTCTCGACGAGATCTATACATCCATGATCAACTTTTTGCCTCTCTTTCAAACTCTTGGTCAAACTTGGAACTCTTTATACTTTCCAGCATATAAAGTGTACTTTGATCCATATGCACTTCAGTGAGTCATATAAAACTTGCAACCATAACTCTTCTATTTTCTATGCTAGACATAGAAGACCACTCTAATTTCTAGGGTGTTACATTTGAGGAGAAGTCGATGCGCTCGAGGAGGAGGCAAAGTGTGGCTTGGATGTCACGCGCGGTAGGGAGCGGTCTGCGTAGTGTGACAGCGGGGGAGATAGCCGTTGACCAGGAGCCGAGTCGGAGAAGTTGATGGCGGTACCCACGGAGGAAGCAAACCTTTTATCATTGGTTTCACAATGTAATTTACATATTATATAAAAAAATTAATATACCTCTTACACGCATCTATTTAGGGGCGGAGCTAGGTTATGTGCACCAGGTGTCGCACTCATAAAAATGTAGTGTAAGATTTTTACCAGGTTAAATTGAATGACTACATGTGTTGTGAAGGTGTCGCACCCTATTTTATTCATTTCTAGCTCCACCCGCTAGCTATTCATTCAAAACTTTAAGTAATTTAAATATGCCATTATTTGCTATCATATCTTCCTATTAAAACTAAAGGTACCCACACAACTCTTTCCTTATTATATGGAAAATGATAACACAATCTTAAAGCTTCGTCTTTCTAATTAACGGGACAATGTCGGACTTTTCAAAATTCACTGACCTTTTGCAAATTATTGTTGCCTGCTCACATATATAACTTCTAAGATTTTCTCCCCTACCATCAGTTTGTTTGGATTTATTTAACAAAAACCATAATGAAGCATCTCACGCACCTTCAAATATTACTTTGTAACTATTCTTTTGCGTCAATACTTTCATTATAAAGTTGCCATATGTCATATAAATGATGCATGGCTGGCCGTAAAGTAAGTTAATGGGGATATTTAACTATTTGCCACTATCAGCTAGGGTCAATTAATCCCTCTCACATTCACTCCTCTCTTATGGGTGCCAAATCTGTTGCCACTCACCCCCATATGATAGCAATAGGTTAAATATTCCAGTTAATGGTATCGAATATTATTCAATATCTGTCCTTTTTTTCTTCTATACTTGAGTTAGAAAGTTGACATATGTCATATATATGATGCAAAGCCAGACAAAGTAAGATAATTAAAATTGACTACACGGGAAAAGGTGACAACACATATACCAATGCTAGCCCCTCGAGCCAACCAAATTACGCCCTGTTCGCTTGGCTTATCAGCCACCAGCCAGCAGTACTTTTCTCTCAGACCAAACCAGCCACCATCAACCAGCCAACAGTACTTTTCTCTCAGAACAAACCAGCACCAACCATCAGCCACCAGCCAAACGACCAGGTTGTTAGTTCAATCATAATTTAACTACGATAAATCTCTTACCTTGGTGAACTATAAAACTCTTACCATCATACTCCCTCTGGTTCCATATTAGAAGTCGTTTAGGACAGCAACATGGTCATCAAAGTACAACTTTGCCTTCTCTTTTCTATAAAAATATTTATTGGAAAGTTATATATGTATATCCTTATGAAAGTAATTTTCAAGACAAATCTATCAATATGATTTTCACCTTTTCAAACTCAACGACTTGAAAGTTATTCACAATTTATATTCCCAATGTTTGACTAAAGCCTTGTCCAAATGACTTCTAATAGGGAACCCGAGGGAGTAGGTTCTTTTTCTCCTATTGTGGACGTAACAGTTTCCCTTAGGGCAGTCCTAACACTAGAGCTAAGTGAAAACTCCAAGACAACCACATTAGCAAAAATAAACGCTAGAAATCATCTTCTACAATGGTACGAAGTCCAAGACAATAAATGTAGTGAAATCATATCCTACAATGGCAGGCAGGGCCGCGGCGGCGCAAGACTCCAGTCAGGTCTTCCCAATGGCGATTTTGCTAGGTCTTGCGGTCTTGATTCGCGTAAGGAGGTCGAGTCTAGAGGAAGAAACCAGATCTTATGTTTCCTTATCTTTCTTCATTAACTATGCTGCCATGTCACCAATTTGCTGATGTGTTATCTCATTTTTAGGGATGGACTCCATCCTACGTGGACCATTGAGATTGCCCTTACATGATTCCAAAATCATAATTACCAACAGGTGGCTAGCGCAGTAGCAAACTGACAACCAAGAGGCTGTTTGGGATGGAGATATATTGTGGTAAATAGGGTAAATTTACTCTAAATGTGCCAAATATGTGGGGTAAATGTGATGGGCAAATATGTTACCCCTCTAATTTACCCTTCAAAAGTGTCAAATTGGGTAAATTTACCCCAACCAATCCATCATGCCCCAAATTTACCCCAACCAATCCATCATGCCCCAAAACCCTAAATTAGTATGATTGTAATTGGCAGAATAGCCAATTCAATCCCCGAACTATCACTTAAAGCTCAATTTCGTCATTAAACTACGGAAATTGTCGTTTTAGTCCTCAAACTTTCGCAACCGGCTCAATTTCGTCCCTGAACTACGAGGCCGGATATAGTCGGGAGGCGGGGTTACAAGTCGGAGTAGGAAGAGAGTACTAGGCGAGTACGTCTAGGAGTCCTTTATACGATGCGAAACATGTACGGCTTCCTAACCGAGTACTACTCCCGTGTAGTCCTTGTGCTCCACGCCTTCGGATGCCGTGTAGCGCAAGCCGGTAGTCCCGGGGGCCCACCGAGTAGTCGGTCCCCGGTACCCACCGAGGTAGTGGGCCCGGGGAGGTCCATACGACAAGCCCCCGAGTACTTTGTAGTCGAGAAGGATAGCTTCAAGTAGTCTTGACGGCCTTAACGAGTAGTCCTCAAGCGTCCCCGAGCGCTACAAGTCAAAAGTCCTCAAGAGTAGTCGAAGCATCCCGAGGCCGGAATGTACTCCGGTCGATGTTTGAGCAATCTTGAAGTCTTCTCGAGTAGTCCCAAGCGTCCTTGAAATCGCCTTCGAAGGTCTTCAAGAAATGCCGCTCTTGTCTTGAAGCGGAGCCGTCATGGAGGCGCGATTTGCGAACCGCACTCCATATGGAGTAGCCCCCGAGCCTCGAGCCGCGGGCTCTGGCTGAGGGTCCATCTGGAATCTTGGCAAGATGGTCCCGAAAAATCCGGAGAGAAAAAACCGAAGGACACGTGGCACGGAGCCCCTAAGCCTTAAGTCGAGTACTTCCTCTCGAATTGAAGGGTCTTCTTGGAGAATGTGTCCTGAGATGCTCTTGAGACTAGCCGCGTCCCAGGTAGTCGAGTAGAAGTAGCCGAGCCCCCGAGGTGAGGCGCGTCGACTAGTAGAATATGAAGAGTCACGCGCGGCCGGCCCGAGTCAGCCGCACGTGGACTTATCCAGCCGCCCGTTACGGAGGCGATTTGGCTTATAAATAGAAGCCAAAACCCTTAGGGTTTTTCACCCAAGTGAGCCGCAGTCATTTCCATTTGAATCTTGAAGCAAATCCACTCCTAGCAGCCCGCTGCCGCCGCAGTAGATCTGAGCGCATCGCCACCCGAAGCCTTTAGGGTAGCCCCCGAGCGGATGCGAGTGAAAACTCCTTGCACTTGGAGAATGAAGCCGTCGCCGTCGAAGACGTCCAAGGCCGGCGGGAAGAAGAGGGGCCGTGCAGAGGCCGCCGCGGCCGCCACCAGTGCAGCGCGCCCTGTCGCCACCGCGCGCTGATCCAAGCCGCGAGTGGAAGAAATCGAAGGTCAAGACGGAGGACCTGCTGACCCTGTTGAACAGCGGGTTCATCAGGGAGAAGGAAGTCGACATGTGGAGATCCGCCGCGGGAGATCCTTATCCGATGGAGAAGGCCGAAGACGAGATCCCGATGTTCTCGCGCTTCGTGGAGCGCGGCCTTGCGCTCCCAGCAAGCGACTTCTTCAAGGGGCTGCTCGGGTACTACGGCATCGAGTACCTCAACCTGAACCCGAACGACATCTTCCACACGTCGGTCTTCGTCCACTTCTGTGAAGCCTTCCTCGGAATCAAGCCGCACTGGGTGCTCTTCCGGAAGTTCTTCCGCGTCAAGCCGCGGCCCGGCGCCTCCAAACCCGGGGGTAGTCGGAGGAGCGGGATCCGCCGAGAGGAAGACGCCGCGGTCGCACTGGCGTACAAACTCGTGGACTCCAACACGGACCGGAAGACGAGGTGGTTCTACATCACGAACCACCATCCCGGCTGCGCCGAAGCCGAGCGGACGGCGGCCCGGGCATCGTGAGTGGTGGAACACGGAGCCCACCATGCAAGAGGGGATCCGGCTCCCCGAGCCGCTAGCACGCATTCGAGTGCTCGAGAAGCCGGACCGAGGGCCGAACACGTGGCCTTCGGTTTCATGAAGCGCGGGTCCGGCCGTTGATGGCGCGGGATACGCTGGGCTTCGAGTACACCGGCGACGACGACTCGTCGCGGATGCGGGGGCGAGTGGACGACAACGACATCGTCGAACGGTTGTCACGTATCTTCAAGGACATGCCGCCGTACACGGCGTGTCCCGTCCGAGGAGTACTCCGCCGCGCGCCCGCCCAACGAGGTGAGTAGTCGTACCCCCTTCGTCGAGTAGTGAGTACTCGTAGTGAAGTTGCTGATGCCTTGTGTCTTTGCGCAGGATGATGTGAAGCGGTTCGTCTCCGAGCCGCAGCCGCCACCGAGCGGGATCGAGATCCCGGCGGAGGGGAAGGTGAAGGAGCGCCGCGAAGTCGGCGAAGGCGGCGACACCGTCATCGTGGAAGATGCCTCCGATGACGACGACGAAGACGAAGAGACTCTTCAGGACCGCTTCCGGCTGCCGGTCGAGGTTTAGCCGTCCGGGCTTGCCTCATGTACCACTTGTTCAAGACCCTCCGCTAGCACGGAGGCTAGCCTTGCCTTGCGCCGCCAAGGAAGCCGCGCAACCCCCGCCAAGAAGCGGGTGGCGAAGAAGATGAAGGTCTCGGAGACCACGCCTCCGGAGGTAAGTCGTCTTGAGCGAGTAGTCGAGTACCCGCCGTTCGAGTACGTTGGCGACGAGTAGTCTCCCTTTGTGTGCGGGAGGTGCCGCCAACGGAGCCGTCGAAGAGGGCGACGAGGGCGTGTGGGACACGGTGGGGGAACCGGGCCGGAAGCCGAAGTCCGGCCCCCCCCCGTTGAGGAGCTCGTGGCGCGGTGGAGCGCCGGCCCCTCGCTTCGGCGGAGAGCGAGAGGACCCGTGGCCGCCACCGTTGGAAAGGTGGTGACCCCTGGAGCGGAAGGTGAAGGTGCGCCGGCCGCCGCCGCCGTGGAGGAGGCAGTAGCCGAAGAGGCGGAGGAGGAGGCGCCCGCCGAGGGTGGACTGGTTGATATTGCCAGCATCCTCGGTGCTCCGGCCGTGACCATCGTCCGGTCGAGCTTGTAAGTACCATGTTTTACGAGTAGTACTAACTGCAGTAGTCGATGATTGCCTGACGATCTTCTGTGTACACTTCTGCAGAAAATCCACAGATCTAAGCTGGGATGGGGAAGAGCCCTCGACAGCGGAGGCGGAAGAAACTGCGCCGCGCGTCGAGGAGGCCGCTCCCGAAGCCCAAGCCACGGCCGAGCCCCCGGCTGCCGAAGCGCCGGCGCCGCAGGGCGGTCGTAGTCGAAGGCGAGTACCCTTCTTGAAGCCGTAGAGCTCCGGGACGAGTAGTCGTAGGCACGCGATGCGCGTGTCGTTTGTTGGCGAGGGCGGCGAAGGAGGTGACATCCCCCGCGGGGGTGCCGTGCGGGAGTTGACACCGAGAGGCCCCGAGAGGCCGCGAAGGAGCCCCCGAGCCCGTGGGGGAAGTCGTCGAGAAGTCCACGGGGGAGAGGCGGTCACCACGTCGCCGGGGGTTGCCCCGGAGGTGGGCTGTCCGCTCCCCCGAGATCCAAGACACGGAGCCCATCCGGTGCGCGCCGATGACGGAGGCTACGTCGAGTAGCCACGGCGGGATTGAACTTCGGCCGACGACCTCGTCGAGCGGCGATGGTGGCGCGGCACCGGAGGCGATGCGGCGAGCCGAACAGGTGGATGAAGGTACGTAGCCGTAGCCTCCCGAGTAGTCAATCCTTTGCGTTGAGTACTGCGCGACTTGAGCTTGTCTTGTGCGGGACGTCGCGGAACGATCCCGCGAGAAGTCGAACCTGCTGCAAGGTTACGGCGACACCGTGCTCCGAGCTGAGGCCCTAGAGGAGCAGCTCGTGAAGTCGCGGAAGCATGCGGCTGCCATGCAGTCAAAACTCGACGCCGCCTTCGCCAAGTACCACAACGACGTGATGGAGTTGCAGGCGAAGGGCGACGAGTTGGTGCGGAAGAACAAGGGCCTCCGCAACAAGAATAAAGGTATGTCCCTTGACTTGTCGGGTACTTGTTGGAAGTCGTCAAGCCTCTGACCCATTGTTGTGTTTCCATGTTGCAGAACTCAAGGACCAGGTGGAGCGGTGATGGCCTCGGAGGTCGGCATGAAGAACCTCTTCTACGGGAGCAAGAAGCCCGCCGGTACTTGAGCTCGACTACAAGGAGCTCGCCTTCGAGTGCGAGAAGCACATGGAGGCGCGGATTGCCTCGACGAGAGATCTCGTCAATGCTACAAATCTTTGCGAAGTTGAATGAAGATTGCGAGGCGCTCGGGCCCCGGTCGAAGGACCTTGAAGAGGCTGCCCTCCCGATCGCGAGGCTTCGGTGCCGCACCGGGCGGCCCCAAGATCGCTCCTCGCGCGGATCGACTTCGTGAGGCACCAAGCCGGGCCGGCCGCCTATGTCAAGCACATGGCCAAGTCGATCCCGAAGCAAGTCTTGGCCTTCATGAAGTCGTACTTCCCGAAGGCTCTAGTGGAGGTGGTCGCCGGCGGGGGTAGCCGCCAGCGCTCGGATGAGCGATGCGCGAGCTGGCCGGAGCGAGATGGCTCCCCATCGCGGAGCGGGTAGCGAGAAGCCGAACCTCCAGTAGCCCCGCATAGGTAGCTAGTAGCCATAGTTGTACAAAAAACACTTGTAATGAAGTATTCATGTATCAATGAAATGAAATTTTCCAGCAATGAGTACTCGTAACCGCGATCTCAGAGTGCGGAGCGCCCATCGTGGAATAGGTGCGAGTAGTAGTACTCGGCTTTAGTAGTCCCGTCGTAGGGAACAGAACAGTAAACAAGTTGATGGACAATCAAACTTTATTACTGAAGAAGTACACCTGGGTGGCCAGGGCCGTAGTTACAAGTAGTCGCCTGGACCGGAGGCCGCTTACGGCTAAGTGGCGGCCGGAGTGGGTAGCCGCTTGCGGCGGGTGATCCGTAGGTAGCCGTGTAGGCCGGATCGCGGATCCGTAGGTAGCCGCGCGGGGGTTGGATCTTGGAGTGTGGTCTCTTGGTAGACCGGCTGCTAGAGTCCTTGACGCTCGTCGCGGCCCCGGGGTCCATAGGTAGCCGCGCGGGGCCGGACCCTGGAGGAGAGTAGTCCGGAGACTTGAAGCCGGGACCGGAGGGTCGCTTGCGGCAAGGGGTGTTGATGTAGTCGTGTAGACTTGAACCCGGGGGTAGTTGTGTAGACTAGGCGTAGAATCGACGAGTTGGTCGACATTCCACGAGTTGTTGACGTCTTCGCCTTCAAGTGTTTGGAGGCGGTAGGAGCCGGCCGGTCACCTTAGCCACGGTGAAGGGGCCTTCCCGGGGGAGGGCGCGAGCTTGTGGAGTCCCTCCGTGTTACGGATACGGCGGAGGACAAGATCTCCAACGTTGAAGGAGCGTTCCTTGACGTTGCGATCATGGTAGCGTCGGATACCCTCCGGGTACCTTGCCGATCGGACGAGGGCGGCGCGGCGAGCTTCTTCGAGGGCTGTCGATATCAACTCGTCTGCGTCGTCTTCGAGACGCCTTCGTCGTAGTGCTCCACCGCCGGCGAGTTCCATATGACGTCGGCGGGGAGGATGGCTTCGGAGCCGTAGACCGGGAAGTAGGGGGATTGCCCCGTTGGCTTGGATGGTTGAGTCCGCGGCCCCCGGCGTGCGTTGGGTAGTTCCTTGATCCACTTACCCCCTTTGGAGTTAGCGGCGTCGTGTAGCCGCTTCTTGAGGGCGTCGAGCACCATCCCATTGGCGCGCTCGACTTGTCCGTTGGCCGTGGATGGGCGGCGAGACGTATCGACGTCGATTCCGCCGTTCTCGCAATATTCCCGGAGCGGTGGTTGTTGAAGTTGGACCCCGGTGTCCGTGATGATGCGGTGGGGTAGCCCGTAGCGGTGTACGAGTTCATCCGGGAAGTCGAGTACTCTGTCGGCCTTGGGGCATGTGGCCGGCTTGACCTCGATCCACTTGGTGAACTTGTCGATGGCCACCGGTACCTGTTGAATCCTCCCAGCGCGGTTGGCGGTGGCCCAATCATGTCGAGCCCCCGGCGGGGCAAAGGGCCGGGTTGGCGGTATGGTGACTAGCTTGTAGGCCGGGACGTGTTGCTGCTTGGCGAAGAAGCGGCATCCTTGGCACCTTCGACGAGTTCTTCGGCATCGCCCGGGGCGTGGGCCGGTAGAAAGCTCGTCGGAAGGCCTTGGCGACCGGCGTGCGTGACGACGCGTGGTTGCCTCGAACGCCCTTGTGGATCTCCTCCAAGATGTCCTTGCCTTCTTCACGAGGGACGCACTTCATGAGTACTCCAGAAGATGCGCCCCGCTTGTAAAGCTTGTCTCCGACGAGGACGTAAGATTTGGCACGGCGGACGAGTTGTTCGGCTGCGTTCTTGTCGGAGGGGACCTTCTGCTCGGTGAGGTAGTCGATGAAGGGTTGCCTCCAGTCCACGTCGATCATCATGACCTCCTACCCAGCTGGTGGATGGGCTGGTACGGTGGCCGGTGGCGCCGGCTCCGGGATGGATGGCGCGTGAAGCTCATGGACGAAGACGCCCGCGGGTACTTGGGCGCGGGTGGATCCAAGCTTCGAGAGGACGTCCGCTGCAACGTTGTTGTCGCGGACAATGTGATGGAACTCGAGACCATAGAATTTGTTCTCGAGCTTGCGGACTTCTAGGCGATGGCGTCCATGTTCTCCTTGTTGCGGTCCCGGGACTTGTTGACTTGGTTGATGACCACTTTGCGGAGTCGCCGTAGACTAGTAGCCGCTTGATGCCCAATGAAGCCGCGAGGCGGAGCCCGTGTAGGAGAGCTTCGTACTCGGCTTCGTTGTTTGAGACCTTCCGGAAGATCGCGGGACGTACTTGAGTTGTTCGCCGTTGGAGAGATCGGGGAGTACCCCTCGCGCTGCGCCCTCGAGGTTGAGTGAGCCATCAAAGTACATCACCCAATGCTGCGGTCGCACGGTGGGAGTAGGTAGGCGGTTCTCCCGCCACTCTGCCATGAAGTCGACTAGTGCTTGCGACTTGATGGCCGTGCGTGGCTTGAAGTCGATGGTGAGGGCGCCGAGCTCGACGGCCCACTTGGAGATTCTTCGGTGGCGTCTTGGTTCCTCGGGATGTCGCCGAGCGGGTAGTCGGTGACGACGGAGGCCGAGTACTCACCGGAAGTAGTGTCGTAGCTTCCGCGAGGTGATGAGTAGAGCGTACGGGGAGCTTCGCACGGGGCCGGTAGCGAGCCTTGGACTACGATAGAACCTCGGCCGACGAAGTAGGCGGGGCGGCCCCGGACCGGATAGGCGTGGCCGTCTTCCTGCCGCTCGACAACGATGGCGATGCGACCACGTGAGTAGTCGCGGCTAGGTAGAGCGATGGGCGCTCGCCCTTGTGAGGAGCCGTGAGGATTGGCGGCTTCGACGGAAGTCCTTGAGCCGGGCAAGGGCTTGATCCTCCTACGGAGTCCGCACGAACTTCTTGTGGTGCTTGAGTAGTTTGAAGAAGGGGAGGCCCCGTTCTCCTAGCCTCGAGATGAATGCGTTCAACGCCGCCATGCACCCCGTCGGCTTACGGACGTCCTTGATGCTCGTGGGAGCTTTCATGCTTGGTGATGGCGGAGATCTTCTCGGGGGTTGGCTTCGATGCCGCGGCGGGCGATGATGAAGCCGAGTAGTTTGCCGAAGGGACGCCGAAGACGCACTTGTTCGGGTTGAGCTTCCGGCGGTACTCGCGTAGCGATGCGAAGGTCTCTTCAAGGTCGTCGATGAGGGTGCGGAGTCCCTGGTTTTGACAACCACGTCATCCACGTAGGCCTCGACGTTCTTGTTGAGTTGCCGCTTGAAGCGAGCTGGATGGCCCGTTGATAAGTAGCGCCGGCGTTCTTCAACCCGAATGACATGGTCGTGTAGCGATGCGCGCCAAACGGGGTGATGAACGCGGTCTTTTCTTGGTCTTCCTCCTTGATTGCGATCCGGTGGTACCGGAGTAGCGATCGAGGAAGCGAGAGCGAGTCGCGGCCCGCCGTAGAGTCGATGACTTGATCAATCCGCGGCAACCCGAAGGGGTCCTTGGGGCAGTGCTTGTTGAGGTCGGTGTAGTCGACGCACATCCTCCACTCGTTCGAGTTCTTCTTGCGGACGAGGACGGGGTTGGCGAGCCACTCGGGATGGAAGACTTCTCGGATGAAGCCGAGTTGCGAGTAGCTTGGCGAGCTCATTCTTGATGGCGTCCCGTCCGTCGTCGGCAAAACGTCGGAGGTGTTGTCGCTTGGGGGTGGCCTTTGGATCGACGTTGAGGCGGTGCTCAATCGGCTCCACGGGCACTCTCCCGGCATGTACGGCGGCTTCCACGCGAAGATGTCGCGGTTAGCCGAAGGAAGGCGATGAGCGCGTCTTCCTATTTGGGGTCGAGGCCGGCCCCGATGGTGGTGGTCTTCTTTGGGGTCGCCTGTGCCAAGGTCGACCGTCCTGACGAGTACCTCCTCAGGTGGCTGAGGCTTGTTGGTCTTTGTCGGACTTCTGCGGGATGTCGAGTTCGCTCGTGGCGAGCTTCTTCGATGCGGCGTAGACCTCCATCATTGCGTTGGGTACTTGGTTCGTGGAGGCGATCACCACGGCTTCTGTATCGCAGTCGTGGGAGATCTTCAAGTCCCCTTGGAGGGAGAGTACGCGGTGGACTTGGCATCTTGAGTACCAAGTAGGTGTAGTGGGGCACCGCCATGAACTTGGCGATGGCCGGTCCGCCGAGGATGGCGTGGTAAGAAGTCTCGAAATCCGCGACCTCGAACTTGATGTACTCGGTGCGGTAGTTATCCCGAGACGCCCCGAAGGTAACGGCGCGTACCACCGAGCCCGGTGGGATAGCCGCGTTGCACGGGACGATGCGTAGAAGGGCGTGCTTGCTCTTGGTGAGCATAGGGGTGACGTCGAGGTTCATCTTCTTCAAGGTTTTGGTGAAGAGGACGTTGAGCCCGCTTCCACCGTCGATGAGCACCTTGTTGAGCTTGGAACCCGCCCTTTGTTGGCTTCGGGACAAGGGGGAACCGTCTGGTTCGGAGAAGTTGGTCCATTGGTCCGCGCGGGAGAAGGTGATGGGTACCTCCGACCACCGAGAGGGGTCGGGACCGGCCGGTTCAATGGACATCACTTCACGACGGGTAGCCTTCGCTCCCGCCCTGGCTTGGCGGTCCGCCGAAGAGGACGTTGACGGTCTTCTCGGGTTCTTGGAAGTCGTTGTCGTCGCCGTCCTTCTTCTTGCCCTTTTGGTCGTGAGGGTGCGGTGGCTCGGCGTATCCTTGAGTGCGTGCACGAGCCGGTAGCCCTTGCTCGGCGGTGTGGTTGCCGTTTGGATGCCACGGGCACTTCTCCTTCGGCGGGTCCTTGAACCCGCCGAATTCTTCTTCGAGTTCCCTTTCGGAGGGCGGCGGGATAGCCGCGACGGTGTTGTACGCTTGCGCTTGCGGTTGGAACCCGAGTAGTAGTAGTAGTAGTAGTTGTTGTTGTTGTTGCGGCCGCCTTGGTTTGCATTCTTTGCCGCCGCCGCCCCCCGGTTCTGCTTGGACTTGCCGCGGATGGCGTCGTACTTGGCGTTGGCCTTGTCCTCTTCATCCGCCCGGGACGTGATCATGTCCTTGAGGTGGGGAATGGACTGGGGCGGCGACGACCGAAGTCCTCGAAGGTGCGGCGATGGTAGAGGCCGTCCCGGAAGAGGTCGATGACCTCCTTGTCGGTGACGTCGACGACGGTAGCGCGCTTGTCGAAGAAGCGGCGCATGTACTTGCGGAGGGTCTCGCCTTGTTCTGCGCTTGATCATGGCAAGGTCCATGCGAGTACCGAACGGCCCATGGCGCCCGCGAAGTTGCTCGTGAGCTGTCCCTTCGACTGGTCCCACTTGTCGATCGAGTGCTTGTCCGGCGACTCGAGCCATGTGAGTGGAGCTTGGTCCGGACGAAGGGGAAGTAGAGGCATTTGGTGTCGGCGTTGCCGCCGGCGTTCTCGATGGAGAGGGCGTAGCATCGGAGCCATCGGATGGGATCTGCTTCGCGTCGTACTTGGTGATCCCCAAAGGCTTGAACTTGTCGGGGAGGAGCGAGGTTGCGGCCGGGGTGAGAAGGGCCGGGAAGCCGTCGCCTTCGGCGGCGGTGGTCGACTTCTTCCGCCGCGGCTCCTCGATCTTCGGCGAGCGTCGTACCCGCCGTGGGGAGGCACGGAGGCGTGGGCGTTCGCGTGGCCTTGGCCGCCGCGGCCGCCGCCGCCTCCGGCTCTTCGTTGGCCCCGTGGTTGGAGGCGCCCGCCGTCGGCCGCCGCCGCCGTCGGGGATCGTTCTTGCCGCCGCCACGGCCGGAGCGCGGTGGGGGACGACTTCTCGGTTGCCTTGGTCTTGTCGTGAAGGTCCGCCGGCGTTGGAGCGGCGGCGGTTTGGATCGGCCCGGGAGGTCGGCTCGAGTACGGTTGGGGCCGGGATCGGCGCCGCGACTAGTAGCTTCATTGCCGCGGGGTTTAGGCGGGAGAGGTTGGTTGACTCTGTTGTCGACCCGCATGAAGTAGGCTTCTTCAGCGAGCTTGGCGATGACCTCTCCCGGCGCGTATGCCCCCGAGCACGACGTGCGATCGTTGTGATCGACATGAGGCATTGCTCAGGGGTGGTGTGTACTCTTCTCTCGACCGCCTCGAGAGCTTCCGCAAGGTTGCGGATGGGGAGGTTGTCTCCGAGCCGCCGGCGTCGTTCCTTGCGCTTCTGTTGCGTTCGCGTCGAGCATCCCCGTTGGCGGCGGTCTCGTACGCGGGTGCGTCGGCGGACGGCTCGTCCGCGGAGATGTCCTCCGGTACCTATCTTCGGCCGTGCACGAGGGTCTCGGAGTTTCGCCGGCGGCCATGAAGACTTGGCGATCGGGGGTACCCAAGGCCCGGACTCGAGAGGGTGCCACCTCGGTTGGTGTGTTTGAGTCGGCCTCGGGGGCCGGTGGTGTTCCCTCCTGGAACGGTAGTAAGTCGATGTGGCGACGTAGCGTGAGTCCTCCTTTGCCGAGGTCGGCGAGGCTTGCGGTATGGCCGATGAGACGTATCTTCCGGCCGGCGTCGATCTTATAACCGGCCCCGCAGGCCGGCCCCGACAAGGGAAGCTCGGTGGAGTCATCTTCGGACTCGGGCTCCTCGGGGGTCCGACCCAAAGTCGAACTCGTAGTCGGGTTCGAGTAGAACTCGGAGAGAGGGCTGGAATGCGAGATGTGGTCGGGGACGGCGTCGGAGTCCGAGTTGTACTCGGTTACGGGCTCCTTGCGGCCGGCGTGGTGCGAGAGCCCCCGTGCGGGCCGGGCGAGGACGCGGGGGCCACGCGCGGAGCGGCCGGCGTGGTGAAGGGACCGCTGCGATGGGCGAGCGGCCCGGCTCGCATGCGATGGCCCATGGCGACGTCGGGTTCGAGTTGGAGACGGACTCGAGCTCGAAGTCGGCGTGATGGTTGAAGAGCGAAATTTCGCCGAACTTGCGGCGAGTTCGCCCCGTGACGACCTCGGGGAAGCGTCACGAGGCTTGTCCTCGGGTTGGGGCCGCATGGTCGGGCGGTCTTTGGAAGGAGCCCGCGCCATCGGCGGTGCGGACCTAGGCGCCGAAGACGAAGGTGTCGTCGCGGTTGAAGGCGACGGTTGGCTTGATGTGAACGAAGCCGTCGAGTTCGCCATGTGATCTCGAGCGAGAGCCCCTACCGGCGCGTCGGTGTCGGTGTTTTAGACCGAGCAACCTACTACGGGGAGTACCCGAAGTAGATGAATGTGACTCGCCGAGATCGGTAACTCGAAGGAAGAGACACGTGGCACACAATTTAGACGAGGTTCGGGCGCGAGGTGCGTAATACCCTACGTCTGTATCTTTGCGTAGCTACGGATTGATAGGGCACGATTACACGATGGTGCAATTATGCGCCGTGAGTTGTATGAGAGGAGATTCGATGAGGGGATCGGTCCCTGCCTCGCCTTATATAGTCGGGAGGCGGGGTTACAAGTCGGAGTAGGAAGAGAGTACTAGGCGAGTACGTACGAGTCCTCTATACGATGCGGAACATGTACGGCTTTCTAACCGAGTACTACTCTGTGTAGTCCTTGTGCTCCACGCCTTCGGATGCCGGGTGTAGCGCAAGCGGGGCAGTCCCGAGGGCCCACCGAGTAGTCGGTCCCGGTACCCACCGAGGTAGTGGGCCCGGGGAGGTCCATACGACATTTTGGTCCTCAAAATTTCGCATCCAACTCAAATTCAACCCTGGCCGATAGCCAAATACCCTTTTACCCTTCTCCTATCCCTACGCACTACTCGCTGCTGGCGAATCGGAGTTGCAGGGTAAAACTACGAATTTGAGTCCGATGTGAAAGTTTGAGAACCAAAACGACCGTTTCAGTAGTTTAGGAACGAAACTGAGCCAGATGCGAAAACTTGAGGACCAAAATGATCGTTTTCGTAGTTCAGGGACGGAATTGAGCTTTGAATGGCCTGTTCGTTTGACTCTTGGTTGTCTTTGGTTTGTTACGAGAGAAAACACACTTTTTGGGCCGATTCTTTAGTGGTGGTTTTGTTACGAGAGAAAAATGCTGGCTTACGCTAGTGGCTGATAAGCCAAACGAACAGTGCGATAGTTTGGGGACTGTAAAATACCTTACCATCCATAGTCATGCTGCATGCCTTCAGATTTCGTTAACTATAAAAAACTCGTAAATTCGTTCCCGGCTAAAACCACCGAGGTTTTAACAGCTTTCCAAAACCGTCTACCATAATTCCATCTCGTATCCGCTGTTCGCTGTTCCGCCCCTCCACACCAGGGCCATCACCCCCACCTCCCACCGCCGCCGCGGCGACACCGCGCAACGGTCAGAGCAGGCGAACACCTCACCGCACCCCCTCCCCTCTCCCCCTCGCCCTCAGCTAGTATTAGTACGACCACCCGTCCCCCTCCGTGGCTCCGTCCCCGCGGCAAACGGCTACTTCTCCTCCCTCCCCCTCTCCCTCACCCCACCGCCGCCTTCTAGAACCCTCCGCCGCCGCGCCCACGACGATGCCGCCGGCGCCGGCCCCTCGGAAGAAGCGCCTGGTCCGCGCGGGCCTCCTCTTCGCCGCCGCCGGCTACATCGCCTTCGTCCTCCTCTTCGAGCTCCCCCTGCTGCCCTTCTCCTCCACCTCCCCGTCCTCCTCCTCCTCGCTCCCCATCCCGCACCCGCGCCGCCGGGAGCTGGAGGCCGCCGCGGCTTTCGCGTCCCCCTTCTCCCCCGCCCGCCCCGCCAAGCCGGCGTTCCCCGCCGCCGCGGCACCTTCCCCGGCCACGACCGGCGGCGGCGGCGCCCACCACCTCCCCATCTTCTCCTCCCTCCTCCTCCTCCCGCGGCCTAACGCCACGGCCACCCCCTTCGACGCCACCGCCGCCGACGCCTTCGCCGCCGCCAGGCCGCACCTCGCCCACCTCCAGGCCCCGGCCCCCTCCTCCTCCTCCTCCACGCCTTCCTCCGCGTCGCCGACCCCGCCGGCGGCTCCCACCTGCCCGGCCTCCGTATCCGTGCACAAGGAGCAGCTCCCCCACGACGGCGTCCGCGTCGTCGAGCTCCCCTGCGGCCTCGCGGTGGGGTCCCACGTCACCGTCGTCGCCCGCCCCCGCCCCGCTCGGCCCGAGTACGACCCCAAGATCGCCGAGCGCAAGGACGGGGAGGCCGCCGTCATGGTGTCCCAGTTCATGGTCGAGCTCGTGGGGACCAAGGCCGTCGACGGCGAGGCGCCGCCGAGGATCCTCCACTTCAACCCCAGGATCCGCGGGGACTACAGCCGGACGCCCGTCATCGAGATGAACAGCTGCTACCGGATGCAGTGGGGCCAGTCCCAGCGATGCGAAGGATTCGCCTCCCGCCCCGCCGAGGACACCGGTGAGTTGTCATTAAGTTGGACTCCTCAACCTCTCCCCATCGAGCTCCAGATTTGTCGGGTTAATTTTTGATTCGATGTTTTGATTAGTTCCATTCTTATTCGATCTAATTCTCCAATGCTCTGGCTTGCATGTTGGTTTTTCTAGTTTGGGATCTGAATTAACTACATAGATGGGAGGTCGGCACGCGTTTGAATGATTGGTTTGTTAGTTGGGGAAATTGAAGTGTGTCAACTTCAGGGGGGTCTTAATTTGCGTGGAATAGCGTAGCTTCTGGAATGAGGAACGGGAGGTACAAACTTTGCGCCGGGAATTTCTAGAAAGGGTTAGAATTCTTTTTTGCTGTTTTTGGAGAGTGGGGATGCAAGGGTCCTGATGGTGATTTGTCCTACGGAGTATTTTTCAAATCAGTGGAATCTTTGGAAGTACACTTTGACCTGAAACCGCGTTTTAGAGCTGTTGAGTTTTGACTTGACAACTGATACGTGGAAGCCTGAATTTGGTTCTCTCTTCTCTTCCCTGCAAATAATCTCTTGTGTTTACTATGTTTTCATATTGTAGAGATAGTGTGCTCGTTACTTCAAGTCTCCAATTAGTTCCAACTAGTTTAAGGTGCGGGATGATTTGATGCTGTTAAAGCAAGCTTCTCATCAGCTGATGTTAACCATGGTTGAATGAGCCAGTGTAGTTAGCAAAGCAACCCCAGCAATGGCAAAAATTTGGTGTTCTGGGTACCTGAGAGAGCATTAACTTTTGAAGTAGCCAGCAGTTTGCTCGTTGTAATTTACCCAAAAATTCTTCAACTTGAAACTGAAGTTAAACCGGGATTTCTTTTACTTCAAGAAGCAGCCCATAACTTTGCTTTGCAACTTTGGCATATGATGATTCATGTTCTATGTCACTTTTGTGTCTCAGTTGATGGGCAACTCAAGTGTGAGAAATGGATTCGTGACGACGACAACAAATCGGAAGAGTCAAAGATGAAGTGGTGGGTGAAACGTTTGATTGGCAGGCCAAAGGATGTCCACATCAGTTGGCCATACCCATTCGCAGAAGGCAAGCTATTTGTTATGACTCTAACAGCTGGTTTGGAAGGTTACCATGTCAATGTTGATGGGCGGCATGTTGCTTCATTTCCATACCGCACCGTAAGTTACCTAAAGCCTCGTAAAGCTTGATGAGTAGTCCTGAGGTATGTGTTGCTAAGTGTTGCTGGCTTATTGCTGTACAGGGTTACTCCCTTGAGGATGCAACTGCATTGTCCCTAAATGGAGACATTAATATTGAGTCAATTTTTGCCAGTTCTCTACCCAATTCGCACCCTAGTTTCGCACCAGAGAGATACCTTGAGATGTCTGAGCAGTGGAGGGCCCCACCACTGCCAACTGAACCTGTTGAGCTCTTCATTGGCATTCTTTCAGCAGCCAGTCATTTTGCTGAGCGTATGGCTGTAAGGAAGTCATGGATGATGTATACAAGGAAATCATCCAATGTTGTAGCTCGGTTCTTTGTGGCTCTGGTAACTCCTACCTCCTTGGCTCATTTTGTTTACTCTCATTTGCATGCTTGCAAACTCTGATCGAATTAAGAAAACTCGCAGAATGGAAAAAAGGAAGTCAATGCAGAGTTGAAGAAAGAGGCAGAGTTCTTCCGTGACATTGTTATAGTGCCTTTCATTGATAGCTATGACCTCGTTGTGTTGAAGACTGTTGCCATTGCAGAGTATGGGGTAAGTGATTTCAACTTGTCTGAGAATTACACGTTTACATGCTAGCTTCCTTCACAGGTTGATACTGTTGATATCTATACTCAGCTAATTTTCTTTGTTTATGCAGGTGCGTGTCGTCCCGGCGAAGTATGTAATGAAATGTGATGATGATACGTTCGTCAGAATCGATTCAGTTCTGGATCAAGTGAAGAAAGTTCGAAATGATAGAAGTGTGTATGTAGGTAGTATCAACTACTTCCATCGACCATTGAGGTCTGGCAAGTGGGCCGTCACTTACGAGGTAAATTGTTGTTTCCTCTCTATGTGTGGAACCAGAAATATTGTTGATATGGAGTATCCTGCATGACCATTTGTGATAATATGAACCAGTAAACAAAAGAAAACTTGTAGTTGATGTTTGGTTGCCATAGAAAGAAAACTAATAATGTACATAGTAACTAAGTTGTAAAGAATCATTGCATTTTTTTTCTGGCAAACAATGAGTAGACCTGCAAGCTATGCAAGCTGTTTACAGCCGTTGCTGTACTGTCCTTAGTTGTCACCTCTTTCTATATGCCAGTTTTAATTTCAGAAGTGGACAACAGCTCTTCTTGACAATATGGAGATTTGTTTTCTTTTTGTATGCAGGAATGGCCAGAAGAAGTATATCCAAACTATGCTAATGGACCTGGCTACGTGATTTCTTCAGACATCGCACAATACATTGTATCTGAATTTGACAATCAGACACTTCGGGTAAGAATGCTTTCCTTGCGGTTGATTGGCCATGCACACTCCATCAAAACAAGCAAAATAGTAGCTGAATGCTTGTGTCCATTTGTGGTGTGCAGCTGTTCAAGATGGAGGATGTGAGCATGGGCATGTGGGTGGAGAAGTTCAACAACACGCGGCGGCCAGTGGAGATCAGGCACGACGTCCGTTTCTACCAGTCAGGCTGCTACAACGGCTACTTCACGGCGCACTACCAGTCCCCACAGCACATGATCTGCCTGTGGAGGAAGCTGCAGTCCGGGAGCGCCCAATGCTGCAACGTGAGATGACAATGGCGAAAATCCGGGGGCTAATTCTGGAACGAAGTGGTTTGGTTTTGGGGGCAAAAGGGATATGATCAGCCTCGTAAGCACAGCTCGCTTATGCAACAACCGAAGATCATTGGAGGCATTGATGATGAGTTGAGTGAGTTGTTCATTGGAGGAGGGGTTATGGGATCATGATACAGTGGATTCGTTCATTCTTTTGGTCGGTGGCCCGTTCGAGCTGCTACTGATTCTGACACCCTGTTCTTGGGGATTCTTTTTTTAATTTTTATACCTGTTGATATTTGTAGCTGCGTCAAAACTTTTTTTGACCTAGAAATTTTGACTTGGACGGAATTGGGTTGGTATACACTGGCAGTGTTCGTGTACAGGATTTTCTGAGTTTTTAATTTATCTTATATATATGGAGTTGTGTCACTACAGATGGTGATAATTGGAGGCGCTCGGATCTGTTGTACTGTGAACGAAAAATCTCAGTCAACCGCTTGTACTAGTATTCAGCTCGTCTGTTACAAGGCTACAAGCTATTAAAGCTGATTGCAAGGCATTGCATCTGAGTTGCATCAGACCTGTAAAACAACATAATACAGTACAATTAAACACGGGGTTTAACAAAGGCATATCAAAGAAAGCAGTGTTCTTGAACTTTCCTCACTTTAGCCGGCCACTAGCCACATACAGACCTCCCTAGTATTTATTACATAAATTGGCTAATAGTCCTAATCAAAGAAACCAACTTCAGAATTACCTGTATGCATATGTGAAACCAGTAGCATATTGCTCTCTTATTTTGGAAAAGGTACTAGGTTTCTTGTGCAATGCTATCCCACATAGCATTTTAACAGCAATTGAAGAAGGCAGCTTCGATAGCATAATAACAAAATCTCTACCACAGAATGCACTTTTCACCTCATAGCTGAGCACTTGCACCATCGGGTAAGCTCAATAGGCTTCCTGTGTACAAACCAATTTCATGACAAAGTCCGATCTCTGCCACATCTGTGCAAGTGCAGGTCCATGGGTTGTAAATCCTCAACAATCCCATTCTCAACAATCCCATTGCTTCGTAGAAAAGTATCCGCCCATCATTTAGCACCAACAATGGCCGGACAGAAATTTTATGATACCTAAACCCGACTTGACGGGTATGCTATGCTGTTTCGCCCATAAATCCTTTTCGAAGTCCATCAGAAACCATAGGTCCGCAGATTATTTAGTGTGATGAATCATAACTAGGCAGCCATTCAGGGAGGCCAGTGAGGACTGAAGGCCCAGAGTGCACCGCACATTAGAGGGTCCTCGAAGAATTGGCCTCCACTCTTCCATCTCAAGGTCAAACGAAGGTATGTGCATAGGGGAATCCTCTTGGTCCATGTCAACAAGCTCAAACGACAAGAAGTACACAATCCCATTGATGGTCACTTTGCCAAAGGGGTGGATAAGAACATCAACTGTAGGTGCCTTCTTTCCTCTCCACCGAGCATTGCTGCTGCCATCGAGAGTGAAGACCTCGCACAGCACTTCATGGTGTTGGTCTGTTGGAGGGAAATTTTGCAGAGCAACCGGAGCACCTTGTAGTCTCCTGTCGAGGCAACCTTCCCAACCGTAACCAATTGACAGTAATTGGAGATATCCGGCAGGTGTAGCGAATGCTCTTCTGCAAATCCTTCAGGCAAGGCAGACACAGCACCAGTGGCGGGGTTGAGCACCAGGCACCTCTTGCTTGCCTTAAGTAGGACGCCGACGACATCGAGCTGTGCAGTCATCACCCACTCCTTTCACACTGCCCAGAAGCACTCTGGTTTGACGACCCGCTTAATGACGCGGCCCGTGAGGTCCATGATGTCGAGGAGGTGGCCGGGGGACGGACGATCGGTGTGGCCGGCAGGGGCGATGATAAGCGGCTCCGGGTGGCGAGCCGCGTGGGCGGCGGCGAAGTGCGGGTCGGAGAGGAGGGAGCGCCACGGCCGGCAGACGGCGCGGAGGCGGCAGAGGTCCTTGGCCGGGACCCGCAGCAGGACCTCGTACAACGCGTCGAGGGGCAAGCGCCGGACGCCGGCCCTGGAGCGCCGGCTCGGCGGTGGCGCCATCGCCGACGGCAGCGAGTGGCGGATCTGCAACAGCAGGAGAAGGAATCGCATCTGTTATCGCGCGCACGGATCCGACGAAATGGCGAGCGATGACGGCACCCTTCTCCCATTGAGTCATTTACGTGTATGCCATAAAAAAAAAAAGCTGTCACTTACGCACATGCCATAAAAAAGTTTCCAAGCACCTGTATGCCATGCACCTGAAATTCGTTGACACACATGCCATTTTGGATGGATTCTGTTAGGACTTAACGGTTCTACCCATCTAACATGTGGGACCCGCGTTTGGAAATGACTGTTATGCCCCTGTCCATCTAGAAACGAATCGAGCTCTCCCTGGAAACGAATCGAGACGACTCGAGGCTGCCGACCGCAACTCCCGAACCCTAGACCCGTCGCCGGAGCACCCGTCGCCGACCGCCGCCGGTGCGCCGCGCCCGGCCGCCGCCCGCCGCGCGGCCGGCCGCGCGCCGCGCGCCGGCGGCGAGCACCCCACGCGCCCGTGGCCGGCGAGGGCGGCTGCGCGCCCGCGGCCGGGCGGCGGGCGCCCGCTCGCCCGCGGCCGGCGAGGGCGTCCGGCGGCTGCGCACCGCGGCCGGGCGGGGCTGCGCGCCCACGGCCGGACGGCCCCCTTCCGGTGTTCTAGGTAAAAATCTTCCATTTTCCCTTGTTTATTCCTTCTTTGCTAGCATATATGTGATGTATGCATATGTGCTGAGCATGCGCTGTTGTTCATCTGTAGGATGGACGCCGGCTTGGATAGTGAACCTCCTGACATTTCATCTGTAGGATGGACGCCAGCTTGGGTATGCCATCATGAAGAAGTGTACACCAAGGAGGGCTCCTGTTGAAGTGGTCAACCCATCCAGCCCAGCTTCTAATACCAGAAGCAAGAAGAAACTCCAGCTTGAATAAATTATGCGGAGGAACTATTACTTTTGATGTAATTTGAGACATGTATGGTTTGGTGTGATGTCATGCAAACTAGTGAACTTTACTTTCTATGTGTGGACTAAGTGTGATGTCTATGTGTGGACTAAGTGTGATGAAAACTAGTGAACTTATCTGTTTAAATATTGGTGATATGAACTTGTTACTATGCAATGGTCATCCCTTATTTTTTTTCATGTGATATGTACATTTGTTTGTATGCAATGGGCATGCACATATTTTCCCCTCTTAAAAAAATTAATGTCTAATTTTTTTTATTTTTTGCAACCCTTTTCTAATTTGTTCCACATTTAACTACATTTTTCTAGCATTTCTCTCAATTTTCCCAGATTTTTTAACCATTTAAAAAAATTATTTCCACTTTTCTAATTTTTTTACGATTTTTAAATCATTTTTATAATTTGTTTCCGCTTGTATGATTTGTAATCATTTTTCTAATTTATTTCTGATTTTTACGATTTTTAAATCATTTTTATAATTTATTTCCGCTTTTATGATTTTAATTATTTTTATAATTTATTTATGTTTTTTACGATTTTTTTAAATTATTTCTTTTTTTATCGAATTATTTACAATTTTTTCGATTTTTTCACTTTTCTAATTTTTTTAACCCTTAAGGGCAAAACTGTCTTTACACACCCTCTAACACCTCTGCTAACTCTCCATCCATCCAAAATGGCATGTACGTCAACGAACTTCAGGTGCGTGACATACACGTGCTTGGGAACTTTTCCATGGCATACACGTAACTGGCAACTTTCTTAATGACATACACGTAAATGACTCTCTCCCATTCCCCCTCCAACCCCCGAAGAGGGGATTGAGGATTCAAGGTGCACAACTAGCAGGGATCGGGTGCGGGCTAGCAGGCAGAGGCAGAGCTTACCGTGCCGTGCGGAGAGAAGATGAGGCAATGAGCGCGCCAATAGCCGGAGCACGCGGCCGGGAGCGCGGGAGGTGAGGCGTGCTGAGGCGAGGTGGGCGCCGGCGCTGTGCAGACGGGAGGGGATCGGATATGTGGTGGCGAGCGGGGAGATTGGTGGGTGGAGGCGCTGGGGTGAGACGAAGGGGCGGCAGCGGTGGGGATAGGGCGGGATATTTAATTATTTGCCACTCGTAGAGGGGAACATAACATGTGGAAACCAATCCCTCCGTGCAAACTATGGAAAGTTCAATCTGAGTCACACGACGTTGATCCAAAAGAAGAGTTATGGAAGGTGGGAGGGGTGATGTGCAACACTCATGAGAGGTGGGAGGGATGATTTGCAAATGCACTTATGCAAATCACCCCTCCAACCTCCCATGAGCCCTCCTTTGAATCAACATCGTGTGGTTCAGATTGAAGTTTCCATAGTTTGTACGGAGGGGTTCGTTTCCACCTGATACGTTCCGCTCTTAGAGATGGCGCTCCTTGAGATGTGACTTTTAGGTTTGGTCCTACGTTTTTGCCATCGTCTTTCATCTGGTGCTACACATTTGGGACTTTTGGTGACGTGGCAAGCCACCTCCCCATCCAACGTGGAAGCGGGAGGGGAAATGACCCTGTGCCCTCCCCTTATCCTTTACTATCCCGTGCCGGCTGTTGCTGTCTACGGTTGCTAGGTTTTACTTGCTTCTCCCGTTTCCCTCCCTCTTCACCCTCGCCGCCGCCGCCGCTGCTTGCCGCCACGGCAAGGAAGCAATGACACAAGAAGGTACCTCAAGGAGGCATGGATCCGCATCGTCAGGGGGATGGATGCAGGAGCCGTATCCTCTATTTGGTGAAGAAACAGGTTTGCCCTTGATCCAATGTCCCTACTGCAAGAGGGCTAGGCTTGTTGAGCGTCGCACGCAACAAGATTCGCCTCTAAACTACGGGCGGATTTACATTAAGTGTCCAAGAAACGAAAAATAGGTGAGTTTGACTTTGGTTTTTGATTTTCGGTTGTTATGATTTTGACGAAGATTGGTTTTTTCTCTTCTTGTTCAGCTCTCAGAGAAATGTGAGTACTACAGGTGGCAAAAGTCCTATCTGGTGGAGTTGATTGACGCCGGCATGATTTAGGTGCAACAATTTGAGGGAGGAAGAGTTGAAGACGAGGCTGAGTCTGGAGGTATGGCACTTGCAGTTCCCGCAAAGAACCTGCAGCAGAAGCATTCTATGGAGGTCAAGCTGGAGCAGAATGGTTGTAGGATTATTTGGTGTTGTTTTAGGCTACATGTTGAAGCAGTAGGAAGGTGTTTCCCAGCAATGTGTGCTAGGGCTATCTATGTTGCATGAACTATCTGTGATGTGTGCTACGATTAGTTGGTGTTGTGTTGTTGTTGTAGGCTATCTATGTTTCCTGAACTATCTGTGATGTAAGGCATGATGTTTAATGTACTAGCTACTGGTGTTGTGTCATGAACAATTTGTGTCCCCAATTTGTGATGATGAGAACATGCATTGCACAAATATAGCACACATTTCTGGAGCAATATAGCACACATTTGTGATGATGTTTAATGTACTACTTGGCTCATTTCTGGAGCAATATAGCACACATTGCCAACACAAATACATAAATTGTTCCTGGCCAACACAGACATCAGTTCATGGCCAACACAGACATGGCCAACACAGACATAAGTTCATGGCCATCTAGACACAAAAGCATTACACAAAAGTAGTACTCAAAATCAAGGCATCACATAATTAAGATTTATTCACTTTGGTCGCCAGCTTTTTCCTTGGGGTCAACTTCTTTGTGAGAGCTTCAAGTGGTACTGAGGGACCTGCAACCACCAAAGGAACTGGATCCAAATCAAGTCTCCTCTTTGCACTTGAAGCTTCAGCCTGTGGTTCTCTAGCTGCTGCTGCTGCTTCTCTAGCTACTGCATCTGCTTCCTGGTCTGCCTCCCTGGTTGCTTCCCTATCTGCTTCTTCGGTACCTCCGTCTGCTTCCCTAGGCTCTTGCTTTGCTACGGTTCTGGGAGTTGCAACAGTTTCTCCTTCAGGTGTGGTTTTCTTGCTCTTCTTCCTCCCAGCCTTGGATTGGGCTTTCTTGGTTCTTTTCCTATATAACATGTTCAACAAGTAAATGCATGGCCAGCTTAAACAAGTAAATGGATGAGAACAAACATACCTCTTCTTGGTCCCAGTTAGTGCACACCTCCAACTTCCTCTCCTATGTCCCAGCTCACCACAACCCTCACATCTGACCTGTCTAGTTGCTTTGCCTGACCTCTCCAAACATGGTGGAATTCTATTCTTCCTCTGCCTACCAACCTCTCTCTTCTTGCCTAGTGGTGGATGACATATGAAATCCTTCTCCACATTTGGCCACTGATGTTTGTCAGTTATATTAGGCCATCCAACATCATATGCTTGCCTAAATCTCTGCACAGAATATGCTATGTCCACATGTGCAGTATAGTCTGGCTGCCTCTCAGTAGTTAGCACAGCCAATGCATGAGGGCAAGGCTTCCCAGTGATATCCCACTCCATGCAGGTACAGTGGTTTGTACTGAGGTACACCACATGCCTTCTCACTTCCTCATCCTTGTATCTCTCTGTTACCTCAGCCTGATCAGGCAGGCCTTTGGTGACTCTCAAGTGTCCAATTCCCTTTCAGGCAGCATTCAGTTGATGAACCACAGCTGGAAGAATTACTCCTTGCAGAGCTCTAGATATCCTCCTCCTCCTCTCAAACATGATCACTCCTTTCTCTCTGATTGCATCAACCATGAAGTGGAGTGGCAGGTCCTTCAACTCTTTGATCCATGTATTCCAACATTCTGCTAGGTTGTTGTTTATGTAGTCACACTTGATATCAGGACAAAATTTTGATCTGGCCCAGAGATGGTTGTGGCGCTCATTCAACCAAGTCTCTATTTGAGGGCTAGATTCAAAGACTTTTTTCATGAAGTATTCATGCTTGCCAGCAGTGTAAGCCCTAGCAGCAGGCCACATGTTCTCTGCATAAACTTGTCCAGTGAACCTCTTCTTCATGTTCTCCATCACGTGTCTGAAGCACTCTCTCTGTTCAGCCAAGGAAACACTTGCTTCACTGCAGCTAACAATCCTGTCCCAGCATCTGTACATATAGCCAGTCTTGGAAGCACACCTATAGCCTTGTGTAACTGCTCCATAAACCAAATCCAATCTTCTTTTTTTCACTTTGAAAGAAACCAAAAGCCAAAGGAAACATCCAGTTATGTCCATCTATTGCTAATGCTGCGGGCATATGACCATTCCACTGACCATTCAAAACAGTTGAATCTATACTAATGTAAGGTCTGCAGCCTTGTAAGAATCCATCCATACTGCCTTTGAAAGCACAAAAAACCTACTAAAGTGGTGCTTTCCTTCAAATTTCTCAATGTCTATCTCAACTACACTACCATGGGATCTCAGCTCTACTTCTGCCTTAAATCTATACAACTCTTCAAAGGAATCATCCCACTTACCAAATAATTTGTCAGCTGCTCTCTGCCTACCATACCATGCAGTCTGATAATTTATTTTGATGTTGTACTTATCCTCCAATGCTTCCTTGATATCTTTGGCACCCAATGCAGGTTTTTTCTTCAGCAAAGGTATAGCCCTCTCTGCAATCCAAACTTGAGAAGCCATTGTTGCCCTCACCCTGGTTCTTGAAGCACACAGATGTTTCTTTGTGTTTATTTGTACCTGCACAAGACAGTAAAGGATTATGTCAGTAACCCATCACACATATACAAGTATCCCTGCAATAAACACATGAAAGTAAGTATACCCTCACATAACCATCAAGCTTCCTCCTAGCTCTAATATCCATCCACAACCTTTAGCTTTACAATAGCCTCTAAACCTTATAGTGTCTGATTTTTCAGTGCCAAGTTCAAATTCTGTGATAATTGCATGTTGTTTCAGAGCCAACCTGAATTCTACCATGTTTGGATACATTGTCCCAACACTCATATCTGGATTGTCCCTATCCCAATCTAGTATTGGCTCTTCAGGGTCATTGTCATCAACAGAAATGCCTGCCTCATCCATCTGTTGCTGTACATCAGGAGGAATATTAGGAATGGTTTCTTCTTCTTGTGCTGCTTCTGCTGCTGCCTCATCTGCAACTTTGAAGCCCATTGCTTCATACACCATTTCCTCATCAGCTAGAACATAAGCTTCACCATCTTGTTCAGCTTCAGGCATTATTGTCAAAGTACTCCAATCTATGTATTCTGGCTGTGGTTGTTGCTCTTTCTGCTGCTGATCGGGCTGTGCTTGGAATGATTGTGCTGGAGAGCTGCAAGATTCACCTGCACCTTCATTTGTCACACCAGAAACCCCTTCATTTGTCCAACTGTTAGTATTCTGGTACCCTGCCTTTGAAACTACTTGTACCTTCACATATGCCACTCCATAATTCAATATGTGCTTAATCATTGACTCAAAGTGCTCAGATTTCCTAATCTTCCATGATGCTTCACTATCAACATCAACTGACCAAACTGAAAGCATTTGACTACTACCCCAGTATATCTTGCTAGCCATATCAGCCTCAAATCTAGCCAGATTATACCCAGATGATTTATCAAACCAAACCACATGCTCCTGCTCATCCATATCTACCTCCATACCATACTCCACATTTGCCTTATATTTGTCAACGTTAACAACTATTCTAAACGCATTGCCAAGGTCGACCTTGACATAAATCATGAACATGAACTTCGGGTTAGATGGAGTTAGATGCGTCGAACCCTAGGGAGGCTAAGGTAACTACCAGGCAGGGAGGGACACTAAGGGGGTACAGTTTGACTCACCAGGGAGGGCAACCAGCAGACTCCATCGTCGCCACCCAGCGTCGCCGTCACCCTCCGCCGTCGCCGCCGCCTCAGCTAGGGTTCCATGGGTGGAGGGGAAAGGGGGATGAACCGGGCGAACGGCCGGCGCGTGAGAGTAAAGGATAAGGGGAGGGCACGGGGGTCATTTCCCCTCCCGCTTCCACACTGGATGGGGGAGGTGGCTTGCCACGTCACCAAAAGTCCCAAATGTGTAGCACCAGATGAAAGACGGTGGCAAAAATGTAGGACCAAACCTAAAAGTCCCATCTCAAGGAGCGCCATCTCTAAAAGTGGCAAATAATTAAATATCCCGGATAGGGCTAGGATACGGCTGCGGCAGCGGCAGCGGTGGCGCTGCCGCTGTGCAAGTGGGCTTCTTTTTGTGCCTTCTGGCTTCTGGGCTTCTTTCACTATTCAGCCCACTTTACTACTACCAGACTTTCCCGTGATTCTAAATTCCTAAGACTGTGTCTATAACTCATGAATTTTTGGAACCGTTTGGAATAATTTCTTCCAAAATGACTTCAAATTAAAATGGCTTAACCCAGCTACTAATTCTTTTTTTACTTTGTTCTCTGAAATGGCTCTCATACTTAAGGATGCAGATTTCATTGGATTGACCTAATGACCCAATACCCAAAATATAAACTTTGGTGTAATTACCCAATGGGCCAACCCACTAAATTTTGATGTCAATTAGTGTCACGCATTCTGGGTCGTTTGGGTAACCCGATCCCCCGATTCAGCGACGGTCGCCTTTCGCCGGCATCCCGCACCTCTATGCTCTGCTCCGCGACATCAGCACCACTGTCCCGCTTGCCGCGCTGGTGCTCGACTTCTTTGGCTTAATGATGCTGCCCCTCGCCGCCTAAGCTTGGCGTCCCGTCCTACCTCTTCTTCTCAGACGCTCTCCAGCTTCCCACTCTGGTAATATTAGACCCACTCCTCTCCCACCTTCACTTCCTGCCGCTGCCACAACTCTGCTTTTGTCTCTGTCCTTCTCCGTCGAAGCAAGCAAAGTGCCTCCTCCCTTCTTTTCTGTTCCACCGAAGAAGTTCAGCAGCAAGCCAACAACCGCCACTCCTCTTCCCTGCTGCTACCACTCTCCTTTCTCTGTTCTTTCTTCATCGACATCAAATCCAAGCAGCGCTGAAACAGGGGATCAGGTGTAAATCCAAGCAGCGTCAAATCATGTGTTCTTTCGTTTGTTCGAGATAAAGCTTGTTCTTTTGTTCTTCTGGTAGATATGATTATGCGTTACCGATCTATCAAAATCTCCTTCCCAGATTCACTTTGTTTATGGATTTAATTGTCGCGTCTTCCCAAATTCACTTTGTGTATTTAATTGCTGCAATTTACTCTGATCCAAAATCCAAATGTCGCCCTTCCTCCAGGCCGCTGGACATACGCGTTCACGAGGACACCCCATTCCCGAGTCCATAGCCAACGGCGGGGTGCTCGTCCTGGCCGCAGTGGTGCTTGTCCTCGCAGTGGCGGCGGCGGACGACACTCAGCCGTTGGAGACCGATGTGCTGTGATCACATGGTGCTGTGCAACTGGAGGACGTCCGCCTGCAGGGCACCGCACCGCTCCCTGGTCTGTGCTCGATCAGCCTAGCCATCAACAACCTCACGGGTGCACCGGACCTGTCCAAGCTGCCGGGGCAAGTTCTCCTCCAGGGGAGATATCTGATGGCACGTCCGCAGTGGTCACATTTTTTTGGGTATTTTGGGTCAACTGGTTTTCTTATGGTATTGGGTCAGTGCTATTCAAAACTCATAAATATTGTTAATGGGTAGTCTGGGTTGGTCACTGGTTGGCCCAATGGGTACCCACTGTCATCGTGACTCAGGGCACTTGTTGGGGAGTTCAGAAAAAACCTTACACCCTCGAAATGTCGGGTTTACCGAAATTCACGAGATAAGTTTTCAAGCAATGAGCGCAAATGACAGCCAAGTTTGGCTTCTTCACGTGAATCTACTGTCCATTTCAGGGTGGTTGAAACCTGCGAAGTCTTGAAGTCGCGAATCTTCGAAGGTCTGGAATCATGAACCTGCGAAGCCTTGAAGTCGTGAGTCTGCGAAGATCCGGAATCACGAATATGCGAAGATCTGAAGTCGCGAACCCGTGACGATCTGGAGTCACGGACCTGCGAAGTTCAGGAATTTAGTGAAGTTCAAATTCGGAGGTTATGATGTGTGAAGATCCCCATGTACAAGAGATTCGAAAACCAGCAAGAAGCCAAGTCAAAGACGTTGCCTCAAAAGTCTAGGTTTGACGTGTGAACTAGTGGCAGACTTGTAAATGTATGAAATCAGCCCCGCAAATCACGGGATGTAAAGACATTTATGTACATGTTCACACTAGGAATATTCCTTAGATTCGAGGGTATTCTCAGAATGTAAAAGTCCCTTCGTCTCCCTATAAAAGGGGGCGCGAGGGCACGTGTAAAGGGATTCACAACTTTTGAGGTGAGTGCGTACTTTCGGGGATTCCTTGACTCCTTTCCGCAACTTTCGTGACTTGCGCGATCAGTGTTTTGAGTTTCTGTGTTCGGGGACTCCATCCGATTTTTCGGACCCCCCCCAACATTAGTGTCCACCATGTTTCAGCCGAAAAACAGCTCATGATGCCACCACAAAAGAGATCGAAGAAGAACACTCCCGCTGAGACTGATCGAGAAGACCACGATCATGACGAGGACAATGGAATCTCTCTCACTCCTGAACCTTCGAACATCGCAGACCAGGAACGAAGAGCAAAACTTGAGGCTCTCCAAAGAGCAAGAGCTGAGAAGACAACACACATTCAAGAACAGCCTGCAGAACAACAAGCACATGAAAATGATGATGATGATGATGATGATGATGATGATGATGATGATGATGATGATGATGATGATGATGATGACGACGAAGCCATAAACAATGAACTAGAAAGAGTTCAGTAGAAAATACAGTAGCTGCAGAAAGAAAAAGAAATTAGCGAATCAACTGCAAGCAAAAAAAAGGCCTCTAAAAAGTTAGAAAAACTCAATCAAGCAAAAGAACAAATTGAGGCAATACAAAGAGAAATGAAAGAAATGCAAGAACAAGAGAACAGTTTGCTATGGCAAGACTCACCACACCAGGACTTTGGCCTGTACAGAACAACCCCGAAAGAAAATATCTTCGCGGGTAATGGAATCTCACAATTCGTGGATCCAGAGTCGCCACTATCCATAGGCCTGCAAACTGTACCATGGCCTTCAAAGTTCAAACCAGTATCTCTACCAAAATACAATGGTTTCGGAAACTCCAGGCAATTCCTCATGAGGTATGAATCAGCGATGAATTCAGCAGGAGGAGATAATGTTGCACTGGCCAAATCTTTCATCATTGCCTGTGAAAGACCAATTCTAAATTGGTATTCTCTGCTACAACCGCACTAGTCTGCAGCTGGGTCGACCTCAAGACAAAATTCATGCAACCATTTCAGATGTTTCATGACACAACAGCCGAATCGTCAAACTTATACAACTGCAAGCAGAAAGACAGAGAACCATTACGGAACTTCGTGAGAAGATTCATGCAGCAGAGATCGCAGATTCCTGAGGCGGATGACAAAACAATGATCAAAGCACTAATCAAAGGTCTAACTCCAGGACCAACAGCTTCACATCTGATGCGAAAGAAACCCAAGACAGTTGATGAACTTTTTCGTGAACTTGAAAAGTACATCTTGTCCGATGACGATCATCGCAAAAGAGTTGCTGAGCAAAATGAAGCACGACAAGGCAATAGAGAAACGACATGGAGACCTCAGCCCCAGAATCCGCGAAATATCAACAATGTGGAGAATCTTCAGTCTAACCAGAACAATAGACCAAGCACAAGAGGAGGATTTGCACTCAGGGGAAGAGGAAGGGGGAGAGGACCCCCGAGACTCGCAAATCACAATCCAAGAGATCCGTACTTCTACTGCCAATATCATGGAAGAGGACATAACACCGAAGGGTGCCCAAAAACCAAGAAGAATATCGCAAGAATTCGGCAAGAGAAGGCAATGATGAGCATCACCTCCTCAATGTCGAACCAACTTTGCCCGAACTTTTGGCAGCCACATTTCATGAACTCTCAACCAAATCCAGTTGCAATGAAGCAATTTCAACAACCACAACCATCATGGCAACCCTCTCAACAGTTCTACCCTCAGTCGCAGGCAATTCAATCAATCCAGCAACCGCAGCCAATTCGAGAAATATTGCCACCACCACCCGACAGCTCGTCAAGACCAGAATTAAGTTCAAGACCTCAGAACTCAAAAGCCTTGCCATCTTTTGGAACAATCATGCCAATCACAGGAGGGTCAGCCATGGAATTCGAAACCAAGAAGCAAAGAAACAACTATTTCAAGTCTGTGAACACCATCATCAACGACGGTCCAGCTGCGCGACCAGAATGGGCTTAGGTGCCAATCACATTCACTAAAGAGGATTTCAAACTGAAATCTGCGAATCATAATGATGCCATGGTTATCGAAGTGAACATAGCTGGATGAGTTATCGGAAAGATCTTGGTAGACAATGGAAGCTCAGCAGACATCCTAATCTTGAAAACTTTCGAGAAAATGAACCTGAGTCAGCACATGTTGCATCCGCCAGAGTACCCATTGCAAGGTTTCGGAGGAAAACCAATCAAGCCAGTTGGAAAAGTATCGCTTCCAGTATCTTTCAGAGATCTTGACAACGCCAGAACAGAAACTCTCACCTTTGATGTGGTTGACATCTACCATCCATATCTCGCGATTTTCGGCAGAGGTTTCATGAACAAATTCGATGCAGTCATAAGACAGCAGTTCTTGTGTATGAAGATACCAGCGCTGTTGACGGTGAAAATCCGTCAACCTAGCCATGAGTTTACCTTCGGTGTTGGCATAAGTTTTATACCTTATCCATTGGTACTAACCCCCGTGGTATAAAAAGTTCACTTGTGCATGTCGGTTTTGGAGTTTAGTGTTTATGCAGGGTTTTAGCGTTGAAAGCAAGACTTCCGGGATAAGTTCATCAAGCACCTTGTGACAAGACCTTGAAGCCCGTACAAGTCATGCAATGAAGCAAACTTGACTCCAAGAAGCAAGGGACTCAACCCGAGAAGATGACAAACTCCGAGGACCTAACCAGAGAAGTGCTGAATTTGTGGGACAAGGAGCTACGTCCAACTCGGAGAGAAACTGACGACAAGGGCCTACATGCAGAAGGGGGAAACATCTAGAAGACTCGGGAACCGACACCACGCGAAGGAGGCCGGGAACTGGGCCTGGATGGGCCCGGAGCCGCCCGACCCGGCCCCGGTCCGGGGCCCAATCCCCCCTCCTTTGACCTAGCCACCATTAGGGCTATTTATAGCCCCGGGTCGAGAGACACACGGGATCGAATTCGTCATCGGCCGCCCGTAACACCCCGGGTGTTTGTTAAAGCTAACTAACTTAATTAGCGGCTTTAATCGTGTTTAATTTGGCTCATAAACATGTTTGACATGATTGGGCACACTTTTGCACAAAAGACCCCGGTCAACATCTCAAACCACGGTCAAACCCTAGATCTACTTTAAAGGCTGAAATGGTTTTCTTGCGCGTTCTCCAAATTTCACTATAGAAGTTCAAAATCTGCCAATACGAAAGTTGTTCGTTATTTCCGGGAACACATTTTTCGTAATTGGCGGACATTCCAATTTTGAGCGCAAATTGGCCAAAAATCGAGTTTACTTGCGCTATGAACGATGAACCGAGCCGTGGAAAATCTGCAACTTCGGTTGGCGTTCCCGGGCAAACCATGGATCAAAACATATGTCGCCCTTCGGGAAAGTTGTAGATCTACAGCTCCTCTACAACTTTGCTTTTGGGAGATTTTTCACTTAGTTGACGATTTTTGGAGTTTTGCAATTTCGAAAAGGGCTAAACGGAATAAATTGAGCTGGGCGTCGTGTCCTCGCGCTCTAGAGCGCCGCGCGCGCCCCTGTCCGCCGGCCGTCCACGTGGCGAGGGCGGCCGGTCCGGCGTACGGACGCCCGGGCGACGTCGCCGTGGACCCGGAGCACCGCCGTGGGCCCTCCTTCTCTCTTCTCCTCCCGTGCACCGTGCCTAGGGAACGACCGTGGCGGCCGCGGGCTCGGCCGGCCACGCGCCGCTCGCCCGCACGCGCCGTGCGTGCGTGCCGCACCTGCGGCAGGCCATCTGGCCGCTCTTTGGTCAATGCGCCCCTCCCTATACCCCCTTCGCGCCGTCTGTCATCCACCGGCAAAAACCAGAGCCGCATGTGAGCGCCGTCGTCCGTGCCCAGTGCGCCCCCGGGCTTGACATCGACGCCGCCGGCCGCTACTCGCCCCAGACCGTGTCGCGCCTCCTCCACCCTTTCTAGCACGCACACACCTTCCCTGCCCCTCTCTGAATGCTCCGGAGCCGCGGCTTGCCCGGCATTCACGGTCTGTACACCGGAACGAGAGGCTGAGGCGGCCTCAGATCCACCGCGCCGCCTGTTCTCCATCGCCGGAGCATCCTCCGACCTCCGGACTGCCTCAAATGGGACCCTAGGTGAGCCTACACCACTTACCCGCCCTTTCCCGGCCAAGCCCGGCCTTCCCCTAGCCGGATTCCGGCGATCCCCGTCGCTGGCCGCGACCAGGGGTGACATTGCGAGGTCCGAGATCTTTTCGGGGGCTATAACGCAAAACCCGGGGACCTGTTTGTAAAGGTGAACTTTAGGTATTCGGCAGTACCTTCGAAAAATCATTAAAAATCGTAGAAAAATCAGAAAAATGCAAAACCAATTTTGTTGGGTTCGTGGTGAAGAAATCTACCTTTTCTAGAAAGCATGTATAGGGTCTTTCTGCACAGTTTTTGAATTAAAAATTCAAACTCAGTTTGGAGTGTTTTTAGTGTGATTTAAAAACTACACATGCTATGAACTTGAATTTTGGATATGTTACTCTTTATGTCATGTCTAGATCTGTGACAAAAATTTGCATGATTTTGATGGGTATATTTTCAGTTATGATTTATTTAAGCTTTATGCTAGAGTAAGTTTGATGCTTTTTATAGCACCTTTAATGAACTTTTCTTTGAGCACAAGTGCACCCTAGGGCTTTTACTTGATGAGTAGTACCCCTGGTGTGATGGATGTGATTTTAGGGAATTGTTTGCTTGGTGTTTTGGATTTAACCTTGTGTAGGAGCTTAAATTCAAAATGAAAAAAAAAATGATTTTACAACCATGCCTTGGTCAGAACCTCATATTTGGCATACTTGACCTGTAGGAGAAAGTTGGGATCAAAAAGTTTATTAAATCTTTTTATATGAATTAATGTTGGTTTACTAGGCTGAAATTTGTCTTTTTCATATAAATTAATTTATAAATGTTCTTCAGCCAAATTTTGGTGTGAAAGCTTAAACTAAGCATATGTTGCTGTGTGCAAAAGATTAGGTTCATTGGAAGTGTTTTTGATTTAATTTTGATTTATGGTTGAAAGGCTTGTTTTAAATAATTAAAGAAAGAAATGGAAATTAAATGTGCTAAATGGTAAAATCATGTTTGGTTCTGTTTTTAATATTTAAACACAACACCCTTGCTGTTTAGTAAAGTTAAGTAACTTAAATTACTTAGATGTGCACACAATCACCATCAAGATTAACTTTAATCTGCTGCATTTGCATGTAAACGTGTAGATCTCCCCGACGGTACGTACACACTCGCCCAGGAGGGAGACGGGACTGTTGATGGTGAGCTGAACCAGATTGGTGTGCAGCAAGACCTGGACCAAAGTCCGGAAGAGCCCAAGGCTAGTTTAGGAACCGAGTCTGAGGAAGGCAAGCACCGGTTTCATCTAACCCATGTTTTTAAATATAAATCATGTCCTTTACTTTTCAGCACTTTAATGCTTTATTTGTGCATTTAAGTTTCGGGAGTTGTTTTGAAACCTAGTTGCATGATCCTTAGGACTCCTATGCTCTTTTACTAGTATGTTACGAACGCTAGTGCCATGCTCTAAGGTCACGGTAGAAGTCGAGTAATGACTCATTGCTCGCGAGATATAGGATGCTTATGTTGGAATCATAAGTTGGTTGAATTGACTCGCTCATGTGGTAAGAGCAATGGGTTCGGTCTCGACCGAGTAGCATTGTGCTTTGGTTTAAGCTATTGAACGTACCAAGTGCTTGTCGGGAATGGGACCGGTAAGCCTAGTACCTTCTGAACCGGGGCGGGATCTTTCTAGCTACCCGCTTGGGATGTGTCTCCGAGCTAGCTACCCGTGGTATAGTGTGTGAGTCGGACCGGTCGGGTTAGACCCTCCGGATAACCGTGTACCAGAGTTTGTAGCGTCTGATCCTAAACTGTGGGATGTTGGGAACCGCCTGGTTGGGGTAGACACTGCACTTGGTCTACCTTCTTCCGTGTATCTTGGGTTTACCTTGCAAGGATATAAATCGATCGATCGTCGGTCACTCGCCGTTATCTGAGTCGGCTTGACCACTGGCTACCCCATGTTTATTTATGGAACAGTTCGGATTAATATTGTTACTCGTTTAATCTTGTTTGAACAACATGCTTGTTTAGTGCGGGTGCTCACATAGAATGGTTAACATACTAGAACTTGAGCTAAAATCTGAAAATAAGGATCAACTCTTAGTCGCTTTTGGCAAAAACAAACCCACAAGCCAAAAAGCCTTGCATGTCTAGTCTTGCTTTATTTTTGTCGGGTAAGTCTTGCCGAGTATTAGTACTCGGCCTTGCTTAATTTGTTGTTTTCGGGTAATCCTCTCGGCCCGGTGTTATTCCATAGGGATGGGAGGTCGAATGGGAGAACGATGATGATGAGTGATATGCATGGATGGCCTCCTATGTGTATCACGCGTTAGTTTATTTTTTTCCGCCGTTTAAACTCTGAACCATGTTTACTTTTATGTACAAAAACCTGGTTTGTAATAATGTTAACTTGTGAAACTTTTTATGTAATGTTGTACTCGGTCCCGCCTTCGTGTGGGCTTAGCGCATATCGGCGATCTCGTTGTATGTGATTTACCGGGCTTTACCCGGCGGAAGCGACGAATAGTTCTTTATTATTGCTTAATGGCCACGTGGACCGGCTTAGGCGATAATACGGAACTATTTTGGGCGGTTCCGTCACACAAATTTCGGTATCGAGCGATGATATGCACCGAGTATTTAAAATACCTTAACAAACTTGTTTTTGGAATAAAATTGGCCAAGATTAATAATCTTGCTAAAAGAATAGGACGTTAAGGTTTAATCTAGTCCGAGAGGCCCTAGAGGGAATTTTTGGGTTCTTTCAGGTGGCTAGTATTTTATGGTGTTTTTAGTCTGACTTCCAGAGACATTTATTCCTCGTCAAAACTTACTTTCATGCACAACCATACTAGTTCATCACGTTTTGCCATACGTGGTGGTACCACAGGGAAGTCCTGTGAGGGACTAGTGGGACCTATTCCAATGGGTGCCACGTCGCGTCTGCGTCTCATCACGTTTTGCCATACGTGGTGGTACCACAGGGAAGTCCTGTGAGGGACTAGTGGGACCTATTCCAATGGGTGTCACGTCGCGTCTGAGTCTCGTCACGTTTTGCCATACGTGATGGTACCACGGGAAAGTCCGTGAGGGATGAGTGAGGCCTATTCCAATGGGCACTCACGTCGCGTCAGAGTCTTAAATAGGACGCTGTCCATGCAGCGGCTCTACGCATGGATACCGTTTTTATAAGTGAACGGTAATGATTGTGGACGCTTTTGTGAGTGCTTGGCACAAAAGGTCTTGAATATCTGTGATTTTCTGCAGGTACACTAACCACGGTTGTTAGGTACGGTATTTAAGAAACGAATAGCTTCCGACTAGTTATTATAGGGAGAGACGTTTATATATGCCCTGCCACCGGCACTAACTTCGTTTTTAAGCTTAAAAGCTTTGTGAGGAAGCTTAGGACGCTTTTTGCATCATGTAAAAGCTATTAAACAAGAAGATGAACTTAAATCATGTGTCATTTGGTCTTTAGTTAAATTGTGTTTCTTAAGGACCAATCATGCTAGTTTGATGCTTTGATGTGGTGATTAAGCGAAAATTTGACTAGCTGTTGTCCAAATCTTCCTAAGGATTATCTAGAAAATTTCCGGCTAGGTGTTCTTTGGGGAAATTGTTCATCACCTAGTTAAGTTTGCTCCCTGGATTTCTCATGATTTTAGGAGGTTTAAAACTGAAGTTAGGATAAAAATGACTAGCCTAGGTCTCGCTGAAATGCTGTCAAAATTCTGAGTTAGGCTGAAAACTCGAATCTTTACCTATAGTTCCAAACAGATCCTTCCCAGAGAATCTATACCAAAAATGTTTATTATTACAGCATACT
Organism: Cenchrus americanus; assembly: GCA_947561735.1. NCBI lineage: Eukaryota > Viridiplantae > Streptophyta > Magnoliopsida > Poales > Poaceae > Cenchrus > Cenchrus americanus. The sequence goes on from OX387245.1 coordinate 228,463,633, forward strand.
TTGTGCTGCCAAAATCTCATGGTCATCGGGTTCTTAATTTTAGAGATATGATCTTTTTAGTGAAGCGCTGTCTTGCTGAAATTTCTGGGCAACAGCACTCTGAAAATGGATCTTTTGCACCTTTTTCCAATACGATTTTATGCAACCCTTGAATATCAAAACTACTCCTTAGGTATCTATCTACCTCCTGTAGAAATCTCAAGATCACTAGATTTTTAGTTTGAGAGTTATACCCAAAACACTAGGTCTCTGTCCTGCTGAATTTCAGAATTAGTGATCTCTGAAATTCAAATTTTTAGGTCATCTTCCTTTGGGATATAGAGCAAACCTTGAATATCAAAATGATTCACAACTTTGTGATGGTCATGCTCACAAAATTTCAGCATTTTTGCATGTGTATATTGAGAAATATCGAATTTTTAGTAAGCCCCTGTTTGCTGTAAAAACTGCTAGACAGAGCTTTGATAACGAACCTTTCGACCCCGGTAAAAGTTGAATCTGTCCCGGAGTTGAATACCAAAGTTGTGGCTTATGAAATTCTACACATGCTTACCAAAATTTAGAAATTTTCGACACTTGGGCCGAGAGATATGAATTTATTTCTCAGAGCTATTGATGTCCAAATTCTGGAAGTTTCCACTTGAAGACTCCTTAGACATGCCTACTTGCCATTTTGTTGGCAAAATTATAGATGAAATATCTAAGGGAAAAATCACATGATTTCGATGGAAGGAAACCCTATCCTCAATTCTGAGAAGTAGTTGATAGTGAGGCAGGTGGTAGCGATCCACCATTGTCATCAAACTTGTGCTATACGAATGGCTATTACCTCCCATTTGGTGTGGTGCTCAGTTTGAATATGCCCTCGCGTAGCAAATGCGTTATTATCACGATGAGAGCATGGCCCAAGCATTGGGTACCAAATGAAATCATTTGATAGCTGGGATTTTTCTTCCAGGCGAAATCGTGATAAGCTCTTCCTTTAATTTCCTTGGAAATTTGGGGCTAATTAAAAATACAAACGTGGGTTGAAACTTTGTATTCAACACACTCATCAAAATTCAGCCTTCTAGTGTTCCTACTCTAAGAGTTGTGAACATATTTGTGAACCTTGGCTTGCTGCACAACCGCCAAGGCGAGTAGAGGCTTTCGGATTCGTGAGTATGATTTCTTAGCCGACGTGTTCACTCCCGTATCATGTGGGTATGCTCTCCGAAGCACTCAACTATTCCTCGGTTGTTGACATCATGGGTTCGATCACTATTGATCTCCCAACCTTGAAAATGTTTCTTTTTGACCTTGCTCATCGATTTTGAGGGCAATAAAATGAATACGAAGTATCGACACTTTCTTACCTACATAAGGAACATGTCATATCTTTTGTCAAGTCAACTAAAACTCCGATGTGCTCTTTTTCTTTGGTCGTTTTCCCCACACTTTCTTTAGATAGGAGACGACACTTCAACTCCCTATAGCCATGAAACGTTGGTCCCACAACTTTCTGGCATTGGTATCCCTACTTTTCTCTCTCTAAAATTCCTTGCCTCAAACTTGATTTTTTTTTCCTTATGCTTGCTCACAAACAAATAAAAGAGAACATGGTTACAAGGCATCAAAAATCCGTTGGTAAGCACATGAGCATCCTTACCGCATGCATATCTTGCAACCTTAATAACATAAATCATGAGCATGGGAAATGCATTGCACAACATGTGCATTTGGGACATTGGATGAACTAACATGCATATGTCCTAACGGTTTCCCATCTTTCTACTCTATCACCCTTTTTCCTAGTGATGTTGTTGTTCCATAAACGAAGGTGCCGCGACGGAACCTAGGGTATCATGTGGTCTGCAGCCCATATGATTATCACAAGGAGCGCGGCCGGGTATCTTGGGTTATGGAAAATGACTCACCACAATTTTGTTCCCTACTCTTTGATTGCTTCCCCTTTCTTAACTAACTCCATGGGTGAAATAAGGCATACCGACTATGCACCATGAGCAACATATCTCATGAGCATATGCATCAACGCATTTCATCAACATGTGCATCGGCATGTGTGCACTACATCATACACGCATCATGTGCATCACTCATTATGCATCATTACATAAGCACCATAAGTTCATGTCCATAAACATCATATGCTCATGTTCATATACATCATACTATATGCACCTCATCATAAGCATCATTATGTGCACCATTCCACTAATGCACAACTCATCTATATACATTAATATTGCAAGCATGTCTCATTGGTGCACCACATATCCAGTTAAAAGTCATTGCACCACTAATGGGATGAAGGATGTTAATACTCATAAAAATAAGTGACGTGTGAGCAAGCCTTTCCCGAAATTCTCGTACTAGCCCATCTTTGCATATCTTTCCCACTAAATATCCGTAAGAACTCCCGGTAACGGCTCTCTAACTATTCTTATGAACTAACATCAGAGCTACGATGGTAGAACCCTTAAGCCATCATCGAACCCTTGTTATCCTCCAAAAATATTTCTTTTAGCAATCTTAGTAGGGTCAATTGCTAAGATTCCCATTCCTTATAGAGATCCTTATGAAAACTTTTCAACTCGGTCTTCTTTCGATTAATCACACAAGTTTGCCCGATATCAACTTAACCGAGTTAAGGTGAAGGTGTATAAACAGAGAGATGTTTCATGAGCAATCAAGGTTCTCCAAAAGTCAAGATATGAGGAGCTTCGAGAACTCGGTGAATTGTGATCCTTTTTAATGTTTCTTTCAAATTAATGGAATCGGGATATAAGAAAACACAAGTTTGGCAAATCCTTCGATCAAGCCTTCTCAAAGCAATTTTGGTTCTAAATTGAGGACACCTCGAGCTCTTTTCGATTTCTCCAATACCTTGGTTAATTCTCTAAAGCCATTTATCTCATCCTTTTCATAGCTGTGATGACAGTATGCAACATCAACGCTCTACCGTCTCTTCTCAATGCTACTGATCCCCGCCTACGCCTTACTGTAGTGCCATTGCCAAGTTGCCAAGGACATCTCGATGGTAGTGCACCCTCTCGTCGACATACCAATGGTTATCGTCTATAACAACTGTCAGATCACTGCCCCTAATGGGTGGCCTATGTATGACATGAATAAGATAAAGATAGGACCCTCCATCCGCCTTCTTCTTTGAGTTGGTTAAACTCGGGAAACAACTTCTCTCTTTCTAAAATTCCTTTGGAGGATGAGGAATGTTCCCTAAGGATATGAAATGAATCAGCCTTCTTATGGATGACCTGGACGACAATCTCCGCCAGAGAAAATCTCTTAAACCCGGATCGAATACTAAAGATCTTTGGACCGCCTACATATCCGTGTTCCATCAATTTCGTGCCACTCCATTACCGCCGTGTTTCACTACGGCGGCCAACGCTGTATTAATCTACTGGTCCTGTCTCTAACGCCAAGCGTTCCATCATTACTACACTGTGGCGACCATCCGTAAAGAGGGGAGTATCGATCTTTAATCACCCGACCACCCTTTGTAGAATATGGCTACTAGCTTCCTTCTTAAAAACAAACCCCTATAAAACCTTCGGATCGAGTTCTCTAACTTTCTAACCTGTTGATATGCTTGTTCATCAATAACTACCATACTCGAATTTTTGTACTCTTAGGGAGTCTAATTGGATCGTCATGAACTTTCAGGAAATGGAATCCACCACGGGAGATCCGATCAATCTTCGACCCAATGAGATGTCCCCATCTCTTCCACCAACACGGAGGTGGTGGATATCTTTGCCAACACCATGAAAATTTTGGAGGGCCAAAATTTGGTGTTAAGCCAACTAGTGCAAAATGTCATCCATAATCGTTATCAAGGACTATCGCAAACTAGTCTATCCGAGCGCCTTTCCCAAGCAATTTCGGAATCTATTATGGAGCAAGTCTATCTATTCAATCTATTGATGAATCATGAAGCTCAAAATCGACGAATCAAGATTCCAATCAGCAACTCCTAGATTCACTAATGCCACCGTCGCAACTTCCTATGGAACTTAGGGAGGAAGAAGGAAGGAATAAGAGTCACAAGCGAGATTTGCCAAAGATTGACTTGAATGGATGGGAAATTACATGCACCGAACTTCCCTCCCGTGAGAAAAAGCCAAGCAACCCGGCTAGTGTTGTGGATCGGCCCATCAAAACCCGGTGGGTCCCAAGGTCCAATACACCCACACCTCGTCTCCCCGCTTCAATTGTAGAGATCCGGGACATTTTGTGAGGGAGTGCCGAGAACCGAGCGAACAAAACAAACGGCACGGTCGAGGCTCAAGAGCCAAGCGGAAGTCAAGGCAAACGACCAAAACCCCAAGTGAAACAAGGCAAACATAACTTCACGGGTATACCTTTCTATTTGAGAACAACCTCCCCTAAGCTAATTTTTTTAAATTTCTAATCTCGGGACGAGATTTCTTTTAAGGGGGGTAGACTGTAACACCCCAGGTGTTTGTTAAAGCTAACTAACTTAATTAGCGGCTTTAATCGTGTTTAATTTGGCTCATAAACATGTTTGACATGATTGGGCACACTTTTGCACAAAAGACCCCGGTCAACATCTCAAACCACGGTCAAACCCTAGATCTACTTTAAAGGCTGAAATGGTTTTCTTGCGCGTTCTCCAAATTTCACTATAGAAGTTCAAAATCTGCCAATACGAAAGTTGTTCGTTATTTCCGGGAACACATTTTTCGTAATTGGCGGACATTCCAATTTTGAGCGCAAATTGGCCAAAAATCGAGTTTACTGCGCTATGAACAATGAACCGAGCCGTGGAAAATCTGCAACTTCGGTTGGCGTTCCCGGGCAAACCATGGATCAAAACATATGTCGCCCTTCGGGAAAGTTGTAGATCTACGGCTCCTCTACAACTTTGCTTTTGGGAGATTTTTCACTTAGTTGACGATTTTTGGAGTTTTGCAATTTCGAAAAGGGCTAAACGGAATAAATTGAGCCGGGCGTCGTGTCCTCGCGCTCTAGAGCGCCGCGCGCGCCCCCGTCCGCCGCCGTCCACGTGGCGAGGGCGCGGCCGGTCCGGCGTACGGACGCCCGGGCGACGTCGCCGTGGACCCGGAGCACCGCCGTGGGCCCTCCTTCTCTCTTCTCCTCCCGTGCACCGTGCCTAGGGAACGACCGTGGCGGGCGCGGGCTCGGCCGGCCACGCGCGCGCTCGCCCGCACGCGCGGTGCGTGCGTGCCGCACCGCGGCGGGCCATCCGGCCGCTCTTTGGTCAATGCGCCCCTCCCTATACCCCCTTCGCGCCGTCCGTCATCCACCGGCAAAAACCGCAGCCGCATGTGAGCGCCGTCGTCCGTGCCCGGTGCGCCCCCCGGCTTGACATCGACGCCGCCGCCGCTACTCGCCCCCCGGACCGGTGTCGCGCCTCCTCCACCCTTTCTAGCACGCACACACCTTCCCCGCCCCTCTCTCGAATGCTCCGAGCCGCAGCTTGCCCAGCATTCACGGTCCGTACACCGGAACGCAGGCCGAGGCGGCCTCGGATCCACCGCGCCGCCGTTCTCCATCGCCGGAGCATCCTCCGACCTCCGGGACCGCCTCAAATGGGACCCTAGGTGAGCCTACACCACTTACCCGCCCTTTCCCGCCAAGCCCGGCCTTCCCCTAGCCGGATTCCGGCGATCCCCGTCGCTGGCCGCGACCAGGGGTGACATTGCGAGGTCCGAGATCTTTTCAGGGGCTATAACGCAAAACCCAGGGACCTGTTTGTAAAGGTGAACTTTAGGTATTCGGCAGTACCTTCGAAAAATCATTAAAAATCGTAGAAAAATCAGAAAAATGCAAAACCAATTTTGTTGGGTTCGTGGTGAAGAAATCTACCTTTTCTAGAAAGCATGTATAGGGTCTTTCTGCACAGTTTTTGAATTAAAAATTCAAACTCAGTTTGGAGTGTTTTTAGTGTGATTTAAAAACTACACATGCTATGAACTTGAATTTTGGATATGTTACTCTTTATGTCATGTCTAGATCTGTGACAAAAATTTGCATGATTTTGATGGGTATATTTTCAGTTATGATTTATTTAAGCTTTATGCTAGAGTAAGTTTGATGCTTTTTATAGCACCTTTAATGAACTTTTCTTTGAGCACAAGTGCACCCTAGGGCTTTGACTTGATGAGTAGTACCCCTGGTGTGATGGATGTGATTTTAGGGAATTGTTTGCTTGGTGTTTTGGATTTAACCTTGTGTAGGAGCTTAAATTCAAAATCTGAAAAAAAAAATTGATTTTACAACCATGCCTTGGTCAGAACCTCATATTTGGCATACTTGACCTGTAGGAGAAAGTTGGGATCAAAAAGTTTATTAAATCTTTTTATATGAATTAATGTTGGTTTACTAGGCTGAAATTTGTCTTTTTCATATAAATTAATTTATAAATGTTCTTCAGCCAAATTTTGGTGTGAAAGCTTAAACTAAGCATATGTTGCTGTGTGCAAAAGATTAGGTTCATTGGAAGTGTTTTTGATTTAATTTTGATTTATGGTTGAAAGGCTTGTTTTAAATAATTAAAGAAAGAAATGGAAATTAAATGTGCTAAATGGTAAAATCATGTTTGGTTCTGTTTTTAATATTTAAACACAACACCCTTGCTGTTTAGTAAAGTTAAGTAACTTAAATTACTTAGATGTGCACACAATCACCATCAAGATTAACTTTAATCTGCTGCATTTGCATGTAAACGTGTAGATCTCCCCGACGGTACGTACACACTCGCCCAGGAGGGAGACGGGACTGTTGATGGTGAGCTGAACCAGATTGGTGTGCAGCAAGACCTGGACCAAAGTCCAGAAGAGCCCAAGGCTAGTTTAGGAACCGAGTCTGAGGAAGGCAAGCACCGGTTTCATCTAACCCATGTTTTTAAATATAAATCATGTCCTTTACTTTTCAGCACTTTAATGCTTTATTTGTGCATTTAAGTTTCAGGAGTTGTTTTGAAACCTAGTTGCATGATCCTTAGGACTCCTATGCTCTTTTACTAGTATGTTACGAACGCTAGTGCCATGCTCTAAGGTCACGGTAGAAGTCGAGTAATGACTCATTGCTCGCGAGATATAGGATGCTTATGTTGGAATCATAAGTTGGTTGAATTGACTCGCTCATGTGGTAAGAGCAATGGGTTCGGTCTCGACCGAGTAGCATTGTGTCTTTGGTTTAAGCTATTGAACGTACCAAGTGCTTGTCGGGAATGGGACCGGTAAGCCTAGTACCTTCGAACCGGGGCGGGATCTTTCTAGCTACCCGCTTGGGATGTGTCTCCGAGCTAGCTACCCGTGGTATAGTGTGTGAGTCCGGACCGCTGGTCGGGTTAGACCCTCCGGATAACCGTGTACCGAGTTTGTAGCGTCCGATCCTAAACTCGTGGGATGTTGGGAACCGCCTTTGGTTGGGGTAGACACTGCACTTGGTCTACCTTCTTCCGTGTATCTTGGGTTTACCTTGCAAGGATATAAATCGATCGATCGTCGGTCACTCGCCGTTATCTGAGTCGGCTTGACCACTGGCTACCCCATGTTTATTTATGGAACGGTTCGGATTAATATTGTTACTGTTTAATCTTGTTTGAACAACATGCTTGTTTAGTGCGGGTGCTCACATAGAATGGTTAACATACTAGAACTTGAGCTAAAATCCGAAAATAAGGATCAACTCTTAGTCGCTTTTGGCAAAAACAAACCCACAAGCCAAAAAGCCTTGCATGTCTAGTCTTGCTTTATTTTTGTCGGGTAAGTCTTGCTTGAGTATTAGTACTCGGCCTTGCTTAATTTGTTGTTTTCGGTAATCCTCTCGGCTGGTGTTATTCCATAGGGATGGGAGGTCGAATGGGAGAACGATGATGATGAGTGATATGCATGGATGGCCTCCTATGTGTATCACGCGTTAGTTTATTTTTTTCCGCCGTTTAAACTCGAACCATGTTTACTTTTATGTACAAAAACCTGGTTTGTAATAATGTTAACTTGTGAAACTTTTTATGTAATGTTGTACTCGGTCCCGCCTTCGTGTGGGCTTAGCGCATATCGGCGATCCCGTTGTATGTGATTTACGGGCTTTACCGGCGGAAGCGACGAGAATAGTTCTTTATTATTGCTTAATGGCCACGTGGACCGGCTTAGGCGATAATACGGAACTATTTTGGGCGGTTCCGTCACACCGCCGAGGAGCAGAGAAGAGAGGGACACCATACCGAGAGGAGAGGGTCGAGCTAGTTGACTAGGGTCTCCCTAGCCGATGTGGGAACCTTGCAAGGAAGACCACGTCGGAGTTCCCGGATCTAGAAGCAAGATTAAGGTAGGATCCCGGTGGTGATCTTGTTTATGTATCATTGTATTAGTTGAATTATCAAGTTGAATCGATTTCTAGCGATCAAGAGTTTCTTCGTTGATTTCGTTTTTCGATCGGCTTTGCTTATTCTAGATCTATTCTCGAGATAGATCACATAGGGTGTTCTTGTAGCCGCGGTGGCTAGAGGTACACGCCGGATCTTCCGAAAGAACTCAACTTGTCCTTGGACTCGCCCTAGACTACCCGCATGAGTAGGGATACGTTGTGACAGAACGGGGGTTCCGAAAGGCGGGCGTTTTCGGAGTCAGACGGGAAACCACGATTTAAAGAGGCTTCTAATAAGATTTGATTTGCTACTTCTTCTCTTGCTTGGAACTTCAACAAAAGGCTTAATCCGATCTCTCTAGATCGGTTTATCTAACCTATCTATCTTTGTTATCTCCGGTCTTTAGTAGATTAGATTAGTTTTGTGCCTTTTATCTAGATGCATTAGGGTTTCACTTTACTGAAGATTGAAGTTGCTTGGCTTTACTAGATCATCTTTTGCGTCACACATTTGTTCCACGGATTCGATACCTTGGGTTCACCACTCGAGGGAAGAAGGGTCCCTTGACTACGATGGGAGACTTGTCCGCTTGCAAGTCTAAACGAACTTTGATACAACTATTAACCGTCAACAAGCCCCTTTTTCTGGCGCCGTTGCCGGGGAACAAGTGATCAAGATTTGATCTTTTATTTCCTTTTTGTGATTTTCAGTTTTCTTTTAGTTTTTCTTTTTGCATCTACTAAACTTTGATCATCCTCAAAATAAATCTAATCTAGTTTGTCTAACCCTAGTTTTCATATATTTATTTTTACTTTCTAGTTTTTGCATATTTTGTTTATTGCTAACCCTAACAGGAGATGGACGGCTACCTCTCCAACAAACCCGATAATTTTGTGGATGATCCAGAAAAACTTTACAGGCTAAGGAGACGCGAAGCACATCAAGCTAAAAAGCTGGATTTTGTAGATTCGAAGTTGGAAGACAAAGGATCGAAGGAATCTCCGAAGAATTCACCACCTCAAAGTCCTCGGGAGAATCGACTTCCACCGATGGGTGACCAACCGCAAGAGCGCAAGATTGGGGAGCTATGCACCCCGGACATCATCGACCTACCAATATTGAATCTTGAGGAGATCGGAAGACCGTTTGAGATCAAGACCTCAACAATCTGCATGGTGCAACATTCACCCTTCACCGGTAAAAAGGATCCGAACCTTCACCTCCAAGCATTCATTCAACTATGTCAAACTTTCAACATGGATGGGGTGACTCAAGATCAAATGAGGGCAAGGCTTTTTCCATTCTCACTACTCGGGAAGGCTTTGCAATGGTTCCACTCTCAACCGGCGGAGACGGTGCAAAATTGGAACACGTTGATGAAGGCTTTCATGAAGGAATACTACTCACCGGGTAAAACTCAAAGCTTGCGTAATAAGACTCGCCACCTTTGTTCAATATCCTACGAAACTATCTCGGAGGCATTCGAGCGCTTCAACGAGTACACTCGGGCGGTTCCACATCACAAGTTCCCGAAGGAAGACCTCGTGCAAAAGTTCTATCAAGGACTCACCATGGCGTCAAGGACGATCATCGATGCATCGGCGGGAGGATCTATCATCGAGCTTACACCGACGGAAGCTTTCACTCTATTCAAGAAGGTCGCGGATAATGACACATGGGCGTCATCCGGGCGCCTACATCCGGTTCAACCCACGGGGAATGTCAAGGGAGTCTTGCAAGTGGAGAAGGAGAACATACTTGAAGGCAAGATTGAATCACTCATGAGGAGATTAGAAAAGATGGAGATAGAAAAGAAAGAGGCTCAAGACTTGAAGGCCGCCAAAGCAAGATCCACATGCAAAGAATGCGGAGAGTATGGCCATGTCCACAAAGATTGTCTGGAGGAAGCCAAAGTGCTCGACTACATGAGGAAGGGAGAATTGTCGAACTTCCGCTACGGGCAAGGTAGACCTCAATTTAATGCAAGTTCATCCATTCCGAATTCGGTTCCGCTTCGTATACAATTGAAGGAATTCATGGATGAGCAAGCTAAGATCAACAAGGACACCGTCACCAAGTTCAAAGCCATAGACAAGGTGTTGGAGAACATCGATAGCATAGTGACGGAGGTCGGAAGCTCCAACCATCAAGTGCTCAACATGATGAAGATGCTCGAGACGCAAGTGTGACAACTTGTCGGGCGCCTCACTAATGATGAAGGGAAGCTTCCGGGACAACCTAATGGTCCCGAATCGGCGAAGGCCATTCAAACACGTTCGGGAAAGGAGACCGAAGATCCGGAACGTCCCGCGGGAGCAAGGAAGCTTAAACCATCCGCCGAGGCGGAGGAAGTTGCTAAGGACAAGGTTACGGGGATCGTCACCGAAGAGCCCGAATTTGAGATGCCGGAAGAAGACACGAGGATACCACAACTCAAGCCACGCTACTTCCGAGGTAAACTTGACAACCACTTTGAGAAGTTTGTGGAGGTTGTGCGTAGACTTAGCATCAACATGCCATTATTAGATGCCCTACAAGTTGAGGACCCGGAGCGTCCCAGTGGTCGATGGATGACCGCTCCTCAGTGATGAGTGATTGACAACGGGTGTTGGACTGACTCTTGGCTCAGTGCGCAGGTGTAGGCTGCGGCCTAGTTCGTGTTGTTGCAGGTGAAGAACGGGCGCAAAAGGTCTTCAGTCTTGAGGGGCCTCCGGGAGATGGAGAGACAAGTAGGCTTGGTTCGAGGGACCTGATGGACGGCGGGACTAGGTGCGGGCCACATGGTGGCGATACGAGCAAGACGAAGTCATGGACAATCGAGCCGGTGCACGGTGGCGGTCGAGTCAAGTGGTTTGGCGGGAGGCCGGACCGAGCACGCTGGGTTTGGTGGTTTGCCCACAAAACCATCGGAGGACGGTTCTTGGTTTGGGCCTCAAAACCAAGTCCGAGGGCCCAACACGACGGAGACGGGATCCGGGCGTGTCGGGAAGCTTCGAGGCGGAGGACACGCGGCGGGATTGCATGGCTTGCGTCGGGAGGACGCGGGGTGCGGCAAAGGCGTGGCCGTCCGATGGCAAGACCCACAAACATTACCTAAATGCCCCTACGTGGGGCCGTATCGCCAGTAGTTAAGTTAGGGGTAGTCGAGTCATTTACCACTCCGGCGGGACCCGATATATAAGACATGAGGGTGTGTGAGTGGCTCTCTCTCTCCGCAACTTAGGGTTTCATTTCCTCCCTCCCATTTCTCATTTTCGTAGCTATTTTCTTCTCCATTTTCTCTAGGCTAGCATGAAAGCTTCATGAGAAAGTTGTTGAGAGGGATGGATGCTAGGGCGGCATGCTAGACCTTGTGAATCTTTCCTGGTTTGTATAGAAGATTCAGAGTTGTGTTTCTCGTGGTCTTTTTGTGATTGTTTTCGTGCTTTTGTTCTCGGTGTGATTCCGCGAATTTGAGTGGGTTTCTCCCTGGATTTCTTTGAGGGAAACATGGATAGATGTCTCGTGCATCTTTGTGATTGATCTTGTGCCCTCAAACGCCGGGAAACCACTTCGATTCAAGGATTTTCGTTCGGTGCTCTAGTTTTTGGTGGTGCTCAAAGGATTCGCGATTCCCGGTGATTTAGTGAGTTAGGAGGCAAGATTTTTGGGCTATAGCATCCTTGTGTGACGCTTTTTAAGTCCCCCAACCCTTGTCTCCACACCTTCAACCGTTTGGGAAATCCGATGATGATTTGGGGGAGTTGACCTTCGAGGTCGAGCGGTTTTACGCTCGTCCGTGCGGCGCGGACGGTCCGCGGGAAGGTGGCGGACGGTCCGCGAGTTGCGTGTTCGTCGCGTGTTCGTCGAGTTCTTGCGCGTCTTTGCTTTCGATCCAGTTTGGTTTTTGGTTTTTGTTGCAGCTGGTTCGCGGACGGTCTGAGCTTCAGTAGCGGACGGTCCGGGACCCACGCGGACGGTCCACTCGGTCTTCGCGGACGGTCCGTCTTTCTCGGGTCGCTTCTGTTGGTTCTGTGTGCTTTATCGGACGATCCGCGGCGTAGGGCCGGACAGTCCGCAGTGTTAGTGCGGACGGTCCGCGGCGGCCAGGCCGGACGGTCCGCGAGGCCGATGCGGACGGTCCGCCCCTCTCCTGACCGGACGGTCCGCCAGAGCCTGTGTGCTTTGCTTCTTGGTTTGATTCCTCCCTTCCTTTCTTGTGCTTCCGCATGTGCTTCAAGGAATCGTTCCTAGGACTAGAGGTTGATCCATAACCTCGTTGTCTTGGCGATTGGTGTGTGATTCGATCCATCACTTGTGTGTGACCGGGATTTGACTAGGGTATAGGCCGGGTTCTTTGAGAAGAATTTTTACTGGCTCCTATTCACTCCCCCCCTCTCTAGTCGCCATCTGATCCTTCACAAGTACCTACATATTCTCGTTACTTTAAAGACATAGTTGCAAATAAATATGAGATAGCAACACTCAGGGTAGATCATGTCAAGATGTCTGAGGAGTGTAGTGTCGCTATTGCTAATGGGCTAGAGAAGCAAAAGGACCCCGGATGCCCTACTATTCCATGTTCCGTTGGTTCATTCAATTTCGAGAAGGCGTTGTGCGACCTTGGAGCAAGTGTGAGCGTCATGCCAAGAGATGTGTTCGAGAAGCTACGCCTACCGTTGGAGCCTACGGGTATGTGTTTGGAGTTGGGAGATAACTCCAATCGCTATCCCTTGGGCATTGCCGAAGATGTACCCGTGAAGGTCGGACACCACTTCATCCCCGTCGACTTCGTGGTGCTCGAGATGGGAGAGAGGGAGAAGCCGCCGCTCATCCTTGGGAGGCCTTTCCTCAAGACCGTGGGAGCCACTATTGATGTTGGAAAGAGGGAGATCATGTTCGACATTAACGGAGAAAGGAGTTCTTTCAAGTTCCGACCATGACTCGAGGCATGCAATATGATTGGAGTTAAAGACGTTCCACCTCATTGTCGCGTTGTTAAGGAAGAACCAAGGCAGAAGGAAGGGCTGAAAAATAAGAAAGAGCCGAAGAAGAAGGACGTAAAGAAAATCAAGGAAGGTGTTGCATCCGTCAAGACAAAGGAAGAAAAGCCGCCTGTGAAGACCAAAAAAATGACTAAGCCGGAAGATAAGCCCGTGCCCAAGATGGTGCAGAAGTGGGTACCCAAGATTGCAACGCCCACAAAGAGCGTTGATCCTAAGTAATCAAGTGAAGAAGTCTAGCTATGGACTATAAACGAAGCGCTAGGCGGGAGGCAACCCGTTTCGTCGAGTCAAGAACAAGCTACCGGGAGGACAACCCGATTCCAGGTTTTTCGAGTCTTTATAATAATTCAGTTTTGAATTTTATTACACAAAGACATTAGACTTAGAAGTGGTTGAACAATATTAGAGACATAATTCTTGGTTGAATATTTTGCTTGATCATAAACCCTTTACTTGAACCCTCCTATGTGTTTGTTTGTTTCTTTTCGAGAAACCACAACCAAATAAATTCAGAACCTAACTCAACCCTTCATCCTTATTATGGTGTTGTGGTTGACTTATTTTTCATGCTAAAAACACACGAGTAGAGCCACGGCTTATACCTAGGTATTAATTAAATTTCAGCACGTGGTAGGACTCGCGTGAACCTAGAAACTAAACTTTTGGTTGGTTTAAAAATCTATATCCTTGGTTTCTCTACGATTAGAATTTTTCTAAGCATAATTTAATTTTGTTTTATTCAAATTCTCTCTCATTTAGCCAAAATTAGAACCTAAACCTATGCCCCCATGATCAAGCCGGGAAAAGTTTGCTCTCAACCAATGAAGGCAAACTATACCGGTGAGACCGATATCAACGTAGTCGGAAAGTATTTTCGACTTACATTTGTTTTTAATGGTTTAAAAACTTCTCTAAATTTATGCTTGAGCTCTTCCATAGCTCTGAAAATATTTTTTAATTTTCGAAATTAGAGGAGTGCTTAGCCTTAAACATACTTAGAGGGAGGCATTCTAGTTTAAGTTAATCATGCATGCACCATTGGATGCTCTTTCATCAACTCTCATCAAGACACATGCAAAGGACAAGCATGGGTGGGCAGCAAGTATGACTTTGCAGGAAATTCATGGTGACATGTGAAGCAAGTGGAGCAAGGGGGCATGGACATGGCTCAAAGCATGAAGCATCAAGTGGAAGGACCAATAATGCAAGAAAAGGAGTGGACGAGAGCATTTGGGCGGTGCAACTCGTGGAGCACGCGGGCAAGAAAGTCATGGAGGAGGAATGATCACGTTGGGAGAAAACGGAGCCCTAGGGAGGCACGCGGCCACCCAGGCCGGTCGGCCCAGGCCGGCCGGCCTCCCCTACAAAAGGAGCCCCCCGGCTCCCGTCTTCTGCAGGCAAGCATCCCTCTCCTTCAATTTGTGTGCTCAAGTTCTTGTGCCCAGAACCACCGTAGACATAGCCAACCTTCCCAAGCTTGATAGCTCAAACAATCCACACCCTTAATCCACTCAAAGTCCACATTCCGAAGTAAGTTTTTAAGTGCCTAGTTACCGGTTGCAACCCGGAATTTTAGTGGAGAGAAGAGTGATGCAATCATGTGGAAAAAACCACAAGTCTCTTCACCAAGAAGAAGGGGTCATCGTCATCCAAGCCGTATTCAACGACGTCTTCGAGGAGGCACTCGGTTTCCGAGTCTCCTCGGAGCATGGAGGAGGACACGGCACCGCCAAGGAGGAACGATGCTCTCCTCCTCGGTGGCATGAGGGCAACAAGGAGCACGTCCATGAGGTTTACCGAAACTCAAGGGCGCACGGAGGAGCCGCCCGTCCCACCTCGATGATCGACCCGTTCATCCGCACCACCTCCATACACTCCGCGGTATTCCACATATGGCTTCATCATATTGTCGGAGGAGGAGGAGGAGAAGAAACTCTCTCTTCTTGAGAAAAGGCTTGTGGCAAACGTCGACTTCGACGATCAAGCACTCAACTACTTGGGTTTCGGCACGGACATATATTATATGTTTGGGCACCTTGGATGGGTGCAATTCTCCAACGGGGTGTCGGCAAACACCCACAAGGAGTTTGCCTTGGAAATCTTGATGACTATTGCGCCTATCCTTGATGATGGGGGTGCAAAGTTTATCATTTCGTTTGTAGGGAATCCAACAAGTGGTTCCCTACGAATTTGTTAGGGAGCTACTTGGGTTCCAAAAGGGAGCTCCAGAGAAAGTTGACATGCCGGATGGCATGTTAGATGGATTTTGGAATTTAATCTCCGGAGAAGCCCGCCAACAACGCAACTGCATCCGTAACCCCATTATCCAAGTATTCAACTCTTGGATGAGCAAGAGGATATTGGGGAGGATGAGGGAGACGAAGGTGACCGACACGGAGTTGAATTGGCTCTACTCGGCTTTAATTGCCAAGCAGCCAATAGACCCCTCGTACCTTATGATCAACCGATGGTGTTGCGAGGCAACATCGGGGTCGGGAGATATTGGTTTGGGGTGCTACCTCTCTATGTTGGCCATCTCCCTAAGGCCGGGGATCACAAGAAACCCCGAACATCTTTCACGTGGGACCTCTCTTGGCCTTGAGTATTTGAAACAAGGTAAATATATTAGTGGAGATGAGAGAGGAGGCTTTCATGTGGCCAAGGTGAACCTACCCCTTCCGGATGCAAGGCTTAGGCTTTCCATTCAAGGGAAGGAAGATTGGTTGGAAGAGGGACTCCTTGTCCCGGCAAAGAAAAATAAAAGAGGAAGAATCGTAGAGGAGGGATCCTCCTCCGCACAAGCGGGTGATGCACAACCCAGCTATGTACCACCGTTTGGCGGGATTCCTACTCCGCCAAGTTATTACGGAGGGCCACAAGTGCAAGCATGGGGTGTGGTGCACCGGTACCCCCACCAAATTATGTGGTGCCCAACGTAACCTTCGTGGAGCCCTATGCTCAATATCCCCAACCACAACAAATCATGGCCATAATTAGAGGGTATGTTGCGAGAAATATGAAAAACGTCGAAGCCATCCAAACTAACGCGGCTCAAATTGGTGAGGGCAATGCAAATATTGCCTATGAGCTTGGACGCCTTCACCTAGTGCAGCCGGATCAATTCGTTGGAGGGGATGTCCAACCCTACTACGAGCAAGGGTACAACTATCAAGATTATCAACACCAACCACCGGCGGAGGATTAGGAAGAAGGAGGAACTTTAGTTTTCTTTTCTTTTCCCTTTCTCTGTAATCTTCAGCTTGTGTTTGCTTGTGTTTGCGTAATATTTTCAGTTTTCATTTAAATTTCAGCAAGTGTGTTTGTTTATTTTCAGCATGTATTTCAGTTTGTTTTCACCATTAATAAAGACACCACCTTGTTTACATCATTGGGGAAGTTACAAAATTTGTGCCATGATGATATATGATTATAATTACCGCTTTGTTTATCTTTGTAATTGATTTATGCATGTTAAAGCTAGTGCTCTCTTAAAACATGAATCTGAATTTATCTAAATGCTAGCTTAATCTTTAGCGGAGGTTATGATTAAAATAAAGACCCATAGTGTTTTATGTGCTCTCAAGTTATGAATAGATTGAAGATGGTTTTTATGCCCAAAAATATCGCTAACCTTGTCATGAATATCACTTTTGTGTTGCTCAACCTATCCAGAGCCTAATATATATTTGAGTGCATAAACCTTAGTGTACAAGATTTATTTTTGAGTGAGTTATTACAGGCCATGATTTCTCTGGCCCGAGACTAAGAAGCTGGTCATTCCGTTTTTGCGTATCTATCTTTTTGCTAGCCTTTTATCCGTGCATTGTGTATCCCCACATTGGAGATCTCACAAACCTCGCTGGATATCCACCCTTCAAACCAAATATCATCCTTTGTGATTACCTCCTTGACCACAACCTATCGTTGAGAATGGATCATCAATTCAAGGAAGATTGCAAGAGGGTGCCAACATTGAAGAATTCAAGTATCTCTCCAAGGAAAAATATTTCCGGTACCTACCTTATTTATCGCCTCTTTGCTCAAGGACGAGCAATGTCTAAGCATGTGGGAGGAGGTAGGTACGATGCAATTTTAGAGTTCAAAGGGGAGCAAATAAAAAATTTATGAGAAAGAAAAAAGAGAAAAAAATGAGAAAAAGAAAGAAAGAAAGAAAGAAAGAAAGAGAAATATGAGAAAAAGAAAAAAAATATGTGAGTATGTGTAAAAATAAAAATAAAGTGAACTCCCCGGTTCTCTAAAGTGCATTAGGAATTTCAAGGCATCAAGATTAAAAAGATCCATGCTCACTTTCCAACTATGTGCAATCTGATAACGAGGACTTCCTTTGTGCCTTGGGATCACTCTTTGCCATTTGCACATGTCCACCTATCTCAAGTGTGTGTATTTTTCTCTTTCCCTCCTTGATATACATTATTTTCCAATGACCTTTTTGACGAGTCTCGGTAAGACCATGAGAAGCTTGTCTTGTTTTGACAACACCTCATTTATAAAATCTTGGTAGGACTAAACTTTCCCAAAAAGCTCCATATAAAGCCTATCACACATATATGTTAAGAGAGGGAAAGGAGTAGAATATATAGGCTTGAGAGACAAAGTGAGATGAGAGTTCATGAGTAATATGCAAGATGGTATAAATTTGTGAACTTGGTTTAACTCTTTTCCATCTCATTCTTCATTTCAAAATTTCTGAGATCTATTTAAATTTTGGGAGCATGTTAATACTTGTGGGATAAGCTTAATTAAGAATCTACCCTCCATAGAGATGAAGTCTAGTACATTATGGAACTTTAACGAATTAAAATTTCGAGAGCATTATGTTTTCTCATATATGATCAAGTGCAAGGTTTAAACATTGATGGGCAACGATGATATCCATCGAAGGCTTACTCGAGGACGAGCAAGGTTTAAGCATGGGGGAGATGTTGACGGTGAAAATCCGTCAACCTAGCCATGAGTTTACCTTCGGTGTTGGCATAAGTTTTATACCTTATCCATTGGTACTAACCCCCGTGGTATAACAAGTTCACTTGTGCATGTCGGTTTTGGAGTTTAGTGTTTATGCAGGGTTTTAGCGTTGAAAGCAAGACTTTCGGGATAAGTTCATCAAGCACCTTGTGACAAGACCTTGAAGCCCGTACAAGTCATGCAATGAAGCAAACTTGACTCCAAGAAGCCAGGGACTCAACCCGAGAAGATGACAAACTTCGAGGACCTAACCAGAAAAGTGTTGAATCTTGTGGGACAAGGAGCTATGTCCAACTCGGAGAGAAACTGATGACAAGGGCCTACATGCAGAAGGGGGAACATCTAGAAGACTCGAGAACCGACACCACACGAAGAAGGCCGGGAACTGGGCCTGGATGGGCCCAGGCCGGCCGGCCTAGGCCAGTTGGCCCAGCCCAGTCTAGGGCCCAATCCCCCCTCCTTTGACCTAGCCGCCATTCGGGCTATTTATAGCCCCGGGGTCGAGAGCCACGCAGGATCGAATTCGTCATCGGCCACCAAGGAGCAGAGAAGAGAGGGACACCATCCCGGAGAGGAGAGGGTCGAGCTAGTTGACTAGAGTCTCCCTAGCCGACGTGGGAACCTTGCAAGGAAGACCACGTCGGAGTTCCCGGAGCTAGAAGCAAGATCAAGGTAGGATCCCAGTGGTGATCTTGTTTATGTATCATTGTATTAGTTGAATTATCAAGTTGAATATATTTCTAGGGATCAAGAGTTTCTTTGATGATTTCGTTTTTCGATCGGCTTTGCTTATTCTAGATTTATTCTCGAGATAGATCACATAGGGTGTTCTTGTAGCCGCGGTGGCTAGAGGTACACGCCGGATCTTCCGAAAGAACTCGACTTGTCCTTGGACTCGCCCTAGACTACCCGCATGAGTAGGGATACGTTGTGACAGAACGGGGGTTCCAAAAGGCGGGCGTTTTCGGAGTCAGACGGGAAACCACGATTTAAAGAGGCTTCTAATAAGATTCGATTTGCTACTTCTTCTCTTGCTTGGAACTTCAACAAAAGGCTTAACCCGATCTCTCTAGATCGGTTTATCTACCCTTTCTATCTTTGTTATCTTCGGTCTTTAGTAGATTAGATTAGTTTTGTGCTTTTTATCTAGATGCATTAGGGTTTCACTTTACCGAAGATTGAAGTTGCTTGGCTTTACTAGATCATCTTTTGCGTCACACATTTGTTCCACGGATTCGATACCTTGGGTTCACCACTCGAGGGAAGAAGGGTCCCTTGACTACAATGGGAGACTTGTCCGCTTGCATGTCTAAACGAACTTTGATACAACTATTAACTGTCAACAAGCGCCCAAAGGGGTTATCACAGTGTTTGGCGATCAGCACGAGGCCAGAAACATAGAAAAGGTCCATACTCCGGGCCAAACCAACGTGTATCAGCTGAAAACATCAGAAGAAAGAAAAGGACCTTACGAAGAGGCCAAGCGAGTCAAGGAAAAGATCGAGATAGCTGCTGATGGTGAAACCAAGAAAGTGTACTTGGACGACATGCCCGATAGAGCGGTCACAATTGGGGCTCATCTCAACCCCGAAGAAGAGAAAGAGCTTATACAATTCTTGAACAAGAATAAGGATGTCTTCGCCTGGTCAGCCAAAGATTTGCAAGGTGTTGACAGGGACATCATCGAACATGCCCTGGAAACAGATGAAAAAAATAATGCTGAAAAAGTAGAAACTTCGGAAAATGTCCGAAGAAAAAGCAAAAGGAGTTGAAGCTGAAGTACAAAGGCTGCAAGACGCGAAAGTTGTGGCCTGAGACAACAACAAGTTGTGGCCTAAATCCCACCGTCAAAGGGATTCCCACCGAAAGGCCCAAAACAACAATAAATTGTGGCCTAATTTCCACCATGAAAGGACGTTTCGCTAAAAGTTTTGAAAATTAATGAGAATTACGACCAGTCAAATGTATATGTTCTTGTTAAAAAACAATTTATTGTAAAGTTCATGAATTACTTTCGCGGTGAATATTTCTGTTAAAGAGGCAAGGGGCTCGAGTAAAGCTTCCTAAATAATCATGGTTGAAGCAACTGAGGGTTGCAATATCAACCAGGGCAAGTGTGTCAAGCGAGTTAAGTCCACAAAATTAGTGAAACAAATTTTGTCGACTTGCATTACATTATTTGTGATTTCAAAACTTGCGAACAATTAACAAAAGTTTCGATGATCAAAACATTAACAGAGAACTTTAACTTCCTTAATTAACCTCAAAATTTTCATGCAAAACGGCAAGGTGGGGAAGGGTGACGTTTTTTCTCAAGAAAACGTCTTTATTGCCTTAGTTGCGTAAAAATTTCAATAATGTATATTACAATTACATCAGGAATCCACAATCTCTAGAACAAAAGTTCAACAACATGTCCTGGATCGTGGCTATTATTCTCCGCAACGTCACTAGCGTAGGCGAAGTCGAGTCCAGTGGTCATGGGGCTAAGGAGCTCCGTCTTCAGAACCCTCGAAGAACTTGAATTCACAGCAGTGGGGCTCTCATCTTCACGAAGAAGGAAGAACGAAGAAAGATCGAAACAATTCATTGAAAATCTAAGCGAGACTTCAAGACAAAAATCGGAGAAATCTCATTCTGGGTGAGTTTCCTTGAACAATCGCCACGCTTCGCCACTGACAATCACATTCCCACGATGAATTCGTAACGACAACACATCCTGCGCAGGCCTAACTTGCAGGACCTGCGCAGGTTAAAGTTTACAAAGCAAATTGTTCAGATATCGCAACCCCATAAATTTACATATTTATACAAATTGCCACAAAGGGCAAGTGTTTCGGCAGTCTCAGCCGGTGATGTCAACCTTTGGGGAACCTTCCTCATGTTCAGAATTTTCTTCAGCGTCACTGCAACTGCCATTGCTGTCGCCATCATTTTCGCCAGAATCCTCCCCGTTTGCGTCAGTGCCCTCATCATCATCATCTTCAGAAGAAGACTCTAGCGGTGCCATGCTCTTTCCTCGCTTCTCCTCTTCGATTAACTAAAAAGACCAAAGGAATAAATCTAAGAAAAACCAAAAGACAAAATTTCGTGAATTGACAAAAATCAACAATGTCTTCTAGAAATCAACCTGGTTAAGTTTAGCACGAGCGATGTTCTTGACAGCTTCCTTTCCGTTGGTGACCCAGAATTCTCTCGCGAATTTAGCCTTAATAGCTTGGACATCTTCATTAGGACGAAGCCTTGAAGTGCTCGAAGCGTCGGAAAATTGTGGAAGCTTCTCGCGAAACTTCACAAGATCCGCATAGTCAAAATTATGAAGCAGCTTCAAAATACTTTCGACCAAGAAGATCGCAGCGAAATCACTAGCACTAGAGATAACTTCAGGAAGTGCTTTAAACTCAGTGTCGATCCATTCCATAAAATCGGAGATTCCTATGTCATCAAGAAGTGGAGCGGGACGAACACCAAAATGCATCAAAGATTTTTCATACTCCTTGAACAAGAGCTTTAGCTTGTCTTTGATTTCTAAAATATTTTTCCCCGAAGCTTCTCTCTGGTCAGCCAATGCTTTCTCAAGATCTTGGATCTTCTATTCTTTGCTGCTCAATGTCTTGGCGAGATCAGCATTGTTAGTCCGAAGATCTTCGGTAGCCTTTGAGGACTTGTCGTGATCCTTACGAAGATTTTCAATTAATCATAGATCATCATCAGTGGGTTTTCTGAAGTCTCTCAAGGTCTTTCTTGGACTATTCAAGGGCCTCATCGACGACTTTCCTGCCATCAACAGTGATCTTCTTGTCATCCTGGCACTTCTTTAGGGCCTCAGCCAATTCAGCCACCTTCTTCTCCAAGTCTAGATTCGCAGCTTGGGCCAGATCAAAGTCGTGCTTCAGCTTCTTAGATTCTTTAGACAACTTTTCAGCAGCCTTTTCTTGCTCAATCAAGCGTCCGGAAGCAATCCTTCCAACTATAGAGGCCTTCAAAGAATAATCCTTCTGGTAATTTGCGATCATGGAGGCTGGATATGATCAGAGAAGATCCTCAAATTCTGAAAAATCGTGAAACAAAACCATTAGCGAAATGTCGTGAAGATTAAAACTAAAGGACAAGCAAGAGTAACGAACCTTTCTTACTAAGATCTCTTACGGTGACTTTCTTTCTCAAACCTTTGTCTAGAGAAACGGAAGTTTTCTTCGAGGAGGTGCAGGGTTCTTTTCCAGAATCACGAACATTTTGTCCGAGCAAGTGAGTCGATTGTTCTGAAACTCATTCTACTAAAGTGTTAAAATCTTGGAAGCACCACCTCCGACATCAGCCACCTCATAACCAACACTTAGCAATTCACCATGGTATGACGTACCAAAGCTTTTGTTGAAGGCAACTACGGAAGGAGAAGGGTATTGGCCTTCAGGGAGATCTTCACGAATCTCGACCAAGGGAACATCTTGAACGGGATGTTCACCTTTGTGAATGGTCAGCTCGATTTCCCTTGCGAATTCAAAAGATGCCTCGGTGGAGAGCCGAGCTTCAGTAACTTCAATCGCATCAGCAGCAGCAGTAACAACTTCTTTCTGAACTTCAGTGACAACATCTGAAAAATAGCCAATATCCACGAATTCATTTTCAGAACCTGGAGGACAGTGTTCGCGAAAATTGAATCTCAATAAAGGCCAAGAGGAAAAACCTTTCTGGCTAGGTTCCGCGAAGATGTCATCATCGAAAGCGGAAGGAACTCGTCGAATTCAGCAGCAACAATCTTCTTAACAACTTTCTTAGCCTTCTTTTGGCTCATCTGAGCAAGGCTGGAAGCCGCTTGAAGCTCGACGTCCGAAACTTGTTCGGAAGATTTGCGCTTCCGCTTGATCGATTCAAGAGACTTAGTCTTTGCAGGTTGCACACTGGAAGATGTTGTCTCATCAGTGTTCACTTTGCTTTTCTTCGAAGATCTCCTCCTTAAGGCTTTCAGAGGCACCGCCGAGCAGCTAGCCACAACAACACATGGCATCTTCATAGGAGGGCCTGGACGACGAGAGCGGAAGGATTTTTCTCCGCAAATCTCAGAAAACACACGATGTATCCGTTTCTTGTGTTTCACCAGATTCTTATATGCCTTGTATTCATTCATGATATAGTCACCAATCATGTCATTCACCTTCTTCTCAACTTCGACCATGAAATCTTCGGCGTTCTGGCCATCTCTCAAATGAAGGCTGAACAAGGGAAAGGGAACCTCCTGTGTTGCCCAGTTGACGTTGAAATTCACGATTTCTCTAGGGGCCCATTCATGAGAAATCGGCCAGATGTTAGCAGCAACAAATTCCTTAATAAGGTCACGTCCACCGACGATGGTGCTGGCAAGATGAAACATACTTACGCAATTCCTGATACCCGCCGCTCGGTGATTGTACGAGGCGGTGCTAATAGCAGTCAACGCTTCAATAGGCGTGGAAAAAGGATTAACTGGTCCGTCATAGCCAGGAATCGTAGACATGTCTACCTTCACATAAAACCAGTAAGAGCTCCAATCTTTCGCGAAGTTTGTCTTGCAGCAGGGCGCGATCTGAATTCGCGTAAGCCCCTTTCATGTATTCTGCCTGCGAGTATTGAAAGTGCAGCATGTGTAGTGAGCCTCGTAATATTGACCATCGTTGAGCTTGATGATGTCTGGCATGATGACTAACTCAAAAAATTGGGCGAAAACATCGGCGCTGAAGTTACACCCGAAAGTCTTCATAATCCAGAGAAACTTGGAAACTTCCAGGAATAAGTTTGGTGAGAGCTGTTGAATTTTCACAGAAAACTTGTCCAAGATTGCAGGCAAACGGGGATCGCAATGGAACCTCAACCCGCAAGTGAAGAAGTCACGAAATACGACAATTTCGTCAGCTTCGGGAGTAGGAATTTCTTCATCTAGGGGAGCGCGGCCACTGGCAGCAGGAAAGAACCCAGCTGCCTCGTATTCCCAGATCAAGTCGGCTATGTGTAGGGTCGAGATGGCGGACTAGAGGGGGGGTGAATAGTTCTTTCTAAAAAATTAACGCACTGGCTAACCGAAACAAATGCGGAATAAAAACTATCGGTCTAGCCAAGACTACACCCCTCTATCTATATTCACTAGCACCTTATAAAAGATCCTAAACAAGCAAATAAGGTGATGGCCTAGCATGAGCTCACCTAAACACTTTTAGGAGCAAGGTCACACAAACCTATGCCACTAGTACTTTAAGCACCGGGGAGCTCCTACACAATTCTAATGAGCAAAAGCACAAAGCCTACCTAAGTTCACTAGATGCACAATGGACAAGACTACACAAGTCTAATCCAAAAGCTCAATTTACTTAGCTACACAAACTAAGCAAAGAGACTAATTAGGCTACACAAGTTAGTTAGTCACAAGATCACTACTTCTAGCTACACAAGCAAGAAGATAATTAGCAAGCTACACAAGCTTCTAATTACAAGAGCAACTACACAAACACAATGATACGTAATGATGTAAACACAAAGCTTGTGATTGAGAAGTGCAAACTACCGAGACGAGTAGACATTGTTGACACGGTTATTTTTATCCCGAGGTTCACTTGGTTGCCACCAAGCTAGTCCTCGTTGTGTCGACCAACACCTCGATGGTTCTTGGGCAAGGCTCTCAAGCCGCTGGCCACTCCGGGCACACCAAGACACCACTCACAAGTGTGGTAGCTCAATGACACACTCCACTAGAGTTGCTCTTCGTGATCCCCGCGGGGTGAGCACAATCCCCCTCACAAAGCCTTCTGCGGAGCTACGCACAATCTCCTTGCGTGCTTCAACGGAGCCACAATCCACCAAGCCGTCTAGGAGGTGGCAACCTCCAAGAGTAACAAGCACACCGGCTTGCAACACGAACGCTTAGTGCCACTCGATGTAATCTCTCAAAGCAACACACTAGATTCGCTCTCACTCACAATTTGATTCACAATATCGCAAGCACAAGTGAGTCAGTGAGCTCTCAAGCCAAGCACTACCATGGGACACACATTCCCAAGGTGCTCAACCCCCTCCAAGACCCGGGCACCCTTCTATTTATAGAGGGAGGAAGAAAACTAGCCGTTATACCATTTTTCCGAGCTCTAACGACTCTCTCCGACTGTCCGCGATACATTCCCGGACTGTCCGTCATTCAAAAAACTAGCCGTTGGTGCGTCACGGACAGTCCGTGAGGCCCAGACGGACTGTCCAAGGTCAAAGGATGGACTGTCCGTCACCTACAGACGGACCGTCCGACCCCTAGAAGGTCAAAAACTCGTCTTTGTCTAAAACTCGATCAAATCGCGGACTGTCCGTCCATCACTCGAGGACTGTCCGCAGCCTTCAATTTTCAGCACAACCGAGGCTCGGTAAAACGGCTCTAACTTTTAGCTCCGATGTCTGAATTAGGTGATCTTGGACTCTATGGAAAGATTATTCAGAGAACTATCCATCCCAACTGAATGCTTGACCCAAAACACTTTGGATCAAAGCAGAATTGCTAACCAAGATCCACCACATACCAAAACCATCAATCAAAACTTCAACCCCTTTGCAAATGTGCCAACCCCATAAGTGTACCACCTTAAGAGTGAGTGAGTTAGCATTTTCACAAAAATTTTCAAAGGGATTTTTACTCTCTTCACCACGCCACTCGATCCTAGCAACATCGCAATGTTAGATCACTCAAGTGGCACTAGATAACCGATATGCAAACAAGTTTGCCCCTCTTGATAGTACGGCCATCTATCCTAAACCCGGTCATAAACTTCTCTACACACCTATGACCGGTGAAATGAAATTCCTATTGGATATACCTTTGCCTTGCGCGTTCCATTCCATCTTCTCTAATATCCATCAACACCATCACAAATAATATGATCCACTTCATATCATCATGCGACGTGTTGGTTCATCAATCTTGACTTCACTTGCTCTTCACTGTTGCATTGGTCCATTGGCATCAAGTCATTACTCAAGCATCCCGCCACGCGTTCCAGCGCCTAGCCTCTGACTTGCCCTTCACACTTGCAACTGGTCCGTCAAGCCAAGTCTTGTCTTGATCTTCTCCATCTAGTCACATGACTCCATGTCATGTCTCATATGCAATGAGCTCCTTCAACACAGAATCACCTGTGGACTAATCACTTGTGTATTTCACTCAAACACATATTAGTCCACCTAAGTTGTCACTCAATTACCAAAACCAAACAAGGACCTTCACTATGACTTTAGATTCCCTGAAAACAAAGGACGCAGGGAGAGCTTTTGATCGATTTGCTGAGACAAGATCTTTCAGATCAGCATCCACATCTTCAATATTCTCTCCCTCAGATCCAATTTCTCCTTCCTCACGGTTCTCAGATCCATCAGCAGCTGTGTTTTCTTCCAAAAGTTGACCGATCTCAGTTCCTTGCGTGTCCTCCTCAACAGGTGGAAGACCATGAAAGTGCGTCTAGGCCCCTAAGTGGATTTTGGTGAATTGAATGACAAGGAGATTAAAGGACTAATGAATTTACCTAAGGTTGTGAGCAGGTTTTCTTTATATATTCATGAGCAACCATTAAAGTATTTAATTGTGGACGAATATTATGGCTCACATTGATAAAGACAAATATGTGGTGCAAGACTTCATGAGTTTATTGGAAGAGAACAAGATAATGAGTGTACACACTATGGTTCTAAATTGGAAGCTTGCACATCCGTTGTCAATCAAGATCAAGCATTTGAAGCGGGATTTTCAAATGAAAGGTTAATTGTGTATGAAGCAAAGTGTAACTTGTGACAACCCGCCCAGGAAAATACCGTACTATTGCCTAAACCAATCCACTTTGGTCATTAAGCAATAACAAAGTATCATCCTGTCGTTAGTCACCGGGTTAACGCCCGGTAAATCACTTCAATAGCAACAAGGATCGACATATATGCATTAAAACTCACGCGAAGGCGAGTCCAGAGATACAACATAAATAACATCCGAAAGTTACCCCGAAGGGTTTAATTATTACGAAACGAAGTTTTTGTCATAACGACGAAGTTCAGAGTTTTCGAAACAGCGGAAATCAACTAAGCAGAAAACGAGAACACCACGGGAGGCCTGCCATGATGCCTTCAGTCGTCATCCTCCACCCACTCCAGCTCCCAGCCGGGCGGGATCTCTCCGGGCCACACATCACCGAAAGCCTTACCTGGATCAACATATTATAGCAAGGCTGAGTATACTAATACTCAGCAAGACTTACCTGTCGGTGATAACTACTAAACCAACTCTAGACATGAAAGGCTTTTGGCCACTAGGTTTCTTTTGCTGAAAAGTAACAAAGAGTATGTCCTTACTTTCAAGATTTTAGCACAAGTTCTAGTGGGATTATTCTTTACTATATTAGCCATCTAATACAAACAAGGTTGTACCATACAATTAACCAAGCATAATATTCATCAACTTCCATCATTAGGGATCTCATGGCTAGTGGAGTAAGTAGTCTCAAATGACGGTGAGAGCCCGACAATCGATTGATTCAAACCTTGCAAGGTAGACCTAAACAAACGGTGGGATGCCCCCGCGAGGACAACCACCAAGCGGTTCCCAAAACTCTTCGGGTCAGGATCAAATCTTACAGTCTTTGGTGCAGGCTATCCGGAATACCCCGCAAGGCACCCAGACTCACCATACACCACTAGTAGCTAGCCGTGAGACGCATCCCAAGATGAGTAATAGTAAGATCCCTCGCCGCCTCATTAAGGTACTAGGCTTACCGGTCCCATTCCCGACAAGTGCTTAGTACGTTCAAACACTTAACCCACAATAGCCATTAGACCGAAGTCCACATCCCATGCTCTTACCACATGATCAATCCATTTAAAGAGATCTTGTGATTCCTATCTAGGAACCTATTCTCGCGAGTGACGTCATCACCCAACTTGTAACGATCCTATAGCTTAGAAGCTATCGAGCTATCATACTAGTAAGGACACAGGTACCTAGGGATCATGCATCTAAGGTTCCATACAACTCCTGAACTTAAATGCACAAGCGTCCATAGATAATTGTAATAATAACTTTGAAAAAAACTGGGTCATATGCACCGGGGCTTGCCTTCGTCAGCAAGGTTAGCTTGAGCACCCTCGGTGTCGCAGAGTACTTCCACGTACTGCGGAGCAGCTTCCGCTTCTCCTCCCTCAGCTTCCGGGATGAGCGAGTAGTCACCGTCAGGAAGATCTACACGGAATGTAATGCAGGGTTCAGGTGACGTGACAGCTTATTTATCTTATCCAACTCTTGTTGGTCATATTCACCTTGACAAATAATTAACTATTACTTTCTTTTTATGAATGTTATGATTGATATGGGTTTCATTCCTTTATTACACACAGGAATTAATGCTTCCTTTTATACTTGTTATTTCATGCGAAGGTTTAACCCTTTTACCTCTCACTAGTAATGGTGTATACAAAGATAATTATTTATAAATTAATTCTTCAACAGCAGGGGTGTGTTTTTAGCCCTTAACCAAGTTTGACAACATTACACAAAAGGGGGTAAAAGAATGTAGAAGGCATTTTCCTAATTTAATCGATCTTTAATCTATACAAGACCTTTAAAGCTTTTAACCAAACACTATTCACCAAAAATTTAAAAGAAGGTTTCTCAAGCATCACCACATCCATACTGAGACACAGGACTCACATGCAAAGTTTGAAAGCTAGAAAATAAAATACTTTGGAAAATAACAAAGACTAGCTAGCAAAACAATTTAAATGCATACAAAAATAAATAAGCATCAACATGCTCCAATCTTCCTTATGCATGCTCTCTAGTCCTAAACCATCCTAGAAAATCACCAAGCACACCTAGAACCACTACTGATCTTGCTTTATTAAATTACAAAGGAAAACGTGCATTTATTAAGACTAAATATTTCTGGTCATTTAAAAATTGTGATTAATTCCCCAAAGGTGTGTCTTGGCATAACAAGACAGCATGCACAAGTTGAGCACACAAACATAAATATTTTTAGCTACAAAAATCATCTAGGCAGATTCTACATAAATGGAAAACAATTCATATAAAAAGATTTACTTCATAACGTTGTGCAATTTTTGTCACAGGAGCTAGTCATGACATAATACACAACATATCCAAAAATTGGACACAGAGGATTTATAGATTTTGAGATATGGCAGATCTAGGTTTTTCACATTCCTATTTCTCATGCTAAAAACATCAAGAATCGGATGATGTGAGTATAACAAAAGTTGTAGTACTCGACACCATGAATCCAACAAAATTGGTTTTGCATTTTTCTGAATTCTTTACGATTTTCTAGGAATTTTACAAGTTTCAGCCAACTCTGTTTACTATTGAAGAATCATTTTGCGCCTAGGCCCCCTGGTAAGAATTAGATTCTCACAGATATGCCCCTGGTTCACGGATTAAACCCTGGAAAGATTTGGGGCTACGCAATTGGGTCCTTGGGTCGTCGGGGCGGCGCAGCTCCGGCCAACGCAGGCGAACCGGCGGCGCTCCTGGTCGGGGAAAGTGTCAGGGTGGACTACGTGCTCACCTAGGGCGCGTTGGTGCTCGGAGGTTGGGAGGAAAGTCACCGACGGCGGCGTACGGCGATGGCCGGTGGCGACCGGCCGCGGCGGCTCGGGCTCGGGCGCGGGCGGCCCTCGGAAGCGCACCGCCCGGGTTGTGGCCGGCCTCGGGCGGAGGGACGTCGGGCGGCGCGCGGGCGCAAATGCCGAGGGCGCGTGCGCGCGGGCGTGGCTTTGCGGCGCACGGCGCGGCCGGCCCATTTTGTTTTGCTGACCCGATGTTTGAACACTATTTACTCCAAAAATTGAATAGAAGTTGACCAAACTTTGAATACGAAAATTGTAGATCTAGCAACCCTCTATCACTTTCAAAAAGGCTATATAGGGTTTTTCTCAATAGATTTTGCAGGGGAGGCTTGCCAACATTGAATGTCAGTTTGTGTTCATGAAATGGAGATACTACCCTTTGACCAAGTTTTTTCATGCTTTTCCACTCAAAATTTAAAATGCCAATCTACATGAAAGTTGTGTCCCTCAACAAGTTGGACAACTTTCATAAAGGTAGATTTTTAAGTGTTTAGGTGAATTTTGGAGAACGCGGCAAAAGTTCCGAAAGACATCTATGGGTACTAGGGTTTAAGTGGGGTTTGAGCAAGTCTTTGACCATGGGTTGGCCCCACATGTGTGTCCATTAGACCAAAGGGTTCAATAGAGTTGGTTAGTGAGTTTTTCGAGGTGAGGACCTAGGTTGACCGTGATTTGACCACTGTCAGCCGGGTTGACCGACGATTAGTGTTAATGAAAAACCTGGGGCGTCACAGCCTACCCCCTTAAACGGAATCTCGTCCCTAGATTCAACTTAAGAACAATTAGATGGGAAGGAAAACTCACAGTTTCGAGACTGTAGGAATACTGGATACTTGGCGTTGAGGTATTCCTCTGTCTCCCACGTTGCCTCTTCTTTCGTGTGGTGACTCCATTGTATCTTGTACATTCGTACTATTTGTCTTCGGGTCTTTCGCTCTTTTTGGTGTAATACCCTTAATGGGTGCTTGATGAGCGAGAAATCCGGCTCAATCCAAGCATTAGCTTATGTGATTAATTCGTTTTCCGGCACATGCATTCCCTTCTTCAATTGGGTCACATGAAACACATTGTGGACTGCGGAAAACCGTTCCGGTAATTGGATACGATAAGCCACTGGCCCACATACTTCTATGACTTCATAGGGTCCAATGTAGCGCGGAGCTAACTTTCCTTTGACACCAAACCTTTGCACACCTTTGGTTGGGGACACCTTCAGATACACGTAATCTCCCACTTCAAAGTGTCGGGGTGTGGTCCCCTTGTCATGGTAACTCTTTTGCCTCATCTGAGCCATCTTCAAAATCTCCCTTATTACTTGCACCTTTTCTTCGGCATCCTTAACTAAATCCGGACCAAAGAGTGTCCTTTCTCCAGTTTCCGACGAGTTCAACGGAGTGCGGCATCTTCGTCCGTAAAGAGCATCGAATGGTGCCATTTTCAAACTAGCTTGATAATTATTGTTGTAGGAGAATTCTGCCAAGGACAAACACTTGTCCCCACTCTTATCAAAGGGTAAGATGCTTGCTCGTAGCATGTCTTCCAAAATCTGATTTATCCTTTCCGTCTGACCATCGGTCTGCGGATGATAACTGGAACTGCGAATTAATTTGGTTCCTAGGCACTCATGCAACTGCTCCCAGAAGCGAGCTACAAACTGAGTTCCTCTGTCAGAGATTATAGTCTTCAGAATTCCATGCAAACAAACTATTTGGTCCATGTATATCTCTGCATATTGCTGCACTGAATAAGTGGTATGCACTACAATAAAATGAGAGGTCTTGGTGAGTCTGTCCACGATCACCCAAATAGAATCTTTCTTTCTAGCTGTCAGTGGTAAACTTACAATGAAATCCATACTAATGTAATCCCACTTCCACATGGGTATCGACAAAGGTTGGAGTACACCTGCCGATTTCAAATGGCTTGCTTTCATCCAGTGGCAAGTATCGCACTCGGCTACATACTTGGCTATATCGACTTTCATGTTGGACCACCAAAAATTCTGCTTCAAGTCTTGGTACAACTTGGTACTGCCGGGATGAATAGAAAATTTGGACTTGTGAGCCTCATCGAGGATGATCTTCTTAACTTCCGGATCAACAGGAACCACAAGGCGTTTTCCAAACCAGATCACATCCTGGTGATCCTTCTGGAAATAAGTATACTTGGGATCTCCCTCTGCTAATTTCTGTTTGATGATTTGTAAGTCTTCATCATTGCGTTGAGCAGTGAAAATCCTATCGTAAAGATTGGATTTCGTAGCCAAGGCATAAAGATTTCCTTGTTGTACCACTTCTAAGTTGAGCCTTCTCATTTCTTCACATAATGGTTCACTAACTGGCTCCAACTCTAGATGATTGCAGTGAACTTTGCAGCTAAGAGCGTCCGCAACGACATTTGCCTTTCCATGGTGATAATGCACTTCTAGGTCATAATCCTTAATCAACTCAAACCATCTCCTTTGCCTCATATTCAATTCTGACTGAGTAAAGATGTATTTGAGACTCTTGTGATCAGTGAAGATGTTACAACGATTACCCATCAGATAATGTCTCCATATCTTGAGAGCGTGGACAACAGCAGCTAACTCAAGATCGTGGGTAGGATAATTGATCTCATGAGGTCGTAGTGCCCGTGAAGCATACGCAATGACTCGGCCTTCTTGCATAAGAACGCAGCCGAGACCCGTGCCTGACGCGTCACAGAAAACTTCAAAAGGTTTGGAATTATCCAGTTGCACTAGCACTGGGGCTGAAGTCAAGTGTTGCCTCAAAGTGTGGAAAGCTTTCTCACATGCTTCGCTCCACATGAATTTTACTCCTTTCTTGAGCAGTTCGGTCATATAGGTTTCGCGATTCTAGAGAAGTCTGTAATGAATCGACGGTAGTATCCCCCCAACCCTAAGAAACTGCAGATCTGGTGTACGGACTTGGGTGGTTTCCAACCCATCACCTCTTGGACTTTGCTAGGATCTACGGAGATACCATCTTGGGAAATAGTGTGCCCCAAGAATTTCACACTCTTCAACCAAAATTCACATTTAGAGAACTTAGCATAAAGCTTATGATCATGCAAACGCTGAAAGATAATTCGGAGATGTTTGGCATGCTCCTTCTCGTTTTTGGAATAGATAAGGTATCATCGATAAAGACCACTACGAATTTGTCGATCTCCGTCATGAACACGGAGTTCATGAGGTACATGAAGTAGGCTGGGGCATTCGTGAGACCAAAGGACATTACCAAGAACTCGTAAAGACCATAACGAGTGGAGAAAGCGGTTTTAGGAATGTCACAAGGTCAAATTTTGATTTGATGGTAACCAGAACGAAGGTCGGCCTTGGAGAAAACTCTGGCTCCAGCCAGTTGACCAAAAAGAACATCGATTCGGGGAAGAGGATATTTGTTCTTGATGGTCACTACATTGAGCGGTCGGTATCCACACACGGCCTCAAGCTACCATCTTTCTTCTTGACAAAGAGAGCGGGACAACCCCAAGGAGAAGAGCTCGAGCGAATATAACCCTTATCTAACAGACTCTTGGAGTTCGATTTTTTTAGTTCGGCTCCAATTCTTTGGGAGGCATACGATAAGGTCGTTTGGAAATGGGTGGCGGTACCGGTTGGAGTTCAATTACAAACTCAACATCTCTCGTCCGGCGGCATACCGTGCGGCTCATCGGAAAGACATCCGGATACCCCCTCACACACTACCGGAATTTCATCAAGAGGGGAGATAATGGTCACATAGGCACAAGAGTCGGTACCGTCCTTGAAAGGTAGGTACAAGTGTCGGGGACGACCCTAGAGGTCCCCTTAAACAATGGGGAAAACCTCACTTAAAACCCGCAACGAAACCCAAATACGTTAAGCCTAACCATGCAGGTGCCTAACCATGCAGGACACGGCCCACGGGGGACTCCGACGGCCCATCGAGGCGGCCCGCGAAAGGACCCCCTCGAACAGGCTTCGCCCCGCTCGAGGGACGCGCCTCCCTTCGGGCGGGCACCCCCCCCGCTCGAGGGGCGCATTTCCCTCGAGCGGGCTCCGCCTCGCTCGAGGGTACGCCCCCGCCCTCGGCCGGGGTCCGCCACGCTCGAGGGAGCCCCTCACGCGTGCGCCGGCCCCGTACACGGGCATTTAACGCCCGACGCCGCGGGGACGGCGCCATCATGCGCCGGGGCTCGCGCCCGTGCCGCCGCACCAACTCCCCGGGGAGGAGCCCATCCCCACCACCGTGGAGGGGGACCGTGCGGTACGGCCGGTGTCGTCCCGTGACACCGCGCGCCCCGCAAAGCGGCGGCTAACGCGCCCGACCCTCGAAGGGGGGCCGGGCGCACCCTCGATTTCACTTTCCCGTGACCCTACGGGGGTTAGGTGGAGGCGCTAGGCCGGTGGATTGCCATCCCGGCCACCGTAACGCGCGTGGCCGCCGTACCCACGCGTGCAGGCGCACGCCGGACCCTGTAGCAACGACTCCCGCCCCGTGAGGCGCGTTGGGAAGGAACGACGTTCGCTCGCCCCCCGTACTCCGTACAAGCTTGCGTCGCACCTCCCTCGAGCCTATCAGAGGACATCACCGCTATCCGCTGCTCTCCTACCCTCGAACCGCCACTGTTCGGGTACGAGTCAGGCCATGATGACCAGATCGCAGCGTGGATCGCCCGGACGGCCGCCCACTCTACGCCATAGCACGTCGCACTTCTCCACATAGCTAGGTAGCGCGGCGCGCATGTAACCCGCCGCCCCCTTGATCTATAAAAGGGGAGGCGAACCCCCCGGCCCGCGGGGGACGAACGAACGAGAGACACGAGAACACTTCACACACCACGTACTCATTCTCATTCTCCCACAACATCTTCGCCCACTCCTCCGGGGACTTGGAAGCCACGCTTCCTCTCCCGCCTTGCTTGTATTTGCCCCACTACAAGCACCCCGTGCTAAGTAATATAGTGCCCCGAGCACGCCCCCGCCGGGACGTACGGTCCCCTCGGCCGAACTAGGATAAAAACCCCTGTGTCACTTGTTGCTTAGCATCGACCATTGAGGGATAGACCTCGGCGCTATCTACCGGTTAGTGTCGGGACCATATTCCGCACCGACGCTGGCGCCCACCGTGGGGCAAGCGAGCGCCTAAGGTCATTTCGCCAACTCCCTCCATGGTGATCCGCACCGAGTACCGTGCTACACGCCATCGCATGGGTAGCTCGGACCCCCTCCCGCCGGGTTCGAGATCCGCTTCGGGGACCCGAACTTTCGGGCCACGGGGAACGGCTATCTCATGCGCCTCACTAACCGTGAGGAACTCCGCGCGCGGCGTCGGGGCCGTGTCCGCTCGGACCCCCGCCGCACGCACGACTCGCGCGCGGGCGCCCGCGAGCACGGAGGCCGCGGGTCCATCGACGCCACGACGCCGTCGTCGCTCGGGACAACGCTCGCGCCGGGCGCGGTCCGAGCGGCGGCGGCCGAGCGCGCCGCCGCCCAACGCGGTGTGCCGACCATCACGACCGCCACCGCCCCGGCGGGGACGGCCGCGCGGTCTCGGACCGCGCATCCCCCATCGGCCGCGTGGCGCTACGACGGCCTACAACGCCAACGTCAACACGACGATGCGCGGGGTTCCGCCCGGCCGCCACGTCTTCGTCGCCGGGGACCCCGCACCTCGGCGGCGGATGAGTCATCCCCCGGGCTCCGTCGACACGATGCCACCCGCCAACCGCCACGGATACGCGGAGTGGGGACTTCTCCCCGCGTGCCGGACCCGGCCGCGCTCCGCGTTTCCTCGACGCCACGGACTACCGGTTTGGTCGGCCCGACGACTCCGGCAGACCGGGAGCTACGACCCCACGCGGGAGTGTTGCGCCGTCATCACCAACGACCCGGCCAACGCGGCCGCGCGCGGTGGGCGCCGGAGACGGGGAGGTCACGCCCGCCCCCGGGGATCGCCACGCGCCCGGCCGCGGGGGCCAAGCGCTCTCGCCGGGGCCGACGTTGACGCACAGTGGCCCAAGCCCGCGAGCTCGAGGCCAAGCCGGCGGAAGAGTACCGAACGGTGCGGTTGCTCCGCGCCTCAATGGCGGGGGAGGCCTCTCGCGGGTGGAGAACGCGCGCGGGAGCCGGGGCCGCGGTGTCCGCGACCGCATCAACACCGCCCCCAACGTCGGAAACGCGGACGTGCCCCCACGGGCGAGCCAGAAGCTCGTCGCCGCCGCGACGCCGCCGCGGGCTATGCCGCACCCTCGACCCCCGAGGCTCGAGACATGCACCGCGAGGTGCAAACTCTCATCGAGCAAGCGGCCGTCCGGCCAGGCCGAGAGCTCGGCCTCACGCATCCGCCAACGGGGGGATGCGCGGGCGATGAAGCCGCACCGGAGGCGAACCCTCGGTGCACGCGGGGGGACCAGCGGGGGCATCCCACCGAGCAAGGGCGCACCCGGCCAAGGACCAACTCCTCGATGCGCGCAGGCACTAGATGGAGACGCTCGCAACGTCATCAACGCCGGCGCACCGGCAAGGCGGACGCGCGAGCGGCAAGGGGTTACCACCCTCGACAGGGTGGGCGCTACGACAGCGGCGAGGACCGCTCCCCGACGCCGGAGCCCCCAGGCACTTGCGTGTTCAGCCGGGAGATCCGAGCGGCAGCGTTCCCCCAACGCTTCCGCCAACCCTCGACGATCGTCAAGTACAACGGGGAGACGGATCCCCGCGTGTGGCTCAACGACTACCGCTTGGCTTGCCAGCTGGGCGGGGCCACTAGCGACGAGGTCATCATCCGCAATTTGCCCCTGCACCTTGGCGATGCGGCCCGGACATGGCTCGAGCACTTGCCCGCCGCCCGCATCCATAACCGAGACGACCTAGTCCACACGTTCGTGGGCAACTTCCGGGGCACATACGTGCGCCCCCGGGAACTCTTGGGACTCGCGCTCCCCGCACGCGTGCCCGGCGAGTCGCTGCGGGACTTCATACGGCGCTTCTCCAAGCGCTGCACGGAGCTCCCCAGCGTGGCGCAGTCCGAAATCGTGCATGCCTTCCTCGAGGGCACCACGTGCCGGGATCTCGTGCGGGAGCTGGGACGCAGCCCGCCTGCGGATTCCAACGAACTGTTCGACATCGCCACCAGCTTCGCCTCCGGGGAGGAGGCCGTGGGGGCGATCTTCGACGGCAAAAAAGGCAAGCGCTCTGAGGACGCGCCCGCGGAGGGCAGCAAGTCCAAGGAGCCGCGCCGCAACGACAAGCGGGGCAACAAGGGGAAAAAGCCGCGCCGCGAGGCGCGCGAGCGGGGCGAGACGGCGGCAACGCCGAGGCCCTCGCTCGTCGACCCGGCTCGACGGGGCCCTCGACCGCCCCTCGAGGCCCGGGGGTGTTCGACGACATGCCGAAGAAGCCATGTCCCTACCACAAAACCCCGGTGCAACACACCCTTGAGCAAAGGCGACATGCTCAAGAAGTTCTATGGCCGTGCCGCCGCGAAGGAGGCGAGGCCAAGAAAGACGGAGGCGATGGCGACGCGGCGGCTTCCCCGCCGTCGAAAATGTGTTCCTCATCTTTGGGGGACCTACCGTCGACATGTCGACCCCAAGAAGACAAGAAGGAGCGACACGAAGTCCTCGCCGCGGAGAGGGCGCCTCCGGCCTTTCTCAATTGGTCGGAGGATGTCATCACCTTTAGCCGGGAAGACCACCCGAATCGCATCCCCAACCCGGCCAAGCACGCACCGGTGGTCGATCCCATCATTGGGAACGCCCGGTTCTCAAAGGTCCTTATGGACGGAGGCGTAGCCTCAACATCCTCTTTGCGCATACATTGCGCCCGATGGGGATCGGGTTGGACCAGCTGCGGCCCGGCACGAAGCCGTTCCACCCGCATCGCGCCCGGCAAGCGTGGTTCGGCCCCCCTCGGGCATCGACCCGTCGGTCCGGTTTGGCACCCCTAAGAACTTCCGCAAGGAGACCCTCACCTTCGAGGTGGTGGGGGTTCAAAGGGGCCTACCATGCTATCCTTGGGCGACCCCCGTTACGCCAAATTCATGGCGGTCCCCAACTACACCTACCCGAAGATGAAGATGCCCGCCCAAACGGCGTCATCACCGTCGGGTCGTCCATCGAGCACGCATTCGATCGCGACGTCGAGTGCGTGGAACATGCAGAGGCACCGGCGCCGGATGAAGCGCCGGTAAACACGCCGGAGAAGATGGTCAACGAGGACCTCAACTCCGCCGCCAAGCACGTCGGCGCCTTCGAGGCACGGAGCGACCAAAGGGGTCCCCCTCGACCCTTCGCCCCCGAGGGCAAGGCGTTGAGGGTCGGCCTCCACCCTCGACCCCAAATAGGAAGCAAGTGCTCGTCGACTTCCTCCGCGCCAACGCCGACATTTTCGCGTGGAGCCCCTCGGACATGCCGGCATCCCGAGGGAAGTCGCCGAGCACTCCCTTGACATCCCGCCAAACGCCCGCGCCGTGCGGCAGCCGGCCGCACCGCTTCGACGAGGAGCGGCGACGGGCAATCGGAGCGGAGCCGCGGAAGCTTCTCGAGGCCGGATTCATGAAGGAAGTATTCTACCCTACGTGGCTAGCTAATCCCGTGCTTGTAAAGAAGAAAAATGGGAAGTGGCGGATGTGTGTAGACTATACTAGTCTTAATAAAGCATGTCCCAAAGTTCCTTTTCCTCTCGCCACGCATAGATCAAATCGTTGATTCAACGGCCGGGTGCGAATTGCTCGCTTTCTTGATGCCTATTCCGGTACCACCAAATAAAAATGAAGGAGTCCGACCAGCTCGCGACTTCGTTCATTACACCGTTCGGGACGTTCGCTACGTCACGATGCCGTTTGGCCTCGAAACGCGGGTGCAACGTACCGCGCCGCATGCGCACGTTTTTGGGGACCACATCGGGCGGACGGTCGAAGCATACGTGGACGACATCGTCGTAAAGACCAGAAGGCGGACGACCCCGGTTGGCGACCTTGGCGTCGCGTTCGGCCGCCTACGGGCCAATGGGGTCAAGTTAAACCCCGAAAAATGTGTCTTTGGAGTGCCACGAGGCATGCTCCCGGGGTACATTATCTCCCGCCGGGGAATCGAGGCCAACCCCCGAAAAGGTCGCGGCCCTCGAACGAATGGGTCCGATCCGGACCTCAAAGGGGTGCGAAGGTGTTGGGGTGCCTTGCCGCCTTTTGCCGCTTCATCTCACGGCTCGGTGGAGAAGGGCCTCGCCCTCTACCGCTTACTCAAAAAGCACGAGCGTTTCTCCCGGACCACCGAGGCCCAAGATGCGCTTGACAAGCCGAAGGCGTCTCTGACGCGCGCCCCGATTCTCACGCCGCCGCAGACGGCGAGCCCCCCGCAGCTCTACGTAGCCGCGACCACCCAAGTGGTGAGCGCCGTGATCGTGGTGGAGTGCACGGAGGAAGGGCACGCCTTGCCCCGTGCGGCGGCCGCCCTACTACATCAGCGAGGTCCTCTCAGACACGAAGACGCGCTACCCACAAGTCCAGAAGTTGCTATACGCGGTAGTCCTTGCGCGGCGCAAGCTCCGCCACTACTTCGAGGCCCACCCCGTCACGGTGGTTTCTTCCTTTCCGCTAGGAGAGATCATCGCAACCCCGACGCCGCGGGAAGGGTCGCCAAGTGGTCCGTGGAGCCGATGGGCGAAACGCTAGCCTACGCCCCGCGCAAGGCCATCAAATCGCAAATCCCGGCGGATTTCGTCGCCGAGTGGACGGACACGCAC
Organism: Cenchrus americanus; assembly: GCA_947561735.1. Lineage (NCBI taxonomy): Eukaryota > Viridiplantae > Streptophyta > Magnoliopsida > Poales > Poaceae > Cenchrus > Cenchrus americanus. Next base: position 228,503,351 of record OX387245.1, read on the forward strand.
CGCCGCCCCCACAAATCCAGAGCCGAGTGCCGGACTCGTTCTTCGATGGCCGAGTGATGAAAACGGGAGCGGTGCGCGGGCCTCGCTCTTCGTGTCACCCCTCGGGGAGCACATGCGCTACGCGAGACGCCTCCACTTCCCCGCGTCCAACAATATGGCCGAGTACGAGGCCCTTCTCTCGCGGCCTCAAAATCGCCATTGAGTTGGGCGTCAAGCGCCTCGACGTGCGGGGGGACTCGCGAGCTCGTGATCGATCAAGTCATGAAGAACGCGAGCTGCCACGATGACAAGATGGAGGCCTACTGCAAGGTCGTGCGAGCCCTCGAGGACAAGTTCTACGGCATCGAGCTCAACCATGTGCCCCGAAGGTACAACGAAGAGGCGGACGAGCTCGCCAAGATCGCGTCCGGCGGATCACCGTCCCCCCGAACGTTTTCGCGCGTGACATCGCCCAACCCTCGGTCGTCTTCGAGCCCTACCCCTCGAATCACAACGAACCCTCGGGGGCTCCCTCGAACCCAGTGGGTGCGGAGCCCATGGACGAGGACCCCTCAAACGAGGCGTACGTGCTCTCCCTTCTCGAGGGGTACGGCTCTCACGAAGCCGATGTGATGGACATCGAGCCGGCCCCCGCTCCGGGCGGACCGGCGGGAGAAATACACCGCCCGGATCGCTCGAGGGGAACTCCCCGCGACCGGCCGCGGCTAGGCGCATCGCTAGGATGGCTAAGTCTTTTACCCTCGTCGACGGCGAGCCGTACAAGCGCGCCGCCTCCGCATCCTACGGCCGGTGCGTGCCCATTCCCGAGGGGCGCGAGCTCCTACGGACATCCATGCGGGGATCCGTGGCCACCACGCCGCACCCCCGCACCCCCTCGTCGGCAGCGCGTTCCGCCAAGGCTTTTATCGGCCTACCGCGGTCGCGGACGCCGCCGAAATCGTACGCACCGCGAAGGGTGCCGCTACGCCCGCAAGTCCAACTTGCCCGCCCACGCCCTACGGACCATCCCCGTCACATGGCCGTTCGCCGTGTGGGGGCCGGACATCGTCGGACCCCTGCGCGAAGGCGCCGGGGGCTTCACCCACTTGTTGGTCGCGATCGACAAGTTCTCCAAGTGGGTGGAGGTACGCCCCATCACGAACCTAAGGGCAGAGCAGGGCGGTGAAGTTCTTCACCGACATCGTATACCGCTTTGGAGTGCCAAACTCCATCATCACGGACAACGGGTCCCGCTCACGGCCGAAAGTTCTTGGAGTTCTCCGCGACAAGTTCCACATCCGCGTGGATTGGGCAGCCGTGGCGCACCCACGGACCAACGGCCAGGTGGAACGTGCCAATGGCATGATCCTACAAGGCCTAAAACCCGCATTTTCGACCGCCTCAACAAATGCGGGCGAAAATGGCTCCAAGAACTACCACGGTCGTGTGGAGCCTAAGGACCACCCCAGCGCAGCCACCGGGTTTACCCCATTTTTTCTAGTCCATGGCGCGGAGGCCGTCCTCCCCACGGATTTAGAATACGGGTCGCCCAAGGTTCGAGGCTATAACGAGGATGCTAACCAACGAGCCCGCGAGGACTCACCGGACCAACTTGGACGAGGCACGCCTCGTAGCCTTAATGCATTCCGCGAAGTATCACGGTCCCTAAGACACTACCAAGCACGCAAGATACGTCGACGGGATTTCGCCGAGGGGGATCCGGTCCTAAGGCCGCACCAAGATAACCGAGGGCGCCACAAGCTATCGCCCCCATGGGAGGGACCCTACGTCGTGGTGAAGGTACTCAAGCCGGCACATACAAGTCGGACAACGAGGACGGTGAAGAGCTCACCAACGCTTGGAACATCCAACGGCCTACGTCGCTTCTACCCTTAGCTAGGATTTTCCAAGTATTTTTGTTGTAAAAATCACATCGCCAACGCCCCGCCTGGCAACGACTATGTAAATACTTCAAATCTAATGAAAAGGATAACTCGGCTTTCCCCCGAAACCCAAGTTACCCTCGGGGCTACTGCGGGGGGCATCCCCCCCAAAATGGTCCCATTTTTTCGCGCAAAAAACAAAACAACACGCGCTAAGTTTGTTTCCTACTTCAACCTCGAGCCACGATTCGAACAGGGCGCGGGCGACACGGCGGAAGGAGCGCGCGAGCCAGAGATAGCCTACGCCGCGTGGACATGGCCCTTCTCTCTCGCCTCCAACCCAGCAGGCCCCCTGCGAAAATCGAACTCCCCTAACTAGAATCTGCTCAGGAAGAAGGAGAAACAAAAAGCGTGATAAACAAACGACTTCATTTACAGCAGATGCTCATGTTCATCAAACGACTTGTTCATTTACAAAAGGCCACGAGGCCGAATACGATACACATAAACAAAAAACGGGCCTAGCGCCCAACCGCTTTTCGGGCGGGAGGAGCAGCAGCGTCAGCGGTGTCCGGGAAGAGGAACTCCTCGAAGGCCTCGGCGAGCGACCCGCGGCGTCGGCGGCCGAGCGCATCCACACGCTCCATGGCCACCTCGTCCTCGACACCCTCGGGAACGATGTACCCCTCCGCCAGCGCCTCGAAGTTAACCTCGTAGTGGGACCGCACCACTCCGAGGGCCTTCTGGACACCCAGCTGCAGCGCCCGGCGCATCCGCTCGGTGACATGGCCACCAAGAGCACGCGGACGGCCGACCGTGGAGCCGCCGCCCGGGCCTCGCCCTCCTCGACGGAGCGGCGGTGTCTCGAGGGCCGCATCGCGCGGCCTCCCGCAACTCCCCGCCGGAGGAATTGTAGGAAGCTCCGCGCCGCCTCGGCCCGCTCGCCCGCATGCCCCGGGCGGTGCGCAAGCCCGGAAACGCCAAGGCAAGAAAGAAATCGAAAAAAGGGAATGCGAGTTCCCAAATGAAAAACCAACAAAACAAGAGTCAAACAAAGGCTCACCTTCGACTTGCTTCCTCTCCATCTCGAAGTCCCGCGCACGGCCTCGACCGACGCCTCGAGGCGCCGGACGGTTTCGCCTTGCTCGCGGAGGGCCAGCTCCTGGTTGGCGTTGCTGATGCTGAGCATGAGCACCTCGTCCTCGACCTTGGAGAACGCGGTGTTCCGCTCCTCCACCGACTTCCGCGTCACCTCGTGGGCGGCGCGCTCCTCGCTCCCGCCGCACGGGCGTCGACGAGGGCGGCCTCGCCCCCCGCCGAAGCCGCTCCTCGGCCCCTTGGCGGGCGGTGCTCTCTTGCAGAGCCGCTCCTCGCCGACGACGAGGGCCGCGGCCTTGGCGTCGAGGGCGGCCTTCGTGTCGTCGGCCTCCTTGGCGCGTCGCTCCGGCCCCCGCGTGCCCGCTCCTCGCCCCCGGCGCCGTTGCGCCCGCGCCCCCTCAAGCGACGTGCGGAGCTCCCGGGTTTCGGCGCGAGCGGGGCCACCTCCGCCTCCCGCCTGGCGGCCGCTCCGCGTCTTCTCCAAGTCCGAGCGCGCATTCCACGCCGCCTCATCACGATCGATGAGGGCCGCGCGAACCCGCCGAGGCTCGAGCGACGCGCCGTGTCCCCGCCCCCGAGCTCTCGGGGAGCTCGTCGTGCCGGGCCGGGCCCGATACGCCGCCCAACCGTCCGCGTCCCAAGGGCGTCGGCAAGCGCGTCGAAAGCGCCGCACCGCTCCCCGGAGCCGGTGGACCCCGGCGTTCACCCGGTCGAACGCATCGTACTTGTCGTGGGCGCGGCGCTCGAGCTCCCCGACATCCACGGACCAAAGTCCGTAAGCACTACGGCACGAGAGCAAGACACAAAGACGAGAAGAATGGGAAAGCAAGCGACGACACCCTACCCGAAAGACGCGCCATGCGGGGCCGCCGTGGACCTCGCCGCCTCGTTCGGGGCGCGGCTGAGCGTAGCGCCGTGGCTCCGAGCTCGCCCCGCTAGCTCCCGCTCCCCCCGGGCGTCGCAAACGCCGGGGGATCATCGATGGCCCCCTCCACCGGGCGGGCGGCCGGCGTGGGAGGACGAGGCCTCGCGCCGTGTCCTCGACCCCCCCCACCACCGGTGACCCTCGCGCCGCCCTCACGAGGGCCCCCTCCCCCGGGGCTCGGGAATTCGTGGGCCGCCGGCCCACCGATCCCATCCGGGCGGCGGAGAGTCGTCCGAGACCTCCACCACCTCCGCTTGCGAACGCCGGCGGGCGCCGCCGCTCGTGCCGCCTCCACCGGCGCCTCCGCCGCGTCTCCGTGGCCGCGGGCGCCCGGCATGGCGCCGCGGCCACCACCTCCTCGGCCGCGCCTCCCGCAGCCACGGGCCCGCGGGTTGCTCCCGCTCCGCCTCCTCCACGCGCGACGCCCCCGCGGCCGCGCCTCCACCACCGCCGCCGCCGCGGCGGCCGCACCCCCCGCGACGGCCGCGCCGGCCGCTCCTCGCAACCGCCGGCCGCGCCGCACGGGCCGATCCGTCGGCCGAGGCCTCGGGGCCCCGGCCGCACCTTGCGAGCTCTCGCCCGCCGCCGCCGTGCTTGTCCCCGCCCGCGGCGCCCTCGACGAGCGCCGCCGGGTAGGGATGGACGCGTCCGTCCCCGGCACCTTGGCGGTGCGCGAGAGGAGGAACGGTTGGCACCACCCCCGCACAGCACGGATAGAAGGTTAGGGCACCCGATCATCGACAAATCAAACCAAACGAAAAAAGACAAAGCTCCTTACCTCGAAGAGGAAAAGGCCCGTTTCCTTTTCCTCGAAGCCTCGCCGGATGAGGCCGGCGCGGCCGCGCGCTCGCCGCCGCGTCTCCCCGACGGCGCGCCGCCACGCGCGCGGCGCGCCCGCCCCGCGCACGGCCGCGCCCGATGACGCACCTCCCGACGACGCGCCGCGCGCGCGTGCACGCCGCCCCGCGTGTGGGTGTGCCCGCCGCCGCACTCCCCGACGACGCCGCCGCGCGCGTGGACGCGCCTTCCCCGCGCGCGCGCACGCTCGATGCGCGCGCCGGCGCGCTCGCCGTGCGCGCCCCCCGACGAGCGCGCCCGGCGCCTCCCGCGGCGCGCGACGCCCTCGATGTCGATGGCCCGGTGGCGGGCGCCGTTGCGCCCGCCCCGTGCGATGCCGCCCTCGCCGCCGGCGCCGGCTCCGGCGACGGAGGCGCAGTCGCCACCCGTCGAGGGGCCCTCCCCCTCGCCCTCTTCCTCTTCGTCCTCCTCCGAGGACGAGAACTCCCTCGGTCCCCGGGAGGAGAGCCCCGCCTCCTCGCGCCGTCGGTACTCCGCGGCCCGCCGGCCGCGACGCGCTTGACGTCGCCCCGCGTGCTCCCTCTTGCGCGCCGCCCACTCCCGCCGCCGCGCGCGCCGCCCGCCCGGCCGCGCGGGAGCCTGGGGTAGGCGGGACGGACTTGGCGATGGTGAAAGTCACCGCTTGTACACGGAAGCAACAAGGGCGCGTCAGAGGCAAAGGCAACGCTAAGAACCAAAACAAAATCAAGAACCACACTCACCAACGGGCCGGTGGGGAGCATCTCGAGGTCCCACGGGGTCCGACCCGCGTGCGGCGGCACCCGGGTGTCGACGGCGCTCCGCGCCCGGTGAGCGCGTACGCCGCTCGAGGGGCGTCGAGAGCATCCGCGACCTCACCGAGTCAACGGGATTGGCCGCCTCTCGTCATCTCGAAGATGCGTAGCGGCCTCTCCATCAACGCGCACGATCCGCCGGTGATGAAGGAAGGCGAGGACGCCCATCGCGTTCAGCCCCATCTTCGCCAGCGCCGCAGCCGGCGGCCAGACCGACTCCCCGCCGTCTCCGATGCCGGGCCGTGGACACTCTGTAGCCCCAGGAGTCGGCCTCTCCCTTGAACACCCGCCCGGTGTAGGGGGGAGGCCGGGCTCGCATTGCGCAAGTAGAACCATCCCCGCTCCCACCCCGGCGTTGTTCGTCGTCATGGTGCGGGGATGTAGACGTCCTTGAACCGCCCCCGCAGGCAAGCGACATCCCGCCGGCGCGCATCGCGCGGCGGGTCCCCGCTCCGACGTGGGCCGCGTGATGAGCTCCGCGCGAAAGGTGTACCCGCAGCTCCCGCCTGACCGGGACCCCCGGGTACCCTTCGCGCACGCCCACGAATGTGGCCGCCCGCGAGATCGCGTTGGGGGCGAAGTTGTGCAGCCTCCACTCCGTAGTGGTGGCACATCGCCCGCATGAAGGTGCTCGCCGGCGCGCGTTGAAGCCCCGCTCGTGGTAGCGGATGAAGCTCACCACGTAGCCCTCCGGCGGGTTGGGCTCGCGGTCCCGCGCCGGCGGCACGATCCACTCCGCCGGACATCCGTCTTCGTTGGCCGCCAGCTGGCCGGCGGCGACCAGCTCACCAAGGGCCGCCCGCGTCACCGTCGACCTCTCCCGTGCATACGGCTCCGGGATCCTAAGGGGAAGCTGAGGCGGCGCCATGAGGAAGGACGAAGGAATGCGAGGACGGAGAACGAGGAACGGAAGAAAAGCCCTAACGGCGACACCGCGCGGTGGCAAGAGCTAGGCGAAGACAAAGGGGCGGGGACCGAAAATGGTGAGGCGTCAAGGTAAAAAACCGCCGTCTCCTCCACCCCCTCCGATTTATAAGCCGACGGGCGAGCTCTCCGGAGCGCACGCCCCGCTAGCATTAACCGGCAGGGAATCTCTCCTTCGCGTCGACGGGCGGGCCCCACCACGACCGCAGCGGCCACGCCCACCGCAGCGGGCCATCATTACGGCAAAGACCCGCAGCCGACCGAGGCGAAGCGGTCACATCCGCCTACCACGCCGCCCACTACGCGCGCGCGCGCGCGCGCGCGCGCCTAAAAAGGCGCGCCCGCGCCGCAAACCCGCGGCCACGATCGCAAGGCATTTAAAATAACCGGGTCCCTTGCCAAGCAAGGAGAACCCTCGAACGGGGCGAACTCCCGGCTCAAGACCGTGGGCAACCCTCGATGGGATATCGACGTGAGAAGGTCGCCCGGACCTCGCTCGATGTAGGGCGGTGCACCGCGGGTACCCATGCCACGTAAGACCCTCGAGCGGGGCGAGCCCTCGCTCAAAGCGAATCCAACCCTCGATGGGATATCGACGTGAGAAGGTCGCCCGGACCTCGCTTGATGTAGAGCAGACACCGCGGGTACCCATGCCACGTAAGACCCTCGAGCGGGGCGAGCCCTCGCTCAAAGCGAATCCAACCCTCGATGGGATATCGACGTGAGAAGGTCGCCCGGACCTCGCTCGATGTAGAGCAGGCACCGCGGGTACCCATGCCACGTAAGACCCTCGAGCGGGGCGAGCCCTCGGCTCAAAACGATGTCAGCCCTCGAAGGGATACTGACGTGAGAAGGTCGCCCGGACCTCGCTCGATGTAGAGCGGACACCACGGGTACCCATGCCACGTAAGACCCTCGAGCGGCGCGAGCCCTTGGCTCGAGACAAGATCGACTCTCCAAGGAAGGGCACATACGCCGTGCTACCAACCAAGACCTCGAGGGCCGGCTCGCCCGCACCCCTCGATGGCCGCAAACGTGAAAAGACGGGGCCGCCCGTGCGCCACCCCCGCACGGCCCTACCGATCGAGGTTCGAAGCCCGACCCTCGACGGGTTCGAACAGCGCCACAGATCGCAGTTAGGGACGACGAGGGCACGCGCATTCGAGCCGTTCCTCGAGCCCGCCGGCCGTGGGTGCCCCACATGTCGTGTTCGAGAGCCGCCGAGGGCGCCTAGCCGGGGGGATCCCACCGAGGGAGAGCTTCCGCGCCCTCGGTCCCCATCGAACGGGACCGAGCCCCACCTAGCAAACCCACGCAAGTGGACGTGTCTCCGGACCGCGCAGCCCTACCCTTATCGAACGGGGCATGGACGTCCACTTGAACCACCCGCTAGCGCCTCGACGAGGAATCCGCAATCCGCGACCCGCTCGATGGGGGTTGCGGAAACCTCACCCTCCGTCCCGCGAGGGACGGCGAGGGCGCGCAAAAACAAGTCGCCAAGCTCTACCCGATCGCCTCGAACGGGCCAAGGCTCGGGGCTTGGCGCACGGCTACACCTCCTTGAAATTGCACCCACCGAGACAGGCCGCGTGCGTGCACCCCCGAAGCCGGCCGAAATACCGCCGATGCCGGTTGGCATATGTGCCACGCCTCTCGACCAAAATTCTCGCGGTTAACCCCCACAGAGCACCCACACCCCCGCAGGCTTCGGGGGGCTAGACCCGCGGGTCCGCCGACGCGGCCCCACCGAAAGCGTTCGCAAACAAGGAGGGAAGAACGTCCTATCGCAGGTTTCCGCACCGCGGGAGCCTCAATGGCAAACCCACGCATGCTCGGGGGCCACCGTCGGGGACAGCCCTAGAGGTCCCCTTAAACAATGGGGAAAACCTCACTTAAAACCCGCAACGAAACCCAAATACGTTAAGCCTAACCATGCAGGTGCCTAACCATGCAGGACACGGCCCACGGGGGACTCCGACGGCCCATCGAGACGGCCCGCGAAAGGACCCCCTCGAACAAGCTTCGCCCCCGCCGAGGGACAAGACTCCCTTCGGCGGGCACCCCCCCCGCTCGAGGGGCGCATTTCCCCAAGCGGCTCCGCCGCTCGAGGGTACGCCCCCGCCCTCGGCCGGGTCCGACACGCCGAGGGAGCCCCTCACGCGTGCGCCGGCCCCGTACACGGCATTTAACGCCCGACGCCGCAGACGCCGCCATCATGCGCCCGGCTCGCGCCCCGTGCCGCCGCACCAACTCCCCGTGGGAGGAGCCCATCCCCACCACCGTGGAGGGGGACCGTGCGGTACGGCCGTGTCGTCCCGTGACACCGCGCGCCTACCGCAAAGATGGCGAACGCGCCCGACCCTCGAAGGGGGGCCGGCGCACCCTCGATTTCACTTTCCCGTGACCCTACGGTTAGGTGGAGGCGCTAGGCCGGCGGATTGCCATCCCGGCCACCGTAACGGCGTGGCCGCCGTACCCACGCGTGCGGCGCACGCCGACCCCCGTAGCAACGACTCCAGCCCCGTGAGGCGCGTTGGGAAGGAACGCCGTTCGCTCGCCCCCCGTACTCCGTACAAGCTTGCGCGCACCGCCCCCCGAGCCTATCGAGGACATCACCGCCATCCGTTGCTCTCCTACCCTCGAACCGCCACCGTTCGGGTACAAGTCGTGCCATGATGACCAAATCGCAGCGGGGATCGCCCGACGGCCGCCCACTCTACACCGTAGCACGTCGCACTTCTCCACATAGCTAGGTAGCGCGGCGCGCATGTAACCCGCTGCCCCCTTGATCTATAAAAGGGGAGGCGAACCCCCAGCCGCGGGGGACGAACGAACAGAGACACGAGAACACTTCACACACCACGTACTCATTCTCATTCTCCCACAACATCTTCAGCCACTCCTCCAGGGACTTGGAAGCCACGCTTCCTCTCCCGCCTTGCTTGTATTTGCCCCACTACAAGCACCCCCGGTGCTAAGTAATATAGTGCCCCGAGCACGCCCCTGCTGGACGTACGGCCCCCTCGGCCGGAACCAGGATAAAAACCCTGTGTCACTTGTTGCTTAGCATCGACCATTGAGGGATAGACCTCGGCGCTATCTACTGGTTAGTGTCGGGACCATATTCCGCACCGACAACAAGGTAGTGTGCCCGACCGTAGGTGAACTGATCTCTACAACCCTATCTGCTATATCTAGAACCACCTTATGTTGGGTCATCCAATCCATTCCCAAGATAACATCCATGCCTTCCAAATTTATGGTGATAAGATTTGACTGAATATTCTTACTTCCCAATTTTAAAGGAACTCAAAAGTTACTATGTGAGAAGAGATATTTCCTCCTGGCGTGATAATTTTATAAGTCGATTTGGTTTGCATTCCTTTTAGACCCAACTTGCCTAAAAGGTTCTCACTTATGAAACTGTGGGTAGCTCCAAAATCAAATAAAATCTTAACAGGAGTATCATTGATAGAGAATATACCTGTGAGCACTGAAGCTCCCTCTGGAATGTCACTCATGGTGGTGAAGTTCAGCTTGCCTTGGCGTACTTACACCATAGGCTTCTTAGCCGGAGTGGCAGGCTTGTTCCCTACACCTTGATTCTGCGGGTTGGGCTTGATCTGCCTGGGTTTGGGGCAATCGCTGATGTAATGCCCTGGTTGACCACAGTTGAAGCAACGACGATCACCAACGTTGCGAGGAGGTGCATTAGGCTTCAGAGCCTGCTGCTGAGCATTTCTGAACTGGAAGTTCCCTGAGGGTTTGCCCTGGGATGGCTTCATCGTCCAGCGTCCAGTTGAAGATTGCTGGGATGGGTTTGGAACATTCTTCTTCACAAAGCGAAACTTCTTGTTAGTTCTGCTTCCCGGAGCAAAACCAGACGGTCTCTTTTTGTCCCGGTGGGCCTTTTTCATGGCATCCTCTTGGGAGATAGCCTTGTTCACAAGCTCATGGAAATTTTCTGGCTCAAGCAGGTTCAGTCGCTCGTATAGCTTGCCATCTAGCCCATCACGGAACCTCTCCATCTTCTTTGCATCAGTCTACATGATGCCCACCATATTGACACAGGCTTAAACTTCTGGGCGTAACGGTACACCGTATTAGAACCCTGCTTAAGGGCCAACAACTCCCTCATCTTTCTATCCATTAAACACTTGGGATGTGATGGCTCTTGAAGGCTTGCTTGAAATCATCCCAAGTTATAGCACGCCCTCGCTGCATGGACTTGAAATGATCCCACCACATTAAAGCTTCTCCTCGCAGTTGCAGAGCTGCGACGTTGGCTTTGTGCTCCTCGGAGCAAGGCATCACAAAGGCAGAGAATTTTGCCTCGATGGCCTTGATCCAAGCCTCAGCTTCCAGGGGGTCTTCCGCCTTGGAAAAGGTCGGTGGTTTCGTCCCGATGAACTGAGCGTACGTGGTGATCTGATTAGGCCCCTCATGATTGGCCCCGTGTGGCGGACCTCGGTTAATCTGCTGAGCGATCTGCTGCTACGTCTGCAAGATCTGGCATAGCACCTCGGTTTGCGTGGCCATGAAGGCCTCCGATGGTGTCATGGGCGGCGGTGGCAGCAAGTCACTGCTACCGTTCGCTCCGAACCCGTTGGGAGAGCTGCGCGTGGTTCCCACCATCTAAAATGCGAGCCTTTATTAGACACATAGCCAAAATCTTACTCAGAAATGATGACAAGTGCAATCATACATAACCATAGTTTATTTGCATTCATATGATGATGACAGCAACAGTCGAAAGATATCATGCAACCAAATTAAGATTCATAAAATCATTCTTCAATCATAATTAGAAGATACGATAACTCGAGTCCCTCGAGCTAGCCTTCAACTCGTGGCGAATTTTCCCATTTCGCGCGTACGGAGAAGGTAACATGCGAATACTCACCAAGTCGCCTTTGGCCACTGAACGACACTCACCAAAAATGTCGCAGTTCTCTCATTAATATGCGAAAATGCTTAGTGTTGGCGAGCGCAGTTACGGTAACACTCGACACACTTGGTTAAACAACTCGCACAAGGTCTCAATAGCTCGGTTGAATCACAACAACTCAAGTCGAAACACAAAGTACTTAAGCATTCTTTATTATAACACAATGGATAGGGGTCCAAGGACACTACAATACTCAAATCTGAAAACATCATGATACAACTGAGTTACAATGCAATCGCATTGTACGACGACATACTCCTAAGCTGACTGCCACAATCATCCCGAAGATGACACCTACGAGCTCATTTCTTCTTGATGTCGTTCACTGGCATCCTAGTTACCCACTGAAGCACCACTGCCTGCAGGTGAATCTGGTGGAGTCGGTAACGGCGATCCAGCCTGGCTCGTCTGATCCAAACCGGACTAACCCTGCTGCTCCTTCGGGTGTGCTTGTAGTGGAGGTAGTGGTTGTAAGGCCACTATAGCCTGTAGGGCTGCAACCCCGCACCTCGGCCTCTTCTACCCGCCGCCGCATGTCGGCAATGTTCTCGCAAGAGCATCAACCTCTCAATCTCATACGCATCGGCATTCTCCTCCGGGGTGTGAACTTCCGCCTCCGCATCTACAATCCTCTGCAGCGCGGTCGCCTCTCTCTAACTCTAACCGGAATCTCCCCGGCACACACCTGTCATTCTCCCCCGCCGCATCCGAGTAAGTGTAAAGTTTAGCCGCCGGTGGGCCGCCGATAGCCGCCGCTAATCCCGCCTAGCCGCCTCCGGACACTGCCTGATAATCGCTGCGGTGTTGTAACGCAGCCCCTGAAGTGTGAAAACGACGTTAAGACAACGAGCCAACGTCTGAGTGACATCCAGCGGCTCAGCTAACAACAGCAGCTCCCGTAGGTGATCCATACGGTCCAGCAAGGCTGGGTCGTGAGGACTCAGCGGGAAACAGCCCGAACGGAGACAGAGCTACCACAGTAGGGTTGTGGTCACAGAAGTCCGTCAACACTCGGAGAGCGGCTGACTCGACGGTCTCATGGGTAATAAAACCCCAATAGACAAAGCTCAAGTCGAACCAGTCGGCGTGGTCCGGGTGTGGCAGTACAGTGATGATCACCCTGCAACGGGGAACGCCCAAGCACGCGAACTCGAACACCTCGTAAGTCGGTGGAGTGGTGTAGCCAGCGGCACTGAGTGCTTCCCACACAAGGCGTGGACAACCCTCCCAGTGCAACCTGTTGGTACGGATCATACCGTCAGCGTCGAACTCGTGAAACACGGGGAAAGCCATCTGTACAAAAATGTAACACATGTCAGGCCTCAAAGAGAACAGCATGTCAAATGGTGAAGTTCTGGCAGCTGTGAATAAAAATTCATAACCAAAAATCCAGAACCCTATAAATTTCCCCCAGGTTTTCCGGCTGCTACAACGGTTCTTTTACTCACTTTTGGTTTTCAAATGGTTGAGCTAGATCAAGGAAACAAAGTGGAAGGATGCAATGTCTAGATGTGCCTAGAAAGGTGTAAGCCAAACTGAAAACGTTGATCGAATTTGCAAACAAAAACTAGACTTGGAGGAGTAACTTGTTTTAGCATACCGGGTTAAGTAATTCCTAGCACGTGGTACAAAACAAGACGAACAAGCTTTTACAAAATTTTGGTAGCACAACACCTATGCATAAGAGGCACTCTATTTTTACAAAAAGCACACACTAGTATAATCTTCCTTAGAGAGCATACGGAAATCCTGTTTTGGGCCCATTTTAGTTGTTTTGATTTTTAGTATGCATGCAAGACGTTCTATTCGACTTCACATGGCATTCAAGCCAAAATCGAAGTTAGTGCCGGTGGCAAGGCTTTTACTCGTCTCTCCCTATATTATCTAGTCGAGAGCTATACGGTACTCGCCTAGCGACTAGCGAAGCGCTATTATGTACCTACAGAAAACGAACCTTTCGTGCCAGCACGTCACGAAAGCGTCCCCATACATCACCGCTCACTATAGAAACGGTATCCATGCGTTAAGCCGCTGCATTGACAGCGTCCAACCTCGGACACCCTCCGTTTGAATGGAGTGTATCCTTGCCTCGCATACTCGACATGCAGAATGCTCACGTATGAAAAACGCGGCGACACACAACTTACAACCAGACGCGAAGATGGGATCCGTGGAATGGATCACTCCATCAACCCTCACAATTCCCGTGATGCGACACAGCACACGTATAAAACACGTGGCTCATCTAGTTTGGTTGTGCAAGAAAGTAAGTCCGACATAAAGTAAATGTGCTGGAAGTTAGCAAGATAAACCATAGGTTAAAAGCCACCTGAAAGAACCCAAAAATTCCCTCTAGGGCCTCTCAGTCTAGTTTATCCTTAGCGGACGAACGTGTTTTGGAAAATCAAACAATCTTGGCAAATTTTATTCAAAAACCAGTGATTAAGGTTATTAATTAATCTCTGGTGCATATAATTGCTCTGATGCCAATTGTGACAACCCGCCCAGGAAAATACCGTACTATTGCCTAAACCAGTCCACTTTGGTCATTAAGCAATAACAAAGTATCATCATGTCGGTAGTCGCCGGGTTAACGCCTGGTAAATCACTTCAATAGCAACAAGGATCGACATATATGCATTAAAACTCACGCGAAGGCGAGTGCAGAGATACAACATAAATAACATCCGAAATTTACCCCGAAGGGTTTAATTATTACAAACCGAAGTTTTTGTCATAACGACGAAGTTCAGAGTTTTCGAAACAGCGGAAATCAACTAAGCGAAAAAACGAGAACACCACGGGAGGCCGCCCATGATGCCTTCGGTCGTCATCCTCCACCCACTCCGGCCTCCCACGGCGGGATCTCTCCGGGCCACACATCACCGAAAGCCTTACCTGGATCAACATATTATAGGAAGGCTAAGTATACTAATACTCAGCAAGACTTACCCGTCGGTGATAACTACTAAACCAACTCTAGACATGAAAGGCTTTTGGTCACTGGGTTTCTTTTACTGAAAAGTAACAAAGAGTATGTCCTTACTTTCAAGATTTTAGCACCAGTTCTAGGGGGATTATTCTTTACTATATTAGCCATCTAATACAGACAAGGTTGTACCATACAATTAACCAAGCATAAGATTCATCAACTTCCATCATTAGGGATCTCATGGCTAGTGGAGTAAGTAGTCTCAAATGACGGTGAGAGCTCGACAATCGATTGATTCAAACCTTGCAAGGTAGACCTAAACAAACGGTGGGATGCCCCCGCGAGGACAACCACCAAGCGGTTCCCAAAACTCTTCGGGTCGGGATCGAATCTTACAGTCTTTGGTGCAGGCTATCCAGAATACCCCGCGAGGCACCTAGACTCACCATACACCACTGGTAGCTAGCCATGAGACGCATCCCAAGATGAGTAATAGTAAGATCCCTTGCCGCCTCATTAAGGTACTAGGCTTACCGGTCCCATTCACGACAAGTGCTTAGTACGTTCAAACACTTAACCCACAATAGCCATTGGACCGGAGTCCACATCCCATGCTCTTACCACATGACCAATCCATTTAAAGAGATCTTGTGATTCCTATCTAGGAACCTATTCTTGCGAGTGACGTCATCACCCGACTTGTAGCGGTCCTATAGCTTAGCAGCTATCGACCTATCATTCTAGTAAGGACACAGGTACCTAGGGATCATGCATCTAAGGTTCCATACAACTCCTGAACTTAAATGCACAAGCATCCATAGATAATTGTAATAATAACTTTGAAAAAAACTAGGTCATATGCATCGGGGCTTGCCTTCGTCAGCAAGGTTAGCTTGAGCACCCTCGGTGTCACCGAGTACTTCCACGTACTGCAGAGCAGCTTCCGCTTCTCCTCCCTCGGCTTCCGGGATAAGCGAGTAGTCACCGTCAGGAAGATCTACACGGAATGCAATGCAGGGTTCAGGTGATGTGACAGCTTATTTATCTTATCCAACTCTTGTTGGTCATATTCACCTTAACAAATAATTAACTATTACTTTCTTTTTATGAAGGTTATTATTGATATGGGTTTCATTCCTTTATTACACACTGAAATTAATGCTTCCTTTTATACTTGTTATTCATGCAAAGGTTTAACCCTTTTACCTCTCTCTAGTAACGGTGTATACAAAGATAATTATTTATAAATTAATTCTTCAACAGCAAGGGTGTGTTTTTAGCCCTTAACCAAGTTTGACAACATTTCACAAAAAGGGGTAAAAGAATGTAGAAGGCATTTTCCTAATTTAATCAATCTTTAATCTATACAAGACCTTTAAAGCTTTTAACCAAACACTATTCACCAAAAATTTAAAGGAAGGTTTCTCAAGCATCACCACATCCATACTGAGACACTGGACTCACATGCAAAGTTTGAAAGCTAGAAAATAAAATACTTTGGAAAATAACAAAGACTAGCTACAAAACAATTTAAATGCATACAAAAATAAATAAGCATCAACATGCTCCAATCTTCCTTATGCATGCTCTCTGGTCCTAAACCATCCTAGAAAACCAGCAAGCACACCTAGAACCACTACTGATCTTGCTTTATTAAATTACAAAGGAAAACATACATTTATTACGAATAAATAATTCTGATCATCCAAAAATTGTGATTAATTCCCAGAGGTGTGTCTTGGCAGGCAGCATGCACAAGTTGGGCACAGAAACATAAATATTTTTAGCTACAAAAATCATCTAGGCGGATTCTGCTTAAATGGAAAACAATTCATATAAAATGATTTACTTCATAAAGTTGTACGATTTTTGTCATGGGAGCTATTCATGACATAATACACAACATATCCAAAAATTGTACACAGAGGATTTATAGATTTTGAGATATGGCAGATCTAGGTTTTTCACATTCCTATTTCTCATGCTAAAAATATCAAGAATCACACCATGTGAGTATAACAAAAGTTGTAGTGCTCGACACATTAAGTTTGGTTCATGCTAGAAGTCAAGAGGTGCTTGAAGTTGTTTTTGCGGGTATTCTCGTGCCACACCGGTCCGACCGGTGAGGCGCACCGGCTCGACCGGTGTCACCCGGTGAAGTACGATGCTCGACCGGTCCGACCGGTGTCACCTGTGAAGTCCAGTGCCTGACCGGTCTGACCGGTCACCACCACCGGTCTGACGGTGGAGCACTGTCAGCTCAAGTGTTCGGGGAGAAAGAGTTTAATTTGGTCGTCATGCCTATTCACCCCCCCCCTCTAGGCGACGTCAAGGTCCTTTCAATTGGTATTAGAGCTTGGTGCTCCGATTCGAGCTTAACTGCTTGGAGTTCTTCGATGTCGACAACTTGTGAGGTACCGTTTGAGCCTCTAGCTCTAGATGGCTCAAACTATTCTTCTAGGTGCTCTAATGTTCTCATTCCACTTAAGGTTTTGGGTCCTACCGCTGAGAGAATTATGGTTGCGAGTATCCTTTCAAAGGATGAGACATGTGTCTCGCCAATGGACTTGGAGAAGAAGCAACTCAATGCCGTTATTACTAATCTTTTGTGTAGCTGTGTATGTAGAGAACTAAAGTATCTTATACTAAAGAGCAAAAAGATTTGCGAAGATGCTCATCTCATTTGGAAATTACTACTTGAATTGGTAAACACCAAATGGGATGAAATCGAGAACGATGATGAAGATGAGTCAGTGGAGATGTGCCCTACCTCTACAACATCCACTGATCACCAATCATCAAACCCCGAGCAAAAAGAAGATCAAAGGAGCGAACACGCCATCCCTCTGCAGGGACCAGTCAGACCGGTGACACCCACCGGTCAGACCGGTGCCAGCAGGGGCACTCCAACTTGCTTGATGGCCAAGAAGGAAAAGAAGAGCAAGAAGAAGAGACAAGCCAAGGGGGCTAAGGGCTTGAAGCATCAAGCTCTCCTTCAAGAGAACTTGAACTTCTCAAATCCGAGCTTGCATCCTTGGTTTGTAAGTATGAAACTTTGGCTAACAACTATGATCATGACATCAAATCCTTTGCATGTAGAGCTAAAATAGAAGAAGAAGCCAATGATGATCTAGAAGCCAAACTAGTGAAGCTCACTAGTGAGCATATGGTTCTACAAGCTAATCACAATGAACTTGAACATTCCTATGAGAAGCTCGTCGATTCTTATGCAACACTAGAGATAGCCCATGAGGTTGTGCTTTCGTCGGTAAAATCTATACACCCTCTATCTCACACATGCAAATGCTCACAAGTTCAAGTTAATTTATCTTGCGCTAATGATTGTTTGTCTCAAGCAAGCCAATCTAGCGTTGAGCATGTACTTGTAGAATCTTGTGATGACCTCATTGCTGAAGAAAATGACAAACTCAAGCAAGAGATTGAAAAGCTACAAAAGGATTTGTATGTATTGAAGGAGAAGAGCGAAGTGCAACCTTCTCAAGATAACCGTGAAAGCATGGTGAAGAAGCTTGAGAAGGGATCAACCGCCACTAGATCAACTCCTCAACAACATACAATGACCCACAAGAACAAGATTCAAGAAAAGAGCAAGGTTGGGCAAAACAAATCCCAATATCGCCCAATCAAGTACAAGACACAAGAGTCACTCTCCAAGAAGCCTAGAAACTCAAACAAGTGGAGGGTGTGCTACAAGTGCAGAGAGAAGGGACAATTTGCTGACTCGTGCCCAAATGCAACAGTGGGCAGTGGCACTGACCGTGGCTGGTCAGACCGATGCATGCCACCGGTCAGACCGGTGCCAGTCAGGGTAGACCCACTTCAAACAAACAAGGCAAGAAAGCTACCTTCTCCAAGAACAAGACTCAGAAACAAGCATGGAAAAGAAATTGCAAGGAATGATATGACCAACAAGAACAAAAGTCGCATTTGCTATGAATGTCATCAAAAGGGTCACATGGGCAAAGATTGTCCAAATGGTAACATTCCTCAATCAAGCTTAGTCAATTATGATTTCCATAAGCTTAGGAACGATAAGAATGGAACTTGTGCTATAAGGGAGATTAGTTCACCTCGCTATAGCATGAGAGCTATTTGGGTTCCTAAGCACCTTGTGACTAACCCAATAGGACCCAACAAGTGTTGGGTACCAAGAAATGCTTACTAAGCTTGCAGGTTGAAAGAGATGCATTGAGCACATGGTTGGAAGACTTGGAAATCATGATGGATTCAATTGACCATGTGAAGGAGAAACTCATATCAATCTTGAAGTCAACGTCATATCAGTAACTAATACGCTTTGATTGAGTCTAAGTCGCTCTTGGTCCTTGGTGAACACTCATGTGACGCTCTTCTTGCATGAGCAAAACATGAGGTAGTGACTTTGACTATTTTATGAAAATTTACTATCTCATGCCATTCGATGCTTTTAATGGCTCTCTAGTAGAGTATTGCCCTATCCATGTTGCAGGATTTAAATTAGTGACACATTCACGCATTCAAGGAAAAGGAAGAAAAAATCACCAAAAAAGGTGTGAACTGGTGGTGGTCACCGGTCTGACCGGTGTAAACCCAGTAAGAGCACTTAGGTGGGTGACCCGGCACCTGTGACCGGGTGACCCGGTACGCCTCTGTATGCTGCAGGGTGAGCCGACTCCTATGGCCGGGTGACCCAGGGTTGACCCAACTTTAGTGGAAATGGTGATTTGGCGTCAAAGGTTATGAGAGACTCAACATATTTCAATTAATAAATCATTTATGTGTTGTGACCAAGTTTGGAATGAGCCTCACCAAGTTCTTAATTGGACAAAGTGCTTTGTTGAAGAAAATTCGAAATCTCTAGCACTATTAAAGGGGGGAGCTCATTACAACACTTGAGTCACTTGTGGGACTAACAATTTCTTCTAAGTGATCTTGTAGTCTCATTCCTTTGTGCATCCCGAAGGAAGCTCTTGACAAGCGTAACTTCCAAAAGAACAAGTAAGAGCTAGCGTCATTCAAAATTTAAATATATGCACAAATGAAATGGTCTTAAGGCAAAGGTATGTTTTCATGAACCTCAATGAAATACCGTAATGCATCTAGGCCATAATACCATGCTAGTGTGCCATCTCTAGCTTGTAATTGCTTCAAGTGGATTTCTTGTGCGCCTCTCTAGATATTTGGTTGATATCTTTATTTCCACTCGTCTTTGTGACTCGAGGATGAAGATATGAGCCAAATATGCTTGTTAGGACATTCATTTGAAGTGGATGCATGCACTTTGTGACATAGGATAGACTTTTCGAAAAATCAACTAGCATGTATAGGAAGTGTGCTCACTTTGAAAAATATTTGGTTCTTGGTCTTAGTGACCCAATCAACTTAATTGTGACTATAGTTCTCTTTGTTTGATTGATGGCTAGTCACAATTAAGAAGATTTTCTCAAGTCCCTAAAATCCATCTTTATCTATCTCTCTCTCTCTCTCTCTTGGAAGGATCAAGAATTTTCGAATAACTTGGATTATCCTCCACTCTTTTAAGAATTGATGATTGTTGGATCAATATCAACTCTCTATCTCAAATCCAAAACATCTAAAAAGGTTGGGATGGAAATCTCCCTTTGTGGCTCAAAATCATTTTCTCAAGGGAGCACCGGTCTGACCGGTGCACATCACCGGCCTGACCGGTGATGCCCTTGAAGTCACATAATCATTCTTCTGCGACCTAAGTGGATGCAAAGTGTCTCATAAAATACCAAAAGAAGTTTTCAGAGGAGTTTACGCAAAATTGGAATGAAGAATCTGAACTTCCGAGGCTAGGTTTGTTCTACCGATAAGGCTTCTCTGTTGAACTTATCAAAATTGACGGTTCTACCGAGGAAGGGTCAGAAAAACCGATAAGCGCTCAATGGACCGACTAAGGGCAGTCACCGGTCTGACCGGTGCCCGTCACCGGTCTGACCAGTGATGCCCGACTTCAACCCGTGGGCCAACAGTGAAAATATCCTCTCTTTTACCCCTCTTCCTTCTCTCTCCTCCATTATTCACCAGTATTCACCACATCCAAACCGTGAAGACCATCCCCTCTCCCTTCTTCCACCTCTCTCAAAATCCATGGAGATTTGAAGATTCAACCAAAGAAAAGACTCAAGATTAGAAGTAAAAGGATCTCCTAAGGCCCCTCTTCACTTTCCCCTTCAAGTTCTTTGGATTCAACTGAAGTTCTTCTCTCCAAAGGTATTCAAATCTTCCTTTTACCCGATCTCCTTACATGGTGCAAAGATTTGAATTTCCATTGGTAGAACATCTTCTGAGATCACCTAGAGGACATACCTATAGATCCATAAGGTTTTGTTGGACACATTGTGAGAACCCAAGTTTTGGGGTCGGACGGCCTTCACCGGTCTGACAGGTGGCTGTCACCGGTCTGACCGGTGGCGCGTGTCAAGCCCCAAATGTTGTTTTCTCCATGTGTCTCAACACATATCTGTTCCAAGATGTCTTTTGTTCATCAAGACCAAATCTTAGATTCATAGCCGCTCAGATGGATTGTGGGAGCAATTGGCTCTGTTCTGGGTGGCACCGGTCTGAACGGTGCCCCTCGCTGGTCTGACCGGTGTGGCCCAGAGCAGACCCAATTGTTCTGAACTTTCAAGAAACATTTCTATATCAATTCAATCTTTTTCCTGGAGTCTTACACACTCTTGTCAACACTTTTTGTGACTCGGGACAGCAGTTATGGTACGGGAAAAAGAGGGTGCTAAGAAAAGAAGAGAAGAGGTGCATTCTTGCCGAGGGGCTGTCCCCGTTGACTTTGGGGAAGGGGGCAGCACTGTCAATGTCAGCGGCAAAAGGTTGAGACGTCGCTCAACTCAAGCAAGTACAGAGGATCCCGACCTAGGAGGTGACACCGGTACTAGCAGCGATGACAATGTTGAGGATGAAACCTTTCCGGGTCAGTATGAGCTGAGGAGGCTCCAGGAGGCTGGGTCTGATGATGATGACACCGACGAGGCTGAGGATGAGGATAAGGAGGATGAGGAAGAGGATGTGGATGCCATGGATGAGGATGATGATGACCAGGGTAGACTGAAAATCATGCCACCCACTTACATCTATCCTGACAGGCCAGTGAAGTACCACGGGGCAGGCATGACCAAGGCCCTAAAAAGGTTGAGAGATAAGAACCCTTATGAGGAGGCTAGGACCGCGTCGGATCCGAGGTTTTAGGCTAAGTTTCAGCAGGACTATTATGCTACGGTAATCATTAAGAAGCCCAAAATCACTCATAAGGCACAGTATGTGGATTGGGAGCACATGGCTAGAAAAAGTGATCCGATATTTGATGAAGTCATAAGCAACTGTGAGAGACAAAGGGTCAAGACACTTATGGGGTTCCGACAAAATTGGAACAAAGAGATTATAGCCAAGTTTTATGCCATAGTGCACTTTGGATACATTGATACCGAGAGGGCTATGACTTGGATGACAAATGGTCAGAAATATTCTATCACCTTCCATAGGTTCTTGAGGTGTTTTGGGGTCATGGCGGGGGACAAGGACTTAAGGAAGCTCCATGATGAAGGAGAGCTGTACAAGGATGAATTGCATATTATGTACCCGCGAGGTGAGCATGCCAACTATGGAAAGGTGAAGAATCTCTATACCTACTATGCTGCTCTCAATAGGCTCCTTAGAGTGTCTATTACACCTAGAGATGGAAACCCCTCTGAGATCACAAAGTTTCAGAAAAACTTGATGGTTGCTTAGAGGCCGGGAGCTCCAGAATTTAGTGTTGGGGATTTCATTTGGCAAGAAATCAAGCATCTATCTGAGAACCCTAAAAAGACTTGCAGCTATAGCCCCTATATCATGTATATGATTGAAAAGGATGCAAAGACGGAGTTTCCAAAAAATGTGACACACAAGCCCTTGAAGCTCAATCCTAGCAAAAATCCTCGACTTCCATATCCTAGGGTTGAGCAAGCATCTGGACATGAGGAAGGAATTTTTGAGGAGGGCACAGTTCAGCCAGATCAGCCACAGGCAGGGGCTCAGGCCGTCACCGGTCTGACCGGTGCTGAGCACCGGTCCGACCAGTGGGGTGGCTGGGAGCATGGCAGACCTCGTAGGTCCACCTCCCCTTTACGGAAGTTTCTCAATTTCATATTTGGGATGTGCAGGAGCCAGCATGACATCCAACTTGAGCAACAAAGGTCTAGAAGGGCGAATAAGCAAATGAGGGACACAATTAAGTTAATGCACAATGCTCAAGGGTTTCAACCACCTCGCTCTCCACCATCTCCCGAGTCTCCTCGGGTTGAGATACCATCCTTTGAGGAAAGGATGAGAGGATGGGCCAACTCCGACATGCTTAATAAATATGGGCCCATGTTCTTTGAGCCCGAGCAAGGGCAAGGTTCTTCATCATCGGTTCCTCCTCCACCTCCACCGTTTGCACCTCCTCCTTCAGATGTGGCAGGTTCATCCCACTTCATGGAAGAAGAGCAAGCACCTCCACCTCCTCCACCTCCCGAGCAAGGACAAGATTGGGGCGCTCGCTTCTCCGTCGAGATCTTTGGCTACAATCCATACTACTATGGTAAAAACAGCGCACCCATAGCTCATCCGTCTCAAATCACCATCTCAGATTCTATTTATCTAAACTCTCCTTTGCACTGGATTCTTGAAAATTCTCAAATATGAGGGAGCTCTCACCAGGGAGACGGATCTCAGGGACAGTGATCGGCAATTGCTTCTCCTCCAAGCCTTTCTTGGATGCTTGATGGCAAAGGGGGAGAAGATTCGGGATTAAAGTCACAAATCTGTGTTTTCTGGACTGTTGTCTGTGTTGCACCGGTCTGACCGGTGCCTGTTGGTTGTTGATAGAAGCCATGTAATAAGTTAGAACTTTATCTTAGTGGACTTGAGAACATTTGTGTGAGTGCTACTGTGTGTTTGAACCTTTGCTGTAATATTTAAGCGACTCTACTGCTTGATTGTGATGCATAAATTGAATGGTGTTTGTTGTGTTGGCTAAATGGAGCAAGGTGATCTAAGCCAGCTTGCAACCCTGACCTGATCATCTTGGACCAAATAGCACGCACTCCTGTTGATTTGTGCGGCCGACGGACTCCGACCGGTCCGACCGGTCGTGGGCACCGTCCGACCGGTGCCGCCCGGTTGTGTTGGCGGACCAGACACGGCCGACCGGCCGCTGGCACCGGTCCGACCGGTCTTTGCCCGCTCGTGCACTTCTCTTTGCTTTGTGCATATCTTGTCATACGCATCACATTTTATTTATCGCTCACACATGTTGCACTCCACTGATTCTAAGATATAGGGGGAGCTCACACGCTTATTCTTCCAAATTTGTGCTATTGGCATTTGAGGCCAACCTTTTGAAATTCAACTCAAAGCACAAATTAAGGGGGAGCTCTATCAATATCTAAGAATCTAAATGTGCTTTAATGTTTTATTTGAAAGCTTTAATCGAGTTGTCATCAATCACCAAAAAGGGGGAGATTGAAAGTGCATCTAGGCCCCTAAGTAGATTTTGGTGAATTGAATGACAAGGCGATTAAAGGACTAATGAATTTGTCTAAGGTTGTGAGCAGGTTTTCTTTATATATTCATGAGCAATCATTAAAGTATTTAATTGTGGATGAATATTATGGCTCACATTGATAAAGACAAGTATGTGGTGCAAGACTTCATGAGTTTATTGGAAGATAACAAGATAATGAGTGTACACACTATGGTTCTAAATTGGAAGCTTGCACATCCGTTGTCAATCAAGATTAAGCATTTGAAGCGGGATTTTCAAATGAAAGGTTAATTGTGTATGAAGAAAAGTGGAACTCAAAGTGGATTGGATAAGTGATGAAGAGATCAACCGAGATGTCTAGGGTGAGGGACTAAGCAATCTTTGGGGTCGTAGCTAAGCTGCCATTAGTGTTTTGCTAAGGTGAAGTTCTAGTATCCGTGGGGTCTTCAAGTATCATATTCAAACCTTAACCGAGGGAAGCATTGCAAGTCATCAACTTGTTAAGATTGGCAATATGGAGTGACCATGGATCTAAGTGTGCATTCCTATGCTATATGGAAAGATTATAAGTCACTAGCTCAAGTATGGACATACTCAAGTCAAAGGCTATGTTGAAAAGCCCTCAAGTGGATATTGATCAAGTATGGCAAGATTGATGTTGTTCAAGATCAAGAGATCAATGAAGCACTTTTAATCTTTCTTGAGTATAGGTATGTCGTATTATCAAGAGGGATGCAACTTAGCAAGTTGACCAAGTCAAAGTGCTCATTAGTTGACCTAAGTGAGATCTAGCCTTAGAGTGTGCTAACAAACCCTCCTAACCTAATCGGGGTCATTTCATCTTGGTGGTGGAGTGCTAGTTTCTTAGAAAGAGGTTTGGGGGGGTATCTCGGGCCTGACCGGTCTGACCGGTCAGAGGGACCGGTCTGACTGGTGCCGCTAGCCCAACGGCTAGTTTTTTGAACACCGGTCGGACCGGTGTGAGGCACCAGTCTGACCGGTGCCACCCGGGGACCAACGGCTACTTTTCTCTTTTGAGAGGTATAAATACCCCAAGCCTTCTTCAAGTGAGGGTTGTTGTTTCTAGTGAGTTTGCTGAGGTCCCAAGCCATTTCTAACTAGCTCTAAGCCTTAGTGGCTCTCCCCAACCCTCTCTTTGTGAGATTTGTGGATTCAAGCCATATTCTTTGTGTTGAGTTGAGAAAGTGAGCTTAAGAGTGACCTAGTGAGCTAACAAGAGCATTTCCATAGCTTGAGCACTTTGGTTTCGCGTCTACAAGCTTTGAAGCGTTTGTTACTCTTGGAGGTTTGCCTCCTATACGGCTAGGTGTCTCCGGCTAGCTCCCAAGGTTGTGGTGAGCAACGGGAAGTTTGTATAGGCTACGATCCTGCCTCTTCGTGAAAAAGGTCCCCTTAGTGGAAAGGGGAAAGTGGTTGAAAGAGACCCGGCTTGTTGTGGTAATTGTCCCTTACAAGCTCCTCAACGGAGACATAGCCATTCCTTAGTGGGTGGTGAACTTCGGCAAATCAAATCCTTGCTTCTTCGTGTGGTTTGACTCTCTATGTTGTTTTCTAGCATATTACATTTGCTTCCGCTTCGATCTACTTGGGTGTGCTACTTGTGTGTGCAGGGCTCATTATTTTGCTTGTGATCATCTACAAAGGCCACACATTAAGTTCGGTTCATGCTAGAAGTCAAGAGGTGCTTGAAGTTGTTTTTGCAGGTATTCTGTGCCACACCGGTCTGACCGGTGAGGCGCACCGGTCTGACCGGTGTCACCTGTGAAGTCCAGTGCCTTACCGGTCTGACCGGTCACCACCACCGGTCTGACCGGTGGAGCACTGTCAGCTCAAGTGTTTGGGGAGAAAGAGTTTAATTTGGTCGTCACGCCTATTCACCCCCCCCCCCCAGGCGACATCAAGGTCCTTTCAGACCAGCAGCAGCTAATTCCTCAGACGTCATGGGTCTTGCGGTGCTTTTAACGCGGACCACCTATTCGACAATAATACAAGGAAAAACCTAAGACGACATTCATGAATCAAAATATGCGAAACAAAAGTTGTGAATGTGAATGTCGAAAAGCAAGAGATGATAACAAAAGAACAAAGAAAGCAATACCTTCAAAATCGAGGAAGTCTTAAAGCTTCGGACTCTTTGTCGCGAGATGCTTTTCTGCGAAAATGCAAACAAAAGTTCGGAGAAAAACGAGGGAGCGGTGAAAAATTTTTACGGCGAGAGCTCTCTATTTATAGGGGCGAGGGGGGTAGTTCAAGAAAACCGCCTCGATATGACCGTTGCGGGTTTTCCGGAAGACGCGTGTCTACTCCGACGTTCCGAGGGTGACGTTTTTTACTAGAATTCAAAAGTTTTCGCGGAATCGGATCGTTGGAGTCAACCCGCTTCCCCGAGGGGCTAGTGTTGGGGAATTCAGGAAAAAACTTACACCCACGAAACGTCGGGTTTGACGAAATTCACGAGATAAGTTTTCAAGAAATGAGCGAACATGACAGCCAAGTCTGGCTTCTTCGCGTGGATCTACTGTCCATTTCAGGGTGGTTGAAACCTGCGAAGTCTTGAAGTCGTGAATCTGCGAAGGTCTGGAATCATGAACCTGCGAAGTCTTGAAGTCGCGAGTCTGCGAAGATCCGGAATCACGAATCTGCGAAGATCTGAAGTCGCGAACCCGCGAAGATCTGGAGTCACGGACCTGCGAAGTTCAGGAATCTAGTGAAGTTCAAATTCGGAGGTTATGATGTGTGAAGATCCCCATGCACAAGAGATTCAGAAACCAGCAAGAAGCCAAGTCAAAGACGTTGCCTCAAAAGTCTAGGTTTGACGTGTGAACTAGTGGTAGGCTTGTAAATGTATGAAATCAGCCCCGCAAATCACGGGATGTAAAAGACATTTATGTACATGTTCATATTAGGAATATTCCTTAGATTTGAGGGTATTCTCGGAATGTAAAAGTCCCTTCTTCTCCCTATAAAAGGGGCACGAGAGCACATGTAAAGAGATTCGCAACTTTTGAGGCGAGTGTGTACTTTCGAGGATTCCTTGAATCCTTTCTGCAGCTTTCGTGACTTGCACGATCAGTGTTCTGAATTTCTGTGTTTGGGACTCCATCCGATTTTTCGGACCCCCCAACAGCACTCCCAACCCAGACTCTACCCATAGAGTCTATATGTTGAAGACTCTATCACAAGAAATGATGTTCTGCAATGTAGATTTTCTACCATGGAGTCTATCTAATATTCCTTTTGGATCTTCTACTCCCGCTTTATTAAATAAGATGGCACGTCGCGCATCCGGGCAGCCACACGGGATTCGCACAGGCTTTGTTTTGTGTGTAGACTTGGAGTCTAACTTAGACTTGGTTTCTAAGTTTTCACCCCTCTCTCATCATTAAATTGTTCACCACATCAGCAATTTACCTATGTGGTAGTGTAATTAATGACTCTAGACTCTACTACAGAGTCTGGATTGGAAGTGCCTCGTACTGCATTGTCATGTTTTGTTCTGTGCAACACAGGCGAAGGCGAAGCTAACAATAGCTCTCCGGAACAGTCCCGGAATCATCATATTGTTTTGGAATAAATACAATATGATGAGGTTCATTACGTGTACATTTATGATTTACTACTTACACATTATAAGTATGCGTGTTGAACATTTTTAATGTATTGGGCGTACACCGGACGATGGCGCTGGAAAAAATGGATCACGATCCATCATACTGAAATTTCATACAAAAAAGAAAGGAAAGCGCACATCATACAATGTTATTTATATAAATGTTTTACTAATTCATTTGAGATATATAAATTCAGAATTCATATGTTTTAGAATCAAGATTAATAAAGAGTTGAAGCAGTGAAGCACGCATAAAACGTCTGCTTTATAATGTGGTATTCCCTCTGTTCAGAGCAACTCCAGCAGACCCCCTAGTTGAGCCTCTACTCAAAAAGTAGGAGCCGGGAACGGAAAAAACGAGGTCCAGCAGGCCCCTACTCAGGTACCTAAATCCCCCATCCTCCCCCTTCTCCCACGGGAGGAGAGAGAAGGCCCCTATCTACTGTTGCGACCATTTCTTCCACCCGCGCACACACGGAAGCCTGCGCCGGCGCCCCTCCTCCACCGTTGCGCCATCCTTGCTTCCCAGTCTCGCCCGGAGCCCTGCCGCTCGAGCTCCCCTGCCCCTGCCCGGAGAAGCGGCGCCGCCCCAAGGTCCCGACCGGAACAGCAGCGGAGAAAATTGAGCCTGTGGCCACCAAGAACCGCGGTGGGGAGCTCATCCGTGCGACAAATTGAGCTCGTCCTCCAACAAATCAATCTCTACCCCCTTGAAATCGAGCGTCGCACGGCCATGGGGAGCTCTGCGGGCGCTGGCGGTCTCCCCTGTGCAGCCGCCGCTGAGCCGGGTTGCAGTCCGCCCGCAACGCAGCCGGAGGAGTTCGCGCTCACTCGCACCGTGGCCGACCGGAGCTCGCGTTCGCCCACGTCGCCGCCGGCCGGGGCTCATGCTCCTCTGTCCCACCGGACAAGGCCGCCGCGACGCTCCTGTTGCGCCTGGTTGCCGTGCTGCTTCGGCTCTTGCGCCTGGCCGCCGGCTCGCCGAAATGCGGTGGAGGAGAGCAGGGGCTCCCCATAGTGAAGCAGGCAAGGGCAACTCTCGCGCGCGGGCTCGCCGGGAGCGAGGGAGCGGCGGCGATGTGAGCGAGGGAGCGGCGGCGGATTAAGCGAGGAAGAGATGTGGGAGAGAGAAAGGCAGAGCTGGAGTAGATAGGATGACCCGCTGACCAAGAGGTCCCACACGTCAGGCGCAAGTAGGGGCTAAGGACTTGGGTTTGTTGCTGGAGTTGAGTCTAAAATAGGGGAGCCTCTACTCACCCAAATAGGGGCTCTAAATAGGTGTGTGCGTGCATACAAAAGTCAAATTTTACTATCTTTGATCAATACATTTTCTTATGATGTAACTTGATGTGGTTACATTTGTAATCAAATATATTTTTCAATAATTATAAATTATAGGTCAAAATATCGTATCACGCTTTATAAGAATAATAAACGGAGAGAGTAATCCACTTAGCACTCTGATCACCTGAGCCTATCAGCCGCTGAAATGCTGAATGCTGGCTGGCTCTTTTTGACCCCACGTTAAACGAACGTGGTTCCTGCCTGAGTGCAGTTTGGTTAAGAGCAACTCGAAGAGACTGGCTGTCTTAGCTTAACTAGCTAAAAAATGGAAAAATTGTTCAAAAACCTCAATCCAACCGACTATTTAAACTTGCCCTTTCTATCCTCCGCTAGGTAAATCGAGGGCTTCGCTAGCCATCTTTAACCGGCCATTCCCGCTACCTATCCCCTCGTACATGAGTATGTCGGACGGGACCCACTAGCGGTGGAGCATATGGAGAGTTGATTTTAGCTAGTCTATTGGATTGCATCAACTTTTTCCTATCTATTTCATTTTACATACTACCCAAATCGAGTTTTAGCTAGTGATATTTAGAGAGGCTTAGAGCAACTCCAAGAGACTAGCTATCTTGGCTTAACTAGCTAAAAAATAGAAAACTTGTCCAAAATCTCGATCCAACAGACTAAACTTGCCATCGCTATCCTCCGCTAGCTAAACCGAGAGACTTCGCTAGCCATCTTTGGCTAGCCAGTCCCACTAGCTATCCTCTCGTATATGAGTATGGCGGGCGGGACCCACTAGCGGTGGAGCATATGGAGAGTTGATTTTAGTGAGTACTGTTGGATTTCACCAACTTTTTGCTACTATTTCATTTTACATACTATCCAAATCGAATTTTAGCTAGTGATTTTTAGAGAGACTCTTGGAGTTGCTCTTATGGAGTTGCTCTAAAAAGTCAATCACGCATAGAAAAATCCGACGCCAGTTTTCCCTCCCCGCCTTCTTCAGTTCCTGTCTCCTCCAGTTTCTCTCGCCGTCTCCGCAGAAAGCCAGAAACCATGGGCACCACCTCTCCCGACCATCACGGCCACGCCCACGCGCCGCGCCAGTTTCCTTTCCTTCCTCCCGCGGTTTCTTTATTCCCCGCCACGCCGTGGGGGCACGCGGAGACGCAAAACCAGCGACCGCGCGCGCCCACGAACCCGACCGACTGGCGACTGGACTCCGGCGACCGCCCCGCATCAGAGAGGGAAAAACCCCCGGCGGCCGCCGACGTATCGCGCAAACGTTCGAGAAACCCACAGGAAAAAAACCCAAGCGCCCGGTATAAAGCTGGCCCGGCCGCCGGCGGTGTCGCGTGCTCTGTTTCTGATTTCCTCCTCCTCTCGCACTCTTGATCGATCACCACCGGCCGGTATGAGGCTCCGCGGCGTGCTGCTCGTCCTGGCGCTCCTGCTGGTGGCCACCGCCGTCGTGCCGGTGCTCCTCCTGGGCGCGGCGGAGCACGGCGTGGCGCCGGCGCCGCCGTTCAAGTCGTCGCGCGTCAAGGCCGTGTCGTGGCAGCCGAGGATCTTCGTGTACAAGGGGTTCCTGTCGGACGCCGAGTGCGACCACCTGGTGAGGCTCGGCAAGGCCAAGGTGCAGCGGTCCATGGTGGCCGACAACCTCTCCGGCAAGAGCGTCATGAGCGAGGTCCGCACCAGCTCCGGCACCTTCCTCGACAAGCGCCAGGTACCGTACCATGAACAGAAGGGCGCTACAAAAGTTACAGCACACAAATACATAATCCTTGTAAATTTTGGTTTGGCCTCAAGTATTCTCCCAAAATTCAAACCTGATCCTCTGGCCTCTGGCCTCTTCCGGTCTTCCCTGTCCGACCATCAAGCCTGCGGCCGCTGCAACAACCCACTGTTCCATTCCATGCCTCGCTCGCAACGTTGGACGTCATCTCGATCCTGATCCTCTGCCCCTTCTCTGTCACTGTCAACCGGTGCCGGAGAGCTACTACTATTGCAAGGTCAATGCCTGCACCCACCTCTGGCCGCGTTCGTTGCTCTGTCTGAACCTCACTGACGGGCGGCACGACGACCCCGGCCGGCAATCCGTAAACATCCAGGCCGGCGTCAGTCGCCGGAAGGACCACCACCGGCTGCCCTCTGCGCAGCAGTTACTAGGGGGGTTGCAGGGATCAGTAGCCATCCATGGTCCATGCCTCCATGGCTGGCTGCAGCAGCTGGTGCTTCCTGACACAGCACTCACTGCCGCGCAGCCGGGACCAGTTTTCAGTAGCCGATTTGTCGCTCGAAACCGCTACGAATTCGTTGCTGAATTTCGCAACGGATGGACGATCTCCAGTTCTGAATTCTTCTGATAAGCGATGTCAATGGTTTCCTTCATTTTTTTTTCTTGTGTCGCGTAGGATCCGGTGGTGAGCAGGATCGAGGAGAGGATCGCGGCGTGGACGTTCCTCCCTGAAGGTGAAATGAAATCAGAACATTCAGATCGTTTGCTTCAGTTCAGTTCAGTGTGGATGTGCATTCAGATTGAGATATTTGAATTTGACGTGTAACAAAAAACGGGTGATTTCATTCTTCAGAGAACGCTGAGAACATTCAGATACTCCGGTACGAGCACGGCCAGAAGTACGAGCCGCACTTCGACTACTTCCATGACAAGGTCAACCAAGCCAGGGGAGGCCACCGCTACGCCACCGTGCTCATGTACCTATCCACCGTCGACAAGGGAGGCGAGACCGTCTTCCCCAATGCCAAGGTAACTCTTCGTGTTCTTGGTGTTTTCAGTCCCTAGTGCTCTATGAATTGCTGCAGCATGCTGACATCCATTGCCAATCGGAACTGATACATGCAGGGGTGGGAGTCTCAGCCCAAGGACGACACTTTCTCTGAATGTGCACGGAAAGGATTGGCAGGTTTGTACATTTGTAATACAGAAATGTTGCACCATTTCTGATGATCTGAAAGCCTCTGAATTCTGAGGTTAACAAGGTTGGTTTAATTTGGTTGTTGCAGTGAAGCCGGTGAAAGGTGACGCGGTGCTCTTCTTCAGCCTTCACGTCAATGGAGTGCCGGACCCGCTCAGCCTCCATGGGAGCTGCCCGGTCATCGAAGGCGAGAAATGGTCCGCGCCGAAGTGGATCCATGTCAGGTCCTACGAGGATTCCCCGGTCATGGGGGAGGAGGAGGCTGGAGGAGGATGCACTGACAAGAGTGAGTACTGCGCGCAATGGGCTGCGGCGGGCGAATGCCGGAAGAACCCGGTGTACATGGTGGGCGGCGAGGGGTCGCCTGGCGAGTGCCGGAAGAGCTGCAGAGTCTGTGATTCATAGGATGCTTTTTTTTTTTTGCATTTCTTTCAGAATGCAATGTCGTCGGCATCGCTTGCTGGATTTATACTGGATGTGTACATAACTAGAGAAAATTTTCTTCAGATTAGAAATGAGGCTGTGTTCAGGTTTTCAGATTTTGAACAGTAGCAGTGATAGAAATTAAATCTCCTTTTCTTATGTTTTTGAAACCTTCGAGTTTACTGGGAGTGCAGATGAAGCCTTTCAAAGTTTACTTCAAGGAAAGATGAAGTAACTTTTGGTATTTACTGATTCAGAAGAAGAGGAATCTGCCCTACCACTGGCAATGGCAGCGATACAACTCCATGTTCCACTTTAATTTTGTTGGCTTGCATAACAGTGGATTTCAGCACAGCCAGTGTGTCAGGCTGCCTCTCAAAGATAACCAACTCCTTTGGCACTTTCCACAACATAGAAGTTGTGTGGACTTTCCTACCCGCCTCAGCTTTCCTTTTGTTCAAAGAAGCTTTGTTTGCTAAAAAAAAAAGATAATTGCTGACAAATCAAATCTCAAAAGAATTTTAGAGCCTACGTTTTTTTCATGTAATCCAATTTTCGTGGATCTTCAGCACAATGGTTCCTCATGCCTGAAAATGAAAATTTTGATTCACAGTCAAGAATTCAAGATCCAATAAAAAAGGACAGTGACATATCACCTGAAAGCAGTGGCATGGAGATGTGTATTCCTTCAGGGTGCTCCACACTTTGATGCTGCTTTTGGGCCTCACTTTGACACTGCAAATCTCTCTCACCTGTCATGCCTCCTCCTAGATTTGCTCAAAGATCACACCTCCCCTTTGTTCCGTTATTCTAATCACTTCCATGTAATCTAGCTTATCTTCTAACCTTGGTTGTATTTCAAGGATAACCAAGGTGTAATCATGGACCAGAAAGCACTGCCAGCTTGCCATATCTGAAACTCTTGTTCATTCTCTTTTACCATTCAAAGATCTCAGAGGGAAAAGAAATTAAAGAGAAGGAGAAAATAACACAACTCAAAAAAGCAAAGGACAAAAGAAGGCATGGCTGCTGGCTAGCTTTGATTCTACCCTGGCCCCCTAACACCAGAGACCCTTCAAAGGCACATCAGAACCTGTTGCAGAGACAAGAAACTCTGGAGAAAACACACAGCCTCTCAACAATATATTGTGCTGAGAGCCTGAGAGAGATGGCCTCACGTTGAGGGATGACCTTGCATTTTCATAGCTTGCACCACCCCATGAGAAGCTCATAGAAGGGTAGTGGCAGTGCAAAATTGCAAGTGAAAGTGGGACAAGATCATGAGCAGACCGTCTGGGAGGTGGACATCGGTGGCGGCGATGGCCATCCTGCTTGCGAGCCTTGTTCTGGTGTCTCTTGTGGTGGAGAGAAGTGGGAAGGCGTCACTTCCGGTGAGCTTCGCTGCGGTAGGAGGTAGAAGGATGTTGATCGGAGCCAATAGAGGGTTGGCTGATCAGAGGAGGACGTTGGATGACTTGAGGGATGGTGATGATCCTTTGAGCGGCAGCAAGAGGAGGGTGCCCAATGGACCGGATCCAATTCACAACAGGTATCATCTATTTCTTGCATGCCCTGCTTTTTCTCACTCTGTTCTTGTTTTATTTATTTATTTGAGGGGAAGCTATGGGTTCTTCTTCATGGAAAATTTCAGGCTAAAATGCCTAAAATCTCGACTTATCAATTAATTCCTATCTTCATGCCCTTCCATAGATCTCTTGATACTCTGATTTCACACCAAAAAGTTTAAAAGAAGTAATAGCATGACATTCAATTCTACAGTCATGTCCTTCCATTGACCTCATGAAATTCCCATTTGAAACCGAATTCTAAAAAAAAGAAAGACAGAAGATGGCAGTTCGTGATATGGACCATGTCCTTCCACGGAGCCCTAATTCCTAATTGTCGTTCACATGCTTGTGGTGTAGACAATAGACTAAATCAGATGTGCTAAATTATAGTAAAAAACAGCTTGCTTAAATGCTGATTTCAGACTAAACAAGGTATCCATGTTATAAGTTCTTTATTGAGCAAATCATGTTCTATCCAAATGTAAGGTTTACTTTTAATTTCAGAATTCAAATGTCATAATATAAGTTCATGATGATAGGTACTAAGATGCCAACACTGAAAAGATTATCACACTCTTTGTCCTCATCACACCAGCATGTCCCCTGCTCCCATGATGATTCGATAACGATAAGCTTTTTTTTATTTTGAGAACTTTGATACCGATAAGCTAACACTTTACAAGGGTAAATCTAGCCACACTCCCCTAATGAGTGCCTTGCATGCACTTATCATACTCGAAATGATTAGCCAACAATCAGCTGATAAGGCAGTCGAATTAAACAAAGTAAACCCTGCTATGCCATTGCTAATTAGCTACTAGTTATACAAAAGCTTAATGCTGCAGTAGTACTACGAGACACCTTGATGGCTTGAACACAACTGCAGGGTGTTCCAATCCATTCTTTTCCTCTAGTTTCCAATGGCTCACAATTCTGCATTTTTCTAGGGGAGCTGGAGAGTCAGGAAGATCACCAGGCCGAGCATAGGTGGCTGTGTCGCACCCAATCCCGATGATTGGGAGTTTCTGAAGTACTTGCTCCGGATCTGATCATTTGTTGCAAGAAGAAAGGGCAGAGCCACATTTGTGTGGGTCTGGCCGGGATGCTGCTTGTGTAACTAGGGCACCTATCATGTTCTACACACTGCTGTTTATGATGATTGTTAGCATAAAAACTTTCACTTTTGGAGGAAAAATTTAGCAATTCTACTGATGGTGATTTAGAAAGACTGAAAAGACAAGCACTGTCTGTCATGCTTCCTTCTCACAAAAGACAGGCATCAAATTGGATTAAAGGTTGGGCAGAGAGGATCAGATATGGGAAAGAGATCCTTTGTTTCGTTACCTGTTTTGCATTGCACATGTCTGTAGTAGTTTTTATTGTTATTTTTACGTATGTTTGTATTCTTCTTCTTCTTTGATTGGAAGAACATATTGCAAGCTTTGCTATATAGAGAAACAGTTAAGAGATATGATGACCAATAATTTCTAAGGCTTTGTTTGTTATCTATCTTGTGATGGCTAGTGAAATTCATTCCGGCATGTGCGTACTGTGCGTTCTAGACTTCTAGCAG
Organism: Cenchrus americanus; assembly: GCA_947561735.1. NCBI lineage: Eukaryota > Viridiplantae > Streptophyta > Magnoliopsida > Poales > Poaceae > Cenchrus > Cenchrus americanus. Next base: position 228,538,639 of record OX387245.1, read on the forward strand.
AGAGGCAAAGGACTAAAGGAAACGCACTTGCTAAAGATGCTTTTGGTTTGCCTGTCTATTAGCATGCACTGCAACAGAACATGTGTGACGGTTTATAGAGTTCCACATTATTGGACTTCGAATTCCTTAAGGGCTCAGTTAATATCATGTCAGGTTTTTTTTAAAAAAAAAAAGACATCAATACATTCTGTTCAAACTAGTTTTTAGAGGAGTTAGTTACCCATGCTATGCAAGTATCTCCATTCCATAAAAAGGAAATAATTCATTTTCTAAAAAAGGCAATAATTCAGAAGCAGGTAGCATGCAAAGTAGTAAGAGGACAAAGGGTAGATGGAGAGTTAAAGGGGAAGATAAAGAAAAAGAAAGAAATTAGAGCCTCCAAAACTGCCAAAGCAGAGCACCATGGATCCTTTTCTCTTTGCAAAGAGCTCCAAATAAAAGAAGTCTGAGCAAGGCTGATCGGAACCTTTGTGTGTTCAGGCAGGGTCGTTAAAGGATCGATGAACCTTCTTCGCCTTTGCGATTAATATACTCTTGGCAAAATTTGCCTTGACCAGTCTTTCTTGTGTCCTTCACTGTTAGTGCTGTGGATGGTACATGCATGACTTTGTTCCGTTGTAAGATGCGGACTTATACATCCAGTTTAGCGGCCAGGTTGATCCGGTGTTTACTCTATTTATCCAATGAAATTACGGCGCCTTCTATGTTTCCCACTGCAGTATTTCCACTGAAAAATAGAGAGAGAAAATGACAGTGGTGCTAATGAAAAAGTCACTTGCTTGTACTACAGATTAAGCCATTAACTGTTGCTTACCGGATTCTTTCCTGGGAGTCATTCCCTGCGCACGCAATAACTGGCCTGCTCGTCGATCCATCCACCTCTTCATCTCCGATTTATTACAACCATGGCAGCGCTAGCTGCTGCTGCTGCTACTTTGCGCGCCGGCGATTTATTGCCGCCACTGCTCTTCACCTGTCCCCCTCCTCCAGCCCTCCTCCACTCCCCTTTAAAACCCGGCCCCTTCCTCAGTGATCAGTTCATCACTGTCCTCACCTCAGCCACCACGATCGAGCACACGAAGAGCTAGCTAGCTAGCCAGCTGTCCAAGTCCAATGGCGGCCAAGTGGTGGCTCACCGCCTCCCTCCTGCTCTGCCTCGCCGTGGCGGCTGCGGCGGCGGCGAGGGCAATGCCCCGTGACTGCGACACCGCCACCCTCGCGGCTGCCGCCAACGCCTTCACCGGAGCCACCGGCAACGACGACGATGACAGCGCCAACGCCAACGCCGGCACTGTGGACGAGGAGGCCAGCAAGACCGCCGACGTGTTCGGCGGGCGGACCAGGGGCGGCGGCCTCTTCGGCGGCGTCCACGGCCCGTTGGGCGGGGGCGTCGCCGGGTTCGGCCCGTTCGGCGGGGCTGTCGCCGGCGCCGGACGGTTCGGCGGCTTCGGAGGAGGTGTCGGCCTCGGTGGCGGTGGTGGGGGTGGTGGTGGCGGCGGCGGTGCCGGCGGCGTCCCGTGAGAGGCGTCTGTGCATGACCAGCCAGAGCCCAGAGAGCGCGACGTCGTACGTGTTGTTGCATCATGGCATGGATACATGTGTGTTCGTGCGTGTAATAAGATCTAGAGTGTGTGTGTCCGTGTGTAGAATGCATGTGCAGATGTGTGCTGTTGTGTTGGTCGTTCGTGTACTCGTGTGCCCTGATTTGTGTCTTGGAATTAATTGCATTGTACTGTACCCTTTGGTTTGCTGACCAGCATCGAACTAATAATGTTCATCACCGTCCGTCACCTTGTCTTACAAGTGGACCAGAGCTTGAGATGCATATATACAGTAGTATGCATGTTTGCTGATTCTTATCTTGAATTAAATAAATTTGTAGCACAAGCAAAGTGTTTATTGTTTAATACTACATTTTTTTAACAAAACTGCATTTGCAATTTTCAACTGACAAAATCTCGTCTACGATCCATGAAAGACAAAATCTCGTCTACGATCCATGAAATTTTCCTTACCGAAAAAATTTCAATGAAATTTTCCTTACCGAAAAAGATTACCAAAATCCAATTCAAAAAAGAGGGAGATGTTTAATCCGAGCTTTTAGAATGCCTAGTTTACTGCGGGCAGTATTTGAGCTTGAGGAGCAACGGAGCTGCTCACACCTGGACGAGCTTCCGAAATCCATGGGACAAACAACGGCATCAGCAATGCAGAGCGTGATTGGTTACTCGTATGAGCTTGGCCTAGCTCATTCTCCCTCCGTCCCAATAAATCTGCACTTATAGGATTTGAAGCAAAAATTAGTATAACTGCAAAATGACAAAACTGCCTCTATTGAATTACAAAAGCAAAACGAGAACATTCCGGTCTTCGCTTAGGCCGTCGCGACTGCGGAAGCTGGACACTCCGCCAGGGGCCGGGACCCGCCAATCCACTCGAGTGCACCTCCACGTCATGTGCGACGCTCAAAGCACCCTCACGACCCACTGACAAGTAGGGTTGGATGAGCGGTTGGCCAGTTTGTCAGTGCATAACTCTAATACACGTAGGTAGACTTACATATAGATGGCTCGGTGCTCAATTTTACTGCTGGTTTACGCTAGCATGTCAGTTGCATAAGGTGCAGTTATTTTGGGAAAACATTTGAACCCTCTAGGTGCAAATAAAATGGGACGTAGGGAGTACCAGTGAACCAAGCTCAAACGAGCCAGGCTAGCCGCACACTTTTGTCCGGTTGCCCATGTGTATGTAGCTTGGCTAAATAGAGAAGCTCATTGGTAGCGATGTATAGTCACCGAATATATAGGGCATGCTTTGTTGAAGATGTTAGTGTTAGTTTGCAGCAAAGGCCCTGCTTGGTTCTCTAGAGCAACTCCAAGAGTCTCTCTAAATATCACTAGCTAAATTACTCATTTGACTAGTATGTAAAATGAAATAACTAGTAAAAAATTGATGGAATCCAACAAACTAGCTAAAATGAACTCTCCATATGCTCCAACGCTAGTGGGTCCCGCCTGCCATACTCATGTACAAGGGGATAGCTAGCGGGACTGGCTAGCCGAAGATGGCTAGCGAAGACCCCGATTTAGCTAGTGGAGGATAGCTAGGACAAGTTTAGCTAGTCTCTTGGATTGAGTTTTTGGATAAATTTTCTATTTTTAGCTAATTAAGTCAAGAATAGCTAGTCTCTTGGAGTTGCTCTTAGTGTTACTAGCAGTGGTAGTCTGTTGCACCTCAAACTAACACCTAACAAACTAACATCTTGGATGCTTGGATGCATGTGTTACTTTTGCATGTAATGCTACTTTTGCAATCATTGGAGGATCTAGAGGGAGAGAGAGAAAGGAGTAAAAGATGTGGGGGCCACCAGAACTAACACCAATTACCACCTCTTGGCGATGTTAGTTTTTTGAGGGGTGTTACTTGGAACTAACACCAAACTAACACATATGTTTGGATTTTTGGTGTTAGTTTAGTGTTAGTCTGCTCCAAACTAACACTAACACCTTGAACCAAGCATGCCCAAACTAACACTAAACTAACAAAAAAATCCAAGCATATGTGTTAGTTTGGTGTTAGTTCCAAGTAACACCTCCCAAAAAACTAACACCCCCAAGAGGTGGTAATTGGTGTTAGTTCTGGTGGACCCCACCTCTTTTACTCATTTTTCTCGCTCCCTCTAGATCCTCCAATGATTGCAAAAGTAGCATTACATGCAAAAGTAACACATACATCCAAGCATCCAAGGTGTTAGTTTGCTAGGTGTTAGTTGGGGTTGAAAAAACTAAAACTAACACTAACACCAACACTAGAGAACCAAGCAGGGTCATAGTGATCAAATAACGCTTTGTTCACTTCTTTTCAGTCATCATCAATTAACGATATTTTTCTCTCATACGCCAGTTAATACTTTTCTCACACAACAAATCAGCATCGACCAATTGTGGCTAGCTAATCGAACAAGACGCTAGGCTGGTGAGAAACCAGAAAAGTTTCAGTCTCCGTGGAGCCAGGCTGATGAGCTCTTTTTCCCACGATCCCCGAAACGAAGAAAAACTTAACATCTCGTTAGCATACCGATAATAAACCCATCTCCGGAGCAGTGATCGATCTCAGCAAAAGGCACCAGGACTTTTTTGCTGCGGTAGTTGCATTACCCGTCTACCCGCCTGAACCTGACTGAAGAAAGGCAGCCGTGCTCGTGACGTGCACTGGACCGGGGGCCGGGGCACACACGGACCGCTCCCTCGACGCTTTTGCAGCTGAGCTCACGCCCCGTGCGTGAGCTCTCAGCCTCTCACAGTCTCACTGGCACTGCACAGGGAAGAAAGAAAGAAAGAAAAGATCACCACCACTCATCTCGAACCGGCGCACTCTTGGCTTGCACAGCAGCACAGGCAGACTGGTTGAGAGGCTGCTGGGCACCTGGCGTGTGGGTGCCGGTACCACTACCCTAGTACCCTACCCACCGCCTTTGGCCAAAGAAAGGCTGCTGCCTCAGCCCTCATGTGCTGGTGGGCTGCGTGAACAGTTAGCACTAGTATCAGTATGCTAGTAGCTCTACCTGACAATGGCACCTCAGCTTGTCACCAAGCTGTTCCTTGATGTCGATCTCGATCTCAACATCAGGAGTGGCAGTTCCAAGTTGTTGCCTCCGCACAAGTTGATGCCCCCCCTACTGAACCTGATTCAGTCAGGTAGCTCGAACGTCACCAGAAGCGATCCATCCAAAATATCGGCACAAGAGTCGTTAGGTAGAAACCCAAGTCCACATCCACATCCAGAGCCCAGAGGCATCAACTGCTTCCCGAAAGCAAACCGTAGCCATTTAGCCAACCACTATGGCTTGCGTGCTGAATGCCAACCACCTCTTGTCCACAACCCAGCTCGCAAATGGAAACTGGGCATCCATTTCTACACACCGTTGAACAACCCGGGGGTGATCTGGAGAGCAAACGTAGTAACGATCTACTGATATAGCGCAACGGACCAGGGTAGCATACAAGCTATACAATGCACAATAGTAGCATCCAAAATTACGCGACACTCACTCGACACCCCCCTTCTTCACCCAGTCACTTCCCCAGCCAACAGCAATCAACCATCAGGAACACACTCTGTGACCACCAAGAATAATCAGCGTCACGGACTCAACCACTAACAGAGCAAAACTCTCCATACCAGTTCACGTCCTCCTCTTCCTCACTTCTTGCCACAATTGAAGCCATGGCACACCGATAGGATGATGATGAGGATGAGCGCGATGATTATGCCCAGCACGATCAGCTTGATCTTCATGTTCTGCAGCCACATCTTTCGCCGCACCTTGGTGCCCTGCTGCCTGAAATCTTGTGCCTGCAGATAGCGTGTATGGATTATCGTAAGAAACAGTACATGCATGCATTGGAGTGCCATATAAGAATACGCAGTAGAAAATTTATTGACAGTTAAGCTTTCAGGTATTGTTCCAGTACCAAGCATATTTACTATTGTTAATATCCCCGCATTTCTCAACATTTGCTATGCTCATCACAGGAGATTAGGTAAAGCCACACAAGTGTCAGCATGAAGATCCCACTGAGATCTCGAATTATTACCACATAAGTTGGACAACTCACATTAACGATGCAGCGTAGAAATACACAGCGTTAGAAGATCACAGGAGATTAGGTAAAGCCACACAAGTGTCAGCATGAAGATCCCACTGAGATCTCGAATTATTACCATATAAGTTGGACAGCTCACATTAACGATGCAGCGTAGAAATACACAGCGTTAAAAGTTAACATAGTTAATTAAAAACCAACAAGTTATGCTGCATGCTTCTCCAATGCAACAGGAACAAAACATATCTTCAACCAAGCAATCAGTGCAACTTATGCCAGTAAATTAGGCAAAACATGAATTAGGGTGTCAGTAACATAACAGCGACCTAATCAAATCAGTGAGAATCATTCATATAAGTACAGTTAGGTCCACAATCCCACATTGCATAATTTCAACCAGACATCAACCTGGGAAGTAACTTACAGAAGATTGTAGCATGGCTAAAGTAACTACAGGAATTCATGGTCCTTTAGACAACCATGTGCCACGATATGATATGAACGCTTCACCTAGGAGTAGTACAGCTGAGTCATCTGACAGAAAATTGCAGATGGAGGGTCTGCTGATCTTCAGACTCACAACATGGTTTTCAACCATTTAATTTAACTCAGCAATCACAATTTTTTCTACTAACAAAGAAACGCCTATTTTAGCAATTAATATTAACCATCCGTATTGCAGCAATAATGACACTTCACCAACAACACCTTTATTAATCTAGATAGATTGAGTAGAACAGAGCCTGAGACTTCTATGCAACATGTTGAACTCATTATGCACTAACATTAAGAGTAAGCTATCCAGCCTTGCCTCATTCTAATGGGAGGACCTGCGAAAACTTCTATATGGATTTTCCTTGACATTATAATAAAGTTTATAAGCTCAGCAGATAAAAAATGGATGATTACGTTCTTCAGTATATGCAGGAGTTATATGCAAAATTAAATGCACTAATGTTGACATCATAAAGAAAAATCATTACCTGAGAGCGCAGATTTTCAGTCTTGTCAACAAGCAGCTCAATCTTCTCACCACGGTCCAGGACCTGAATATCAGAATTGTAATATGGAATCAGGACGAACAGTTGACATGTACCATCTTTTTCCAGTATCATCAGAAATGTCTCTTTTTGGACGAGTTAATATAGTACCTTCTCAATGTTCTCCATCATAACTCCTTTAACTTCTGAGACTTGGGCCTTCACCTTGGCAAGCTTGCTGACCTCCTCAGGATGGTCCACACAGTACTGCATGTGCTCTTTAAGTTTTGATCTGTAAATGCAGAAAGATTAGTTAAACAGGAGTCAAAGTGATATATATGGTTGATCAAATATCATATAAAAGAAGAGCATACCCAAACTCCCTGTTCAAGCTGCTAGCTGCTGCAGTAGCTGCTTTCCCACCACCATATTTTTTGGTGAACTCTTCCTTAACTCTGTCCAGGAAAGCAATGGGGATTTGCCGCCCGACTGATTCGACAGCAACCACACAGTATGCTGTAGAAAATCAAACAATATATATCATCAGCATGTTGGGCAGAAGTGCAAGTGGCTGATAGAGATAAACAAGCCCAAGACACAAATACATAGATCAACGCTCATGTCAGGTTGTTAATCTATGACAAACCTTCACCACAGATAGATAACAAAATTCAAACGCAGTGATGTTTGTTTCAGATTAACCAAAGAGGACCTTGAGAAAATGGAAGTAATATAAACTTCCATATTTGCATGGACAAGTATTGAATGTTAATATGCAGAAACATATCACCCAGTTTTCGATTTGGTCAGCCATTATAAATACTAACAATTAACACACAGGCTACAAAGACAACTGACTATATGGAGCATCTAGTATGTAGTACATAGTGTTACTGGCAGCAAACTTCTGTTGCATAATGACATGGTATATTACTTCTAGAACAACCCACGACATATTGAAATGTGGATAGGGCACTCAAGTCATATCAGGCACTACGAGCTTGCTATTACAGCATTTATCACATGATAAGCTGCGACATCTTATATATTAAAACCAAATGAAGATACAGTTTTCGCTAAATAACCATGACATCAACTAACACCAATAGAAACGACAAAGTGGAAGCCTCCTCCGATGACCACAAACAAGAGCAACACAGCACGTATCATTCTGTCATCAGAATTTCACATGCCAGCACCTTTATTCCCCACGGAAGGCATGACAAAACACATCCAGCTGCAATCGCAGTAACCCGGAAAAGCCCCCGAATATGTGATAACGTTCGCTACAAGCAAGGAATTATTCAGCCTTAACGATGTGGGAATGGGACCAAAACACACATCGCGCACCGGGCCTATATTGTCTGCTGCCAAATACCATTCAAATCATACGGATCACATAACATCCGGAGCCTAAAAATAGCCATCTCTTCACAGCAACTCCCAACCCTCCCAAAAGGAACATCTCAACTGAAGCTGTAGTCCAAACAGCTCCTCCGCTTGCTAACCATAAGCAACAAACCCGCTTGACTCAGATTAGCCTCGAAGCAACCGTCAAATCCAACCCCCACCTAAGTACCTAACTAGTCGGTACGACGACCTAACCCCGATCCCCACCGAGCGGATCGAGCGAGCCCCTCGAGATCTACGGGAGGGGAACCCCGAATCGAGCCCGCGGCGGCGCAGATCCGGGCGGTACCGAGCGGATCGGAGCGACGGACGGGGAAAGCGGGAGGGGTACTCGGTACTCACTGAAGCCGTCCTCGACGAGGTAGTTGAAGGTGTGGCCGTCGCAGTTGTAGGTGAACTTGTTGTTGCTGGCGGGGAGCTTCTGCAGGCACTGCGCCGCGATGGTGGTGAAGTTGCCGGTGAACTCGGTGTACTCGGCCAGCACCACCGTGCCCCGCGCCACGAACGCGTAGATCAGCTGCTGCTGCCCCATCGCCGCCGCCCCGGCTCAGCCTCGCCCCCTTCACTCGCCTGGTAAACTCAGTCACCCCCGCCGCCGCTGCCGCCGGTGTAGGAGCTCTCGCCGGTGGTGGGGGATTTGGGGGGGAGCGGCGGGAGGAGAGGGGGAGGATGGGGAAAGAGGGGGGCGTCCCTTGGTAAAATGGTGGTGCGCGTGGAAAGGAAAGGGGGGGGAGAAGAAATCGAATCCTCGGGGTGGGTGGGGTCGCGGGGGGTTTTGCGAATGGGTCCTCGTCGGGACGCGGTATTACGGGAAGGTCCCACTTGTTTGACCCGTTTTGTGATTTTGCTCACGCTTATCCGTTTGATGATCGCCTTTTTTGGGCCACGTCTACGCGTATAAATAACGGTGCAACTGTGAAAGAGTTGCCAAAAAACGCGTACATGACTGTACGGAGTATTTCTTGGCCTCCAAATGTTGCCTAAATTTGAACATAGCATTGTTTTTTCTAGAAGTTGCAAATAAGTAAAAGTCATCGGACGTGGTTCTAGAAATGGGTTAGGCTACCAAGAAAAGCTAAATTTGATAGCAATTGTCGGAACAGCTACGGTACACCAGTTTGAAAGGAAGTTTATTTGTCCTTCGCGACGAAGAAAAAGGGGCTCTTCTCTTGAGGAATTTATCATCAGATTACCGGAGCTGATGAATTCTAGCAACGATCGACTTATCACAGTTGGTAATATTCATTTCATTCCAAATGTTCGAAATGGTAGGTGGTTTGATATTTTTAACCTCAAGGTCAACCACTCGTCTTATTGAAAAAGTTGTTTACAATTTGTAATAGTCCTTCAATTTAAAAGTGTAGGTCCTTTGAATTTTTTTACTTCAAATTTGACCGCTCATTTTGTAAACAAAAAATGTGGGGAATATCACATTTTTCGTTTGTGACTTTCGTTATTAGTTTTTTTTTGAAAAATGACGAGAGATCAAATTCGAGGTAACAAAAAACCAAACGACCTGCAAATTAAAACTGGGGAGTATCAATATCCGACCCGTTCGTTTGGCTTGGTATTGGTGGTCTTTGGTTTTTTCACGAGAGAAAAGTCTTTGTTAGGCTCGTTCTTTGGTGGGCTGGTTTGTTCTCGAGAGAAAATCTTATTAGTTTGGTGGTGATAAAGCCAAAGCGAACACGCTGATCAACGATCAACTTATCACAGTTGGTTAGCACTCCAGCCGAGTGTTTTTCCCCTTTTCCTTGTTTCTATTTTTGTTCTGCTTCCGCTTTGTTCTTTTTAGCGCCCCTCCTGTTGCTTTCTTGTGGCGCGAGCTAGCAATCCAGCACACGCATGGCCCCATTCCTTCATTCGGAGCCAGCACACCTACAACACCACACCCCCTCCGGACTTTGCTGGATCCTGAAGCGACGGGGAGGAGGACCGGACTGTGGCCGCTAAACCTTGTCGCCGGCAACAACGACCGCGCTCCCTGCTGCTAACCATCTCAGAAAAGTAAGCGCAGGCAGGCGCATCGGACTCGGACCTCGGCGTCGGCGGCGGCGCGAGCGCAACGTTGCGGGCCAATCCCAATCCCGCGCTGCTGCTGTTGCCGCTGCCTTCCAGCCACCGGTCGTTTCAGGTGCCGCTTCGCCGCTGCGTTCCTGGCCGGGCGACGCGGCCTAGTTTTGGACCCTTCTCGGTGACGGTGAGCTGGTGGCACCCGACCTCGCGGCGGCGGCGGCCACACGATTTCGGGCCGCCCGGTCCGGTCCGTGCGAGAGTGTTTTTTTTTTGTCCAGGGATTCAGGGACGGAAACCCGCGCCATCCAGTCGTCTTGTACAGTCGTACGTAACCCGCGCGTGTTGCTGGTACTACGAGCGAGCGAGAAACGAACGCGTCGGGATAGGACCTAAACCCCGCAGGCAGCCCACAGGTCGTTTTCTGCTGCCACGTAGCCGACGTCAGAGCTAGTAGCTGCTGCCTGCGGCCCGCGCGCTGTCTCCGATGATAGCCAGCCACATCCGAGCCCCGTGAGGCCGACGGCCCGCCCGGCGCGTTCCGGTCGAGGGCTCCCGCTGCTCGACCAACGGGTGGGTACTCCGTGTCCTTTCTCCCGTCCTGAAATGAAATTGCCTGGTGTCAAAGGTGTGGTGACCACGCAACCTCGCCGCTTGGCCGGCCGTCCTTGCTTGACGCCTTGATAACGATCGGCGAGACGAGGAAAGCAAAGAAAGGGCACCAGTGGTTGGATTGGATCTCGCGCCGCGGTCCGGCCCGGGGCCCCGGGCAGCAGGCCGCAGCCGCCAGCCCGCCACCAGGCGAGAGAGAGCGAGAGCGAGACAGCAACCGGACGGTTGCTTTCCGTGCACGGCGGCCTGCCGCCCCGGATGGGTGACCGACACCGACACCGTGTGATGCCCCCGCCCCCCCGCGCGCGCCGGATCGCGACGGGACGGCGCGCCCCCTGTGGCTCCCTCTACCGCGTCGCACCGCGCAGATCTCTTTCCTCCCTCTCCCGTGTTGATCGGGTAGTGCTACCAGTTGCCAGCGACTTTGTGCTTGTTGCCAAATCCCAACCCTTGGATTTGTTGACGCTGCCGGGGATTGCATGGTAGCCCTGTTGTTCTCCCAAGTGAAGTCCCAACTCCCAAACAGGCCTGAATTATTTGGTCGTAGTAACAACTTGCAGCTGATCGAGATCGCCAGATCCAAATGCGTATGCTAATTGTTTCAAAAGATTAGTATTTTAAAATTCGAAATCTGCTACCTGCATTGCTACATACTACCCACCACCATATGGCCATTTTGTACACTTTTTTCATAACCTGATGTGCTTGCGAGAAGCTCGAGCTGGCACCACCCTTGATATCTCGCGAGCCATCAGTTACAAATACAGAGTGTCAATTTTCCAATTAAATGCACAGTTTCATATAGTTCACCGCTCGATAGCATCAGGCCCCGGCTTCCATATACTACTCTGTATCGTTTTATTTGACATTTGATAGTTCAAAACTAAATTAAGCAACATCAAATATTATGATTTGAAGGGAGTATATTGGCAGGGAAATTCATGAAATAAATAATCTCCACAAGTGAATACGATTATTAGATGCCTCACCGATTTAAGCAAAATATGATGCTCATCAACCTAGCTAGCTAGATCTCAACCGTTAATATTTTTTAGAAACAAAATGCAAAAAAAAAATATGACCTAGACATCTAGACATGAAACACCTTCGCTCGCTCGAGCTGGCTTGTTACACAATAAGCACATAACAAGCTGCAACGTGAGCTAGGCTCGTTTCAAAAATGCAACGAGCCAAGATGAGTCAAGCCAAACTAGAGCTAACAAACAACAGTTTTTTCCCCTAGTCTAGCTATTTTTTGTTAGATCTTGTAATAATGTAAATCTCTTTTGTTCATATATAGAATTATAGGCCCACCGCCCACGGTACAAATTTGTAGGGATGAAAACGGTAACCCATATTATGCCACTTATTATTTTTAACTAACTTTTTCCATCGTATTATTCTGCTCTGATCTATTCATTCCATAGAAAAAAATAAATTTGTCAAATTTGTAATACATTTGTATAATTTGCGAAATTCGTGTACCGTTTTCATCCCTACAAATTTACACCTTTTTGTACAGAGCTGATGGGACCAAAACAAAGGATGCCTCTATTTTATCTTTTTCCTGTGGCACCACTCTTATGCTCCCCCTGTTTTGATGCACAGGATAATGCTGGAAACATAAAGCAACAAAGCCAAACAGTGTCTGTTGCTACAGTGCAGGTTTGTATGCTTTGCCTTAGCGTGCAAGCTACTCTCCTTTGATTTTCATTTCGCTCACAGCCCTTTATTTTACTATTTGGAGTGATGCATGCGTTTCCTTTTCCTTTATGTTTTCGTTTTTTTCTTTGCTCATCGCATTGCGCACTGTTCTCTCGGCTTATCAGCCACCAGCCAAAACTTCTCGGAACAAACCAAAGATCAAGAATTAAATAATAATACTTTTCTCTCGTAACAAATCGATCTCAAGTATCGCCCACCCCCAAACGAACAGGCTGTTGATCCATTACCACAACCAGTTGCCTGCTGTTTTTTCCCTAAAAGCCATGAGCATGACCATCCGATTCAGTTCTGTATGATTCCGGCCCTTTTACACTTGTTAGGGTCCTTTGGCAGGGCTTTTCCAAGTGATTCTTCACTGACTTCTACAGAAGTCCTGCCAAACCCCTAATAAAAAACGGCTTCCAAGCCGAAGCCATGGAGAAGCCATTTTGCAATTTGTACTACGGCGGTGAAGACAAAAATAGTAGCTTCCCACGGCCTCTTCCGCACACGTGACGTAGAAGCCACAACCACAGTCATTTTGCCAAACACTTTACAAAATGGTTTCAGCTTCACCAAAGAAGTCATTTTACCGGAGTAGCCACGGCCCGCAGCCGTTTTAGTCACGACCAAAGCCCCGCCAATGGGGACCTTAATTGGGCCTAGCCCCCGCCGTGGGGACCTTAATTGGGCCTTTACCGTGTTCCCCTCGACCCCCCCCCCCAACCCAAAATCACATGCCTTTGCTGTTTGTAGTACTCCATCTGCTTGTGTGCCAAACCGCTTCATTCACCCCCGTTCGTTTGGCTTATCGGCCCACCGGCCAGCGATGCTTTTCTCTCGAACAAACCGGCCACCGAGCAACCGACTCGTCGTATGGACCTCCCCGGGCCCACCGCCTCGGTGGGTACCGGGACCGACTACTCGGTGGGCCCCCGGGACTACCGGCTTGCGCCGCACGGCACCTGAAGGCGTGGAGCACAAGGACTGCACAGGAGTAGTACTCGGTTAGGGATCTGTACATGTTCCGCACTGTATAGAGGTCTCCTAGACGTGCTCGACTAGTACTCTTTCCCTACTCCGACTTGTAACCCTGCCTCCCGGACTATATAAGGCGAGGCAGGGACCGATCTCTATCATCCAATCTCCTCTCATACGACCCACGGCGCACTATTGCACCATCTTGTAATCGTGCCCTATCAATCCAGAGCTACGCAGCATACAGGACGTAGGGTATTACGCACCTCGCGGCCCGAACCTGTCTAAATTGTGTGCCACGTGTCTCTTCCTTCGAGTTACCGATCTCGGCGAGTCACAATCATCTACTTCGGGTACTCCCCGTAGTAGGTTGCCGGTCTAAAACACCGACGGTGGCGGCGCGCCGGGTAGGGGCTCTCGCTCGAGATCACATGGCGAACTCGACGGCTTCCGTCCACATCAAGCCAACCGTCGCCTTCAACCGCGGCGACACCTTCGTCTTCGGCGCACGGGTCCGCACCGCCGACGGCGCGGGCTCCTTCCCGGCGCCGCGACCATGCGGCCCAACCCGAGGGACGAGGCCTCGTGACGCTTCCCGAAGTCGTCACGGGCGAACTCGCCGACAAGTTCGGCGAAATCTCGCTCTTCAACCACCACGGCGACTTCGAGCTCGAGTCCGTCTCCAACTCGAACCCGACGTCGCCATGGGCCATCGCATGCGAGCCGGCCGCTCGGCCATCGCGAGACGGCCCCTTCACCACGCCGGCGCTCCGCGCGTGGCCCCCGCGTCCTCGGCGGGCCCGCACGGGCGCTCCTACTCCACGACGGGCCGGCAAGGAGCCCGTAACCGAGTACAACTCGGACTCCGACGCCGTCCCCGATCACGTCTCGGACTCCAACCCTCTCTCCGAGTTCTACTCGAACCGGACTACGAGTTCGACTTCGGGTCGGACCCCGAGGGGCCCGAGTCCGAAGACGACTCCACCGAGCTTCCCTTGTCGGGGCCGGCCTGCGGGGCCGGTTATAAAATCAACACCGACCGGCAGATACGTCTGCGGCCGGACCGCAAGCCCGCCGACCCGGCAAAGGGAGACTCACGCTACGTCGCCTACATCGACTCGCTACCGTTCCGGAGGGAACACCACCGGCCCGGCCGACTCCAACACACCAACCGAGGTGGCACCCTGCGAGTCCGGCCTTGGCACCCCCGATCGCCAAGTCTTCATGGCCGCCGGCGACACCCCGGACCCTCGGGCACGGCCGAAGACAAGTACCCGGAGGACATCTCCGCGAACGAGGCGTCTGGCGATGCACCCGCAGTGAGACCGCCGCCAACGGGGACGCTCGACGCGAACGCAACGGAAGCGCGGCCCGAACGACGCCGGCGGCTCGGAGACAACCTCCCCCATCCGCAACCTTGCGGAGGCTCTCGAGGCGGTCGAGAGCGAGTACACACCACTCCCGAGCAATGCCTCATGTCGATCATGACGATCGCACGCCGAGCTCGGGGCATACGCGCCGGGAGAGGTCATCGCCAAGCTCGGCCCCGAAGAAGCCTACTTCATGCGGGTCGACAACGAGTCGGCCCAACCTCCTCCCGGCTAAGCCGCGCGACAACGAAGCTACTAGTCGCGGCGCCAACGCCGGCCCCAACCGTACTCGAGGCGACATACCGAGTGAGCCAAATCGTCGCCGCTCCCCACGCCGGCGGACCTTCCCGGCGGGGACCAAGGCAACCGAGAGGTTGTCCCCCACCGCGCTCCGGCCGGTGGTGGCGGCAACGACACGACGGTGGCGGCGGCGGCGGCGGCGGCTCCAACCACGGGGCCAACAGAGAGGCGGGAGGCGGCGGCGATCGCGGCGGCCGAGGCCACGCGAACGACCACGCCTCCCGGCGCCTCGCACGGCGGGTACGACGCTCGCCGAAGATCGAGGAGGCTGCGGCGGAAGAAGTCGACCACTGCTGCTGAGGGCGACGGCTTCCCCGCCTTCTCACCACGGCTTCGCAACCTACTCCTCCCCGACAAGTTCAAGCCTTTGGGGATCACCAAGTACGATGCGAAGCAGGATCCTATCCAGTGGCTCCGATGCTACGCTCTCTCCATCGAGAACGCTAGCGGCAACAGCGACACCAAATGCCTCTACTTCCCCTTCTGCCTGGACCAGGCACCACTCACATGGCTCGAGTCGCTCGACAAGCACTCGATCGACAAGTGGGACCGGTCGAAGGAGCGAGTTCACAAGCAACTTCGCGGGCGCCATGGGCCGTTCGGGTACTCGCATGGACCTTGCCATGATCAAGCGAGGAACAAGGCGAGACCCTCCGCAAGTACATGCGCCGCTTTTTCGACAAGCGCGCTACCGTCGTCGACGTCACCGACAAGGAGGTCATCGATCTCTTCCGGGACGGCCTCTATCATCGCCGCACCTTCGAGGACTTCGGTCGTCGCCGCCCCAGTCCATTCCCCACCTCAAGGACATGATCATGTCCGGGCGGATGAAGAGGACAAGGCCAACGCCAAGTACGACGCCATCCGCGGCAAGTCCAAGCGAGAACCGGGCGGCGGCGGCGCGGCAATGCAAACCAAGGCGGCCGCAACGGCAACAACAACAACAACTACTACTACTCGGGTCCCAACCGCAAGCGCAAGCCATACAACACCATCGCGGCTATCCGGCGCCTGCGAAAGGAAACTCGAAGAAGAACTGCGGCGGGTTCAAGGACCTCGCTAAAGGAGAAGTGCCCGTGGCATCCGAACGGCAATCACACTACCGAGCCGGTGCTACCAACTCGGGCATGCACTCAAGGACACGCCGGAGCCACCGCACCCTCACGACCAAAAGGGCAAGAAGAAGGACGGCGACAACAACGACTTCCAAGAACCCGAGAAGACCGTCAACGTCCTCTTCGGCGGAGCGCCGGCGGGCGGGAGCGAAGGCTACCCGTCGTGAAGTGATGTCCATCGAGCCAGCGGTTCTGACCCCTCTCAGGTGGTCGAGGTACCCATCACCTTCTCCCGCACGGACCGGTGGACTAGCTTCTCTGAACCAGGACGGTTCCCTCTCGTCCTGAAGCCAACGGTGGCGGGCTCCAAGCTCAACAAGGTGCTCATCGACGGTGGAAGCGGGCTCAACGTCCTCTTCACCAAAACCTTGAAGAAGATGAAGCTCGACGTCACCCCCATGCTCACCAAGAGCAGCACGCCTTTCTACGGCATCGTCCCAGGCAACGCGGCCATCCCACTGGGCTCAGTGGTACTGCCAGTTACCTTCGGGGCGTCTCGGGATAACTACCGCACCGAGTACATCAAGTTCGAGGTCGCGGATTTCGAGACTTCTTACCACGCCATCCTCGGCAGACCGGCCATCGCCAAGTTCATGGCGGTGCCCCACTACACCTACTTGGTACTCAAGATGCCAAGTCCAGCCGGTGTACTCTCCCTCCAGGGGGACTTGAAGATCTCCCACGACTGCGATACAGAGGCCGTGGTGATCGCTTCAACAAACCAAGTACCCAACGCGATGATGGAGGTCTACGCCGCGTCGAAGAAGCTCGCCACGAGCGAACTCGACATTCCAGAGAAGTCGACAGCGCCAACAAGCCTCAGCCACCTGAGGAGGTACTCGTCAGGACGGTCGACCTCGGAACAGGCGACCCCAGCAAGACCACCACCATCGGGGCCGGCCTCGACCCCAAATAGGAAGACGCGCTCATCAGCTTTCTTCGGGCTAACCGCGACATCTTCGCGTGGAAGCCGACGGACATGCCGGGAGTGCCCCGGTGGCTCGATTGAGCACTGCCTCAACGTCGATCCAAAGGCCACCCCTAAGCGACAACACCTCCGACGTTTTGCCGACGACAGACGGGACGCCATCAAGAAGGAGCTCGCCAAGCTACTCGCTGCGGGCTTCATCGGAGAAGTCTTCCATCCCGAGTGGCTCGCCAACCCCGTCCTCGTCCGCAAGAAGAACTCGAACGAGTGGAGGATGTGCGTCGACTACACCGACCTCAACAAGCACCGCCCCCAAGGACCCCTTCGGTTGCCGCGGATTGATCAAGTCATCGACTCCACGGCGGGGCTGCGACACCGCTGCTTCCTCGGCGCTACTCCGGGTACCACCGGATCGCAATCAAGGAGGAAGACCGAGAGAAGACCGTGTTCATCACCCCGTTTGGCGCGTCTTGCTACACGACCATGTCATTCGGGTTGAAGAACGCCGACGCTACCTACCAACGGGCCATCCGGGCACAGCTTCAAGCGGCAACTCAACAAGAACGTCGAGGCCTACGTGGATGACGTGGTTGTCAAAACCCGAGGGACTCCGGTACCCTCATCGACGACCTTGAAGAGACCTTCGCATCGGCCGCGCGAGTACCGCCGGAAGCTCAACCCGAACAAGTGCGTCTTCGGCGTCCCTTCGGGCAAACTACTCGGCTTCATCATCGGCCCGGCGCGGCATTGAAGCCAACCCCGAGAAGATCTCTGCCATCACCAGCATGAAAGCTCCCACGAGCATCAAGGACGTCTAGAAGCTGATGGGGTGCATGGCGGCGCTGAACAGATTCATCTCGAGGCTAGGAGAACGGGGTCTCCCCTTCTTCAAACTACTCAAGCACCACGAGAAGTTCGTGTGGACTCCAGAGGCGGATCAAGCCCTTGCTCAGCTCAAGGACTTCTGTCCAAAGCCGCCAATCCTCACGGCTCCTCACAAGGGCGAGCGGCTCTTGCTCTACCTAGCCGCGACCACCCACGTGGTCGCATGCGCCATCGTTGTCGAGCGGCGGGGAAGACGGCCACGCCTACCGGTCCCGGCGCCGGTCTACTTCGTCGGCGAGGTTCTATCGAGTCCAAGGCTCGCTACCGGCCCATGCGAGAAGCTCCTATACGCTCTACTCATCACCTCGCGGAAGCTACGACACTACTTCCGGAAGTACTCGGTTTCCGTCGTCACCGACTACCCGCTCGGCGACATCTTGAGGAACCAAGACGCCACCGAAGAATCTCCAAGTGGGGCTGTCGAGCTCGGCGCCCTCACCATCGACTTCAAGCCACGCACGGCCATCAAGTCGCAAGCACTAGTCGACTTCATGGCGGAGTGGCGGGAGAACCAACTACCTACTCTCACCGTCCGACCGAGCATTGGGTGATGTACTTTGACGGCTCACTCAACCTCGAGGGCGCGGCGCGGGGGTACTCCTAATCTCTCCAACGGGCGAACAACTCAAGTATGTCCTGCGGATCTTCCGGAAGGTCTCAAACAACGAAGCCGAGTACGAGGCTCTCCTACACGGACTCGCCTCGCGGCTTCACCGGGCATCAAGCGGCTACTAGTCTACGGCGACTCCGAAGTGGTCATCAACCAAGTCAACAAGTCCCGGGACCGCAACAAGGAGAACATGGACGCCTTCGCCTAGAAGTCCGCAAGCTCGAGAACAAATTCTATGGTCTCGAGTTCCATCACATCGTCCGTGACAACAACGTTGCGGCGGACGTCCTCTCGAAGCTTGGATCCACCCGCGCCCAAGTACCCGCGGGCGTCTTCGTCCATGAGCTTCACGCGCCATCCATCCCGGAGCCGGCGCCACCGACCACCGCCCCCCCCCATCCACCGGTGGGCGGGAGGTCATGATGATCGACGTGGACCGGAGGCAACCCTTCATCGACTACCTCGGCGAGCGAGAAGGTCCACTCCGACAAGAACGCGGCCGAACAACTCGTCCGCCGCGCCAAGTCTTACGTCCTCGTCGGAGACAAGCTTTACAAGTGGGGCGCATCTTCGGAGTACTCATGAAGTGCGTCCCTCGTGAAGAAGGCAAGGACATCTTGGAGGAGATCCATAAGGGCGTGCGGCAATCACGCGTCTTCACGCACGCTGGTCAGCAAGGCCTTCCTACGAGCTTTCTGCGGCCCACGGCCTTGGGCGATGCCGAAGAACTCGTCGAGAAGGTGCCAAGGATGTCGGTTCTTCGCCAAGCGACAACACGTCCCGGCCTACAAGCTAGTCACCATACCGCCGACCGGCCCTTTGCCTGCCGGGGGCTCGACATGATTGGGCCACCGCCAACCGCGCCGGGGAGGATTCAACGAGTGCGGTGGCTATCGACAAGTTCACCAAGTGGATCGAGGTCAAGCCGGTCACATGCCCCAAGGGCGACGAGTACTCGACTTCTCGGATGAACTCGTACACCGCTACGGGCTACCCCACCGCATCATCACAGACCTGGGGTCCAACTTCAACAACCACCAGTTCTGGGAATATTGCGAAAACAGCGGGATCGACGTCAGATACGTCTCAGTCGCCCATCCACGGGCCAACGGACAAGTCGAGCGCGCCAATGGGATGGTGCTCGACGCCCTCAAGAAGCGGCTATACGACGCTCCTAACACCAAAGGGGGCAAGTGGATCAAGGAACTACCCAACGCACTCTGGGGGCCAACGGGGCAATCCCCCTACTTCTTGGTCTACGGCTCTGAAGCCATCCTCCCTGCCGACGTCATATGGAACTCGCCAGCAGTGGAGCATTACGACGAAGGCGTCTCGAAGACGACGAGACGAGTTGATATCGACGACCTCGAAGAAGCTCGCTGCGCCGCCCTCGTCCAATCGGCAAGGTACCCGGAGGGTATCCGACGCTACCATGATCGCAACGTCAAGGAACGCTCCTTCAACGTTGGAGATCTTGTCCTCCGCCGTATCCAGAACACGGAAGGACTCCACAAGCTCAGCTCCCCCTGGGAAGGCCCCTTCACCGTGGCTAAGGTGACCGGGTCGGGCTCCTACCGCCTCCAAACACTTGAAGGCGAAGACGTCAACAACTCGTGGAACGTCGACCAACTCTGTCGATTCTACGCCTAGTCTACACGACTACTCCGGGTTCAAGTCTACACGACTACAACAACACCCCTCGCCGCAAGCGACCCCCCGGTCCCGGCTCCAAGTCTCCGGACTACTCTCCTCCGTGTCCGGCCGCGCGGCTACCTACGGACCACGGGCCGCGACGAGCGTCAAGGACTCTAGCGACGGTCTACCAAGAGACCAAACTCCAAGATCCGGCCCCCGCACGGCTACCTACGGATGCGCGATCCGGCCTACACGGCTACCTACGGATCACCGACCGCAAGCGGCTACCCGCTCCGGCGCCACTTAGGCGCGTAAGCGGCCTCCGGTCCGGGCGACTACCTTGTAACTACGGCCCCGGCCACCCGGGTGTACTTCTTCGGTAATAAAGCTTGATTGTTCATCAACTTGTTTCTTGTCTACTCCCTATGACGGGACTACTAAAGCCGAGTACTACTACTCGCACCTACTCCACGATGGGCGCTCCGCACTCGAGATCGCGGTTACGAGTACTCATTGCTTGGAACATTTCATTTCATTGATACATGAATAGTTCATTACAAGTGTTTCTCGTACAACTATGTCTACTAGCTACCTATGCGGGGCTACCGGAGGTTCGGCTTTTCGGCTACACTCGCTCCGCGATGGGAGCCATCTCGCTCCGGCGGCTCGCGTCTTGCTCATCCGAGCGGTTGGCGGCTACCCCGCCGGCGACCACCTCCACCGGAGCCTTCGGGAAGTACGACTTCATGAAGGCCGGGACTTGCTTCGGGATCGACTTGGCCATGTGCTTGACGTAGGCGGCCGGCCGGCTTGGTGCTTCACGAAGACGATCCGCCGGAGGAGCGATCTTGGGGCCACCGGGTGCGGCACCGGGAGCCTCGCGATCGGGAGAGCGACTTCTTCAAGATCCTTCGGTGGGCTCGGAGCGCCTCGCAATCTTCATTCAACATCGCAAAGATTTGTAGCGGTTGACGAGATCTCCGTCGATGCAATCCGTAGCTCCATGTGCTTCTCGCATTCGAAGGCGAGCTCCTTGTAGTCGAGCTCAAGTACCGGCGGGCTTCTTGCTCCCGGTAGAAGAGGTTCTTCATGCCGACCTCCGAGGCCTTCGGTGCTCCACCGGCCTTCGAGTTCGCAACACGGAAACACAACAACGGGTCGGAGAGGCTTGACGACTTCCAACAAGTACCCGACAAGTCAAAGGACATACCTTTATTCTTGTTGCGGAGGCCTTTGTTCTTCCGCACCAACTCGTCGCCCTTCGCCTGCAACTCCATCACATCGTTGTGGTACTTGGCGAAGGCGGCGTCGAGTTTTGGCTGCATGGCGGCCGCGTGCCTCCGCGACTTCACGAGCTGCTCCTCCAGGGCCTCGGCTCGGAGCACGGTGTCGCCGTAACCTTGCGGCGAGGTTCGACTTCTCGCGGGATCGCTCCGCGACATCCCGCACAAGACAAGCTCAAGTCAAGAAGAGTACTCAACGGCAAAGGATTGACTACTCGGGAGGCTACGGCTACGTACCTTCATCCTTTGTTCGGCTCGCCGGATCGCCTCCAGGTGCTGGGCCACCGTTGCCGGCTCGACGAGATCGTCGGCCAGAAGTTCTATCCCGCCGCGGCTACCGGAGGTAGCCTCCGTCATCGGCGCGGGCGGATGGGCTCCGCGTCTTGGATCTCAGGGGATCGGATAGCCACCTCCAGGGCAATCCCTGGCGACGTGGTGGCCGCCTCCCCCCCGGTGGACTTCTCGACGACCTCCCCCACGGGCTCGGGGGGCTCCTTCCGCAGACCTCGGGGCCCCCCGGTGTTAACTCCCGCATGGGCACCCCGGCGGGGATGTCACCTCCTTCAGCGCCTGTCAACAAACGACACGCGCATCAGTGCCTACGACTACTCGTCCTGGAATCCTACAGCTTCAAGAAGGGTACTCACCTTCGACTACGACCGCCTCGCGGCGCGCGGCGCTTCGGTAGCCGGGGGCTCGGTCACGGCTTGGGCCTCGGGAGCGGGCTCCTCGACGGGCGGCGCGACTTCTCCTGCCTCCGCTGTCGAGGGCTCTTCCCCGTCCCAGCTCAGATCTGTGGATTTTCTGCAGAAGTATTCACAGAGGGTCGTCAGACAAATCGACTACTGCAGCAAGTACTACTCGTGAGGACGTGGTACTTACAAGTTCGACCGGACAATGGTCACGGCCGGAGCACCGAGGATGCTGGCAATATCAACCAGTCCACCCTCGGCGGGTGTCTCCTCCTCCGCCCCTGTGGCTTCTGCCTCTTCCACGACGACGGCGGTCGGCGCGGATGTCTCCTCGCGCCCCGCGGCCTCCATCTCTCCAACGGCGGCGGCCGTGGGTACTGCGCTCTCCTCCGGAGCGGGGGGCGGCGCTCCGGCGCGCCGGGGAGTTCTTCAACGGTGAGGGGCCGGACTTCGGTTTCCGGCCGGTTCCCCCACGGACCCGCACGCCTTCGTCGCCCTCTTCGACGAGGCTCCCGCCGGCGGCACCTCCCCGTACACAAAGGAAGACTACTCGTCGGCAATGTACTCGAATGCGGGTACTCGACTACTCGCTCAAGATAACCTACCTCTCGGAGGCGTGGTCTCGAGACCTTCATCTTCTTCGCCACCCGCTTCTTGGTGGGGTTGCGCGGCTTCCGCGGCGGCGCGGCAAGGCTAGCCTCCCGAGGCTAGCGGAGGGTCTTGAACAAGTGGAACATGAGGCAAGCACGGACGGCTAAACCTCGACCGCGGTGGAAGCGGTCTTGAAGCGTCTCCTCATCTTCTTCGTCGTCATCGAGAGGAATCCTCCACGATGACGGGATCGTCGTCTTCGCCGACTTCGCGGCGCCCCTTCGACTTCCCCTCCGCCGGGATCTCGATCCCCGCTCGGTGGCGGGTGCGGGTCGGAGACAAACCGCTTCACATCATCCTCGCGCAAAGACACAAGGCGTCGGCAACTCTACTACAAGTACTCACTACTCGACGAGGGGGGTACGGCTCTCACCTCGTTGGGCGGGCGCGCGGCGGAGTACTCCTCGGCCGGGCACGCCGTGTACGGCGGCATGTCCTTGAAGATGCGCGACAACCTCTCGATGATGTCGTTGTCGTCCAACTCGCCCCCGGCATCCGCGACGAGTCGTCGTCGCCGGTGTACTCGAAGCCGGTGTATCCCGCGCCATCGGCGGGCCGGATCCTGCGCTTCATGAACCGAAGGCCACGTGCTCGGCCCTCGGTCCGGCTTCTACGAGCACTCGAATGCGTGCTAGCGGCTCGGGGAGCCGGATCCCCTCTTGCATGGTGGGCTCTGTGTTCCACCACTCACGATGCACGGGCCGCCGTCCGCTTGGCTTCGGCGGCCGGGGGTGGTGGTTGGTGATGTAGAACCACCTCGTCTTCCGGTCCGTGTTGGAGTCCACGAGCTTGTACGCCGGTGCGATCCGCGGCGTCTTCCCTCGGCCGGATCCCGGCTCCTCCGACTACTGCGGGGTTGGAGGCACCGTGTCTTGCGGCTTGATGCGGAAGAACTTCGGAAGAGCACCCGGTGCGGCTTGATTCCGAGGAAGGCCTCGCGAGAAGTTGACGAAGACCGACGTGTGGAAGATGCCGTTGGGGTTCGGGTTGAGGTACTCGATGCCGTAGTACCCGAGCGACCCCTTGAAGAAGTCGCTTCCTTGGGAGCGCAAGACCGCGCTCCACGAAGCGCGAGAACATCGGGATCTCGTCTTCGACCTTCTCCATCGGATAAGGATCTTCGCGGCGGATCTCCACATGTCGACTTCCTTCTCCCCGATGAACCCACCGTTCGGCGGGGTCGGCGAGTCCTCCGTCTTGACCTTCGATTTTTTCCACTCGCGGCTTGGATCGGCGCGCGGTGGAGACGAGGGCGGCGCCGCACCGGTGGCGGGCTGCGGCGGCCTCTGCACGGCTCCTCTTCTTCCCGCCGGCCTTGGACGTCTTCGACGGCGACGGCTTCATTCTCCAAGTGCAAGGAGTTTTCACTCGCATCCGCTCGGGGGCTACCCTAAAGGCTTCGGGTGGCGATGCGCTCAGATCTACTGCGGCGGCAGCAGGCTGCTGGGAGTGGATTTGCTTCTAGATTCAAATGGAAATGACTGCGGCTCACTTGGGTGAAAAACCCTAAGGGTTTTGGCTTCTATTTATAAGCCAAATCGCCTCGCAACGGGGGCCGGATAAGTCCACGCGCGGGCGACTCAGCGGCTGCGTGTGTCTCTTTGTATTCTACTAGTCGACGCGCCTCACCTCGGGGGCTCGGCTACTTCTACTCGATTACTTGGGAAGCGGCTAGTATCAAGAGCATCTCAGGACACATTCTCCAAGAAGACCCTTCAATTCGAGAGGAAGTACTCGACTCAAGGCTCGGGGGCTCCGTGCCACGTGTCCTTCGGTTTTTTCTCTCCGGATTTTTCGGGATTTTCTTGCCAAGACTTCGGATGGATCCTCGGCCCCGAGCCGCGGCTCGAGGCTCGGGGGCTTCTCCATGTGGAATGCGGTTACGCAAATCGCATCTCCATGACGGCTCCGGCTTCAAGACGAGACGAGGCATTTCTTGAGGGTCTTCGAAGGCGGATTTCAAGGACGCTTGGGACTACTCGAGAAGACTTCAAGGTTGCTCAAACATCGAGTGGAGTACATTCCGGCCTCGGGATGCTTCGACTACTCTTGAGGACTTTTGACTTGTGGCACTCGGGGACGCTTGAGGACTACTCGTTAAGGCCGTCAAGACTACTTGAAGCTATCCTTCTCGACTACAAAGTACTCGGGGGCTTGTCGTATGGACCTCCCTAGGCCCATCGCCTCGGTGGGTACCGGGACCGACTACTCGGTGGGCCCCAGGACTACCCGGCTTGCGGCGCACGGCACTCGAAGGCGTGGAGCACAAGGACTACACGGGAGTAGTACTCGGTTAGGGATGCCGTACATGTTCCGCCTTGTATAGAGGTCTCCTAGACGTACTCGACTAGTACTCTTTCCCTACTCCGACTTGTAACCACTGCCTCCGGACTATATAAGGCGAGGCGAGGGACCGATCTCTATCATCCAATCTCCTCTCATACAACCCACGGCGCACTATTGCACCATCTTGTAATCGTGCCCTATCAATCCCGAGCTACGCGGCATACGGGACGTAGGGTATTACGCACCTCGCGGCCCGAACTGTCTAAATTGTGTGCCACGTGTCTCTTCCTTCGAGTTACCGATCTCGGCGAGTCACAATCATCTACTTCGGTACTCCCCGTAGTAGGTTGCCGGTCTAAAACACCGACGGCCGGCGGTATTTTTCTCTCGGAACAAATCGGCACCGGCCACCGGCCAAACGAACGGGCTGGTTAATTAATTATTCCGTTAACACTTGGCCGTGTGTTCATGCGTACGCAAGTCGAAGTTCGATCCCCATTATTGTCCGGAAAGCCATGAAAATAGCCGTCTAATTGAATTTTATAATGGGACTAGCGAAGTGCCCGTGCGTTGCCACGGGCATTGGACACTAAATGATTGCATCTTCTTATGCACTTATATTAAATGAAGCATTTCTTTCATTGTAAATACATATTTTAATTTTCAAAATTCATGATTAATAATAAGAATAATGAAAGTAACTATATGTTTAGTAGATAAGTTAGGTATTGTGCTAAAGCGATAAGCATGTTACCTTTGCGCAAATAATAATCCACTATTTGGAACGACTTACATATTTTAATTTTTGAAGTTCATAATAATTAACAAGAAGAATAATTATAGTAACTGTATGAATAGTAAGATACTATGTTTTGATCGTATACCTGTGTCACATGGATAAGAGGGTGAAATACTCATAGTACCCTTCACTTTTCTTTTTTATTTTTCTTAATTTTTTCCACCTATATTTTCATTTTTTAATTTTCCTATTTTTGCCTTTATTTTCATCTATCCCTTCGTATCTCCACCGCAAGCCCTTGTGGTCTTATCCATTCGCACCACGCCCCCGTGCGGGGGGCGGCCACGCGGAGCATGGCACGGCACGCCTCGCCGTCGTCTGCGAGCCCCAGGCCGGCTCGGAGACCTTTAGACCCTGTTTGGAACGAAGGAAAACAGTCCGTTCCAACTTTCCCTTTTTCAACATATCGTGAGTAGTATTTCTTCAACTTTCTCTTTTTCAACATATCGTGAGTAGTATTTCTTCAAACAGTGTGGTGGAATTAACAAACTTTCCAACAGTGCAACCAAATTATTAATAACAATACAAAAAATCGAAATATTTCAAGGTGCAGGCAAACCGTATAATCAGCAACTTTGTTACTGTATTTCCGAGTCTCCAGGGATAGGAACAGTACAAACGTGTGGCACCTCCGTGACAGGTGGCACAGCCCCGTGACTGTGAGTCCTGACCTGACTGACGCCATACATTCTTAGGATTCAAAAATCACCACATGCAGGAAAAACAGGGTACAAAAGGGTCCCTAAGCAGCAAAACGTTACATGTCTTCAACCCTTATATCCCAGTTCCACCTAAACACCGTCGTCTGTCTGCACAAAAGAAAACAAATCTCTGATTTCATCTTCCGCTCCCTCCTTCACCACCTTCTCGCTTCATTTACCTTGTCCTGATCAAGTTAAATAGATGATTGCACCGGTTCCAACCTCTCTCCCTTGGATGATCGAATAGCAATCTCAATCTTGGGATGAAGTTTAAAATCCTGAAGGATAAAATAAATCAATATCATATCCAAGCCATCACTGATTTTGTTACCATGAGAGGCAACATGCCAGAGAACAAACGTGCTGATAAGTACAGAGCACTTACTTCATAATGGCGGAGAAGCAATATCCTTGGCCCTTAGCATGGCAAAGCCACCTCTTGCTTTGTCTCTCCTGTGAAGTTTCCTCCACGAGACCCTTCACATGCCAACCTTAATTCCTTCATTAGGATCTGCCAGTCGTTTCCGCAAACAAAAATGTCTACCCCAGGAATTTAGAAAGTGGTGGTAATTTATTTGTCTCCTCCTGCTTGCCCCAATTAAAGTGATTGCATGCCTTGTCTTACCACGCCGCGGAGACTTATAGATCTTTCCTGGTTTGAGTTTCCCCAGCTTTTTGCCAGCATATATTGTTGTGGTCATCACATAGCCATTTGCTAGAAGCTTGCAGATAGAAGAGAAATTCCTCTTGACAGTTGTGTAATAAGGAAATTTGTACCTCATTGGGTTCCTTCCCTACACACACACATAAAACACTAAGAGGGGGTCTGGGTATAAAAATTCTTAGAAAGATGAACAATCAGCATTCTGTATAAGTGGTGGACTTGTGGTGGAGGCAAGCTAGATTTAGTAAAAGCTACTCCCTCCGTTCCAAATTATAGGCTGTTTTGGCTTTGCTAGGTTCATGAACCTCGAGAAGCCAAAACGATCTATAATTTGGAATGGATAGAGTATGTACCTACCAGTTAAATGTGTTAGGTCTGTGCAAAAGAAGAGAGCTATAACTCTCCTGTTTGAACTGATTTACTCAAAGACAAGAAAGTTATCCATAGGGGAGATAAATCACAGATCGCAAACGGGGAGCATACCCTTTTTTTTTTTTCTCGAACACGCAGGAAGCATACCCTTTTTATTGATAATTGGCATGATAACTCTCCCTATATGAATTATGTGAGGAGAGAAGAGCATGATAGTAGTTGAATGTGCAGAAAACTGTAAGGTATCCTATAAAAAATTGTGGGAGCATGTTTGTAGCATGGTTGCTGCTTTATACATATGACTATGAGTGATGACGGTGACCGTTTTACTTCAAAGTGGACAAAACATGGGCTTTTTAACTAAAATCAACATGTGATCAATTTTACTAAATCTATTGCATGTTCTACTCACAAAGAACTTGCAAATAAAAATACCACATAAAACTCCGATCTTTAGTGGCTGGTGAAAATTCCGCTTGAATCACCAAGGACGATATGATTAAATGGAAGTGGCATAGAGATACCTTATATGAGAATATGACGGTGACCGTTTTACTTCTTGTTATTTTTATGAGCATCTGAAACAGCCATGTGTCTTTTTTCAATGTCCTGTTAGCAGGGTAATCCGGAGTGTCATAGGTACCTACGTTAACTTAAAGCAATAATTGATCAAAGCCTGCAAGATGCCTAGCTAATGTCAAGGAAATTTTTTACATGTCTCAGCAGTGTGCTGGGCAAATATGAAAAGCTAAGAACACAACCTGTTTTGATCATGTGTCGTGCACTCATACTACACCATGCTTGCTCTTTCCTACAATTTTGGCAAATTTACATAAGAACAGGCCAAAGGTTTATGGTGATTGAAGTAATGGGGATCTTGCTGCATGCTGAATGCCAAGTCATGGATCCATAGACCACTTGGCAGCTTCAGCTATGAGGACCAGACAAAGGGAGGGGTGATTAAGGTGGTGCAGATGGGGAAGAGAATTGGTCCTGGAAAAGCTACATCAACAAAAAACTGATGTAGTTGACTAGTGTAAGTTTCTAGCCTTAGCTTTCCAGGACAATGTTATTTTCCATTTTGCTAGAATGGAAACAAGGGTATCACCACATTTGAAGAAAAAGATGTGTAAACAAGTGATGGATTTAAACATTGAATCAAATAAAAACATAAAATTACCTTGGACTCCACCCCCATTGTTGCCATAACATTGCACATTACAGCAATGGCACCCTCATTCATCCTTGATGCTCTGTCCTGTTTTATCCCCACAGCTCTGCAGCAGTAGTGGTATTTATCCAATAAATCTTCAAGATCGAGATTCGGTTGTATTTCATTCATCTCAACACCCTCAAGTGCTGACTTAATTCTCCAGCAAATTTCAGCAGTCGATAGCAATGAATTTGGGCAACATTCTGAAACGAAGTTGCCAAAATGTCAAAACCATAATAAAGAATGTGAGATGGGAGCACAGAGGTGTCACAAAAAGAAGGCATACGTTTTGGTAACTGTTTTCTGATTGTAGGGACAAGGTAATTATCATTCACCTCAATCTTATGCAAGGAGAAGTCAAATGGCACAGTAGACTGCAATGGCAAAAGAAAAGACATTAGAATACCACTTTACCAGCTTCTTCAGTAGGAATAAAAGGTCAACCTTAAGGTTTAGCGCTCTAAGAATAGCTCGCCAAGAGGAAAAAGAATAGTTGAAAGTACGGTGATAATTTGGACTAAAACTCAGCTTAACTTGGGAACTAAAATACATGAAAAATGTGTAGTAGGATACAGATGCAAGAGTGTAAAAGGGGCCAAACACTATTGGAAAAGAATTGTAAGTGTTAACACATGACATGCTTAATATCTTCTTCAATGTCTAACCATTTTGTAGTATCTATTGCTACTTAAAAAGATTAACATCATACATAGTACAATTTGGAGAAAGTACGGAGCAGTCATTGAACAATATTTTAATTTATTCCGAAAAGTACAAAAGGTAAATTCTAAAAAAGCAACCTACTTCGAGAAAATAACAATTTATAAACATAATTGTAATGCACATAAACATATATTATCCAAATTGATTATCATCGACTGAATCAAATGAGATATAATTTTATTACCTCCACACCACATTTGCACTCCAGTTTGGCGGCCGTGGAAAGTTGATCTCAACTCTGCGTTTGGGCATTTCCAAGTCAATTCTTCGAACTCCTTTTCCTTCACACTCCTCATTCCGGGTTTAAATTTCACCTTTTGTTTTCTAAGGTAGGGTGCTTCTTTAACTTTCGGTTTGAGCTTCATTTTTCTCCGAAGAATCTTGAGCTGCGGCTCCTCCTCGGCTTTCTCTTGCCGGCGCCGTATATCCTATTGTGGCACTTACCGATGTGTTCCTTGCTTTGCGGTTGGGGGAGGACGTGGAGTCGGTGGTGGTGTGTAGGACTCGGAGGTGGCGCCGGTGTGTAGGGGAAGCCGAGGGCCGCGGCCGAGGTTAGGGGCGCGCGGAAGAGCAGCCAGGCGAGAGGCCGCACGGAGGAGCCACGTCGGGCGGCGAGTGCGGCATGGAGGGGCAGCTGGGAAGGGGGAGGAGGCGTCGGTACCCCCAGAGTGGTGGCGGACGAAGGAGTCGCGGTCGCCGATCGGGCCGTGGACGGATGCGGTGAGGATCAGGAGGATGTGGCGACGACATCGATTCGACGATTGTGTCGACATGAAGACGCGATGTCGATCGACCTGGCGGCGGCGTTAATCCGGAGACGCCGAAGAGGTGTAGCAGCGCGACAGTGACACGAAGACGTGGCTCATAATCCCAAGGCGGGGAGGAGGCGCCTTGGTGACCTGTTGGGGAAGTTGGTCTTCGGAAGCCTCATCCTCGTCCGGCCACACCGGCGACTTTCGGTCCGCACACGGCTTCGGTCTCGTGGAGAAACCCTCGCTATACGGGTGCTAACAAAAACGCTAATGCGCTTATGCGTGTGAGGATTGTTGTGCGGGGATGGCCCCACATGGCGGCGCACCGCCGGCGCCGAAGGTTCGAGAGGACCATGAACGCGATGCGCGGGCGGGGACGTCGCGCCGGGGCCGGCGGCGGTGCGGGCGAGGTGCCCGAAGAGGTGCGACATGTCCAAGGCGGGGATCGCTACTTCGGTGACGAAGGTGCGGCGATCTGAACACGTGGCCGCCGCCGACGTGTAAAGAGAGCTTCCGTACGAAGCGAGAGACAAAGGGTGCCGCGTGTAAAGGCGTTTCGGCCGTACGAAGACACGGCGGAGGCACGTACGACGCGGGGACTTCTTTGTTATACCCTTGTAAAGTGTTTAAAGCGCGTTTGTCGGGGAACGGAAAAGGTGTAATTGAGGCAAATGACTATACCCGGGGGGCCTCCTATAAATAGTGAACCCCTTGTAATGAAACGGACACACCTTTGTAATAAGAAGAGAGCACCGAAGGCAGTCGCAGTTCCTTCGTCCTTCGGTCTGCTAAGTATTCACTTGTGTTTTCCTTGTGTTGTTTAGTTTCCACATCTTCCTTCTTAGCGCTAGTGGCAGTAGTACCCTTCGCGGCAGTGAGCAGAGGGTGAGAGAGAGAAAGGGGGGCTGTTGTGTAGGAGCCCACCCTTCGGGCCCGATTTCCACCAACGAGTTTGGCGCCCACCTCGTGAAAGAACTCAAGACCACATGGCTAGGACACGTTCGGCGGGAGCCGAAGCCGCAACGGCTCGGAGCGTCGACCCCTCCACTCGCGTCGGAGCCCGCCAACCCATCCGCCGGCCGTCCGGCCTTCGGCGGGGACCGGTGCCGGGCCGAGCGCCCGGAGGTAGAGCACACACGCCGGGGATGTTCGAGGTCGACCTCGAGGGGCCGGGGGCTTCGGCGCAAGACATCGAGGCCCTCACGAAGGATCCGGGGCCTCATCGGCCGGCAAGTCCGTGCGGCTCATCTCGAGCGAGGAGACGCGCCCATCCTCGTCGCGAGGTGCGGCCATCCCGGCACCGGGATGCGGCTCCGCCACACGCCGCCTCCCGACGCCATCGACTTCAACATCGAGCGGTGAGCGCTACCTCGCCATGCGCAAAGCCGAGGTTGTCGGCGCGACGCCGCCACAACAAGTCGCTCGGCGCCGCCCCGCACCAACGCCGACGCCCGCCGCGCATGCGCGCCGGCGGCCCGGCCCGCACGCACGGGTCACCCTGCGAGGCCATGCGAGCTCGAGGCGGACCAATGGAGGCGGCGGAAGGATGCCTCCGAAGGGCAAAGCATAGGCCACCGCCAAGAGAGGGGGCAGGCGCACGAGCACTTCGCTCCCGACGACGCACCGCTTCGCAACGTCGTCCTGGTGTCCCCGCTCTCGGTCGAACTCGAGAGCGCGCCGTGGCCCCGTCGATTCAACGCCAACACCTTGCCCCATTACGACGGGGACTACGATCCCAAGGAATTTCTAATGAAGTTCAAGGCGGCGGTAGAATCCAACGGAGGCGATGCCACTACGAAGGCGAAGGCCCTTGTGCTCGCGCTCAAGGGAGAAGCCCAGTATTGGTATGCCAACATACCGAAGGGGCACATAACATCTTGGTTCCAGCTGCGGAACAAGTTGTTGTCCAGCTTCAAAGGCATGCGAGTCGAAGAGCCGGACTCCAACGATCTCGTTAACATGTGTGTCCGGGGGGGACCGCGAGTCACCTTGCAAGAGTACATGCACGGGGTTGTCAAGGCGGCGGCGCGTGCGCCCACGGTGTCCGAAGCGACATCATCGACGCCATCGTTGGGGGCTTGAGGGTTGGAAAGCTGCCAAGACGTGCTCGACGAGTCAAGCCGAAGTCTCTGCAAGAGTTATTTGAAGTTATGCAAGAATACGCAAGTCCGACAAAGGCCGCCGCCGAAGGCTCGGCCGGGCAAATGCGGCAAAGAAGCAGAAACAACAAGGGCAGTGGGACCAGCCGAAGGGGTGGCAAAATCGGCCGCCGAAGCAAGCGAACCGCCGGATCAACAACGTGTCCGCGCCCCCGACCGGAACCGACGCGGGGCGGCGGGCACAAGGGCGGATACAAACATAACGAGGGGGCCGAAGCCGCAGCAGCACAATCCGCCTCAGCGGGCCGGTGGCGAACGTTTCTTCTGCTGGCTCCATGGAATTGATGCCCAGCACCACACGCACCAGTGCCCCTCGGCGGTCAAGATGAAACCCGGGTGGGAGGCGGAGGAGAAAGCGAAGGCAGCGGGCATGGCCGTGAACCATGTCATGAAATACCAGAATGCGGGTCAGTTCAGGGCCCTGCCACCACCATATCATCACCGGCCCTACCAACCTTCGGCACTGCGCATACTTTTCACCCACCACAACAATATACACCTTCGGCGCCGCGGCTGCTCCCGCCACCCCCCCCACACGCGCAACAATCTTCGGTTTTCGTGCCTTCGTGGCCGAACGGGCATGCTCAACATCATTAATGCGATCTCCGGCGGATCCAATGAGCCGGCGCACGAGACAAAGAGGCAACGCCAAGACTACTACCGAAGCGTGTCGCACATCTCGCTCCCGGCAAGTACTTTCACTTACCATGGTCCCACGTCCCCATAACTTTCACGGCGGTGACATCCGTGCAACACTACCCCCACAATGATCCGCTCGTCATAAGGGCCAACATCGGCAAGAACACAAAGTACTACTTCGGCAATGACGTGGGGAGGATTTTGGTGGACAACGGCGATTCGGCGGATATCCCGACACCGGCGGTTGCTTCACCGGCATGGGGTTCAAAAAGGAAGATTTGAAGAAGGCGGAACACCCGTATTTGTACGGCTTCGGCAACAAGAAAATCGAAGCCCTAGGCAAGATTGATGTCAATGTATCCTTCGGCCAAGACGCCACCATGAGAACCGAGATCATAACATTCGATGTTTTGACTTCGCGTACCCGTACAATGCCATCTTCGGCCGCAACACCATCAACAAGTTCGCGGCGGTCATCCATCAAGGGTACCTGGCGATGAAGATACCAACGGCGGCGGGGATAATCTCCGTGTACGGCGACCCGGGAGGAGGCCCGAAGAGCCGAGCGCAACACGTCGGTCCACAACGGACAAGTTCATGTCATCAATGAAGACGAGAGCAATGAAGGCGCAACAGTAGAAGAGCGAAAGCCGAAGCCCAAATGAGGCCGGTCCATGAAGGGGGCCGAAGGCGAGCGTATGAAAGGCGTCGACGTCACGAAGACGGTCCCCCTATGCGCGGACGTGCCTAGCGGGACCGTGATGATAGGTGCGAAATCGGCATGGAGGACGAAGACCGGCTCTTGCAGTTCCTTCGTAACAATCAAGATGTGTTCGCATGGTCCAAGTCCGATCTGACAGGCGTCCATCGGTCGGTCATAGAGCATGCGCTCAACACCGATCCAAGGGTCAAACCGAAGCTGCAGAGGCAGCGGCCGATGTCGGCGGACGGGGGTCAAATCTGCGGAGGCCGAGGTGCAAAAGCTGCTCGACGCAAGAATCATCGAGAGAAGTTCAATACCCCGTTTGGGTGGCAAACGTGGTGATGGTGCCGAAGAAGAACGGCAACATGCGAATGTGTATTGACTTCACTGAACTCAACAAGGCATGTCCGAAGGACCCTTACCCGTTGCCAAGGATCGACGTCATTATTGATCAGGCCGCCGGCTGTGACATGTTGAGCCTCCTAGATTGCTTCTCCGGCTATCACCAAGTGTGGATGCGAAGGGAAGACGAAGCAAAAACCGGATTCACGACCCCCTTCGGCATCTTCTGCTTCGTCGGAATGCCCGAAGGCTTACGCAACGCCGGGTCCACCTTCAACCGCATGATGAAGCTGATTCTGGGTAGCCAGCTGGGGCGCAACGCCTCGGCGTACGTTGATGACATCGTCATCATGAGCGAAAAAGAGGAAGACCACATTGCAGATCTGACCGAGACCTTCGACAACATGAGGCGAAATGGCCTCAAGCTCAACCCAGAGAAGTGCATCTTCGGCATCCGGAAGGGGCAGCTGTTGGGGTGTATGGTTTCTAAGCGGGGCATTCAGGCGAACCCCCAAAAGATTGAAGCCCTACGAAGGATGCAACCTCCGAGCACTAGAAAGGAAGTTCAAAGGCTCACGAGCGAGCAATTGCCTCGGCCGAACCGTTTCATCTCCCGAGCCGCCGAACAAAGCCTTCCGTTCTTTAAGGTGCTTCGTGCAAATTCAACTTTCCAATGGGGCCCGGAGCAACAACAAGCCTTCAACGACCTCAAGAAATACCTTGAAGATGCGGCGGTCATGACCAAACCATCACCGAAGGCTAAACTCTTGTTGTACATCGGCCGCAACCGACACGGCAGGCGGTTAGCGCGGTGCTTGTGGAAGAGCGCAAAGAGGCGGACGCTACGAGGCAATTCCCCATATACTATGTCTCCGAAGCTACGAGCGGCTCAAAACTTCTCTACTCCGAAATGGAGAAGATGGCATATCTTTGTTGTGATGGCAAAGAGGAAACTTCGGCACTACTTCCCGAGCCACAACGTTTCGGTGCCTACGACCTTCCCCCTCCGGGACATGTTTGAGAACAAGGAGTCAACGGGCGGGGATGGGCAAGTGGGCCTCGGAGTTGGCGAGCACGTCATAAGCTTCGTCGCGCGCGGTGCCATAAAGTCTCAAGTCCTCGGCCGACTTTGTAGCCGATTGGACGCCTTCGGTGCCGAAGGGGGAAGCAATAGTTACGAGCCAATATGGGATGTCCGGTGCGATGGTGCATACTGCCACCTTGGGTCGGCGACCGCGGCGGTCTTAAAGTCCCCTTCGTGCATCAAGCTCCGATATGCCTCGCGGCTAAACTATGACAAGCTGCACAAACAACGTGGCGAGAATACGAAGGCCCGCTTGCTCGCGCTTCGGAAAGCCGGGGCCGTAGGTGCAAGGAGGCTTGTCATCTTGACGGACTCCGAACTTGTTGCTGCCACATTGGGAAAACCTACAAGGCGAAAAACTCGGATATGATGAAGTACCCGCAAGTCGTCGAAGCATGGAAAAATTCTTCATCGACATCACAATGAGAAGTTTTCCCAGGAATTACAACAAGGAGGCCGATGCCATCGCGAAGGCAACTGCACTACTTGAGCCCCTGCCGCCGGATGTCTTCTATGAAACAACCACCTCGAAGTCCGCCGCCGATGAACCAGCGCCCCCCAAGTTTGTGAACGCCATACAAAGTGAGGACTGGCGCGCCCCAATAGTGGCGGCGCTCAAGGGTTACTATGAGGCCGAAGATGGGGTCATCAGCAAGAGAGTGGCAATCAGGGCGAGAAACTATCACCTTATCGACGGCAACCTGTACCGAAGAGGGGTGTGTGCCCCACTGCTAAAGTGCATATCGGTCACCGAGGGCAAGCAGCTGCTCCACGAAATCCATAGCGGCATGTGCTCACACCACCTCGGCACCAGGGCATTGGTGCAGAAAGCTTTCCGCCGGGGGTTTCTGCGGCCTTCGACGGTCGCGGATGCCCATGATATAGTGCATCATTGTCCGAGTGCCGGCGCCATGCGCCCTACGGCAAGTTCGCTTCCAACGAGATACAACCCGTTACCACCGGTGTGGCCCTTCGCCGGTGGGGTATTGACATCGTCGGCCCGCTACCCACGGCACCGGAAACTACACTCACGCAGTTGTGGCGGTCGAATATTTCTCCAAGTGGGTTGAAGCGATGCCGTTATTGAGCATTACTTCGGCAACCATTCAGAAGTTCTTTTGGAAGAACATAGTGTGCCGCTTTGGCGTCCCCCACGAGGTCACAGTAGATAATGGCAAGCAGTTTGACAGCGCGGAGTTCAAGGAATTCTGTGCATACTTGGGAATGAAGTTGTGCTTCGCTTCGGTCTACCACCCGCAGTCCAACAGGGCGGTGGAGCGGGCCAATGGGATCATCTTCGCTGGCATCAAGAGGAACATCACCGACACCGCACTAAGAGCAAATGGGCCGAAGAGTTACCGAGGGTAATGCGGTCCCACAACACCACCACATCCCGAAGCACCCGGTTCTCACCCTTCAAAGCTGTTGTACGGGGAGGAAGCCATGCTTGCCCGAAGGGCTATGCCTAGGCACACGGAGGAGCACACCCTCCGGAGACGAAGACCTTAAGGCGTCGGTTCGGAACATTGAGGAGGTCCGCCTACGGGCGACCACAAACATGTCGGCCTACAAAGACGAGACCGGAGGTGGAAAAACAAGAAGATCGGACCAAAGCTAATACGGTCGGGGGACCCAGGTGCTACGCAAGGTGCCGAAGGACAAGGCGAAGGGCAAGATGCATGGGAAATGGGAAGGCTCGTTCATAGCGACGGCGACGACAAACGAAGCGGCGTTCAAGCTACACCGGCTAACGGGCGACGAAGAGCCATACAACCGGAATGTGGACATGCTTCGAAGTACTTCGTCCGAAGCGGTACCGCAAGTTTTAACATAGTTTTTGAGTTTCAATAGTTTCTTTTTCTCTTAAGTCATGGTAGTGACTTTGTATCTTATGTACATTAAAGTAGTGGGGGACGTACTCTTTTCCTCACGGGGGAGGCTTCGCGGTTCCCCTCTGGATCCGCGAAGTGTGAGGTTTTTAACGAGACGGCCCCTTATACCCCTTTGTTTCTGACAAGTAATATAAGTCAGTGTTCCCCCATCCCTTCGTATCCAGTCTACTTTCTCTTCAAAGAATGCTTTCGCCACTCTGTCGAAGCTAGGCCACCGCCTTTGAGGGGGGCCTAGTCTCCGAGGTGGCCTTCGGCGGAGTAAGTGACGGCCCGGGCGCGGATCGCCTTGGGGGCGCGCGCGCCAAGTCCGTCACTTATTGTTTTGACCAAAGAGGAAAACCGCTTGACGCGGACCGAGGCCACGGTTCGGCGGAGTAAGCGCACGCCCGGAGCGATGCGTCGATCCGGATGTGACCGAAGAGGAAAACCGCTTGACGCGGACCGAGGCCACGGTCGGCGGAGTAAGCGCACGCCCGGAGCGATGCGTCGGTCCCGATCGACCGAAGAGGAAAACCGCTTGACGCGGACCGAGGCCACGATTCGGCCGGAGTAAGCGCACGCCTGGAGCGATGCGTCGGTCCTGATTTGACTGAAGAGGAAAACCGCTTGACGCGGACCGAGGCCACGATTCGGCTGGAGTAAACGCACGCCTGGAGCGATGCGTCGGTCCTGATTTGACCGAAGAGAAAAACCGCTTGACGCGGAGCGAGGCCACGATTCGGTCGGAGTAAGCGCACGCCTGGAGCGATGCGTCGGTCCTGATTTGACCGAAGAGGAAAACCGCTTGACGCGGACCGAGGCCACGATCGGCGGAGTAAGCGCACGCCTGGAGCGATGCGTCGGTCCTGATTTGACCGAAGAGGAAAACCGCTTGACGCGGACCGAGGCCACGATTCGCCCGGAGTAAGCGCACGCCTGGAGCGATGCGTCGGTCCTGATTCGACCGAAGAGAATAACCGCTTGACGCGCAACGAGGCCACGACTCGGCCGAAGTAAGCGCACGCCTAGAGCGATGCGTCGGTCCTGATACGACCGAAGGGAAAGCACGCTTCGCGTGGTATACACCCTTGACTTGGCTCGAGCGGGCGCACTAAAAAGGCCTCTCGGCGCATCACGAGACGGCTAGGCGGTCAGCGAAAAACGCTCGTCCTGAACATAACGTTATTTTTTAACCCGAGAGAGCGAGCCTCACGAAAGGTCGTTGCAAGTTAAGTCTGGAGGGGAAGCGCGGTGCCGCTTCGTCTCAACGTATTCAGGATCATTCTCGATCAAGCAAGTAGCGAACGCAATACCGACGCACGCAAGAGATGGGTACAGGCACCCTTCGTCCTCTTCCTTTCTCACATTTTCAACATATAATGTCTTTCGTAACAACAATATGACTTTACAAGGGGAAAAACAATGCAGTTACAATACACATCGTCTCGAACGCTAAATTTACAAATCTGAAGGCAGAAATTCGCTCCGGGCATGCCGCGAACACTTCCGGGGGGAGTTCCGAAGTCCTGTGCTTCAAGTCTTCGCGGCAGCCCGTAGCCACACTTAGCAATCAATCTTCGTTTAGCACGTCTTCACAGATCTCGTCGATCAACCGAAGATACGCCATATCTATAATCTCCAGAGCCATCTCCCGAAGCTCGGCCCGTCGGTAGGCATCCGCCCGCGCCGAAGTCGGGGGTTACGGTCGGTGCGCGAGTAATCACTCCGTCTCCACCTTCACCGCCGCGAAGCTCTCCGACGAGGCGTCAGGAATCAAATATACATACTCGGGCGGCCCAAGGACCCCCTCTTCGATCGGCTCTATCTTTGGTACGACCCCTCGGTCACGAAGGGGTCTACTAAATTTCGCTTAGCCGCCCTACGGGCGGCTCGCTCTCTAAGAATGGCATCCCGACGAACGGGATCCTTCGAAAAATCCGCAAAAAAAGCGTTTAGCGGCTTCGTTGTGAAGGCGGTAACGCTCTGCACGATACGACAAAAACTATACGAAACATTAGGGTGCCGAATGCTAAACTTCGTCCAAACGTTCGGCGCGACAAAAAATGAGTTAAGGGGCAGAGTTGGGCTGCTCGCACCTTCGGCCCTCGCGCGGGGAACCACCGAAGGAACCGCGCGAGAGATCGTGCATCGGTTTACTTTACAAAAATTCATCCCACCAAGGGGAGAGTGGTTCACTCCTTTACAAGACCCGGACCGGGCGCGTTTCGGACCTCGGCACCTTCGGCGACGACGGGGGCCTCGCTCGGCACGGTGCTCGCTTCGGTGGCCTCGACCAGACGCGACGGTTGCGTCGGCCTGCGGGCTCCGCGGGTCCTCCGCCGCCGGAGAGGCGGCGGCCCGGCGGCGCGGCCTCAAGTTCCGCTGCGTGTGCCGCTTCCGAAGCATCGGCCGCGGCGTCTTCCCTCGTGGGGGCGGGCGCGACCTCCTCCTCGGCGGCGGGGGGCGGCTTCAAGGCGGCGGGCGCGGAAGGGGCGGTCTGCGGCCGCCTCGGCACGCCCCCTCTCAATCACGGGCTCTGGCGCGCCTCCCCCGTGCCCCTCTTTGGTAGCGGGAGCCGCCACGTCTTCGGCGGCGCCAGCTTCGTCCTCAGGAACGCCGGTGGCCTCATCTTCTTCCCGCGCCGCGGCTTCGGGGCCCCCGGCGGTGATAAGAGGAACGCCGGGCATGGCAATCCAATCCCCCTCCGTCATGAACTGGGGTAGGGGCGGGGTGCCGCCGAACCGAACACGGATGCGGTCGTAGACACGCTCTTGCAGTCGAGGCCTTATTTGCGAAACAGCGAGGG
This sequence comes from Cenchrus americanus, assembly GCA_947561735.1. Classification (NCBI taxonomy): domain Eukaryota; kingdom Viridiplantae; phylum Streptophyta; class Magnoliopsida; order Poales; family Poaceae; genus Cenchrus; species Cenchrus americanus. Next base: position 228,578,525 of record OX387245.1, read on the forward strand.
CAGTGTGTTAAAATACTTGCGAGAATGTATTTTTAACGCAACCATAAACAAAAGGAAGAAGTAGCTTCGGCGTACCTGGGCACTAAGGCGAGCGGACTCGTCCAAAGTGAGTTGATACCCGCGGCGGGCGAATGTCACACCCGATTTTACAAGGAAAACCGAATGCATCTCATATGTGCGCCGGGATCATTTACACACACATGATAGACAAAACGAGAGTAATACCATTGCTTTGTAATAAAACGTACAAGAGTTTAAACCGGTATGATATCCATTATTACATCCATAAGGGTGGACTCGAAGGTCCGAACAAAACGATAACTAAACGACGACGAGCAACTCCATCGCCGACATCCACGGGCATGATGACCGGGGGATCCGCATGCCTAGAACTCCTCGAAGTCACTCCGGTACTCGTCCTCGCCTCCGACGTTCTCCTGCGAACGGCGGTAAGCAAGGGTGAGCACACTTATGGTTGGAGCTCGGCAAGTGGGGGAAAATGCAAGGCTTATCAAGGATAGGCTATGGTTCACGGCGGTAAGCATTTTATAAGTTGGTCAAATTTTATTAGCAAGCACCTAGTTACTAGATGTAAGTGTATACCAACCCACTTAACCTTAAAAGAAACCTCAAACCAAACCTCCAACCCATGATTTGCATTAATCTTCAAGTTTATTAATCATGTGAGGGTCCAAGCCGCTCGTGACCGTGAGCACGGCCGATCGATCGCCTTTTACACTCTGCGAGAGGTTGTACGCTTTACCCACGGTTCGTGTTCCCCATCTTGCCGGGTTAGACGGACCCTTAAACACTTCCAAGGTGAGTGGCTATGGGTCCACTACGAAGCCTTTACAAAGGAAAGAAGAGAAACCAATAGCCCGCAACGATTCTGCGGCGGAGCGAGCCATAACCCTCCCTAGTGGTCAACACCTTAGCCAAGGTCGCTACCCCAAAAGGACCGGGCTATACCCCTTCAACTCCGCCCCCCCTGTGCCCCTCTCGGAAAAGAGCTATCGGCTACCCCACTCTCCTAATTAATTGGCTAAGCCGAGCCATGTGGTCCGTGGTTGTCTTGTTATCTTGGATGGTTCTCCATGTTCCGATTATATCAAGTTATCTTGGTTTAAGCACAAACATGTTTATAAGAAAAACGAGATGTATAACATAAACAAGCATAACCAAACTTATGTTGAGCAAGCTAAGCATTTATCTACCCCAAACATTTGTTTAAACGGGGTTGATCAAGGTAAAGTGATAAAGCATCTAGTCAAATCCTTAGCTAGGTGTTTGCCCATCGATTTATGCATAACAACGGGAACGATAAACATTGTTTAGCATGCGGTGACATAGGTTCAAAAAGATTATGCGAGAGGGGGAAATCCACTTGCCTTCCTCTACAAGCTGGGTGAAATCCTCTTCAAAGACAGGTTCTTCACGATCACTTCCGACGGGGAGCTCGGACGAAACGAGGCACGATATCTACGAGTCAAACATGGATAACAATCAATAAACAAAACAGTACACCAAACAGTAATAAAACTGGTAAATTTACTGCTTAAAAGATTCTACTCGTCGAGACGATCATTTCGGTATATAGAACGCTAAAAACGGAGTTAAAATGAGAAAGATATGATTAAAACGGTTTTCGGGGGCCTATTTGCAAGAAAACTATGTTTACGGGGTTGTTTATGAATAAAATCAGGGGCTAAAACATTTTTATAAATTAAATCAGAGGGTCTAGGTGCAAAAAGAAGTGTAAAGGGCCTAAAACAAGATTAAACGGGGTAGATAGGGGCTAGATTGCAAGAATCGGGACCTAACCGTGATTATTTCAAAAGGTGGAAGGACCGTAGGTTATTATTTGAAAACCCAGGGGCTCTTAAACAAAACCGCCACTCAGCACCGTGGATCGAGATCCAACGGCGGATGGCGCAAGGGTGCACCGTGGACCGGCCGTGGGCGCGGTCCATGGGTTCACCGTGGACCAACCACTTAAACCGAAGGGGTACGCGATCCCCATCGTCCACGCGTGATCCAACGGCGCCCCGGATGAATGCGTGCGGCGGGCGGCGGCGATGACGTCGGGAACGGGGGCGGCGCGCGCGGCGCGCGGCGGCGCTTCGCCGGCGCAAGCTGCGGGGTGAGCTCCCGGCCGTCTTTTCGTGCACGAGCGGGTGCTACACGTAGCGGGGAAGCTAGCGCACGCAACTAGGGGTTCGGGGGAGGGGCTCGGGCTTCTACGGTGGCCGGCGCGGAAGGGGGCGGAGCCGCTACTCCGGCGAGCCCGCGCGGGTGGTGCTTGTGCTCAAGAGAGAAGGGAAAAGGCGGGGCGGTTTTGCTCACCACGCGAGAGGCAACGGGAGCGAGCCCAAAGTTGACGAGGAGGCGCCGAAGGGGGAGTTCGACGTCGACGGCGAGCTCGGGCGGCGATCCGGCGGATGGCGTCACGGCGCGGCTTGGCCCCGAGGCGACGAGGTGCCCCCGGAGCAGAGAGAGAGAGAGAGAGAGAGAGAGAGATAAGCCATGCGTGCACGGGGAGAAGAAGGGAGGGAGACGGGGTACTTCACCGTCGGCGATTGCTCCGGCGGCGGCGGAAACAGAGGCGGCGGCGCTGGTGGAGTTGGGCTCGGGCACGTGTACTGGCGAGCGCGGGGTTGCAAAAGGGAAGGGCGGGAGCGTGTGCGCGAGCTTAAATAGGTCCAGAGGACGGGAAGGGAGAGGAAAGGAAGCGGCGGCGGCGCGAGCCTACGGCCATGGGCGCGCGGCGGCCGGATTCCAAGCGGATTGGGCGAAAATAAAGGAAACCGACGGGAATTAAAGGGAGAGGTTAATCTGCGGTGCTACGGGCGCTTGATTGATTGCCTTGATGGCCGCAGAGAGCAAGGGGAAGGCGGGCGGGCGCACGGGATCCGCGGCGGCGCCGCCGTGCGAGAGGAAGGAAGGGGAAAGAAGAAAGGAAGGGGGAAAACGGGGGCGACGGTGGGACCCACCGCCGCGCGCCGCCGTGAAAAAGAAAGAGGAAGGGGGAGAAGGGGAGAAGCGGTGGGCGGCGGGGGAAGGCGGGGCTGGGCCGCCTGGGCCAAATAGAGCCGGGCGCGCTTTTGTTTTTTTTTCTTTTTCTTTTTCAAACTTCATTTTCAAATCCATTTTCAACTCATTTTCAAATCAAACTTTTGCAAACTTTTCTCAAATATTTTATAGACTTTTTAGAGACCACTCAAGCAACCAAAACCATGCAAGCCAAATGATGATGCACATACACTTGTTGTTTCTAACTTTATTATATTATCTTTAATATTTTTAGAGCTCAATTTTATTTAGCATTTTAATCTCCTTAATTCCCTAAGACAATTTAAGTTGCTAAGTAATTTCAGTGATGGAATTTTAGGGTGTCACAAATCCTACCCCCTTAAAGAGAATCTCGTCCCGAGATTCAGAAGATTTAGAGAACAGTAGAGGGAAGTCTTCCTTGAGTTCATCCTCTCTTTCCCAAGTTGCCTCTTCCTCGGTGTGATGACTCCACTGCACCTTGCACATTCTGATAATCTTACTCCTGGTAACTCTTTCTGACACATCCAAGATCTTAACAGGGTATTCTTTGTATGTCAGGTCATTCTCCATTTGAATATCCTCTAACTGCTGTAGGTTCTATCCTAACCTCACTTGTGCATTTCTTTAACGGTGATACATGAAACACGTCATGAACTCCCGACAAGCGTGTCTTGGCAACTCTAGCTGGTATGCTACTTCTCCTTTCCGTTCCAAAATCTTGAAAGGTCCGATAAATCGAGGTGATAACTTTCCCCCGACATTAAACTTTCGTAACCCCCGAATAGGTGACACTGCGAGGTATGCATAATCACCGACTTCCAAAATCACCTCTCTTCGCCTAGGATCGGCATAACTCTTCCGTCTTGGTTGTCTTTGCCTTAAGATTCTCCCTTATGATTTCAACTTGCTTTTACGCTTCTCGTATCTTGTACGGTCCAAAGAATTGCCTTTCACCGGTCCGATTCCAAAACAACGGTGTTCTACACTTCCTTCCATACGAGCTTCAAAAGGTGCCATTTTGATGCTTTGGATCGATAGCCGTTGTTGTAAGCAAACTCTGCATAAGGTAAACTCTTATCCCAAGCTCGCCACTTGTTCTTCAACGCACAAGCTCTCAACATATCCTCGAGTATCGATTTGTTCTCTCTGTCCGCCCATCCGTCCGAGGATGATACGGCGAGCCGAAGTTTAACTTTGTATCCATCGATTCATGCAACTTCGCCAAAACCGTGAAGTGAATTGTGTACCTCGATCGACACTATCTTCTTCGGTACTCCGTGCAAACACACTATTCTTGAATTATACAACTCGGCTAGCTTCACTCTGTATAGGTCGTCTTCAACGGAATGAAGTGCGCTACCTTGGTTAGTCTATCCACAATAACCCAAATAGAATCATACCCGTCACGAGTACGAGGTAATCCCACTATGAAATCCATACCGATTTCCTCCCATTTCCACTCAGGTACCTTCAGAGGCTGTAGCAACCCTGCTGGTCTTTGATACTCAGCTTTCACTCTTTGGCACACATCACACAAAGCTACATGAGCTGCCACATCTTTCTTCATCCCATACCACCAATATCTACTCGCTTCAAGTCCTCATACATCTTGGTGCTACCGGGGTGTATAGAGTAAGCCGAATCATGTGCTTCCTTCAAAATAGCTTCCCTCAACTCCTTGATCTCGGTACACGGATTCGTTTCTTAAACCACCTTGTTCCTTGCTCATCTTCTCCGAATTCCGGAACTTTGCCTAACTTAATCGGTTTCTGTATTACTCGCAATCTTGTTATCGATCAAGCTGTCCCTTCACGATATCTGCTCAAGGGTCGACTCGATCTCTAACGTCGAGTCTCACTCGAAGCAACCATTCCCAAGTTAAGCCGTGCCATCTCCCAACATAATTCCCGAGGTAACAGGTGTCCCAATAGCATGTTAGTTTGTCCCTTCCGACTCAAAGCATCCGCCACAACATTCGCTTTTCCTGGATGATCTTGGATATCCAAATCATAATCTTTGATCAACTCTAACCATCTTCTTTGCCTCAAATTCAGATCCTTCGAGTAAAGATATACTTCGGACTCTTACGGTCGGTAAAGATCTTACACTTGTTCCCAATCATGTAATGTCTCCGGATCTTCAATGCGTGAACAACCGCGGCCAACTCAAGATCATGAGTAGGATAGTTTTGCTCATGTTTCCTCAAGCTTGTCTTGAAGCATAAGCTACTACCTTTCCTTCTTGCATTAACACACATCCCAAACCTTGCCGAGAGGCATCACGGTATACATCGAACCCTTTGTGTATGTACGGCATGATCAACACGAGTCTTGTGGTCGGCCTCTTCTTCAACTCCTCAAAACTAGCCCGACACTTCTCATCCCACTTGAATTCTCTTCCTTTCTCGAGCGAGTGGTAAGTGGCTTCACTATCTTAGAAAACCCTTCAATGAACCTCCGATAGTATCCTGCAAGACCAAGGAAACTTCGATCTCGGCACATTCTTAGGCGGACTCCGAGTTCAATACATCCCGAACCTTGCTTGGATCGGCGCTATGCCTCCATCCGTGATGATGTGTCCGAGAAAAGAGACCTCCTTTAACCGAAAAGCACACTTGCTGAACTTGGCATACGGTGATGTTCCCGTAACTTCGTAACACAAGCCTCGGATGTTCTTCATGTTCTTCCTCACTCCGAGAGAATACCAATATATCATCAATGAATACCACAACAAATTTATCCGGATACTCCATGAATACCTTGTTCATCAAATACATAAAGTATCTTTGGTGCATTGGTCGAGCCAAAGGACATCACGGTGAACTCATATAACCCGTATCTAGAAGTGAATGCTTTGTCCTTGGTATATCCTCCACACGGATTTTCAGCGATGATAACTCTGATCTAAGATCTATCTTAGAGAAAGCCTTAGCTCCTCTCATTTGATCAAACAAATCCTCAATCCGAGGTAAAGGGTATTTATTCTTGATAGTAACCTCGTTAAGTGATCGATAGTCTATACACAACCTCCTAGATCCATCCTTCTTATCAACGAAGAGTGTGGGGGCTCCCCATGGTGATGAACTAGGACGGATAAACCCTTTACTAAGTAATTCTTCAATTTGTTTCTTTAATTCGGCTAGATCTTTAACATCCATTCTATATGGTCTTTTAGATATGGGAGCGATGTACCGGGTATAAGTTCAATACTAAATTCAATGTCACGATCGGGTGGCATACACGGCAAATCCTCGGAAACACATCGGGGAATTCATTCACTACCCTTATATCCTCTAAGGCCTTGCCTTCAACGAGTTCATAACTCCTTTGACGGATGAGGGTGCACTCACATATTCTACTCTTTCTCCTTGAGGACCGGTTAACGATCGACCTCTTCCAACACCGAATAACTCCATCACAACTCCTTAACCAATCCATACCAAGAATGACATCTATTCCCCATGATTTTAGAACTACCGGATTAGCAAGAAAGTCTACCCCCATGATATTAATCTTTACTTGTGGGCATATGTGACCGGTTTTCATTTCTCCCCCGGGAATGCTAACTATCGATGGGTTCTTCATTGTACTCATAGGTAAGTTATATTTTTCCACAAATTGATCGGTTATGAATGAATGTGATGCTCTCGAATCAAATAATACGGTAGCGGTACGAGTTGACGAAAAACGTACCCAATACCACGCGGCATCATTCGAGCTTGCTCCACGCGATACATGATTGACTCGGCCACGCACATGACTCTGCTGGCCTCTCTTGCTTGGGTGTCCGTGGAGTACGAGCACGAGAAGATGGCTGCCCGATCCTGTTTCCAATGTCTCTCTGCGGAGTCCGCATCACCCTCTTTGGACGGTTGTTAGCATAATGCCCCGGCTCTCCACACTTGAAGCATCCACCGGGCGAACGGGGTTGGTGTTTCGACGGGTGCCCCCGCAGTTGTTGCTAGGACGACTCGGCCGAGGGGTAGGAGCTGCGGGTGTCCGAGGATTGAAGCGCTATGGCTGAAACGAGCGCCGGAGCCGCATGTTCGTGGGTACCTCCCACCTTGACCACCGAACGATATGGAGTCGAGCTCTGCCGAGAAGCTGTAACGGGGACGGGTGTTCTTGCTAGACGCCCATGAGGCCGAAACTTGCGTTTCTGTTCACCCATCTCCTTTCTCTTGCTTTCCGGCCCAATAGCTTTGTTCACCGGCGTACGAAAGTACGGGAAGATGTGACTGCGAGAAGATAGTTCGGAGGACCAATCAAGCCATCCGGGAACCTTTCCTGCCTCTTTGGATCGGTGTTGACTTCATCGGGTGCATAGCGTGACAAGTGAGTGAATTTGTCCGGATACTCGATCACCGACATATTGTCTTGCCTCGGTGACAAGAACTCCCTCGCTTGAGCTTGAGAACCCCTGAAGGAATGTGATAAGTACGGAAGTTGTCACGAAATTCCTGCCAGGTGATGTTATGCACGTTGGGATGAGCGATTGAGTACGCATCCCACCAATCCGCGGCTGCCCCACAAGTCTTCCAGCAGCATACAGAACCATCTCTCTGTCAGTGCACTGCACGATTTCCAGCTTCTTGGTGATGGTTTTCGGCCGGTCATCGGCATCCGGTGGATCGGTCGAGTGGGAAAATGTAGGGGGGTGGTGGCTCATGAACTCCTTGTGCTGTCCCTTGGTGGCGGGGGTGGTGGAGGGTTCGGGCTGTGGTGGCTGATTCTGTTGGGCTTGCATCCGCTGCCTTTGTGTTGGTAAGGTTTTGAATCGATTGCATCTGCGCTGCCGAGAAGCTGCTTGCATGTTCGGGTCCATTGCTTGGTTGATCGGGGGTGGTGGTCTTTGGATTTTGCTGATTCGCAATATGTGCCCGGATCACGGGTGGCACGTCTTGACCTCCTCCGGACCTGGTGTTTACCATCTGATCGTTAGAAAAATCATATCTCAGATAATTGTACTTGAATCATTGCATAAGAGAATAACTCAAAATAAAATGACAGCATGTACTTCAGTTAAGACAGATTCTGTTGACCTCAAAGAATTATGCATAACTTTCTGTGTAATTGTCCAATGACCACGAATTTTTACCATATTATAGTGTATAAAATTATGGAACCATCCCAACTGGAATCACCTCATTTGGATATGTATAACTCGAGATATAATTCAAACAGTACAGCTATATCAGCAGAGATTTACAGATTCTGACATGTTCATTACTTTGTGCATAACTCCCAGAATATGTATAGTATACCATTGAATTTTTGACAGAAATTCATCCTCTAAATTTGTGAACTAACCCAACTGGTTTCATGTCATTTGGAATTCTGTAGCTTGAGTTATAAGCAAAACATTACTGACATGTCATATGACTGCGAAAACAGATTTGATCCAATCATACTTGCATGAGAGATTAAGCAATGACAACCGATAAAACCCAAACCAAACTTTAATTAACTTAAAATTTCAGATTGCATAGTGGACATCACTCCACCATAAAATTTACAATCAAGCAAAGATCCAACTCAAGCATGTTTGCAAACGGCATTCATTATTACAAGCAAATACGTTCACGCGAGAACGGTCTATCGAAAAGGTAAATGATAAGGGCGAGCATCCTAGGATCCTAGCCAAGACGAGTAGTAGCTTCATCGGTGTTGTAACGAAGCCTCTTGCACGGAGGGAAGGCTGTAGTCGGTATGGCATGACTTCTGAGGCGATCGCCGTCCCGCAAGCCGTGCTTCCGGACGTGCTATCTTTGCACGAGCGACTGCGGCTCTTCATGATACTTGTTTATCTCCAAAGTTGCTCCCTCCAGATCTGCATTCAGAGCAGCAGTCACCCGTGCCAAGACATCGATGCGGTCATCGCCTCCTGCTGGCACCACAGTCACTTCCGTGCCACTTGCACGTCGAGGCACATGACGGTACTCCGATTGGAACAACTGCACCCGATTAGCATGGCAAACCGACCGAGCGCCCTCCTTGCTTTGCATCATTCACCGCGGCGTCATCCGTAGAGAACGAGGCTGTGCTATGGTGGGACGAGCGATACCTCCATCCTTCGGTATCATTCGAGAGGCTTCCCGATGTAAACTTTGCAAGTGTAGTAATCCCTCATTCCGGGCTCACCGAAATGCTTGGTCACATAGAGAGGCCTTATGGTATACCCCGGATACCTCGGAACATCCCACGGGAGAATGCGAACCGTCCATTCTCGGCTTCGACGAGTGCTTATGATATTCGGCTCCATGGTAGCGGGGATCTTCATCTTCCTCCGGGTTGCCCGGCGGCATGGTTACCATCATCCTCACCCACACTTGTCATCACGGAGTCTTCGGATCACCTTCGGCACGGGATCGGCGGGTGCGGGGGGTGCTTCCTCATTGATTGCGGACGCCGGTGGAATCACGATGTCACCGTCCGCGTACGCCTCAAGCACGGTGCCATCGTACGGTGTGGGCGTTCCAATGGCTCTTCGGCTCCTCCTCCTCCATCTCAACTTCTTCGGGATCCTCTTCTTCTTCTTCGTTCGGACCTCCTCTGGGTCTTTCTCAACCTCAACCTCGGCCGGAACTCCTCCTCGTTCCTCCTCAACATCTTCAAGACGATGGCGAGGGGCCGAGTGCGTCCCGAAGAGGAAAACGCCCACCGGTGCTCTTGCGAGGGGTCATGTAAGTCCCGGCCATCCGTCAAAGCAAAACCGATCTCGGAGTACAGAATAAATCAAAATGATAGTTTAAAATGATGAACAAAATTAAATTAGATTTTTAGTGCGTAAATAAGATGATTTGAAGCATGATGAGGCTTTCTAGAACATGAATCCTTAATTTCGTCCATTTCTAACTAAGGCTGCGACCTACAGTCATCACGGCTCTGGTACCACTTTGTCACACCCGATTTTACAAGGAAAACCGAATGCATCTCATATGTGCGCCAGGATCATTTACACACACATGATAGACAAAACGAGAGTAATACCATTCTTGTAATAAAACGTACAAGAGTTTAAACCAGTATGATATCCATTATTACATCCATAAGGGTGGACTCGAAGGTCCGAACAAAACGATAACTAAACGACGACGAGCAACTCCATCGGCGACATCCACGGGCATGATGACGGGGGATCCGCATGCCTAGAACTCCTCGAAGTCACTCCGGTACTCGTCCTCGCCTCCGACGTTCTCCTCCGAACGGCGGTAAGCAAGGGTGAGCACACTTATGGTTGGAGCTCGGCAAGTGGGGGAAAATGCAAGGCTTATCAAGGATAGGCTATGGTTCACGGCGGTAAGCATTTTATAAGTTGGTCAAATTTTATTAGCAAGCACCTAGTTACTAGATGTAAGTGTATACCAACCCACTTAACCTTAAAAGAAACCTCAAACCAAACCTCCAACCCATGATTTGCATTAATCTTCAAGTTTATTAATCATGTGAGGGTCCAAGCCGCTCGTGACCGTGAGCACGGTCGATCGATCGGTTTTACACTCTGCGAGAGGTTGTACACTTTACCCACGGTTCGTGTTCCCCGTCTTGCCGGGTTAGCCGGACCCTTAAACACTTCCAAGGTGAGTGGCTAGGGGTCCACTACGAAGCCTTTACAAAGGAAAGAAGAGAAACCAACGAGCCCGCAACGATTACGGCGGCGGAGCGAGCCATAACCCTCCCTAGTGGTCAACACCTTAGCCAAGGCTGCTACCCCAAAAGGACCGGGCTATACCCCTTCAACTCCGGCCCCCTGTGCCCCTCTCGGAAAAGAGCTATCGGCTACCCCACTCTCCTAATTAATTGGCTAAGACGAGCCATGTGGACCGTGGTTGTCTTGTTATCTTGGGTGGTTCTCCATGTTCCGATTATATCAAGTTATCTTGGTTTAAGCACAAACATGTTTATAAGCAAAGCGAGATGTATAACATAAACAAGCATAACCAAACTTATGTTGAGCAAGCTAAGCATTTATCTACCCCAAACATTTGTTTAAATAGGGTTGATCAAGGTAAAGTGATAAAGCATCTAGTCAAATCCTTAGCTAGGTGTTTGCCCATCGGATTTATGCATAACAACGGGAACGATAAACATTGTTTAGCATGCGGTGACATAGGTTCAAAAAGATTATGCGAGAGGGGGAAATCCACTTGCCTTCCTCTACAAGTTTGGGTGAAATCCTCTTCAAAGACGGGTTCTTCCTAATCACTTCCGACGGGGAGCTCGGACGAAACGAGGCACGATATCTACGAGTCAAACATGGATAACAATCAATAAACAAAACAGTACACCAAACAGTAATAAAACTGGTAAATTTACTGCTTAAAAGATTCTACTCGTCGAGACGATCATTTCGGTATATAGAACGCTAAAAACGGAGTTAAAATGAGAAAGATATGATTAAAACGAGTTTTCGGGGGCCTATTTGCAAGAAAACTATGTTTACGGGGTTGTTTATGAATAAAATCAGGGGCTAAAACATTTTTATAAATTAAATCAGAGGGTCTAGGTGCAAAAAGAAGTGTAAAGGGCCTAAAACAAGATTAAACGGGATAGATAGGGGCTAGATTGCAAGAATCGGGACCTAACCGTGATTATTTCAAAAGGTGGAAGGACCGACCGGTTATTATTTGAAAACCCGGGGGCTCTTAAACAAAACCGCCACTCAGCACCGTGGATCTGAGATCCAACGGCGGATGGCGCAAGGGTGCACCGTGGACCGGCCGTGGGCGCGGTCCATGGGTTCATCGTGGACCAACCACTTAAACCGAAGGGGTACGCGATCCCCATCGTCCACGCGTGATCCAACGGCGCTGGATGAATGCGTGCGGCGGGCGGCGGCGATGACGCCGGGAACGAGGGCGGCGCGGCGGCGCGCGGCGACGCTTCGCCGGCGCAAGCTGCGGGATGAGCTCCCGGCCGGTCTTTTCGTGCACGAGCGGGTGCTACACGTAGCGGGGAAGCTAGCGCACGCAACTAGGGGTTCGGGGGGAGGGGCTCGGGCTTCTACGGTGGCCGGCGCGCGGAAGGGGGCGGAGCCGCTACTCGGCGAGCCGGGCGGGTGGTCTTTGTGCTCAAGAGAGAAGGGAAAAGGCGGGGCGGTTTTGCTCACCACGCGAGAGGCAACGGGAGCGAGCCCAAAGTTGACGAGGAGGCGCCGGAAGGGGGAGTTCGACGTCGATGGCGAGCTCGGGCGGCGATCCGGCGGATGGCGTCACGGCGCGGCTTGGCCCCGAGGCGACGAGGTGCCCCCGGAGCAAAGAGAGAGAGAGAGAGAGATAAGCCACGCGTGCACGGGGAGAAGAAGGGAGGGAGACGGGGTACTTCACCGTCGGCGATTGCTCCGGCGGCGGCGGAAACAGAGGCGGCGGCGCTGGTGGAGTTGGGCTCGGGCACGTGTGCGGCGAGCCGGGGTTGCAAAAGGGAAGGGCGGGGAGCGTGTGCGCGAGCTTAAATAGGTCCAGAGGACGGGAAGGGAGAGGAAAGGAAGCGGCGGCCGAGCCTACGGCCATGGGCGCGCGGGCGGCGGATTCCAAGCGGATTGGGCGAAAATAAAGGAAACCGACGGGAATTAAAGGGAGAGGTTAATCTCTGGTGCTACGGGCGCTTGATTGATTGCCTTGATGGCCAGAGAGAGCAAGGGGAAGGCGGGCGGGCGCACGGGATCCGCGGCGGCGCCGCCGTGCTGAGGAAGGAAGGGGAAAGAAGAAAGGAAGGGGGAAAACGGGGGCTGACAGGTGGGACCCACCTGTCGGCGCCGCTGTGAAAAAGAAAGGGAAAGGGGGAGAAGCGGTGGGCCGGGCCGGGAAGGCTGGGCCGGGCCGCCCGGGCCAAAATAGAGCCGGGCGCGCTTTTGTTTTTTTTTCTTTTTTTTTTTAACTTCATTTTCAAATCCATTTTCAACTCAAATTCAAATCAAACTTCTGCAAACTTTCCTCAAATATTTTATAGACTTTTTAGAGACCACTCAAGCAAACAAAATCATGCAAGCCAAATGATGATGCACATACACTTGTTGTTTCTAACTTTATTATATTATCTTTAATATTTTTAGAGCTCAATTTTATTTAGCATTTTAATCTCCTTAATTCCCTAAGACAATTTAAGTTGCTAAGTAATTTCGGTGATGGAATTTTAGGGTGTCACGGCGAAGAAGGTGTTCATGAAGTTTTTCGCAAGATTCTTGGGGAGCACGGGAGTTGTCCAACATCCGGTCCGCGTCGGTGGGCCATTCGAAGTTCTCCTTGGTTAGCCGACGAAGGTCGCCTTTGCCGATCGTCTCCGAAGATGGACGATCCGAGGGCACCCGACGAGCACACCGAGTACGCCGGCGTGCGAACCCCCACCGCGGCCCCGAGCTCTCCGAAGATTTTCGTGTTCATTGAGATGAGGTCGAAGCAGGCACTCACCCACTCATAATATGACTCGACGGTGCACGGGGAAACGGGATAGGCGGCGCGCTCGGTTGCCTTTGCTCCGGCGGTGCCGGTATGTCGTTGCGAAGGGCCTCCGCGCTCCGAATGTGATCTGTGCGTGAAGCGTCCCCTCATCGAGAGGTGACTAAATGTGACACAAATACCAGTCCCAGGAGGCTGGTAGCACATTTATTACAACAGGTGGAATCGATCTTTTACATTACGGTGACAAAAAGGGCACGGTAGTGCCAACGCTACAAGGAACAACACAAACGCTAGCGACCACACTACAATAGCAAAGGCTTCCATAGCCTCCTCGAGTACCACACCATGGAAGCTTTCGGTAGGGCCACAGGGTACACGAGCACGGTTGGGTGTAGGGCAATGACCTACTCAACGTCTTCTCGGAATGTAATCGGGATCCTCCTCTGTAAAAATAGTTAGTAAAACAAGAGTGAGCACATACGTACTCAGCAAATCCAACCCCACCCAAGGAGGGGCTTATAAGCGAATCATGCATAAGGTATAACAAGGATCGGGTTAAGGTTCATTTTGCAAACTTACACATGCGGGGGTTCATTTCAAAAAGGTTTTCGCAAATCATTTTCATAACCCAAGTAACTCAAATGCTTTAGGAAGAACCACTTTGTGGAACTACGGACTTCCCGTCCGTCGTAGCCCAGGCACACAGCCACACACTTCACCCAGAAAACAACTCACGCCAGAAAACAACCCATCCCAAACACTAGTTTTTGTGACCACACCGTGACTCGTCCAATACCGTGGACACGGCTATTCGAATAGGTTTGACACTCTGTAGAGGTTGTACATCTTTACCCACAAGTAGGGTACCGTCACACGGACACCTTAGTGCCGGTACGGATCCTATCAAAGCCATTACCCACCTTAGCTAACACTACGAGCCACCACGGAAGCAACCAAGGGGTTATCCCACATAACCGGGGCGTATCTCACACGGAGCGTACCCCTACTCCTTGGTCTCCCGCCGCTCACCCGCACACCGGATGGCAAGTAGATTAACTAGTGGGGTTTATGCTAAGCCGTTGCCACATACAACGGTCGAGTGGTTGTACGATGATTTGGGTCAGGTGAGATGTCACGCAACCCGGTCCTTAACCGACAAGATGGACAACTCCCAACACGCTCAACCACACAGGTACGAGCTCACCCATACTCCTGACACACACGTCCATCCCGTCTACCCAGTTCTTTACTCATTTTCCAAACATATCCCCTTTTGTTTTTAAAGCACTCACACATTTCGAAAGCACTCACACATTTCAAAGCAAGCATTCAGGCCAAAACAAGGTTTAATCATAGCAATCAAGGGTGGCTATCCTACCATGTTTTGCAGTAAAACAATATGCAATTTATAAAACGGGTATAGGGTATATTTATAAAACTAGGACAGAAGCATGCATCAAGGGATGAGGGTGAACTTGCCGTCTTCGAAGTCTTCGGGGAGTGCGGCTCGGCGTTCGGGACCTCGGGCTCCTGCTCGCGGTAGTCGGCTTCAATCTCCGGCTCGGGGTACCTTCCTCCGTCTACTTCGTCGGCTATAGCACACACACACAAGCAAGCAAGCGCGTATTAGCACACACGTCTCCGGCCGAGCTCGGGGAGGGGGAAGTGAGCGGAGGAGGGGTATATATAGGTGCGGTAGGGTTTGGTCTTAACCGGAAGGAAGGGCGTGTATAAAAAGGGCTAGGTTAAGGAGGGGTTGTAGATATTAAGGACCTATTGGTAATTTTCTACTAATGAGAAAGGGTGTGTTTATGACCACACAATTTGGGTTAGGGTATGTTTGTAATTTATTTAGGGCTCAACAGTAATTAATTACTAATCTTAGAGGCTATTTGGAAGGGAAAGGGAAAGAAATAAAACAGTATAAGGGGGGGCTCGGTTAAAGGAAAAGGCCAGGGGCCTAATAGCAAAACGGCTTTCTTCTCCCCCCTCGATTCAGAACAGAGAGGAGGGAGGGGGCGCGGCAGGGCCGGCCGGCGGGGTGCTCGCCGGTGGCTCCCGTCCGCGGCGGCGGCCCGGAAACGGGGGGGAAACGGAGAGGGGGAAGAGGGGATCCTAATCCCGCACTCACCTCGGGCTATCGGGCTCGGTGGAGGCGGCTCCGCGGGAGAGCGAGAGGGCGACGGCGGTGCTGCGGGTGGCGGCGCGGCGGTGCTTGAGGAGCGAGGCTCGGGGGTGCTCGGTTTTGGTTCGGTGCGGCGAGGTGGTGGTGGTGTCGTCCTTAAATAGGTGGCCTGAGGCGGTTCGGGGGAGGGGAGATATTTCCGGCGGGAGGCCGCCGGCGAGCTCGCGCGGCTTCTCGATGTCCGGCCGGCTTCGCGGCGACCAATCGATGGGACGGCTCGGCGGGTCAACTTGTTGCGGCGCGTCTAGGGGCGGAGCGGGGCGGCGTCTGCGGTGGTGGTGCGGGTGGCGGGCCGGCGGGGGTCGAGCGCGGGGGTGGCCGGCGGCGGGGTGCTTCGGTGTGGTGGTTGTGCATGCGGAGTAATGGCGGCGTGTGGTCGCGTCGCGGGGCCGGGGTGGCGTGCCGGAGGTGACGGGGGCGGACGTCGGGTCGTCGCGTGTCGGCTCTGCCCGGCTCCGGCCGGCGGCGCGGGGCGGGCGGCGTGCGGCGCCGGCGAGGCGGGGGGCGTGGCGTGTTGGAGAGGAGGGGGAGTCGGCGTGGTCGGGCACGGCGCGCGGCCCCGGAGCGCGTGCGGGCGTCAACGGCGCCGGGCGCGGGGGCACGGGCGCCGCGGCGCGCGTGTCCTGGCCGCGGGAGGGAGCAGGCGCGCGGCCAGGGAGGAGGAGCAGGGAAGAAGAAAGAGAGAAGGAAGAAAGGAAAAGAAAAGAAGAAAAGAAAGAAAAAGGAAAAAGGAAAAGAAAGGAAAGGACGAAATTGGAAAGAAAAATAGGAAAAAGAGAGGAAAAGGAATTGGGAAAAAGTCTAGAAAATTTGGAAAATTGTTAGGGAAATTAGGGGAGGGTTTTGCGGGATTTTCCGATTTCCGGCGACGGTGTGATTTTCGGGCCGGCGGTGATGGCGAGGCGGACCGGCCGGCGGGACCGCGGCGTGCGCGGGATTCCGGCCGGTGGCCAACCGCGGCGTTGGGAAGGCGCGCGGGGTGCGGCCGAGGTGCGGTGCGGCGGGAATCACGGCACGCGCGTCGGGGAGAGAGAGAGAGAGAGAGAGAGAGAGAGAGAGAGGCGCGGTGGCTAGGATTTGAATGGTAATTGAGCTCGGCGGATCGTTTTTTGAAAATACGCATGATTTATTAGGTGATTTATTTGGAGCTAAAAACGCGGGCGTACAAACCTACCCCACTTAAAATGAATCTCGTCCTCGAGATTCGGCTAGTCTTCGAATAGGTGGGGGAACTCCTTCCTTAGTGCACCCTCTCGTTCCCACGTAGCTTCTTCCACCCCGTGTCTGCTCCATTGGACTCTGCACACCCGTACTTCGGTCGTTCTTGTCCGCTTGACCACAGTGTCTAAGATCTTGACGGGCACCTCTTGGTACCTAAGGTCTGGCTGTAGGTCGATGGTCTCCACCGGTACTCTCTTCTCTTCTAGTACCTTCAGACATCGGCGTAGCTGGGAGATGTGGAATACTGGGTGTATATCTGACATTTCTTCAGGTAGCTCCAGCCGATATGCTACTGCTCCAACTCTCTTGAGCACTTTATACGGGCCGATGTACCGAGGGGCCAACTTCCCGTGTACTTGAAACCTCCGAGTCCCCCGGATGGGTGA
This sequence comes from Cenchrus americanus, assembly GCA_947561735.1. NCBI lineage: Eukaryota > Viridiplantae > Streptophyta > Magnoliopsida > Poales > Poaceae > Cenchrus > Cenchrus americanus. The sequence continues at coordinate 228,595,764 of OX387245.1, forward strand.
AACTTTGAGGTAGACGAAGTCTCCTGGGTTGAAGCTCGCTTCACGCCTTTTCTTGTCTGCGTAGCTCTTCTGTCGGGACTGAGCGGCTTTCAACTTTTCTCGGATATCAGCTACTCGCTCCTCGGCTTCCTTTATAAGCGCGGGCCCAACCAGGGCACGCTCTCCTACTTCTGACCACATCAGGGGTGTCCTGCATTTTCTCCCGTATAGTGCTTCGAATGGCGACATTCCCAGACTTGCTTGGTAACCGTTGTTGTAGGAAAATTCGGCATACGGCAGGCTCTGCTCCCAATCTTTGCCATAGGTGAGGACGCATGCTCTCAACATATCTTCCAGGATTTGATTCACCCTTTCGGTCTGTCCGTCGGTCTGTGGGTGGTACGGCGAGCCGGAAGTCTAGCTTGGTGCCCATGGCTTTGTGCGAGCTTTTCCCGAACCTAGAGGTGAACTGGGTCCCTCTGTCTGAGACTATTCTGCTGGGCACTCCATGCAGCTTTACTATATTCTCTATGTAGAGTTTTGCCAACTTTTCTCCTCCATAGGTGGTCCGTACGGGTAGAAAGTGAGCGACTTTAGTGAGTCGGTCCACGATCACCCATATGGAGTCATGTCCCTTCTGGGTCCTGGGCAATCCGACTATGAAGTCCATACCTATCTCGTCCCACTTCCATACTGGGATCGGTAAAGGTTGTAACGATCCCGCGGCTTCGATGTTCGGCTTTGATCCTCGACAAGTGTCACGGTGGGCGACGAATCGTGCAATGTACGCCTTCATCCCATTCCACCGGTACTTCGCTTTAAGTCCATGTACATCTTGGTGGATCCCGGGTGGATGGAATATCTTTGAGTTGTGTGCTTCATCCATGATGGTCCGTCGAAAATCTCCACCTTCGGGCACGCATATCCTTGTTTTTGTACCACGGGGTGCCTTGGTCATCTACCACGAAGTCGGGGGCCTTGTTCTCTCCGGTATGCTTGCGGATCTTCATCAGATTTTCATCGGTCTCTTGGGCCTTCCGGATCTTTTCCTCTAGGGTAGGCTGAACACTCAGCTGGCGGACGTAGCCTTGGGGGACGATGTGTACGTTGAGTCGTGCCATCTCCTCTTGCAACCGAGCACTCTTGGGTGCTTTGCTTTCTCGTAGGTTTTCCGGCTTAGGGCATCTGCTACCACATTGGCCTTCCCGGGGTGGTAGTGAATTTCTAGGTTGTAGTCCTTGACTAGCTCTAGCCACCTCCTTTGCCTTAGGTTCAGGTCGGGCTGGGTGAAGATGTACTTTAGACTCTTGTGGTCTGTGTAGATTTCACACTTGTTCCCGATCAGATAGTGTCTCCAGATCTTTAGGGCATGCACTACGGCTGCAAACTCCAGATCATGGGTGGGATAGTTCTGCTCATGGGGTTTGAGCTGACGGGAGGCATATGCCACTACCTTCCCATCTTGCATGAGAACACATCCCAACCCTTGTCGGGAGGCGTCGCAATACACGACAAAGTCCCGTTGAATGTACGGCGGGGGTTAGCACCGGGGCCGTGGTCAACCTTTTCTTCGGCTCTTGGAAACTTCTCTCGCGAGGCCTCGGTCCGGTTAAACTGCTTCTCTTTCTTGAGCAGCTCGTCATGGGCCGGGCGATCTTGGAGAATCCCTCGATAAATCTCCGGTAGTACCCGGCTAAACCTAGGAAACTCCCGATCTCACTTATGTTGGTGGGTTGCTTGCCGGTTGGAGTCTGTCTCAACTTTCCCGGGGTCTACTGACTACTCCTTCGTAGTTAATATGTGCCCAAGGAAGGATATTTTCTCTATCCAAAATTCACATTTGCTTGAACTTGGCATATAGCTTGTGTGCCCTCAACTTTCCCGGCACTACTCGAAGATGTTGTTCGTGCTCCTCCACGCTCTTGGAGTAAACCAGGTATGTCGTCAATGAAGACCACGACAAACTTGTCCGGCTCTTCCATGAACACCTTATTCATGAGGTTCATGAAGTATCTTTGGTGCATTGGTTAGTCCAAATGACATCACCGTGAACTCATATTGCCCGTAGCGAGTGACAAAGGCTGTCTTGGGGATGTCACTTTCCACGATCTTGAGTGGTGGTACCACGATCTTAGATCCACCTTCGAGAAATACTTGGCTTCCTTCGGTTGGTCAAACGGGTCATCTATTACGGGAAGAGGGTACTTGTTTTTGATAGTGACCTCGTTCAGCGAGCGATAGTCCACGCACATCCTCATGCTCTTATCCTTCTTTTCCACGAAAAGCACTGGGGCTCCCCATGGTGATGAGCTTGGTCTGATGAACCCGCTTCGCTGAAGCTCTGCTAGCTGCTTCTTCAGTTCTGCCAACTCAGGGGCTGCCATCCTATAGGGCCTCTTGGCTATGGGAGAGGTTCCAGGGATAAGGTCGATTACGAACTCTATATCCCTGTCTGGTGGCATTCCAGGGAGTTCTTCGGGGAACACATCTGGGTATTCTCGTACTACTGGGACATCTTCTATGGACTTGGCTTCTATGTTGAAAACCATTATATCCGGCTGTGTCCCCGGGTGTGGCGGTCACTTGTATCCCGTCCGGGTTGGTCAAGTGCACTACTTTGTCGGCGCAACTTATGAGGCCATGGTGTTGGCTTAACCGGTCCATACCAAGGATCACATCTATCCCCTTGGATTTCGGTACTACCGAGTCTGCTAGGAACTCTACCCCACTTAAAATGATCCTTACCGGGGGCATCCCGGTTGACAATTAATGTCACCTCCGGGCGTTCGAGTTATTATGGGTGCTTTGAGTAGTACTTGTGGGTATGCTATGCTTTTCCACAAAGCTTGAGGATATAAATGAGTGCGATGCTCCCGAATCGAATAGTATGGTAGCCAAAGCGAGGCGACCGGGAACTCACCGAGTACTACTCCTTGTGCTTCTGTGCCTCCTGCGCATTGATGTGATTCACCCGGGCGCGTCCATACGACTTCTCGGGGCCGCCTCATCTGCCGGTTGCTTGGTGTTGTTGCCGAAGTGGTTGTTGCTTGCGCACCGGCATGCGGTTGGCTCCGACGCAAGTGGCCTTGGCCCGTTCACCGAGTTGGAGTAGGTGGTGGTGGTTGGCTTTTTAGCATAGGGGCAGTTGGCGATGAAGTGCCGGTTTCCCGGCAGTTGAAACACACTCGGGAGCTGTTGTTGTTGTTGTTGGTAGTGATCTGGCTGGTGTTGTTCTGTGGGGGCTTCATGGCACTCTGGTTGTAGGAGGGCTTGAACTGGGCTCTGGGGGCTTGTGAGCTCGTGGCTTGGGATTGGGTTCTGTACTGCATAGGAGCTTGGAACCTGGACATGGGGTGTCCAAAGTTTCTCGGCCTCTGGGACCGCTCTTGCTGCTTGGCCTTGTGTTCCATGAACTTGCGCTTGTTTTCCTTCTTTTCCTCGGCCTTTGCTCTCTCCGTGAGTATTGCCATGTTCATAAGGGTATTAAAGTCCGGGTAAATCTGAGGAGTCAGCAGTGTCCTCAGTTCCGGAGTCAGCCCCTTCTTGAACATCTCTTGCTTTTTGGAGTCTTTATCCACCTCCTCGGGGGCATATCGTGCCAGCTCTATGAACTGGTACGTGTATTCCTCCACAGACATGTTGCCTTGGCGGAGTTCGCGGAACTCGTCTGCCTTCCGCTTCAGTGTGGCCTCCGGGATGTGGTAGCGGCGGAACTCCTCCACGAATTCATCCCATGTGATGGCGGAGGGATCCTTGGCTGCGGCGCAGTAATTCTCCCACCGAGGCTAGGGCCGTCCCGTGAGTTGGTGAGGCGCCGGGAGAACCTTGTCATGGTCCTCGCAGTGGAGGGGCTCCAGTTCCCTCAGGATGGCTCTCAGCCAATCGTCAGCGTCCAAAGGATTCACCGACCCGCTAAAGGTGGGCGGCTTAGTCCTGAGGAACTCGATCAGCTTCTCGTTCATGCTCATAGCACGGGGTCTTGGGCGGTTGATGGCATTGAAGATAGCCTCCATCAGGACAGTCTGGTTGGCTAAGACTTGTGCCAAGTCAACAGGAGGGGGTGGCGGTGGCAGGACCACGTTCTCTCCTCCTTCTTCATTCCGTTAACCTCCCGGTCGTGGAGACGCTCCCTCCGATCGGCTTGCGATCCCTCAGCGTCCGATCGGTGGGTCCCGACGGGCGCCCGGAAACCATCCGCAAAGGAGCGGGTTTCTAAGAGATCTAGTTTTATGTGATGTTTAAGTGGATTATAACGGATTTCTTTTTGAAAAGGCAGGGTTTATTCTGCCGGTAAGCACACAACAAGCACATAGCAATCAAGCAAGCACAAACAAGTTTTTATTACAAACCAGCGAGGAGGATACATCCCGACTACGCGGACACATTACACGACTAAGGGCGCGACTTGGACCAGTACGGCTTCATTCCCTGGGTCTTGGGGCACACTACTCGCGAGGGGAGCTGTCTTCTGGGGTCGAGTGTTCTTCCAGCGGGATGAGCAGCTCGTCGTCATTCCCGCCTTCGGGGTTACCGTTTTCCTGCGGCTGTGCTGCGGCTTCAGTGGTAGCTGTTGGGGGTTCGGTGACTGCTGGTGGTGCTGGTGGAACTTCTATGGTTCCTCCCCATCCTACTAGGGGTGTTCCCAGCAGGACTTGAGCTTCTCCAATGGCTGGAACAGGTGTTCCGCCGTGGGTCCATTCTTGCATGCGTTGGTCCTGGATTCTCCTGAGGCTTTCCTCGGGCAACGGCTTCACTTTGCTTATGGCGGGCGCGGTCCTTGCTTCGGCTTGAGCCACTCGGACTTGGTGCATCCGCACTGTGACTTCAGCTTGCTCGGCCGGCCGATCTGCTCCCTTAAGTGCTCGGCTCTGGTCATCAAAGAGCTTGTCCAGGGAGACAAGGTAGGCGACTACGTGGTACAGCGGGTCTTCTTGGTGGCGACGTCGTTCCAGGTTCCTCATGCGGGCTTGCCAAACTGGGGTTCTGATGGCAGGAGGGAAGTACCTCATTGGTGTGGGGACGAGGTGTTCCTCGTAGATTCGGCACAGGTAGCGGAGGGCTTTTCTGAGGGCCAAAGGGTAGGTGTCCCGGTGTCGGAACCCTGTGGCGGTCACGCGCCACGGTTCGATGTTGGTGTGGCGGTTGCTTCTAGCGACGGAGAGGACCACTCTACAGCGGAGAGTGCCGAGTTGCTCGTACTCTCTGCTGTAGTACCTAGGGCGCTCGGTGATGCGAGGCGCTCCCGGGGTGTTGATGAGCGAGGGCGGGCAAAACCAGGCTCCTCCCGGCACACTCCTTGGGTCCATCCATCTTCCGCCATCCGAAAACAAAGGTAGAGTTGAACGGGTTGTGGTGGGGTACAAGAGATGGGTAACTTTATTTAGTAGGAAGGTTGGGGTACATCCTTCGGGGTACACTTATTATTACTAGGACTCAACTTCTAGCCTAACACCCTAGTCTTATCCTCATGGTGACTCTTCCTCTAGCCTGGATACGGCGCTTCTTTAGTGGCGAGATCTTGCTCCGGTATCTCATCTTCGATCCGGGTCCCTTTGTCCCGGTGGGTTTCTTCGGGTTCATCTTCTTCTCGCTCGGCTCCTTCATCTCTCGCTTCTTCGCTCCTTTAGTTCATCCCATAGCTGCTTGTGGAACATCTCCGATCGTTCCTTTTCCCTGAGGTAGTCTTGCCTCATGTTGTGCAGCTCAACTTCTGCTATGGTTGTCTTTACCCTTTCTAGTTCTATCCTCTGTTCTGCTCTTTCCGCTCTGTCGATCTGCTGCTTCAGTTGCTGGGCTTGCTCCTGATAAAGGTGGTCTAGGCCTCTGAGGTATATGGATAGGTGGGAAACTGCCTCTTCTAAGTCTTCTTCCTCTCGTTCTAGACCTCTCATGCGATCAATCCACGAGCGTCCTCTTCCTCCGGAGGGTGGAAAGAATCCCATTGGAGTCCTTCGGAGGTGCTGTCTATAAACCACTCGTAGGCGTCGCGGGGCCTTCCGAGCGACCTTGGGGTAGGTGTCGGCAAAGAGAAAACAAGTGGCGGAGACGAACCATGGCTCTATGTCGGGGTAAAGCGTGCTTCTTCCAACAAAGATCGGCGGCTTACACCGAAGGGTGCCGAAACGTTCGTACTCCCCGTAGACGAACTCGGCGGATCCCTTACTCCGACGCGCTCTAGGGCCGAGTAGCAACGAGGTTAGGGAGGCCGAGCCGGACGGGGCAAATTCCTCCGTTCCACTCGGGGTTAGGCATCCGGAAACGAGGCAAGAATCAAGGTAAGGATTTGGGAAAAGGTGAGCTTAGCAAAGGAAAGGTTAGAGAGGGCCGAGAGGAGGTCTCGTATCCTAGGGGTCATGTCCTACGGCCAACCTACGGCTGCGATACCACCTGAAGCATCCCCTCATCAGAGGTGGCTAAATGTGACACAAATACCAGTCCCAGGAGGCTGGTAGCACATTTATTACAACAGGTGGAATCAGTCTTTTACATTACGGCGACAAAAGGGGCACGGTAGTGCCAACGCTACAAGGAACAACACAAACGCTAGCGACCACACTACAATAGCAAAGGCTTCCATAGCCTCCTCAGAGTACCACACCATGGAAGCTTTCGGTAGGGCCCTGGGTACACAGGCACGGTTGGGTGTAGGGCAATGACCTACTCAACGTCTTCGGGAATGTAATCGGGATCCTCCTCTGTAAAAATAGTTAGTAAAACAAGGGTGAGCACATACATACTCGGCAAATCCAACCCCACCCAAGGAGGGGCTTATAAGCGAATCATGCATAAGGTATAACAAGGATCGAGTTAAGGTTCATTTTGCAAACTTACACATGCGGGGGTTCATTTCAAAAAGGTTTTCGCAAATCATTTTCATAACCCAAGTAACTCAAATGCTTTAGGAAGAACCACCGTGGAACTACGGGACTTCCCGTCCGTCGTAGCCCGAGCACACGGCCACACACTTTACCCGAGAAAACAACTCACGCCGAGAAAACATCCCATCCCAAACACTAGTTTTTGTGACCACACCGTGACTCGTCCAATACCGTGGACACGGCTATTCGAATAGGTTTGACACTCTGTAGAGGTTGTACATCTTTACCCACAAGTAGGGTATCGTCACACAGACACCTCAGTGCCGGTACAGATCCTATCAAAGCCATTACCCACCTTAGCTAACACTACGAGCCACCACGGAAGCAACCAAGGGGTTATCCCACATAACCAGGGCGTACCTCACACAGAGTGTACCCCTACTCCTTGGTCTCCCGCTGCTCACCCGCACACCCGATGGCAAGTAGATTAACTAGTGGGGTTTATGCTAAGCCGTTGCCACATACAACGGTCGAGTGGTTGTACGATGATTTGGGTCAGGTGAGATGTCACGCAACCCGGTCCTTAGCGACAAGATGGACAACTCCCAACACGCTCAACCACACAGGTACGAGCTCACCCATACTCCTGACACACACGTCCATCCCGTCTACCCGCGTTCTTTACTCATTTTCCAAACATATCCCCTTTTGTTTTTAAAGCACTCACACATTTCGAAAGCACTCACACATTTCAAAGCAAGCATTCAGGCCAAAACAAGGTTTAATCATAGCAATCAAGGGTGGCTATCCTACCATGTTTTGCAGTAAAACAATATGCAATTTATAAAACGGGTATAGGGTATATTTATAAAACTAGGACAGAAGCATGCATCAAGGGATGAGGGTGAACTTGCCGTCTTCGAAGTCTTCGGGGAGTGCCGGCTCGGCGTTCGGGACCTCGGGCTCCTGCTCGTAGTAGTCGGCTTCGATCTCCGGCTCGGGGTACCTTCCTCCGTCTACTTCGTCGGCTATAGCACACACACACAAGCAAGCAAGCAGTATTAGCACACACGTTTCCGGCCGAGCTCGGGGAGGGGGAAGTGAGCGGAGGAGGGGTATATATAGGTGCGGTAGGGTTTGGTCTTAACCGGGAAGGAAGGGCGTGTATGAAAAGGGGCTAGGTTAAGGAGGGGTTGTAGATATTAAGGACCTATTGGTAATTTTCTACTAATGAGAAAGGGTGTGTTTATGACCACACAATTTGGGTTAGGGTATGTTTGTAATTTATTTAGGGCTCAACAGTAATTAATTACTAATCTTAGAGGCTATTTGGAAGGGAAAGGGAAAGAAATAAAACGAGATAAGGGGGGGGGGGGGGGGGCTCGGTTAAAGGAAAAGGCCGGGGGGCCTAATAGCAAAACGGATTCCTTCTTCCCCCCCCCCCCCCGATACGAGACGAGAGAGAGGAGGGAGGGGGCGGCGGGGGCCGGCCGGGCGGGGTGCTCGCCGGCGGCTCCCGCCGCGGCGGCGCCCGGAAACAGGGGGGGAAACGGAGAGGGGGAAGAGGGGATCCTAATCCCGCACTCACCTCGGGCTATCGGGCTCGGTGGAGGCGGCTCCGCGGGAGAGCAGAGGGCGGCGGCGGTGCTACTGGTGGCGGCGCGGCGGTGCTCGAGGAGCGGGCTCAGGGGTGCTCGGTTTTGGTTCGGGCGGCGAGGTGGTGGTGGTGTCGTCCTTAAATAGGTGGCCTGAGGCGGTTCGGGGAGGGAAGATATTTCCGGCGGGAGGCCGCCGGCGAGCTCGCGCGGCTTCTCGATGTCCGGCCGGCTTCGCGGCGACCAATCGATGGGACGGCTCGGCGGGTCAACTTGTTGCGGCGCGTCTAGGGGCGGAGCGGGGCCGGCGTCTCGCGGTGGTGGTGCGGGTGGCGGGCCGGCGGGGCCGCGCGCGGGGTGGCCGGCGGCGGGGGCCGGTGTGGTGGTTGTGCATGCGGAGTAATGGCGGCGTGTGGTCGCGTCGCGGGGCCGGGGGTGGCGTGCGCGGAGGTGACGGGGGCGGACGTCGGGTCGTCGCGTGTCGGCTCGCCCGGCTCCGGCCGGCGGCGCGGGGGCGGCGGCGTGCGGCGCCGGCGAGCGGGGCGGTGGCGTGTTGGAGAGGAGGGGGAGCCGGCGTGGTCGGGCACGGCGCGCGGGCCCGGAGCGGTGCGGGCGTCAACGGCGCCGGGCGCGGGGGCACGGGCGCCGCGGCGCGCGTGTCCCGGCCGCGGGGAGGGAGCGAGGCGCGCGGCCGGGGGAGGAGGAGCAGGGAAGAAGAAAGAGAGAAGGAAGAAAGGAAAAGAAAAGAAGAAAAGAAAGAAAAAGGAAAAAGGAAAAGAAAGGAAAGGAAGAAATTGGAAAGAAAAATAGGAAAAAGAGAGGAAAAGGAATTGGGAAAAGTCTAGAAAATTTGGAAAATTGTTAGGGAAATTAGGGGAGGGTTTTGCGGGATTTTCCGATTTCCGGGCGTCGGCGTGATTTTCGGGCCGGCGGTGATGGCGAGGCGGATCGGCCGGCGGGACCGCGGCGTGCGCGGGATTCCCGGCCGGTGGCCAACCGCGGCGTTGGGAAGGCGCGCGGGGGTGCGGCCGAGGTGCGGTGCCGGCGGGAATCACGGCACGCGCGTCGGGGAGAGAGAGAGCGAGATAGAGAGAGAGAGAGCGCGGTGGCTAGGATTTGAATGGTAATTGAGCTCGGTGGATCGTTTTTTGAAATTACGCATGATTTAGTAGGTGATTTATTTAGAGCTAAAAACGCGGGCGTTACGGTGCGGTACCGCTCCGGCGTCCGCTCGGCTCGCCGGCCTCTTTACGCGCTTCGGCCCGGCTTGGCCTCCTTGTCGGCGAGCTGAGCATGTAAGTCCTCCTTAGCGCTGCTTAGGCTCTCCATGTCATGGTGCAGCGTTTTGAGGACAGCTTCGGAGGCCTTCGCCGCGTCTTCCTTCTCCTGCTGCAGCCTCCGGGCGCGCTCTTGCTCCGCCGCCAGTCGTCCCTCCAGCTCCGCCACTCGGTTTTCAAGCGAGGAGACAGCGGCCACCGATCTCTCCTTCGCCTCCTTGCTCTCCTGCTCCAGCCTTCGGGCGAGGCATCGCGACGCGATGAAGGCCTTCAGGGACAGGTCCCCGCATGCCGTCGTGAGCTCAGCTGCGGTAAGCTTCCCGAAGTATTCCTCTTCATGAGGTATGGCGAAGCTTGCCCGGCTTCCTCCGAGAACCGCCGCTCATGCCCGCCACTCGTCAGCCCCAAGAAACGGATCGTCTTCCCGCCAATCAGCTTGGCTCGGCCGGAACACGAAGACGGACGGCGGCGGCGCGGGGCTCCTCAGGCGTCACCCGATAGCTGCTGCTCTCGGGCTCCTCGTCCTCCCCTTCCTCCGCTTCGCGACGACATCATCCTTCTCGTAAGCGGGGGCCGAAGGGGAGGCGGATTGCTCCGTGCCACCGGAGGACGTGTCGGACGAGGCTGCCGGAGGTGGAGTTGGAATCGTCCTTCTCTTGTGGGGCTTCGGCGCCGAGGGCGACGGGGCTCGGCTTGCGCGGCGCGTCACCAACGGAGGACACGATGCGAACGTCGGCTGTCGTCGTCCTTGTCTTTTTCTTGCGGGGCCGAGCGGGACAAGCGGCGGCCGGCGGCCCCCTTCCGGCCCTCGCCGAAGGCGCGTCCGAAGGCGCGGCCGCGCGCGGCGGCACGGCGGCGATCACATCCTCGACGAGGCCCGTCTCCACGTCGACGACGCGGGTCCTCTTGGGGGATGGGGGCGAGTCCGCCGGCCGCCCGCCCCGTTTCTTCGGGCCTTCTCTTCGGCGGCGGCGATGGCCGGCTGCCGGGCGCGCTCCTCTCGCCGGTTTTACGCGGAGCGGCGCACGGTGGAAGTTGCGGTCTCCTCGGCGTCCGCTCGGCTCCGCAGCCGCCGCGGCTTTCTTCTCGGCCGCCTCGCGGTGCTTGGCGAACCGACGCGTTCAGGAGGAGTGATCTTGAAGAATTCGAATACTCGGTTTGTCCGAGATCCGTTCAGCTCCGCGACGGTGTCTTTGTACTCCTTCGGTGAGACGGGGCCGAGGATGAAGTCCCCGTGCGCCTCCACCTTCCTTCTCCTCAGCACTGCGGGCAAACAATCTTGATCAGTCAGCTTTGTATTCACCAGGAATGTAGCTAATGAAAAACCCTCCGAAGGACCCCAAGTAACTTACATTCGGCGGTGAAACCGAAGACCTTCGTCCAGTCAGGGCAGGGAATGCCCCCGATATCCTCCGCCCACTCGTCGTCGGCCACGGACCAGCCGTCCACCAACGGGCACACGGGGATGCTGCGGTACTCCTCCACAATGTTGCGTGTACCGTACTTGCGCGCGAACCGGCGTAGCATTATCACAAACTCGTCGCCTTCGGGGCACGAAGGGTTCTTGGCGTAGGACTCGTGGAGGGGCGGGAGCTCCTTCGTGGCCAGCGGGTGAGCACCTCCGGAAGAAGGAGGGCTCACGGTGTAGTAGAACCAGTGCTGCTGCCAATTCGAAGGCCACTTGTTCCGATATGCGGTGACCGGGCTCACCACGCCAGACTTGTACGAAAAGTTGAGACAGCCGAACTGGCAGTCCTTCTCGACAGACTGGTCCCCCTCCTCCTCAAAGACCGTCCGCCGCTGGTGGTGCACTTCATGCGCCGAAGCGAACCCCTCGGCGGAGGGCTTGATCTTCGTGGTCCGGCATATCCACATGTACACCGACGGCCCGCAGGATGGCGTTCGGAGTGAGTGGTGCAAGTAGATATCGAAGTATCGGAGGATGTCGACGACGGCGGGGTGCGGCGGGAACCGAAGCCCCGCGTACGGCGGATCGCGAAAGATGACGACTTCGTTGTCCCGTGGCCGCGGCACAGTCTCCCGGCCGGGGGGATCGGCCGGCCCCGACCATGCGGTTCTTCACTAGCGACTCCACGTCGGTCTTGTCGATCTGGCTCCGACCGAACGTGTAGGTCTTCGCAATCTCTCTTGCGACAGCATCGCGTCTCCGCTTCGGCGCCATGAATGCTAACTACGCACGAAGCGAAAACGGAAGCTAGGGGCTGGAGGAAGTCTTACAATAGACCTTCGGAGCTCTCGCGCGTCGTAGCTTTGGGACGCAGCCGCGGTGTGGGGCAACCCAAGGGGCGGCCCCCTTTTATAGTAATGAGTCCCGATAATCGCGCCGATGACGACCGAAAATTACAGTTTTACCCATTAACAACCCCTCACAACGGTAAATTCCACAAGGGGCAACGCACGTCTTTTTTCAGGTTGCCGCGTCAGCGTGGGCCGTCCGAGGAGTTCCAAAGACCATTCTTCACCACGACAAGGTCAATCGTAAGTTCGGCCCATCGTAGGTACGGGACGGCCCTCACTGACGAGGGGCTACTGTTGGGGAAGTTGGTCTTCGGAAGCCTCACCCTCGTCCGGCCACACCGGCGACTTTCGGTCCGCACACGGCTTCGGTCTCGTGGAGAAACCCTCGCCGTACGGGTGCTAACAAAAACGCTAATGCGCTTATGCCGTGTGAGGATTGTTGTGCGGGGATGGCCCCACATGGCGGCGCCCCGCCTTCGGCGCCGAAGGTTTGAGAGGACCATGAACGCGATGCGCGGGCGGGGACGTCGCGCCCGGGCCGAGGGCGGTGCGGGCGAGGTGCCCGAAGAGGTGCGACATGTCCAAGGCGGGATCGCTACTTCGGTGACGAAGGTGCGGCGATCTCGAACACGTGGCCGCCGCCGACGTGTAAAGAGAGCTCCGTACGAAGCGAGAGACAAAGGGTGCCGCGTGTAAAGGCGTTTCGGCCGTACGAAGACACGCCGGAGGCCCGTGACGACGGGGACTTACTTGTTATACCCTTGTAAAGTGTTTAAAGCGGTTTGTCGGGGAACGGAAAAGGTGTAATTGAGGCAAATGACTATACCCGGGGGCCTCCTATAAATAGTGAACCCCTTGTAATGAAACGGACACGCTTGTAATGAGAAGAGAGCACCGAAGGCGGTCGCGGTTCCTTCATCCCTCGGTCCGCTAAGTATTCCCTTGTGTTTTCCTTGTGTTGTCTAGTTTCCTCGTCTTCCTTCTTAGCGCTAGCGGCAGTGGTACCCTTTGCGGTAGTAAGCGAGAGGGTGAGAGAGAGAGAAAGGGGGTCGTTGTGTCGGAGTCCACCCTTCGGGCCCGATTTCCACCAACGGTGACCCCGATGTGGATCTCAACGGCGTGGGCGGCGACGACGGGGGAGCCAACGGCCTTGACCATCATGGGTTACCACAGCAGCAACCCGACGTCGCGGGGACAGGAGTGGAGGAGAGACATATGGCGGCATTGCGGCGGCGCGTGGTGAGGAGGAGAGGGATGGGTCGTGCAGCAGATCGGATTGGCCCATGGGGAACCCTAGTCGCAAAATGGGAGCGGAGGCGGGGGCACGGAGTGGACACGGTGGGACCGGGGTAGCGAGCGCGAGCGGACGCGCGGGGTTGTGGGGAGGGCGGACGCGCGGATCCGGGAGGGAAAACGATGTACCAAGTTTTTCTAGTAAGTTGATTCCTTTTAGGAGTAGAGATTCTCTTTACACTATGCTGGCCTTTGTACGTGTTCCCCCCGGCAAATCACGCGCTCGCCGCCCATGACATGGCTTGCTATTTATATTTGCGCATGTGTGCTAAACCACTGGATATTATTCCATTAACAAATACTAGATGCCTTAATTGCCTGTGTGTTCGTTCGGGCAAAGTCGGAGTCCCATTTGACATTTTTTAAAGATGTGCAAAGCACATTTCTCGTTAAGAGAAGAGATAACAAAGTCTTACAAGTGCCCGCGGGCCAAAACAACAAATGAAGGGCATAAAATCTCATTTGACATTGGTAGAGCGCCTGCTTATCGAGCCACTTCTTCTTTATCTGAATGTATACGGGCTTTGTTTATTAATCAGCCTCACTGCTCGCCTGTAAAGTAAAGGATGCTGATCTTTCGTACACGCGCTGCGCACGTGGCGTGCTGCGCATCGCGACGAGAGAGAATAAAAATCTGTGGGAAAACAAAACGGGGGAATCACAGATTCAAGAAAAGGAAGAAAATAAATCACAAGAGGGGAATGAAAGGTGATCCATGGAGTATAGGACTTGCATTTCTCTCCATCTCGAGAAACCACAAGGGACAGCGTTGCATGCAAATCACTGAACGAGGTTCCCCGGTCCCCCATGGGCTTGAGAGGCATACATTTCGGCTTGGCCCAATACTTTCATGTGGATTTACACTTAATGGCCTATCTCACTCACTAGTGTGAACTTGCTCTTTTTTTTTAAAAAAATAGTAAACTTGCTCTTCTAAAAAAAACTAGTGAACTTGCTGATCTACTCGGATCCTGTTTGTTATACATTACAAGTCGGATTGTTAGTCGCTGTCTCATGGACCATCTTAGAACCACAAACAATGCGACTTTAAGATTATTTGCAGTTTCCAAGGTGATCCTAGCATGTTCTTTTACGTTGCTACCCTAAATCACAAATAATTGGGTTTATATACTCTAGGAAGACAACAAACACGTCTCATCCAGTCACAAATTCAGTACATAATTTTTTTGAAGGACAAAATATGTAAAAAACTTACCTGATAAAGCTTGCACATCAATCATATCATGACAGTGAAACTTTACATGATATATACTTCCCCGCTTGGCCGCTTCCAAATTAATTGTTGTTTTGAATTTTCTAGATACTTTTTTTATGCATCTAGACATAAAACGACAATAATTTGGGTTATCAATTAGTAGGGGTAACTATAACATTCAACATGTTTGTTTAGCTGGTGGCTAGTGGCTGATGTTGATTTGTTGTGAGAGAAAAGTATTGTTGTCTGATTGTTGGTGGTTGGTTTGTTCTAAGAGAAAAGTACTACTATCTGGTGGCTGCTGATAAGCCAGACAAACATGGCGTTAGGAGTACTTTTCTCATTAATTTAAGGATACTCCCTCCATACCCAAAAAGCAAATCGTTTATGATAACGACATGGTCTCCAGAGCATGATTTTGACTTCTTAGTTTTATAAAAATGACATATGTATACTTTTTGCAAGACAAATATATTCGTAACTCAACAACTTAAAAAATTATTCATGATTTATTTTTCTGATGTTTGATTGAAATCTTGTTCTAAACAACTTGCTTTATGAATATGAAGGAAGTACAATACGATATTTTGTTTACCTTAGTCTAACAGTATTTAGCAAAAGATCACAAGTATGGGGAACCCAACCAGGGGGTCTGTGTCCTCTCCTCCCGGCATCCTCATACGTGTGAAAAAGATATTGAATCCGTATGTTGTTGCGCGGTTGGCTCCAAAATTCATTAAGTTTATGGATGCAAACGTATTTGTCGTTAAATTTATTTGCAATAGCACCAATGTGGCAGTGTCCAAGGCCATGTATGTTGTGTATGTGTTTGGATGTAAGGACGGGACAAGGCAGTCCTCCATCCCATGTGTGGTTCGGAGACAAGTTGGACGAATCTGTCCACTTTTTTTAATGGCAGGTGGATCTATTCACTATGAATAGGTATTTAAATCATCATCAATCCTATTCTCTTAGTTCTTCATACCAAACAATAATGAACTAGGATGAACTCATCCCTCATAATCAAACATGAAATGTAACGGTCCCGCCCCACGTCGTCTACGAAGCAAACACACCTTAGGCCACGGTGTGTATTGTAAGGTCCATACTTGTGTCACTATTGTTGCTGATGTTCATCTTTAGTGTGTTTGTGACTCATGAAGACTAAAGAGAATAAGATAGCAGTGACAACACTCCCAGATATGTTGAAACTGGGGATTTTCTTCTACAATCGAAACATGTATGTGTGTGTAAAAAATGCATCTTACCCTATTTGTCAGTCTAGGAACCTATGAATTTTTATGCTAATGTAGTTTTTAATCTTAAAACTGAATTTGTTGTTTAGGTTGGTCAATTATTTGTAGTTTCAACACTTAGGTTTCATTATATTTGTCCCCTTCATGGGATAGATTTATCTTGTATTGCTTGCTCACTTTATTCAAATGCTCATCTCATGTTGTTTACATGGCAATTGCAAAGGTTGGTGATGTGACAAGTAGGTACGATTTTCACTATCATGTAAAAACATTTTAAATTTAAGGGCTGATCGACTCTTCCTTCACACCACATAATGTGATTTTAGGGCGTGATTGGTTGTAATTGGGTGGGCTTATAGAATGAAGGGGTGGTACCGGCCGGCGGGAGGTTGGATATGGTCTGATGCATTTGTGTTTGTTTGGTTGCACATTTGTGTCGTCCGGAATGAGTAAAGTCATTGTTTGGTTGGGTGCACAACACGATGATTTTATGTGGCTGCAAGTGGAGCCTATTGTGTCGTCCCAACTCGTGAGGGAAGGTTGAGGTGAGAAGATGGAGTCATCTGGGATGGTGGAGGGGAGGGGAATGAGTGGATATATAGAGAAATCATCCGAGTAGTCAAGGCCCAACTGCAGTGTATCCTCCCGAACAAGCCTTTGGACCGTCGCAACCAACCAAACACCATCATAAGGATCATGATTATAATATAGATGAGGGAGGACACAAAGGGAGAAATTGTGGTGTTTAGCTCATCAAATTTACGCCAAATGAATAATGCTCAGAGCATTAGAGTAGAAAGTTTGTGAAAAAATATGCGTAAAAATATGTGTTATGAGAAAAGATGTGGCCCGGAGTGACGAGTAAACAGTGATTCGGAGAAACAAAAGATACCTAGATCTGTTAGGGCTTGTTGCTTCCATCGATTCAATCTGGTCGGAATACTAGATATATCAAGAAATTTATGATAGAGACTCAGATTCATTCCGGATAGAGATTTAATTTACTCATCATGATAGGTAGAATAAGAGATCGAAGAGCCGGATTGATTCCACATCTCTTGACTAGTGGATTGATTACGAGTCTCATGGTGTGCCTATCAGAGTAAAGTAATTTTCTACCCGGAATAAATCTGGATCTCTTACAGTAGTTATCATGATTTTCTTATTACATTTATCAATTTCGGTCGGAATCAATCTGGTGGAAATGAATGATGCCTTAGGGCTTGTTCGCTTCCATCAGATTCAATCCGGCCCGAATAATAGATATATCAAGAAATTTATGATAGAGACTCGAATTCATTCCGGATGGAGATTTAATTTGTTCATCATGATAAGTAGAATCAGAGACCGAAGAGCCGCATTGATTCCACACCTCTTGACTAGTGGATTGATTCCGAGTCTCATGGTGTGCCTATCATGAGTAAATTAATTTTCGACACGGAATAAATCCGGATCTCTTATAGTAGCTATCATGATTTTCTTATTATATTTATTCATTCGAGTCGGAATCAATCCGATGGAAACAAATGAGGCCTTGATCGGACCAGTTGAAATCGCCCTTACACACAAGGGTTTTCCTTCCAATCCCGGGTAGGGATGGCAACGGGGACATACCCATCGGGTATGACCTCCCCATACCCACACCCACAATAGGCAAAACACCCCACCACCCATACCCATCACCCACCACGGGTCTCAAATTCCTCCACACCCACCACCCATCGGGTAGCGGGTACCTAGCGGGTGACCCATACCCGCTTCACTATAATTGTAGCTAATGTAATAAAACATGTAATTAATTGTGCAAGCAACATCAAATCTCATCATTTTATCAATAATGTTAGTCGTACAATAACAATGTAAGGTAACAATACTAATTTTAACTATATCGCACACAAATGGAGTCTCTCATCTCTTAAACTATATGCTATATATTAGAAATAATACATAATATTATATGTAAATGAACCCCCAACGGGTAGCGGGTATGGGGGACGCAAGAACGTACCCACACCCACCATACCTAACGGGGGAAGGAATCACCCACTAAGTCACCCGTCGGGGGAAAAATCCCCCATACCCACACCCTAACAGGGTTTTTACCCGCGGGTAAACGGGTGGTGGGTACCCATTGACATCCCTAATCCCGGGACGGACCCAAGCCTAGATCCCCCCGCACCAACCAGCCAGTTAGACTAACTCCAGCAGAAATGTGCATTTGCATCTTCAAACGACGCATATGAGCTTAGGGGAGAGAAGGAAACGGTGCTGCAAGAAGGTGCACCTTCCAGCGGAGTGTGGTTCCCCTCGTGCATTTTGCCCGGGTAGTTGACTCGCGCATGCTCGGAGCCCTGGATTCTGCCGCTGTGTTCCCTCGCTGAGCCCGAGCTCCGTCGGCGGCGCAGATCCAGCTGGGAAGCGGCTCGCAGGGGTGAAGGAGGTGGCGTGGCTATAGGGAGATGGCCGATGGGGGTGGAGGGGAGATGGAAGCTGCCTGCCTCGCATGTCGCCCTGCCTCCTAGAGCAGATCCGGCGGTCGAAGGTTGGAGGAGGCGGTCGGCGAGCTCCGCCCTCGAGGTAGGCGGCCTGTGAGCTCCCAAAGCAGATCCGACGGCCGTAGGAGGCGGCCGGCGTGCTCCCGGAGTAGATCCGACGGCTCGAGGGTAGAGGAGCTCGGGGACACACCGTCGCCCGGCCGCTCCGTTCGCGCGACGTCGGGCCGCTCCGCGCGCGGCGCCCTCGAGACCGCCGCCGCCAAAAGCCCTTCCCTCGCCGCGGCACCCCGAGCCGAGGAAGGCCGGCGCGGGGAGGGAGCAACCTTCACCGTCGCGCCCAAGCCGGTGCCTCCGCCGGGAGAGGGAGAGTTGCCTCCGCCGAGCCCAAGCCCGAGCCACGCCTCCGTCGGAGCTCGTCGCACGCGCGCGCCGGTTGCTGCTCGCGCCGAATCCGCGGCGGGAGGCGAGTAGAGCGTCGAGAGAGAAGGCGGAGGGAGTGGTTGTGTTGAGGAAAGGTGAGAGAATCCCCGAGAGAAGGGAACAAGAGGAGGGTCACCCCATAATGAAGATGGGGATGAGGCAACCACTTAGTGGTCATTTCTTCTTCATTTTGCGCAAGGGGGCTGGGACAGGGGTGTTGGTGGAGACAGTCTTAGGCCAGTCTCAGTGGCAGGGTTATCGACATTTAATGAACTGCCACGTAGACTTTTTTTGATGACATGGTACCAAATAAATGAAGAAAAAGAAGATCTCATGGTCATGGTGATGACCCCAGGTTGACACGGGTACCAATGCTCACAACCCTCCATTTAATCACAACTCATGCAAATTTAAATGCTACATTCTGTCTATTAAATTATGCACGTAACCCTGCCCAGTCGTGAACTCATATTGGCCTTCCGCCCACCGAGGAATGTCCCGAATCCCAAACCTCACTATTTTTCTTTTCAAATTTTTATTTCTCACTCGCATCGTATCCTCTCCTCGGTTCCTTCCTCCGGTCTTCTCTGACCTCTGACTCCGCGCCCACGCTGCCACTGCCAGCCACCCAGCTCCACTTCCCCGATCTGGCCGCCCGCCACCGCTCCCGCGCGCGGCTGAAACCCTAGAGCTCGCCGCCTCCGTCGCCGGCGGCGCATGGATCCCGCCTCATCGTCAGTGGCCGCCGAGCTCTGGCGGCCGCCGCCGCAGCACCACCACCTTGCCCCCGCCGCGTCCGGCCCGCACCACGAGGCCTCCTCCGTCGTCACCACCGCCGAACGGAGCAACGGCGGCCGCTCCGGCGGCAGTTCCAGCAGAAGGAGGCCGCGACGCGACGCGCTTGCAGCTGAGGAGGAGCCGTCCAAGCTCGCCTCCACCTCCGGCACCGCAGCAGCCGCCAGCGGCGGCGGCGGCGGCGGTCGGGACTCGGTAGGGCTGGCTCCTCTCCTTCTCTCCCGCCGCATTGGCTGCGATCCGTGTCTGGGTTGGTGATTCTGGCCTTCTGGGAGCTGGACTCTAGCCTGTGGGAGTGCTACGCTGTGAATTGTAGCTTTTGGGCAAGCGCGCTACCGTGATCTGCTCGTCAATGCCGTCAGATTTACTGATTTAGCCCTGTTTCTGCTCGGCAGTGGCTCGCCACAGTTAGGCCCGCTGTCTCTTCAAATTGAAGTTGGCCAAAGTGATTCGACTGAATTGAGGATACTGAACCTCTGCCTCGGTTGTTGAGTTACCTGCCGAGCTCAATTCCATGTAGAATAGGGGTTGTCTTCAATGAGGTTTCAATTAGGGGATGTACATGGGAAGTGTGGACCATGGTTTGCGGATGCATTATCCGCATGGGCTCAATATAGTTTAATTTAGTGTAGAATGAAGTTTCTTTTGTAGCTGTAGTCTGTAGCTTCTAGGCAGGCCAATTGGTCCAGTATCGTTGTCCTGGGTATGGAAATTTTAGCAGGTGCTGTCAAATAAGCTAAAACCACGGCCAAATACGTAGGGGCAGGGCAGCGTTGTTGTTTTGCTGACCATGTGAGTAGTTGCTGGGTTTTGGGAGCAGTGGAGCACATGCTCTATGGTGGTGGACTGGTGGCACAGCTTTTGGTCTTCCTACAACTTGCTGCATCAGACCTACACATTTGAATGCTTAAATTGAACTCACTCTTTGTTTCTTCAGTTACATGCACTCTGAGCATTTATTTTACTTTTCTCTTCTTGTGCTGGGTTGGGGCTGAATTTCCTTGGCATTTTAAATACACAAAGTAAAATGACAATTATTTCAGTTTGGATGATTCATGTGTATATTTTTTTCTTAGGCTGACCCAGAAGCAAAACTGTTGAAGAAGATGACATCTAATGAAAATAATGATAAAATAAGGACAGAAGCTGAAACAAATTCAGGCAATGCTAGCAAGTCTGTTGATAAAAAACCTGCACCACCAGAGCCACCAAAACAAGACTACATCCATGTGAGAGCTAGAAGAGGTCAAGCAACAGACAGCCATAGCCTTGCAGAAAGAGTAAGCTCTTACTGTTCGTCTGTTATTTTGGCCTTTTCACCCTTTATCCTTGGACAATTAATATTTTCTCACTAGACTATGATAGTAGTGAAGTTTCTTACAGAGATTGGAATGTGCAACTGTTGTTATAGCCTTTATGCGAATTTGCAGATATTCAAAATTTAAAACTAATACCTGATCAACTCAATATGTGTGTACTGATAGGCACGACGAGAGAAGATAAGTGAACGGATGAAAGTTCTTCAAGATCTTGTCCCTGGATGCAATAAGGTACATGTCAAATTACCCCATAGATTCAAAATTTGGTGCTGTCATACTTTCAGTTCTCAATTATCATGTGCTCTGTCCTCTCAGAGTGCTTTGTTCAAGCATCTGTTGTACACATTATATTTTCCCATTTGTCAGGTTATCGGGAAAGCATCAGTCCTTGATGAGATAATAAATTACATCCAATCTCTACAGCGTCAAGTGGAGGTATGCGATCTTGTGCTGTGATTCTGTGAATTTGTCTCGCGTATGTTTAATTTGCTAATTTACATGCTCTCTACAGTTTTTGTCCATGAAGCTTGAAGCAGTTAATGCCCATGTGAACAGTGCATCTGTGCCTTTCCCGTCTAAGGATGTAAGTTTACTTACGAATAATTAAACCTGAGCTCCCAGGATCCTTGATTAAAGTTTAGTCTAGGACTCTAAGGGTGAATCTTCAGCAGCAGAAAAATGTTGATTTTCTTTTCTGATTCTGAAGCTTTGCACTCTTTATGGATTTTAAGTCATCTGATGACCATGTGAACCATACAATACTGTTTTGGTTGTGACGTGTTCCTAAATTCATATGCATAATTGGTACCTGAAGCAAAGTAACGACAATATGCTTATTTCAAACCAAAAGGTTAGAACCTAGAACATGTCATCCCATCTTATTGAGCTGTTTTTCAGTTTTACTCATGCTACATAATAATAGGATCATAAGTTTTGGTAAAATATGTGAGAAGCTGCTGCTGAAAATTCTGGATTATAGGATCATTACGATGTTGAAATGGCACCCTAGTTTTGTTTGAGTTTTATGCTTGTCTTTAGTCTTCTGTTAAATAGGCCTTGAAGCTAACACAAAAAAGGTTCAATAAGGTTCACTGGTGCCACGTTCTTGCAGTTTGGTACTCCAGCTCCAGCTTATAATACGACACCTGGTCTGACATTCGATCCACAAACACCAAGGGAATACCCCCAGGCCTTGACATCAGACTGGCTTCATATGCAGATTGGCAATGCATATGAAAGAGTGACATGAATAAAACACGGAGAGCAGCAAAACAAAATTCCTTGTGGTAACTAATAAACTGTACCAGGTTCAATCAAGTGCAAGGGCCACGGTGCTAGGTTTGATTCTTTTTCCCAGGTAATCATGTCACCAAAGTTCTTTTATTCCTAATTTTGGAGGCGCAAGCACTGTCTTTCCATCTGCATTGTTGTACGGACCTTACAATATGCATATCCTGGGAGTATAAAAAATATGGAAATTATATTGTATGTGGATGATGTTGCACAGTTTGAGGGGGTTAGATGGAAATATGCCATTATAATTTTCACAGTTGGGAAATATGCCATTGGTATCTCACTGGCAGGTGGGTGCCACCACAGTCACTAACATGTGGGTCAGGATGACATATCTCCAATTTAGCAGAATCATAATGGCATGGTTCAAATTATCCAAGAGGGGGGTTTCTGATTTGCCTTTGGTGACTTGCTCGTGCCTCATGAACATCAGCGATGTTCACTGCCAAAGGTACTCGTGCTGTCAAGACAAGTTTTTTTTTTGTCGGGGTTAAGCTATTTCTCATCGTTCCATGATGCGGTGGCATCTGATTCTCATTCATCCATGTACTGAAAGCCACAATCCGTAAAGCCAGTTTCTCTGTGATGTCTGGCTACCTTTTTGACTCGCACGAAATGCGCACCAGCCGTCCAGCCGAGTCGTTTTCGCAGGCGCCGCGCGGCTGTTTGGTCGGAAATTAGCCGGACGAAACGCGCTGGGTGGATCCGCTGCCTTTCCTGGAGCCCTTCCTTTCGGACTTCTGAGTTGTGTGGCCACGGCCATGAGGAGCCGAATGGTGCAAGGAGCGCTCCGAGCTGTGATGCTTTCGCGCCGTGTTGAGTGTGAGACACTGGATTTGATGAATTCCCTAGTCTTTTCTGTCTGGTTTCCAGATCAGATGCTCGATAGCCGTATCTTAGCTTTGTACATTCTTCCATCCGAACAAGATAAGTTTGAGTCGGCTTTGCAAAGCTACTACTCGTAGTTTGTGAAAACAAAAATTATGTAACAACATTTCTAAAAACCGCGAACGCAAAACTACTTCTAGTGTGCGATGGTCATTTTAGTAGTGGCTGACTCGTTGACCATCATGTTGGTATGATGCTAGCTACCAATGACTTTATGTCGGAGTCCCAACTCTTGAAGACAAAGCTTTCTGTCGACTTGTTTGTACGAGATAATGCAATTGACAAAATTATTGTTTTTGGTGAATCATGGCTAGTCGCAACAGCTATTCTAAACTATAATCCACTTTAGCCTTTTGTCACTGCAAGTTCGAAATTAATCAAAAGGAAGTGAAAAATATAATTTGAAATGGCATTACCACAAAGCTTTGTTATATGGGAGGAATGGAAGGAAAGAAATAAGAGAGTCTTCAACCGCAGAGCTTCAGCACCCTCCACAGTAGTAAAAATAAAAAAAACGAGGCGTCGGTTTGGATCGCTGCGGGAGCGCAGGATCATGCGGTTCTATTAGGTAGAATGTAAATACTCCGTCGTTCTGATAAGGTTGTTAGAATTTATGTGGCCTTGGCCCAACAATTAAATTCAGAAATTCCTAAATAAATCTCGAAGGCCCATACATATGACTGCCTAAGGGAGTAGTGAAATCCTTTAGTGTCACCTTGCTAGTGGAAGGTGGAGGGAACCAAATTATATATGGAAGTTGTTCTCATCTTCTAAAGACTAGTACGAGGAGGAGAAAGGAAGTCCATGCGCGTAGTCGCCTCACCTCGCCGGGCGTGCGAAGGGCGCGGACGCACGTCACCTGCGTGAATGGTCCGCCGAAATCCGGCAACTCGCCTTGCGGGAGCACGGTCTCCTTTTGCTGTTTTAGTTTTGGTTTCTTGGTTTGCTGAGTCCTACTCGTGATTGTGTTTCATGAGGTCGGTTTCCCGGACTATATAAGCAGACCACCGGCCACGCTAAAACGTACCGAATCAACAACTAGACTTTTGCCTCTGCCTACTGCTGCGCCGCCACCGCTAAGATTCCAGCCCGGTCGTTCGCGTGCACCTGCGATCGGGCGAGCAGGTCTCTGGAACCGTTGTCTTTGCGATCTTGCACCGGGAGAAGGCGAATAAGGTTTTTGGAAGCGCTCTCTGCGCGGCTGCTTCCAAACGACTACTTCATCTGCTTCCTTGTGGCCTACCGTACGACTACTTTCTGGCGGTCGTTCGAGGGACTACACTGCGTACATCTTCCTGCATCGACTTTGTACGACTACATCGACTGAGGTACTCCCACGATTAGTATGGCAATCCAGAGGATAACGGCGCATTGGTTGCCTCCGGCAACTGCCCCGCCTTTGAGTACACTCTCATCTTGTCGTGGTTCTATTTGTTCATCATGATCAATCTACCTTATCCGTCTAGTGTACGAATCGTGCTTACACTAGTTGCTTTGATATGCGATATGAGTTTTCAACACATACTTAATCTAGTTGCTCAATTCAACATGATTTATATTCTGGTTTTAATCTGGAAATTGCCTAATATTCTAACAAAGGTTTGAGTCAAATATTGAGAATATAAATTATGAATAGCTTTCAAGTCATTGAGTTTGGAAATGTGAAAACTACACGAATAGATTTGTCTTGCAAAATACTTTCATAAAAATATGCATATGTTAGTTTTTAAAAAATATTTTTATAAAAATAAGAAATCAAAGGTGTAGTTTGGGACCGTGTCGCCATCCTAAACGACTTCATTTACCAAACCGGAGGGAGTACACCTGTAAATATTCTTTTCTGTCGGGCCCCGACTTGTAAACTTCTTCTTTATCAATAAAATAGGCACTTTCCGTGTTTCCGTGCATAGAGAAAAAAAGCTCATCACCAAGAATTTTCATAAATTTTCAGAAGTGTTGCCATATAGAGGTGTTTCCGGGCTGGATATGAAATGTTACCACTCCCTTCGTTTCATATTACTTGTCATAATGACTTTTCTAGATACATTTCTTTTGTTACGCATCGAAGTATATATATTATATCTCAATACATAATAAAATAATAAAAAGCAATGTATCTAGAAAAGTCAAATAATATGAAATAGAGAGGGTGCATCATTATTGCAACTATTTAATACGCGTTGTATGCATGTTGTTAAAGTAAAAATTATTACAACCATTTCACAAACGGAAACCACGAGCAAGAAACCCCATCCGAAGTTCCAAAACTCCATCCAACCCCGCTGCCCCAACGGCCAACGGGCCAACCCCAACGCACCCGCCGGCTCGCGCGCGCGTCACCACGAGCCTTGCCAGGCCGCGGCCGGGCCCCGACCCTTCACGTTGACGGCTTGACGCCACGGCCCCCCCGGGTCGCCTTTCCCATCCTGCCCCTCTCCTCTCACCTCTACCACGCGGAATCCCATTTTTACCCTTCCCCACCTCCGCTCCTCCAATGGCCTCCGCCTCCACCTCCCCGCGCGCCGCTTCCCCCTCCGACCCAAACCCTAACCCTAGCCCCGGCGCAGATCCCCGATCTGATCCTTCACCCATGCCCGACGCCGGCGGCGGAGCGTCCCCCTCCTCCCCGGAGAAGCGTGAGGAGGAGGAGGAGGAGGCGGAGGAGGCGCCGCCGGGGAAGGCGGGGAAGCCGCCGGCCCCGCCGGCGGCGGAGGAGCAGCAGCAGCCGACGCCGCGGAAGATGCGGCTCCCGCGCGCGTGCAACAGCAAGCCCAAGCCGCCCCCGCCGCCCCCGCCCGAGCGGCCACGCCGGCGCGCCGCGGCGGCCGCGGCCGCGGCTGCGGGCGGCGCGGACGACACGCCGCAATGCCGCGTGGTCACGCCGCTCGTGTCGGAGCCGGAAGCGCCCGCGGAGCTGCCACGCTGGCGGCTCCGCTGCATGTGGGAGCTGGGCTCCGTCCTCAACTTCCTCCACGTGCGTGCTTCCCGGCCGCCCTCAGTTCTCGTGCTTCCCCCCTTGTTCCTCACCGGCGCTGTGCTCTGGACCTTGGGCAGCTTAGGTTCTGTTCCGTGCTGTGGGCTTTGGAGATATGTTAGGGTTGACGCTACTGTGGCACTGTTTTGCTTGCTGCAGGTGTTCCGGCCTCTGCTCAACATCACTGCGGAGTTCACGGCGGAGGACCTCGAGGCGGCACTTATCACGCCCAACGATGTCCTGGACGATGTGCACATGCCGCTGCTAAAGGTGAGCCGAGCTCCTTGGTTGTCAGCTTGTTTTAAGCTGTTCTCCTATTCGGCTACCTCTGTCTCTGTGTGTGTGGGTTGGGTGCGCGCGCTGTTGCTAGTTTTTGCTGTGTTATGTTCATCAATTCACAATCAAATATATTAAAGATGTGTAAAATTTTCCCAGCTAGAGCTATACTTTGTCAGTTAGCTTGCATGCTGTTGCCACTGAGTTTTGATGCTGCCTTCGGTTTATAGTACCTATTGCTTTTATTCATTCTTACGCTTAACTCAATGGGTTCATGACCTCAATATACTTTGTTATGAGCACGTTTTGGTAATGATCGTGCATGCTAAGAACTCTATTGGTGTTGTCATGTTTTCCCAGAGCCCCTTAGAAAGTACATTTTATGGTACATTGTTTGCCATGCAACAGTTTTATTTCTCATGCTTATTGATCATACCTGCAGTCGATTCCTCCAGTAACTCGCATGGCCATGGGACGTGGAACCTGGGTGACTGTCCTATGTAGAAAGCTGAAGGATTGGTGGCATTGGGTATACAGCTATATTACCTGTTGCAAACAATTTTGGATAAATGCGATTATGGTATATGGTATTCCATTTGGTTGAAGCTAATAATGATCTAAACCGCAGGTTGCAGAAGGTGATCTGCCAATAATTGCATCCCATGGGTTAGTTCAGCTCACAAGACATGTTTTATTAAACCCTGTGCTGCAATTTCATATAGATGATTTCTCCAATGGTTTCATTTTGCAGAACTGAAATTGAAACGTACAAGACACTAGAACCGGCGATTCGTTTAGTGATTTTGAAAGCTATATGTGATATTCGTGTTGAGGTAAGTTTTGCCAAGAATAGACATTTTAGCCTTTCTGTTTGAATACTTTTACGGCTTTGCCTCATTTCTTGTGGTTGTAGTACAGTCTGAGCTGTGTGTAGTACAGTCCCAGTGTTGCCAGGATTCAGTTATTGTGTGCCTAATCTTGTTTTCTTATAGTTATAGTGGGTAAATATCAACACGATACTATCCACACACTTGTGTTTTCAAACATTACGTGGTATGGGGTTGTGAAAGTTTTAAGAGACTGCTAGATAAGACTTTTCTGTCAATCATAAAATTTTCAGCAAGTGTATTAAGTTCCTTTGACATTAGCTGATTGGTATGTGATGGAAATAGGTTGGAATGTTTCTTTGAAATTAGCTGCATGTTATTTTTTAATAACATACCTGACTATCAAGCATAATTTTGCAGCAAGAGGATATTCGGAACTTCATTGACAGTTCCCTCAAGCAAGGCCATGACTTATCTACTTTCCGTAAAGAACGGATCGGTGGAGATTCCCTTGGAATCTCATACTGGTGGGTAGAATTATTTGTCTTGAATGGAAAAAATTTCTTGTTTTGATTTCATGCAAAGGCATGCAAAACAGGTATGAAGATGATGAAATTCTCGGACATAGATTGTATCGTGAGATTAGACGGGTGGAACAGGTCAAGAAGGAGCCAGGAAAGAGATCCAGGGGAAAAGGAGGATCTTCAGCCATTTCAGTTGTGTCCTATCAGTGGGAAACTGTCGCATCAAACTTTGATGAGTTTGATGATGTTGCCGTAAGTTTCAACTTTATAGAGTGAATTATTAAGTATCTTTCTCCCCTGTTATTGTTATAAAAAATGTAGTTAGTGTTGATTGTTTCTGTGTTAATGTTGTCACGCAACTTGTGGACAATTTTATGCTGGATATGAGGAATATGAATTGGGTTTTGTTCTGTCTACCAAAATAGCTGTTGGCAATATTTTATAGATGTCCATTAAAATGAGGATTCTTCCTTAGTTTTTCTTTGCCTGCCTTTTACTTTGTTTTTTTCAGTTCAGAGAAATAGTACTGTGCAAAGCTTGGAGATGGCAAAGAACATTCTATCCCAAAATAGGAGGGAACATGGTTGAACTTGTCGCACCGGCCAAAATTCATATTCTAAATTGATTCGCAATTTTGCATAAGCATTAATAAGAGGAGTCAGTGGAAAATACAACAATGAAATAGAATGTGCGTAGTTTGTTTTGCTATAATTTCCTCTCTCTTTTTTTATTTTCCCCTTTCTTATGTTAAACTGAAGCATTTTCCCCATTGTACATAGATATAGTTCCCTGCTCTAAAATCACTACTGTGTTTATATTATTCATGTGCAACATGTTTTCTACACAAGATGACTAAGATTTCATTTCTTCAGCAAAAGAATTACATAGGTTCCGACCACGACTCAACATAATTAAAAAAATTGGAAGCATTTACAGCTGACTGGTAAATATCGCATTATTAGCATCAACATGGCCCGGGTAAATGAGATTTCTAAAGTGTTTCCCTAATAATTGAATGCGCATAAGGTTATAAGAAACATTCCACACATAAGTTTATTGTTTGCACAGTACATATGTTTTGAAGACCATGTTCATGCCAGCCAAGTTATAGTCATCTACTGCAACCCATGCGTTGGCAATCTAAATAACACGTCAATATTTGCATAGTGCCCTTGTTGTAAGTGTAACCATTGGCTGGGTAGCTTCCATGATTGAACCAAATATAGCTTCTTGGACTAAAATGAGGGTACATCATTAGTCAGATGCTAGCTTGAATATCATTTGTTTGCATTCTTATCTGTTTACAGTGTGATGTCTATTGATATTAGCTGATCTATGTTATTCTCTGTTTAGGAAAAACTCTTTTCAAGCCGGAACAGGACAGAAGTTTCCCTTGGAAAGAAGCTGAAGATCGAATATCTTCCGGAGATAGAAAAGATCCATAAAGTATGTGGCTCATTCAACTCAGCCTATTAGATTTATTATGCTAGATGATCGTTTTCATAGCCTGTTAATCAACTATTTCTTATTCACGCAGAAGAAAGAGAGGTTGCTCAAAAAGCAACAAAGAGAAGCCCTCCTCCTTGATAGCTACTTGACATCAGATGGACTTACTACCACTGGTCGCTCTCTCCGTGATAGAAAGCCAGTGACTTACACATTTGGTAAGCTTCCGTACTGAAATTAAGCCTTTTGGGGTCAAGCTGATTTTGTGTGTGTGGAAAATTATCAGAAATGCTTCGTTGGCATGTGATCCCAGGAATTATTTGTCAGCTCACACCGGATAGTATTTTTGAATTTAACATCTAACTGATGGGTCTGCTTTTTCCCCTGTGTTGTTTTGAACATAACCTTAAGTACTTCTCATTGATTAACACCTCAGTTATTATCTCGGTTGGATGCCCAAATGACATTTTCATCATTTATCATTGTTATATCAATGCCCTTGTCGGCATCCTAAGCATAACAACTTGTTAGTATGAGTCCCTTGGTTCTTAACAGCAGACTCAATGCCATAATGGTAGCATAAATTCAAATCTTTAGCAATATAATAGCTTGAGTTTAAGTGGATCCATATCCATGGCATCCTGACCTATATCGATCAAGTAGGAAGTCTGCAGTTTAAGGTTGGACAACTCTTATGAAATATATTGGTCTTCAGTTCCACGACCCTTTGATTACGCTTCCTCCTATTGTTGGGAAATAAATTGCCTTAATGAAATATACATGTCAGCATTGGTGTAAGTGTAACTGCTGAAAGAAAAAGAAAAGAAAAGGTGATTTGTCTTTTAGTCTAAATCTAGAAGTTAATATGTTCACCCAACTTCCAGCTAAATTTTAGTTTGGATTCAGAAATTATCTGCATTACTATATGATTGCTATAAGCAGCCCGAAAAGTAAACACAAACCATGCGGACAATCCATTCTTTTCTTGGTCCTGAATGCTTGCTTATACACTTACGTTCTTGATGATTGGTTATCTTTTCAATCTAATAATTTAATTATTTGGTCTGCACCATCTGTCTCGTGACAAGGTTTGACTCTGTTTATACAATGCAAATGATTTTTGATGGTTGGGATATGCCTTTTAAGTCTACTAATTTGGTTAATTTTACTATCCGTTTTGTTACAAGGTTTAACTTTGTTTACAATGCAGATGATTTTGATCGCTCAATAAACGAAGCCATCAAAATTACCAAGTATGGAAATCGCTTCTTCTTGATGTCTTATTTAGAAGGAATATATGTTATAGTGTAATCTTCTCTTGCATTCTTGTACAGGAAAAGAGAGGAGAACTCAGCTGAGCCTGTCGCTACTACTACCACCACCACCAATAGACGGGTGCTTCCTCTAAGATCAGAGGCACCAAGCAATGGAAAATTAAATGGTCCCTCACCAACAGCCAACGATTCATTTGATGGGAATTCTTCAAAGTCAGATGACTACGGAGACAGTGATGGTGAACAAGAAAATGAGGCACTTGACCGCAGGTACCTCTCTTAGCATATGATGTTTTGTCATTGCCCTGCTCATGGTAATGGGCTCATGAACGTTTATATTTTGTGTCACAGCAATCGTCGGAGGAAAAGATCTCAGCGATACACACAAGATTTTGTTGAGGCTGTCTCGGATATTGATCCAAACTTTGACAGTGATGATGATATCATGGGAGAGGCAGTGTATGATGAGGAATACCTGAAAAGTCGCAAACAGCAGAAGCCATCGAGTGCTTCTGAAGAGGACGAAGAGTTCCGGTTGGAAGAAGATGCTGAAGATGATGATGAAGAAGAAGAGGAATATTCATTGAGTACTAGTGAAGATATTGAGACACAGCGGCCTAAAAAATCGGAAACACGCGGCCGACGAGGTTCCAAGCTGAGATCTGTCGATGAAATCCAGAGCGGTCTCAGGCGCAGCAAGCGCTCTTCACGTCCTCGTATTAACTATCGGCAATATGATTTTTCGGACTCAGACACAGAGCCAGGAAAGGCAAGAAAATCCGATGCATCAGATCCTGATGCTGGTTCTGATGCAGAGAATGATATGGAACTCTCGACGTCAAGTCAAGAGCAAGAAGAGGAAGAAGAGGATGATAGTCCTGATGAGCAAAACGGTAATGATGCGAATGATAAAGTGGAGGATCATGCTGTAGCAGAAAATAAAGTAGAACCAGATGAGGATCAGCAGGAGGAGCAACAACAGCAGCCTGTTGAGAAGATGGACCATGCTCCCAGCAGGGAAAGTGAAAGTGTAGGGAGAACATTCCTAGATCTAAACCAGCTTGCACCTGGAGGTGGCTTTGATGATGGACCAAGCCTGACAGTGAAAGATGACATGGATAACAGTTAGGAAATAAGGTTTTTTGATACATTTGAATGCTGGTGGCCGGTATTATGACTTCTGAGTATGGACAGATCAATGGACCTGTGATGAATGTTGTGAGAATATTGGTGGTTTGAGCTGATAGCTTCATTGATCTGCAGTAACAGGAGAAGCGAGGTTCCGCTGGAAATGGGTTGAGCTTCTTCAGATGTTATCCGAGTGCTATTTCATACTTAGAGGCCAAGGGGAACCTTTGCTTTTGGTTACGTACACTACATGAAGGGCGCACATCAATTGACTGCCGCTGTATTATGGCCGGACTGATTGATGCTGTATTGTGGCCAGTTCTGTGGGCTACAAGTTTATTGCCTCCGTTTATCTAGTTTAGGCGTGTGATGTCAAAGAGAATATGGGAGGAAACCTGTACACTGAGTGCAGTCCATCGGCATTTGTGAAACTTTTTCCACATGTAGATTGTAGCTTCAAGGTTGAACAGGATTAGTTCTGTATCTATATCTGACAACCTGATTTGTTTGGTCACCTGTGTAGCTGACTTTAAACTGCCCTTCAGATGCATGGGCTATCTCATTTGCCCTAGATGAAGAAGGTACTGCATGTATTAAACTAATGTGCCTTTGGACGCATGATGCATCCATTGCATTGTATTTCTGACCTGGGGAATGCTATATGACCTCTAAATTTTGGAGATGCCCTGTACGCAGACTCTTATGAAGCCTGGGGAAAGATCCATTCAGTACCACATCATGTTGTGAAGTGTTGGTCGCTTGTAAGATTCATCAATGTAGGAGTACTGTATAGTTCGGCATGCAATATTTCTACCTCTTTACTCTTTATAACCATGCTTTAACGAGAACTTATAGCTCTGTGTTTACTATTGCTTTTATTTCAGCTAGAGATTGTGGTTTCAGCTTTATAATTCTCAGCTGCAATAAACAACCAGGCTTTTAACCTCATATTTCACAATCAAGCTTTCCTATATTTCAACAGCTAACCCTCTCATTAGCTTTTGTTTACTATGCCATTGTGTCTGACATGTGAAAAAAATGCATCAAGCCTCAGCTCTACTACACAATACTCTATCGGTTTCAAATCGTTTCGTTTGACTTTCTATTATAAATGTATACATGCATTTAAGCATACACTATATTTAGGTGCATTACATAAATCTTAAAAAGCCAAAACGCTCTACGATTTGGGATGAATGTAGTAGCATGTAGCCTTAAAAGCTGCAAATCGATTGGACATGTGTTTTATCGTAGCAGAACCAACTGTGTATATGTTTTTTCTTTAATAGAAAGTTGAGAAGTTGAAGTTTTCATACACTGCACAGATTTTTTAATTGAATTATGGAGAAACTTTCTAAAATTAGTTATTTCACATGTGTTGGGTGTTAGGTTTACATGGAATTTTGAAGAGTTTGTTCCAAATATATCTCACAACATAAGGACCAGGTAGAGTAGTCAGTTTTTCTTTAGGACTAGGTAAAGAAACCCTCAGGAATTTGAGATGTTCCACCG
Organism: Cenchrus americanus; assembly: GCA_947561735.1. Lineage (NCBI taxonomy): Eukaryota > Viridiplantae > Streptophyta > Magnoliopsida > Poales > Poaceae > Cenchrus > Cenchrus americanus. The sequence goes on from OX387245.1 coordinate 228,628,628, forward strand.
TAATAATTGACAAAGGAAACTGTAAATTATCCCTAAAACGAAATCAAATATTAACTGCTGCACATACAATTATCATACATACCATCACGACGACCACAAATCACTCTCAACTCAAAAAAACAATTATCATGCACACTCAAACGCTCAGCAAGGCTAGCAGCGCGCCCGCCAGCAGCGCCGCCAACGCCGCCGGAGCGCGCGCCCTGACCGCCGAGCTCGGCGCCGCCGGCGGCGTCGACGACGACGCGCTCGGCGCCGAGCTCTTGACGGGGCACGCGTAGCCGCACTCGGCGGGGTCCACCACCCGGTACACGCCCTTGCTGGTGAGCAGGTACACGTCCTTGGCGTTGTCCTCGCCGAAGGAGAAGATGTAGCCCAGCGACGGCAGGCTGCTCCCAGCGGCGACGTCGCAGGGGATCGGCGAGTTCTTGGAGCAGCTGAACGTGAGGCGGCTCAGGTTGTAGACGCCGCTGCCCTCCGGCGTCTCCATCCCGGCCCACATCGACTTGGCGTAGAGGTCGGCGTAGATGTACCTGCCGTTGAGGCACGGGTCGACGGTGGAGCGGTATACGTAGCCGCCGGTGATGGAGGCGGAGCCGACGTTGCTGTTGACTTCGTTGTGGGCGTAGCCCATGACGGGGCTGATGGCGTTGATGGAGGCGGCTGAGGTGTTGCCGCCGGGGGTGGAGAGCGGCGTGAACGGCAGCGGGCCCTCGAAAACGCGCCACCCGTAGTTGCCGCCCTTGGTGATCAGGTCGACCTCCTCGTACGCCGCCTGCAGAGAGTCCACACGAATCGCCGGCGGTCAGCAGGCGGCGAACTGTTCGATCGGTCAGACGTGCTGAATATTCTGTCATGGTTGTTACCTGGCCGACGTCGGCGCAGTACATGTAGGACGGCTTGCCGGAGTCGAAGCTGCACCGCCATGGGTTCTTGAAGCCGAGGGCGAAGACCTCCGGCGCGAAGCTGGGATCAGTGGAGGAGGGGTTGTCCTTGGGGATGCTGTAGCTTCCCCAGCCGGCAGTGGTGTTGCCACCTGCAGATACATAGCAGTGCTATCTTGTCAGAGACTCAGAGTCAGACTCAGAGCTCGCCACCGGTTCTGAACTTCTGATCGTAATTTCGCAGAGTGCGATGCAGATTCTTGAGGACACACATGTGCAGTCCTAAATTTCACTTTGATTCGGAGTTGATTTTTATTTTTCAATTTGGAAGGCCACTGGTGATGACCACTTTGATAGTAAATTTCATGATTTCACTTAGGAAGTGTATGGACCAGGTTCTAGATGCAGCAGTAAAAATCGAGTTTATTTACTTGGCATGGTGTCGACGTCGATCCGGAGGATCTTGCCGAGAAGGGTCTTCTTGTTCTGCGCGAAGTTCCAGGGGTCGCCGACGCTGCCGCCGTCGCCCATGGCGAAGTACATGTAGCCGTCGGCGGGGCTGAAGAGGACCTGCCCGCCGTGGTGCGTCCTGAACGGCAGCCCCAGGGTCATGATCCTCCTCACCTCCGTCGGGTTCGCCGAGGTCGCCTGAGCAGGACACGGCGAGCGACACATCAGTCATCGGAGCGCGTGCGCCGGCGGCGTGGATAAGAAACGATACATCGGATACATACCGTCGCCGGCGTGCCGGAGGTGGCGTTGGCGGTGTACTCGGCGATGACGCTCTGGTACTGGCACGGCTGCGCGCCGTTGTCAGCGCCGAGCTTCGCGGGGTCGCAGCCGATGTCGGAGTTGCAGGCGCACCGCCCGGCGCACGTCGCCGACTTCGTCTTGTCGCAGTTGTAGGAGACGAAGAACCGGCCGTTGGTGGCGAAGCCCGGGTGGAAGGCGAGCCCCATGAGGCCGAACTCGTTGTCGAAGTGGACCTCGTCGGTGATGTCGAGGAACGGGCTCGCTGCGTCTATCCCCATCGTCTTGCCGGAGCCCTGCGCCGGCACGGTGGCGAGGAACACCTTGCCGGCTTGGTTGCCCAGGAACACCCGGTTGGACCCGTCCGGGTGCGCCGCCATGTTGAGGTACGAGCCGTTGCCGATGCGCTCCAGGCACATGCCGTTCAGCGGCAGCGCGGGGCGGGTGGCGTTGAACGCCGCGCCGCCGCCGTCGAGGCACGGCGACTTGCTGGCGCCGCTGCCGCCCAGCGCGCTGCAGAACTCGCTCGTTGACTGCCACAGGTCGGTGAGCTTCGGCGCCGCCGCGCCGCCCTTAGGGGCCTGGAACGGCGACCCTGGGATGCGCACGTCCTTGCAGGTGTCCCACACCTGCGAGCAGTAGTCCGTCGTCGCCGCCGCGGGCTTCGTGCTAAGGCGGCTCGACACGCCGGTGGTGCTGCACAGCAGCGGCACCGTCCGCGGCGTCGTCGTGACGGTGAAAAGCTCTCCGGCGTACGGGTTGCATCTCTGCAATCACAAATGCTTGATGAGCTCCAGAACGTCCCCAAAGAAATCCATGGGATCGAGACCGGCCGTACCGCGCAGAGGATGTTCTTCACGGCGTCGCCGCACGGCGTGCCGGAGATGTTCATGGCGGCGAACTGCTTCTGGACGGCGGCATCGTCCGTGGCGTTGCAGCAGGAGGTGCCGTTGTAGCCGCAGAAGGAGAGGGACCCGTTGATCGTCCTCGGGAACGCTGCTCGCCATGATCACAACCATCAGTGTCAAACTTGCAATTCACATAAAAAGATCAGACAAGCAATCACCAGAAATCGCAAGGACAACATACAAGAATCCATGCACAATTTCGCGCAATGGCCGTCCCGGACGGCGACGAGGAGTAGCACGGTGGCGGTGAGCACTGCCGCCGTCACCGTCGACGGCCTCATGGCGTCTCGGAGAGGAGAGGGGTAGTGTGGAAATGGAATTGCTCAGAGGCAGAAATGGTGAGCTACATGGCCTTTAAGGAGGCAGGCAGGCATTGACCAAGAGCTGGGATCAAATGGGACAACGACCAAGTGGCCATTTGAGTAAGATTAAAATTTAAAGTTCACATGCCGGATGGTGACAAGTACTTGTATCAGCTGGGATGGGGATTAGCATATGCTCAACCATGTGATTAAACAAACTTAGAGGGTCTCGTGCATCCAGAGGGGACAAATGTACCTGTTTAGATTGCGAAAGTGATAAGGTGAAATTGTTTGCAAAATTGTCAACGGGGGATCGGCTGTTTGAAGATTGCCCAATCTGTTTAGCATTCTTTTTCATAACTGAAACAATGTAGTGGGATTTGGATTGGCAGCAGTGCGACACAAACTGTGACAATACGTTCTTTGGAAATTTTACCACAAAAAAATAAATAAAGCGTGTGGGCTATTAGGATCTAAACCACAGGTTTAGTTTCAAGTTTCAGAAAAAAATCCTCTAGCAAATTCTCCCTATCCATTCATTTAGAAGTTAGAACTGACCTCAGAATATAGCTGTGCCTCCAAGTAGTTTTTGGGTGTTACATTTGACCCTTCCTTTGTCTTGTCATAGCAAGTATAGCATCATAATTCATAAACAATTTCATTTCAAAATCTCTACCTGTCAATTTCTTCAGGTCACCGCATTCCCTGATTTGGACTGTTGATTTGCTATCAGATAGCATGCATGTTGTCTATGAGCTTCCAAAACTCACAAGAGGTTGATTCCAGCAGCAATAGTTGACTTTGGGAGAAAAAAGATAGCTTAAGTCGTTGTAGCTTTGGATTAATTAAAGGAGCAAAAAGGTGGTTACTTTGGATACTGCATCCTGTGCCACTTTTGTGACCCCAAAACCAAAGGGAGTTCTCAAATATTTTACATGGGAAATGCTGAAGTCAATGAGGCAGCAAGAGCTTACACTCAACTGGAGCAAGTGCATGGACCAGATAGGGAGTTGACAATACATTGAAGCTGGTTTGTGGGAAGAACTGATTGATGGTGGTTCTGAACTGAAATACAGGCTTTCAGAGTTTTGAGTAAACGATACCGGTAATTAGGAAAAAGTTTGAGAACCCAGTTCTGATTAAGTAGTGGTTGGAGATGAGCTTTCACTTGTTGACGGCATATATTACAGTTGAACATGAAGTTCAGCTCTCATGTCTGATAGTGACCTCAGTCCAGAAATGATTGATGTACATATTCTCTCGTTTAACATGTGTTATTCCAAATACAGTCTGGCATTGTTGTTCCCACAACCCACGTAAAGTTTCTATCATTAATTTGAAAGGAATTTTCATAAAACTATAGATGTTATTATGGAAGCATATTATACAATAATTAATATAAATGCAGAACGATTCGTGAAGCGATTTCTAATTTGTGGACATAATTCGTGTAAATGCAGCTGCCAACTGCTTATAGCAGCTCTTATCATCATGCCGTTGATGTCCCATATGTTCTGCGTTGACTTTAGGTTCAATTCATCTGAAGGTGCCTGAAAAATGAATCATGCAGGAGCGTTGTCCCCTTGATCCCTTGCATAGAGTTATTAGGGAACCAAGGAATATTTCCGGTTGCTCGTGGACTAAACAAAGTCAAACGGTTGTACAAAACGTGAGTGGAAGATCAGTCTAGATATGGCCAGTTCAGATTATATGTCCTTCTCACACCATTAGTTAACCAATCGGACGCCTATTCTTTTTTAAAATAAAAATGTCAACACAACTACACACAGTAACATTTGTGCTACCATGGAATTGGAACATGACGAAATAGGGAAAATTTTGACATCCTGACCTTTTTCATGGATAAAGAGAGCAACCTAATGGTAGTAGCAGGACCAAAATTGATAGTGCTGTCAAAGCTCAAACAAGTTACCCAAGATTTGCTTGATCAATCCCAGGTTGAATCTCAGCTTTCGAGCCAGCTCGGGAAGTTATAGAATCTTCACATTGGTGTCACGGGGATACTGCATATACTCCATCCGTTCCAAATTGTAGGTCGTTTTAATCTTTTCGGTGTATATATAGGTGTTACGCACCTGAACACAACGTACGTCTAGATTTATAATAATATCTACAAACATAGAAAAGCCGAAAGATTTATAATAATATCTACAAACATAGAAAAACCAAAACGTTATCCAATTTGAAACGACAAAACATTCCTTATCGTGAAATGTTAAATCTTCCAACGAGGCAACGAACTGCTGGACGGAGGTACCTTGCTAGGTAGCAAGTTGCTACCTAGACCGACACAAGAGTCGCCAATGATTCATTGATTCCTTAGGAAGACGTGAAGGCCTGAAACATGAGTAGCTGTGTACTTATATTATCTCATGAAATCTGGTGTCAGGTTTCATAGTGCGTCGCATGAACAAAAGATTGTGACAGACGTACAAGAACATGAACTTAACACGTATTTGTAAGCAGAGAATCCCAGCTGGTCAAAATAAAGTGATGCATTCAGTTTAGAACATATATCCAATAAAGCTGTGGCTCATCAACCACAAATGTTGGCAGAATTGATAAAGCTGGCCGGCACATTGACAAATATTACGAGTTCACAGCAGCTGCTAATCGTTTTCCACAAGCATACCTGAAGAAATTCAAATACCATACCTCAAATTGAGGAATGGATAAAAAAAGAAAAGAAGAATGACTACAGTTGCAAATCAGTGTTTAAAGCAGCTGGTTTTCATATCTTTCAATGAAAATATTCCGCGACATAAACAGTAGTGTTCACCACGATGGGTAATATCTCCAAATCTGCCAGGGGGATCGCTGAACCTACAGCTGGGAGATATCCCAGCTAGAGCCAACCATTTAAGTTATCACTGCACAGTTGGGCAACATCACAAGTTACCAAAAGGTTGCTTACATTTGTTTTCCCAGTTTCCAATTAAACTAATCTCCTGGTTTTCTTTAGGGACATATGGAATGATCTCAAGTATCTGAGCAGGATTCAATAGCCACAGATCAAAGATGGGGCTGATGTTCAGACAGCAGATGGTCAACTGCTATCACACATCTCTCTATCTGAGTTACCCGTCAAGAGCACCTAATTCCTTCATATCTTCCAAGAATGCCATATATGAATCATCGATGCTTGGCGGCTTGGGTGCTGATGAGGAAGGCTGGGCATCACTTCTTATGAGGGTTACTGAAGGCTTTGAAATGGATGCCGTTGATGACTGCTGCTGCTGCACCACCTTTGGTTTTGGTTTTGGGAGAGCAGATTCTCTCTTGACACGAACAGATGCAGGAACCTGCGACAATTTAAAGCCAATGAGATAATTATATTACAGAACTCTAGCAGATTAAAAATGGAATAACATGATGCCAGTTAACATACCATAGCCGTCAGCTCAGGAGTGTGCTGTGCTAATGGTCGCTTGATAACTGTTGGGGCAGCTGACTTCACATACGATGGCTGCTGAGGTAACTGAGGCCTTGGTCCAAAGGCAGCAAACTCATCTGGATGCATAGGGGGTCCTGGCAAAAATGGAGGCCTAGGCATCGGTGGTGGACCAGGAAGTACCCCATATGGTGGCATGTGCATCTGAGATGGGGGTAATCCTGGAGGAGGTGGAGGGGGCCTGGCAACTCCAGGAGCCATATACTGTGGCCTTGAATCTGGTGGCGGTGGGGGCGGTGGAAATCTCATGACTCCAGGAGCTAACATATCAGGTTGCAATGGGGGCCTTGGAGGTAAAGGAGGAAAATTTGATGATTGCGGTGGAGGCGGTGGTGGCAAAACCCTTGCAGCAGTGTCTTGTTTAAACCCAGGAATGTCCTTTGAAGTGCCAGCAGCCTCCATGTCATTTGATTTTGGTGGCAACCCAGGTGGTGGAGGCGGTGGAGGCAGGACGACGGAGGGCTGCAACGAAGGTAAGACCAGGTCAGCATCCAAACATTTTAACTTAAGAAAATCAGTTTGATACGTTAACAATAATATTTCCAAGTTTCGAACATTTTCCTATTAAAAATTTCTACTAAATACACAAGAGATTCAAAAAGTATTCACCTGAGCAGAATCAGCCATGCTCTCATTTGTACCAGACGGCCTCTGCGGTGGAGGCGGAGGTGGTGGAAGTACTGTATGACCTGATACAGGTTCTCTTGGTGGTGGACCAGGTGGAGGCGGAGGTGGAGGAGGTAAACTTGGCAGTGCTGAGTCACTGATAGGCTTAGGTGGTGGTGGGGGCGGGGGTGGAAGTGGGGGCAGAGAGAAAGGAGCAGATGGATCAATGGATTCCGAGGTGGCTGGCAATGGGGGTGGTGGAGGAGGGGGTGGCAAGGTGGATGGACCTGCTTCAGACTCTGACATGGAAGACGAGGCCCCTGCGTTGGATGAGGAAGGCAGTGGGATCCTTGGTCCTGCATGTCAATCAAGAAATGAAACTGAGATTTGGTCATGATGATTACTAAACTGTAAGGAGGTATAAGATCGTGATTTTTCTTTCGGAAAATGAAATATTTACAAGCTAAAGAGAGATAAAGATAGTAACCTATAGATGATTTGTACATGGGAGGTTTTCCAGGTGGTGGTGCTCCGGATGGATTCAAGGTTGGATGATAGTAAACAGAGTCCTGTAACACAAACGTGGTAAGTATACATTCAAATATTCAAAAACCATTAAAAATAATTCCACGTCCTATGAAAAACATAACATACCTCAGGCTTGGGATTTGCTCTATCATCTTCCTCTGCTGCAGGCCGTCTCTTTGGTGGTCCAAGATGGCTAGGGGGGAGGAAAGGCAATTGGGTGAGAAGGAACAGTAATATTGCTATCTAATAGGAAGAATGCATAAAATATTAGTAAAACTCACCTGAACATAACCGGCTGCTCACCCTTCTCCTTCATTTTCTGTTCATATTCCTGGCAAAAATCATGAGAAAGTAATGAACTTCTACGTCTGAATAAGATTTAGCAAGAATTCACTGCTATGTTGCCCTTGCAGAAGTTACCTAGTAGAAACTATAAGTTCAATCCAAAACTCAAATTTAGACTTTGGTACAGAACTTATGTGTCTTAACTCTTAACCACTAATAAGATTCAATTTCATATAACAAATGTATCGATACTATCATCATAATCCTCCTAGTCTAAAATCTAAATCTTCCAATGTTGAGAAATCAAAACATTCAGTCAAGATAATTGCCAGTCCCTGAAAGCATAAAGAGGAACAATAGCTTATTAACAGCATACTGTATTGTCCTATATCTTGATAAACTTCCTTAGAACATTCGTAAAACAATGAAAAATTTTACTTCAAAAAGTGAACACCAACTAGCACAGATAGTTTCCATGGCGCTGCCAAGAAACATGTCCGAGAGGATGAAAGATTATGGAAAAAAAGAAACATAATGCTATGAGAAGGATAGACTAAAAACACAGTAAAAAAGTGCATAGAGTCTAGATTCCTGAAATCAAAATACCTTTCTTTTTTTAACAATAAGATTATATGTATCCTCAAGCTGTCTTTTCTTATGTTTCCTAGCCTTGTCGAGAGCACCATCAGCCTCTGCACCAATAAAAGAAAGAGATCAATATTTGAGGATTGACAAGCCCTAGAGCAGACAATAAAATCATCAGTTATTTTTTAATGAAAATATGATGAAATCTGTGCACTGAAAATTTTCTTGAACAATGCAGCTAAAAGAGCGTAGAGTTATAAGTTCAGAAAACATGATGATTTCAAATTAAAAAATCTAGCCAATAATGAACATAAATATAGATAGACATTGTAACCGTACTGATTAGACAGAGGCGGAGCAGGTAGCTGAAAGTGGACAAGAGGCAAAGGTTGCAAATATAATGCTTCGTGAGGTCATGGTACATACATATTAGGTAACTCCATGCTAATACTCTATTTGATGCTTTAAGATGCCTGAGGTATACAACTGTTTCGACATTAGGGCCATACTAGAAACACCAGAACACAGATAATTAGCCAACTGCAAGAGTCAAAATCACTGGAAATTTGAAATCAAATTTAGGGACATAGCAAATAGGTCATGAATGTATACCAAATATTGGTGAACAATGTAGAAATGATGCTGTCACTACAGAGTACAGACCAAATGAACCATGTTATCAGAACTAAAACAGAAATTGTTTTTTTTTAAAGATCACTCTCTGATTCATTGTTCTAAATACAGGTACATAAACTCTGATTTACTTACTCATCTTCTCCAATTTCTCGATCTGCTCGCGTATAGATTCTGGATCCTTTTTCAAAATACCAACCTCTCGAACCTTCTTCCTTTCTTTTTTGTTCTGAAAGATAGAAGATACATGGAAAAAGAAAACAATTAGATGATATGAATTGATAACAAACAAATAAATCAGCAATGTGCCATTTTTTATATGATCATAGCAATTGCAGGCAATTAGCTTGTTCACTATGCCAAACAAGATTGATCCTCCAATGTCAACCGACAAGACCTTGTTACTTGTACACATAGCTATAAAGTTCTGCAAAACTCACTATCCTATCTTCTAAACACAACAACATCCTTGGATAAAATACTGATGCCTTGTCAAGGGCTTACTTATAGTAGAAGATCCTACACAGACAAGGGTTTTTGCATTTTCATGATAAAACTTGTCGCATTTAAGACTGAAACTATGCCTTTTGTTTTTATCCATTGTCCATATTCAAATCCACACCCACCTCAAATGGGGAGGGTATGGGTAGAAAATAATTATCCATTGAAGAAATGGGGAGGGTAGGGTGTGGGGAGGGTGCAAATAATCAATTGGGTATGTATAGAATCTAGTACAAAATTAGTTATCCATTGGGTATGGGTGGGAATGGGGAGGGTAAGAAGTGGATAATAATTATTTGGATTTGGGTATGAACAAGAGTGGATTTGTCCATACCCTCCCCAGTGACAGGCTTAACTGAAACCTCACATCCCCCCTTAAGATAGCCCAAATCCTCCTAAGAATGTCACCAACAAAACTAAACAAATTAACACATCAGAACAGCATATAATTCACAATCAAAGTGCCAAAATACTAACACCAATCAACATCTAAGGTTATTTGTTTGGTTCTTCTGTGGCATTTGAGACCTCCAGATTCAACAAGTAACAACCAAAAAGATAAATAAGCATCTTGGATGGGATATGAGATTTGCCATATCCAATTACTAGGTGTGTCTCGATCCACCATAACAAAAAAGCACTAAAGCCGACAAATTTCGAGTTCCACAACTTATATTGGGGCTTCCACGATCAGATGAGCCAATCCACTAAGCTACCACCCACCCCGGACAACCCTGATCCACCACAACCAAAGCCTAGCGAGTCAAACCACCACCGGCGTCACCCTCGCGGTTACGGACCGGATAGGGCGCCCGCATCGAAAACCAGCGGGCGTCGCGGGGAGCGGGGAAACGCTTAGGGTTGGGCGGGCACTCACCCGCTTGAGCTCCTTCTTCCGCTGCTCCTTGCGGAAGGCATCGGTGGGGTTCATCACCTTGCCCCCCTTGGTCGTCTTCATCTTGCCCTCCTCCTCCTCGTCACCCTCGCCGGAGGGCGACGGACGAGCGGCGGCGGCGGCGAAGGGTGTTCACTCCGGCGTGGGATCCGCCGCGATGGGGGCTCGGGTCCGTGGTTAGCTGTTGTGGCTACGCGCGGCCGGACCGGTCGGGTTGGACTCGATTAATCAAAGCCCAATGGAATCGCTCTTCGCTTGCGCCCAATCCACATGCACCGACCCAGCCCAGTAGCCCACCAACAATATTGCTTGTAGTTTACCTTTTGTTTTTTGTTTTTTCGGAGAACCACCAACTAAAATTCATTTTGAAAGTAGCGGGACGATAATTAAATAGTTAAAGGAGAAAAACGGTTTTTACTTCCAGCCAAATGGGACAAACGATGTATAAAAACATACGTTAGATATCAAATGGAAAAAAAATAGTTACTCAATACACTGTACTCGACTATTTTGTTTTGGCATGCTTTCTTCTAGCGATGGGTGCATATAAGGGCCCGTTTGGGAGGGCTCCGCTCCACTAAAAACGGCTTCGGCTCGGCTCCTCCGGTGGAGCGGCTCTTTTAGTGGAGCTGGAGCCGTTTTAAGAAAACGTTTGGCAAAACGACTTCTCCTGACTGTATAAAAGTGAAATGTCCATAATGCCCTTTCTTTCTTTTTCTTTTTCTTTTTCTTTTTTATTTTTTCTTTACGTTTTTCCCTATTTTTCCGGCGGCCTTATCTTGTCCGGATTGTTCCAATCGCAGACAACCGGTGCCCGTGCCCATCGGATATCCCCGTGCCCACCACCACCACCAAAGATCCCGGCCGGCGGGGGCCACCGCGCGCGCATCCACGGGGCGGGGGCTGCCGCGGCGTCCACCTCCTCCTTCCTCCCGACGGATCTCCGCCTCCTCCTCCACACGCGGCGAGGCGAGGCTCCCCGCGCGGGCGGCCGGCGGCCGGGCGCGGCCGGCGGGAGGCACCATCGCCACCGCGGCGGCCGGCGGCCGCATCTCCCCGCCGGCGCATCTCCTCCCCTTCCCCACTACGGGTCGCGTTGGAGCCTCACGGCCAACGCGCGTCCTCCCTCGTCCCCGCGCGCCGCGCCGCTCCCTCGCTCCTTCTCCTCCTTCCCCTGCCGGCGTCGTGGCCTCCTCCGAGGGCTCCCCGCCGCCCTCCCGACGGGCCCCACCCGAGGGCGAGGACGGAATACGCACGCGGCGGGCGGAGCCGCTCTTTTGTGGCTTCGTCCGAGTGAAAGCGCTCCGCAGAGCGCGTTTCACGGGGCTCGGCTCCGGAGTCGGGGGCAAAACACCCGTTTGGGAGGGCTCCGCCCGGAGCCGCTCGTGGAGCCGGAGGGCGGAGCCCTCCCAAAGAGGCCCTAAATATATTGATTATTGATGAGAGGATGGACATTAAATAAGGAGAGAGAGAGAGAGATTTGTTTTCTTGTGGTTGAGAATAGGCATATGTTTGTCACTATCGTACATGATGTGGTTAAATGTATGATGCTCAAGATCAAAAACGTAATAGTTTGTCAAAATTTACTTAGCAATTGTGTGTTTTGCCAACTTCTAACAAGATATGTCAAGTAAAAAAATGAGCTTATCTTCAACAGTTGGCATAATTCACTTGTCAAACTCATATCTAACTTACATCAGGAACCTGAGAGAGAAACAAAATTATGTTTATGTCATTCCACCTCTTGAAAACTTATATCAGGAATCATTCTCTCTTCTTTATTTATTTTTTCACCCTCCCACCTGGCTTGGCCATGTTGATGCCAACCCGGATTGACATGCGTATATTTCCGCGTGGGGAGGTGAATTTTGCCAGATTTCTATTTTTGCCAAGTTTGTTTGCCAAACTGTTGGAGACAAATTTTTCTTGTTTTGCCAAAATTAAATGGATGCCAAGTTAGTTTGCCAAACTGCTGGAGATACTCTAAATGTGAGATATTGGCAACTCTTGGTAGCAAACCAAGTGCTGGCAAAAAAATTGGTAACTTTTGCCTAGCAAAAATGTTAGCATGCAAAGAATTTGGTAGCTAACCAATCAAACTCCATAATATATTTGGTCTGTTTTGCAATTTATATCATACTCATATCAGGGATTGCTTAGAACTATAATTCTATTCTGATGAAAAAAAGGTAAAGAATAGTTTAAATATTACTTCTTTGTTTCAAATATTATATAGATACACATAGTTGTACACTGCACACATAGGGTCGTAAGCCTCATGACCAAGCCCTCACCACTTGTAACTCGAGGGTACATCATTATGTTGAAAAATAATTAGATGGAAACATGAGGGTTCTCAGTGAATAGAAGACTTGAACTCAGATTGACATATTGCGCCTAAAAGATGCCGAACCAATTTATACTTCATTTGCGAGAAAACCCTCAACTCTAAAGGTATGTATACCATTTTAGATATCCCTTACCTAACAATACCCATAATTTCAACACGAGCAGCGAACATAAGTGGTTGGATGCATTACTGTTATGATATTACCTATCTTTCAGCAATTACCATTTTTACGTGCAAATATATAAGATAGTGTCGGGTCGTTATATGTTAATTGATAGATTATCAGAGTACATATTTATATGGAGAGGTGAATACATAGTTAAAAATTATTATTTCAAGTTTTAGTCATTGTGTTGGTTATAACCAATTGATATTATATCCTTCCATACTTAGTTATACCATTAACGATACTCTCTCTATGTACGTCATGAAAGGAAAACAATGCACAAGTAGATCTTTGACATCCTCTACACGTTCATACAGGAAAAAACAATACACACGTAGATAAATATCCTATACAAATATGCTAACCACAGGCTCACATTTATGGGAAAGTGTAAATATATAAAAAAACGTTATTTAAGCTAGTCATTCGTCGGTTATTAACTGGCTGACATTATATCTTTCCATGTTTAGTTATACCAGTGATATCCTCTGCACGTTCATAAAAGAAAAAAAATACACACGTAGATCACTGACATCCTCAGCACGGTCACGAAGGAAAAACAATGCACACGTGGATCAATATCCTCTACAAATGTGCTTACTACACGCTTACATGAACTGTTTTTCTTGCAAAATATAAATGCTTTTGGAATGTGAGGCATTTCTTTTGAATTGAAGGAGCTCAACCTTTGATTTTCTTCCCGAAAACCCTGTGAAATTTGAAGCGTTTTGAAACGGGCCCTAAAAAGCCATTAGCCACCATTTAAACACGGGGAAGCAGCTACAGCTCTCGCAGTGTGCCTCCCACTCAGATTTCATCCTCGGCCTCGTCTCCAAGCCAAGTAACCTTCCCCCACCTCACCCCCAGCCTCCTCCCTCCCATGCTCGCCTCGAGATCTTAGCAGGCAGCGCCGGAGAGCGCCGAAGAGCCCCCGATCCCTCCTCGCCGCCGCCGCCAGCTGACCGGTAAGCGTCCGATCCCGCTCCGTGCCGTCGTGCGTGACCCCCACGCCTCCTTGCTCGTCGCACGGGATCCCCACGCCGATCGGCGCCGGATCGCGCCGCCGGCCGCCGGATCTGGTACGGATCTCGCAGCCGGATCTGGTGTAAATCGTGCGTGCGCTTCTGGATTGCAGGGGGAGGAGAGGAGGGGGAGGGGAGGGGAGGGGAGCGATGGAGGCGGCTGACTACTCCGGGAAGCTCTTCGTCGGCGGCATCTCGTGGGAGACGGACGAAGACCGCCTCCGCGAGTACTTTGGCCGATTCGGGGAGGTCACCGAGGCCGTCATCATGCGGGACCGCAGCACGGGCCGCGCCCGTGGGTTCGGGTTCGTGGTCTTCTCCGATGCGTCGGTGGCGGAGCGGGTGACTATGGAGAAGCACATGATCGACGGGCGCATGGTAATTGCGTTTTGCACGCCTTTCCTTTTTCGTGGGTCTATAGGTATAGCAATGCACATTTTTTGTGGGAATTCGGTTGTAAAGCTGTTGTCTTTTTCACTGTGCGAGCTGAATTGTCCATTTTTGATTCAGGTAGAGGCAAAGAAGGCCGTTCCCAGGGACGACCACAGTATTGTGAGCAAGAGCAATGCTAGCAGCATAGGTTCACCTGGACCGGGCCGTACTAGAAAGATTTTTGTTGGAGGTTTGCCCTCAAATGTCACTGAGGCTGATTTCAGAAGGTACTTTGAGCAATTTGGTGTCATAACCGATGTGGTTGTGATGTATGACCACAACACTCAGAGGCCAAGGGGCTTTGGATTCATCACCTATGATTCAGAAGATGCTGTGGACAAAGCGCTGCACAAGAGCTTCCATGAGCTGAATGGTAAAATGGTTGAGGTCAAGAGGGCTGTTCCAAAAGAGCAGTCTCCTGGACCTGTTGCACGCTCGCCTGCGGGAGCAGGGCAGAGCTATGCTATGAACCGCTTCCTGAATGGCTTTAACCAGGGTTACAATCCGAACCCCATAGGAGGTTATGGCATGAGGGTGGATGGAAGGTATGGCCTGCTTTCAGGTGCACGGAATGGGTTCTCTTCTTTTGGCCCAGGTTTTGGGATGGGCATGAATGTTGAAGGTGGGATGAATGGAACTTTTGGTGCAAACTCAGGTTTCATCAATAGTTCCAATGGGAGGCAAATGGGTTCATACTACAATGGAAGTTCGAACAGATTGGGTAGTCCTATTGGGTACCTTGGCCTCAATGATGATTCAGGATCAATGTTGAGTTCAATGTCTAGGAGTGTTTGGGGTAATGGGAGTCTAAACTACCCGAGCAATCCTACAAACATGAATTCTTTTGCTTCACCTGGAAATGGAGGTCAAGTCGGTATTACTGGTGACAATTGGGGAGGTCTCCCTTCTGCTCATGGGATGGGTAACATTTCAAGCCTCGGGTCAGGGAACCTTGGCCGTGGAGCTGGAGATAATAACTTTGGTTTGCCTTCTGGCAGCTATGGGAGGAGCAACTCAACTGGTACAATTGGTGAACCTTTCTCTGCATCAGGCAATACATATGAAGTGAACAACCCTGATACATATGGTAGCAACTCTATTTATGGTGGCACAGCCTGGAGGTTTGCATCATCTGAGGTTGACATACCTTCTTTTGGCCATGATCTTGGAAATATTGATCCAAATATCAAATCAGATGTATCAGCAAGTTACATGGGCAACTATACTGTTAACAACAATCAGCCAAGCAGAGGTCAGTTGCTGTTTAGATATTTTCTCTGAGCTCCATATAGATTTTCATGTCTGCACAACAGAACTAAAATTCAATTAGTTAATGGAAAAAGTCACAGTGATATCTGAAGTACAATTTACCTTCCTTTTCCTTTTTTGTTCACTCTGAATAAAAGTTCTATGGCATGTTCATAACAATTAAGCATAAACATCATGCCTTTTTTGTGGGCTCCTCTTAATTCCATTTTGCATTTCAAATCACTCATAACATATTTTTTCGAGCTCAGTTTGTGGTAATTTGAGACATGTATTGTAATCAAGTTGTGGTGGTCACATTGGGCCTCACATTTAGCATTGAGTTGTACACTCTTTGTGCACTTTAATATGCAATAAACATTTTTTTCTTGCTAAACGTGCACAAGAAGCATTGTGCACACATCTTGATATTTGTTTGGTCGGGATTAAGAAGCATATCGCAGTGGGAAGTGGATTTTGCTCCCTGATTACCAGAGTGCTAGGAATGATCAGGATTCACTCCCCAGGGGAATGTTATATGCCAATCCCATCAATCAAAGAGGCAGAGTTTTGAATGAAGATGAATTAATCCAGTATTGAACATTGTCATTGCCTCTGACTCTCTTCCATCTGGGGTTTGCCTAGTACATGTTCCTTGGAACCTTGGATTTTCCTTGATATAGTTCTTGTGCCTTGCGACTTCATTGAACACTAGAATAAATCAAGGACAATGAGGTTAGGAAGTGATCTATGTATGATGTTTTCAAAATTCTGGGCAAACTCCAGATATGTTCAAAAACATTTGATACACTGCTTCAAATTTTTTTGTGTGATGTATACTGCTTCAAAATTTCTTCTGAAAACTTGTTCCTTCAAAAACTTAAATTTACTAGTATTTTTATTTTGCAGCATTGTCTTGTAGTTGAGTGCTAAGTATAGTGTTTGAAATGTGTAGTGCTGTATTGCTGTGATGAACAATTAAGTAGTTTAGAGAGAAAAAATGCTTGCAATGTTATTAGAAAATAAGGATAAGCCATCAGCCTTTCTTAGGAGTATTGTGTGTATGTTTCAAGATTGAAACTGTACGGATGAGAGTGAATGATTTGTCCAGATATGTTGCACCAAGTGGTACAAAAAAATGAATGTTAATCCACTCTCTGGATTTTCTTCAAGGTTATTTTGGGTGCTTTTGTTCCCAATGCTGTAGCCTTTTTGTTGTTTGTTTACACTTGTTCAAACACCTAGAGTAGTCTTCAAGTGACTTGAAAATTTTTTAGATCCGGGATAGGGAATGCAATATCTTCTATATAATCTAATCATGGTCAAATCAAGTGTGCTTTACTTTGTGTGTAAACTTTAATACAGTAATTAGTTTATATGTTTATGTACATATGCATTTTCTCTTTTTATGTTAAATTATAATTTAGCACACCTAATATGTTTACCACAAATACTCACAAGTCCAAATCGTACAACTATTGTATAATCTAGAATTTCGCTGGTGATGTTCTTGGTCATTGTTTCCTTTTAGACCTTTATAGCTGAGCATCAATCAATACAACTGTTTTCATGTCAATAATTTTCTTACACTTCGAATTAATTATCATCACTTAGTGTCATGTTAGTAGGAACCAAGAATAGATCAACCAGTCAAAGTTATCGAAGCTGAAAGTTTATATACCTACATATGTCTATGCACATCATATCAACAATATGAAGGGACAACTAAAATCTCACGAGACTAGGAAGTATCTGTTATTAACTACTACCTCCCTTCTCGTATGTAAGGCGCCTGGACGTGATGTGCAGAGACCAAGGCACAAAGCCTGCTGCATGTGTTAGCTTTAAATGTGTTGTATCGATTAATTCCTCCAAAGGCTGCACGCCAGTCACGTCGCAGCAGGTGTGTGCGTAGTGGAGGCTGAGCCAATGATATTCACGTTTAGCGCGAGCTGGGCTGTTCGGTTTACGTGCACTAATAAATTTCCTAGAGTTAATGACGAGGAGTACTAATGATACTGATTACCGAAAGAGCGCGCCTTATTTTTGAGAAAAAACAAAAAATTTCAAACGCCCTATAAACGAGAAAGGAGGGAGTATTGGACTATAACATGTACAATTGGATGCTTAGGAGAAAAACCTGATTTATTTCACATGTCATATGGGGTGGGTACTTAGGTGGCGGAGGATGGTAAAGTTTGCTTGAGTTCCTTAAGGTGTGTTACAAGGGTTGGACTGCGTCTGTGTGTTCAATGTGGTTGGGCCTATTTAAGCACCAATTGCACCGAGTAGAGAAGTCTGTATGCAAGTGCTTAATGATGTGTTGGCATTCTCTTTATTTAAACACAAACAGCTCATATTGTACCCGCCCTAAGATGACAAACCAACCATTATGCTGCCTCTATTTCTGGACAGCTGTACCATTTCTTCCTTTTTGTTATTTCTTATGCAAGGAAACGGGAAACATCTTAGTTACCAAATATCTCTTGTAACTTCCTTTGTTTGAGCTTAAATAGTTACCTTAATGACACACCAAGTGGACATCGGTTAGATTCTTAGAATGGGCCAATCCCCCCCCCCCCCCCCCCTGCGCACCATTTTATTGTAGCAGTTAAGAATAAGTAGGTCCACCAAATTGTGGGATGAACAATCCCTATTCTTGATTCTGAAACATATTTCTCTTTTTACTTGGCAAAATTTCCAGCATTATTTTTTTGGTTGTATAGTAGAGGTAATTTGTTTGCCTATCTTGTTTGCTTATTCGAAATGTGGTCAATCAATGTTAAGACTAGTCAGTGTATGCTATATCACCTATGCATTGGAACTAGAGCACATTTCTTAAAAGCTACTATGAATCTGATAGTGGTTTCAATTGCATGTAATTGACTAATTTGAAAATTTGAATTCCTTTTTTGTTTTTTTGTATGTGTTAATATTCTGGCACTAGGTTTTAGTCTTGTTTATAAAATATTTACACGAAGTATTTATGTAACACATAATCTCAATGTTGCAACTTAAATGAGAATTATGCTATAGTTAGCTATGACCTCCTTAAATTGATCAGCAGTCTATATTGAATGATGCACAAGGCAGCATGTTGCTGGAATACATTTCTTTTAGAAAGATAATCTTAATAATTGGGTAATTATAAGACATGAGCCATCTTGAACTAGTGCTACAGAGATGTAAGATATATAGACTTCAAATTGGACTTGCAGTCCCTCTTCATGCTTAGCCAACCTAGTAGGTACCAGTTTCAGGCATAGGGCTGCTTGTCGCAGGTTAGATATTCCATTCTGAACATGAACTTTTCCCGCCTAGTTGATGATATAGTATTTTTTCCTGTGCCTGAGGAAAATGTATCAATTTGTTGTTATAAAAATGAATTGGATCTGTGCGCACTGGAATACGTACTTTGTTCATTTATTATGTCGAAATATATTTTGAGGACATCAATCATCTGTGTGCACTGGACAAGTACCTTGTTCATCATATTATGTCGAAGCATATTTTGATGACATCTATCATAATTTGCGGTACTAACAATAGTATGCTGTGTTATGTTGTTGCAGGTATCACTTCCTAGGGAGAGTATTACTACTATATTCATATATGACTTGGAATAGATGGAGCACCCATTCTCTCAGGCATCCAGGTGCATGGGCGTGAATCGGTGTTTGTCAGATTAATATACAGGTTAGTTTTGTCTAGCTAACCAGCGGTGTGGTTTACGAGCACCAACATGCTAGAGGAGGCGCGGATACAGAAACATTTTGTGAAGGTTTTCTCTTTTTGGGGTTATGTTTTAGTTTAAATTTCCGTACGGGCGTGGTTAGGCCTTTTGGTTTTTGATGAATGAGATGTGCAGTGGTGATTATTGCGGCACATATTTAGAAGTCAGTCGTGTTCCAACATAAGCTGGAAAAAGGTGTCTGTCTGTATACGGATGAACATGTATACCAACCAAAGGGATGCTGTATTATGTTGCCCATTTGTGACTACATTAGCTCGCGTGTTTTGGGCCTTTCTTTAACCATTCATTTTGTGCGCTAGAAATTCTGCAGTGGTTTTTTGCTGGTATAACGTTCTTTCCATTTGTGTCATACAGATGCCTCTGTTTTTGCTGTAGATTTCATTGGATGTTTGCAGTGCATTGCGCATGAGCGTGCGATATGTATGCCAAATGATCCGATTCGGTATTTGGCACATGTACATTGCTGTTCTAAAAATTTCTTGTGAAGTTCACATTGAAGTGAAATTCAGCTTTTCATCATGGCTGTTAGGCATTATGTATTTGTGTGTGTGTGTGGTGGTTTTGCTCGCCACTTCCCTGCAACCTACACTACCCGAAGACAACCTAAGCGACTGAACCTGCAAGGAAGATACATGGACAAAAGGTCACCTACACAAGCTCACTAACAACAAGGTGGCAAAGCATCCACTTAAGCAAACGACCAAGATGGCAATGCATCCGTCCAAGCACGCGACGGCCAAGCATCCGCCCAACAATGGTGGCAAAGCATCCACCCACAGAACTCGAGCCGAGCGGCAAAGCATCCACCCACAGAACTCGAGCCGAGCGGCAAAGCATCCGCTCGGAGAGAGCAACCAGGACGACGGTGGCGGCAACGCATCCGCCAAGCAAAGGTGAGCCAAAGTAGGTGACGAAGACGATGGTCAACATGAAGCGAGGCA
Source organism: Cenchrus americanus (assembly GCA_947561735.1). NCBI lineage: Eukaryota > Viridiplantae > Streptophyta > Magnoliopsida > Poales > Poaceae > Cenchrus > Cenchrus americanus. The sequence goes on from OX387245.1 coordinate 228,648,887, forward strand.
GGCGTAGAAGAAGGGTCCTCCAAGGAAGAGTATACGACGACCACAGGTACCACCAAGGCGAAGCGGAGCTCCCCAACGACGCCTTCAAGAAGGGGAGTGACGCCACTGATTGGGCAGTCGGGGTTTGCACTCGGGGAGCAAGCCAGCTTCGAAGAGGGAGGGGGGCAACAGAGTGACGCCTCCAAGGAGGTTAGCGGCACCCACGGGCGTCACCGTCACGGCTTTCGCCTCTGCCCCCTCCCGACCAGAGCCTGCCGGCGGTGTGCCAGAGACCGGAGCAAACTCGTCGGGGGCCGAGGCCGGTGGCTGCGGATGCATGCAAACCTCGGACGGAAGGGGCGACGCCCCTGCGTCCCAGAACGATCCGCCGGGGCAACCACGACGCCGACGAGCACCCAGCCAGCAGATCCAGCGGTGGGGAGTGTAGATCCGACCACAGATGGCGTGAATCGGGGCTCTGGCGACCGTCGTTGACCTCTACCAGCGGGGCGTCGAAGCAGGTTGGTCGGGATTTAGGGTTGCGGGAGTGGAGGAAAGGGAGAGGGAAAACGAGAGGGGGGACGGAACCGCGGGCCGCCGCTGCCCCCGCAAGGAGCGGCGGCGGCGGTCACCAGAGCTCACGACGGGGTGCCGGGGTTGGTGCGGCGTCGCCCCCCGGTCGCCCGGGAGGACGACGCGGGGGTCGGGCGGTTCCGTTTCCACCACTCCGTACTAGGGCAACTCCAACCAGACTCTTAAATTTGAACCCTTATCCACCTATATAAGGATCTCTCATCTACATATAAGGCTTCTAGTTTGCTTCCAACTCCAACCGAACTCTTATATACCACCGTACTTCTAACTAATTTATTATTTTATTCCCTTCTTACATGTGGGACCCATATGTCGGCGAGTCCTTTGTTATTTACCCCCACCCTCCTCCCCCGAGCCCCACTCCTCTTCGTTCTTCTCGCTCTCCTCTTTTCTTTCTAACGATGTAGGGCGAGGAGACCGCCGACGGCTCCACGAGCGCGGCCTCGGGCCGAACCGCCGCCGCCCCCACGAGCGTGCGCGCGCGCGCGCCTCGAGCGCGCGGCGGGGAGACCGCCGACGGCCCCCATGGGCGCGGCCTCCGGGCCGAACCGCCGGCGGCCCCCACGTGTGTGCGCGCGGCCTCGAGCGCGGGGCGGGGGTGCCGTCGTCGAGCCATAGCGGCGCGGGGAGGCCGCCGTCCGACCCCCGGTGCGACTGCCGAACCCCATCAGCGTCGCCGGCCCCCATGCACAAAGATCGGGTGGGTCACCGTCAGCCTCCATCGGCGTCGATCTACAAGGTACGACCTCCACCTTCTCTCCCCCCCGGATCGCATCGCCTCCGTCGAGCCATCAGCGACTGCGGGAAAACTCCATCCAGGCGCGGGAGGCCAGCTGTTGGCACTGTTGCCGGATGAGAGGGCCGAAGAGGGGCTCCTACAACTGAGGGTCGAGGAAGCGAGAATAAGAGGCCCTCATCTGTCGGGGGGCTGATAAGAGGCCGGTTGGAGGGCTATTTTCTGGTTTTGGCCCTCAAAGATAAGGTGAGGGCTCGGCTAAGGGCTCAGTTGGAGTTGCCCTAAGGGGATAGGTTTCAGAGCGCTGCTTCCGCCCGAGCCCAGAGCCCCCTTCTGCCTACCTGCTCTGCCTGCTGCCAACAGGTGCCTTTGAACTGCATTTAGAGTCAAAAGATTCAGACGAACTAGAAGAGTGACGTTGGGAAGATCGATAAGTTAAAAAGTCACTAAACCATTACACTAACTTAGCATATGCAAATCCAACATCATTAGCAACATCGAATGTCTGAATGCGACGAACACAAGATGCAATTAAACAGCATTTGTCAATCGAAGGTCTAAACTCAAGTAGCCATCTCGATCTACTCATCCTCCACGACCTCCTCGTCCTTAGGGACGACGACGACCTTGTCGGAGCTCGTGGTGATCTTGGTCGCCGCCGTCATCGCAGTCGCCTCCCAGGCCTCCCGCAGCGCCTGCACCAGGGCGGCGAGGCAGGACTCCGCGTCATCCTTGTCGCCGGTGGCGCGCTTGGGCGTCAGGAGCTCGGCGACGTCGGCGGGGGTGATTTTGACCTCCCGCAGCAGCGCCGCCACGTCGTCGAACAGCGGGTGGGCGTCGACGGCGAGGTAGTTCTCGTTGGGGGGGACTCGAAATCGAGCCTTCGCATACCCAAAAAATGAAGAGCGAGTTATGCGAAGGATGCCGGCAACCAAACCCCCGCAAGCGACGGATTCCATTTCCACCCTCCGGCACCGCATTTTATCGGGCACCCTTCGCCGCTACCAAAGCCATCGCAAGAATCCAACTTAACGCGGGCGTCAAAGTCTCGCTTGGCGGCCCATTCCACGACGAAACCCCTAGGGCGAATTCTATTCACCCGCAGAGCTTCGGCCCGGGATTCGAACGGGGGTTTCGTCGCTCCTAACACTTAATGAGTTCAAACTTGAGTGTGGTTTTCGTTTCGGGTGGTGAAGAGTACTAGGCGAAAGGGGGGATCTCCAAAAGGTTCGAGGGCTTTCTCCCCCGACGGGCGCACGTGATGGAAGCCGAAAAGACGCCGCGATTTGCGGCATGACGTCATGGAGCGCCGATTACGTGGAGACCTAATTGGAGATTACCCGAAGATAGCCTAGCACATTCTCGTTTTGATTCGTTTTACACAAGGGTGTTCTCGGAATGTAAAAAGTCCGCCCCGCCTCCCTATAAAAGGAGACGGACCGGCGCATGTAAATGGGATCGACTTTTGAGAATTCCACTCGCTGAGAAAGAAGCTTCTGTTTGTCTTTTCGTTTTACGTTTTGGTTTTTGGTTCTCGAGCTTTAGTTCTCTCTCATTGTTCGTGTGCGAAGGCTGCGGCTTTCCCCACGACAAGTTCCTGGCGAGGAAACTGAAGGACTCGAAGCAGCAGTAGGACATCTCGATGTGCTTGTCCATGCGCCCGCGCCGGATCAGCCGCCTTGGACGCGTCGCCGGCGTCGACACCAGGGCCCGGCACCGGCAGCGGAGTCAGTGGCAGCCTCTTGTGGCGGCGCTTGCCGGTGAGGTCGAGGGTGCAGTCGATGTCCTCGATGACGATGATGGACTTTCCCTTGGTGTCGGTGAACATGCGCCGGAGCTCGGTGTTGGAGGACACGGAGGTGAGCTCGACGTCGTAGATGTCGTAGTCGAGGTAGTTGGCCATGGCGGCGATCATGGAGGACTTGCCGGTGCCCGGCGAGCCGTGGAGGAGGTACCCGCGCTTCCACGCCTTGCCGATGCGCGCGTAGTACTCCTTCCCGTTGCGGAACGCGTCGAGGTCGTCCATGATCTCCCGCTTCTTGGCCGGGTCCATGGCCAGCGTCTCGAACGTCGACGGGTGCTTGAACACCACGTGCTTCCACGACGACTTCCCGAGTTCCCGTACCGCTCGCCGGTGTTGGTGAAGAGCTTCCGGCGGCGGCTGGCGGCCGTGATGGCGCGGCCCTCTCGCGGCAGACGTAGGGGAGGTAGGAGTCGACGACGAGGTCGCGGTGGCGGTGGTGGAACACGAGCCGGTACGCGCGCCCGGCGTCCTCCGCGGAGGCGTCGCACCCCTGGCCGTGGTGGTGGTGGTGCTGCGGCGCGGACACGGCACGCCACCAGACTGTGGCGCCTCGGAACTCATCGGCGACCTCCTCGCCGTCGCCCACGGTGAGCGCGAACCGGCGGGTGCCGTCGCCGATGCGCCGGCGCTCGGTGAGCCGCAGCGACCGCGCCCCGCGGGAGCACCAGGCGCCGAGGTACGCCGCGGCGTGCTCGTACGCGTCCCCGCGCCGCATCCCGTCGCCGCCGCCGTACTCGGCGACGGTGACGACGAGGTAAGGGTCCAGGAGCCACGCGAGGCGGAGCGCGAGGCGGCGCAGGGAGGGGAAGCGGCCGGCGAGGAGGCGGCCCGGCAGCAGCTGGCGCGGGAGGTAGCGGCACAGCATGTTCCACGCGAGCATTATTGCGCCCGCGAGCGCCGACCAGAGGCCGCCGAGCCGCTCCAGCATCCCGGTTGGCGAGGCGGCCGGCGCCGCCAGGACCCGCGTCGTGGTTCTTGGGCGCGGCGGCATGCGTGGGTCAGTGGGTGGCGAACTGCCCGCGCTCTGGTCCTCTGTGTCGCGGGTGGCGAGCAGTGGCGAAGCTAGAGTGAATGGGAGGGGGTGCATTTACCTTGCATGAGCATAAATTTTAATTTTTGTATGGTGAAATTTTGAATTTTAACACTGTTTTTTTATTTTTGGGGGGTGCATTTGCACCCCAGGCACACTATAGATTCGCCACTGGTGGCGAGCTGCCCGCGCTCCGGTCCTCCCTGTCGTGGGGGGTGGTGAGCGTGAGCCCTTGTAGCCCATCACGCGACTGACATTCTCTGCACGCCAAGAACGCAGAGTTCGTTGCGGTGTAGCATGTGAAGCCTGCTCGATGTGCTCTTGTCACAAGAGATTGAGCAGCGTGGCTTCCATCAACCATAGCAGTAGCAGGATCGGGATCTTTCGGCCCCCAAGCAAAAATCGTTGTAAAAGGAGTTCAAATTTCTTTTACATGAACTAACTGGTCTTTCGCAAAAAGTATATTAGTTTTGGCTATCGGTTTCTCTTCTAGTTTTTTTTAAATCGACTCTTGAAAATGGCTTAGAGGGTGTTTGGATCCAATTTTAGTCCCATGGCTAAAATTAGTAGACTAAAAATTTTTAGTCACACCCTGTTCGGAGGGTGACTAAAATTAGTCAGCTTTAGAGTTATTTCTCTCTCCCCTTTCTCTCTCCTTTCTCCCCCCTTCCCCGTCCTTCCGCTCTCTCCTCTCTTGCTCCCGGCCGCCATCTCCCCGCCGGCGCCCCTCCAGGTGCCGCTCCGCCATGCTCCCTCCACGGCGGATCGATGGCGAGCAGGAGATGTCGTGGCCAGCGACGGCGCAGATCGAGCGGGCGGAGCAGAGCCACGACCTGCATCTGCCCTGCTCCCTCCACGGCGGATCGACGACAAGCAGGTGACGTCGTGGCCGGCAGCGGCGCAGATCGAGCGGGTAGAGCAAGGGCACGACAAGGCGCGACCCGCATCCGCACCCTCTCTCGGCGCCCGTCCTATCCGGCGCCGGCCGCCGCTCCTCCGAGCGCCCATCCACCCCGTACTATTAATCATGGCTAAAGTAGTACTATCTTGGAGACCATGTTGGTAAATGAAATGATCGACAATTCATTTAAAACTGGAGGGGTTCTAGGCTAGGCTAAAATATTTTTGCTTATCTCAAAGTTGAAAATGGGCGCTTAACAAATGGGTCTAAACACTAAGAAAATCAATGCCACCTTTTTAAATAGATTTTAAAAAAGCGTTTTACAATTCATGAGATATAATAACTTATCTCTACAATCTTTCTAATGAGTCCGCTAGTAGATGTGGTGGAGAAATTCATAAAATTAGCAATCTTTTTATAACTTGTGAAAAATAAAATCTACACCATTTTGTAGCATCTTCGTAGGTAAACTATTCAAGAAGATGCCACTTATTTACGTAACAAGTTTGCAACATACAGTACGTATTTACGTAACAAGTTTATTTTTTGTGGTAGGAGTCCATGGCGGGGCGTCAGTCTCCTCGGAGGGGCAGGTGCCGGTGGATCATCCAGCGCCGCGAGGGATAGCAGGGGGTTATGTTGAAAAAAATGATTACCTTTACTAATGGTGGGAGGGTTTAAATGCAAAAGGATCCCACCTGTCTAGGAAGCCATCGGATGTGCCGTGTGCGATTTGTGGATAGAATCCTATGGTCCTGTATAGGAAGCCATGGGATGTGCGATTTGTGGATAGAATCCAAGTTTCCATAGATAAACTGGTTTCCATAGGATACGCTTCACAAATTTACTAACATAAGATGGACATGATGTATTCCTTTACCAAATTTCATTACAAAACTCGACATAGTTAAAAAATATAAAAAGACAAAAAATTAAGTAGATATATATTACAAATGGAATTTTTTAAAAGCATGAAAACATGTAAAGTGGAATAAAAGATTCCAAAAAAAAAAACTCGAAAGCCAATGGACCCACATCCTGACAGCCCCGACCGTTTCCTTCCAACTTCCAAGTCTCAAATATCCCCTCCCCTCCTTTGCAGAGGCGAGTAGGCCACCCACCTCGCACGCCGTTCACAGTCTACAGCAGAGGCGGCAGCTTGCCAGTTGCCACTGCACTAACGGACTCACCCCAGGCACCCGCAGGCCGGCGGCGGTTGAGAACCATGGCGAAACTGGCGCAGGTAATGCCTGGGATGGTGGAGCGGTTCGCCAGGCCCATGTCGGTGCTCGCCGGCGCGATGCTCGTGTGGAAGATGGTGCGCCGCTCGCTTCGCCAGCAGCTGAGCGACCTCGCCTGCAGCTTGTTTCGCCACCAGGTGCGAAGACTCTTGGGGATCGCGGACCCCTACCTCACCGTCACTGTCCCAGAGCACGACGGCGAGGGGATGATGAAGAAGAGCGGGGACGCGTACGAGCAGGCCAAGGCGTACCTCAGCGACCGGTGCGCGCTCCGGGCGCGGCAGCTACGGGCCGGGAGCGCGCCCGGCGGCGACCGCTTCGTGCTGAGCATGGGCGACGGCGAGGAGGTCGCCGACGAGTTCCGCGGCGCCAAGGTGTGGTGGTACTCCCTTCCCGCTCCCCTCCGCCGCCAGGACGGCGGGCGCGCGTACCGGCTCGTGTTCCACCGGCGCCACCGCGAGCTCGTCGTCGGCTCCTACCTCCCTCCGTCTGCCGCGAGGGACGCGCCATCATCGTCGCCAACTGCCGCCGGAAGCTCTTCACCAACTCCGGCGAATGGTGGGGCATCCGGCACCATTTTGGTGCGTGCGCGCCGTGAAAGCACGTTAGAGCTTTGCCGCCATTGAGGCCGCGCGCGCGGCGCGTTCGTGTTTCCTGGCTGGCAGGTACAGCGGGAGGTCGATCTGGAGTCACGTGGCGTTCGAGCACCCATCGACGTTCGAGCAGGGTTTATTTTACAGTAAGGAAAAAAAACGGAGGTCGGTGAGAAACGTGTTTCTCGGAATTTTTTCGGATTCGTCGTTTGCCTTTCGGATAAAAATTTAGAGAAAAATCTTCAATTTATACACAAAACAACCTAGATTGTTTCCAAACAACCTAACATGAAAGCAATGTATAGAAATGGGATAATATTTAGATTTATGGAAGGTGAGGAAGTAGTATTAGTTCGTTTGAACGATTTTTCGGTGATAAAATAAAAAACCGCTCTCAACCGAGAAACGCGATTTTCGGATTTATCGTTTTTTTATCGCCGAGAAAATAAACCCTGCGTTCGAGACGCTGGCCATGGACCCGGCCAAGAAGAAAGACATCATGGACGACCTCGACGCGTTCCGCAACGGCAAGGAGTACTACGCGCACGTCGGCAAGTCGTGGAAGCGCAGCTACCTCCTCCATGGTCCGCCGGGCACCGGAAAGTCATCCATGATCGCCGTCACCGCCATGGCCAACTACCTCGACTACGATATCTACGACGTCGAGCTCACCTCTGTTGTAAATCAACCTGATGAACACCGGACAGGAGTCGGGGGCGAGCTCGGTGTGCACTCAAGAACAACAATGGAGTCTGTAGTTTTTGGTGCTGCAACAACTGAGCAACATTTTCTGTGTATTGCAGACGATTAAGTAAAGAAACAAAACAACTACCAGTAGCTTGTTAGGAATAAACGCGCCAACGTGTGACGCTCGGTGTGAGCGAGTCCGCGTCGTGACGCGGTGAGTCCGGGGTGCACGACATGGTGCGGCGTCTCGGTTCGTTCGTGACGCGCAGGGTGTCCAGCTCGTATATGTGCGCGTGTGCGTCACGTACACGAGTTGAGTTGATGTACGTGTGTGTTGGTTAGTTAGGATTTGAATAGGTCTCGGTGCTGGATCGTGCGCATGTTGCAGGTGCTGGATCGTGCGCATGTTGCGCCTTGCCGGCCGTGTGGATCGAGTCCTAGGAAGTTAGGAGGAGTGGATTGCGTGGCGCCTGTTCAAGGAGATGAGGCCGCGGCGTGCGGGTTGAGCATGCGGCTCACCGCGAGCGTCGATGTGCGGGTCTCCGGATCGTGGCGCGAGAGCCGGACATGGAGGTGAGCTCCATCGTCTACTTAAGCTCCGGCTACTCCGCAACCTTCCGCCGAGTCCGTTCCAGTTAATAGAAGCCAAGATACAGGAGCTTGTGCTCCGCGGCGTTCGTCGCTGGCAAATCATCTTTGTGCGTGGTCTCCAACTCCGGCGAGCCGTTACCGAGTGTGCGAGAGGGCGAGGCCAACATTTGGTATCAAGAGCCTGGCTGCGATGGTGAAGGGCGAAGCCAGCGACAGTTCGAGCTCCGACGTCGCCGTGGTGCGCGGCGCGCCCAACTCCGGCGTGGTGGAGCTGCCGCTGCTGGCCAAGGGGAGTTACCAGGAGTGGTCCCTTGTTATGCAGGTGTCGCTGGAGGCGTTGGAGCTGTGGGAGGTCGTCGAGAAGGAGAGCCAGGACCGCGCCAAGGATCGGCGCGCGCTGGCCGCGATCCTTCGTGGCGTTCCGCCGGAGATGAAGGCCGGGCTCGCCGTGAAGAAATCGGCGAAGGAGGCCTGGGACTCCGTGAAGAAGATGCGCGGCGGCGACGAGCGCGTGAAGGCGGCCAACGTGCAGCGGCTGATGAAGGAGTTCGAGCTCCTGAGCTTCCGCGACGGTGAGACGGTAGCGGACTTCGCCGTGCGCGTCGATCGTCTGACCGCACGCCTGGGAGATCACGGGGAGGTCCTGGACGACTCTCGTGTGGTCAGGAAGGTGTTGCGCGCCGTCCCGAGGCGGTTGAAGCAGGTGGCGGTCTCCATCGAGATCCATGGCGACCTTGAGGCCATGACGCTGGACGAGCTCGTCGGCCAGCTCCAGGTTGCGGAGGATGCGGACGCCGAGGATGAGCCGGTGGCCAAGGGCGCGAGCGGTGAGCTGCTGCTCACCAAGGGCCAGTGGGAGGCTCGTTCGCGCCAGCGTGGAGGCGGCGGACATCGTGGCAGCGGCGGCGGACACGATGGCGGCGGCGACGACGATGTCAGCAGCACGTGCTCGGGTCGCGGTAGGAGCCGCTACCGAGGAAAGTGTTTCGACTGCGGCGTGCGCGGACACATGGCGCGAGACTGTCCGGGGAAGAAGAAGGACCGTGCACTGCTCGCCGACGTCGACGAGGAGGCAACATTGCTGTGAAGGTCGAGTTCGCGGTGTCGTGTTTAGGGGGAGATTGTTAGGAATAAACACGCCACATGTGTCGCTCGGTGCGAGCGAGTCCGCGTTGTGTCGCGGTGAGTCCGGGGTGCACGACATGGTGCGGCGTCTCGGTTTGTTCGTGATGCACAGGGTGTCCAGCTCGTATATGTGCACGTGTGCGTCACGTACACGAGTTGAGTTGATGTACGTGTGTGTTGGTTAGTTAGGATTTGAATAGGTCTCGGTGCTGGATCGTGCGCATGTTGCAGGTGCTGGATCGTGCGCATGTTGCGCCTTGCCGGCCGTGTGGATCGAGTCCTAGGAAGTTAGGAGGAGTGGATTGCGTGGCGCCTGTTCAAGGAGATGAGGCCGCGGCGTGCGGGTTGAGCATGCGTCTCACCGCAGCATCGATGTGCGGGTCTCCCGGATCGTGGCGCGAGAGCCGGACGTGGAGGTGAGCTCCATCGTCTACTTAAGCTCCAACTACTCTGTAACCTTCTCCCGAGTCCGTTTCCGGTGAATAGAAGCCAAGATACAGGAGCTTGTGCTCCGCGGCGTTTGTCGCCGGCAAATCATCTTTGTGCATGGTCTCCAACTCCGGCGAGCTGTACCCGAGGGCAAGGCCAACATAGCTATTCTACCGGCGCCGTGCGGCACACACGCCACTACTTGGCTGTGCCATCCCACAACCACGCACAAGCCGCACGTCGTTCCTAATTTATAGGACGTACTCTGCCCACGGCAAGAGCTCACACACACACGTTCTAGTAACGTGTCAACAGGAAAACAAAGACACACTTAAACTATGTACAAGCAGGTGTTTGATTGAGGATTATTCTCAACATTCCCCCCCTAAGCCTTGATCAAATCACCTAGAAGGTTCTTGACGCCAATCCTGGTGCGCAGCTCCTGAAAGTGAACGTGCCCGAGTGCCTTGGTGAGGACATCAGCGATCTGCACCTCTGTACCAGTGTAGTCGATGATGATCCTTCCCCGTTCGACCCACTCCCTGATGTAGTGGTAGCGGACGTCGATGTGCTTCGGACGGTCGTGAAACACTGGATTCTTGGCGAGGGCGATGGCAGACATGTTGTCCACCCTGATCACTGGCGCTGCTCCATCCCGACGAAGTCGTTGAGAAGACAAGCAAGCCAGACGCCCTGGCATGCTGCCACTGCTGCAGCGATGTACTCCGCCTCACTCGAGGACAGAGCAATTACCTTCTGTTTGGCTGATTGTCAAGTAACCGGGCTGTCGCTAAGGAAGAAGACTATGTCGCCGGTGCTTTTCCGGGTGTCGATGTCCCCGGCCATGTCAGCGTCACTGTATCCGATCAGCTTGAGAGGCCCCCCTTCTTCCTTTTGTAGTGTAGCCCATGGCCTTGTGTTCCAGCAACATACCGCAGTACACGCTTCACCGCGGCCAAATGCTCCTCATGGGGGGACTCCATGAACCGGCTCAGGTATCCAACAACAAAAGCGAGATCGGGTCGTGTGTGTATAAGGTACCTGAGCCCCCCTATGATCCGCCTCTACTCTGTGGCGTCGATGCCCGGAGTGTTGCTCTACTTGCTCAGCTTCAGGCGGGATTCCATTGGTGTCTGCACTGGATTGCACTCCTGCAGACCACTGCGTTCCAGGAGTTTGGCAGCGTAGGCAGCTTGACGGAGTGTGATTTCGCTGTCACTCTGGTGAACCTCTATCCCAAGATAGTAGGATAGGAGCCCAAGGTCACTCATGCGAAAAACCTCCTGCATCTCAGCCTTGAACTGTATGATGTCGTCGATGCTGTTTCCGGTTATCACCAGATCGTCGATGTAGACGCCAACAATGAGCCGATGTTCTCCCCGTACGCGTATGTACACTCCATGTTCCGAGCAGCTCCCCCCGGAAACCAAGCTCGATCATGGTGGCATCAAGCTTAGCATTCCGTGCCCTCGGCGCCCGTTTCAAGCCGTACAAAGCCTTCCGCGTACGCGAGAACCTTGTGCTCAACTCCCCCCGATGATGAAACCATCGGGCCGTGCAACGTAGACCTCCTCCTTAAGCTCGTCATTGAGGAACGCGCTCTTTACATCCATGTGATGGACTTCCCGGCCGTGGTGCGCCGCAACAACGAAGATCGGACGGACGTACTCCAAGCGGGCAACAGGGGCGAATACCTCATCATAATCGACGCCGCGCGCCGAACGTACCCCTTTGCCACGAGCCGCACCTTGTACCCGATGATGTTGCCGTGCTCGTCTCGCTTCACCCCCGTAAACCCACTTGAGACCGATGGCACGGTGCCCCCGGTGGGAGCTCGGCAAGTTCCCAAGTGGCGTTGTCGGTGATTGAGTTCATCTCCTCGGTCATCGCCTCCCTCCAACACGATTCACGCTCTACAACCGCGAAGGTGGTGGGTTCCTCTGCAGAGGTGAAGTGAAGCTCGGAGTCGAGGATGCGCGGTATCGGTCTTGGTGTCGAGGATCCGGCGGGGATGACCGAGTCGATGGCGCAAAAGCGAAGTGGCGCGTCGTCGTCATGGTCAGCATCCATATTCTCTTCGTGTTCCGGCGGCGGGGACATGAACCGAGTGGCGGTGGTGTCGTGTTCGATCCACCGGCAGCATTGGAGCCGAGGACGGTGTGGGCGCCGGAGCCGGGGACGCTTGGCGTGGCGTCGCGGTCCCGTCCTCGGTTGTCGGCGCAGTACTCCTCCGTGTACTCGACGGTGAAGACGTCCGTGCTCGCAACCCGGTGGGCGACGCCATCTTCTTCCGCCCACTTCCCGCACGCCCGCCTCATCAAAGACAACGTCCCCGGAGATGACCACACGCTTGGTGCTAGGATTGTAGAAGCGATACGCCTTGGAGCCGTGTTCGTAGCCGACGAAGATCATCGTACGCTTCGATCCTCCAACCTTCTTCAACCCCCGGCGTGTGTCCTTGCCATGGCGGTTCTTGTGGTCCCGCTTCTCGCCGGAGCTTGACCCGCCGCGCCCGCCATCTTGTTTGGATCTCTCAAGCCACTCCTTGTGAGTAAGGAGCAACTTCCCCGTGGAGGAGTTGGCCGGCGGCGTCACATCCTCATCGGTGTCGTCGGAGGATTCAACGTGCGGTGATTTCTTCAATCGAGAGCGCCGAGAGGTCGACGAACGCCTCCATGGTGACGACGAGCCGCTTGTACCCGTGTGGACGACACACGGTATTTCTTGACCGCCTTCTCATCGGGCTCGGATTCCCCGAGCTCGCCGTGCGCCGGACTACGCCGAAGAAACGAGCGCGAAATCCTCAATGGACTCGCCGTCGCGGAGCTTGATTGTCTCGTACTCCGCGCGCAGGGTTTGTGCAGTCACCGCTCGCCGCTTCTCATCGCCAAGACGGAGCGTCTTGATCGCCTCCCAAGCTTCGCTCGCCGTCTCCTTGATTGTGAGCGCAGGAATCATCTCGGGTGGCACCGTGCTGCAAATGGCGTCAAGGGTGGTGCGGTCGTCACGGAAATCACCGTTGCCGAACTCGACGACGTCCCAGAGGTCGCGGGCTTGGAGCTTCAGCTTCATCCGCAATGCCCACTCGACGTAATTCGTCTTCGTGAGTTGCGGCCATGTCCCCGTGCTCCCGGAGTCGCGGATGACACGCTCGACGACGCGCTCTCGCGGCTTGTCGGTGTTGCGATGGCGCGAGCGTGGTCGGCGTGGAGGGGATTTGCTCGAGAACCCTCGACGGAACGACTTCTTGCCGTTGGGGTCGTCGGACGGCCCAGGCTTCTCCGGCGGCGGCGAGTTGCCGGTCGGGTCCCGCGGCGGTGTGGCACCGCTTGACTTCGGTGGCGGCGTGGCCATGGCGACCGCCTTACGACCTTAATGACTCGATGCCAATTGTTGTAAATCAACCCAATGAACGCCGGACAGAGTCGCCGGCGAGGTTGGTGTGCACTCAAGAACAACAATGGAGTGTGTAGTTTTTGGTGCCGCAACAACCGAGCAAATGCGTTTTCGTGTATTGCGGATGATTAAGTAAAGAAACGAACAACTACCGCAGCTATTCTACCGCGCCGTGCGGCACACACGCCACTACTTGGCCGTGCCATCCCACAACCACGCACAAGTTGCACATCATTCCCGATTTATAGGACGCGCTCCGCCCATGGCAAGAGCTCACACACACGTCAACAGGAAAACAATGACACACTTAAACTATGTACAAGCAGTGTTTGATTGAGGATTATTCTCAACAACCTTCGTGTCCTCCAACTCCGAGCTCCGGCGCATGCTCATCCGGATCACCAAAGAAGTCCATCATCGTCATCGAGGACATCGATCGCTCCCTCGACCTCACCGGCAAGCACCGCAAGAAGCATGCCGCAACAACAAACCAGACGAGAAAGCACGGAGCAAGGTGACACTCTCCGCCCGCTCAACTTCATCGACGAGGCTTTGGTCGGCGTGCGACGGCGAGCGAGTCGTCGTGTTCACCACCAACCACGTCAAGAAGCCGGACCCGACGCCGATTCGACCCGGGCGCATGGACAAGCACATCGAGATGTCCTACCGCAGCTTCGAGGCGTTCGGATTCCTCGCCAAGAACTACATCATCGTCGATGCCCACCCGCTATTTGACGACGTGAGGGCGCCGCTAAGGGAGGTCAACTTCACCCCCGCCGACGTCGTCGAGCTCCCGACGCTCAAGCTTGGGGCCGCCGATGACGACGACGACGGGGTCTCCCCGCCTTGCCGGCCCGGTGAAGGCTCTGCAGAGGCCAAGAAGAAGGCCTCGCGAGAAGGCCATGGCCGAAACCGGCGGCGGCGCCCGTTGCGGCGACGATGAGGAGAGCGTGGAGCCGCAAATCAAGATTAGGCCTTTCATCCGGTAGCAATGTTTTGCCATGTTCCTATTCATGTTGAAGTTTAGTTGCACTTCATTTTTCGAATCGAGGGAAACCCCATTTCCATTATCAAGATAACGGAAATACCACGTTTTACGCGAACTAGTTCGGGAGGTCGAGACGAACACCGGTTCATCGTAACCCATAACACGCTTTTATGCCCCGCTTGTGACAAGGTCACATCTACGCAAACTACCCAATACAAGTTCGGTTCCCACCAAGACAGATGCCAAAAGACAAGATTACAACCACGAAGGCATCACTTAAAGCTTTCCTTTTTTCACCCAACTAGTGACTACGGAGGAATTCTTCAAGCACCTTCCTCGGCCTCCTCATCACGCGCTTCTTCTCGCCGAATTGGAGCAGGCATCGCCAGCATCGGCCCCCTCCTCCGGCCCGTCGGCCGCCTCGCTTGCCATTGCCAACAAGACCCCAACTCCGGCTTGTCATCCGCTCGTGCGGCTCCTACTTGTACAAACCCGTCTAGTGTTTCATTAAAGCACAAGCATGAATAATAATCTCTGCCGGATGTTTCACATATTTCTTCTCAAAGCAAGCTCGTTTCTTGCTTTCCAAATGGCCCAACACACACCTTGCTAGACCAAAAGTATGTTCCAATGTGCTCCCCGGGGAGTGCTTTTTGGCCCATTCCCGCATTGGTCACACGAATTTGGAATCAAGTCGGTGCCCAGCCATAAAGCTATTATACCCCAGCTGGCTACAGGGCATTGGAATAACAGGTGATCCCCGTCTTCCTCGCTATCACGAAGTAACATGAGGGTTCTCCTTGCCACTTTCTTCCGATCGAGTTACCTTTGGTTAAAATTGCTCTCTTTTCTACAAGCCACGGAAAATTTTTATCTTGTATGGAATTTTTGCCTTCCATATCCCGGTATAAGATTCTCCTATATCATCTCTAGTTATCATATCATACACCGCTTTGACAAGTGAAATTGCCTCTTAAACCCCGCCCCAACCGGCTTTGTCAACACCTTCGGTGAGGTGTAGTGCCATCACTTCGCTCGCAGCTCCGGCCACTAATTATGCAGAAATTGGGCAACCATCTCCCGAATCCCATATCACCCCCTAGATTGGAGCTCACACACTGTTACATCTTTTCGCTTCTTAGCTCAAACAATACAAGAGCTTTAACACGTATAGGTCCACAGGGTCTCCATTTGTCCGTCCGTAAAAGGATTCTCTTACCATTTTTTAATATCACTTCTCTTCCTTTTAGGTATATATTTTTTACCTTGAGTAGGTCCGTCCATACCGGAGAATCCCCCAATTTGTGAGACACATTGCTAACCACATATTTTTTTGAGATACTTTGCCCTAATCAGCTCTCGCCGAGCCCATCCTCATTGTCCAATCTCCACCACCATTTACAAAGAAGACTTATGTTCATCTTTTCAATGCTCTTTATCCCAAGCCCTCCTTTAGTTTTGCTTTTGCAAATTACTTCCCATCTCACAAGATGATATTTCTTTTCCTTCTTTGTTTATCCAGTTCCTTAATTATTGTTTTTGGTAGCATATACATGGACATATGATAGATGAAGGTGCTTGTGAGGCTATAATTGATGAGGGTGGTTCTCCCCGCTACGTACATAGCCCCCCTTTCCATAAGTCCAGCTTTTTTCTTGTTTTTTCCAGCAGAGGATTCCAATCTCTCGACATGTAATTTACTAGGGCTCACGAGCACCCCCAAGTATCCGATAGGGAAACCTCCTAACCGGCGGTTGAATAACTCGCATACCGCAACCCGTGAATCATCTCCATTTATCATATATATTTCACTTTTTGAGAAATTTATTTTAAGGACAACCATTTGTTCATACAAGTACAAGAGGAACTTCATGTTTCGGCTTTTTGCATATCATTTTTGAGGCACACTATGGTGTCATCTCGCATATTGCGAGATAGCTACACCATTAGGTATCAAGTTGTCAGCTAATCCTTTTATCACTCCATTGCACCGAGCTTTCTTAACCATCTTAGTTAGGCAATCTACCACAAAGTTGAATAGAAGAGGAGACAATGGATCACCCTGTCTTACCCCTTTGTGGCTTACAAAGTATGAACCAAGTTGGTCATTTACTTTGACACACACTGTACCCCTGACTAGGATCCGGTGAATCCAGCCACACCATTTATCATTGAAGCCTCTCAATTTCGGGCATTCCAAAAGAAATTTCCAACCGACTTTGTCATATGCTTTTTCAAAGTCAAGCTTCAACACTACCCCGTTGTCTTGTCTTCTTTTGGTTTCATGTAACACCTCATGTAGGGCCAACACCCCTATCATAATGTTTCTCCCCTTTATGAAGGTCGTCTACTCATAACATATTAGTTTTGCTGCTATAGGAATGAGCCTCATGGTCAACACTTTTGTAATCCATTTATATAGGCAATTAAGCGAGGGAAATTGGCCTAAATTGTTGGATTTTGCAAGCCTCGGCTATTTTTGTTCTCATAGAAATACCCAAACATTTCCATGACATACTCTTTTATGATATCCCAACGTGTCCGGAAAAACTCTATTGGGATTTTATCGGGGCCTACAACCTTGTTGCACTCCATGTGGAACAATGCATATTTCACCTCCTCAATTGAGAAAGGTTTGGTCAAGAATTCATTGTCATCGATGACACCTTTTCATCCCGAGTCCACAAGGAGGGATCCAAAGGAATATTGTGGCTTTCCACAGTCCAAATAGCTCCTTATAGTACTTGGTTGCTAACTTTAGAAGGTTTTGATCCCCCTCAACTAGAGTTTCCCCATCTTGCGAGCAAAGATGGTATTTTTCCTTTTTTTCCATTAGCAATTCTATGGAAGAATTTAGTATCGATATCCCCTTTGAGAAGCCAGGTTTCATGTGATCTCTTAAACCAAGATAACTCTTCTTCGCAAGTATGTCCGGTCCGGATTATCGGCTCGCATCTCCCGAAATACCGCATGCAAGAAAGAGGACTACACTCTTCCTCCCGTTTTACCTCCCACGCTTCCGCCTATATAGCTTGTTTCAATTTTCTCTCGCACCCCCCGTTGGTTGAATCCCCACCCTTTGAAATATTGCTTGAACCTCTTCATTTTCTCGTTGTATTCTATCAAAAGCGCTTGTGGCATAATAAGGTTTTCCCCATATATCAACCACATGACTTTTGAAATTAGGGTGATTTATCCAAGTCGGTTCAAATTTAAACTCCGGATGTTTTAGAGTACCATTTGGTTCAGAGAAATAATGAGTGGGTTGTGGTCGACATCTCTCTTTGCATTTTCCTTACCATAGCTCTAGGGAATATAATTTCCCATTCCCTACTCATTAGGAATCTATCTAACTTCTCAAGGGTTGGGGGTTTTTGGTTATTTGACCAGGTATACATGCCACCAATCATCACCAATTCCTTTAGTTCATAAGCATTAATGATTGCATTGGAAGTATCGAGTGTCTATGTATGGGATTAGAGTTATTCTTCTCTCGAAGAAAACTGATAATATTAAAGTCCCCACATAATAAGTAGGGTTCCTTATTTTTGCTGCAGAAAAGGGCTAACTCGGACAAAAAATCCTCTTTCTTTTCATCCCGAGCAGCCCCATAAACATTTATTAAATTCCACTTCCCCCTTTTTTCTTTATCCCATAAGTTCATTTGTAACATATACTCTCCATCATAGAAGGAACCTACATCCATAAATATCACATTTATCCCCACAAGCAATCCCCCTAGACCTTCCCTTAGATGGAATCCATTTCCACGGATAAGCTTGATTGATATCAAACTTTCCGAGGATCTGATCATTTAACTCTACTTGCATGGTTTCTTGCAAACCGATAAAGTGGAAATTATAATCCAGAATGAGTTTTTTCAGGAAAGAGGCAACACCCTTTTTTTTGATGCCTCTACAATTCCAGGTAATCCCTTTCATTATGTTGTTTTTTGGTTTTCCTGCCCCTCTTGATAGGTGTAGGGGAGTCAAGTTTTCCTTGCTCTGCCCCCTTCCTCCCTGGTTTACTGACAAGGTTTTCCTTGCCTTTCCTTGTTTTATTGCCTTTCCTAGACAAGGATAGCCTGTTAGGTTTTCTAGGCACTCTTTTATGACTTACAAGGATGAAATCCTGTTGTTCAGGACCATCCTCTGATTCAGAGTTATCACTTAGAATAGTCTAGATTGGCATTCATACTTTTGGTTGCAATGCCATGACTACTTGCCGTTGCTGTGCATCTGTTGTTGCCTTGCAGAGTTGCAGTGCAGGATGAGTTCTGCTTGCTTTTCGATCGTCAGATGACCGCGACGTACCATGCAAACGTGTTTGGTTTTCACCCACCGAATTTTGTACGAAATAAAATCTATTTACAAAACTTTTTCACCGATAAGTGCAACTTTGCACGACGAATCTAATGAACTTAATTAATCTATGGTTTGTTATAGCCTACAGACTAGTATAGTAAAAATCCCCAAATCATGAGGTCAAATGTCTCATTAGATTCGTCTCGCGAATTAACAAAAAAGTTGTGGAGGCAGTTGTGTAAATTATCTTATTTAATACCTTTAATCAGCTGTCAAAGTGTTGTGAAAAACTTTTCAACCTCCAACATGGGCGCAACACACTGTCCTCTGAAGAACAGCATCACCTGTAGGGTTCAGACTTCAGCAAGTGTTGTTGACCAGCTGGTGGCGCTTTTCTGGTTTCGTAGGAGGACGCAAAGGACGGATCATGGTAGGCGGGCGCCGTTTTAGATCATGAAATTCTTTCAAAAATCGTACGGAAGTGACAGATGGTCTTGTGCCAAACTGTCTGGAGTTTGTAGGCTAAAACAAACTGCTGAAGTGTAGTTGTTAGAGCAACTCCAACAGTTTGGCAAACCAACTTGGCATCCATATAATTTTGGCAAAACAAGAAAAATTGGCCTCCAACAGTTTGGCAAACCAACTTGGCAAAAATAGAAACTTGGCAAAACTCACCTCCCCACGCGTATATATGCGCGCGCGGATCGTGGTTGCCATCGTTGTTTCCCTCTAGGTGGGAGGGTGAAAAAGAAATAAAGAATAGAGAAGGATTCCTGATGTAAGTTTTTCAAGAGGTGGAAGGGCACATATATAATTTTGTTTCTCTCAGGATTCCCGATGTAAGTTAGATCCGGATTTGGCAAGTGAATTATGCCAAACTGTTGGAGATGAATTCTTTTTTTACTTTGCATAGCTTTTTAGAAGTTGGCAAAACACAAGATTTGCCAAGTAAATTTTGGCAAACTCTTGGAGATGCTCTTACTAATGTAAAGTCACTATAAGATAGGGAGTTGCTAGCGCCGGACGTCCGCAGGGACGCGGGTCTCCGACGGGCGCACAACCGTCGATCAACTATGGACGTCGCATGCGCCACCGTAGCGCTAAAAAAGAAAAGTAGAAAAAAAAATCCCGTCGCAACATTAGATCATATTGCATGCAACATGGGGAAGGAATTCGCAACATTCAAAAGCAACCTCCGCAACATTCAAAAAAAAAATAACACCTACAACATCAAGATCTACTTTTGCAACATTATAACATGGAAAAAATCATGGCGCAATCAAGTCACGTTACGTGCAACATGGAGCAGAATTCCGCAACATTCAAAATCAACATCCGTAACATTCAAAAATAATATCCGCAACATCAAGATCTAATTTTATAACATTGCAACATCGAGATCTCGCTTTTGCAACAACCACGTAAAACACTTTCAACATTCCTTCGAAACCTCTTAAACACTCAAAACATACACTTGCAACATCGTTAAAACCCGTTGTTGCTCGCCATCGGCGCCGCCCAAAGCTCCTTCGCCGGCGGGGCGAGCTTCGCCCCCGGCTCGACCACTACCCGGCCCGGGAGCGGAAGGCCGGGGGATGGTCTTGCTCGCCGGCCGCGCCGCGGTTGGGGAGGAGCGCACTCGTCGAAGCGCGCGGTTGGGGAGGGGCGGCGCTCACCGGAGGCACCCCCGGTCGTGAGCGCCCGGTGACCCGGCCGCTCGGCGGCTCCTCGCGCGCCCAATCGCTTAGGCCGCGCGCCGGCCGGTCGGCGGCGCTCCGTCGTGCGGCTTGTCCGCCTCTCGCTCGCGGGGGAGGAGCGGCTCGCATCCTTGTCACACCCTGAAATTTCCAATTTCAGGATGTGAATAGGAAGAAAAATTTAAACAACGATTTATTCTAAATTTTAAAATTTTGCCCAGCTTTTATTTTTCTTTACAGGAAATATAGTATAGGAAAAAAAATCCTTTCTTAAATAAATAGTTGTGTGTGTATTGCATTCATGCTGGAGCATAGCTTATGATTTGCTTGGATTCAAATTCAAATTTGAATTCAATTGAGTGATCCCTTTAAAAAAATGCAAAACCTTCTCCTTCTCCCTCCACTCTCCTTTTCCTCCTTTCGGCCTAAGCCCGGCCTCCGCGCGCGCCCGCCATCGTCTCTGCCTCGGCCCCGCTTTAGGTCGCGGCCCCGCTCGGAAGTCTAGCTCGCACCCTCGGCTTTTCCCCTCGCGTCCGCGCGCGCGCCGCGCCAGCTCGGCCCGGCAAGCGTTCCCGCCCGGCCCAGCCCACCCGCGCGCGCCATCGCCCCCTCGCTATCGACGAGCGGGGCCCGCTCGCCGGCCAGCCTACCTCGCGCCGCCGCCCCGTCTCCGACTCGGGGACGAGCCGAGTCCGGCCGCCGCACGTTTCGAGCCCCGGGCCCGCCGGCCCGCGCCCCCGCCGCCTATTTAAGGGCCGCCGCGTCGCCCTATTGCGCACGCCCGCATCGCCCGCAACCCTACCCGCGCCACCTTCCGCCGCCGTCGCGCAAAACCCTAAGCCGGCCGCCGCTCGATTTTCCCTCCGCCGTCGTTTTTCCGCCGCCGGAAGCACTTCGGGAGTCGCGCGTGGAGGTGAGGAGCGCGCCGGTGCTTTTTGTTTGGACGCTCGTGCATCTCGTCGCCGGCTCGACTTCGCCGGACCTCCGCCGCCGCGCCTCCCCGTCGCCCGCCGTTTCGCGTGACCGTCGCGGTCTCCCCCGGAGGGCACCGTTGTGCTCGTCGTTCGCCGGCCGAGCGTCCCGGTGCCGTCCCCGCCACTTTTGGTGCACCTCCGCACCGGCCGCCGTGCGCCGGCGAGCCGCCGCCTAGCACCGCCGCGTCTCCGCACCGCCGCCTGCCTTGCTCCGCCGCAGCCGCTTGCGCAAGATTGGGGCCGCCGATTCCCCAACCAACGGCCCGGATGAGATCCAACCTTACCGGTCAAACCAAGCCCCCGGTCAACCCGCCCCTATCCAGCCGCGTTGAACCCCGGCCGATGGATCTTGATCCAATGGATCAGATCCGCCCCTTCAGCTTACCCGCGCGCTTTTGCAAATAAAGCCCTGACTTTTTCTAAAATTGCAACCCGGTCCTCCCACCTTAAGAAACCCTTACGTATAGGTCCTGTTTTCTTCAGTTTAGCCTGAAAACTTAAAGTTCTTTACAGATTAGTCCTAAAATTTGTTTTAGCCATAACTTCGTCGTTTTAGCTCCGTTTTTAGCGTTCTTTATGTCCACGCGATCGTCTCGACGAGTAGAACGACTTTTTGCCCCTGTTTAGTTATGTTAGTACTGTTTGGTGATTGTTTCTTATTTGTTTCCCTTGTATGCTTGTATGTGGATGATGTGGTGCGTAGAAGACGGTTCGTTCGTGGAGAACGCTGGAGTTGAAGATTTCCAAGGTCTTGAGCAGCAGCACACGTTGGTAGAAGGCAAGTCCTTGCTGCATTCTCGTCGATCCTATTACAACATGCATTTTAATTACACCGTTATTTATTATTGCTTTGCATTAAATTGATGGGTCCTACTACTAAGGTTTGACTAGTTTTGTTTATCCCGTGCCTTGATCAACTCCGGGTTTATGTTTATGTTTATGTTGGGTAGACCATGCTTAGTTGCTCAACTTGGGTTTATGGTGGTTTTGATGGACAACAATGTTAATCTTGCTTTATTTATGTTGTACCTTTCATTAAACAAGATCACCCGTGTTAATCGGAACATGGAGAACCACCTAGGAAAACAAGTGCTACCACAAGACATATGGCTCTGTCTTGGCTTAATAATTAGTGAACCGGGTGTTAGGTATGCTTTACCTGATAAGGGTTGGGGGCTGGCGGGTAGTGGCGTATGGACCTGCTCGGGCGTAGGTGTGGGCTTGGCTAAGACACGGTACTCGTCCGGGAGCTTTATACGTTGCACTGACCAGGTAACCTAGCGGGCGACCTTCATCCGGGGATCTTTGTAACGGCCTCGTAGCGTCCCTATGCAATCACACCTCGTAGTGTGGTATGGTGCCCGATCGGCATCGCATGGTTGGGTTTAAAGTTCTTCGGGACTTTTACGCGACTTGTGGGTAAAGATGTACGACCTCTCCGCAGTGTAAAACTAACTAGTTAGCCGTGCTCACGGTCACGGGCGGCCCGGACCCTCACATGAGTAAACTATGGAAGATGGATTAAACTTGTTGCATTTACTTTCGTTCATGATGATGATGCTTATGTTAATCTTTGGGTTGGTATAAACTTACATTTGCTAGTAATATAGCTTGCTTAATAAAATTTGACCAAGTAAAATGTTGATCTGCTATGCAACCACAAGCTTCCACCATAAAGCCTTTGCATGTTGTTATAGAACTTTTCTCTTGTTGAGTACGCCATGTGCTCATGCTTGTTGTTCTTTTATATGCATCTACACAACCCGGTTGCTGCTCAGACGGATGTTTTGAAGACTTTCCCGGAGAGTTCGGTGGTTTCTAGGCGAGCGTGCCACCGGTCCACCGCTCGTGGAGACGTCCTTTACCGCTGCTAGTACTCGCTTATGTTACGATTCCGAGACATTCGGTCATGTAATAAAGTTTTAATACTCTCTTTACGCTTTTACACCGTGTTTTGGTATACACCGAGTCAACGCATGTGTGAAACTTGATCCCGGCGCACATGTGTTCTATGCATTCGGATTTGCCCTTAAATCCGGGTGTGACAATCCTGCCGCCGCCCTGCCGCAAGCACTAAAAACGAAAGCGCCGAGGCACGCTCTTGCGGAGAGCTCTCACCTCTCATCCATGCCTGGTGATTTAGTTGCCGAGAAAGAGGATAAGGTAGGAAAGTGGTTGGCAGAGGATAAGAAGGTAGTCTCGTGTTTAAGAAAGGAACACGTCGCTGGACGCGTGGACGGCGTGTCCAATAGGCGTCAGACGTTTGTATATTAGCATTACCGTACAAGATGACTCGTACAAGATGACTCATACGAGGAAATGCCTCAACATGGATTTTTTTCAAAACTATTTTTTTAATCTCGGATTTTAAGTCCAACGAGTTCATCTTCTACCTTCTGTCATCTCTTCCTTTTATGTCCACCCTCTGCTCCGCCCACCATCATTGGCGCACCGAAAAGGCTATCATCTGCATGAGTCTTCCGTCGAAGACATTCGGACTGCGGGAGTTGGAGCGGTAAGTGTCCATTATTCTTCAATTTATGTGTTTGTGTTGCTACCACGCTACGAGTGTGAGTATGTTAGAGCATAGGTATGGTTAATTTAGGATTGATGTAGTCCAAGTATAACCTTTCCTATCCCTAGGAGAGGCTTCTTACCCGCCAAGTTATGTACTGTTATATATACCACCCTATAGAAGCTCATTGTAATGCATTGACCACTTTATACGCATCCTACCTTTCCTACGCCACCCACCTCGCATGCGACCGTCCACAGTCAGCAGAGGTGGGGCAGCTTGCCATCGCACTCACGAACTCACCCAGGCCCCCCGCACGCCACCAGCCGCGCCAAGAGCCATGGCGAAACCGGCGTCGGTAACGCCTGGGACGGTGGAGCGGTTCGCCAGGCCCATGTCGGTTCTCGCCGGTGTGACGCTAGTGTGGAAGATAGTACGCGCCCCCCTCCTCCAGTTGGTTCGCAAGTAGCTGCACGACTTCTTTCGTCACCACGCTCGGTGGCTCGTGGGAATCGCGGACCCCTACGTCGTCACCATCGCCGAGCACGACGGCACCAGCGAGGGGATGAAGAGCGGGGACGCGTACGAGCAGGCCAGGGCGTACCTCAGGGACCGGTGCGCGCGCCGCGAGCGCGCCTCGCGGCGGCGACCGCTTCGTGCTCAGCCTGGGCGAAGGCCACGGAGACAGCGACGGTGAGGAGAGGAGGTCGCCGACGAGTTCCGCGGCCCCACGGTGTGGTGGCACTCCTTGTCGGCGTCGGCGCCGCGTCGCGACGAGGACGCCGGCAGGTGCGGGCGCGAGCATGCGTACCAGCTCGTGTTACGCCGGCGCCACCGCGAGCTCGTCGTCGGCTCCTACCCTTAGAAACCATGTTCCCGGAACATTGGGAACGAGGAACCGGAACGTGGAACGTGGAACACTATTTTGTGAAATCACTTGGGAACGTGAGTATACTTATTTTGTATGTTCCCAACAGTTCTCTTGGAACGATGTTCCTGGAACGATACATGGCTGTTAAATGAAAAAGAGAGGGAAAAACCATAGCATATGAACTCTAGCAGTCCAGCCCACAACCATAGCCCATTAAGCCCACTAGGGTTTCTTTTTTTTCCTAACCCAAACTGAAAGAACACACGCACACAGGACACACTCCCACGCCTACCTCTACCTGCCCACACGCCGTCGCCGCGAGCGACAGCCACGGTCATGGCGTTGGCGTCCTCCCTTCCGATTCACTGCCGGTCTCCACCCTTTCAGTCTCGATTTGGCGACAGTGCTCCTTCTCTCCCTCTCTAGTGGTCGCTCTCCTTCCTCTCCGGCGATGACCGGTCTTCTTCTTCGGCAAGCTTTCCTCCTCAGCGTACTCACGGGCTCACGGTTGGGCGGCAGCCTGCCGGCGGCGATGGTGGGCAGCCCTTTGCTCCTTGACGCATTGGCCCGGTATGTCCAGGAACCTATTTTTATCCTTCTTCAATGACTTGATTCTTCTTCGATCCGTCTCAATGTCCCGGCAACCTCGGATCGGTGTTCCATGCGATTTGGGGACGCCGTTCCCGGTCGTCCCCGTTCCTCGTTCCGGGACGAAGTTCCCGGGACGCGGAACATGCCCACGTTCCGTGTTCCCGGCTTCTAAGCTCCTACCTCCCCCACGTCTGCCGCGAGGGTCGAGCCGTCATGGTCGCCGGCCGCTGCCGGAAGCTTTTCACCAACGCCGGGGGCCTCAGGTACGTTTTTTTGGTGCGCGCCGTGAAAAACCAAGTTTGATTCGTGCTTCACGGCCATTGACGTTCGTGTTTTCTGGCAGGTACAGCGGGAGTTCGATCTGGAGGCACGTGGCGTTCGAGCACCCGTCGACGTTCGAGACGCTGGCCATGGACCCGGCCAAGAAGAAGGACATGGACGATCTTCTTCATTCTTCTTTCCTCTTCTATTCAATGGAGCGCATGCCGATAGCGGGCTCGAGCCCACCCTGCCCCACCGGCTGCCTCCGTCACTGGCCACTACACTGACATGGATCGGTCTTGCCGCGTCACATTGTAAGGAATCGATGCTCGTTAGCCCAAGAGGGAGAGGGGTGAATTAGGCAACTAAAAATCTTAACCTATGGCTTCACTATTTTTGCACAAAGATAAACTAGAACATACTATCTAAATGTGCAACTAGGATTGTTCTAGTGTGAAACTCCCACTCCAAAACAAGGTTTGCAACCTATAGCCAATCCTAGCATGATACTACTCTAGGAAAGTAGAGGCAAGCAAAGATTGCAATAGAGTAAATGCGGAAACGTAAAGGGGATGAGAGGAAGCAAACTCTTGACACGCGATTTATCCCGTGGTATCGGTAGGCACTAAGCCACCCCTAGTCCACGTTGTAGAAGCACTCACACAAGAGTATTGCTTCCCGGTCACTAAGTCTCTCCCAAGAGCACCACTTGACTCGCCACAAAGGCTAGCCACTTAGGCACTTGCCAAGCTCCCTTGGTCACCTTGATGCCGCCTCCACTAAGGAGCTTCTCCACCAAGGAAGGGGGTCTCCACGTCCCCCGCACAAAGTGTCCTCGCCGCTCCACACCAAGCCGGAGGGTCGATGACGATTGCCGGTGAGCCACTTAGGCCCCAAGGCTTCCGGCAAACCTTGTACAACTTGATTCACTCAAGAATCACCTCACAAGGTTGGCACAACCTTGCACTCACTCAGCTCTAAGCTAAGCCTAGCACTAAGCACATACACTAAGCATATGCAAGTCTATGGATGAGCAATTAAGCACTTGGATGGATTGGATATGATCTTCTAGGTGTCTTGAACTCCTCTCGCACTTCCACACAATGCAAAGCAACTTCAAATGGGTGAGTGGAGGGGGTATAAATAGCCCAAGGCATCCAAACGGCCGTTGGCTAACGGTCACCGAAAAAGGTAGCGTCGGATGAACCGATGCTATGCTTTTCCGGGGCGTCGGTCAATCCGGTGCCCTCCACGTGACTTAGCCGTTGCAGCTCTGCTGACACAACTGATCCGACGCTATGCACCAACGGTGCGTCGGTTCATCCGGTGTCGAAGACCTCGCGACCAAGTCGTCTCTCGTTAGCTTTCATGCGACCGTCGGATAGACCGACGCTTCCCCTTGACCAAGGCGTCGGTTCATCCGGTGCTGAAGACTTCATCTTGGTGCGTCTCTGTATTGATTCAAATGAAGCGTCAGATAGACCGACGGTGTCCACACTCAGACCGTCGGATCATCCGGTGCTACTGTCTTCGTTTCTTCTTCTCTGCAACTCGTCCGATGCTACTAGAAAATGGACCGTCGGTTCATCCGACGGTGCCTTAGTTTTCACCTAGTGTATCAACTCGTCTGACAATTGCACCGACGCTTGCTATCTAGGTACCGTCGGTTCATCCGATGGTGTCTTTTCTTTTTTTTTCTTTCTCGTTTTGACCCTTGAAAAATAGACTATCTTCTCAATTTGGCATGTGATATTTTGGCATAGTTGGGACCTAGAAATGTCTACAAAGATATGCTAAACAATATGGTTAGTCCCATTGATCATGTTGTCATGAATCACCAAAATCAAACTCGAACTAATGGCAAATGGGGCCATGTTCGCTACACACATGCATTGACGTGTCAACGTAAATTTTCCGTGGATGACAAAGGGTACCAATTCACACACTTTGGACTATGTAAATAAAATAGTATTTGAACTTCAAATATCACAAATATATACAGTTGAGTTAGCCATGTTATGTCAACATACCAAAATATTATCATATTTTTGTATTGTTATATTTTGTGAGGTGTCTTTTTGAACATTAATTCATTAAGGATTGCCTTGTTTAGATGTCGAAAAATTTGCCTTTCTAACGCAAAGTGTAGCAAAAGATAAAATTCGGCCTTTTGTGGTAAATATTGTCATACCATGGCCTAACTAGACTAAAAAATTCGTGTCGCAAAGGCCATCACAATCGTGTAATTAGTTTTTAATTTAATCTACATTTAATATTCCGAACATATGTCTTGTGACGTATTTAATGTGGTGAAGAGAGAGTGGAAATGAGGATTCCTAGCCAACTAAACAAGCCATGTGTGGAAGGGCATCGTAACTCACATGAAAATCACATTGCTCCACCTAGATCTGTATTTTCATCTACTCTGATTTTATCCTCTCACGTCTGGTCCTTAATTATCTCTCCTCCCTCTCCATGGCATACTCTCTCACTCCCTTATATCTTCTTACACCTCCCTCCCAGATCTAGTTCTTCGTCTGCAACTTCCCTCAACATTGACATCACGGTGGAGGAGGTTGTCGCAAATGGGGGATCGCGCTTGATCATCCTGGAGGGCATGCTCTCGGTCGTCATCCTCTCTCCTGGATCACCCCGACATGCGGCGCATGACCTTTTCGCCACTTGCTCGTAGCTGCATGTAGGCACTCTGGGAGTGCTTCCTTCTCGACCGAGCGCCACTGGGATGGTCCAGGACGCAGCAGAGTCCATCGCCGTCCTGTTCTCTAACCTGTCGGCTGCTCTTGGGCACACCACCGCCCTTGGGACCTTGTGGGTCATTTGGAAGACCAGGAATCGCTGGGTGTTTGACGGGATCACTCTCTCTCCACCAGCGTCGTCATCGATCTGCTGGAGGATTAAACCTTTCGGTGTGCGTGCTAGTATGAAGATTGATGTCGAATCTCTTTTTGTCTTGGTACGGTGTCGTACCTTAGAGCAACTCCAATAGTCTCTGTATTTTGTAAGCTAAATTTAAAGATTTTAACCTTTTGTAAAAAATAGAAAACCCTCTACTTTTATCCTCGATGGAGTACAGTGGCTATAGAAAGAAAGGAAGAGTTCGATTGCTTGGAGAAGGTCTTGGTCGGGTGCACCAGACAGTTAGCAGGCCAGCAACGTATTTGATTCTCCGCCGTGACGCCGCCCTTGGCCCGTCGTGATCGATCGCGCGCAGGTGATCGACGAAGCCCTGTCGCGCCTCGGCCGCCGCCGCTAGCTTGAAGCTGATCGACGACAGTCCATCCCGTCTGCTGCTGCAAATCTATATCGATTTGAGGTATTTGACTTTACGTATTCAATTTGTATTATGTTCCTTTCATGATCTACTCCAGCGGTGAACGAGGAGGTCGTTGGTGTAGGTGTCCTTGGTTCTGTAGCCTCCCGTCGTCCTTCTTCTCCAGCCGAGCACAGTAGTAATTTGTATCCAGACGCGATTGAACGAGGAGGTCGAGGCGCGGCCTGCACATGGCGGCCCCAACGACAGTGAGTCACATGGCGGCGTCAAGGGTAGCCGGTCCTGCCGTCCTGCAACGCAACGTGGCGACGAGTGCACAAGGACGCGGGAGCTGCCTGGGCATGCAGGCGGAATGGCGCGGGAGCAGATTTGCTCGCGGGACGATGGATAGCGAGGCGGACGGGCTCGTCATATATTGCTAGCGGAATGGAGGGTTTCACGAGCGAGACGGCGAGGGGAGGTTAATGCCGAGGCTGTTGGAACCGTGACTTGAACCTTTTTTCTAATTTTTACCGATCCAAAATGATTTACAAAGACTGTTGGAGTTGCTCTTAGCTATGTAATCTATTCTCTATTTTGCGTGCTATTACGAAGATTGATGTCAAATCTGGTTTTGTCTTGGTGTCGTACCTTAGCTATGTAATCTATTCTCTATTTCTTTAACCTTCTCGTAGCTTGCTGCTGCTGCTACTCCCCCCTCGGTTGTTCCATACTGGTTTATGTTGAATGCAATTTGAGTTCAGGTGGCGCGTTGATCCCGTTGTTCTCTAAACAAAAAAAGTTCTCCCTCTCCCATGCCACATGCAGTCATCTCGTATTTTCATCTACTCTGATTGTATCCCCTCACATCGTGTCCTTATCTCCCCTCCTCTCTGTCATACCCTCTTACTCTCTTATCTCTTCTTCCACCTCCCTCCCAGATCTAGTTCTCTCTCACCCATGCCACATGCAGCCATCTCAGCACCTCAGTGTTGGGGATGCCGATCGAGCTCCTCGACACAAGGGCAATAGGAATATATCCTTTTGATATTTGTTGAAGCAACACAAAGATTTATATGGTTTTTTATATGAATATAATTTGCTTTAATTCTTTATTAGCGATGTACGTTTTTATTGTGAGTTTTTTTGCTATGATGACAAAATTTTTATATTGTACGTGTCAATTGGTTTAAATAGATTTGATTATTTGACTTTTTAGATCTTACTGAAAAAATTGGATTCTTTACATCAACATGCTTTACTTTATTGTTATTTGGAAATTCATATATTAACCAATTATAGGTTGTTTATTTAAGGATTTCCTATTACCATTACCAAGGGCTTATGGAAAGGTATTTTGTCATATTTTTAAACATAAATTCATTTATGAGTTCTATTTTGCATGGACTCTTTATGTAGCTTTAGTTCTTTCCAAGCTATATAAAAATTAGCTTCTAATTTTCTTATTTTTGAATAGTTCGAAATTATAAATATATTTATTTTAAATGACCTTTTAAGAATTACGAGCCCCTTAGAGTCCTCAAAGGGCCCTCAAACACTACCGACTTCGAGACCTTCGCCGAGAGCGAGGTTCCTCTCGGCGAAGTGGCTTTTCCTCTCGTTGAAGGCTTCGGCGAGAGGGAGCTCTCGGCGAAGGCCTCTCGGCGGCATTGTGCGGAGCGGGCGGAATCCCTCTCGGCCGATATGCGCCGAGAGGCACATATAGCTCTCGGCGAAGGATTTTCTTTGAAAAAAAAAAGAAAAACCCCGAGTGGGCCCACCAACGCCGCCGCCCGCCGCCGCACCACCGTGCCACCACACCGGCCGCCACCCGCACCACCGCACCGGCCGCCACCCGCACCACCGCTCCCCGCCGCCACCCGCACCGCCGTGCCCCGCCACTTGCACCGGCCGCCACCCCGCCACCTGCACCACCGCGCCCTGCCACCCGCACCGCCGCGCCCGCCCACCCGCACCACCGCACCCGCCACCCGCAAAAAAGACAGAGAGACACCGGTGCCGGGGTGGAGCCCTCGCATCCGCCGCAGACGAGGCCGGAGGAGGAGACAAGGCGGCGCCACCCGCTCCACCGCCGCACGCCACCGTTCCGCACGCCACCCTCGCTCCACCACCGCACGCCGGTCGGACGAGGATACGGGGCCGGATCCGCCGCCACCTCACCTCGCCCCGCCGCCACTCCTCGCTATGAGGTGAGGGGCGAGCGGAGGGGGGAAGTGGGGGATAGTGCGGCTATGCCCGGCGGCGGGGGACGACGCGGCTGTGAAGGAGAGGTGGGGGGGAGGCGGCGGATCTGGCTGGGCGATGGAGGAGGAGGCGGCAGCGGCGGGAGAGATAGAGGCGGCGACGGGAGAGGGAGGGTGAGGGGGTAGGGTTTCGTCGGGGTGGGGGGAGGGGGGTGGGCGGATATATAGGGTAGCGGTGATTTAAGTGGGCCGCCGGGGGAAACCGGGCCGCCGACCCATTGTTGCTTCGCCGAGAGCCCAATAAATGGCTCTCGACGAAGAAATTTTTTAAAATTTTTCTAAATTAGTTAAAAATAGTAAATACACTAGGCCGAAACGATTTGTCCCGACGGCTAAAACCGGTTTTTGCCGACAGCACGGCACCCGCCAAAGACTTTGAGCCGCAGAAATGGCCCTTTGTGGCCGGCGTGTGGCCGGCCCTCCAAAGCACGGATCAATTTGTGCCTGGCGGGTCACTTAAACGACCGCCATCACAAATGTCATCGGTCCTGGCGGTTATTTAAGCGCACCGCCAAAGACAAATGTCATCGCGTCGGCGGTCGTTTAAGTGAACCGCGAGCACAAGGGTCATCTTTGCCGGCGGTTGCTTAGACGCCCGCCACAAAAAATATTTTTCCCATTTGCTATATAATTCCCCATAATTGTTTATTATTTGTATATAATTTGTCATTTTGGTCTATTATTTTTTTCACATTGGCATTTGTATGCTAAATTCACTTTAATTACCGTAATCAAACACATAATCCAAACTCAAATAAAAAATGTATACATAAGTCACATTACAACACATTGTGCATAATAGATGACCCTAAGACACCCATCCTCGTAACCTTTCGCATCGTCTAATGACAAAACTCCTTCTTCATCGAAGAATTCTCCATCCTCGTGGCAAATCTCACGTAAGATGAATCTAGCCATGTCCACACAAATTTTGGTGATTTGATTGTCACCAAGTTGCCCCCATGATTTGTCAATGGTAGGCATCTGCAGTAAACACAATAAATGAAGATTGTTATGCATTACCATCGGGACCATAATTAGCACATACATAGTTGTGTACAAACTAGAGGCTTACGTCTTCGGGATTGGTCCGGGTACCTCCCATTATTTCTTAAAACCTCACGCACATAATATCCACATAGTACACTGCCAGAGGTTGTTTGTAGCACCGCAACCAAATAAAAAATGATCGGTGCTAATTAACGAAGTGTACCAACTCGATAAAAATGATTGATACTTATTAACGAAGTGTTCTTACCCATTTGGCATTGCGTATCACCAATTTTTTCTACTTGTGATCCCCGCCATTGAGTATGTATAGCCTATACACACTTTAAGGATATAAAAACATAAGTTAGTAATACAATTTGAAATGTTAGAAGCTCTACGACGTTGTCGCGGGGATCGGTCATTGTTCTACACATAAAACACTATTTAAAGTATATCTTAATTGAATAAACAAACATTAAGTTGAGTGAATGTGCCTGCAGACCTCATTATCGCTTGGTTCGTAATCAACATCATCGTCTTCGTGACGCCTAAGAGGTCGTGGTTCGCTTGGTTCGTACTCGAGGGAGTTTCATAGTCTCAAATTATATCACTATCACTAGATTCCTCCTCACCGGATTGTTCACTGTTAACATTTGATCATAGATAATCCATAGTCCATATTTATACAATAATCAATAGTCCATATTTATACAACAATCCATTTTTATAAAAAAAATCTATTTATCAACAATCCATATTCCATATTTCATTATTTCTACACCAAAACTAATACAATTAAATCCATAGTCCATTTTATATAATAAATCTATTTAAAAATTAGACACAATCCATAGTGCTTACTTATAATAAATTTATTTATACAAAATGCATCATCCATTTATTTATACAACAAAATTAATAAAATAAAATCCATAGTCCATTTGTAACATTTTTAAATCTATTCATCCACAATCAATGTAATTGCATTTATCCACAATCTATTTATCCACATTTTAAACACATGTAATTGCATTTTGAAAAAAAAGGAAAAAACACCAACCAAGCAGGGGCGGCGCCGCCGGCCTTATCCCCGGCCTCCATGCGTCCCGAGCGGTGAGGAGATGAGGTGTCGGTGGCGAGCGGGGGCGGCGCGCGGCCGGCGGAGGCGGGGGCGGCGCGCGCGCCGGCGGAGGCGGCGGCGGTCGCCGTCGGCGGTGGCGGAGCGGGGCCGCCGGCCGGGTCCCGACCGGCGGTTGGGGAAGCGGCCGACGGGGAGGAGGACGCCATCCCGGTAGGGAAGAGGGGCGGTGGCGCTCGGCCGGCGGGGCGGCGGGGCGACCGCGGATGACGGCGCGGCGGCGGTCCACGGGAGAAGGGGTGGCGGGGCGACCGCGGAAGACGGCGGGGCCCTCGCGGATGACGGCGGGCGCTCGTGGAAGTGGGCCGGGCACTCCCGGACGACGACGGGGTGGTCGGAGGGGCGGCGGCGGTCGGGGAAGACGGCGGCGCTCCGCGGGAAAATTTGGCGGCCGCGACGGCGTCGTTTCGTATTCGCGCCGGATTTAGAAAATTTTCGAGACCGTGTCTCGTGTATATATAG
Organism: Cenchrus americanus; assembly: GCA_947561735.1. Lineage (NCBI taxonomy): Eukaryota > Viridiplantae > Streptophyta > Magnoliopsida > Poales > Poaceae > Cenchrus > Cenchrus americanus. Next base: position 228,682,319 of record OX387245.1, read on the forward strand.
ATGGAGTCACCACCGGCGGGCAACATAAGGCAACCGCCAGCGGTAGACCACCGTTGGCGGGTCACATAAACCAACCGCCGCCGATGAACCTCACCACAGGGGGGGTCACATAACCAACCGCCGTTGGTGAGAATTCCCGCTGGCGGTTATCATAAGCGCCGCTAGCGCTGTGATATGAAAGAATTCAAACTTAACTTTTCAAATGCAAAGCTTTTCTAATGCAAATGACAAAACACCTCCTATAAATAAATTCAAATATTTTATGATAAGTTTTGGAAGTTTCAAAGAGTTTTGAACGTTTTCAAGCCAGGATTTCAAATTTTCAAATTTTGGTAAACCACTATGCTGCGGTTGACTTATGATAACCGCCGGCATAGTGTTTTTCCATAATTTGCAAAATTTGAAACAGGGGCTTAAATTATTCAAATTTCATTGAAACTTCTGAATGTATCATAAAATATTTCAATTTAATTATAGGGGGGTGTGTTTTTTGTAAAATAAGTCCTAGTTAGAAAAGGTTAGTTCAAATAGGTTCATACACCTAATGAGTTATGGGTTGTTTGACCCTAGGGTCTCATTTGAACTAACCTTTTCAAATTCAAACCTATTCTTATAACAAAACACCTCGTATAAATAAATTCAAATATTTTATGATAAGTTTTGGAAGTTTCAAAGGGTTTTGAACATTTTCAAGACAAGTCATGAGAGTTACAACCAAGAAGCGTCATGTCCCTCAACGAGACCAATGATCGGATGTTGGATGAGAATCCGGTTTGCACTTTCAGCCCGCGCAAGCATTTGCGGATAGCCAACATCTCATGTTGTGTTAAGTTGAAGCTAGCCGGTGGAAGGTACTGCTTACCATTAGGTCGAGGTTGTGGGTGAAGTTCTTGCCTAATTTTTAGGTCAACAAGATCCTTACGTGATTTCAGTCCGTCCTTTACCTTTCCGTTAAGCCTAAGAATCCCATTATGCTTTCAAATACATTCTTTTGAAGATGCATCCCATCGATGGCATGACGCACCGTCAAATCTTCCCGCATGGCAAGTACTTAAAAAATATAGACATCTTCTTGAAAGGCACATCAATGTTTTCTCGTAGTTTCGACCTCCTTCCTTCCCCCTTTTGAATTATCACCTTTTGATTTCTTACCAAGTTTAAACTTGACCTTCCGACACATTTCAAATACGGTTCTACGGTGGCCGGTTGTGGGGCAAAAGAGTACTTCTCAATCTTTCCATCGAAATAGTCCGCCATCTTACGGTACTTGTGAGTCCTTAGTATCCGGCGTCCGTGCCCCATATACACCGTTTCTTCGAGATCCTTTCGGTACACGGATATTGTACCATTCAAACAAACTACACAACCTCGTTTTTCCTTTTTTCCGACCGGTCAAAGAAAATAGGGCAGGGCAATCATTAATGGTAACAAAGATAATTGCCTTAAGTGTGAATGTCTCCCTTCGTACTCATCCCACATCTCAACCCCATGTTTCCAAAACTTCTCCATTTCTTCCATGAATGGCTCCGTGAAGACATCTATATCAATACCAGGTTGCTTCGGTCCTTGGATTAGAATGGTAAGCAAAAGGAACTTTCTCTTGTGACATAGCCGGGGGGGTTGTATATGGTCATCAACACCGGCCATGTCTTGTGCGTCTTTGCTTCTTTCACCAAATGGATTCATACCATCCGTACTTGACGCGAACCTTATATTTCTTTTTTGTTCTCTAAACTCTTTGTGCTTGGAATCAAAGGTCCTCCACCGCCGAGCATCGAAGGATGTCGAAGCTTCCCATCGACTTCTTTGGGCGATCCGTGTGCCAAGTCATTAGTTCGGCGGTCTTTGGGTTTGAGAACAATCACTTTAGATGATCCTCCACCGGCAAGTACCACATCACCAATGCGGGGACTTTACGTTGAGTAGCGAGTGTCGGTACCAATACTATACTCCTCCTCACCTTGAGAAATTACACTTTTCTTTCCACCAACCTTCCTCTTCGTGCCTTTAAATGCAATGACCCGTTCCACAAAGAAAATCGGCATTACTTTTGTAACGATTAGCATCGCAATTTGGACACTTCTCTAGTTCCGCATAGTCATCGCGGTACAATATGCAATGGTTCCTACATGCGTGTATTCTTTGCACTCGCATCTTCAATGGGTTGATAATCTTCTTTGCTTTATATGTGTTTCTTGGGACCAAGTTAGGCTTCGGCCGCCGCAACCCTAGCCGCCGCCACAAGCCGCCGCCGCAAGCAGCCGCAACCGACCCTCCCCCCCGCCACCGCCGCTCGTGCATGAGCTTCGCCCGCGTGCCGCCGCGCCTCGCCCGCCGCCGTCGGCAAACCGTCGACCCACTTTTCAACCTCCGGTTCCTCGACCGACGTCGAGCAGGTTCACCGTCGTCGCATGGCGAGCAGCTCGGTCGCGCCGAACCTTAGCCAATTCGTGCCTCTCCCCCTCGCGATCCGCCCGTCGTGTCGGCTCCAGTTAATTTGGTACAAGACCAATTCAAATACCATCATCTACAAGTGCCCGAACAACCACGTGGTTTGTTTTTCATCTAATGCCCTAATTCATTTGATTAGTACCGATTTGGTTGATCTAATAGTAGTGATTATTAGTTGATATAATATTAGTAGTATTTGTTGATTATTATTGATTTGGTTGATATAATATTAGTAGATTTGTTGATTATTATTGATTCGGTAGATATAGAATTATCCACAATTATTGATTATTAATGATTTGGTTGATATAATTTTATGTCTATAGAATTATCAAATTTATTGATGGAAGTCACATTGTTGTTTATTCTTTTAGGGGGACCCTAATTCATGTCAGGAAGTTTATTTTGAAAATCAATACATAAACCATTTGAAAAATTTTCACCATCATTTGCTACCGCAAAACTATCGATCGTTCAATCAGCTTTAGTTGGTGCAACGCCGGCACCAAGAGCGGCACAACCGTCTAGTGTTGTGTATCCGCCGGCGGTGTGTAGGAGCCACCACTAGCAAATTCGAATTTCGGAACAATGGAATCGGATGAAGTGTGTCATTTCGATCCGAAGGTGGGGATGAGTGATTTGAAGATAGCGAGTAATGAAACGAGGCTTGAACTTGCGGACCATAGAGGGCAACTTATTGACATTATGGCGGAAATTGGCTATCGGAAGAAGCGCAACAAAAATCAAGGATTCGCATGCAAGGCACCATCATCATTGTTGTGGTCTTGATAATAGGTTTAGTGCTTGGTAGCTATATCACAAATGGACCGTCAAAGAAATTTGAGTGAGGCAAAGTTGTGTTGATTTGTGAGAGGCCCCTAATGTAGTGTACTTTAATTTGTGTTGGTTTTAAGTGTGCTTCGAAACATTTGTCATCATGCATGTTGTTTGTATGAAATAAATCTTTCTAAGGTGTTGTTTGTGTTGATATTTCAGTTTGAATTTTACTTGTTGTTGCTTGTCCATGCATGTTGAAATATTGGTGACTTGTATCAATTTCAAACTATTTTCGGCTTCACCGTGTTGGCGGTGCATATGAAACCCGCCGGTAGTAAAGATCCCCGTCGGCGGTCGATATAAGCCACCCGCCGGCGGAAATGGGACCATTTGTGTCGGCGGTTGGCTTATGTAGGCCGCCCCCACTAAACCTTCTATGTTGGCGGTCGACATAACTCGTCCGCCGGCATAAATAGTACCATTTGTCTTTGCCGGCGGGTGGGTTATGTCGCCCGCCACAGCGGTGATGCTTCAATGCCGGCGGTTGTCGTCCCGGCGCCCCCGCGTCCCACTTTGCTAGCGGTTCATAGTTGCACCCGCCAAAGACGCTAATTTGCTAGTGCCAGGACAAATCGTTTCCGGCCTAGTGATAAATGCAAATTTTCTCCAAAACTTAACATGACACTAGATATGTTGTGTATTACTTATAAAACAGCTTGTTGTGGTCAAACTCAAATTTAAATTTATCTAATGTACCAAACCTAGTGACATTAGTTCAAATTCTCTGAAATTTCTCGTGAGATGTTCCGGTTTCTAAACAACGTTCGTGTCAAAGTGCTCAAAATGTTGTCAACTTTTTACCACAACCTCGACATAATATATAATGAGCGCTCGACAAAATTCGTGATTTTCAAACTTCATTTGAATTTTATACAATTTTAAAACCTTTCTGCGACACGATCTTCATCATGATCAAAGAACAAAATGTTTAACATTTAGTTTCGTTTCGTGTACATGGTTTTAGAGATGTATCATGAATATGAATATCATTTTTTCAACAACTTTACTCTATGATTTCATGCACTTGTAGTTCATATCGCACGTATTCGAAAAAATCACCTAGAATGAAGTAAAATTTTTAAATATAGCAAACAGAGCTAAAATGATGTCAAATTTGAACATATCCTTTGTATAAGTGCATGTTGATGATAAAAAAATTGAAGGTGAATAAATGATTTTTTTAAAATTTCTTCACCGAGAGCAAAGAAAATACTCTCGGCGAAGAATTTCTTCGCCGAGAGCCAGTCGGCTGACTCTCGGCGAAGAATTCTTCGCCAAGAGTTTTTTTGGCTCTTGGCGAAGAAATTGTTCACCGAGAGTTTTGTTCTTCGCCGAGAATAATTCTTTTTACTCTCGCCAAAGAGATCTTCGTCGGGAGCACGAGATTAAGCTCTCGCCGAAGAATATTGCTTTCGGCGAAGCCTCGGTTTCCCGTAGTGAAATAACCGTATCAATGAACATGGAATGTTTTTTTCTTTTGTGTGTAATGAATATGGAATATTTACGACTTGTTGTAATTGTACTAGTATTGTACCGAATGTCTACGACTACACAACCCGCATCGACCATATATATTACGCCGTCACCGTTCCATTATTGTTCCCATCACCGTTCCATTATGGACGACGAGGAGGCAATCAAGGTCAAGCAAGAAGCCGCGGGGCGACGCCGGCTCGGGTCTGACCGCGTTCGCGCTCCGCACGGCGAAGCATCTCGCCGCCGCCGACGATGGAGGCAATAAGAACCTCGTGTTCTCGCCGGTGTCCATCTACGCCGCGCTGGCTCTGGTGGCTGCCGGGGCGCGCGAGGCCACCCTTGACGAGCTCCTCGCCGTTCTCGGCGCGCGTTCCCTCGACGAGCTCGCCGAGTTCGTCCGCGACGTGGCGGCGCGCGCCCTCGCCGATCTGTCCGGGTCCGGCGGCGGCCCGCTCGTCGCCTTCGCGTGCGGCGTGTGGCACGACGAGAAGGTGAAGCTGAAGCCGGACTACTGCGCCGCCGCCGTCGAGGTCTACAACGCCGAGACGCGCGCTGTAGATTTCAGGAAGAAGGTCAGCTCGCACGCAGCCTCCGATATGATCGATGGATTAATCGGATCTGATTTCTGATCTGCCTCTACAATTAAATTCTTTGATGCAGGAAGAGGAGGCGAGGGAGGAGATCAACAGCTGGGTCTCGGACGCCACGAAGGTTCTGATCACCTCAATCCTGCCCCCGGCTCGGTGCACTCTTTGACGCGCCTCATGATCGCCAACACCATCTACTTTAAGGGCATGTGGGCCCTCCCCTTCTCCAGAAAGCGAGCGGACCAAGACCAGGAAGTTCTGGCGGCTCGACGGCAGCCACGTCAGCGCGCCGTTCATGACCAGCCGGAAGTACCAGCCCGTCAAGAAAGGCGACGGGTTCAAGGTGCTCAAGCTGCCGTACGACCCTTACGTAATACCCAGATGGGACTACAGGGGCCACATCACCGAGCCAGACGGCACTCAGCCCCAGTTTTCGATGTGCATCTTCCTCCCGGACGACGTCGACGGCCTGCCAGGCCTCGTCGACCGGATGGCCGCCGCCGGCCCAAGGTCCCTGTGGAAGGACCTGCCGGACACGCGTGTCGAGGTCGGCGAGTTCTGGCTGCCTAGGTTCAAGCTCTCCTTCTCCGGCGAGATGAACGACGTGCTCAAGGCGATGGGGGTTAAGGCCGCCTTCGAGGAGGATAAGGTCAACCTGTTCGGCATGCTGGACGGAGTCGAGCTGGTGGTGGAGCAGGTCTTCCACAAGGCCGTCGTCGAGGTGAACGAGGAGGGCACGGAGGCGGCCGCCTCTTCCGCTGTCTCTTCGAGGAAGTTGCAGTGTGCCAGGTTCAGGCGCAAGGTCGATTTCGTTGCCAACCATCCCTTTGCGTTCTTTGTGGCAGAGGAGACATCCCGGGCGGTTGTCTTCATGGGGCACGTCCTCGACCCCACAGCAGCAGCATCAGATTAAGCTAGCAATCAGCATGATCAATTATTTACCTTATTTATGATATTTAGTTAAACATATAGTTTTGGTTTTCTTTTCAAGTTAAAATAGTGAAGTGATCTTTCTTTTCATCCGGGAGATAGCTAAGTGTAGCAGTACGACGCCCATGTTTGGTGACATGTTTGGCCTGAATAAGTTTTTAGGTGTGTCACTGGCTAGGGGAAAGAACTCTTTATGCCACCAACTATATCCGTGCCTTGCAATGGGAAAAAAGTATTCCCGACATGTCATTTGCAAGCATATTCGATATTTTAATTTGATGCTAGATCTTGTAGCTGTTGCTAGCGGAGCTCGCTGCCACACCCCTCGCCCCTCATCCTATTGCTGCCTGCGCATGATGCTTTTGCTCTGGCGCCATCACCGACGTGCGGCGTCCATGTAGCCCCTTCTAGGCCTAGTCTCTTGTGGCAAAATGAGCCACCTAGCTTTCTTTTTCCAATAAAACTGAAGTGATTCTAAATTTGTAACCCATAAATTAACGAAAGCTACCCCCCCCCCCCCCCAAAGTGCACCATGGAGCCTTACTATTAGTGATCGATCAGGGGGGTCGAGCTCTGAATATCCGTGACTTTCCTCTTTTTGAAAGAATTTGTTTTCAAAATTTTCTATTTTGCAGACAAACATATCATGGCACCCTTTCAGCACAAAATTTCAAATACCGCTTTTGCACATAACCTTTTATGTCTACCTGTTACTTGGGTAATTCTTTTAATTACCAATCATTACCCAGGCAATCGGGTTTGCAGCAACACCTATTTTTCACCCAGAAAAAATTCAGGCGCTAGCAGAAGGTCAATCACCTGAATTTGAAGACCATTGGATTTCCATCTGATGCTGGAAAATAATTCGTATCTGCAACTATACAAACCATTATGATGACCATTAGTTCTCAACAGAACTACAAGTAAACATCATCAGTAAAAATTCGGTGATAAATAAAATTTAGTGCTGCATTTTTTCAGAGATAAAATATGATAGATGTATCTTAACAAAACTTCAATGACAACACAAATTACTGAGAACTACAACGATGAAGGCACCATTACTGCAATACTTAAAGGGGTACTTTAAAGTGGTTCATAAAAGTCCAACAATACTTAAGGTTGTTTATAAACCATCATTCCATACTGTAGAAAGATACATCTTGCTATTTTGCATATTAACAAAACAAAATAAACTAATTACATATTGTCTAGAGTTCAAGATATAGATTCAGAGAATAGACATCATATATATACATATTATAGTAGATAATAGAATGGCGGCTTCAACTGAACATATATGGATGCTGCCTGATTTGATCTTGATTAGACACGTTCAGACCCACTTGAAAACCCGTGTATTGAATCAACAACAACCATAGACAGCGGTAGATTGTTGTGGCCAACCAAGCTCTCCAAAGCATGCAGCCTGTTCGTTTGACTTATCGACCACCGGCAAAGCAAGTACTTTTCTCTCGTAACAAACCAGCCACCAAAGAACCAGCCAACAAGACTCTTCTCTCGTAACAAACCAGCACCAGCCATCAACCACCACCAACCGAACAGGCCGATGGATTGTAGTCATCCATCTGTTGTTTTTGTTGCCGTTTATGGCAGATCAGGCAAGAACTAGACAATCCTGATGACCATCTTTGACACCCAGGTAGCAAATGTTGTCATGTTTGATTGGAACTCCTAGCAAAAATGGTTCTGCAAATGGAAAATGCGAAAATTATTAGAATAAGGATTGTGTCAAACATAACAAAGTGAAAAACAATAGCAAAGGAGGACGCTTGAAGAGCAAACAAAACAGTAGAGCATAGTTAAACATATATAAAAAAGGCTAAGAGCTAGTAAAATGAACAACTACACAAATATTTTGCTATAGTTACCCAAACTACAAATGTTTTTTAGTGGAAACCCCTCAGATGAAAACTAAAGAATTAAAAAAATATATTCATATATAAAATTACAAAACATATTAATTAGATTTACAGTAAGTTGTGTACTGTAACTTGGTTACTAATTAAATGTAAAAATGATCAAGTATACCAAATTAGGTTGAATTATGAAACGGATGGGAAAGCATAACAATTATTTATCATATAATGCCTACATTTAAAAACAATCAATCCCTTGGGATGCGGTGAGTAAGACTTAACAGATTGGGCATGAACATCCGGAGTGTTCCGATTGGCCACATCGGGGAAATGAAAGACCGCCCCCCCTTTCTCGCGCTCCCCGCGTTTCACGGCCTACGTGTCGAGCGCCGCCGCCTCCGAGCGAGCGGCGGCGAGCGCGCGGCACGCGGGATGGCGCCCGAGGCCGTGCGGCGCCGCCGGCATGTGGGCCGTGCGTTAGGGCGGGACCCGCCGCGTCGCCGCCCGCCTCGCCTTCGACGGCGATCCGGTGTTGTCGTGTCCTTGCAGGAGGCGCGGTGGGCCGCGTGGTTGGGGTGGGAGTGGGATGCAAGCGCTGCGAGGCCCTCCCCCGGCTATGGGTCGGGGCACGCCGGGCCGTGGCCCCGCTTGCCACGGTGCGGGCGGAGAGGCTCCACGGGTGGGTGGCCGTGCGAGGGCGGCGTTGGAGCGCGTGCCGCCCGGCGCCCCGCCTCTTCGATCCGCCTACTCCCCACGTCGCGGCGCGTGCCGGGGGTACGGGGGCTCCCGCGCCCGTTCGGCGCTCCCCGCGCCGCCCGGCGTCGCCGAGAGGTGGCCCAACCGCCGAGCCGGCCCCCGCCCCGGCGGTCGCCGCGGATTGTGCGCGCGGAGCGGGGAAGGGCTACGGCGCTCCATGCCGGGGTCGCCGCGCCCGTGTAGCCGTGCGGCCTCCTCCATCCCGGCCCCCCATCGGGCCGGCGATGTGCGGATGCGGGACGCCGTGTCATTCCGTCCGCCCGGCCCCCGTCGGAGCGCCCCCCACGACGCCTCGTGGCATGGGAGCATTTGGGGAGTGCGGTTGGGGCGCGGCCTTCCAAGCTTCGATGCGCGCGGCCGCCCGACGGCATCGCGGATAAGTTCCCCATCACCCCGTATCCTTTTCCCCGCTTTCTTCTTCCTCTCGACCCGTATAGGAAACCTAGCATCTCCTTCTCCATCTTCCTTCCTCCCCGTTGCTCCGAGGTGTCAATAATGGCGTGCGGATCCGGTACCTCATGCTATTTGGCCGCTCCTCACACTGCTGATTTGGATTCCGTTGCGCATTTACCTGATCCCCGCCAATTTACTCTTCTATTCCAGGTGCAGAGGTGACCTAGACTTTGGACTGATCTGCCGGTTCCTGCTTTTGCTGATCAGCGGCGACAGAAAGGTACGTAGCTACCCGCTGTGCTTAGCGTCTCCTGTTTACTGGCTCATGTTCTATGATATCGTGTCCCTGCATCTGCTTGCTGTATTTATGGATCATGTGTTTTGTCATGCTTGCTCTGGTGTTTGCTGCCACATATATGCAATATGATGTGTATAGATTGGTTTGAGAAACATAACCATCTTGAGCATGTGTGCTGTCATGCTTCTGGAGACATTTGTTGAACCAAGCTGTGTGATTATTGTGCCTGTCATGTCCTTTCGGTTTTTTTTTCCCATTCTTGCGTAGGTGATCATTTCTCCTAGCCGCCTATCTTGCTTCTTGGATTGGGTGATTGGGTCCATAGGTTCTCGCAGTAAGTTTTGGCCCTTCGTAGTTTTTTCCTCATGAGTCCTAAAAGCGACTAGCTAATGACAGGCAATAAGCAAAGAGAGCTACATATAATTTATTTTGCACTACTGTCAGGGTGACTAAAACTTGGCAAACAGTCATACTAAAGTAGTCAGGTTTAATGTACGCTAACCTGGTGATGATTATCGAGAACCTCTGGAGCATTTCTGAATTCAACACACCAACACACTTTTTACAATCTTTTTTAAAACTAACTTACATTCAACATCCTACATGCTTTTAACAGAAGTATCCTGCGTTCTCTCTGGTGACGGTGACACTTATGTCCACTATTAATGAAATGTACTCATAGCTTTGGGGATGAAAGGAAATAAAGCTTATGACTGTTGTAATTAATTATAGTCCTCAAGTGTACTTGCAGTGCCTTTTCATTTTCTTGGCTTAATTTTTTCTAGGTACCGTATAGGCATGAAGAGATGCCATAAGAGCAACTCCAAGAGCCTCTCTAAAAATCACTAGTTCAAATCCTGATTTGGCTAGTATGTAAAATGAAATAGCTAGCAAAAAGTTGATGAAATCCAAGAAACTAGCTAAAATCAACTATCCATATGCTCCACCACTAGTGGGTCCCGTCTGCCATACTCATGTATGAGGGGATAGCTAGCGGAATTGGCTAGCCAAAGATGGCTAGCGAAGCCCCCGGTTTAGCTAACGGAGGATAGAGAGGGCAGGTTTAGCTAGTCTGTTGGATTGAGTTTTTGAACAAATTTTCCATTTTTTAGCTAGTTAAGCCAAGATAGCTAGTCTCTTGGAGTTGCTCTAAGAGGTGCTCATAAAATAAAAAAGTGTTACAGATACACTATGTTTGTTTCTGAGTAAGAGTCATTCATGTGTGCATCTTGGCGTTTAGCAGTAAATATATATGTTGACAGATCGACTATATTTATTTTGTGAAGTTTGTGTCTACAAATTGTTTTCTTCTTTCCCCATATATTAGCTTTGTAAATGTACTTTTGTGCATCATTGTTCAATTGGGTTAGCATTCAGATATAAATAGCCTTTTGTTGTGCTTATAGGCTATGGTGTCGGCAACCTGAGCCCAGGAAGGGAGACAAATAGATTAGTGTGTTTTCTCACTAAAGTTTTGACTATACTACATGAAAAATGGATTTTTTTTGTGTGTGATTAGAACCATTGTGCCTTCGATCTTGATATATGTTTGTCTCTTCATTGATTTTTGTGTTGCGGATGCTCACTCTTGTGTGACACGTAAGCTTGATTGCCTCCATACTCTGAGTGAACTCAATATCTCAGATGCCACAAAAGCACTGATTTCCTTTTGATGCGTCTAAAATGGAAAATGCAAACCTCTATTAGGATGGGGAAATTTTGCTTCTATGCTTTATGTAGCTGCCTTTTTCATCAATGTGTTCTTCTTTCCTAATTGGTATGAATGCCTCTATATGGCTTGTAAGTTGCTGGCACCTGCCATAGCCATCAGGGCCTCTTTCTATACTATCCTAGGGCCTCTTCTCATGCTGAAAATTATTCGCTTGTGCCTCAATACTCTGGTGTTTTGTAGGCGCTGCAATTTTCAGTTTTGATGTCGAGTCCTTCTGAGAGAATCGAACGATGTCGTGAAAAGAGAAGTATAAGACATCTACGCAGCCAAGCTATCTTTCCTAGCACCAATGAGTGCCCGCCGCATGATAAAGAAGCAAGTTGTCACTCTTATAGCTTTGAATCCACGTGGTTTCCTTCCAGATGATATCACGAAGCTCCTAGAGAAGGTCTACATCTGGAATGTCAGCTTCACAGAAAACTCGAAAGATTCCATCGAAGAATGTTTTCAGGTCAATGCTCTTATTGGAGAAGTAAATGAAGAGAATGCTCTTCCAACGACACCAACAGGATCGCAATCGTCATCTCTTATGCTCTCTCAAGGTGCTGGTAGCAGTATGCAAAGCACTCCTCAAAAAAGCGCTGCCCTGCCTTTGACTTTACTGCCTGGTGCTACAGAAACTAGCCATGCTTTGAGTGCCACACCATCTAAGAGAACTCGAGCATCGCCGGACAAACGCCAGATACACCAGAGAGTGGTGGAGACACTTCTCAGAATGAGGTAGCCTGTAACTCTTAATCTATATATTCATTTTTCAAGATATTAAGCATTTTAGAATATTAGATTCCTTTTGGATTTCTAATATCATTTGTCTACTGATTCTTTTATATGCTACACTTTGCATCAGATTGTTGGTGGTCAGCATAGTGTAGCTGCGTCTGATGCTTCTGCAACCAAAACTCAGAAGAGCATTGCCAAGAAAAGGTTAGTCTCATGAATAGATAGTTTTGAGTCTTTCCTTGCACAACCAGCACCATTTCTATAGGACTTAGTAAGTTGCTTATAGGTCTCGCACATCACTTACCAAGAAAACTGCGAAGAAGTTGTTCAACAATCAGGATGCTCCTGCAAATGAAGATGATGAAACATGTGCCGATGTGGCTTCGAGCCAAGGTATCGCCTTGCACCACTACAAACCATGCAAAGTGGCTCGAATTACCCTACAAAATTAGTTGTTGTTTCGGAGATATGTGCTTCTTCTATAAGCCGATGCATCCATTTTTATTTTCGAAAACCAAGTTCATCCATTTCTTTCCAGCCGATGACTATCAGCAATTTAATTCACCTCAAATACCATCTTGAGTCGTAGTTTTTGTTGATATCCAAGTTCATCTAGGCAAATATTTTACATCCGATCATATTTTGTGCGTACAAAGTGAGTGAGCTAAGCGCTTTCTTTGCCATCTCGCTTATTTTACATACCGATAGCGAGTGGTAGTTTGAATTGTTGTGGGTCTATTTGTGCTATTGCCGATGACTACCAAATGCGCTTGTCTTTGTTATTTTCTATTCATTTAGTTTTCTAATATCATTATTGTATTGGTTTCTTTACGGATCCAACGAAGATATGTAGATATTCATGGCAAGAAAGAGGATGCCCTTCTTTTTGTCTACCAACTTGCAAGATATGTAGATGTTCGGGGCAAGAAAAAGGATGCCCTCCTTTTCTCTACCGGTTGCGACTGTCACTCGCTCCTCACACATGTTCGATCGCTAAAGCATTGTGTCAAACTAGATCTATTTTGGTACTTTCATTGCTGCAAACTCGTGACCTCTTCTATTTGATATTGTGAACTTCCTTGGTGCTTAGATTACTTATTCGCATTAGTATTCCAAGCTTCTTAAACGTCTAGTAGCCGGGAATCCTAATCGTCCGGTAGCCGGAAATCCTAATCGTGATCCGTAATATATTGGCGTAACCCTATAGGTTGCAATGGTCGAAATTTGTAATATATGGCTAGGCGAGATACCTTATGGGCTGCACGGCCGCTTGATCACCAGCATTGATCCATATTGTTTAATGAATTCAGTGGGACAAATGATGTGTTAGTGAACTTTCGATGTTGATTTTCTTTTGGTTCTATTAATTTAGATCCAGGTAGATTGCACTTCCGATAGGGCGTGCAACGCACGCCGGATTGTTCTAGTCACATGAATAGACAAAGGATGCAAATCCCATGTTCCAACATCAACTAGCACATGAATAACCATCGACCGTAATCAAGCGATAGAGATTAAACTGCAATTCTAATCCAAACATATGCACTACATGAGAAATGATCAATGAAAATGAAGTGACTACGTTCATAGATGATTCAAAACTTACGGTAAATATGCATAAGACAATATGCAAATGTGACTTGACAAAGAAAATTACATCAAGATTATATAAGCAACTTCATATTTCCCTTATCACTTAAAACCAACAAGGAACATATTGTGATAACACGTTATGTTACTCAAATATTGATCAAAATGAATGAGACAACATTTGTAAGCCAACCCCGAAAAGCTAATCGAGGCATCGACGAGGGCCCGGATTAGGGGCCCCCTTTGACGGCAAGATATCCCACTTGAAAACAACAAAACCATCATCTACAAGGTGAAGACTTCGTCAACCGGCGAGCAGCTTGAGGATGACCGTACCCTTGTTGATTACAACATCCGTAAGGAGAACACTCTCCATCCGGCACCGCATCTCGGGGAAGGCATGCGGATCTTCGTCAAGACCCCGCACCGCAAGGCACCCAATCTTCACTTGGGTGGCAGCCTCTCCGACAAGTTTCCGCCTCGCACGACAAGTCTCCGCCTCACACGACAAGTCCCCGCCTCGCACGACAAGTTTCCGCCTCGCACGACAAGTCTTCACCTCGCACGACAAGTCCGGCCCCGACTAGCGCGTGGGCCCGGACACACGGCTCGGGTGAGACCACCGACGCGTGCGGGGAAGCGAATCTCCACGTCACGCGGGGACGACACCGGCGGCCATGCAGGCGACCTGCCCTGGCAGGAGCCTTAATGCGAGCCTGACCAGCCGCACAACCATCACATCACCATCAACTTCCACTCCGCCACATGCAAAGCTCAGCCCGAGGCACTCGAGCACCCTCTAAGACGCGCACAATACTAGACTTAGGCTCACGCGTGGCAAGTCAAGCAAGTACTTGGGCGTACTAAGGCAAGACCAAACTACTCGGGTAGAAGGCCAAGTGTCCCCGAGTGAACACCGACCCGGCCACGCGGCGGCTTCCCCGACAAGACATCAAGGCCAAGCTTCAATGCGGCTTGACGGAGGACGACATACGACGAGACGTACCCGGCTTGTCGAGCACCGTAGCTCCTTTTTTCCTTCCCTTCGTGCCCCTCCCCTTGTGACTATAAAAGGGAGAGGAGGGCAAACATTATAAGGGTGAGACCCGTGTAGGATCGTACACCATCTCCCGGGACCCGGGAACGAACTCCCCTCTCCCGACCAGCTTGTAAACCCTACTACGAGCACACTTGGCTCGGGAACACGGCGGCCACGCACCGGACGTATGGTATTACTCCTCGGAGGCCCGAACCAAGATAAACCCTATTGTCTCCCCGAGCTAACCATCCGAGCCCGATGCACGATCGATAGAAGTTTATTGCCGGCGGTAGCGAACCCCGACAGGCATCAACCGAGCAATTCAATGATAAGACCACAAATCAAATGATTAGAGAATTAGAGGTTATATGCATTAGAAATATAAATAGAATTGTCAATATCATTACTCCAAAACATATAAGGTATAATAAAACATTTACACATTACGTATAAATGACGATGTCGCAATAACCGTAATTATGGGTTCAAGATGTTGTATATATAACTATACATGACCGAAAAATAGTAAAGGGATCAAACATGCAAATTTATAACCGAACGACACACGATTATACCATCATGTGAGTCCCCGTATGAATGGAATCTAAATTCAAAAGGCAAGGTTTTCATAATCTTCCCAAGTCATATCTTAAGATAAATTTTGTAGTCTAACAAAAAATACTTGTAGTATATGAATAATCAATTACACGTAGATAGGAGAAATCATAATAATTTTATCCTTGTAAAGGAGTGCGATTGAATTGTATATGAATCATGCATATTTAGTTGATGCAAATAATCACCATACTTGCGGTTGCACGAACAAGAAGACCTTGCAGGAATTAGTTCGGGGCATAAGTAACATAAACACAATAAAACAGGAGTATACGGTGTGTCCGACTAACGGTGTAGTATGTTTTCTAACAAAATTTACAAAATCAAAGGCTAGTAAGCTTTCAAATTTCAAAACTAAGTATCCATTAATAAGAAATGAACTACCAACACCAATATAGTGAACAAATACACCTTATATGCACACATAATCACCAATTACACATGTAAATATAATAATTGACAGTAATGTTGTTTATGTAAATAAAATACAACTGAAGTGTAAATGAATTTAGCCTTTGTTTTGTCGATCGATGTTGGCACCACATTTTCAATTAGAGGTGAGGTCATATCAACAAATACAAACCTACAAGGATAAGCTTATGGAAAATATATACATATGAAAACACTAATCTAAATAGTAAGGAGAAATGAACATGATTAATGGTAACTCGTGATATGAAATAGTAGAAGAAAATCAAACAAGAGTATTGTAGATGTAAACCATGAGTATTATACACTACAAACAAAAGTCTAAAGTCTAAACCAGGAGTAGAAAAATCATTCGGGGGAGGAGTGTTAGTACTCTTAAAACAAGTAAAAGACACTACCGATAGATTTACATGTCCGATAAAAAAAGCAACACATCCTTTGATTTGCACAAATGTAACCAAGAATCGGTAGTATAGCACGTAATTACACATGGGGAACCCAGCTATACGAATCCATTCATTAAACAAACAACCGTGATGCCTAATTAGAAGATGAAGTGAGAAAACAAATGCTGATCAATGGCAACTACAAAATGGGGCAAATAACATAGATTATATTGCTAAATTTTCCATCTAATTGCTTGAAAAATTGGAAGTATTGCAGCATGTGTTGATTGTCTCCCCGCAATTGAGGGAAAGCCATATAAACTAAAAATGATGCTACAATCGAAATGACTAAGTTGCTCAAGGAACATCATAACATAGGTTCTGGAGTTGACTCTATCAAAATTACATTTGGACAACATATAAAATAAAAAAGATAAAAAACATTCAAACACTAAATTGAAACAAAGATGTAAGAACAAAATAAAAAAGGATAACAACTAATCAAATATTTTCTATAGTCACTCGTATAACAACTTTTTAACATTGGAAACCCCTCAAATGCATTAACAAATTTCAGAAATAAGAAAAATGACAACCTCTCTTTTACATGACAAACTTATAGAATTTACAAATGGTGGTGGTGATGTAAATTGAAGCTATTGTGATGCAAATATTGGGTGACTCGCATTGCGCTAGGAACATCATAGCATAGATTCCGTAATGGACTCTATGAAATTTAGATTTGGATAACATATAAAATAAAAAAATTAAGAAACATTCAAACAATAAACTAAAACAAAGATGTAAGAATAGAATAAGAAAAGGGAACAACTTATCAAATATTTTCTATAGTTAGCCACGATTCTTTTAAACGGTGTAAACCCCTCTCCTCTCTCTCCCCCCCCCCCCCCCCCCTCTCTCTCTCTCTCTCTCTCTCTCTCTCTCTCTCTCTCTCTCTCTCTCTCTCTCTCTCTCTCTCTCCCCCCCCCCCCCCCCCCCCCCCCCCCCCCCCCCCCCCCCCCCCCCCCCCCCCCCCCCCCCCCCCCCCCCCCCCCCCCCCCCCCCCCCCCCCCCCCCCCCGTTGGGGGGTATCCGAAAATCCGGATAAGATCCCCGAACACGTGAGAGAGAGAAAGCAAGAAACTCGTTCAAACATAGTGATGACGCGAGAGGAGACTAAAAATCTCCCACAGAATGCTCAAGCTTCCAAAGTTGTGAATCCATTTACACGTGCCCTCGCGCCCCCTTTTATAGGGAGACGAAGGGACTTTTACATTCCGAAAACACCCTTGAGCTCAACGAATATTCCTAATGTGAATACGTACATGAATGTCTTTTTCATCTCATACATTTACAAGCCCGACACTAGTTCACACTCTAAACCCGGACTTTCTGGGACGACAACTCTGACTTTGCTTCTCACTAGTTCGTGAATTTCCCCGTTCGTGACTTCCAAACCAGACTTCCGACAGATTCCCGAATTTCCCGTCTCCTGAAGTTCGTGACTTCGCCGGTTCGAGATTCCTGAAAATCGCGTGTTCGCGACTCTGAGGCTTCGCAGGTTCAAGATTCTAGAAAATTGCATGTTCGCGACTCCGAGGCTTCGCAGGTTCAAGATTCCTGAAAATCGCAAATGCTCTGCCCCTGAAAAACATATCTTAGGAACTTCGTTAGACTCGACGTTTCGAGGGTGACAGGTTTTCCTGAATTCCCCAACATTAGCCCCTCTGGGAAGCGGGTTGACTCCGACGATCCGATTCCACGAAAATCTCAGAATCTCAGTAAAAACTGTCACCATCGGAACATCGGAGGGGACACGCGTCACCCGTAAATCTCGCAACGGTCGACTCGAGGCGTGTTCGTGGAACTACCCCCTCCCCCCTCGCCCCTATAAATAGAGGGCCGCTGCTGTTAAAAAATTTCACCGCCCTCAGGCTTTCCTCCGAACTTTGGCTTTCACCTTCGCGAGAAAAGTGGTTCGCGATTTAGAGTTCGCGGCTTCGTACTTCCTCTAAGTTTTCTAAGGTATTACCCTCTTTGTCTTTTTACTCCTGTTTCTGCTTTCCGTCGTACCGGCGTTCTTTGTTTTGCAAATTTTATTCACGAACATCGTATTTACTTTCTCTTGTGTTACTATTAAATAGGTGGCTCGAGTCAAAAGCACTGCCAGACCTATGACGACCGAAGAGCTCGCTGCAGCTGGCCTTTCTGCCGAACCAGTTGTTCAGAATCCTGAGGGTGCTCAACCTCCCGAAGAGGAGGGATCGCCTGCTGCCAGCGATTCCAGGAGTCAAGAGGATGGTGAGGTTAGGACAGATGACGAAGGCGTCGGGGATGTGGACGCCGACGTCAGAGACTTGGTCAGAACAAGGCTAGCAAAACCACTGCCTCCTTCTCTTGTTTTTGGAGAGTCGAAGATTACTGCAAACATGATCAGAGAATACGAAGCAGCTGGCTTCTTCCCCTCAGGCACTGGGCGAGCTCCACTGGATGAACAGATCCCTGTTCCAGAAGACGGAGAGGTTGTTGTATTTCGGGACTTCTTCACTTGTGGCCTCAGGTTTCCTTGCGATCCAATTCTCCCCGCGATCTTGGATGCCTTTTCGGTGAAGATTCATCAGCTCTCACCAACGTCTTTCCTGGAGGTGTCCAAGTTTATTTGATATTGAAGACCTTCGGATGTAACCTCAGCATCGACGCTTTCGCCAGATTTTTTGAGCTGGTCATTGTTCCCGATGTCATCAAAGTCGACGATGGGCAATTTTACAAGCTCAGCATGCATGCTGCACTTTCAACACCCAACGACAGAATACCCGAAAGGAGATTACGAGAATTCAGATCGCTCCCTGCTGCAAGACCAATCTGACCGATGATTGGAACTCGTACTGGTTCTATGTGAAGGTTGACATGTCTGAGGTTCCTGGCTACGAAGGACCAGCTCACCCTCTGTCTTGCTCTATCAAAGCCCTGACTGCTGTGAATACTGCAGAATTCAACCATCATGCGGTGGGGATCCGAAATTGCGAAAGTGCTTTTCACCTCGCCAGTACTATACTTGGAGGCCGCGACATTGTCGAGGAATTCGTTGCTGCTGGGATTTGGCTGATCTCTTATGGCTGGGCCCCCAATGAGATCGTGTATTTCAACGTCAACTGGGCCACACAAGAAGTCCCTTTCCCGAAGTTCGGCATTAAACTGAGGGAAGGTCAAAGTGCCGATGCTTTCATGGTTGAGGTCGAGAAAAAAGTAACTCTTATGATTGGCGAATACACTATGAATGAGTACAAGGCGTACAAAGCTTTGGTGAAGCACAAAAGAAAGATAAATCGAGTGTTCTCCGAAGTTTGCGGTGATAAAGATTTTCCCACGTGACGCCCAGGCCGGAAGCTCAAGATTCCTGCAGTTGCTGTTGCCAGCTGCTCGGTCGCCCCTCTAAACGCACCGAGAAGAAGATCTTCGAAAAGCAGCCTGACGACTGCTGACGAGACTACATCCTCTGGTGTTCAGCCCTCAAACACTAAGTCTCTGGAGTCATCTAAACGCAAGCGCAGAACTTCCGAACAAGTTTCGGATGTTGAACTCCAAGCAGCCTCCAGTCTTGCTCAAATGAGTCGCAAAAAATCCAAGAAGGCTATCAAGAAAGTTATCTCTTCAGGTGTTCGGCGGGTTCCCTCCGCTTTTGACGACGTCTTCACGGAACCTGAGCGGAAAGGTTCCTTCTTTTGGTCCTTGTTGAGATTTGACTTTCGTGAACATTGCCCATCGGGTTCTGAGAGTGAGTTCGTGCATATTGACTCCTTTTCAGATGTTGCTCCCGAAGTCCGGAAGGAGGTCATTCCCGACGCCGCCGCTGAGCCTTCTGCTGCGCCCCGGAGTCGTCATTTCTCGGCCGCCAATCCGGTGGGAGAAGCATCTCGCCGAATTCATCAAGGAACTTGAGCTTACCATTCATAAAGATGAAGATCCTGTTGCCAACGTTCCCTCGGTTGAAGTTCGTGAATCTGTGCCTGAAGGTCAAGATCCTTCTCCCTCCGTTGCCGCCTTCAACAAGAGCTTTGGTACGTCACATCGCGGTGAATTGCTAAGCGTTGGCTGCGAACTGACTAAAAACAGAGACAACACCCCCCGAATTTTAACGCTTTGGGAATCTCCTGCACTTATTGATGAAACAGGGGAGGATGGTTCAGACGAATCGCTTGAGACGTTCGAAGGAATTGCCTGCGGCTCCGGAAGGGGGGCTGACTCTTCCCAGAAGAAAGCTTCCGCTTCTGTGGGTAAATCTTCTTCAAGTTCGGGGAAGAAGGTCGTCATAAAAAACTTCGACGGAGACAAGGTTCGTCCCTTTCTTCGATAACTCTTGACTCTTATCGTTTTACGATTTCTTGCTTATGACTTGACCTATGAAATTTTTCGCAGTTCAAAGATCTTCTACACTCGTATCCTCTCGTCCAAGCTTGCTAGGTATCAAGAAACTTATGCACTTAAGTCTTTATTGATTGGGGGAGTTGCTGCTGAGCGGCTTGTTGAGCAAGAAAAAGTTACCGCACAACTTTCTCAAGAATCTAAAGAACTCGAGCGCAATTTCGCTCTCGCTCAGTCTGCGAATCTTGACCTCGAGAAGAAAGTAGCCGAACTGGCGGAAGCCCTAAAACGTTGTCAGGACGAGAAGAAGGTTGATGAGGATGCTGCTGAAAATTCCCGAAAAGAGCTTGAGAGGCTTTGGAAGACTCATGACGATGATCTGCGAATGATCGAAAATCTTCGCAAAGACCACGACAAGTCCTTAAAGACTGCCGAAGATCTTCGCACCAACAATTCCGATTTGGCAAGTCTTTGAGCGTCAAGGACCGAAGAATTCAAGATCTTGAAAGGGTGCTGACAGAACAGAAGGAGGCTTCGAGAAAGAACGTTTCGATCTTTTGAACAAATTGAAGCTCTTATTTGGAGAGTACGAGAAATCTATGAAAGAGTTCGGCGTTCGTCCCGCACCGCTCCCCTGTTAACCTAGGATTTTCTCGAATTCATGGAGTGGGTCGAAGCCGAGTTCAAGGCGCTTCCCGAAGTTATTTCGGCGCTAATGATTTCGCAGCAGCCTTCTCGGTCGAAAGCATTCTGAAGCTCTTGCACGACTTCGACTACGCAGATCTCGTGAATTTTCGCGAAAAACTCGCAGTTCCCCAACGCCTTGAGCACCTCAATAATCCGACCAAACCAGGATGTGCAAGTTGTCAAACCCAGATTCGCGAGGGAATTCTGGCTTGCTAGCGGGAAGGAGGCTGTCAAGAGCATCGCGCGCGCAAAGCTTGCCCAGGTTAGTTTTTGGACGATTTCGTCGCCACTTCTAGTTCGAGAAATTTTTGTCCCTTGATTTTTCTTACATCTGTTTCTTTACCTCTCTTAGCTGATCGAGGAAGGAAATCGTGGAGAGGGTGCTGCATCCTCTGAATCGTCTACTGAAGCTGAAGACTCTAGCGACTCGGGAGAAGAGAGCTCGAGCGACGAGCGCCGATGATGGGAGTGATGGTGACCAAGCTTCCGGCATGAAGAAAACTCTCTCGAAGGTTGATATTGCGGAATAGAAATTTCCGAAACATTCGCCCTTCGAGGCTATTCGTGTACATTTGTATATTCATGAGATTGTAACTTTCGCCCGAACAAGTTGTTTTGTAAACTTTATCCCGTGTAGGTCCCGCGAGCCGGGCCCCGCACAAGACGTGACACCACTACGGATTCATCGCGATAAAATGTTTGTCGGTGGTGAAGCATGGCGTTTGTTCCAAGAGGTTCATCCCGAACAAGATTTTTCCGATTTTTGGCTCGAGGTTTCGCTTAGGTTTTCTATTGGATGCTTCGATCTTTCTTCTTTCTACCCTCTTCGTAAGAAGGATAGTTCAAGTGTTGCGAGTTCAAGTTCTTCGAAGATTCCGAAGACGGGGCCCCTTGGCCCGATAGCTGACAAGCTCGACTTTGCTTACGCTAACGAGATTGCAGAAGATAATAGTTGCGAACCAGGATAGGTCGTCGAACTTTCGTTCTAGGATTTGTACTTCTCAATGTAACTATTGCTAAAATATTCTGAAATTTTTCTACAACTAAGGCAATAAAGATGTTTTCTTTGAAAAAGCGTCATCCTCCCACCTTGCCGTTTTGCATGAAAATTTCAAGGCAAGTTAACGAAGTTTTACTATTCTTCGAGCATCTTGATCATAGACGCTTTTTGAGACATTTTCGCAAGTTTCGAAAACTTAAAATGTTATGACGCAAGTCGACAAAATTTGTTCTCGAATTTTGTGGACTTGACTCGTTTGGCATACTTGCCTTGGTTGATACCGCAACCCTCGGTTGCTTCAACCAAGATTTTTCTACGAATTTTCACACAAGCCCCTTGCGCTTTTATCGGAACATTTTTGTCGCGAAATTTTTTCATCAATCCGTGTTAAGGGAAAATTTTGAACAATGCCACACACATTCACTTGACCGCAATCGCCATTAATTATCATAACTCGGCTACAACTCATTGTTGTCTTGAGCCTTTTCGGTGGGAATCCCTTCGTGGATGGGATTTTAGGCCACAACTTATTGTTGTCTCGGGCCTTTTCGGTGGGAGTCCCTTCGTGGATGGGATTTTAGGCCACAACTTGTTGTTGCCTCGGAGCCTTTTCGGTGGAAATCCCTTCATGGATGGGATTTTAGGCCACAACTTGTTGTTGTCTCCTTTTCGGTGGAAATCCCTTCATGGATGGGATTTTAGGCCACAACTTGTTGTTGTCTCGAGCCTTTTTGGTGGAAATCCCTTCATGGATGGGATTTAGGCTTTCACGGAGCCTTTTTCAAACTCTTCTTCTTTTCACAATAGAACTCTGGCCATCAGGAGGCCTTTCTCACAAACTCTTCCCCCTTTTTTACGATGGAATTCTGGCTATCAAGGAGCCTTTCTCACGAACTTTTCTTTTTTCACGATGGAATTCGCGTCGTCAAGGAGCCTTTCACACGAACTTTTCTTTTTTCACGATGGACTTTTGGCTGTCAAGGAGCCTTTCACACGAACTTTTCTTTTTTCACGATGGAATTCCGGCTATCCGGGAGCCTTTCACACGAACTTTTCTTTTTTCACAATGGAATTCCGGCTATCAAGGAGCCTTTCACACGAACTTTTCTTTTTTCACGATGGAATTCGGCTATCGGGGAGCCTTTCACACGAACTTTTCTTTTTTCATGATGGATGGCTATCAAGGAGCCTTTCACACAAACTTTTCTTTTTTCAAGATGGAATTTTGAAAATACGTGTTTTGGGGGAAGACTCTTTTCATATATATATATATATATCACAAAGAGTATTTACATAGGATCCGCCTCATTAAAAACCTTGCCTATTGATTTAGAGCCCCCTTTGCAAGGAAAGGAGTACGGTCCTCCTTATTCTAATGCAACTAAGAAAATTAAGGCTAATGTTTTTTCCCGAAATCACTTATAGACACCGATTCGGATTTTTTGCTTTTCGGAATGCGATTTCCGAGAATAGAAAAAATACTCTAAATTACATCTAGCTACAACTGGAACTTTCAAGGGTAATACCTTTTCAGGCTGTTGGCGTTCCAAGAATATGGCAACTCTTCGCTAGTTTGCTCCATCAAACGAAAAGCCCCTGGCATGTTTGTTTCTTTTCCAATGTAAGGCCCTTCCCAAGATTCATGAAGTTTTCTCGGGTTTTCCCAGTTTTTCTTCCTTTTCAACACTAGATCACCAGTTTTAATGTCCTTTCGGACTACTTTCTTGTCTCTCCAAGCTCTAGTCTCTTTTTGGTACTTCTCAATGTTCTCAGCAGCTTCAAGGATTGTCAGCTCGATCATATCCTTTTCCACTTTCTTATCAATTTCTTCAATCTCTTTTGCTTTCAGGACTCTCATGCTTTCATTTTTGATTTCCTCTGGTGTCATTGCCTCAGTGCCGAAGAGTAGGCGAAAGGGCGTGAAACTTGTTGCTCTTGACATGGTAGTGTTGTGGGACCGCATTACTTTCAAGAATTCATTCACCCATTTACCCTTCTTTTGGTCGAACAAGCACTTCTTGATTCCCAAAAAAATCGGGCCATTTGCCCTTTCAACCGCTCCGTTGGACCGTGGGTGGTACACCGACGAAATTTCGCATGAGTACCCAAGGTATTGCAATATTCTTTGAAAGTGTAACGATCGAATCCGCTTCCCATTGTCAACGGTCGGATCTCTAGGAACCCCAAACCTGCGTACTATGTTACGCCAAAAGAACTTCGAATTGTTGGTGCTTTGATGTTCGCAAGTGGTTTTGCTTCCACCCACTTCGTGAAATAATCGACCGCAACAGTGCGAATCGGCAATTCCCCCCGAGTCATTGGCAATGGCCCTACTAGATCCATTCCCCACCTTTGCAATGGCCAAGATGGTGGAATTAAATGAACCGGCATTGAAGGTAAATTCGTTGGTTCGTTGTTTTCCGGCATGCTTCACATTCCCGAACTAATGCCTTAGCATCTATGTTTATGGTTGGCCAATAGAATCCCCCTTTATTGCCTTTCCTGCTAAAGCCCAGGTGCATATGTGCGCACCACAAAATCCGCTATGAATCTCCTTGAGAAGTTCTAGGCCTTTTTCGGAGGTGATGCACCTTAGCCAAGGCTCAGTAACTCCTGATTTTTACAGTTCTCCATTTACCACTGTATAGCCTCGTGCCCTTTGTTTCAACCTTTTCTCTTCCAACTCTTCTTGTGGTTCATAATGGCCTCTCAGATAAGCCATGATTTCTGCTCTCCAATCGGGAGTCTCCACTGCATTCACGATTTTCGGCCTCGAATCCTTGATGGATGGTTCTCTGATGATTTCGAAGAACACATAAGGGGGTAGTTCTTGATTTCTCGGTCTTTGCTTTCGCCGGCTTGTCTACCTCATTGTTGTCATCTCTTGGGATATCTTGGACCGAGTAACCTTTGAAGTGCCTTTCCATTTCTCTAATTTTTTCTAGGTACTTCATGAGAACAGGATTTCTTGCCTCGCTTTCTTTTTTGACATGTTCTTGAATGACTTTCGAATCCGTTCGATTATGAAGGTCTGCTACCCCAAGGCTTTCATTTTCCTCAATTCCGAAGTAAAGCTTCATACTTTGTTGTGTTATTCGTGGAATGTTCATTGTTTGCGAATATGAGCCGAGCCGCATATCTTATCACTACCCCCGTCGGGGATGTTTCGACAGTACGAAATTCCAACCCCCTTGTAGCACCAAGCCCCATCACACCGGACTATCCAAGGCTCAAGTATCTTTTCATCGAGGTTCCGAGTTGGTCAAGTCCAATCCACGACAAAATCTGCCAGAACTTGCGACTTTATTGCACTTCTCCTCTCGAAATCCACTACATATTCTGAGAGTTCAGCGCCCCACTTGATTATTCGGGTAGATGCCTCTCTATTTGCGAACAAATCACTTAATGGCTGATTGGTGATGACCCTTATTCTGTGACCCTCGAAATAGTGCCTTAGCTTCCTTGCTGCCATGATAACTGCGTATGCAATCTTTTCCAGCTCAGAATAGAAGATTTTCGAGCCAGACAAAGCTTCGGAAGCAAAGTATACTGGAACTTGTTTGAGCTTTCCTTCTTCCTCCTTTTCTTGCACTAGCACTGCACTTACTGCCGAATTTGATGCGGACACATATAGCAGAAGTGGTGATCTTGGTTCGGGAGGGCACAACTTGGTCATGTTGGACAAGTAATCTTTCAGCTCTTGAAAGGCTTGTTTTTGGGTTTCGGACCACTGGAAGTTCTTAGCACTTTTGAGGACTTGGAAGAATGGTAAGCTTCTTTCTGCAGCTCTGGGAATGAATCTGTTAAGGGCGGCTACTCTCCCTGTCAATTTCTGCACAT
Source organism: Cenchrus americanus (assembly GCA_947561735.1). NCBI lineage: Eukaryota > Viridiplantae > Streptophyta > Magnoliopsida > Poales > Poaceae > Cenchrus > Cenchrus americanus. The sequence goes on from OX387245.1 coordinate 228,708,327, forward strand.
CCTTTACTGAGACTGGATCTTGCATTTCCACTAAAGCTCTAATTTTGTCTGGATTTGCCTCTATGCCCTTGGTTGAGACCAGACATCCGAGAACTTTTCCTTTGTGGATGCCAAACACACATTTCTCTGGATTTAGCTTCAGATTCGCTGCTCTCATGTTCGTGAATGTTTCTGCCAGATCACTAATGTGGTCTCTTCTCTGAACACTTTTGACGAATATGTCGTCCACGTATGCCAAGATGTTTCTCCGGATTTGAGGATGAGAACTATTGCTATCATTCTTGAGACTGTGCATCCTGCATTTTTCAGCCCCCCTAGCATTGTCACGAAACAAAATGTTCCGAAGGGAGTGATGAAGCTTGTTTTTTCTTCGTCCTCCTTACGAACTCTGATTTGGTGATATCCAGAGAACATATCCAGGAGTGAAAGCACCTCGCTATTGGCTGCATCATCTACAATTTTGTCTACCCTTTCCAAGGTAAAATCGTCTTTCTTGCATGCCTTGTAGGATCTAGGATACCGACTAGGGGGGTGAATAGGTGGTTTAAAAACTAAAACCACAACACTAGAGAAATTTAATTAGAACCACAAAGAGAATTAAATCTCTACCTACTCGTTCCTATGTTGGGGGTTTTGCGACCTATGGTGACAAGATAAACAACAATCTCTAGAAATAGAATACTCAACGTAAAGTGCTTGAAAGGAAATTGAGGAAAGAAATAACCGAGCACAAGAGACGAAGTTTATCCCGTGGTATCGATGACTTGCCGGTCACCCCTAATCCACGTTGAGGTGGATTCAATGTTCAACCGCTCCTCTATCAAGACACCACTTGATCTTGTGCCGGTTAGAACCAAAGAACCACTCCACACCTCGATTCCACTAGAGTTGCTCTTTACCGCTCCGGTGAGGTGAGCACAATACCTCTCACAACACGAAATCCGAGCCACACACAATCTTCTTGCGAGCTTCAACGGATTCTTTCACCACCAAGTCGTCTAGGAAGCGGCAACTTCCAAGAGTAACAAATCAACCACTTGCTTGATGATTCCCTAGTGCCACAAAGATCAAAACCTTGATGCGATGCACTAGAAGCTCTCAATCTCACAAAGAATACAACCACTAAGCCAAGTGAGTGAGAGAGAGGAGAGGGAGAGCTCTACAAGGGAGTATGGACCTTTCAAAGTGCCAAGAGAAGCTCTCCAACCCCGGGCTTGGAGTATAAATACTCCCCCTTCCCGTTACTAGCCGTTAGGGGCAAAACGCGTACCTCGCGAACTGTCCGCGTTTGAATTCCAACGGTAAAAATGCGAAGTCCACGGCTGGGGGACTGACCGTTGGGTCGGGCGGACCGTTCGTCGGGACCTCGCGGACCGTCCGCGTGGGCCCCGCGGACGTCCGTGGGCGGCCCGCGGACCGTCCGCCGGTCCACCGGGTTGCACCCCGTTCGTTAAGAATAACGGACCGTCCGCCCGGGGTCCGCGGACCGTACGCCCGGAAGCGCATTTTCTCAAAAACTTTTGCCCAAAAACTCGGGTATTAAATAAAAATCAACAACTCGGCGCGACCGTCCGCCCCAAGGGCCCGGACTGTCCGCCAGATACCCGAAAACTTATTTTTCTTATGATTTTCAATGAAACCCTTTTACCAAGAGAAACCACCACTCATCTAAATGCAATGCATGCAAATTTTTTGATCCAAGTGGCACTATGGAAAGTCAAGCCAATGAAATTGATCCCTCTTGATAGTACGACTATCTATCCTATTGATCCGGTCATTTAACATCCTCTAATCACCTTATGACCGGTAAAAATAAAACCCTATGTTTTACCTTTGCGTTGAGCTCTTTCCAACACACGTCATACAAGACCTTCTCATTTATACCACATGATCTCATCATTTCACCAGACTAACCTATTCTTATAACTCAAATAAAAATGTTAGTCCATAATGATTGTCATTAATTACCAAAACACGAATTAGGGGCCTAGATGCCTTCACATGCCTTGTTCAAATCCGTGAAGTCCACACACATTCTCCATTTTCCATTCTTCTTCTTTACTGGGACAGTGTTGGCTAGCCAGACTGGGTACTTGACTTCTCTGATTACTTTCGCATCTTGCAGCCTCTGAACCTCAGCTTCAACTACTTTTACTTTTTCTTCGGACATTTTCCAAAGTTTTTGCTTCTTGGGAGGTATTCTTTCATCTGTTTCCAGGGCATGTTCAATGATGTCCCTGTCTACACCTTGTAGGTCCTTGGCTGACCATGCGAAAACGTCCTTGTTTTTGTTCAAGAATTGTGTGAGCTCCTGCTCCTCTTCGAGACTAAGATCAACCCCTATTGTGACTGCTCAGTCGGGCATATCGTCGAGATACACCTTCTTGGTTTCACCGTCAGCAGCAAATTCAACCTTTTCTTTGTCCCACCTGGCCTCTTTGTTGATTTCCTTCTTTTCTTCAGCTCTTTTCAGCTGGTACACATTTGCCTGGCCAGGGGTATGACCCTTTTCTATGTTTCTGGCCTCTTGTTGATTGCCGAACACCGTGATGACCCCCTTGGGTGCGGGTATTTTCATGCACAAGAACTGCTGCCGTATGACTGCGTCGAACTTGTTCATGAAGCCTATGCCGAAAATCGCGAGGTATGGGTGATAGATGTCGACCACATCGAAGGTGAGATTTTCTGTTCTAGCATTGTCGAGATCTCCGAAGGAAACAGGCAGTGATATCTTTCCGACTGGCTTGATTGGTTTTCCTTCGAAACCATGTAATGGGTATTCTGGCGGGTGCAACATGTGCTGGCTCAGGTTCATCTTCTCGAAAGTCTTCAAGAACAAGATATCTGCCGAACTTCCGTTGTCAACTAGGACCTTTCCAATGATCCACCCAGCTATGTTTACCTCGATGACCATGGCATCATTGTGAATCGCGGATTTTAGTTTGAAATCCTCTTCTGTGAAAGTGATGGGCACCTTAACCCATTCCGACCGTGCAGCTAGGCCGTCATTGATGATGGTGTTCACGGACCTGAAATAATTGCTTCTTTGTTTCTTGGTTTCGAATTCCATGGCGGACCCTCCAGAAATTGGCATGATTGTCCCGAAGGACAGCAATGCCTTCGAGTTCTGCGGTCCTGAACTTGACTGTGGTCTTGACGAACTGTCGGGTGGTGGTGGTAAGATTTCCCGAATCGGTTGTGGTTGCTGAATTGATTGGATTGCCTGCGACTGGGGGAAAACTGCTGAGATGGTTGCCAGGATGACTGTGGTTGTCAAAATTGCTGCATTGCGACTGGACCGGGTTGAGAGTTCATGAATTGTGGCTGCCAGAAGTTCGGGCGAAATTGATTTGGCATTGAGGATGCGATGCTCATCAGCGCTTTCTCTTGCTTGAATTCTTTCCATGGTTTTCTTGGTTTCGGGCATCCTTCCGTATCGTGCCCTCTTCCATGATACTGGCAATAGAAGTACGGGTCTTTGGGGTTGTGATTCGTGAGTCTCGGGGGTCCTCTTCCCCTTCCCCTTCCTCTAGGCGCGAATCCACCTCTTGTGCTTGGCCTGTTGTTCTGGTGAGGTTGAGGATTTTTCACGTTGTTGACGTTTTGTGGATTTTGGAACTGTGGTCTCCAGGTTGTTTCTCTGTTGCCCTGCCGCGCTTCATTTCGTTCGGCGACTCTTTTGCGATGATCGTCGTCAGACAGAATATATTCTTCAAGTTCGTGAAAGAGTTCTTCAACTGTCTTGGGTTTCTTTCGCGTGAGATGCGAAGCTGTTGGTCCTGGAGTCAAGCCTTTGATTAGCGCATTGATCGTTATTTTTTCATCGCCTTCGGGATCCGGGATCTCTCGTTGCATGAATCTTCTCACGAAGTTCCGCAATGGCTCTCTATCTTTTCGCTTGCGCTTGTACGGATCTGATGCTTCAGCTGTTGTGTCATGGAACATCTGAAATGCTTGCATGAACTTTGTCTTGAGATCTACCCAACCGTATACAGAGTGCGGTGGCAACAGGGAATACCAATTCAGGACCGGTCCTTCGCAGGCGATGATAAATGATTTGGCCAGTGCAACATCGTCGCCTCCCGCCGAGTTGATCGTTGATTCATATCTCATGAGGAATCGCTGGAATTTCCGAAGCCATTATACTTCGGGAGAGAGATCGGCTTGAACTTTGGTGGCCACAGGTGCGATGCAGTCCTATGGATAGTGGTGATTCGAGAATCGCGAAGTGTGAGATTCCGTTTCCCGAGAAGAAGTTTTCTTTCGGGGTTCTTCTTGTTGGTTCGGGGTTGTGATGTGGTGATTCTTGTCACGAGGAACCGTTTTCTTGTTCTTTCATTTCTTCTATTTCTCTCTGTATTGCTTCGATTTGTTCTCTTGCCTGGTTCAAATTTTCTAACTTTTTAGAGATCTTTCTTTTTGTTTGCAGCTGACTTGCGAATTTTTCCTTGTCTTTCTGCAGCTGTTGTATCTTCTGTTGAACTCTCTCTAGTTCCCTGTCTATGGTGTCATCATCATCATTAATTTTCTCATGTGTTTGTTGTTCAGCAGGTTGCTCTTGAATGTGTGCTGTCTTCTCAGCTCTTGCCTTCATCAGAGCTTCAAGCTTTGCTCTCCGTTCTTGATCTGTGATGTTTGAAGGTTCGGGCACAAAAGAGACTCTGTTCTCTTCAAGAGGATGGTGATCTTGTTGTCCCGTCGCAGCAGGAGTGTTCTTCTTGGACTTCTTCTGTGGTGACATCGTGAGTTGTTTTTCGGCTGAAACACGGTGGGCGCCAATGTTGGGGGGTATCCGAAAATCCGGATAAGATCCCCGAACACGTAAGAGAGAGAGAATTGTAAACTCACTCAAACACAGTGATGACGCGAGAAAAGACTAAGAATCTCCCACAGACAGCTCAAGCTTCCAAAGTTGTGAATCCATTTACACGTGCCCTCGCGCCCCCTTTTATAGGGAGACGAAGGGACTTTTACATTTCGAAAACACCCTCAAGCTCAAAGAATATTCCTAATGTGAACACATACATGAATGTCTTTTTCATCTCATACATTTACAAGCCTGCCACTAGTTCACACTCTAAACCCGAACTTTCCGGGATGACAACTTGGACTTTGCTTCTCACCGCGCCCGTGAATTTCCCCGTTCGTGACTTCCGAACCAGACTTCCGACAGATTCCCGAATTTCCCGTCTCATGAAGTTTGTGACTTCGCCGGTTCGAGATTCCTGAAAATCGCGTCTTCGCGACTCCAAGGCTTCGCAGGTTCGAGATTCTAGAAAATCGCATGTTCGCGACTTCGAGGCTTCGCAGGTTCAAGATTCCTGAAAATCGCATGTTCGCGACTCCGAGGCTTCGCAGGTTCAAGATTCCTGAAAATCGCAAATGCTCTGCCCCTGAAAACATATCTCAGGAACTTCGTTAAACTCGACGTTTCGAGGGTGACAGGTTTTCCTGAATTCCCCAACACCCTCAAATGCAAAGGAAAAATAACAGTACTCTCTTTTACATGACAAACTTATAGAATTTACAGTGATGGTGGCAATGTAAATTAAAGATATTGTTGGTGTAATATTAATCGACTAATATTATGGTCAAAATAGTTAACATGCAAGAAAAATAGGATCAAAATAGTTAACATGCAAGAAAAACAGGACACATCAGTTGTCAAGGGGTTGATCTGGAACATATGGGAACGCAATATTATACTCGTCAAAATGCATATTCACTTGGACATGGCGATCCCAATATAGCTGAAAAGAAGGAGCCAAAATGAGAGAAATTTTTGCAAAATGAGATTCACGTTTAAAACACAGGCAAATATATCCTCATTAACTTCATCAGATTCTTTCAATAAATTTTCTGATATTTGGAGGTCATATGAAATGATCATGTTTATAAACAATTGTTTGCCTTTATACAATGCATCCAAGTTGAACAGGTCATAAATAATTATACATTATGAATAGGCTAGAAACGGGGAATGTCAATTTCTTTAGCTTCAGAGAAGTTTTCGTTGTAATTATTGAATCCAGATCTTCAACAAAATCACTGTAGCTCCAATCATATATACCTCTACGCCTTTTATAGGCCGTTTGAACAATACAAGATAATTCACAGCGATATCAGCTACACATCAATAAATAATTATAGCTTAAAACTGCCATATTGGAATGTAGCATGTAAGTTCAGAATTAAATAATAACAACCAAAACATCTAAATATTGAATAATCCCTACTCAAACAATGCAATTTGTAGACCAAATTGGAATGAAAAAAAATTCAACATAATAAATTTGGAGCAATGAATTCTACATCTAAAACCACAACCAGACTAATATTAAAACAATATGACAACTACATGATACTATCAGAGAGTGATGAGGAACAAAAGCAACCAACCTCAATCAATATACAATGCTATGAGAACAAATCTCTATAAACAAACTCTAAAATTAATTCGTAACACAGATTTGAATTAGTGCAAGACAAATTAACTTGAGATAACTAGAGAGGAAATTTCACTTACTTAACCTAGACAATTGAGGGAAAACTGTGAGGGAACAAAAAAATTCAGCGAAATAAGGGGGCAAAATCAGCATCTCAACAAAATTCACACATGAAATAGGCATAGCTGAATCAAACAGAAAGACGAGGGTGGCGAGTCGAATCACTTTGGGATGTCAATGGGAGAGAAAAAAACAGAGAAGAAAAGACGAAATCCGGAAAAACAAATCTAACAAGCAGTAGTGGAGTGCTTAGATAAAATTGAAGAGAGAGGAAGGGGTGGGGGATTCGGTCCACATCGAGACCTCGCTAGGAGAACCGAAAATGAGAGGAAAAAAAATGAAAAACCAACAAACAGAGGAAATATGCAGTTCATCCACAAATTGCTGATCAAAATATAAAAAGAAATGGATGGATTGAAGGGCAAAGGAGGCAAATTGCCTCATCTTGAGGCCTCTTGGAGAAGCACACCAACAAGAGATTTTAGCCATAGGGGAACAACGGTGAAACGAAATGAATTGATGAAAAACGGGGAATCCAGGAATAATGAAATTTCCAAACCCTAATCGATGAATCTACAAACTAGCGCGAAAGATACACAAGTGAACTGATTTTACTAGAGAGAAAAAACTGCCTTGACGAGCAAAGTGCAAATCCAAAGGGGAACACAAGACCTAAATAATCAAATGGAGGGTCAAAATCACCTCACCTCAGCTACAAAACAGAGGGCGTCGAGCAAAGGGGAAAACTTGACTCCAGATAGACGAGTGGTCCGTGGGCCCAAAAGCAAGGCAAAGAAAAAGGAGCCAGATAGACCAGGGATGGAGTGGACCCACAAGCAAAAAAAAAAAAGAGCTGGACAGATGGGGGAAGATCCAACGAACAGAAAAGAGTCAAACGCAGGATTAGGCGGTGCAGAAATCAGGTGATGCAGGCCTCTAAAATACCCGGGCAACATTTAGCTTTTCCCTTTTGGATTTTTTACAGATAACTTTATCCATATTTGGAAACTTATGCTGCCACAAAAGGATCAACGCCAATTGTGATATAAAAAAATCTTTTAAAACCCGTATGATGTGTTTGCTGACGGTGTTTATAGTCACAACGGGTTTTTAAACAAATTAATATATATATATAGAATAAAATATTTAAGAAATATAATAAAAGGATCATTGATGCCTTTTTTTAAGAAAACTTACAAAATAATACATGTATGTTTTACCAAAAAAATGTTAGGTATATATAAAAAGTATGTGTGTGTATGTATGTATTTGGATTTCCAAGTATCTATATTTTAGTTAATATTAGAAAACTTGCTCATAATTCATAACATGCAGTAATTTATGTTTTTAATTCGGATGACATATGTATTAGATGTTGTGGAGGTATATATCATGCCCATTCCGATATTGTAACAATGAGCATCTCAAGAGTTTGCCAAATTTTACTTGACAAATCTTGTGTTTTGCCAACTTCTAAAAAGATATGTCAAGTAAAAAAATAGTTCATCTCCAACAGTTTGGCATAATTCACTTGTCAAATTCAGATCTAACTTACATCATGAATCCTAGAGAAACAAAATTATGTTTATGTCTTCCACCTCTTGAAAACTTACATCAGGAATCCTTCTATATTCTTTATTTCTTTTTTTCACCCTCCCACCTACGGAAAACAACGATGGCAACCATGATCCGCACGCGCAAATATGCGCGCGGGGAGGTGAGTTTTGCCAAGTTTCTATTTCTGCAAAGTTGGTTTGCCAAACTGTTGGAGGCCACTTTTTCTTGTTTTGCCAAAATTAGATGGATGCCAAGTTGATTTGCCAAACGGTTGGAGTCCAACAAGTTTGGCATAATTCACTTGCCAAATCCAGATTTAACTTACATCATGAATCCCGAGAGAAATAGAATTATGTTTATTTATGTCCTTCCACCTCTTGGAAACTTACATCGGAATCATTCTCTATTCTTTATTTCTTTTTTCACCCTCCCACCTACGGGGAAACAACGATGGCAACTACGATCCGCGCGCGCATATATGCACGCGGGGAGGTGAGTTTTGCTAAGTTTCTATTTTTTCCAAGTTGGTTTGACAAACCGTTGGAGATCAATTTTTCTTGTTTTGCCAAATTAGATGGATGCCAAGTTGATTTGCCAAACTGTTCGAGTTGCTCTCCCGATATTTGAGATACTTTAAATCAACAAAAAATATCGACCGTTTTGTTTTTTCACAAATCACAGCTGCTTTTTATTTAACATCCGGAATGTCCAAAAGCATTTTACGAATTTGAATACAAGATCAATAATCTATACCTATACCTATACCTATACCTATACCTATACCTAATAATAATAATAATAATAATATTAATAATATACATATAGTAACATTAAAGTGCAGAATCAATCCTTCACGTGTTTTGCCGTTTCTTTCAACCGTCATATGTTTTTTCATAAATAACATTATTATTATTATTATTATTATTATTATTATTATTATTATTATTATTATTATTATTATTATTAAGTTTCAACCGGCATCGTATATTATTTTTTTCTATTGTCGTAGCGAAGGTCCAAACCGTGTACAACATGCACTACGACTATACGTGATCATGGTCGGGTTGTGTCGGGTTTGGGTCGGGTCGTGTCGGGTTAACGGGTCAAAATTCATAGCCTGCGCCCAATCCTTAACACGGTTGGGTCAGGTTGGGTCGGATTGGGGTTTTTTATGTGTAATATTTGGGTTGGGTTTTTTCTTGGTTTGGGTGAAAATTGTAGCCCATGTCCGACCCGTGACACGGTTGGATTAGATTTTTTTTAGGTGAGTTGGGTCAGGTTTATCAGGTCGGGCCGCCTATGATCAGATCTTAACTACGACATGGCGAAACCGAATAAAAACAAGTCTTCCTATGAACATGGAAACCAGACAAAACCGAGCAGGAAAACCTCTTGGGCCGTGCACGGAGCCACGGACTGGCAGCAGCATGCACCAAGCACACAGGTCAAAGCAACTTGGCAGCACACACTCTCTGTTTTTGTTTCTATTTGTAAATATCACACACACTGTCTCTCAATGCAATCAGGCCTACTGCCGAGCAGAATTAGAAGGACTGCCGACCTACTTGTTTGATGGATAGACTCAATAGTTTCATGGCCGTTAAATCAAAATAAATTCATATACTTATAGAGAATTCTAAACCAAATTCATTGTGTCTTAATGTTACCGTAACAATGTTGGTAATCTACAGAAGGTGCCTAGGCGTTTAGGGCTAGGTTTATGTTAGATGTAGTTTAGATAAGCTAGGTCATGGGCCAAACAAATAGCTTGTAAAATTTAATATGTTGTATTGATCATGGAACGAACTAGAAAAAAAACTAGAAAAAAGTTAGGATTGATTCAGAGTGAGCGAATAATAAAATAAACCATGTAAAGGACTTTTTGATGGAATAAAAAGGATATGAATATGTGTCTTTCTACATAGAACTTGAAAATGATCCTTGTTTGGGAATTCAAGCGAGAGCTCATATTTGGATTTTTGATATATGGAAAAAGATGTGGACGATAAAAGAATCATTGGATATTCTAGGTCCAATTTGATCATGATAATTTTCTTGAAATTCTTGGTACATAAAATTTTCCCATTCGGAAATATTTGATGTGGACATATAGCAATACTATGATTTCTGAACTATTGATACATGCTTATTAGGCTAGATGCATGCAAGAGGTTTTATTTTTCCAGGGCAAGTTTGCTAGTCAAATAGAATATCTCAATCCCAAACTAAGATATCTCGACCAAGCTCAAACTTTTCAAAAACCTATCCACGCTTAGCAAACTCAAATTTGTATATATATATTTTTTTCAAATTTGACCTACATCTTCAAACAAATGCCAAAGCCTATCTAAATTTCCTTGGGCCCAAACCCCGGCCTGCAATAATTGATTCACTATAACGATCAAGAGGGTTTGTTATACATATAGCTGCAGCAAAAGTAATAGTGTGCAAATTAATTACCTTGTAACATCGAACTTTTTTCATGTAATAATTTGAGGTGTGCGAAATCTTATGAGCTTACCATATTGTAAAAATTAGATGTACATTGACTATAAAATGTAATTAGACGTACGTATACCGCTGCACTAACAGCGACAGGTTGGACCCGGAGGAATCGACCAGTACTTGCCGGAGGACCTGACCAAGCTGAGGCTTCGGTGGTTCTGCGAGAGGAGCGGGGTCGTCATTTTCACCGTCGTTGTCGGGGACAGCGGCCACCGGAGAAGCGAGGTGTACGTTGTCGGGGACAGTGGCCACCTTGTAACATTGAGAAGGTGCCAAGGTGGCATGCTACACCGACGACGGTAACTAGGGGACGATCGACTTTCGTGGTACACTATTTGGGAAACACGCATCTGTACCGGTTCCAAACCCCTATTAGTACCGGGTATGAAACCGATATTGTCCATTCGGTACTAATGTGGGAGGTACATTAAGTCTTGGGTGGCTCACTCATTACTAATGAGCATGATTGGTTCGCTTCCCTTTCAAGCCTGGCTCGTACACATGCATCCAGGCCCTCTGTGGCTAGGTTCATCAGGTGCAACAGCTTTTGATTGGTTGTTGTTTCCTTTGGACCAGGTCGGCTAAAGACGGTGTTTGGTTGCATGGTTTTCTCTCTAGCTACGCTTCCCAACCGCCAACAACCGCACCATGCGAGCCAGGCCGCGTAGAAACGACCGATTTCCCCATCTCTCGCGAGCCGTGCCCAAGGGGCTCTTTTGCATCCGCACGGCTAGGCCGAAGACAATGTACAAGCAACCAATCACGATGCAATTGCACCCCGCGAACCTAGTCGGGTCGCATGTGGGCAACCCATCGCCTCCAATGTGTTTGAACCCGTCAACCTCCCTTCCCTTTTGTTTTCTTATTTTTCTTTTATTTTCCTTCCTTTTCTTTTTACCTTTTCCTTTCTCATCTCATCTCACTCACCCAATCCAATCCAATCCAATTCAATTCAATTTACAACACAATTCACAACAAGATTAATCTCATCTCATCTCAACACAAGTTACAACAGACTCATCTCATCTTATCACAAATTTGCACAAAATTTCCAACACTAAGTCATCTCATATCATCTCATTCACAACAAAAGTCAAAGCAAAAAACTCACAAGATTCACATAATCAAAGAACTCACACAATAGCACAAGAATCAAACAGCTACATCTCACCACTAGGCGCGGCCTCCCACGCCCGCACGGGCCACACCACCAGGCGACCAACCTCCCGCGCGCACGCCCGCTAGGGGCCGCGCATCGGCGAGCACCACCGTGCCCGGGCCCTAACGCGCCGCGCCTCCCGGCCGGCGCCATCGCGCCGCCCCCCGGCGGCCATGCTTGGGTCTCGGCCGCACCCCCCCTCCGGTGGCCGCACCGCCTCTAGGCCGCCCACCCCGCCCGGCCCGCCGCCACCTCCGGGCTTCCCACCACCCGTCCTCGCCGCGCCCGGCTTGGATCCCATCGGCGCCTACGGGATGAGAGAAAGAGAGAGACGAGGATAAGAAGAAAAAGAGATGTGAGAGAGAATGAGAGGAGAGGAGAGGAGAGGAGAGGAAGGAGATATTTGTGTTAGGTGCCTATGAGGGAGGCGGAGGGGGAAGGGGTGTGGGAGGGGCATTAGTACCGTGGTTTGTCTTTCCCCGGTACTAATGTGTTTGTTTGGGTACCGAGTGGTGGGTAGCCTCGGTACTAATGTGACCGAGCCACATTAGTACCGGGGCTACACACCACCCGGTACTAATGTAGGTTACATGTCGTAAATTACCCGGTACTAATGTGATTTGGGTCCTGGGACAAATGTGTGTTTCTCTGGTGTGGTGCAAGGATTAGGCAGAGTCCAAAGGCATCCCTCGCTAATGAATTGGGTGATGCTTACATTTTACTAGTTATTTCAAAACACACACGAGATCACAACAATTTTTGTAAAAGCTGTACTTCATCCAAATTTCCAATCTATGTACGTTGTGTCGAATATGAAGTGCTTAAGGATATGGAATGTTTACGAGGCATCCTGGTTGTTTGCGAATACGGAATACACACGCACCGACCACACACACACACGATGATGTATAAACCCTAGTGGTTTCGGAGATCCCGCTTCCTTCAAGCCCGGTGCACGCCGAGGTCGAAGGTCGACGAAGCGCGGCAGCTAGCGGTCGAACAACGAACGCGTGGGAGATGAAGTGTATGTCTACTCCGTGTCCCGGCCACCAAGACGTCTCCCGGTGTTTATAGGCTCCGACCAACGTTTCATATTCCTCTCATCAATCGGACCGATAATCGCTCAATTGATTCAAGCGAAACCGCCACCTTTATCAAGCGAGGCTGAAACTGTCTATTTGATTGCGGTAAATATGTCACCATTAAGCGCTCGATTAGGCTTGTAGTCCAATGGTAGGACGGTGGTCCAATGGCCGTGGGACGCTACCCACCAGGGTTCAAATCCTGATGCTCGCACTTTTTCCGGGATTTCCCGGTGTTATGTGTTAAGTGGTAAGCGGCATTCTCGTCAGCAACGAGACGTCAGTGGTGACTTCGGAATCTCCGGATCAGCCACATACTCAGTCCTTCGGAGGTGCTCATATGGGTAGGGTTTGCGTACGTGTGTTCATAGGGGTGAGTGTGCGTGCGTGTTGTGAGCATCTGCGTTGTACTGTGTCATTTAAAAAAAACTGCGCCGTCATTGTTCATCATTGTTTCCCGTCACGTGTAGTAAGAAGCATGGAAGGCGAGGAGGCGAGGCCGAGCAAGAAGCTGCGGGCGGCCGCCGCCAACTTGGGCATGCCGGCGTTCGCGCTCCGCGCGGCGAAGCATCTCGCCGCCGCAGACGATGGCGGCAATAATAACCTCGTGTTCTCGCCGGTGTCCATCTACGCCGCCCTGGCTCTGGTGGCGGCCGGGGCGCGTGGCGCCACCCTTGACGAGCTCCTCGACGTGCTCGGGGCGCGTTCCCTCGAGGAGCTCGTCGAATTAGTCCGCGGCCTGGCGGCGCGCGCCCTCGCCGACCTGTCCGGGTCCGGCGGCGGCCCGCTCGTCGCCTTCGCATGCGGCGTGTGGCACGATGAGACGGTGGCGCTGAAGCCGGACTACCGCGCCGCCGCCGTCGAGGTCTACAACGCCGAGACGCGCGCTGTCGATTTCATGAACAAGGTCAGGCTCTGATCCATGGATCATCATCGTCATCTATATTAATTCTAACACGCACGTCGCCAGCATGAACTGATCGAATCCATCTGCCTCTACAATGAAATTCTTTTCATGCAGACAGAGGAGGCGATGGAGGAGATCAACAGCTGGGTCTCGGACGCCACGAAGGGTCTCATCCCCTCCATCCTGCCCCCCCGCTCGGTGCACTGTCTGATCCGCCTCGTGCTCGCCAACGCCATCTACTTGAAGGGCATGTGGTCCGTCCCCTTCTCCGCGACGCATACCGAGACCAGATGGTTCCGGCGGCTCGACGGCAGTCACGTCAGCGCGCCGTTCATGACCAGCTGGTCGAGCCAGGCCGTCGAGGAGGGCGACGGGTTCAAGGTGCTCAAGCTGCCGTACGCCCCGAACGAAATAGGTGACAGTTACACTAAACCCCGGTTCTCGATGTGCGTCTTCCTCCCGGACGCCGTCGACGGCCTGCAGTGTCTTGTCGACCGCATGGCCGCCACCGGCCCGAGCTCCCTGTGGAAGGACCTGCCGACTATGCACGTCAGGGTATGCTTGTTTTTATCCATTGTCCATATTCAAATCCACACCCATCTCAAATGGGGAGGCACTACGGGAAACTCGGGCTTTGCCGAGTGTACACGGCTTTGCCGAGGGCATTTTGTCGGGCCCTCGGCAGAGTTAACTGCGTGCCGAGTGCCGCCGTCGGCACGGGTTGACTCACGGCACAACCATCTTTGCCGACGGCCGGACCGTCGGCACAAAGCCACGACCCTCGGCAAACCGAATTCTTTGCCGAGGGTTAGCTCTCGGGACAGAACAGCCCGTCGGGAGAAGAACGGACGACCGTCACATTTAACTGTCGCACACTGTGCCGACGACTAGATCAAGGGGGCCGTCGGCAAAGAGTGATCCCTTGTCAAAGGCACTCGCCCGCCGTTGACCGCGTTGAAAACCCGGTTGACCGGCCCGTGCCGACGGCCCGCGCTCCGCACACCGTTCTTTGCCGAGGGCCCCACCGGGCCCTCGGCAAAGAAATAATTTTTCTTTTTGTTTTTGGGTTTGAGTTTTTTTTCTTTGGTAAAGGTACATGACCTAGAGATTGATTTGCAATTTTGGTATGATTTTGACAAATGTTTACTATATTTTATGTATTTTGGTCTTTGTTTTGAATTTCTCCGCATATTTCGAATTTGAACTGCAAGTCATCAAAACAAGGCATGTATGTGACGGGAAAAATGATATTCTTGCTTTTTAGTGTGAGTTTAGTCCTAATGTAGGTCCACGTGCCAAAATTCAAACATCTTTAATTGGGGGGATCGCATGTCCACTCACTTTCCCGCGAATCGTTTTCAAATTATATAAAATGGAAATATAGTCGAAAAATCACGAAATGTGAAGAGTGGTCGTTATATCACATGTGTAGTCGGTGGTAAAAACCCGGAATGATTTCGTGCATGTTTCGGTTCACCTTAGCACAAACGTGGAGATCTCCGCCACCGCCACCTCCCCGCCGCCGCTCCTCCTCGCCTCCGCCACCGCCACCTCCCGCCGCCGGCCGCACGCAAGCACCGCCCGCCGCCCCTCCCCCGCCCCCCCCCGCATGCCGTGGCCCCTCCCTCCCCCGCCCCCCCCCGCCCGCCGCCACCCCTCCCTCCCCCCCCGCCGCCGCCCGCCCCCCTTCCCCGCCCTCCCTCCCCCCGCCCACCGCCGCCCGCCCCCCTTCCCCGCCCTCCCTCCCCTCCGCTAACCACCAACCCGTCCTCCCTCCCCTGCCCGAGAAGAAAACGAAGGGAGAGGAGCAATGGAGTAGGAGTTGGAAGAAAAGGAGAGGGAGGAGAAGGGGATAGGAGAAGGAGAGGGAGGAGAAGCCCAGGGACAGCCCCGCCGTCATCGTCCGTCCGAGCAAGGTGAGCCGAAGAAGGAATGTGAGTAGTGGTAGAATGACTAGTGGTTGAATTAGCACTGCCTTGATGAGTTCGATTAGAATGCATATATCACTAGTGATAGAATAACTACTGGTAGAATTGGCACTGCCTTGTTGAGTTCGATTAGAATGCATATCTTTGTTGTTGGCCTTCGTGTCGAATGTTTAATTGCAGGTTTTGACACCTCACCGTGCAGGGGAGGTCTTTGTCGAAATTTTGACCTAAGTTGTATTTTCTTTTTTTTTCAGAGATGGGCTAGTGGAAGGCAAGCGGAGTACCTCGACGACCTTGATCTTCTTCGTTGGCGTTGCGGATCTGCCTGCACTGCGGCGCCTTGTCACCGTCAGGCCCTAGGTATGAATAACCCGTCTTCTGGTCGTATGGTCGTAGATCGCGTAACCTAGTTAGGTGTCTCCCGTCCGAAAGAGATACGGCTGGAGGTATGCATTTCTGTGCATACCTCTGACCGTATCTGTTTCGGATTGTCCACGTTCTCTGGACAGCCCGCGGATCCGTAGATGAGTTAGTTTCCATGTTCTGGTCCGATCTGAGGTAGAGTTTTGGCATCACCTCCTGTTGTTCTCTGGATACACAATCTCCATACTCGGACGTGTATCTGGAGAACAGCGGGGAGGTGCTGCTGAAATTCAGCCTCGATCGGATCAGGGCATGGAAACTAACTCATCTACGGATCCGCGGGTGGGATTAGGACCTATCCTCACCTATTAGACCGTAGGATCACGATGTACATGGATTTTATGGTTCGCATTCCTGTATGACAAAGGATGGAGGACCGTAAGTGGATGTACACCGGCCGAAGAAGTATGCGTGATTTTGACGATGAATGGAAGGATAAGACCAATGATTTCTTGGAATTTGCATGGGCCAATTCTCGTGGTAATTTGCTAGTTTGGTGTCCCTGCACAAAATGTGACAACAAGAGGAGAGTTAGCAAGGAGGATATGGGTCGACATCTTCTGTACAATGGATTTACCAAAGACTATACAGTGTGGATCTACCATGGTGAAGCACATCGTATGAGAGAGGAGGTGGTGAGACCACGCCTGGAGGCGTGTGATGATGATGCGGGGGTTGTAGACATGTTAGAAGATGCTCACCAAGCACTTTTCAATGACAACCGTGATAAGGAGGCGATGGAGGAGGAGGCAAAGTTGTTCTACAAGATGATGGACTCAAGCAAAGATACCTCCTCACGACCACACCACCGTTTCGCAATTGGACGCCATTGGGCGGTTATTAGGGGTGAAATCCGAGTTAAACATCAGTCGAGCAGGCTTCAATAGGTTGTTGGTCGTTGTTGGCTCCTTGCTTCCAAAGGGCCATTCACTACCAACGTCCATGTACGAGTCAACAACACTCTTCAAAGCACTTAAGATGTCGTATGAGCAGATAGATGCCTGTGTGAATGGGTGTGTCCTTTTTAGGAAGGAACACGCGGATGCCACGCACTGTCCAAAGTGCAAATCCTCGAGGTTCGAAGAGGTACCAGCTGGGGATGGTCAGATGTAGCGGACTGATATCGCCCAAAAGATCGTACGATATCTTCCGTTCATGCCGAGGATCCAGTGACTTTACATGACTGAGGAAACTGCCAAACAGATGATATGGCATAAGCATGGCATACGGTATAGTCCTGACAAGATGGTACATTTATCAGATGGTGAAGCATGGCAGTACTTTGATGGACAACATCCCGAGAAAGCAGCAGAGGCTCGTAATGTACGTGTTACGCTGGCAACCGATGGGTTCAATCCTTATGGAATGAGTACCGCCCCTTACACATGTTGGCCCGTGTTCGTTATACCCTTGAATCTCCCCCGGTGTCGCCTTCCAACGGGACACGATATTCATGTCCTTAATAATTCCTGGACACCCGGGAAGTAATATGGGTGTGTATATGGATCCTTTGTGGGGTGAATTGATTAGTGCTTGGGAGGAAGGTGTATGGACATACGACCGAGCTGAAAGGTCATCCTTCAAGATGTATGTTTGGTACCAATACTCTATTCATGACTTCCTGGCGTATGGGTTGTTCTCAGCCTAGTGTGTTCATGGAAAGTTCCCGTGCCCAATATGCAAGGAACGTTTGAGGTTCATCTCGGTTGCGAAGGGTGCCAAGTATTCATCGTTCGACCAACATCGTCGGTTCCTACCTCTTGACCATCCATTCGGACAAGATAAGAAGAACTTCGTAAAAGGTGTTGTAGTGACACAACCTCGACCGCGTATGCCGACTAGTGCCGAGGGTCATGCTCGGTAGAGGCTCTTGTGGCCAATGAAGGAGATGGTCGTTATGTGGGGTATGGTGAGCGAGCATATGTGGAGCCATAAATCGGGCTTACAACGGCTCCCCTATCATGATGACCTTCTTGTGCCACATCACATTGACGTTATGCACACCGAGAAGAATATCGCAGGCACTTTTTTGCACACCGATGGACACCGAAAAGTCTAAGGATAATCCTAAGGCCGAGTGGACATTGCAACACTATGTGATAGATCTAAGCTAGAGATGAGGCCTCCGTAAGGCCGCAAGAAATGGAGAAGACCCAAGGCCGATTATGTATTGTCCATTGAACAAAGGAGGGAAGTTCTTAAATGGATGAAGACGCTTAGGTTTCCGCATGGTTATGCACATAATGTGAAGAGGGGAGTAAATTTAACTACTATGCGAGTAAATGGCATGAAGAGTCATGACTACCATGTATGGATCGAGCGGCTTCTTCCCACGATGGTTCGAGGCTTTGTCCCGCAGAATATATGGCAAGTGCCGGCAGAGTTGAGCTATTTCTTCCGCAGCCTATGTGCGAAGGAGATATCTCGGACCGTATGTAGAGAGTTGGAGAAAGCGGCCCCTGTGTTACTATGTAAGTTGGAGAAAATCTTTCCACCCGGATTCTTCTTGCCAATGCGGCATATGATTGTGCACCTTCCATACGAGGTACGCATGGGTGGGCTCCGTGCGGTACCATTGGTGCTACCCAATTGAGAGAACTCGAAGCTCGTACGCAAAAAAAGTACAAATAAAGCCGTAATCGAGGCTTCGGTTGCAGAGGCATACATTGTGGAGGAGGTGTCAAACTTCACGGAAAAGTACTATAAAGAGAACCTTCCTAGCGTGCATGATCACCCCCCTCGTTACAATGTCGCGGATAATCAATCCAAACTCGCCTTTTCCAAGGCCAATTCGGAAGCGCGAGTGCATCTACCACCAAGCAACTCACCAATGAAGAGTGGCGTAGCATCATGCTATATGTGCTGCTCAACTCGCCGGAGGTTGAACCGTACAAACAAGAATTCCTCCGTGAGTTCTGGACTGCATCGAGGTTGCCAGAGCCACACGAAGTTGATAACCTTATTTCGCAAGGTGCGGGCCAACAACGGCCCGATTTCATTTCATGGTTCAGGAGAAAGGCCCAAACCGATGTGTCCATCTCTAGTGAGTTGTGTGCTGTTGCATGTGGCTGTGACCTAAGGGTTAGGTCATTTACCGGTTATGATGTCAACGGATTTCGTTTCCACACGACGAGCTACGAAGAGAGTCGACCCAATAGAAGTACCACAAACAGCGGCGTGGTTACGATCGACACTGATGGGAAAGAATATCATGGAAGAGTCCTGGAAATATACGAACTTTCATTTTATGGCGCCCCACATCTTAAACCTGTGATATTCAAATGTCATTGGTTCGATCCTGAACGTACTCGAAGGACCCCGGCCGTCGGGCTTGTCGAAGTTCGACCGGATTCCGTGTATCCAAGATCTGATGTATACATTGTGGCCCAACAAGCCGTGCAAGTTTATTACCTTCCATACGCCTGCCAGAGCAAAGATTACCTTATGGGTTGGGAGGTTGTACAGAAAGTCGCGCCACATGGTAAACTACCTGTCCCCAACGATGAAGACTATAACTTGATAAACCCAAACACATATGAAGGAGAATTCTATCAAGAAGAGGGGCCGATTGGGAGCTTTGTGATAGACCTAACTACACCTATAGTAACGGAAGTAGACAATGAATTGGTCGAACGCAATGAGGATGAAGATGAGGTGTATGACCCAAAGGACTTACAAATGCTTGAGCGATTGGACATGGAACATGAAGGAAACTTAGAGCCATCGGATTATCTTCATTATCCGGATAATTTTGACAAGTGATGATGAGCGTATAGACATACCGGCCTAATCCCCACGATGATCCGTACTACTTTTAATACATGTAATACTATGCTCTTTCGTATTCGTGTTTTCATTATTGTTATGCATGTCTCATTATTATTATGCATGTCATACTAATTATGTTTTGTTTATATGTTGATCACAGGTTGTCGGTGTTTTGGACCGGCAACCTACTACGGGGAGTACCCGAAGTAGATGAATGTGACTCGCCGAGATCGGTAACTCGAAGGAAGAGACACGTGGCACACAATTTAGACAGGTTCGGGCCGCGAGGTGCGTAATACCCTACGTCCTGTATGCTGCGTAGCTCTGGATTGATAGGGCACGATTACAAGATGGTGCAATAGTGCGCCGTGAGTTGAGATTGGATGAGGTGATCCTGAGATCGGTCCCCGCCTTGCCTTATATAGTCCGGGAGGCGGGGTTACAAGTCGGAGTAGGGAAGGAGTACTAGTCGAGTACGTCTAGGAGACCTCTACACGATGCGGAACGTGTACGGCGTCCTAACCGAGTACTACTCCCGTGTCTTGTCCTTGTGCTCCACGCCTTCAGGTGCCGTGTAGCGCAAGCCGGGTAGTCCCAGGGGCCCACCGAGTAGTCGGTCCTGGTACCCACCGAGGTAGTGGGCCCAGGGAGGTCCATACGACAAGCCCCCGAGTACTTTGTAGTCGAGAAGGATAGCTTCTAGTAGTCTTGAAGGCCTTAACAAGTAGTCCTCAAGCGTCCCTGAGCGCTACAAGTCAAAAGTCCTCAAGAGTAGTCGAAGCATCCCGAGGCTGGAATGTACTCCACCGATGTTTGAGCAATCTTGAAGTCTTCTCGAGTAGTCCCAAGCGTCCTTGAAATCGCCTTCGAAGGTCTTCAAAAATGCCTCGCCTTGTCTTGAAGCCGGAGCCGTCAAGAAGATGCGATTTGCGGAACCGCCATCCAAGTGGAGTAGCCCCCGAGCCTCGAGCCGCGGGCTCGACTGAGGATCTATCCGAAGTCCTCGGCGAGAAAATCCCGAAAAATCCGGAGAGAAAAAACCAAAGGACACGTGGCACGGAGCCCCCGAGCCTTGAGTCGAGTACTTCCTCTCGAATTGAAGGGTCTTCTTGGAGAATGTGTCCTGAGATGCTCTTGAGATTAGCCACGTCCCAGGTAGTCGAGTAGAAGTAGCCGAGCCCCCGAGGTGAGGCGCGTCGACTAGTAGAATACGAAGAGTCACGCGCAGCCGCTGAGTCAGCCGCGCGTGGACTTATCCAGCCGCCCGTTACGGAGGCATTTTGGCTTATAAATTCAAGCCGAAACCCTTAGGGTTTTTCACCCAAGTGAGCCGCAGTCATTCGCCACTTGAATCTTGAAGTAGATCCACTCCAGCGAGCACTGCCGCCGTAGTAGATCCAAGCGCATCGCCACCCGAAAGCTGTAGGGTAGCCCCCGAGCGAATGCGAGTGAAGACTCCCTGTTCTTGGAGGATGAAGCCGTCCCCGTCGAAGACGTCGAAGGCCGGCGGGAAGAAGAGGAGCCATGCAGAGGCTGCCGCGGCCGCGCCGGAGCCGCCGCCGCCCACATCTCCACCGCGCGCTGACCCAAGCCGCGAGTGGAAAAAATCGAAGGTGAAGACCGAAGACTTGCTGACCCTGTTGAACAGCGGGTTCATCAGGGAGAAGGAGATCGATATGTGGAGATCCGCCGCCGGAGATCCCTATCCGATGGAGAAAGCACAAGACGAGATCCCGATGTTCTCGCGCTTCGTGGAGCGCGGTCTTGCGCTCCCAGCGAGTGACTTCTTCAAGGGGCTTCTCAGGTACTATGGCATCGAGTACCTCAACTTGAACCCCAACGGAATATTCCATACTTCTGTCTTCGTCCATTTCTGCGAAGCATTCTTGGGGATCAAGCCACACTGGGTTCTCTTCCGAAAATTCTTCCGCGTGAAGCCGCAGCCCAGCGCCTCCAACCCCAGAGTAGTCGGAGGGGCTGGGATCCAGTTGAGGGAAGATGCCGCCGAGCGCACTCGGCGTACAAGCTCGTGGACTCCAACACGGACCGGAAGACGAGGTGGTTCTATACCACGAACCACCATCCCGAGCCGCCGAAGCCGAGCGGACGGCAGCCCAAGCACCAAGAGTGGTGGAACACGGAACCCACCATGCAAGAGGGGATCCGGCTCCCGTGAGTTGCCGGCACGCATCAAGACCCCGCGGGATGCGGGACTGAGGGCCGAACATGTGGCCTTCGGTTTCATGAAGCGCCGGATCCGGCCGGCCGCCGCGGGATACGATGGGCTTCGAGTACACCGGCGACGACGACACGTCGCGGATGCCGGGGGCGAAATTGAGGACAACGACATCATCGAGAGGTTGTCGAGGATCTTCAAGGACATGCCGGAGTACACGGCGTGCCCTGTCGAGGAATACTCCGCCGCGCGCCCGCCCAACGAGGTAAGTAGCCGTACCCCCCTCATCGAGTAGTAGACACTTGTAGCAGAGTTGCTGACGCTTTTGTGTCTCTTGCGCGGATGATGTGAAGCGGTTTGTCTCCGAGCCGCGGCCACCACCGAGCGGAATTGAGATCCCAACGGTGGAGAAGGTGAAGGAGCGCCGAGTAGTCGGAGACGACGACGATCCCGTCATTGTGGAGGATACCTCCGATGACGAAGAAGACGAGGAGACGCTGCAGGACCGCTTCCAGCTGCGGTCGAGGTTTAGCCGTCCGGGCTTGCCTCATGTACCTCTCATCCAAGACCCTCCGGCTAGCCTGGAGGCTAGCCTTGCTGCGCCGCCGAGGAAGCCGCGCAACCCCGCCAAGAAGCGGGTAGCCAAGAAGATGAAGGTCTCAGAGACCACGCCTCCAGAGGTAAGTCATCTTGAGCAAAGTAGTCGAGTACCCGGTGATCGAGTACAGTGCTGACGAGTAGTCATCCTTGTGTGCGGGGAGAGGCCGCCGGCGAGCCCGTGGAGGAGGGCGATGAGGGCATGTGGCCCACGGTGGGGGGAACCGGCCGGGAGCCGAAGTCCAGCCCCCCACCGTCGAAGAACTTCCCGGCGCAACTCGGAGCGCCAACCCCCCCGCCCCGCAGGGGAGCGAGTACCCGCGACCGCCGCCGCCGAAGAGGTGGAAGCCGCGGGGGCGCGAAAACTTCTCGCGCGGCCGCCGCCGCCGTGGAGGAGGCGGTAGTCGGAGAGGCGGAGGAAGAAACGCCCGCCGAGGGTGGACTGGTTGATATCGCCAGCATCCTCGGTGCTCCGGCCGTGACTATCGTCCGGTCGAACTTGTAAGTACCACGCCTTCATGAGTAGTACTTATTGTAGTAGTCGATTTTATCTGACGATCCGCCGTGGATACTTGCGCGAGAAAATCCACGGATTTGAGCCGGGACGGAGAGGAGCCCACGGCGGCGAGGGCGAGAAAGGCCGCGCCGCCCGTCGAGGAGCCCGCTCCGCAGGCCCAAACCGCGACCGAGCCCCCGCTGCCGCCGAAGCGCCGCTGCCAGAGGCGGTCGTAGTCGAAGGTGAGTACTCCTCCTGAAGCTGTAGAGCCCCAAAGAGAGTAGTCGTAGATGCTGATGCGCGTGTTCCTTGGTGACAGGCGCCGAAGGAGGTGACATCCCTGCAGGGGTGCCCATGCAGGAGTTGACACCGAAGTCCCGCAGAGGGCTGCCGTAGGAGCCCCCGAGCCCATGGGGGAAACCGTCGAGAAGTCCGCC
Source organism: Cenchrus americanus (assembly GCA_947561735.1). NCBI lineage: Eukaryota > Viridiplantae > Streptophyta > Magnoliopsida > Poales > Poaceae > Cenchrus > Cenchrus americanus. The sequence goes on from OX387245.1 coordinate 228,731,868, forward strand.
GAGGAGGAGGCGGCTACCACGTCGCCAGGGGTTGCCCTGGAGGTGGCAATCCGATCTCCCGAGATCCAAGACGCGGAGCCTATCCGCTCGGCGCCAATGACCGAGGCTACGTCGAGTAGCCGTGGCGGGATTGAGCTGCTTGCCGACGATCTCGTCGAGCCGGCGGTGTTGGCGCAAAGCATCCGGAGGCGATGCGACGAGCCGAACAAAGGATGAAGGTACGTAGCCGTTGCCTCCCGAGTAGTCAATCCTTTCGTTGAGTACTCGCCCGACTTGAATTTGTCTTGTGCGGGACGTCGCGGAGCGATCCCGCGAGAAGTCCAATCTCCGCAAGGCTACGGCAACACGGTGCGCGAGCCGAAGCCTTGGAGGAGCAGCTCATGAAGTCGAGGAAGCACGCGGCCGCCATGCAGTCGAAGCTTGACGCCGCCTTCGCCAAGTACCACAACGATGTGATGGACTTGCAGGCGAAGGGTGACGAGCTGGTGCGGAAGAACAAAGGCCTCCGCAACAAGAATGAAGGTATGTCTCTTGACTTGTTGGGTACTTGTTGGGAGTCATCAAGCTCTGACCCGTTGTTGTGTTCCGGTGTTGCAGAACTCGAAGGCCGGTGGAGCGACCGAAGGGCTCGGAGATCGGCATGAAGAATCTCTTCTACCGGGAGCAAGAAGCCCGCCGTGTACTTGAACTCGACTACAAGGAGCCGGCCTTCGAGTGCGAGAAGCACATGGAGTTGCGAATTGCATCCGATCGGGATCTCGTCAATCGCTACAAATCTTTGCGAAGTTGAACGAAGATCGCGAGGCGCTCCGGGCCCAGTCGAAGGACCTTGAAGAGGCCGCCCTCCCGATCGCGAGGCTCCCGGTGCCGCACCGGGCGGCCCCAAGATCGCTCCGTTGGCGGATCGACTTCGTGAGGCGTCAAGCCGGTGGCCGCCTACGTGAAGCACATGGCCAAGTCAATCCCGAAGCAGGTGCTGGCCTTCATGAAGTCGTACTTCCCGAAGGCCCCGGTGGAGGTAGTCGCCGGCGGGGTAGCCGCCAACCGCTCGGGATGAGCAAGACGCGAGTTGCTGTGAGCGGATGGCTCCCATCGCGGAGCGGGTAGCCGATAAGTTGAACCTCCGGTAGCCCCCGCATAGATAGCTAGTAGCCGTAGTTGTATAGGAAACAGTTGTAATGAACTTTTTCATATATCAATGAAATGTGATGTTCCATCAATGAGTACTCGTAACCGCGATTTCGAGTGCGGAGCGCCCATCGTGGAGTAGGTGCGAGTAGTAGTACTCGGCTTAGTAGTCCCGTCGCAGGGAGTAGACAAGAAAGAAGTTGATGAACAATCAAACTTTATTACGAAGAAGTACACCCCGGGTGGCCGGGGCCGTAGTTACAAGGGGTCGCCCGGACCGAAGGCCGCTTACGGTCGAGTAGTACCGGAGCGGGTAGCCGCTTACGGTGAGTGATCCGTAGGTAGCCGTGTAGGCCGGATCGCGCATCCGTAGGTAGCCGTGCGGGGCCGGATCTTGGAGTGTGGTCTCTTGGTAGACCGCTGCTAGAGTCCTTGACGCTCGTCGCGGCCCGTGGTCCGTAGGTAGCCGCACGGGGCCGGACACGGAGAAGAGTAGTCCGGAGACTTGGAGCCGGGACCGGAGGGTCGCTTGCGGCAAGGGGTGTTGATGTAGTCGTGTAGACTTGAACCCGGAGTAGTCGAGTAGACTAGGCGTAGAATCGACGGAGCCGGTCGACGTTCCACGAGTTGTTGACTTCTTCGCCTTCAAGTGTTTGGAGGCGGTAGGAGCTCGGCCCGGTCACCTTAGCCACGGTGAAAGGGCCTTCCCGAGGGGAGCCGAGCTTGTGAAGTCCTTCCGTGTTCGGGATACGGCGGGAGGACAAGATCTCCAACGTTGAAGGAGCGTTCCTTGACGTTGCGATCGTGGTAGCGTCGGATACCCTCCGGGTACCTTGCCGATTGGACGAGGGCGGCGCGGCGAGCTTCTTCGAGGCCGTCGATATCAACTCGTCTGCGTCGTCCTCCGAGACGCCTTCGTCGTAGTGCTCTACTGCCGGCGAGTTCCATATGACGTCGGCGGGGAGGATGGCTTCGAGCCATAGACCGGGAAGTAGGGGGATTGCCCCGTTGGCTTGGATGGTTGAGTCCGCGGCCCCGCAGTGCGTTGGGTAGTTCCTTGATCCACTTGCCCCCTTTTGAGTTAGCAGCGTCATGTAGCCGCTTCTTGAGGGCGTCGAGCACCATCCCATTGGCGCGCTCGACTTGTCCGTTGGCCCGTGGATGGGCGACGGAGACGTATCTGACGTCGATTCCGCCGTTCTCGCGGTACTCCCCGAGCCGGTGGTTGTTGAAGTTGGACCCCGGTGTCCGTGATGATGCGGTGGGGTAGCCCGTAGCGGTGTACAAGTTCATCCAGAAGTCGAGTACTCCGTCGGCCTTGGGGCATGTGACCGGCTTGACCTCGATCCACTTGGTGAACTTGTCGATAGCCACCGGTACCACTCGTTGAATCCTCCTCGGCGCGGTTGGCAGTGGCCCAATCATGTCGAGCCCCCAGCAGGCAAAGGGCCAGGTTGGCGGTATGGTGACTAGCTTGTAGGCAGGGACGTGTTGCTGCTTGGCGAAGAACTGACATCCTTGGCACCTTCTGACGAGTTCTTCGGCATCGCCCAGGGCTGTGGGCCAGTAGAAGGCTCGCCGGAAGGCCTTGCTGACCAGCGTGCGGGAGGACGCGTGGTTGCCGCAGACACCCTTGTGGATCTCCTCCAAGATGTCCTTGCCTTCTTCGCGAGGGACGCATTTCATGAGTACTCCAGAAGATGCGCCTCGCTTGTAAAGCTTGTCGCCGACGAGGACGTAAGACTTGGCGCGGCGGACGAGTTGTTCGGCTGCGTTCTTGTCGGAGGGGACCTTCTGCTCGCTGAGGTAGTCGATGAAGGGTTGCCTCCAGTCCACGTCGATCATCATGACCTCCTGCCCGGTGGTTGGTTAGGCGGGACAGTGGTCGGTGGCGCCGGCTCCGGGATGGATGGCGCGTGAAGCTCATGGACGAAGACGCCCGCGGGTACTTGGGCGCGGGTGGATCCGAGCTTCGAGAGGACGTCCGCTGCAACGTTGTTGTCACGAACGATGTGGTGGAACTCGAGACCATAGAATTTGTTTTCGAGCTTGCGGACTTCTAGGCGATGGCGTCCATGTTCTCCTTGTTGCGGTCCCAAGACTTGTTCACTTGATTGATGACCACCGCGGAGTCGCCGTAGACTAGTAGCCGCTTGATGCCAAGTGAAGCCGCGAGGCGGAGCCCGTGTAGGAGAGCTTCGTACTCGGCTTCGTTGTTTGAGACCTTCCGGAAGATGCGGGACGTACTTGAGTTGTTCGCCCGTTGGAGAGATCGGGAGGTACCCCCCGCGCTGCGCCCTCGAGGTTGAGTGAGCCGTCGAAGTACATCACCCAATGCTGCGGTCGCACGGTGGGAGTAGGTAGGCGGTTCTCCCGCCACTCTGCCATGAAGTCGACTAGTGCTGCGACTTGATGGCCGTGCGTGGCTTGAAGTCGATGGTGAGGGCGCCGAGCTCGACGGCCCATTTGGAGATCCTTCGGTGGCGTCCGGGTTCCTCGGGATGTCGCCGAGCGGGTAGTCGGTGACGACGGAGACCGAGTACTCCCGGAAGTAGTGTCGTAGCTTCCGCGAGGTGATGAGTAGAGCGTACGAAGCTTCGCACGGCCGGTAGCGAGCCTTGGACTGCGATAGAACCTCGGCCCGACAAAGTAGGCGGGGCGGCCCCGGGCCGGGTAGGCGTGGCCGTCTTCTGCCGCTCGACAACGATGGCGCATCGACCACGTGAGTAGTCGCGGCAAGGTAGAGCGATGGGCGCTCGCCCTTGTAGGGAGCCGTGAGGACCGGCGGCTTCGACGGAAGTCCTTGAGCCGGGCAAGGGCTTGATCCGCCTCTGCGGTCCACACGAACTTCTCGTGGTGCTTGAGTAGTTTGAAGAAGGGGAGACCCCGTTCTCCTAGCTTCGAGATGAATGCGTTCAATGCCGCCATGCACCCCGTCGGCTTACGGACGTCCTTGATGCTCGTGGGAGCTTTCATGCTTGGTGATGGCGGAGATCTTCTCGGGGTTGGCTTCGATGCCGCGTTGGGCGATGATGAAGCCGAGTAGTTTGCCCGAAGGTACGCCGAAGACGCACTTGTTCGGGTTGAGCTTCCGGCGGTACTCGCGTAGCGATGCGAAGGTCTCTTCAAGGTCGTCGATGAGGGTGCCGGAGTCCCCGGTTTTGACAACCACGTCATCCACGTAGGCCTCGACGTTCTTGTTGAGTTGCCGCTTGAAGCGAGCTCGGATGGCCCGTTGGTAGGTAGCGCCGGCGTTCTTCAACCCGAAAGACATGGTCGTGTAGCGATGCGCGCCAAACGGGGGTGATGAACGCGGTCTTCTCCTGGTCTTCCTCCTTGATTGCGATCCGGTGGTACCGGAGTAGCGATCGAGGAAGCGAGTAGGTCGCGGCCGCCGTGGAGTCGATGACTTGATCAATCCGCGGCAACCCGAAGGGGTCCTTGGGCGCGTGCTTGTTGAGGTCGGTGTAGTCGACGCACATCCTCCACTCGTTCGAGTTCTTCTTGCGGACGAGGACGGGGGTTGGGAGCCACTCGGGATGGAAGACTTCTCTGATGAAGCCAGCAGCGAGTAGCTTGGCGAGCTCCTTCTTGATGGCGTCCCGTCTGTCGTCGGCGAAGCGTCGGAGGTGTTGTCGCTTGGGGGTGGCCTTTGGGTCGACGTTGAGGCAGTGCTCGATCAGCTCCCTGGGACTCTCGGCATGTCCGCCGGCTTCCACGCGAAGATGTTGCGGTTAGCCCGAAGGAAGGCGATGAGCGCGTCTTCCTATTTGGGGTCGAGGCCGGCCCCGATGGTGGTGGTCTTGGTGGGGTCGCTCGTTCCGTGGTCGGCCGACTTGACGAGCACCTCCTCAGGTGGCTGAGGCTTGTTGGCGTTGTCAGACTTCTCTGGGATGTCGAGTTCGCTTGTGGCAAGCTTCTTCGACGCGGCGTAGACCTCCATCATTGGGGTGGGTACTTGATTTGTTGAAGCGATCACCACGGCCTCTGTATCGCAGTCGTGAGAGATCTTCAAGTCCCCCCGGAGGGAGAGTACGCCGGTGGACTTGGCATTTTGAGTACCAAGTATGTGTAGTGGGGCACCGCCATGAACTTGGCGATGGCCGGTCCGCGAGGATGGCATGGTAGGAAGTCTCGATATCCGCGACCTCGAACTTGATGTACTCGGTGCGGTAGTTGTCGCGAGACGCCCGAAGGTAGCTGGCGGTACCACCGAGCCTAGTGGGATAGCCGCGTTGCACGGGACGATGCCGTAGAAAGGCATCTTGCTCTTGTCGAGCATGGGGGTGACGTCAAGGTTCATCTTCTTCGAGTCTTGGTGAAGAGGACGTTGAGCCCGCTTCCGCCGTCGATGAGCACCTTGTTGAGCTTAGAGCCCGCCCTTTGTTGGTTTCGGGACGAGAGGGAAACGTCTGGTTCGGAGAAGGCGGTCCATTGATCCGCGCGGGAGAAGGTGATGGGTGTCTCGACCACACGAGAGGGGTCATAACCGGCGGTTCAATGGACATCACTTCACGGCGAGTAGCCTTCGCTCCCGCCTTTGGGGTAGTCCGCCGAAGAGGACGTTGACGGTCTTCTCGGGTTCTTGGAAGTCGTCGCCGTCCTTCTTCTTGTTCTTCGATCGTGAGGGTGCGGTGGCTCCGGCGTATCCTTGAGTGCATGCCCGAGCCGGTAGCCTTTGCTCGGTAGTGTGGTTGCCGTTTGGATGCCACGGGCACTTCTCCTTCGGCGGGTCTTTGAACCCGCCGGAATTCTTCTTCGAGTTCCCTTTCGGAGGGCGGCTGGATAGCCGCGACGGTATTGTACGGCTTGCGCTTGCGGTTGGAACCCGAGTAGTTGTTGTTGTTGTTGTTGTTGTTGTTGTTGCGGCCGCCTTGGTTTGGATTCTTGCTGCTGTTGCCACCTTGGTTCCGCTTGGACTTGCCGCGGATGGCGTCGTACTTGGCGTTGGCTTTGTCCTCTTCGTCCGCCCGGGACGTGATCATGTCCTTGAGGTGGGGAATGGACTTGGGGCGGCGTCGGCCGAAGTCCTCGAAGGTGCGGCGATGGTAGAGCCCGTCTGGGAAGAGGTCGATGACCTCCTTGTCGGTGACGTCCACGACGGTAGCGCGCTTGTCGAAAAAGCGGCGCATGTACTTGCGGAGGGTCTCGCCTTGTTCTGCTTGATCATGGCAAGGTCCATGCGAGTACCCGAACGGCCCATGGCGCCCGCGAAGTTGCTTGTGAATTGCTCCTTCGGTGGTCCCACTTGTCGATTGAGTGCTTGTCCGGCGACTCGAGCCACGTAAGTGGGGCTTGGTCCGAGCGAGAAGGGGAAGTAGAGGCACTTGGTGTCGGCCGTTGCCGCCGGCGTTCTCGATGGAGAGGGCGTAGCATCGGAGCCACCGGATAGGATCTGCTTCGCGTCGTACTTGGTGATCCCCAAAGGCTTGAACTTGTCGGGGAGGAGCGAGGTTGCGAAGCCGGGGTGAGAAGGCGGGGAAGCCGTCGCCTTCGGCCGGCGGTCGTCGACTTCTTCGCCGTAATTCCTCGATTCTCTGGCGAGCATCGTACCCGCCACGAGAGGCGCGGAGGCGTGGGCGTGCGCGTGGCCGCGGCCGCCGCGGGCGCCGCCGCCTCCCGGCTTTCTTGTTGGCTCCGTGGTTGGAGGCGCCGCCGTCGGCCGCCGCCGTCGGGGGTCGTTGCCGCCGCCACCGGCCGGAGCACGGTGGGGGACGACTTCTCGGTTGACGTTGTCTTGTCGTGAGGGTCCGCCGGCGGTGGAGCGTCGACGGTTTGGTTCGGGCCGGAATGTCGCCCGAGTACGGTTAGGACCGGGGGTCAACACTTGCGACTAGTAGCTTCGTTGTCGCGAGGCTTAGGCCGGGAGAGGTTGGGCGACTCTCTTGTCTACCCGCATGAAGTAGGCTTCTTCGGCGAGCTTGGCGATGACCTCTCCCGGCCGTATGCCCCGAGCTCGGCGTGCGATCGTTGTGATCGACATGAGGCATTGCTCGGGAGTGGTGTGGACTCGCTCTCAAGCGCCGAGAGCTTCCGCAAGGTTGCGGATAGGAAGGTTGTCTCCGAGCCGCCGGCGTCGTTCGTTGCGCTTCCTCGTTACGTTCGCGCCGGCGTCCCCGTTGGCGTCGGTCTCGTCCGCGGGGGGCATCGACGGACGGCTCGTCCGCGGAGATGTCCTCCAAGTACTTGTCCGCGGCCGTGCCCGAGGTTCCGGGGGTGTCGCCGGCGGCCATGAAGACTTGACGATCGGGCGTACCCAAGCTTGGCTCGAAGGTGCCACCTCGGTTGGTGTGTTCGAGTCGGCTGGGCCGGTGGTGTTCCCTCCTGGAACGGTAGCGAGTCGATGTAGGCGACGTAGCGTGAGTCCTCCTTTGTCAGCTCAGCGGGCTTGCGGTCTGGCCAGTAGATGTATCTTCCGGCCGGCGTCGATCTTATAACCAGCCCGCAGAGGGGCCCCGACAAGGGAAGCTCGGAGGAGTCATCTTCGGACTGCGGCTCCTCGGGGTCCGACCCGAAGTCGAACTCGTAGTCGGGGTTCGAGTAGAACTCGGAGAGAGGGCGGGAGTCCGAGACGCGGTGGGGACGGCGTCGGAGTCCGAGTTGTACTCGGTTACGGGCTCCTTGCCGGCCGGCGTGGTGTAGAAGCCTCCGTGCGGGCCCGGGCCGGGAACGCGAGGGCCACGCGCGGAGCGGCCGGCATGGAGAGGGGACCGCTGCGATGGGCGAGGAGCCGGCTCGCATGCGATGGCCCATGGCGACGTCGGGTTCGAGTTGGAGACGGACTCGAGCTCGAAGTCAGCGTGGAGGTTGGAAAGCAAAATTTCGCCGAACTTGCCGGCGAGCTTGCCCGTGACAACTTCGGGAAGCGTCACAAGGCCTTGTCCTCGAGTCGGGTTGCATGATCAGGCGGCGCTGGAAGGAGCCCGCGCCATCAGCGGTGCAGACCCAGGCGCCGAAGACGAAGGTGTCGCCGCGGTTGAAAGCGACGGTTGGCTTGATGTGAACGGAAGCCGTCGAGTTCGCCATGTGATCTCGAGCGAGAGCCCCTACCTGGCGCGCCAGCTGTCGGTGTTTTGGACCGGCAACCTACTACGGGGAGTACCCGAAGTAGATGAATGTGACTCGCCGAGATCGGTAACTCGAAGGAAGAGACACGTGGCACACAATTTAGACAGGTTCGGGCCGCGAGGTGCGTAATACCCTACGTCCTGTATGCTGCGTAGCTCTGGATTGATAGGGCACGATTACAGGATGGTGCAATAGTGCGCCGTGAGTTGAGATTGGATGAGGTGATCCTGAGATCGGTCCCTGCCTCGCCTTATATAGTCCGGGAGGCAGGGTTACAAGTCGGAGTAGGGAAGGAGTACTAGTCGAGTACGTCTAGGAGACCTCTACACAGTGCGGAACGTGTACGAGTCCTAACCGAGTACTACTCTGTGTCTTTGTCCTTGTGCTCCACGCCTTCGGGTGCGTGTAGCGCAAGCCGGGTAGTCCCAGGGGCCCACCGAGTAGTCGGTCCCGGTACCCACCGAGGTAGTGGGCCCGGGGAGGTCCATACGACACGGGTGACGCGAAAAAGATGGCGGGGCGGCCGTCGCGGAGGACGACGACCGGTCCCGGAGAGGTGGAGGTAGACGAGGGCCGACGTCGGGTGCCCTTGTCCACCTTTTCGGCGCCTCACGGGGGCGGGGACGAGGCGGAGGGGTCGGAGAGGAGGACCGGGAGGGCCGGGGGGCCACTTTGTCGAGCCAACGGAGGCCGACGACGAGGTGGAGGAGCCGGCCGACGGTGCACGGAGACCGAGGACGGCGCCTCGGGTGCGGGTTCCTCGGGGGAGGCCGCTACGGCGGCCAAGGTCTACTTGCGAGGCCCCGCACGACTCCCTCAGCCTCCGCTCCCTCAGAACCGCCCAGTCATTCGCCCCCAAGGCCGAATGTAAGTAAATTTAGATGCCTAACTTCATTTTGATGCCTAACTTCATTTTGATTATCGAGTCACTAATATTTTGTTCGACATGTGCGAGAACCGGCTCGTTGTGTCTCGGTGGCGACGCCCGCAAGCCCAACGGCATTATCGGGCTTCGTGTAGGCGGCACTACCCCGGCATTGTCACGTACCACGGGCGGACTGAGCCAGCCTACACGTGGGGCCACTACTACCAGGGTGAAGACCGAGAGTTCACCCACACGGCAGAGCGCGTGCTGAGGATGTTCTGGGTAACTCTAGCAAATCACAAAGTTTCTCATTACATCACATTCGTTCCACTCAATCTTAACAAAATGATTTTGACATCGTATTTGTATGCGGACCTTCTTCGGATGTGAGGATGGATAAGAGGAGGGAGCGGACATGTGCACGAGGAACTCTTGCAAGAAGCGTGTCACGGACATGCATCACGAGGTAAAGCACCGGGCCGTCGTAACCTACTACGCATTGGTGCTTGGTCAAAAGATAAGCAAGGAAGAAGCCGAAGGACAATGTTGACCCGTCAGCAGTTCATTGAGGTACTTCAAGTGAAGCTATGTTTTGATATTACTTATGTTATGTTTGATCTTCTCATGTATCAAGTACCTCGTGATGTGCAGGTTTATCCCTGGTGGAGCCGCGCCAAGGCCGACGCGTGGGTAGTGGAGGTGGACAAGTGGTTCACAGAGGAGTACCAGCAGGCACACGACGCTGCACGAGAGCGACGTTTGATGATGGAGGGCCCATCACACCACCAAGGCCAGCGGAGCCTTCCAGAGTACAAGGAGCTATGGGTACGCCTTTCTTTCTAAGTCGGCAAAGGCTCAAACTTGTTTCATCACACTAATCTTCGTCCCGCTTTTCTTGCGGCAAAAGGCACATCCTGGAAGGGAATGCTCGGACTTCGATGCCTTGTGCATGGCACACAAGGCCAAGGCGACGTCCGATGTGTCCTACGGCATGAGCGACGGGCGGAGGCATACGACAACCCGTCTTTCGGCCGCCGCATTCTTCGAGTACACGGAGGCATGTAAGCACAAGTACGGGGAAGACTACAACCCGAGCGAGCATGACATTGATACGGACATAGTCATGGCCTTGGGTGGAGGAAAGAAGCACGGGAGGTTGTGGATTGGCGATGGCATCATCGACGGTTCCCGGCTGAGACTTTCCGACGTCCGGGCACGGAGGACGGAGTCTGACCCCCAGATACGGGCACGGCCGAGCGTGGGGATGGGCCGGTTAAACGTCCTTGAGGTATGCACTGTCCACTAAACATGGTATATTAATGTTGAAACACATTCTTAGATTTGCATTATTGAAACATTTAAGTTAAATGTTCTAGGTCGAGCTAGCAGAGGAGCGGAGTCTACGTCAGCAGCTAGCAGAGCAGCTAGCACAGGAGCGGGCTCAGCAGCAGGCAATGGCGAGTAAGTTCGAGGAACTTACTAGGTTCTGGCGACGTCGGTGGTATGGCTCTACCACCGGGGCTCCTAGCTCTTATCACTCCGATCGCTCCACGGTGTCTCCTACGCCGCAAGTTCTCGGTAGTCCCGTGAGTATGATACCAAAGACTTTCGGTTTTGTGGCTAATCATATCTAACACTTGCAATCTTGTCTCCTTTGTGCGGCCTTTCTCGGCGGGTTCAAATCAGCAGGCTCCAAGTGGCGATCAAGTCCACCACTCACCCGTCACTCAGATGCCAGCTTTCACACCCTTCCCGCCGCCCGAGCAGTCACCGTAGGCCTGTGGATCTACCATGGACTTGTTTCGATGGACTTGTGGATGTTATGTGGATTTGTGGATTTGTGGACTTGTGTGGATGTGTGAACTTGTGGATGTGTGAACTATTGTGATGTGTGAACTTGTGGATGTGATATATATGTGATATGTCTTTGCCGCATGTGGGTTTGCGGGTGATATATGTGTGTTTGCGGGTGATATGCATTTGGTTGCAATTTGGAAGCAAAAAAAACAAAGGATGACCGCTTTGCCGAGCGCGGCCGTTGGCAAAGCCACCTTTGCCGAGGGTTTTGCGCAAGTACGCTCGGCACACACAGGGAAGCCGACCCCTTCTCGGGTGTTCCCGACCGTGCCGAGTGTACTTGCACGGGCACTCGGCACGGTGGGAGCACTCGATCCGGGTCTCCCGGTGTTGCCGAGAGTTGGGCCGTCGGCAAATATGTAATCTTTGCCGACGGCTCGGGGAAAGCCGTCGGCGCAGTTTGGTTTTTTTAAAAAACAAACCTAAACCTCTGTGCCGACGGCCTGGAGTCCGACCGTCGACAAAGGGGATTTGAAAATCCGTCAGTTCGTAACGGTTACTTTTTTCCTCCGACGGCCCGCCGTGGGCTCTCGGCAGAGACTTTGCCGAGGGTCTGGACCTCAGGCTCTCGGCAAAGATCCTTGGCCGAGAAAAAATTTTCCGGGAGTACGGTGCGAGTGCGGCCGTCGGCAAAGCCTTTGCCGACGGTTTCTACGTCTTTGCCGACGGTTTCAAGCGCTCGGCAAAGGACCTGGTTCCGATAGTGAGGGTATGAGTAGAAAATAATTATCCATTGAAGAAATGGGGAGGGTAGGGTGTGGTGAGGGTGCAAATAATTGATCGGGTATGTATAGAATCTAGTACAAAACTAGTTATCCATTGTGTATGGGTGGAAATGGGAAGGGTAAGAAGTGGATAATAATTATTTGGATTCGGGTATGAACAAGAGTGGATTTGTCCGTACACTCCCGTGGCAGGCTTACGTCAGGGTCCGCGAGTTCTGGCTGCCCAGGTTCAAGCTCTCCTTCTCCGGCGAGATGAACGACGTGCTCAAGGCGATGGGGGTTAAGGCCGCCTTCGACAAGGACACGGTCAACCTGTCCGGCATGCTGCACGAGAGTCGAACTGGTGGTGGAGCAGGTCTTCCACAAGGCCGTCATTGAGGTGAACGAGGAGGGCACGGAGGCGGCGGCCTCCACAGTCACTTTTAATATGCTTCGGGGCCGGGGTGCCAGCAGGCCCAGGGTCGTCGATTTCGTTGCCGACCATCCCTTTGCGTTCTTTGTGGTGGAGGAGACGTCGAGGGCAGTTGTCTTCATGGGGCATGTCCTCGACCCCACAGCAACAAACATCAGATTAATTAAGGTAGTATGGATGTTGCTGTGTCTCAACTCTCAACAAATAAGACACCTTATTTTGAGAAGTAAACCGCGTCTCTTATATCATGTTAGTGTCGTGTGATAATAAATTACATCATCTATATATCTGGTTCAACTGGCAATGCATTTCTGCAGTGACATGGGTCAATCAAACGCATCGCTAACGGACAAGTATGACACAATTATTAATGACATGTTGTGTATGAATGTGCTTCCCACCCGAAATAATGAGTAAAATTCACCACCGGCTCTTCAACTTGGGGCGGGTGTCATCCAAGTCTCCAAATTCTTAAAATTCACATCCTGAACTTGCTGATTAGTTCACTTGAGGTGCAAACCTCTATCACCCGCTTTAATCTGCTTACGTGGCTTACTGACCGTGCGTTGACATGGCTCCCACTTTACATCCATATCCTCTCCCTCCTCTCATACTATGACATGTGGAGCCCATTTTTCAGCCCCTATCCCTCCTCTCTCCTCCATATCCTGTCTCCACCCTTGCTTCCTCGACACAGACGACGCAGATGCCACCCTGCCGGAGCAGGCGACGGTGGTTGGAGGTGGCCTGCGCTGACGGGCAACGTGGTCATGCCATGTGCGAGCGGACGGGCCCTGAAGCTGCGCCTCGAGCAGACGGTGGTAGCGCCATGCATGCCGCGGACAGGGGCCGAGGTCGCGGCCCGAGCTGGTGGCGACAACGACCGAGCGTAGGCCAAAGTCGACTGCGGCGGCGAGCTCGAGTGCCCCCGAGCTCGAGCACCTCTCGATGGCGGGAGATCCAAGAGAGAATAGGAGGCGGGTCTCGTGGGGCACTGACTCGAGCCTTCGCCGCCATGGGCTTGCAGTGCGCTAATGGTAAGCTATGCTATATCATGGCTGGGCAGTGTTGGGTGACGGCGGGTCGCTCGTGGTGGAGCACAACGGGTGGAGCAGCTAGGCGTCAGAGGGTGAGCGCCACCATGGGCTGGCACCTAGGGCCTTGCCGCCGGCAATGGTCCGTCGAGTAAGGAGAAAAGGAGGCGGCAGGAAATGGAGATGGAGAAGGAGAGAGGGGGATGGGGGCTGAAAAGTGAGCCCCACACATCAGAGGATGGAGATGATTGGGCAAAAAAAGTGGACCCCACATGTCAAAGCCATGTCAACGTAGGCCACGTAGGCAGATTAAAGCAGACGATAAAGATTTGGACCTCATGTGAACTAATTATCGGGTTTGGGGATCTTGATGTGCATTTTGGAGTTTGGGACCTACATGACACCCGCCAAGTTGAAGGACCGACCGTGAATTTTACTCCGAAAAAAATTATACAACACGCTTCATAAGGACCTGCATTCTAACATTTATTATTACTGGTATATCTTATATTGCACTATTTATGTTGAACTAGCTTATTATTACTGGTATATCTTATCTTGCACTACTTATGTTGAATTAACTTGATTGCAACTGTTTCCAATTTTTGAACCTGGTGGGATTTTGATTTTAATCTTGAATTGCTTTCCTACTTTCAGGCCTTTGGGTTTCAGTTAGAGAATGGCAATCCCATTGAAATTACTCCCATTCCTAGTTCGTCCCATAAAAAGTGCAAATTTATTTTTTGAAAAACCTCACAAAGAATGCAATCCTAGAAAAAAGATCTAATTACGTTCCTAACTAGGTGATTCTCCGCGCATTCTTGCGGGATTTGAGAGCTATGTTACACGATTACGGGTACAGTATCAAATACGACACATATCCGATATGTAGATACACACCATAGTAAAACACTAATACAGGTTATAGCTAGATAAATTAATAAGTGTGTACAAAATATCACACGGTCTTGGAGCATCCCCTTTTTCTCAAGACGGGCTCCATGCGAAGATATCGGCGTTTGTTGACGGTTAATAGTTGTATCAAAGTTCGTTTATGACTTGCAAGCGGACAAGTCTCCCGTCGTAGTCAAGGGACCCTTCTTCCCTCGAGTGGTGAACCCAAGGTATCGAATCCGTGGAACAATGTGCAACGCAAGGATTCAATCTAGTAAAGCAAGGTAAGCTATCTTATGAAGACAAGTTGCATCTAATCTACTAACTCATAAAGAAAACGAATCTAATCTAATCTACTAAAGCGGTAGCAAGGGAAAGCAAGAGATAACCAATCTAGAGAATCTAGATCATGCTTATGTTGTAGCTCCAAACAAGATAGATGAAGATAGAAAAGCGAATCTCATTAAAAGCATCTTTAAATCGTGGCCTTCCCATCCGACTCGAAAACGCCCGCCTTTCGAACCCCCGTTATGTCACAACGTATCCCTATTCATGCGGGTAGTCTAGGGCGAGTTCGATAGAACAAGTTGAAATCACTTGGCCGGTCCGGTATGCACCTCTAGCCACCGCGGCTACAAGAGCACCCTATGTAATCTAGCTATAGACTAGATCGTAGAAGAAGCAAAACCAAGAAGAAAACAAAATCATCGAGAAGGCACTTAATCGCTAGAAATCGGATTCACTTACAAACTTCACCATGAATGATTACATGAACAAGATCACCACCGGGGCCCTCCCTCGATCTTGATCCTCGCTCCGGAGCTCCGACGTAGGTCTTCCATGCAAGGTTCCCACGTCGGCTAGGGAAACCCTAGACAACTAGCACGACCCTCATCTCCGAGATGGTGTCCCTCAAGCTTCTCTCGCTCCTCGGCGGCGGATTACGACTTCAATTCTTCGTGGCTCTCGGTCGGGGGGCTATTTATAGCCCGAGAAGCAATTAGGTCAAAGGGGAGGCCGATTGGGCCCCGAAAGGGCCGGGCCGGCCGGCCTGGGCCCACCCGGCCCATCTCGTGGCCTCGCTTCGCCCGTGTTGCTTCCCGCGTCTTCTAGATGTTCTCCCCTTTTGCATGTGGGCCCTTGACGTCGGTTTCTCTCCGAATTGGACTCAACTCCTTGTCTTGCAAGATTCAGCACTTTTCTGGGTTCGGTCCTCGGAGTTTATCATCTTCTCGGGCTTGGTCCTTGGGCTCTTGGAGTCATGTTCACTTCATTGCTTGACTTGTATCGGGCTTCAAGGTCTTGTCATGAGGTGCTTAATGAACTTATCCCGGAAGTCTTGCTTTCAACGTTAAAATCCTCGCGTAAACACTTAACTCCAAAACCGACATGCACAAGTGAACTTGTTATACCACGGGGGTTAGTACCAATGAATAAGAAACAAAAGTCATGCCAACACCGAAGGTAAACTCATGGCTAGGTTGACGGATTTTCACCGTCAACATCTCCCCCATGCTTAAACCTTGCTCGTCCTCGAGTAAGCCTTCGATGGATATCATCGTTGCCCATCAATGTTTAAACCTTGCACTTGATCATACATGAAAAAAACATAATGCTCTCAAAAGTTTAATTCGTTAAAGTTCCATAATGTACTAGCCTTTACCTCTACGGAGGGTAGATTCTTATTAAGCTTATCCCACAAGTATTAACATGCTCACAAAGTTTAAATAGATCTCAGAATTTTTGAAATAAAGAACGAGATAAAGAAAAGAGCTAAACCAAGTTCACAAATTTAAATCATCTTGTATATTGCTCATGAACTCTCAACTCTCTTGTCTCTCAAGCCTATATATTCTACTCCTTTCCCTCTCATAACATATATGTGTGGTAGGCTTTATATGGAGCTTTGGGAAAGTTTAGTCCTAACAAGATTTTATAAATGAGGTGTTGTCAAAACAAGACAAGCTTCTCATGGTCTTACCGAGACTCGTCAAAAAGGTCATTCGAAAATAATGTTCAATCAAGGAGGGGAAAGAGAAAAATACACACACTTTTAGATGAGTGGACATGTGCAAATGGCAAAGAGTGATCCCAAGGCACAAAGGAAGTCCTCGTTATTGGATTGCACATGGTTGGAAAATGAGAATGGATCTTTTTAACTTGAAGCCTTGAATGCACTCTTAGAGAACCGGGGAGTTCACTTTACGCATATATTTTTTTTCTCTTTCTCATATTTCTCATTCTTTTCTTTCTTTCTTTCTTTCATTCATTATATATATATATATATTTTTTTCTTTCTTCTTGTGAGACCTTCACCTTGGAAGTCACGTTCGTCGCCGAATTTTTTTTCTCTTTCGTCATTATATATATATATTTTTAAAATACTCCCCTTTGAACTCTAAAACTGCACCGTACCTACCTCCTCCCCCATGCTTAGACGTTGCTCGTCCTCGAGCAAAGAGGCGAAAAATAAGGTAGGTACCAGAAATATTTTCCTTTGGAGAGATACTTGAAATCTTCAATGTTGGCACCGTCTTGCGATCTTCCTTGAATTGATGATCCATTCTCAACGATAGGTTGTGGTCAAGGAGGTAAACACAAAAGATGATATTTGGTTTAAGGGTGGATATCCGGCGAAGTTTGTGAGATCTCCAATGCGGGGATACACAATGCACGGATAAAAGGCTAGCAAAAAGATAGATACGCAAAAACGGAATGACCAAACTTCTTAGTCTCGGGCCGCAGAAATCATGACCCGCAATAACTCACTCAAAAATAAATCTTGTACACTAAGGTTTGTGCACACAAATATATATGGCTCGGATAGGTTGAGCAACACACAAGTGATATTTATGACAAGGTTAGCAATATTTTTGAGCATAAAAGACATCTTTAATCTATTCATAACTTGAGAGCACATAAAACACTATGGGTCTTTATTTTAATCATAACCTCCGCTAAAGATTAAGCTAGCATTTAGATAATTTCAGATTTGTATTTTTAAGAGAGCACTAGGTTAAACATGCATAAATCAATTACAAAGATAAACAAAGCGGCAATTATAATCATATATCATCATGGCACAAACTTTGTAACTTTACCAAAGGTAAAAACTTGGTGGTGACATTATTCATGATGAAAATAAAAACTAAGACACACGCTGAAAATTAAACTAAAAACTGAAAATTAAAGCAAAGCTGAAAATACTACGCAAACATAGGCGCATACAAGCTGACAATTAAAGAAAAGGGGGTAAAGGAAAGATAGCTAAAGCTCCTCCTCTCTCTAATCTTCCTCCAATGGTTGATATTGATAGTCTTGGTTGTTGTACCCTTACTCATAATGCACCACTCCTCATATGAATTGTGTGACGGTGCTAGGTGAAGGTGTCCAAGCATATAAGCGACGTTTGCATTTCCTTCACCCATTTCGTTTGCATTGGTTAGGATGGCTGCAATAATTTGCACGTTCCTTGCAGCGTATCCTCCAATGGTGGCCACATTTTGTTGTGGTTGAGGAAGGTGTGCAAATGGCTCCGCAAAGGTTACGTTGGGCACCGCAAAAATGGTGGGGGTATGGCTGCCCCACTCCCCCATGCTTGCATTGGTAAACCACCGTAGTAACTTGGCGGCGCCGGGGTTCCTCCCAATGGTGGGACATAATTTTGTTGTGCACCTCCTTCTTGGGTCGTGGAAAAACCTTCTCCTAATCCTTCTCCATTATTATTATTTTTTTCTCTTCGCCGGCACAAGAAGTCCTTCCTCTAACCAATCTTCTTCCCCTCAAGAAAAGTCTTAATCTTCAATCCGGAAGGGGCAAATTCACCTAGGCCACTTGGAAGCCTCCTCTCTCATCTTCACTCTTATATTTTCCTTTCTTCATATATTCCTAGGGAAGTCCCGGGTAGGAGATGATTTGGGTTCCTTGTAATACCCGGTTTTAAAGAGATAGCCAATATGGAGAGGCAACACCCCGAACCAATATCTTCCGAACTCGATGTTGCTTAACAACACCACCGGTTGATCATAGGTGAGTGGGGTCTATTGGCCACTTGGCAATCAAAGCCGAGTAAAGCCAATTCAACTCCGTGTTGGTTATCTTTGTCTCTCTTGTTCTCCCAAAAATCCACTTGCACAAAAGTGACACACTTGGATGATGGGGTTCCGGATAGTATTTCTTCGTTGATGGTCTCTTCCCATGATCATATTCCAAAAACCTTCCCATGTGCCTTCATGCACATCACTTGTTCCGGAGCTCCCTTTTGAAAATAGAGGACACTCGCCCATGGGTCTACGATACTAGAACATGCAATCGTTTTGAACATGAAAACCAATCTAATCTATCGAGGGTTGTGACCATGGTTTCGCCCTTTCCCTCCTCTCATACTTATGCGAAGGTACTCATGACTAGACCTATGATGGTCACGGTGTGTTGAATGGATCCAAGGAAGCATTAGAGCTCTACTCCCTTTATGGCATGGTAGCTAACCTTAAGCATTAAAGTATTTTCAACACAAGATGATAGATAGATAATCCAACAAAGTGTGATTACATCTCAAGATCGATTGCAACCCATGGATGAAAGGAGATTACCCCATCAAGGTGCTAGAAATAGCATCATTGATCAAGGTTACCCTTCTGACGGTGTCTTCCTTCTTATCCACTTGTGGGCTCCCTCCAACGGAATGAGAGACTCAGCACTCTTTTATCAAGGGTATGCGCCATGGTTATGAAAATTTCCTAGGCGAATTCCTTGTGGGTGTTTGCCGACACTCCGTTAGAGAATTGCACCGGTGTCCCGTGTGAAACCCAATATGTGGAGAGCTTGGTCGTTGATGTCGACGTTCGCTACAAGACTCTACTAAAGGCGAGCGAGCTTCTTCTCCTCCTCCTCCGTCATGATGACATACCCCTCGGAATACCACGGAGCGTATGGAGGTGGAGCGGATGATCGTGTCGAGCGGTGAGGTTGGACAGGCGGCTTCTCCATATGTTATTGAAGTTTGGTGAACCTCATAAATTTCGTGTAGCCCTCATGTCACCGAGGAGAAGAGTGTGGTTCCTCCTCGGCGGTGCCATGTCCTCCTCCATACTCCGAGGAAACTCGGAAACCGAGTGCCTCCTAGAAGAGGTCGATGGATTAGACGATGATGATCCCTTCTTCTTTGGTGAAAAGGCTTGTAGTTTTCCTCCATGATTGCAGCACTCTCCCTCACAAATATATATTCGGGGTTTTCACCCGGTAACAAGGTACACAAATATTATTTTGGAGTCTGGACTTTGAGTGGATTAAGGATGTGATTTGTTGCACGAAACAAACGCGGTGGATGGCTAAGTCTAAGGTGGTTCCGGCCTACAAACTAGAGCACACGAACAAAGAGTCGGATGGGAGACTTACCTCTCTCCTCCTCTTGGCTCGGTTCTTCTCTAGTGCATTCATGCTTGTTGCTTCGTGACTGCGTACACCTTCCAAACGTTCCCGTCCACTCCTTCGCTTGCATTATTGCTCCTTCCACTTGATGTTTTCGCTTGATTCACTTCCATACTCCCTTGCCTCACATGCATCCATGATATTCCTACAAAACAAGGCCTTGGCTGCCCCCCCATGCTTGTACTTTGCATGTGGTTTGATAAAAGATGTTGGAGGGGCATCCCGTGATGTATCATGGTGCATGTATGGTTAAGTTAACTAGATTGCCTCCCTTTAAGTGTGTTTAAGGCTAAGCACTCCTCTAATTTCAAAGTTTAAAAATATTTTTCAGAGCCATGCAAGAGCTCAAGCATAAATTTAGAGAAGTTTTTAAACCATTAAAAACAAATGTAAGTCGAAAATATTTTCCGACTACGTTGATATCGGTCTCACTGATAGTGTTTGCCTTCATTAGTTGAGAGCAAGCTTTTCCCGGCTTGATCATGGGGGCATAGGTTTAGGTCCTAATTTTGATTAGATGAGACAGATTTTGAATGAAATAAAATTAAGTGAGTCTTAGAAAAATTCTAATCTTAGAGAAACCAAGGATATGGATTTTTAAACCAACCAAAAATCAAGTTTCTAGGTTCACGCGAGTCCTACCACATGCTGAAATTTAAATAACATCTAGATACAAGTCGTGGCTCTACTCGAGTGTTTTTAGCATGAAAAACAAGTCAACCACAGCACCATAATGAGGGTGAAGGGTTGAGTTAGGTTCTGAATTTTTTTTGGTTGTGGTTTCTCGAAAAAGAAGCAAACAATCACATAGGATGGTTCATGTAAAGGGTTTATGATCAAGCAAAATATTCAATCAAGAATTATGTCTCTAATATTGTTCAACCATTCTAAGTCTAAGGTTTTGCGTAGTAAAATTGAAAACTGAATTATATTTAAAAAGATTTGAAAAACCTGGAATCGGGTTGTCCTCCCGGTAGCTTATTCTTGACTCGACGAAACGGGTTGCCTCCCCGCCTAGCGCTTCGTTTATAGTCCATGGCTAGACTTCTTCACTTGATTACTCCGGATCAACGCTCTTTGCGGGCGTTGCAATCTTGGGTACCCACTTCGGCTTAGTCATTTTTTTTGGTCTTCACAGGCTGGCTTTGTCCTTTGGTCTTGACGGATGCAACAACTTCCTTGTGGCTCGGCATCTCGAACTCCGGTCTTCGGTTGTGATCTTCATGGTCTCCTTAGTGTGATCCTCCATCTCTCCCGAATGAGTTTGAGTAGCCTTTCGCCGTCTTGGGACCTTGGAGTTGTCTCCGAAATTCTTCTTTGTTACCCATCGGGCGCCCGGCAAGTTGTCCCACTTGCGTCTAGCATCTTCATCACGATGAACACTTCACACTCCTTGCATGTGGATCTTGCTTTGGCGGCCTTTAGGTGTTGAGATTCTTTCTCCATCTCCATATTCTCCATCCTCCACTTGATTTGAACGGCCTTCCGGCGTCTTGACTTGGAGGTGGTGATTCCCTTGGAGATTTTGATGGTCCTTCGAGTTTGACTTTTGAATCTAGGGTTTCCAACCCTTTAGCTTGTGTTGCACGTCACCTTTGCCTGTAAAGTTTTCCTGGATCATCCACAAAAAAGTTTTGGGTTTCTTGGAGAGGTAGCCAACCATCTCCGGTTAGGGTTAGCAATAAAACAAAAATCTAACAAAAGAAAAATTAGGGTTAATCAAAACTAGATTAGATTGACTCTTTTTTTCTTTTTGGGGATGATCAAACATAAGAGATGCAAAAGAAAATCAAAAGAAAAACTGAAAGATAAGTGATACTAGATCGGATCTTGATTGCTTGTTCCCCGGCAACGGCGCCAGAAAAAGGGGCTTGTTGACGGTTAATAGTTGTATCAAAGTTCGTTTATGACTTGCAAGCGGACAAGTCTCCCGTCGTAGTCAAGGGACCCTTCTTCCCTCGAGTGGTGAACCCAAGGTATCGAATCCGTGGAACAATGTGCAACGCAAGGATTCAATCTAGTAAAGCAAGGTAAGCTATTGATGAAGACAAGTTGCATCTAATCTACTAACTCATAAAGAAAACGAATCTAATCTAATCTACTAAAGAGGTAGCAAGGGAAAGCAAGAGATAACCAATATAGAGAATCTAGATCATGCTTATGTTGTAGCTCCAAACAAGATAGATGAAAATAGAAAAGCGAATCTCATTAAAAGCATCTTTAAATCGTGGCCTTCCCATCCGACTCGAAAACGCCCGCCTTTCGGAACCCCCGTTATGTCACAACGTATCCCTATTCATGCGGGTAGTCTAGGGCGAGTTCGATAGAACAAGTTGAAATCACTTGGCCGGTCCGGTATGCACCTCTAGCCACCGCGGCTACAAGAGCACCCTATGTAATCTAGCTATAGACTAGATCGTAGAAGAAGCAAAACCAAGAAGAAAACAAAATCATCGAGAAGGCACTTAATCGCTAGAAATCGGATTCACTTACAAACTTCACCATGAATGATTACATGAACAAGATCACCACCGGGCCCTCCCTCGATCTTGATCCTCGCTCCGAGCTCCGACGTGGTCTTCCATGCAAGGTTCCCACGTCGGCTAGGGAAACCCTAGACAACTAGCACGACCCTCATCTCCGAGATGGTGTCCCTCAAGCTTCTCTGCTCCTCGGCGGCGGATTACGACTTTAATTCTTCGTGGCTCTCGGTCAGGGGGCTATTTATAGCCTGAGAAGCAATTAGGTCAAAGGGGAGGCCGATTGGGCCCCGAAACGGGCTGGGCCGGCCGGCCTGGGCCCAATTCGGCCCATCTCGTGGCCTGCTTCGCCCGGTGTTGCTTCCCGCGTCTTCTAGATGTTCTCCCCTTTTGCATGTGGGCCCTTGACGTCGGTTTCTCTCCGAATTGGACTCAACTCCTTGTCTTGCAAGATTCGAGACTTTTCCGGTTCGGTCCTCGGAGTTTATCATCTTCTCGGGCTTGGTCCTTGGGCTCTTGGAGTCATGTTCACTTCATTGCTTGACTTGTATCGGGCTTCAAGGTCTTGTCATGAGGTGCTTAATGAACTTATCCCGAAGTCTTGCTTTCAACGTTAAAATCCCGCGTAAACACTTAACTCCAAAACCGACATGCACAAGTGAACTTGTTATACCACGGGGGTTAGTACCAATGAATAAGAAACAAAAGTCATGCCAACACCGAAGGTAAACTCATGGCTAGGTTGACGGATTTTCACCGTCAACATCTCCCCCATGCTTAAACCTTGCTCGTCCTCGAGTAAGCCTTCGATGGATATCATCGTTGCCCATCAATGTTTAAACCTTGCACTTGATCATACATGAAAAAAACATAATGCTCTCAAAAGTTTAATTCGTTAAAGTTCCATAATGTACTAGCCTTCACCTCTACGGAGGGTAGATTCTTATTAAGCTTATCCCACAAGTATTAACATGCTCACAAAGTTTAAATAGATCTCAGAATTTGAAATAAAGAACGAGATAAAGAAAAGAGCTAAACCAAATTCACAAATTTAAATCATCTTGTATATTGCTCATGAACTCTCAACTCTCTTGTCTCTCAAGCCTATATATTCTACTCCTTTCCCTCTCATAACATATATGTGTGGTAGGCTTTATATGGAGCTTTGGGAAAGTTTAGTCCTAACAAGATTTTATAAATGAGGTGTTGTCAAAACAAGACAAGCTTCTCGTGGTCTTACCGAGACTCGTCAAAAAGGTCATTCGAAAATAATGTTCAATCAAGGAGGGGAAAGAGAAAAATACACACACTTTTAGATGAGTGGACATGTGCAAATGGCAAAGAGTGATCCCAAGGCACAAAGGAAGTCCTCGTTATTGGATTGCACATGGTTGGAAAATGAGAATGGATCTTTTTAACTTGAAGCCTTGAATGCACTCTTAGAGAACCGGGGGAGTTCACTTTACGCATATATTTTTTTTCTCTTTCTCATATTTCACATTCTTTTCTTTCTTTCTTTCTTTCATTCATTATATATATATTTTTTCTTTCTTCTTGTGAGACCTTCACCTTGGAAGTCACGTTCGTCGCCGAATTTTTTTCTCTTTCGTCATTATATATATATATTTTAAAATACTCCCCTTTGAACTCTAAAACTGCACCGTACCTACCTCCTCCCCCATGCTTAGACGTTGCTCGTCCTCGAGCAAAGAGTCGAAAAATAAGGTAGGTACCGGAAATATTTTCCTTTGGAGAGATACTTGAAATCTTCAATGTCGGCACCGTCTTGCGATCTTCCTTGAATTGATGATCCATTCTCAACGATAGGTTGTGGTCAAGGAGGTAAACACAAAAGATGATATTTGGTTTAAGGGTGGATATCCGGCGAAGTTTGTGAGATCTCCAATGCGGGGATACACAATGCACGGATAAAAGGCTAGCAAAAAGATAGATACGCAAAAACGGAATGACCAGCTTCTTAGTCTCGGGCCAGAGAAATCATGGCCTGCAATAACTCACTCAAAAATAAATCTTGTACACTAAGGTTTGTGCACACAAATATATATGGCTCTGGATAGGTTGAGCAACACACAAGTGATATTTATGACAAGGTTAGCAATATTTTTGAGCATAAAAGACATCTTTAATCTATTCATAACTTGAGAGCACATAAAACACTATGGGTCTTTATTTTAATCATAACCTCCGCTAAAGATTAAGCTAGCATTTAGATAATTTCAGATTTGTATTTTTAAGAGAGCACTAGGTTAAACATGCATAAATCAATTACAAAGATAAACAAAGCGGCAATTATAATCATATATCATCATGGCACAAACTTTGTAACTTTACCAAAGGTAAAAACTTGGTGGTGACATTATTCATGATGAAAATAAAAACTAAGACACACGCTGAAAATTAAACTAAAAACTGAAAATTAAAGCAAAGCTGAAAATACTACGCAAACATAGGCGCATACAAGCTGACAATTAAAGAAAAGGGGGTAAAGGAAAGATAGCTAAAGCTCCTCCTCTCTCTAATCTTCCGCTGGTGGTTGATATTGATAGTCTTGGTTGTTGTACCCTTACTCATAATGCACCACTCCTCGTATGAATTGTGTGACGGTGCTAGGTGAAGGTGTCCAAGCACATAAGCGACGTTTGCATTTCCTTCACCCATTTGGTTTGCATTGGTTAGGATGGCTGCAATAATTTGCACGTTCCTTGCAGCGTATCCTCCAATGGTGGCCACATTTTGTTGTGGTTGAGGAAGGTGTGCAAATGGCTCCGCAAAGGTTACGTTGGACACTGCAAAAATGGTGGGGGTATGGTTGCACCACTCCCCCATGCTTGCATTGGTACACCACCGTAGTAACTCGGCGGCGTCGGGGTTCCTCCCAATGGTGGGACATAATTTTGTTGTGCACCTCCTTCTTGGGTCGTGGAAGAACCTTCTCCTAATCCTTCTCCATTATTATTATTTTTTTCTCTTCGCCGGCACAAGAAGTCCTTCCTCTAACCAATCTTCTTCCCCTCAAGAAAAGTCTTAATCTTCAATCCGGAAGGGGCAAATTCACCTAGGCCACTTGGAAGCCTCCTCTCTCATCTTCACTCTTATATTTTCCTTTCTTCATATATTCCTAGGGAAGTCCCGGGTAGGAGATGATTTGGGTTCCTTGTAATACCCGGTTTTAAAGAGATAGCCAATATGGAGAGGCAACACCCCGAACCAATATCTTCCGAACTCGATGTTGCTTAACAACACCACCGGTTGATCATAGGTGAGTGGGGTCTATTGGCCACTTGGCAATCAAAGCCGAGTAAAGCCAATTCAACTCCGTGTTGGTTATCTTTGTCTCTCTTGTTCTCCCAAAAATCCACTTGCACAAAAGTGACACACTTGGATGATGGGGTTCCGGATAGTATTTCTTCGTTGATGGTCTCTTCCCATGATCATATTCCAAAAACCTTCCCATGTGCCTTCATGCACATCACTTGTTCCGGAGCTCCCTTTTGAAAATAGAGGACACTCGCCCATGGGTCTACGATACTAGAACATGCAATCGTTTTGAACATGAAAACCAATCTAATCTATCGAGGGTTGTGACCATGGTTTCGCCCTTTCCCTCCTCTCATAATTACGCGAAGGTACTCATGACTAGACCTATGATGGTCACAGTGTGTTGAATGGATCCAAGGAAGCATTAGAGCTCTACTCCCTTTATGGCATGGTAGCTAACCTTAAGCATTAAAGTATTTTCAACACAAGATGATAGATAGATAATCCAACAAAGTGTGATTACATCTCAAGATCGATTGCAACCCATGGATGAAAGGAGATTACCCCATCAAGGTGCTAGAAATAGCATCATTGATCAAGGTTACCCTTCCGACGGTGTCTTCCTTCTTATCCACTTGTGGGCTCCCTCCAACGGAATGAGAGACTCAGCACTCTTTTATCAAGGGTATGCGCCATGGTCATGAAAATTTCCTAGGCGAATTCCTTGTGGGTGTTTGCCGACACTCGTTAGAGAATTGCACCGTGTCCCGTGTGAAACCCAATATGTGGAGAGCTTGGTCGTTGATGTCGACGTTCGCTACAAGACTCTACTTAAGGCGAGCGAGCTTCTTCTCCTCCTCCTCCGTCATGATGACATACCCCTCGGAATACCACGGAGCGTATGGAGGTGGAGCGGATGATCGTGTCGAGCGGTGAGGTTGGACGGGCGGCTTCTCCATATGTTATTGAAGTTTGGTGAACCTCATAAATTTCGTGTAGCCCTCATGTCACCGAGGAGAAGAGTGTGGTTCCTCCTCGGCGGTGCCATGTCCTCCTCCATACTCCGAGGAAACTCGGAAACCGAGTGCCTCCTAGAAGAGGTCGATGGCTTAGACGACGATGATCCCTTCTTCTTCGGTGAAAAGGCTTGTAGTTTTCCTCCACGATTGTAGCACTCTCCCTCACAAATATATATTCGGGATTTTCACCCTGTAACAAGGTACACAAATATTATTTTGGAGGCTGGACTTTGAGTGGATTAAGGATGTGATTTGTTGCACGAAACAAACGCGGTGGATGGCTAAGTCTAAGGTGGTTCCGGCCTACAAACTAGAGCACACGAACAAAGAGCCGGATGGGAGACTTACCTCTCTCCTCCTCTTGGCTCGGTTCTTCTCTAGTGCATTCATGCTTGTTGCTTCGTGATTGCGTGCACCTTCCAAACGTTCCCGTCCACTCCTTCGCTTGCATTATTGCTCCTTCCACTTGATGTTTTCGCTTGATTCACTTCCATACTCCCTTGCCTCACATGCATCCATGATATTCCTACAAAACAAGGCCTTGGCTGCCCCCCCATGCTTGTACTTTGCATGTGGTTTGATAAAAGATGTTGGAGGGGCATCCCGTGATGTATCATGGTGCATGTATGGTTAAGTTAACTAGATTGCCTCCCTTTAAGTGTGTTTAAGGCTAAGCACTCCTCTAATTTCAAAGTTTAAAAATATTTTTTAGAGCCATGCAAGAGCTCAAGCATAAATTTAGAGAAGTTTTTAAACCATTAAAAACAAATGTGAGTCGAAAATATTTTCCGACTACGTTGATATCGGTCTCACTGATAGTGTTTGCCTTCATTAGTTGAGAGCAAGCTTTTCCCGGCTTGATCATGGGGGCATAGGTTTAGGTCCTAATTTTGATTAGATGAGAGAGATTTTGAATGAAATAAAATTAAGTGAGGCTTAGAAAAATTCTAATCTTAGAGAAACCAAGGATATGGATTTTTAAACCAACCAAAAATCAAGTTTCTAGGTTCACGCGAGTCCTACCACATGCTGAAATTTAAATAACATCTAGATACAAGTCGTGGCTCTACTCGAGTGTTTTTAGCATGAAAAACAAGTCAACCACAGCACCATAATGAGGGTGAAGGGTTGAGTTAGGTTCTGAATTTTTTTTGGTTGTGGTTTCTCGAAAAAGAAGCAAACAATCACATAGGATGGTTCATGTAAAGGGTTTATGATCAAGCAAAATATTCAATCAAGAATTATGTCTCTAATATTGTTCAACCATTCTAAGTCTAAGGTTTTGCGTAGTAAAATTGAAAACTGAATTATATTTAAAAAGATTTGAAAAACACCGGAATCGGGTTGTCCTCCCGGTAGCTTATTCTTGACTCGACGAAACGGGTTGCCTCCCGCCTAGCGCTTCGTTTATAGTCCATGGCTAGACTTCTTCACTTGATTACTCCGGATCAACGCTCTTTGCGGGCGTTGCAATCTTGGGTACCCACTTCGGCTTAGTCATTTTTTTTGGTCTTCACAGGCTGGCTTTGTCCTTTGGTCTTGACGGATGCAACAACTTCCTTGTGGCTCGGCATCTCGAACTCCGGTCTTCGGTTGTGATCTTCATGGTCTCCTTAGTGTGATCCTCCATCTCTCCCGAATGAGTTTGAGTAGCCTTTCGCCGTCTTGGGACCTTGGAGTTGTCTCCGAAATTCTTCTTTGTTACCCATCGGGCGCCGGCAAGTTGTCCCACTTGCGTCTAGCATCTTCATCACGATGAACACTTCACACTCCTTGCATGTGGATCTTGCTTTGGCGGCCTTTAGGTGTTGAGCTTCTTTCTCCATCTCCATATTCTCCATCCTCCTCTTGATTTGAATGGCCTTCCGGCGTCTTGACTTGGAGGTGGTGATTCCCTTGGAGATTTTGATGGTCCTTCGAGTTTGACTTTTGAATCTAGGGTTTCCAACCCTTTAGCTTGTGTTGCACGTCACCTTTGCCTGTAAAGTTTTCCTGGATCATCCACAAAAAAGTTTTGGGTTTCTTGGAGAGGTAGCCAACCATCTCCGGTTAGGGTTAGCAATAAAACAAAAATCTAACAAAAGAAAAATTAGGGTTAATCAAAACTAGATTAGATTGATTTTTTTTCTTTTTGGGGATGATCAAACATAAGAGATGCAAAAGAAAATCAAAAGAAAAAGCTGAAAGATAAGTGATACTAGATCGGATCTTGATTGCTTGTTCCCCGGCAACGGCGCCGAAAAAAGAGGCTTGTTGACGGTTAATAGTTGTATCAAAGTTCGTTTATGACTTGCAAGCGGACAAGTCTCCCGTCGTAGTCAAGGGACCCTTCTTCCCTCGAGTGGTGAACCCAAGGTATCGAATCCGTGGAACAATGTGCAACGCAAGGATTCAATCTAGTAAAGCAAGGTAAGCTATTGATGAAGACAAGTTGCATCTAATCTACTAACTCATAAAGAAAACGAATCTAATCTAATCTACTAAAGAGGTAGCAAGGGAAAGCAAGAGATAACCAATATAGAGAATCTAGATCATGCTTATGTTGTAGCTCCAAACAAGATAGATGAAGATAGAAAAGCGAATCTCATTAAAAGCATCTTTAAATCGTGGCCTTCCCATCCGACTCGAAAACGCCCGCCTTTCGGAACCCCCGTTATGTCACAACGTATCCCTATTCATGCGGGTAGTCTAGGGCGAGTTCGATAGAACAAGTTGAAATCACTTGGCCGGTCCGGTATGCACCTCTAGCCACCGCGGCTACAAGAGCACCCTATGTAATCTAGCTATAGACTAGATCGTAGAAGAAGCAAAACCAAGAAGAAAACAAAATCATCGAGAAGGCACTTAATCGCTAGAAATCGGATTCATTTACAAACTTCACCATGAATGATTACATGAACAAGATCACCACCGGGGCCCTCCATCGATCTTGATCCTCGCTCCCGGAGCTCCGACGTAGGTCTTCCATGCAAGGTTCCCACGTCGGCTAGGGAAACCCTAGACAACTAGCACGACCCTCATCTCCGAGATGGTGTCCCTCAAGCTTCTCTCGCTCCTCGGCGGCGGATTATGACTTCAATTCTTCGTGGCTCTCGGTCGGGGGGCTATTTATAGCCTCGATAAGCAATTAGGTCAAAGGGGAGGCCGATTGGGCCCCGAAAAGGGCCGGGCCGGCCGGCCTGGGCCCAATTCGGCCCATCTCGTGGCTCGCTTCGCCCGGTCTTGCTTCCCGCGTCTTCTAGATGTTCTCCCCTTTTGCATGTGGGCCCTTGACGTCGGTTTTCTCCGAATTGGACTCAACTCCTTGTCTTGCAAGATTCAACACTTTTACGGTTCGGTCCTCGGAGTTTATCATCTTCTCGGGCTTGGTCCTTGGGCTCTTGGAGTCATGTTCACTTCATTGCTTGACTTGTATCGGGCTTCAAGGTCTTGTCATGAGGTGCTTAATGAACTTATCCCGGAAGTCTTGCTTTCAACGTTAAAATCATACGTAAACACTTAACTCCAAAACCGACATGCACAAGTGAACTTGTTATACCACGGGGGTTAGTACCAATGAATAAGACACAAAAGTCATGCCAACACCGAAGGTAAACTCATGGCTAGGTTGACGGATTTTCACCGTCAACAACGTTGTCCCCGAGGAAGCCGGTGAGCGCGAGTTCTCGTTTGGGGTCGAGGTTAGCCCTAATGACGACTTCCTTGGATGCGTCGGGCGGCCGAGGCAAACCTTCTTCACGAACTGGACTTGGGTCCAAAGCCGTGCTTGTGTGCTTCCCGTTCGGTACCTCCCGAGTAGTTTGGTCGATCTTGGCTGCACCGGGCGACCATGACCGTTGCTACGGCTTTGCAAGCGAGTCTTTGGCGAGTTCAATGGTGGAGCTCTCGCAACCGTAGGAGACCATAATGTCCCCGAGGATGGAAAGAATTCCGTTTGACACCGACATCTTCATGATGAGGTAGGTGTGATGAGGTATGGCCATGAACTTGGCCAACATAGGTCGGCCAAGGATGGAGTGGTAGGAGGAGCGGAAGTCCGCGACCTCGAAGGTCAGATATTCCATACGGAAGTTCTCCTCTATGCCGAAGGCGACTGGCAGGCATACACGACCTATGTGGTATGCAGCCTTGCCGGGCACAACCCTGTAGAATGGTTCATCACAGGCGGTCATCTTGTTGAAGTCGAACTCCATCTTTCTGAGCGTCTCTGTGAAGATGATGTTCATCGAGCCGCCGCCGCCATCAATGTGGGTCTTAGGCGGGAACGCCCCATCAACTATGGGGTTAACGACCGGCGGGTACGTCCGGGGTCGGGTATGTGGTCCCAATGATCTTTTTGGGAGAAAGTGATTGGGAATTTCGACAAACGCAGAGGTTGTGGAGCTTCGGTGTTGATGTGCCGATCTCCCTTGCGTTCGATCGGAGTCGCTGTTGCTTTTGGTCGCTTGGCGGCCGCCGACGATGAAGTTGATCTCTCGGTTAGCTATCCGGAACGCACCATTGGGGTTGCCCCCTTTAGGTGTTTGAGAGACATGGGTACCCATGAGTCCCCACCGACCGAGTCTCGGCCCGCCTCCGACAGGCGGGCCGACCTACTAGAAGACCCGCCGATCCGTCGGTGGACCCTCCCCGACCCGACATGTGGGCCCAAGAACATGATGACAACTTGGTGTAAAAGACAAGATAGTCCAACTCGGATAAGCTTTCCATATTGTAACCGACTAGGATAGATGGAAACCGACTTGTAATCCAAGGCACGCCGGCCCAATATAAGGCGGCCCGGGGGCACCCCTCAAGGGCACGACGTCGTCGTCGACTTCCCCTTCCACGCATAATTCCACCACACTTGGATGTAGGGTTTTACTCTCCGAAGGCGCCCGAACCATTCTAAAATCACCGTGTCCTTGCCATTCTCGCCGAGTTCCGAGTTCGATCCAAGAACTACCACCTATGCTCTTAGGTCCCGATCCCCCATTAGACAAACTACAACCGCTTGGGTAGCCCCCTCTGCGGATCTGCCAGTCTCACCCCCGACGGTTAGCGTGCCGGTAGGGGTGATCGGGACCTCGCCCGTGCGGCATGGTAGCCCGACCCACCGTCATCTTCGGCGACGGCATGAAGAACTTCCTCGACGGCGGCCTACTCGCCGCCACTCTCCGATCTAATCTCGAGTCGCCAGGTCACCTCGTCCTCGATCTAATTTTCCAAGGTCGGTGAGATTCGATCTACTCAAGTGTTGCCTCGTTACAGCAGTACGACACGTGTCCCGGTGACGTACTTCGATCGTTTTGCTGCGGCACCGCATACCGGCCAAGCTGGGCGCGCCTGGCGTCGCACGCCTTCGGCGGTCACCACGCGCATACCGTCGTCGACATGATCTCCGCGATCATTATTGCTCTGGCTGTAGCCATCTAGGCCACGCAACCGTCCAGGACTCCATCAACATCGGTTTGACGAGAGCATGCATGTAGGAGTATGAAGGTTACGCAATAAAAGTCCATCTACATGGATGTGGTGGGCCCTGAGCATCATCCGCGTACACCACGTACGTGATGACCCGCTCGTGGCCAAGCAAAACCAATCTGCAAGGATGCTACGTAAAAAGGAAGAATTCTACATTTATTTATTTTTTTAATATATTATATTTTATATATGTCTTATTGATTCCGTACGCTACTCAAGATGGGTTCTCTTCTCTTGTTGGTTTCTTTGCTTGCATGGGCCTCGCACGATGCGTCTCTGTCCCTGATGGTCACGCCGGTGACCAGATGGGTCCGTGACACCTTCAAGACTGCTGCACCACGCGCTACTGCTCCTGCAGCAGTACCACTCCATCTCGAGTTCGTCATCAACACAACGTCGACCTCTGCGGAGGCACGTCGACAGTGGCATCGTCATCGGCGTGATCTCGGCACGGCTTCGGCTTCGGCTTGCCTCGGCGACCTGCTACGCATCACACGTGCGCCGATGACCTCTTCGGCGTCTCGAGCTCGCCACGTCGACCTCGGCCACAGCGATGCACAAGCTAGGTGTTATTTACAATTAAATATTTTACGGCTTTCATATATTCTTATGCCGATCATCTCGGTCTCCGCGACCTTCGCCGACCTCGCTTTACATGCCTTTTCTTGCTCCCTTTCCCTCCCCCTTCGACACGCTTAGGGGCTTGGCGTAGCGGACCTCCACGCTCGGGGGCTTGGCTTTGCCAATCTAAGGTCGTCGGAGCGAGGGACTTAATTAATTTCGTGTGTTCTCCCTTTAAATATATTTTACTTATTATGCAAATTCTTAAGTTGTGTGGTTGCGAGAACTTGGGTCCAAGGTCCCCCCTCCGCGCTCTCGGCTGCACCTAAGCCTCCACGGCCGAGCCGTGCGGTCGGTAAGCCGTTCCTCCACCGAGTTGGGTTAGCGGAGGGGACACGTTTTGCAACTTCATAGCATTTGAGTTCGCATAATTTGCGCCTGGCACGATGAGGGGAATGTTTTATCAAACAAAACAAATTGAAAGCATGTCTTAGGCCCGGGCCAAATTTTCATTACATTTGTGCAGATTAATACACCGTTTTTGCATCTTCTTTGTTTTACGGGGCCAGCTCCTTCTAGCTTCCGGAGTACTTCGACCTCCGGACGTGTCTTTTGTTGCCTAGTGGACCTCTCGGCTCATGGCGGGAGGCGATTCGGCGCTTCCACGACTCATCCGGCCTTCCACACTCGGGGGCTCGTCGCCGGCCCGTAGGTCTACGGACCTCTGGCGGCTCCCTCGTCGCCCACCGTAGGTCTACGGACCTCACGACGGCCCCCTCGTCGCCCTGCTCTAGGTATACGGACCTCGCGACGGCTCCCTCGTCGCCCTGCTCTAGGTCTACGGACCTCCCGACGGCTCCCCTCGTCGCCCTGCCGTAGGTCCACGGACCTCCCGATGTCTCCCTACTCGTCGTCCGCCGCATGTCTACGGACCTCCCGGCCGGCTCACTCATCGCCCGCCGTAGGTCTACGGACCTCTCGGTGTCTTCCTCGTCGCCCGCCGTAGGTCTACGGACCTCCCGGCGCCTCCATCGTCGTCCACTTCGGTAGAAGGTCGTCGCGAGAAGCTCCTTTGTGTTACCCGATCCGAGTCGGGTCGGCGGTTCTTCAAGATTGACGTCTCGTCTTAACTTCGACCTCCTAGACCTACATTCCGAAGCTCGATGTTCGACTTCGTAGACGCATTGGAGGGGTTTTTCTTTTTTTGGATCCCCGTGCACCCTACGCGACCTCGGCGGTGCCATGCCTTCACTTCGCTTCGACATGACGTCGCCTCGGCCCGCTACGCCTACACGTCGATCGGGGACTTGAGAGACATGGGTACCCATGGGTCCCCACCGACCGGGGTCTCGGCCATGACGACGGGCGGGCCCGACCTACTAGAAGACCCACCGACACCGTCGCTGGACCCTCCCCGACCCGACATATGGGCCCAAGAACATGAAGACGACTTGGTGTACAAGACGAGATAGTCCAGCTCGGATAAGCTTTCCATATTGTAACCGACTAGAATAGATGGAAATCGACTTGTAACCCAAGGCACGCCAACCAATATAAGGCGACCCGGGGCGCTCCTCAAGGGCACGACGTTGTCGTCGACTTCCCTTCCATGCATAATTCCACCACACTAGATGTAGGGTTTTACTCCCCGGAGGCTTGAACCGATTTAAAACAAACGTGTCCTTGCCATTCTCTCCGAGTTCCGAGTTCGATCCAAGAACTACCACCTACGCTCTTAGGTCCCGATCCCCCATTAGACAACCTACAACCGCTTGGGTAGCCCCCTTGCGGATCCGCCGAGTCTCACCCCCCGATAGTGGTGGTGGTGGAGAACGCTCCTTGCGGTTGTTGTCGTTGCGATTGTGGTCGTCTCGCGACATCGATCATCACACCGGTCATCACGGCGGTCATTGTGCTTGGTCACCACGACGATCATCCCTTCGATCATTGCGGTTGTCTTCGTGGCGATCATCACGACCGTAGTTGTCACGTTGGTCATCACGACGATCATCGCGGCGGGATTCACGATGATAATCACGTCGATCTCTATCATCATTGCGACAGTAAGGTTGACGATCACAGTAGTCACATTGATCAGATCGACGATTACGGTTGTCGTAACGATGGTTGCCATTGTGGTCGTCGTTGATGTCGCTCTTGGCCTTCTTGGATTCAGAGGGTACCCCGAGGACACGCTTCAGCTGTTCGCACTCCCTCATGGAATGTTTGGCGTCGCGGTGGAACTGACATTGGTCGTCCATGATCATGTTGAAGTCATCCTCGAGGAAGGTGGAAGGTCTTGGTGGATCTGCCACATAGGCTTCACCGGATCGCTTGCGCGACATGTTTCCGTCGTCGTCGTGATCCTCTCCGTTGAAGTCGTGCATCACCGCGTCTTGAGTGTCGACTAGCTTGTCGATGTAAGCCATGAGGTCGGTGATGGTGTGAGCATCAGCTTCGTGGATTTTCTCGAAGAGCTTGATGTTGGTGACTTCCTTCTTGTAGTAGGCGATGACGTCCTCGTCTTTGACACCCGCGAGGGTGTTGCGGTTCTCGAAGTAGCGGTTGGTGTACTCGCGAGAGGGTTTCGTCGTGTCTCATCCGCACTCTAGCGAGGTGGTGAGTGTTACTAGGTCGGTTGTAGGTCGCTTGGTAGTTGGTCGTGAAGAGCCGGGACAATGTTACCCGGGAGGTGATGCATTCGCCGGGAGATTGTCGAGCTACGGGAGAGGTGCCTTGCCCATCACAAGGGGGAAGTATCCCGCCATGTGGTCTTTGTTTGCCTCCGGAGGCACGTCTTGCGATGCTTTGTACATCTTGAGCCATATACTTGGGTCGGAGCGATCGTCGTATTTCTCAATGGCAGGTTTGAAGTCTTTGGGGTATCCGATCACCGGAGGCATCGTGAGAACACTAGGAAGTTGTTGACCGCTCCCGGCCTTGCCGACGGGGCGTAGGCCGTCGGGATGATGTAGAGATCATCGGGAGGGCTGTTGTCTTGGTCGTACCGAGCACGTCGTAGAAGCTCTTGGTCATGCATGTTCCACAACTTTGTTGCTTGGACGGGGTTATTGGCGTCGAGGGTGTCGGGGACCCCATGGTCGCGGTTGTAGTTAGCACATCGTGCTATCTCCACTTCGTCTCTTATACGTCGACGCCGACCGCCTTCGGCGCGGTTGGCTTGCACCGACGGAGGTTGGGCTCCGGCGCTTTGTCCTGGATTTGGCGCGGCGTTTGCTTGGGCACCGGCAGCATTAGCTGCATTGTTGGCGACGTTGCCTGCAGCGTTAGCAGTGGCATTGGCTGGAGGATTAGCTACGGCATGGGCAGCGGGATTGGTAGTAGGGTTAGGCGCGGCGTTGGCGATAGGATTGGCCGGCTACATCACTTCGTTTTCACCTCTTCCCTCTTCGCCTACGGCTCAACGGGACCGTTGCTATGGCGTCGCTTGCGAGGATGTTCCAATCTACTCCTAGAGTAGGAACTTGTGACCGATCTGTCGTATCCGGGACCTCTTTCTTTGACTTGTGCGGTGGCGACGCGGAGGTTGGATTGGAGACGTCGTACTACAAGGGTGTCTCTCGAGCCGACCTAGCGCGGCTACGAGCTCGCACCCGGGTTCGCTTGAAGGGAATTGTAGACTTCGTGGCCATCTTGCTCAAAGTCCCTCGGGAGGTCTTTGGCGTGCGGTGCGGTTTCGTCGAGGCTCATGTTGCCGATGGTTTGCTGGTGCTTGCATCCCGATGTTGTCGTCGCCTTGCGCGGCGTTGCCTACATGTTGACCTGCGGCCGGGCGGCCGCAGCTAGCTCTTGTTGCCGGCGTGCGGCTCCGGTGGCATTGGCGTTCTCGCGCTCCACACGTTGTTCATCTGTCTCTCCTTCCTGGGGTGGTACATCCACAAAGAAGACCAAGACCTCGCGGTCCAGGGTCTCGAACTCTTCTCCCCGATAGTTCAGGGAAATAGTTGTGCGGGCGATCTGGAACGCGAGGCGGTGCGGAGACGGTCCCGGTTCATCCGGCGACCTTGAGCCGCGGTTAGAGGTCGTCGGAGTTCCTTGAGGATGTGGCACTAGCGAGCCGTGTGTTTGGGATTCTCGTGGATAGGGAAGGGTTCGTCGAGATGACTCCTGCGGCTCCCACGATCCGGTATCTTGGGTCCGGATTTGATCCGGATCTTGCACTTCATGTAGCGGGATGCTACATGAGTTGCGTTCCGCGAGCTAAGGGGTATGCTTTGGATGATGATGAGGTCCTGCGAAGGTGTTTGACGTGTTCGCAGACTTTCATCGTGTTGGAGAGCATGCCTCAACACGATCGATCCCCTCGATCGGGTCGCTAGGAGTGGGTGGGTGGGTTTCCGTCAACGGATTTGTCCCGATCTGTTGATTGGAAGTGACCGCGTTGCTCGCGATGACGAGGCGGCGGGCGGGAGCGGTAGATTTTGCCGGCATAGAGCCGAAGCGGATGTCGACGGGATTGGCGATGATGTCCGCCATCCTCTCCGGGAAGATGATGCTTGTTGGTCGAAGCCATCGAGTTGCACGAAGAACCTTGGATTCCTCCCCTACCGGCGCGCCAACCGTCGGATGGTGAGATCTAGACGGCCCCACGGGGGTGAAAACCCCGTGATTTAGTTGTTCGACAAGGTGGAATCTAAGGCTAAGACGAGTCCAACAACACCAGGCAAAAGCATTGTTGCCTCGCCATCACCACCGTGCATGCCCACACGGCTCTCCAACGGGTGAGGCAATCGGCAAGGCAAATTGCCTTTGGAGGAGAGAGGGGATGCAAAATTGCATCACCTCTCTCCGCAAACGCATATGCCGGTCGCACGCGGGGAGGAGGGAGGCGAGCGTGGGGGCGGCGACGTGGGACGAGGGTGGTCGTTGTGTGGAGGAGGGAGGTGAGCGCGGAGGAGGACTCGGGGGCTGCGGTGCGAGGGCTCGCCGGCGGAGGACTCGAGGCCACAACACCCCAAATCGAGCTCTACCCCCGGATCCATGGACGCCGGCGCGGGCTTGCTCGCCGCGGGGAGAAGGGGCGGCGAGGGGGCTGCGACCCGCGAATCGGCCGGAGAACCCGCGCCTCTTGCCCTCCGCCGCTAGATGCACGCGAGCATCGCGCCGAGCCGCCCGCGCCGGCGCCGCCGTTTGGGCGGTGGAGCTTCTCCTTGTCCCGGGGACGGAGTGTCCGGGGCCAAGGGTGGTGAAGCCATGGAGGTGTGTGCGAGACGACAACGGCCGCGGCCGCGGCGCGCGTGGGCCGGGGGAACTCGACGGGGGAGCGGCGAATTTCACACCACGGTGGTGGTCGTTCTCTACGACGACCATGGAGAGACCATAGGTAAAGCGGACGCGTGGGAGAGGGAGTTGGAGGGGACATCGAAGGATTTTGCATCGGTCTTTGTTGGAGATTGGTTTTTCTCGCGTGGGTGATGCAAATACGTAGGCAATGCAAACTCCTGGATGCCTCTCCCATTTTGCCACGGCTTGTTGGAGTCGGTCTAAGAACTCGAAGGTTGTGCACGAGCACAAAGAACACGAGAGAACACAACGAGTTTATACTAGTTCGAGCCTCCGGAGCGTAAAACCCTACGTCCGATTGTTGATGTAGATTGCTTGACACTACGTGAAAACCTCAAATAGGTCACACAACATTTGTATGGGGCCCTTAACGTCGGGCCGACCCCGGGGTTGCAACGCCCGTTACCAATGTGGACTTCGGGAACGAGGCTTCTTAAACGTACGTTACATAAATTCTTTGTAACGGATGTTAAAGAGAGTCGATTACAAATGTTAAACCTATCGGTAACGGGCTTGTAAAATCCATTACCGACCAATGCCCTATCGGTAACGGGTTGCTTAAGTCCGTTACCGACAATTTCGTCTTTGAGACGCATGCTTGTAGGATGCGTCTCCTTTGCTTGGTGACCCAATTGGATGCATCTCATGTCTTAGGACTCGTCTCCTTTGATTGCCACCCGGGGTCGCCTTTTTTCTCACATTGGAGATGCACGTTGTTATTGCTCGTCTATGTCTTCTTCTTCCGACACCACTCTCTCTCTCTCCACAAAAGGCCACTCTTGTTCCGACAAGAACACTCGCTCTCTCTCCTCGAAGGTCACTCGCTCGATCCGTGTGCTCGGATGTCCCCGCCGGCTGTCCTATTCGCCGTCGCCGGTGCGCGCGCTCCGAGGATCGCGCTTAATTTCTTTCCTCGAGAAAGCCGGTGATGTAGCGGGCCGGCCGGCCGCGTGCGCACCGGCGAAAGGGGCCGAGAGCGGACGTCGACCGCTCCGTCCTCCGCGCCGCCGCCACGGCCGCGACGCCTCCTCTGATCCTCCTCCTCAGCTGCGCTCGCCTCGTAGAAAGTCCTTGTCAAGGTGGAAATTAATTGCCCCTTTTATTGAAATTCTTCAGCTGTCCTAATCCTCTTGTGTGTTATCGTTTTTTTTGTGTGATGAATTATGCTCATTTGGTGTATGGAATGCAGATGGCGTCTGCTGCTCGGGCTTGGATGTACAAACAGCCCCAAGAAGATTGGGAGAATTTCTTAAGCGGGGTCAATGGTTTTCTAAATCAAGTAGAGGCGGATATGAGAAACTGTGGTGTTCAGGCAATGGTTTGCCCCTGTATTGATTGTCTCAACCAAAAGAAATTCGTACAACGGGAAATCATTTTTCATCATTTGGTCACACATGGTTTCACAAAAAATTACACGTGTTGGAATAAACATGGTGAGGAAGGCCTTAATGAACTCGAAGCGAGCTTGCCTAAATGAAGGTGAAGTGCGACACCATACTACCGACCATGATGAAGACCTTGATGACAAGTGGACTTTTTGAGGGAAATGAACCAATTATTCCCACCAAATGTGTTGAGGCTTGAGGATATCACTGATCAAGAAGTTAGGGGCTTCGATGATGGTGAAGTGTTGCAACGTGTGCACAATGTTGATCAAATGTTGCGGGATGTTGAGTTTCAACGAGTGTACACACCTTTTGAATTAGCGAGGTTGAAGCAATTCATTGAAGATTCAAAGAAACCCCTCTATCCCGATTGCCGAAGTACTCTCACCTTTACGGTGATCTAAATCTTCTGCTGCACTTAAGGCGGATCATGGTTGGAGCAACAAAAGTTTCAAACATCTATTGGATGTGCTTGGAGACATGCTACCCGAAGGAAACCAAAGAGCGAGTCCGTCTATGAGGCAAAGAAGATAATTTGTCCTCTTGGAATAGAGGTTGAAAAAAATCCATGCATGCAAGAACAATTATGTATTGTTTCGTGGAGATTATGCAGACCTTGACAAGTGCCCCAAGTGTGGCTATGATCGGTACAAGAGGAAAAAGGATGGTGGATATGATAATAATGCTGATGACGAAAATGAGCCGGTGAGATCGGAGGCAAGAAGAAGAAGGCTAATAGAGGGGCTCTTATGAGGATGTCATGGTATTTTTGCATCATTACTCGGTTGAAAAGATGATTCACAACATGAAAGGAGGCCCAACTCTTTCGTTGGCACGACGAAGGCCGAAAGGAGCTTAAGAAAGATGGAAAGTTTAGGCACCTCGCGGATGCAACACAATGGGGTAACATTAATAACCACTTCCCATGATTTGACGAAGACGCAAGGATCATACGGTTTTCTATGAGCACGGATGGCGTGAACCCATTTGGTAACTAGAGCTCAACACATACACCCGGCTTTGTCGTGCTTTGTTGTTGTACAACCTTCAACCATGGCTATGCAAGAAACAAAAATATATGATGTTGACAATATTGGTCTCGGGCCAAAGCAACCTTGGACCATATTGATGTCTACTTGAGGCCACTAGTTGATGACTTGAAGATATTGTGGAAGCCCGGTGTGCGGAGGTTTGGGATGAGTTCAAGCGTGAGGAGTTCACAATGCATGCCATGTTGTTCACCACCATCAACAACAACCCGGCTCATCGCAACCTCTCTGGCCAGAGTAAAAGGAAAGGTGCAGCTTGCCCACACTGCTTGGAAGATACTTGCGCAGTATGGCTAAGATATTCAAAGAAATACGATTTATGGGGCACCATCGTTTCCTCGGCAAGAAACATCCATACCGGGCCATGGATTGTCGGTTTAATGGGTAAAAGGCGAATCGAGAGGCGCCGTTGCATGTGACCGGAGATCTTGTCCACTTGAAAGTCAAGGACATCAAAACTATCGATGAGTTACCCAAGCCGATCGAAAAACCCCTTGGCAAAAGAAAGAAATAAGATGGTGAAGAAGAAGAAGAAGCAATGTGGAACAAGAAATCAATTCTATGGGAGCTAGAGTATTGGCCGATGTTGGATGTGCGCCATTCGATTGACAACATGCACATCAAGAAGAATGTGTGTGAAGCTACTTGTGGACATTGCTACAATAGAAGTCCAAAGGAAAAATCATAAAAATGCAAGGGAGGATCTTAAAGAGCCGGGCATTAGGCCGGAGCTCTATGCGAGAGGAAACAAAGACGGGGACGAACCTTCCCGTTGCGGCAACCACCTTGTCAAAGGCGAGAGAAAAGAATTCCGCCGGTTTTTGCATGATTTGAAAGTACCTTCGGCTGCTCATCAAACTTCAAGAGGCTAGTGTTATTTAAGGACATGAACATGAATTTCAACTTGATGAAATCTCATGATTGTCATGTGTTGATGACAACTTTTCTTCCGGTTGCACTTAGAGGTATCATGTCACACCCTGAAATTTCCCAAATTTCAGGATGTGAATAGGAAAGAAAATTTAACAACGATTTTCTCTAAATTTAAAAAATTTCCCAACATTTATTTTCTTTACTGGGAATATAGTGTAGGAAAAAACAAAAACATTATTTGTTTTTCTAAAATTAATTAATGGCTTGATGTTTTTTTGCATACATGCTCGTGCATTGAGTTTGTTTGTTGGAGTTCAAATTTGAATTTGAATTTCATTTGGTTGAATCCCTTTTCAAAATATCGAAAACCTTGTTCTTTTCCATTCTCTCCTTTCCTCACTTTTGGCCCATTTTCGCTCGCAGCCCAGCGACCCAAAGTCCTCTACCGCTCCTTGATTTTTTCTGCTCAGTTCGCCGTTTCACCCCGCCCAGCCCACCAGGCCGTAGCCCAGCTCCACCAGCAGCCTACACCGGCCCATCCCCGCCTCTCTCACCACGGCCGGCCCGACAAGCAGGGCCCGCTTGTCATCCCTGCCGCCGCACCGTAACTACGCCGGACTCAAGCTCGAGTCCCGGCCGCACCCGATCGCGTCTCGCGCGACCTCCACGTCTTGACCCGCACGCCAAGGCCGTCGCCCCGGCCCTATTTAAGGCACCGCCGTCACTCGTGCATGGAGTTCCCGAACCCTATCCGCCCCTTGCCCTGCGCCCCCGAAGTCGGAAACCCTAGGTCGGCCGCCGCCGTCGATCGCCGCCATCGCAGCCGCTCCGTCGCCAAGGAGATCATCAGTGAACCACAAGGAGGAGATCATCATCGAAGCTTCGGGTGCCGCTTGAACTCGAGCTCGTGTTCCCGTGTCACCTGTAGCCGCTCGCCGGAGTGCGCCATCGCACATTGCCGCCTCGCCGCATCTTGTGCCGTCGCCGTCGTCTGTGCGCTCGCCCCGGTGCCATGGTCGGGTTCGCCGCAACCCACGCTTCACCCTGGACATAGTCTCGTGCCGTATCGTGGCCCCTGGCTCTAGATTGACTTAGCTCACCGGAGCGCCGCCGGAGCGCCTGTTGCTCGGCCGATCGTGCGCATGCGTGCGGCCGCGGCCGCCCGGATCAAGATCCGACGATCTGCGCTGATCCGATCCGAGTCAACCGCCGCCGCTTTCGTCGGCCGTTGGATCTAGATCCAACGGATCTAGATCAAGCCGACCCGGTCAATACCGGTCAACACGGTCGGATCCCGCGTTTTGTAAGAAAACCCCGCAGCTTCCCGGATTTCACAAAAATACCCTCCCACGGTGATAAGTTTCTTACGGTTTAGTCCTTTTTCTTTGTTTTAGCCCGAATCTTTGCAAATCTTTCTGATTAGTCCTTGCACCTTATTTAGGGTGTATCTTGGTCGTTTTAGCTCCATTTTCACGTTTTTATGTCCATGCGATCATCACGAAGCGTAGATTAGTTTTATGCCTCTGTTTTGTTCGTTGGTACTTG
Source organism: Cenchrus americanus (assembly GCA_947561735.1). Taxonomy (NCBI): domain Eukaryota; kingdom Viridiplantae; phylum Streptophyta; class Magnoliopsida; order Poales; family Poaceae; genus Cenchrus; species Cenchrus americanus. The sequence goes on from OX387245.1 coordinate 228,774,239, forward strand.
CTTGGTGACTATTTCTTATTTATTCTTGTTGTTTGCTTGTATGTGATGATTGTGAAACGTAGAGAGTGAAGCGTTCGAAGGATTTGAGGATCAAAACGCGCCGAGTTTGAGTAGCCGAGTTCTGTTGAAGGCAAGTCTTCCTTGATGCATGCCCTCTTGTCCTACATAACATGCATTCAAATTCGCCGTATTTACTTTTCTTGCTTGCATTAACTTTGACGGGAACCTACTAAGGATCGTACCTAGTCTTTTACAACCTTTGCCTTGTGACCGGGTTAATTTAATTAATCCCGATTGTAGCTATGGCTTAGCATGCTTAACTCGGGATGGCACTAATCAAACTTGGATACTTTTACATTCTATGTTCCGTTGTATGTTATTTTAATTGCAAGACCACCTTTTCTATGTCAATCGGAACATGGAGAACCACCCGGAAAACCGTACAACCACAAGAACTAATGGGCAATGGTCTTGGGTGAATAATTAGGAACTTTAGCTTGGGATGATCTTACGTGATAAGGACAAGGGATCGGCGGTACTTGTGGGGTATAGACTCACTCTAGCGGGGGCTGGGTGAGTTATTCCTTTATGGTGGGGTATCGACACGCTAGGGGACTTTATACCTTGCTAAGCTGATCCGGACCTTGTGGGTCATAACTTGCTAGGGAACCTTTGTAAAGGCCATGTAGCGTCCCTATGCAACCACACCTCGGTAGTGTTTAATGGGGCCTTGCAAACACCGCATGGTTGGGTTCAAAGTTCTTTGGAGCTTTTACGGCGCTTGTGGTGAAAGTGTACAACCTCTCGCAGTGTCAAACTAACTAGTTAGGCTGTGCTCACGGTCAAGAGCGGCCTGGACCCTCACATGACTAAATTATGGAAATTAAATGTTAAATTATTGTTTTATTCTTATTTATGATGCTTATACTTTATTAATTGGGTTGGTATGAACTTACACTCCTAGTAATTATGTTTCTAATAAAACTTGACTCACTAAAATGCTAAACTGCTTGAACCTTAGCCATCCACCATATGGCCTTGCATGTTATGTTGTTCTCTCTTGCTGAGTACGTCATGTGGTCACGCTTGTTTAATTTCTTGTATCTACAACACTCGGAATGCTGCTCAGACTAGGAGAACTTTGAAGATATTCCCGGTGATTTCCAGGAGTTCTAGGTGTGAGTAGTCTTTAGTTAGCTGCCTGTGGAGGCATTTTATCTGCTGCGAGAACTCGTTATTTAAGTTTCGTTTAAAACTATGGTATGTAATAACTCTTTATTCGTGTGGCACTGATTTTGGTATTCACAATGTCATTGCGTGTGTAACTTGATCCTGTCGCACACGTAATCTATGCATTCGGTTTTGTCTTTAAAACTGGGTGTGACAAAGTGGTATCGAGCCGTGTTGACCGTAGGACGTTAGCCTAGGTAGAAATGGTCGAATTTAAGGATTTTATAATCTTAGAAGCCTTTACGATCATATGATTTGCTTTATTTCTAATTAAATCTCATCCTTGTTTTTCCCCATCCTTGATCTCTACTTAACTCTCTACCTTGATCTTGTTGTCTTTCTCCCTTTAGCTCTTTACTCGTTGGCACTTATTTTACTCACCACCTACTTCTCTTTACCTCTAGATGGATCATCATCTGAAGACTGCTTACAGGAGCTCTGACCCTCATTACGGCCGCAAAAGGATTACTACCACTACCAGCCACATGTTGCCCCGGACCGCCCGTTCCACGGCTCGAGCGTGCCGAGGATGTAGTTTGGACGGTGAGCTCGTACAAGAAAGACGGGAGAGGCATACTCATGCGACAACCTAAGGAGGACGGTGTATCATTTGGGATATGGTGTAGACCCAACCTACCGGTGTGAGAGGTGGACTCATCCTTGGTTTGAGCCTCACCGGGAGGTAACGGCGATCATTCATGAGAGGGTTCTACACTATGGACCCAAGGAGATATCCAACCATAATGACGTTGCTGCTAGAGACACCATGGAAGCTGGGATTGCCGAAGCGGCTAGGAGGGCACTTTATGTTCTCTCTCACAGGGAGCTTTGACTTGACACACACTCGCGGTTTGTACACTCCCCACGAGAGAAAGTGGGAAAGCCAAGACCTACATCGCATCAGCTCCCGGCCATAGCCCCACTTTGGACAATCTCTGTGAGTTGCTAGCCGCTGTAAACACCACTTTGGATAACACCAACAACATGCTAGCCAAAGCTCAACGGAAGAACTATACACCGGAAGTACAAAAGCGTCTATGGGAGGCTACCTTGAACGGCGATTATCAACTTTGTGATCCGAGATGGTGTTGTGGAACCTCATCTCTCTCCAGCACCAAAGAGACCCCGCTACAACTCTCCCAGCACCCACACCGGAGTTTTTCCCTAGGATCTAAGAGTCTTTAAGTTTGTATCTTTGTAATCGCTAGTAGACGATCGGTTAAAGTGTGCTTAGTCTAGAAGTGTGGATGAATGTTTGGTTTTGTGCTAAATGTTTGAGCTGGATTTTGTTTGAGTGCAATGTGTTGTGGAGTGATGACCACAATGACATTGGTTTAGTAGTAAGTTTGTGGGGGTCAACTTTCTATCTCAATCAATTTATCTATCTTAATCTTTGTGTCCCTTTAAGTTTTTCCTTAATGCAAATCCTAGAGCTCTAAATCTGTTCGCGCAGCTTTCTGAGTCAGCTGCACTGTTTTAATTTTATATCGGGCTACAGAACTCCGATTGCAGTAAATACAATTGGATTCAGAAATTTCATGACTGATTTTCTATGCAAAATTCAGAATATTTGGGTGGATAGTCAGAAAGTTATGACTGAAACATTGCAGTCTCACGAATCTGTGAAACACTGCTGACCTACCTGACTTGTTTATTCTATAACCAGAGTTACAGAACTCTGATTGAGGTGATTCCAGTTGGAGTAGTTCCGTAATTTCATTATCTATTACCAGTTAAAAGCTCATAATTTTTGGTCACCCACGATGAGAGTTATGCCTGATTGTTTAGGGTCAACAGAATCTGTCTTAGTTGAACATCTTTGCTGCCTTATCTTTCTGGGTATAACTCCTGGTGCAATCATCTAAAGTAATGTCCCTAACACTCGGATGGTGAACACCGGATCAGGATGAGGAGTCGATCAACCGGCGGTGAATCGTCCCGGAAGAGCACCCCGGCAAGCACAGATGGATCCCGCCATGCAGCAATTCCTGGAGGAGCGAGACTCGGCTTCTCCGAACCCGACCAACACCTGTGACGAATCTGCAAGCCCAAGTCAACAATCCACCGGTGCAGCAGCCGGCGCCCCGCAACAAGCACCGGGAGTTCATGAGTCACCATCCCCCCGTGTTCACTCATGCCGCTGATCCACTTGAAGCTGAGGATTGGCTGAAGGCGATCTTTGAAGATTCTTACTACATGTCGGTGTGATGACGAGAGAGAAGGTCTGTATGCTACGGGACAACTTCGAGGGTCCGCATCCGATTGGTGGGAGGCGTACACCGCTTCTCATGCCGCCCCGGACACTATCACACCGGGACGAGTTCACCACCAACTTCGAGAGCCACCACATACCCTCCGGAGTCATGAAGATCAAGAAGAAGGAGTTCCTTTCTCTCAAGCGAGGAGGGAATGTCGGTGGCCGAGTACGAGACAAGTTCACCGAGTTGTCTCGTTATGCAACGGAGGAAGTTGCTGAAGATAGGAAGAAGCGAGAGAGCTGTTCTGGATGGGTTAGCTTGTTCGCTGCAATACCAGCTGATGTCTTACCCTTTTCCCACATTTCAGCAACTAGTGGACGCTGCCATCCGCTTGGAGCACAAGCGCAAGGATCTCGGAGAGAAGAAGAGGAAGGCCACCACCGTCGGTGTTTTGGACCGGCAACCTACTACGAGGAGTACCCGAAGTAGATGAATGTGACTCGCCGAGATCGGTAACTCGAAGGAAGAGGCACGTGGCACACAATTTAGACGAGGTTCGGGCCGCGAGGTGCGTAATACCCTACGTCCCGTATGCCTTGCGTAGCTCGGATTGATAGGGCACAATTACAAGGTGGTGCAATAGTGCGCCGTGAGTTGAGATTGGATGAGATGATCCCGAGATCGGTCCCCGCCTCGCCTTATATAGTCCGGGAGGCGGGGTTACAAGTCGGAGTAGGGAAGGAGTACTAGTCGAGTACGTCTAGGAGACCTCTACACGGTGCGGAACATGTACGAGTCCTAACCGAGTACTACTCCCGTGTCGTCCTTGTGCTCCACGCCTTCGGTACCGTGTAGCGCAAGCCGGTAGTCCCGTGGGCCCACCGAGTAGTCGGTCCCGGTACCCACCGAGGCGGTGGGCCCGGGGAGGTCCATACGACAAGCCCCCGAGTACTTTGTAGTCGAGAAGGATAGCTTCAAGTAGTCTTGAAGGCCTTAACAAGTAGTCCTCAAGCGTCCCCGAGTACTACAAGTCAAAAGTCCTCAAGAGTAGTCGAAGCATCCCGAGGCCGGAATGTACTCCGGTCGATGTTTGAGCAATCTTGAAGTCTTCTCGAGTAGTCCCAAGCGTCCTTGAAATCCGCCTTCGAAGGTTTTCAAAAATGCCTCGCTCGGTCTTGAAACCGGAGCCGCCAAGAAGATGCGATTTGCGAACCGCAATCCACGTGGAGTAGCCCCCGGAGCCTCGAGCCGCGGGCTCTGGCTGAGGATCTACCCGAAGTCTTGGCGAGAGAATCCCGAAAAATCCGGAGAGAAAAAACCGAAGGACACGTGGCACGGAGCCCCCGAGCCTTGAGTCGAGTACTTCCTCTCGAATTGAAGGGTCTTCTTGGAGAATGTGTCCTGAGATGCTTTTGAGACTAGCCGCGTCCCAGGTAGTCGAGTAGAAGTAGCCGAGCCCCCGAGGTGAGGCGCGTCGACTAGTAGAATACGAAGAGTCACGCACGGCCGCCGAGTCGGCCCACGCGCGGACTTATCCGGCCGCCCGTTACGGAGGCGATTTTGGCTTATAAATTCAAGCCGAAACCCTTAGGGTTTTTCACCCAAGTGAGCCGCAGTCATTCGCCACTTGAATCTTGAAGTAGATCCACTCCAACGAGCACTGCCGCCGCAGTAGATCCCAGCGCATCGCCACCCGAAAGCTGTAGGGTAGCCCCCGAGCGGATGCGAGTGAAGACTCCCTGTTCTTGGAGGATGAAGCCGTCCCCGTCGAAGACGTCGAAGGCCGGCGGGAAGAAAAGGAGCCATGCAGAGGCTGCCGCGGCCGGCACCGGAGCGGCGCCACCCACATCTCCACCGCGCGCTGACCCAAGCCGCGAGTGGAAGAAATCGAAGGTGAAGACCGAAGACTTGCTGACCCTGTTGAACAGCGGGTTCATCAGGGAGAAGGAGATCGATATGTGGAGATCCGCCGCCGGAGATCCCTATCCAATGGAGAAGGCACAAGACGAGATCCCGATGTTCTCGCGCTTCGTGGAGCGCGGGCTTGCGCTCCCAGCGAGTGATTTCTTCAAAGGGCGTCTCAGGTACTATGGCATCGAGTACCTCAACTTGAACCCCAACGGAATCTTCCACACTTCTGTCTTCGTCCATTTCTGCGAAGCATTTTTGGGAATCAAGCCGCATTGGGTTCTCTTCCGGAAATTTTTCCGCGTGAAGCCGCGACCCGGCGCCTCCAACCCCGCAGTAGTCGGGGGGGGGGGGGATCCGGTTGAGGGAAGATGCCGCCGAGCGTGCACGGCGTACAAGCTCGTGGACTCCAACACGGATTGGAAGACGAGGTGGTTCTATACCACGAACCACCATCCCGAGCCGCCGAAGCCGAGCGGACGGCGGCCCAAGCACCAAGAGTGGTGGAACACGGAACCCACCATGCAAGAGGGGATCCGGCTCCGGAGTTGCGGCACGGATCAAGACCCCGCGGGATGCGGGACCGAGGGCCGAGCATGTGGCCTTCGGTTTCATGAAGCGCCGGATCCGGCCGGCCCGTCGGCGCGGGATACGATGGGCTTCGAGTACACCGGCAACGACGACACGTCGCGGATGCGGGGGGGCGAAGTGAAGACAACGACATCGTCGAGAGGTTGTCGAGGATCTTCAAGGACATGCCGGAGTACACGGCGTGCCCTGTCGAGGAGTTCTCCGCCGCGCGCCCGCCCAACGAGGTAAGTAGTCGTACCCACCTCGTCGAGTAGTAGGCATTTGTAGCAGAGTTGCTGACGCCTTGCCGCTGTTGCGCAGGATGATGTGAAGCGGTTTGTCTCCGAGCCGCAGCCACCACCGAGCGGAATTGAGATCCCGACGGTGGAGAAGGTGAAGGAGCGCCGAGTAGTCGGAGACGACGACGATCCCGTTATCGTGGAGGATACCTCCGATGACGAAGAAGACGAGGAGACGCTGCAGGACCGCTTCCAGCTGCGGTCGAGGTTTAGCCGTCCGGGCTTGCCTCATGTGCCTCTCATCCAAGACCCTCCGGCTAGCCTGGAGGCTAGCCTTGCTGCGCCGCCGAGGAAGCCGCGCAACCCCCGCCAAGAAGCGGGTAGCCAAGAAGATGAAGGTCTCAGAGACCACGCCTCCAGAGGTAAGTCGTCTTGAGCGAGTAGTCGGGTACCCAGTGATCGAGTACGGTGCGACGAGTAGTTATCCCCGTGTGCGGGAGAGGCCGCCCGGCGGGCCCGGTGGAGGAGGGCGATGAGGGCGTGTGGCCCACGGTGGGGGAACCGGGCCCGGAAGCCGAAGTCCGGCTCCCCCGCGTCGAAGAACTTCTCGGCGCGGTGGAGCGCCGGCCCCCGCCCCGAAGGGAGCGAGTACCCGCGACCGCCGCCGGCCGGAGGGGTGGAAGCCGCGAGGGGCGCGAAAACGTCTGCACCGGCCGCCGCCACCGTAGAGGAGGCGGTAGTCGAGGAGGCGCAAGAAGAAACGCCCGCCGAGGGTGGACTGGTTGACATCGCCAGCATCCTCGGTGCGCCGGCCGTGACTATCGTCCGGTCGAACTTGTAAGTACCACGCCTTCATGAGTAGTACTCATTGTAGTAGTCGTTTTCGTCTGACGACCCTCTGTGGACACTTGTGCAGAAAATCCACGGATTTGAGCTGGGACGGAGAGGAGCCCACGGCAGCGAGGGCGAGAGAAGGCCGCGCCGCCCATCGAGGAACCCGCTCCGAAGCCCAAGCCACGACCGAGCCCCCGGTGCCGCCGGGCGGCGCCGCCGAGGCGGTCATAGTCGAAGGTGAGTACTCTTCCCGAAGCCGTAGAGCCCAAAAAGAGTAGTCGAGAATGCCGATGCGCGTGTTCCTTGGTGACGAGGCGCCGAAGGGGGGTGACATCCCCGCGGGGGTGCCCGTGCAAGAGTTGACACCAGAGGCCCCGGAGGCTGCGGTAGGAGCCCCCGAGCCCGTGGGAGAAACCGTCGAGAAGTCCGCCGAGGAGGAGGCGGCTGCCACGTCGCCAGGGGTTGCCCTGGAGGTGGCGATCAGATCTCCCGAGATCCAAGACGCGGAGCCTATCCGCTCGGCGCCAATGACCGAGGCCACGTCGAGTAGCCGTGGCGGGATTGAGCTGCTTGCCGACGACCTCGTCGAGCCGGCGGTGTTGGCGCAGCATCTGGAGGCGATGCGACGAGCCGAACAGTGGATGAAGGTACGTAGCCGTTGCCTCCCGAGTAGTCAATCCTTTCGTTGAGTACTCTGCTTGACTTGAACTTGTCTTCTGCAGGACGTCGCGGAGCGGTCCCGCGAGAAGTCCAACCTTCTTTGCAAGGCTATGGGGACACGGTGTTGCGAGCTGAAGCCTTGGAGGAGCAGCTCATGAAGTCGAGGAAACACGCAGCCGCCATGCAGTCGAAGCTTGACGCCGCCTTCGCCAAGTATCACAATGATGTGATGGACTTGCAGGCGAAGAGCGACGAGCTGGTGCGGAAGAACAAAGGCCTCCGCAACAAGAATAAAGGTATGTCTCTTGACTTGTCGGGTACTTGTTGGGAGTCATCAAGCTCTGACCCGTTGCTGTGGTCCGGTGTTGCAGAACTCGAAGGCCGGGGTGGAGCGGCCGAAGGGCTCGGAGATCGGCATGAAGAATCTCTTCTACGGGAGCAAGAAGCCCGCCGGGTACTTGAACTCGACTACAAGGAGGCGGCCTTCGAGTGCGAGAAGCACATGGAGTTGAGAATTGCATCCGACGGGATCTCGTCAAGCTGCTACAAATCTTTGCGAAGTTGAACGAAGACCGCGAGGCGCTCCGAGCCCAAGCGAAGGACACGGAGGAGGCCGCCCTCCCGATCGCGAGGCTCTCGGTGCCGCACCCGGCGGCCCCAAGATCGCTCCGTTGGCGGATCGACTTCGTGAGGCGCCAAGCCGGCTGGCCGCCTACGTGAAGCACATGGCCGGGTCGATCCCGAAGCGGTGCCGGCCTTCATGAAGTCGTACTTCCCGAAGGCCCCGTGGAGGTAGTCGCCGGCGGAGTAGCCGCCAACCGCTCGGACGAGCGAGACGCGAGTTCTTTGGGCGGAGATGGCTCCCATCGCGGAGCGGTAGCCGATAAGTTGAATCTCCGGTAGCCCCGCATAGATAGCTAGTAGCCGTAGTTGTATAGGAAACGGTTGTAATGAACTTTTTCATATATCAATGAAATGAGATGTTCCATCAATGAGTACTCGTGACCGCGATCTCGCAGTGCGGAGTGCCCATCGTGGAGTAGGTGCGAGTAGTGGTACTCGGCTTAGTAGTCCCGTCGCGGGGGAGTAGGCGATAAAGAAGTTGATGAACAATCAAACTTTATTGCGAAGAAGTACACACGGGTGGCCGGGGCCGTAGTTACAAGTAGTCGCCCGGACCGGAGGCCGCTTACGGTGCGAGTAGTCTTTGGAGCGGGTAGCCGCTTAGAGTGAGTGATCCGTAGGTAGCCGTGCGGGGCCGGTCTTCTTGGTAGACCGCTGCTAGAGGTCCTTGACGCTCGTTGCGGCCCGGGGGTCCGTAGGTAGCCGCACGGGCCGGACTCGGAGGAGAGTAGTCCGGAGACTTGAAGCCGGGACCGGAGGGTCGCTTGCGGCAAGGGGGTGCCGATGCGGTCGTGTGGACTTGAACCCGGAGTAGTCGAGTAGACTAGGCGTAGAATCGACGGAGCCGGTCGACGTTCCATGAGTTGTTGACTTCTTCGCCTTCAAGTGTTTGGAGGCGGTAGGAGCTCGGCCGGTCACCTTAGCCACGGTGAAGGGGCCTTCCCGAGGGGAGCCGAGCTTGTGAAGTCCTTCCGTGTTCGGATACGGCGGAGGACAAGATCTCCAACGTTGAAGGAGCGTTCCTTGACGTTGCGATCGTGGTAGCGTCGGATACCCTCCGGGTACCTTGCCGATTGGACTAGGGCGGCACGGCGAGCTTCTTCGAGGGCGTCGATATCAACTCGTCTGTTGTCTTCGAGACGCCTTCGTCGTAGTGCTCCACCGCCGGCGAGTTCCATATGACATCGGCGGGGAGGATGGCTTCGGAGCCGTAGACCGGGAAGTAGGGGGGATTGCCCCGTTGGCTTGGATGGTTGAGTCCGCGGCCCCCCGCAGTGCGTTGGGTAGTTCCTTGATCCACTTGCCCCCTTTTGAGTTAGCGGCGTCGTGTAGCCGCTTCTTGAGGGCGTCGAGCACCATCCCGTTGGCGCGCTCGACTTGTCCGTTGGCCCGTGGATGGGCGACGGAGACGTATCCGACGTCGATTCCGCTCGTTCTCGCGGTACTCCCCGGAGCGGTGGTTGTTGAAGTTGGACCCCGTGTCCGTGATGATGCGGTGGGGTAGCCCGTAGCGGTGCACGAGTTCATCCGGGAAGTCGAGTACTCGTCGACCCTTGGGGCATGTGACCGGCTTGACCTCGATCCACTTGGTGAACTTGTCGATAGCCACCGGTACCGGTTGAATCCTCCCGGCGCGGTTGGCGGTGGCCCAATCATGTCGAGCCCCCCGGCGGGCAAAGGGCCGGGTTGGTGGTATGGTGACCGGCTTGTAGGCGGGGACGTGTTGCTGCTTGGCGAAGAACTGACATCCTTGGCACCTTCTGACGAGTTCTTCGGCATCGCCCAGGGCTGTGGGCCAGTAGAAGGCTCGCCGGAAGGCCTTGCTGACCAGCGTGCGGGAGGATGCGTGGTTGCCGCAGACACCCTTGTGGATCTCCTCCAAGATGTCCTTGCCTTCTTCGCGAGGGACGCATTTCATGAGCACTCGGAAGATGCGCCTCGCTTGTAAAGCTTGTCGCCGACGAGGACGTAAGACTTGGCGCGGCGGACGAGTTGTTCGAGCCGCGTTCTTGTCGGAGGGGACCTTCGCTCGGCCGAGGTAGTCGATGAAGGGTTGCCTCCGGTCCACGTCGATCATCATGACCTCCCCGCCCGAGTGGTTGGTTAGTCGGGACAGGTGGTCGGCGGCGCCGGCTCCGGGATGGATGGCGCGTGAAGCTCATGGACGAAGACGCCGCGGGTACTTGGGCGCGGGTGGATCCGAGCTTCGAAAGGACGTCCGCCGCAACGTTGTTGTCGCGAACGATGTGGTGGAACTCGAGACCATAGAATTTGTTCTCGAGCTTGCGGACTTCTAGGCGGTAGGCGTCCATGTTCTCCTTGTTGCGGTCCCGGGACTTGTTGACTTGGTTGATGACCCGCTGCGGAGTCGCCGTAGACTAGTAGCCGCTTGATGCCAAGTGAAGCCGCGAGGCGGAGCCCGTGTAGGAGGGCTTCGTACTCGGCTTCGTTGTTTGAGACCTTCCAGAAGATCTGCGGGACGTACTTGAGTTGTTCGCCCGTTGGAGAGATCGGGGGTACCCCTCGCGCCCGCGCCCTCGAGGTTGAGTGAGCCGTCGAAGTACATCACCCAATGCTGCGGTCGCACGGTGGGAGTAGGTAGGCGGTTCTCCCGCCACTCGCCATGAAGTCGACTAGAGCTTGCGACTTGATGGTCGTGCGTGGCTTGAAGTCGATGGTGAGGGCGCCGAGCTCGACGGCCCATTTGGAGATCCTTCCCGGTGGCGTGCGGGTTCCTCGGGATGTCGCCGAGCGGGTAGTCGGTGACGACGGAGACCGAGTACTCCCGGAAGTAGTGTCGTAGCTTCCGCGAGGTGATGAGTAGAGCGTACGAAGCTTCGCACGGGGGCCGGTAGCGAGCCTTGGACTCGATAGAACCTCGCCGACGAAGTAGACCGGGCGCCCGGACCGGGTAGGCGTGGCCGTCTTCCTGCCGCTCGACAACGATGGCGATGCGACCACGTGAGTAGTCGCGGCGAGGTAGAGCGATGGGCGCTCGCCCTTGTAGGGAGCCGTGAGGACCGGCGGCTTCGACGGAAGGTCCTTGAGCCGGGCAAGGGCTTGGTCCGCCTCTGCGGTCCACACGAACTTCTCGTGGTGCTTGAGTAGTTTGAAGAAGGGGAGACCCCGTTCTCCTAGCTTCGAGATGAATCCGTTCAATGCCGCCATGCACCCCGTCGGCTTACGGACGTCCTTGATGCTCGTGGGGGCTTTCATGCTTCGGTGATGGCGGAGATCTTCTCGGGGGTTGGCTTCGATGCCACGTTGGGCGATGATGAAGCCGAGTAGTTTGCCCGAAGGTACGCCGAAGACGCACTTGTTCGGGTTGAGCTTCCGGCGGTACTCGCGCGCGCGATGCGAAGGTCTCTTCAAGGTCGTCGATGAGGGTACCGGAGTCCCCGGTTTTGACAACCACGTCATCCACGTAGGCCTCGACGTTCTTGTTGAGTTGCCGCTTGAAGCAGCCCGGATGGCCCGTTGGTAGGTAGCGCCGGCGTTCTTCAACCCGAAAGACATGGTCGTGTAGCGATGACGCGCCAAACGGGGTGATGAACGCGGTCTTCTCTGGTCTTCCTCCTTGATTGCGATCCGGTGGTACCGGAGTAGCGATCGAGGAAGCGAGCAGGTCGCGGCCCGCCGTGGAGTCGATGACTTGATCAATCCGCGGCAACCCGAAGGGGTCCTTGGGGCGGTGCTTGTTGAGGTCGGTGTAGTCGACGCACATCCTCCACTCGTTCGAGTTCTTCTTGCGGACGAGGACGGGGCCGGCGAGCCACTCGGGATGGAAGACTTCTCCGATGAAGCCGCGGCGAGTAGCTTGGCGAGTTCCTTCTTGATGGCGTCCCGTCTGTCGTCGGCGAAGCGTCGAGGTGTTGTCGCTTGGGGGTGGCCTTTGGGTCGACGTTGAGGCGGTGCTCGATCGGCTCCCCGGGCACTCCCGGCATGTCCGTCGGCTTCCACGCGAAGATGTCGCGGTTAGCCCGAAGGAAGCCGATGAGCGCGTCTTCCTATTTGGGGTCGAGGCCGGCCCCGATGGTGGTAGTCTTGGTGGGGTCGCTCTGTCCCGAGGTCGACCGACTTGGTGAGCACCTCCTCGGGTGGCCGAGGCTTGTTGGCGCCGTCGGACTTCTCCGGAATGTCGAGTTCGCTTGTGGCAAGCTTCTTCGACGCGGCGTAGACCTCCATCATTGGGGTGGGTACTTGGTTTGTCGAAGCGATCACCACGGCCTCTCGTATCGCGGTCGTGAGAGATCTTCAAGTCCCCTTGGAGGGAGAGTACGCCGAGTGGACTTGGCATTTTGAGTACCAAGTACGTGTAGTGGGGCACCGCCATGAACTTGGCGATGGCCGGTCTCGCCGAGGATGGCATGGTAGGAAGTCTCGATATCCGCGACCTCGAACTTAATGTACTCGGTGCGGTAGTTGTCGCGAGACGCCCCGAAGGTAACTGGCAGTACCACTGAGCCTAGTGGGATAGCCGCGTTGCCTGGGACGATGCCGTAGAAGGGCATGCTGCTCTTGTCGAGCATGGGGGTGACGTCAAGGTTCATCTTCTTCAGAGTCTTGGTGAAGAGGACATTGAGCCCGCTTCCGCCGTCGATGAGCACCTTGTTGAGCTTAGAGCCCGCCACTGTTGGTTTCAGGACGAGGGGGAAGCGTCCTGGTTCGGAGAAGCTGGTCCATTGGTCCGCGCGGGAGAAGGTGATGGGTGTCTCTGACCACCTGAGAGGGGTCATAACCGCTGGCTCGATGGACATCACTTCGCGGCGAGTAGCCTTCTGCTCCCGCCCGGGGTAGTCCGCCGAAGAGGACGTTGACGGTCTTCTCGGGTTCTTGGAAGTCGTCGCCGTCCTTCTTCTTGTTCTTCTGATCGTGAGGGTGCGGTGGCTCCGGCGTATCCTTGAGTGCATGCCCGAGCCGGTAGCACTTGCTCGGTAGTGTGGTTGCCGTTTGGATGCCACGGGCACTTCTCCTTCAGCAGGTCTTTGAACCCGCCGGAGTTCTTCTTCGAGTTCCCTTTCGGAGGGCGCTGGATAGCCGCGACGGTGTTGTCTGGCTTGCGCTTGCGGTTGGGACCCGAGAAGTTGTTGTTGTTGTTGTTGTTGTTGTTGCGGCCGCCTTGGTTTGGATTGCTGCTGCTGCCGCCACCTTGGTTCTGCTTGGACTTGCCGCGGATGGCGTCGTACTTGGCGTTGGCCTTGTCCTCTTCGTCCGCCCAGGACGTGATCATGTCCTTGAGGTGGGGAATGGACTTGGGGCGGCGTCGGCCGAAGTCCTCGAAGGTGCGGCGATGGTAGAGTCCGTCCTGGAAGAGGTCGATGACCTCCTTGTCGGTGACGTCCACGACGGTAGCGCGCTTGTCGAAAAAGCGGCGCATGTACTTGCGGAGGGTCTCGCCTTGTTCTCGCTTGATCATGGCAAGGTCCATGCGGGTACCCGAACGGCCCATGGCGCCCGCGAAGTTGCTTGTGAATTGCTCCTTCGGCCGGTCCCACCCGTCGATTGAGTGCTTGTCCGGCGACTCGAGCCACGTGAGTGGGGCTTGGTCCGGGCGAAGGGGAAGTAGAGGCATTTGGTGTCGCCGTTGCCGCCGCCGTTCTCGATGGAGAGAGCGTAGCATCGGAGCCACCTGGATGGGATCTCGCTTCGCGTCGTATTTGGTGATCCCCAAAGGTTTGAACTTGTCGGGGAGGAGCAGAGTTGCGAAGCCGAGGTGAGAAGGCGGGAAGCCGTCGCCTTCGGCGGTGGTCGTCGACTTCTTCTCGCCGCAACTCGTCGATTCTCCGGCGAGCATCGTACCCGCCGTGAGAGGCGCCGAGGCGTGGCCGTGCGCGTGGCCGCGGCCGCCGCGGCCGCCGCCGCCTCCGGCCTTTCTTATTGGCTCCGTGGTTGGAGCCGCCGCCGCGTCCGCCGCCGCCGCCGTCGGGGTCGTTGCCGCCACCACCGGCCGGAGCGCGGTGGGGGACGACTTCTCGGTTGACGTTGTCTTGTCGTGAGGGTCCGCCGGCGGTGGAGCGTCGACGGTTTGGTTCGGCCGGGATGTCGCCCGAGTACGGTTAGGACCGGGGTCAACGCTGCGACTAGTAGCCTCGTTGTCGCGAGGCTTGGGCCGGGAGAGGTTGGGCGACTCTTTTGTCGACCCGCATGAAGTAGGCTTCTTCAGCGAGCTTGGCGATGACTTCTCCAGCCCGTATGCCCTGAGCCTGACGTGCGATCGTTGTGATCGACATGAGGCATTGCTCAGGAGTGGTGTGAACTCTGCTCTCGGCTTCGAGAGCTTCCGCAAGGTTGCGGATGGGGAGGTTGTCTCCGAGTCGCCGGCGTCGTTCGTTGCGCTTCTCCGTTGCGTTCGCGCCGGGCGTCCCCTGTTGGCGTCGGTCTCGTCCGCAGGGGCATCAGCAGACAGCTCGTCTGCGGAGATGTCCTCCAGGTACTTGTCTGCGGCCGTGCCTGAGGTTCCCGGGGGTCGCCGGCGACCATGAAGACTTGACGATCAGGGGTACCCAAGCTTGGCTCAGAAGGTGCCACCTCAGTTGGTGTGCTTGAGTCAGCTTGGGCTAGTGGTGTTCCCTCCTGGAACGGTAGCGAGTCGATGTAGGCGACGTAGCGCGAGTCCTCCTTTGTCGGCTCGGCGGGCTTGAGGTCCGGCCGCAGACGTATCTCCCGGCCGGCGTTGATCTTATAACCGGCCCCGCAGGCCGGCCACGACAAGGGAAGCTCGGAGGAGTCGTCTTCGGACTCGGGCTCCTCGGGGGTCCGACCCGAAGTCGAACTCGTAGTCCGGGTTCGAGTAGAACTCGGAGAGAGGGCTGGAGTCCGAGACGCGGCTGGGGACGGCGTCGGAGTCCGAGTTGTACTCGGTTACGGGCTCCTTGCCGGCCCGGCGTGGTGTAGAAGCCTCCGTGCGGGCCCGGGCCGGGGAACGCGGGAGCCACGCGCGGAGCGCCGGCGTGGAGAGGGGGCCGCTGCGATAGGCGAGGGAGCCGGCTCGCATGCGATGGCCCATGGCGACGTCGGGTTCGAGTTGGACTCGAGCTCGAAGTCGGCGTGGAGGTTGGAGAGCGAAATTTCGCCGAACTTGCCGGCGAGCTTGCCCGTGACAACTTCGGGAAGCGTCACAAGGCCTGTCCTCGAGTCGGGTTGCATGATCAAGCGGCGCTGGAAGGAACCCGCGCCATCTGCGGTGCAGACCCAGGCGCCGAAGACGAAGGTGTCGCCGCGGTTGAAGGCGACGGTTGGCTTGATGTGAACGGAAGCCGTCGAGTTCGCCATGTGATCTCGAGCGAGAGCCCCTACCTGGCGCGCCGGTGTCGGTGTTTTGGACCGGCAACCTACTACGGGGAGTACCCGAAGTAGATGAATGTGACTCGCCGAGATCGGTAACTCGAAGGAAGAGGCACGTGGCACATAATTTAGACGAGGTTCGGGCCGCGAGGTGCGTAATACCCTACGTCCCGTATGCCTGCGTAGCTCGGATTGATAGGGCACAATTACAAGGTGGTGCAATAGTGCGCCGTGAGTTGAGATTGGATGAGATGATCCCGAGATCGGTCCCGCGCTCGCCTTATATAGTCGGGAGGCGAGGGTTACAAGTCGGAGTAGGGAAGGAGTACTAGTCGAGTACGTCTAGGAGACCTCTACACGGTGCGGAACATGTACGAGTCCTAACCGAGTACTACTCCGTGTCTTTGTCCTTGTGCTCCACGCCTTCGGTACCGTGTAGCGCAAGCCGGGGTAGTCCCGGGGGCCCACCGAGTAGTCGGTCCCGGTACCCACCGAGGCGGTGGGCCCAGGGAGGTCCATACGACAACCACCTCTTGAGGAACCAAGTTGAGAAGTACCTTGGTCCGTGTGTGATGAGTGATTGACCGGATGGTTTGAAGCTTTGTGTGTGTAGTGTTGAGTTGTGTTGTGTGTGTTTTATTTTGTGTATTTACCTTATTGTTTATGTGGTGTGTTGTCAATGCACTCGTGAGGAGTGGTTGACAATGTTGTGTGGACCGACTCTTGGCCTAGTATTGCGGGTGTTGGTTGCGGCTTGGTTTGCGTTGGTGCGGGTGAAGAACGGGCGTGAAAGGTCTTAGCCGTGCGGGGCCTCCGAGGAGTGGAGAGACAAGTAGGCTTGGTTCGAGGGACCCGGTGGCCGACGGGATCAAGTGCGAGCCGCATGGTGCAAGAAGAGCAAGACGAAGTCGTGGACATGGAGCCGGTGCATCGGTGGTGGCCAAGTCAAGGAACGAGGCAAGACTGAGTAGACCGTCCGGCGCCGGAGGTGAAAGGCTTGGCGAGCTCGACGCTTGGCGTGGTGAGGCCGGGGCCGTGTACGCGGGGGTTTGGTGGTTTGTCCACAAAACCATCGGAGGAGGGTTTCTCGGTTTGGGCCTTAAAACCGAGCCCGAGGGCCCGGCGTGACGGAGACGGTATCCGGGTGCGTCGGGGAAGCTTCGAGGCGGGCGACACGCGGCATGATCTAGGTGCTTGCGTCGGGAGGACGTGAAGGCCTGATGGATGCGCGGCCGTCCGATGGTGAACTTCATGTGTTGACCAAAATGCCCTTGTGAGGGCTTGTGTTGTACTCCTAGTGTAGGGGCACGTCGGTCTTTTCCGGAGGGCCTATATATAGGAGGAGGGGGCTGAATTTTCAGCCAACTCTTGGGCTAGAGGCTACGGTACTCTTTCATTTTGGAGTGCTTTGGGAGAGAGGGAGAGAGGGGAGAGTGGCTCTTTGATTGGAGCTTTTTGCCATCTTAGATTTGGTTTCTAGGAGTGGATTGTAATCGATTGGACAAGATATTCATAGTGATTTCATCCTCTAAATCTTGTGCCATTCTTTCTATTCCCGAATTTCTTTTATTGCTTTTTCGGAGCTCTTTTTGTGCTATTTTCATGCTTGTTTTTGGTGCCTTTGTTCTTGGTGCGATTCCGCGAATTTAAGTGGGTTTCTCCCCGGATTTCTTTGAGGGAAACATGGATCGATGTCTAGTGCATCTTTGTGATTGATCTTGTGCCCTCAAATGCCGGGAAACCACTTCGATTCAAGGATTTTCGTTCGGTGCCCTAGCTTTTGGTGGTGTTCAAAGGATCCGCGATTCCCGATGATTTAGGGAGTTAGGAGATGAAATTTTTGGGGTATAGCATCCTTGGTTGACGCTTTACATGTCCTCAAACTCTTGTCTCAACAACTACTATCGTTAGGGAGATCCGGTGATGGATTGGGAGTGTTGACTTTCGGGGTCGAGCAGTTTTTAGTTCGTTCGTGCTTGGCGCACGATCCGCGAGGGCTAGGCGGACGGTCCACGTGTACGGTGTTCTTCGCGTGTTCTTCGTGTTCTTGCTCGGTTTTGCTTTCGATCCGATTTGGTTTTGGTTTTTCGTTGCAGCCGGTTTGCGGACGGTCCGAGCTTTAGTAGCGGACGGTCCGTGGCCCGCGCGGACGGTCTGCCCGGTCTTCGCGGATGGTCCGTTTTTCTCGGGTCGGTTCCCGTGGTTCCGTTCGCTTTAACGGACGGTCCACGGCTCGGGCCGGACGATCCGCGGCAAGGGTGCGGACGGTCCGCGGTACCTCGCCGGACGGTCCGTGCGGCCATCGCGGACGGTCCGCCGCCCGCCCGGCCGGACGGTCCGCCGGAGCCTGGTCGCTTTGCTCTTTGGTTCGATTCCTCCCTCCTTCATTCGTGCTTCCGCGTGTGTTTCAAGGACTCGTTGTTTTGGCGATTGGTGTGTGATTCGTTCCAACGCTTGTGTGTGACCGGGTTTTGACTAGGGTATAGGCCGGGTTCTTTGAGAAGAATTTTTATCCGGCTCCTATTCACTCCCCCCCCTCTCTAGTCGCCATCCGATCCTTCAATTGGTATCAGAGCCGGTTGTGGATTCTTTTGGCTCTAACAAGTCTTGAATCCATAGGGTGACTAGAGGAAAGAGGTGCTTTCGCTTGCGACCTTGGTTTGCACGTTTTGAGTCCAGCGATTTGGAGTTGTGCCCATGGAAAACCATAACTTGAGATACCTTCAGTAAAACAGGCACAACTTTTCGCTTGGTGCTCTGTTTTGGATCAAATTTTTACAGCGGTTTCGTGACTCATTTTGGGGTCTTCAAAAATTCAGAAAAAATCAAGAAGATAATTTAAAAATCCTCATTTAAGTCTCTTGCGGCTTTGTCTTGTCTCTTCTCGATTTTCTCTAGGCTTCATTTCACCTTATTTTGAGCTGAAATTTTTTGTGCCTCTATCTTTTGTGCTCCTTGTTCAGTGATAAATTTTTGGGAAAAAGATAAGATCCTTTGCTATTGAACTCGTGAGTACTTGTTAGAGAATTGAGGCATTTTGAGTGCTTTCTTTGCATCGTTGCTTGTTCCTCGAGTTTGCTTTCGGCTAATCCTAACCGGTACTTTGATTATGGCACCAAGTTCTTCTCCTTGTGGTTCTTTGAGCGGGGAGGAGGATGGCGGTTGAGGCGGAAGCCGGAGTGGAGGAGATGATATCTCTCATCGAGGACTATCGAGATGGTGACATCAAGAAAGGCGAGCTCTACCACAAGCTAGGAGGCATGAACCAAGGTACACTTGCCAAAGCTATCTTGATCCTATGCAATAGGTTGGATGATTGTGAGTGTGATTGTGGAGACTTGCATAGGAGAAACATAGATTTTTGTGATGCCTTGCGTAGGAAGAATAAGAAGATGAAATGCTCTCTTACTAGGTTGAAATGTGGTATGGCTCATTGGAGGTCTCGTGCTTTGAATTCTTGCACTTCTTGTAACACCATGCATGCTAAAAATGATGCTTTGATTGCTTCCATTGCATGCTTGAAATCTGAAATTAAGGTGTTAAATTTCAAAGCTTCTTTGCCTTGCAAATCTTGCGATGCCTTGTGTGCTAAAAATGAGAAATTAAAAGATGAAGTTAATTGGCGCAAAATGCATGTTGAAGCTTTTAGAAGAGCATGCGACAATCTTGATTTTGAGAATGATGAATTGAGATCATCTCTTGCTAACTTGCAATCTGAAATTGACTTGTTGAAATCCAATGCTTCTATGCCTTGCAACTCTTTTGTTGTTTTGAATGATGAGCTTGATATGGCTTGGAGTAAGATTGCTTTGTTAGAGACAAGTGCTTCTTTACCATGTGTTTCTTGTGAGTCTTTGCATGCTGAAATTAATGAATTAAAATTGACTCACACCACATGTGTAGATGATCTTGAGCATGCTAGGGCTGAAATTTGTGATATAAAATCCATGCCTTGTAGCAAGTGCTCTTTATTTCTTGTAGAGGATGCTTGCCATAATTCTTGTGATGATGATGATGATGATGATGATGATGATGCTTTGATGGGTGTAAATGATGATACTTGTTCATGTGGTCTCATTTGTACTTCATGCATTGATTTGGAAAGTGAAGTTTTGGCTTTAAAGAAAATGCACAAAGATATGAGCGCCAAGTTGGTTGAGCATGATGAGATGAATGCCAACCTTGAGAAAGAAAATGAACTCTTGCGTACCACATATGCTAAATGCATTGAAAAGAAATCAATAATTTGAGAAATATGACATGTGGTACTTGTGAGCGCCTCAAGTCTCAAAATGAGGTTTTGCGCACAAGGTGCAAGAGTCTCGTGTGCCAAAAGTTTGGATTCATGCTTCTCGTGTCACTCCGATGTTGATGCTTCTAAATTTGCTTCTTCTAAACCGGAGTCGACTTCTTCTCTTGAGTGTGAGTCTTTGGATGGTGGTAAGTGTGCTAGTGCTTTAGATAGCTCTCTCATAGCTACTCCTAAGCTTGTTGCTTCTTCCGATGTTGCCCAAGGTGATTTGAATGGAAAGGGTGCCTCCCACATATTTGGAACTCATATTCCCAAGCCGAGGTTCCAATGCACCTTTTGCAAGAAGGATGGGCATACCGTTGAGTTTTGCTTTCGCCGTGTCAAGCACGAGCGACGTGTGCGTGCTAAAGCTTTTAAGAAGCCACGTAGCCTTTCTCATGGCACGTGTGATTCTAATGTGGGCACCAAGTTGGATGTTGGGGTTGATGCTTCATGCTCTAAGTCCCAAGGGACTTCCCACTTACAAGAGAATGGTGATTCATCCACTCGACCGTGCCTCTCGATAGGCCTTTGTACCATTGCTCTCCTTGTGGGAAGGATGGGCATCAAGAGAGTTTTTGCTACCGCCGGGCAAGGAGAATACGGCGAGGAGGTGCCTCTAGGCCTTTGGTTGTTCATAGCCGTTCTCATGGCATGAACACTTGTGAGCCTAAGAAGGCGCGATTTGTGGATGAGTTTTATGACACTCTTTATAGTGAGTTAGGCCATGCTCGTGTACATGCTTCTAGTGTTTCTTGTGTTGGCTCGCGACATGCTTCCCGTGGTGCTTGTGTTGGTTCTTCTCCTACGACCCCGAAGGATCTTTGCCTTTTTGCTTGTGGTAGCACTCGACTTTCTTCGCGAGTGACTTCTTTGAGGCATGGTTCCAAGGGTGTTCGAAAGGCTTTTCATTCCAATCGGCATTTGCATCATGCTAACCCACATGATAGGTTGTGTGCACCACTTACCCGTGTGACCAAATCTTGGATTCCCAAGTACGTGATTGCTAACCCTTTGGGATCCAAGGCTCGGTCTTTCTCGTCTCCTTGTGTGTAGGTATGGAGACGCGGTTGGAGAACATGAGCTCAATGGAGACAAGATGGTTCTCCACACCGTTTTGGATGGCTCTTGAAAGCCTTTGTACACATGTATAGTGAGTTTTCTTGTCCCCTTGTCCTCTCTTGTATATACTTGTTTCTTGCTTGTGTGAAAACCATGGTAGGCTAGCCACTTTGTTCATGATAGCTTTGTGATCTTGAATATCTATCTTGCTATCTTTGTATGATTTTATGGTGGATGATATTTATGAACATCATGTCATGCTTTATGGTTGATTGCTCGGATATGTCATGTTGTTCATCCATATCATTTTTGTCTAGCTCGGTGGTACCTTTCTTGTTAACATGTTTAGCATGTTTGTCCCCCATGTATATCTTGTCATGCTAGCTTTGTAATATATGTTGGTGGATGATCCATGTAATCCTGTATCATGCCTTTGTTTAGTTCTTGTATATTGTTTGACATGTTGTTCTTTGGTATCATTTTGGTTTAGTGTTGTACCTTGTTGACATACTTGCTTGCCCATGCTAATTCATATTTGTGGAATCATGTTACAATGCTCTATTTATGTTAATTGATATTATCAATGCATTTTGTAGCATGTTGTGAGCTTTCCTTGGAATTTTGGGCTTGTCTTGTCTTTGAGTTGTGTTGTTGTTCCTCTTTTCGGTTGGTTTTAGAGTTTTTCCTTGCTCTTCCTTTTCCTAGCTTTTGCTTTGTTAGTTGCCCTTGGTTGAGGGGGAGCTTGGCTTCTTTTGATAGGGAATTTGATTCCAAGAAGGGTTGTGGCTTTCTGGGTAGTCTTTGTGATCCTGATCCTTAAATTGATATTCCTTCTATGGTATTCAATTGGGATCTTTGCGGTTTTGCAATTGGTACTTTTTCAATGGTACTCAATTGGGACCTTTGGTGGCTCTTCTCTCGCTTGGAGAAATTCTTGGTTGGTGTGTTCCCTCGTGAGCTTTATTGGTGTTAAGTCAAGTTCCTTGTCTCCCTATGCTTTCTGCATTGCATTTGTATCATATATCATGATGTATAGACTTTGGTAGGTTTGACATTTGTGTCTCGCATTTTGTCATATATCATGTTCCTTTTGATGTACATATCTTCCTATGTTGCATTTGTATCATATTGCATTTTAGGATGATGAGCTTCTTCCATATGCCTCATTTGAGTTTCTTTGGCTACTTGTGAGATATTGGTCATGTTTGTGGAGAAATGGCTATGTAAGGCTATGCTCTTGGAATATTTGAGATATATATGTGTTGTGAGATAGCCTTTTTGAATCAAATTCTAATCTTGACTAAATTTGATGAAATGTACTCCACTCATGTGTAGTAGTATATCCATGTCACCGTTTGGTCTAAATGTGCTTTTCATGCTTAGATTGTGCTTGGATGTCTCTTTCTTGCATTTGGGCCAAAGGCCGATATCATTGTGAATGTTTAGCCTATGTTGCATTCATGGAGGAGCATAAGCTTCTTTTTGCCGCAAAGGCACTTCATGTACCATGAAATGAATTAATCTTGAAAAGAAGTGTGTATGCTTGAAAAATGCTCCCTCCATCATGTTTATGCTTAAAATGTCTTATCTTTCACACATGGGTGCAAAACATGTTGCATGATGTTCACCGATGGAGAAGTCTCCCCGAAGTGGACACATGGCTCATGAGCTTTAACATGACATGCTTTGCTTTATGGGTGTTTGCAATGATCTTTTGTTGAGAATTGGATATCCTTGTATGATCTCCGGATGATATGCATGTTTTTGGCTCGAATATGACATGGATAGGCTTTTACATTTGAAGTGAGCCATCTTTTGATATAATTATTCAAATCTGAAAATTCGCTTTGTCACATGCCTATATTTCCATATATTACTTGTGGCAATGCTTTGACTATGTTATGATCCATATATGTTCTCTTTGTCTCATTTCTATCCTTTGTCACTAAATTTGGCCTATTTGAGAAGCTCATGTAGATGTTTATATGCTTTGTTTTGCATTTCCGCATTTTCACCTTGATTCATACATTGTCAACAAGGGGGAGAAGAGGTGAGCTTAATGAAAAATTCGAAAACTGCATTTAAAATTTGGAAGTTTGCTCCACTTGTTCGGGGGAGCTTGCATTTGTGTAGGGGGAGCTTTGGTGAGTCTCCTTTGTTTGCCCGAGTTGTGCTTTGGTGGTTGCTTTTTGCTCTATCACGTGTGTTTAGGGTGAGCTTTGTATGCTCTTTGTCCCTAGTGCATGTGTTTAGGGGGAGCTTGTGAGCTTGGTGTGCTCTTTTCTCTATCTCATAAGTTTAGGGTGAGCTTTGTATGATCTTTGGTCCTAGTTCATGTGTTTAGGGGGAGCTTGTGAGTTTTGTGCTCTTGTGTCGGTGGTGTTGAGCCCCTTTGCCTCTTCTTGAGGAGCCGGCGGTTGACTTTTGTTTTCGATTATCACATGATTGGTGTTGAGCCCTTTGTGCCTCTTCTTGAGGGATCGTGTGATGTCGCTTGTCCATGATCGGTGTTGAGCCCTTTGTGCCTCTTCTTGAGGGATCATGCATTCTTGTCTCGGTTGTGTCGAGCCGTTGCCCATGTCTTTGGGGACCGAGACATTGAGTTGGCCTTTGTGGTTTCTCTCATGCCAAGGGACCTTGTTCGTTGCTCTTGTGTGGTTTTCTTTCACTTGGATGAGGTGTTCGGTCTTTGCCCTCTCAAACCATTTCTTTGTGCTCACATGTTGTCAATCCGCTCCTCAAGGGGGAGAAATTTGGAAAATCAAGTTGATATGAACCTTGATTTGATGGTGATGAGCGGTTGACAAGTGTTCCGGTAAGAGTTTGATGGCACTTTGGGTTGAGCATTTTGGTTTGATGGCTTTTAGGGGTTGCATGTTGGTAGTGTGTCTCTTCGTTTGCGCTTAGCCTTTGTGCTTGCTTTGGTTTCGAGAGGAATTTGTCGAGCATGCTTTTATCCCTTCTCACTTCAAGTGGCATTTTGTTTGCTTTTTATTGGCTTTGTGGCGCTTGGATGAGTTCTTGTTTGCCTTTTGACCTTCTTTTGTCAATGCACTCATCAAGGGGGAGATTGAGGAACCAAGTTGAGAAGTACCTTGGTCCGTGTGTGATGAGTGATTGACCGGATGGTTTGAAGCTTTGTGTGTGTAGTGTTGAGTTGTGTTGTGTGTGTTTTATTTTGTGTATTTACCTTATTGTTTATGTGGTGTGTTGTCAATGCACTCGTGAGGAGTGGTTGACAACGTTGTGTGGACTGACTCTTGGCCTAGTATTGCGGTGTGTTGGTTGCGGCTTGGTTTGCGTTGGTGCGGGTGAAGAACAAAGCGAAAGGTCTTAGCCTTGCGGGGCCTCCGAGGAGTGGAGAGACAAGTAGGCTTGGTTCGAGGGACCGGGTGGCCGACGGGATCAAGTGCGAGCCGCATGGTGCAAGAAGAGCAAGACGAAGTCGTGGACATGGAGCCGGTGCATCGGTGGTGGCCAAGTCAAGGAACGAGGCAAGACCGAGTAGACCGTCCGGCGCCGAAGGTGAAAGGCTTGGCGAGCTCGACGCTTAGCGTGGTGAGGCCGGGCCGTGTACGCGGGGTTTGGTGGTTTGGCCACAAAACCATCGGAGGAGGGTTTCTCGGTTTGGGCCTTAAAACCGAGCCCGAGGGCCCGGCATGACGGAGACGGTATCCGGGTGCGTCGGGAAGCTTCGAGGCGGGCGACACGCGGCATGATCTAGGTGCTTGCGTCGGGAGGACGTGAAGGCCTGATGGATGCGCGGCCGTCCGATGGTGAACTTCATGTGTTGACCAAAACGCCCCCGTGAGGGCTTGTGTTGTACTCCTAGTGTAGGGGCACTTCGGTCTTTTCCGGAGGGCCTATATATAGGAGGAGGGGGCTGAATTTTCAGCCAACTCTTGGGCTAGAGGCTACGTACTCTTTCATTTTGGAGTGCTTTGGGAGAGAGGGAGAGAGGGGAGAGTGGCTCTTTGATTGGAGTTTTTTGCCATCTTAGATTTGGTTTCTAGGAGTGGCTTGTAATCGATTGGACAAGATATTCATAGTGATTTCATCCTCTAAATCTTGTGCCAATCTTTCTATTCCCGAATTTCTTTTATTGCTTTTTCGGAGCTCTTTTTGTGCTATTTTCGTGCTTGTTTTTGGTGCCTTTGTTCTTGGTGTGATTCCGCGGATTTGAGTGGGTTTCTCCCCGGATTTCTTTGAGGGAAACATGGATGGATGTCTAGTGCATCTTTGTGATTGATCTTGTGCCCTCAAACGCCGGAAACCACTTCGATTCAAGGATTTTCGTTCGGTGCTCTAGCTTTTGGTGGTGTTCAAAGGATCCGCGATTCCCGATGATTTAGGGAGTTAGGAGACGAAATTTTTGGGGTATAGCATCCTTGGTTGACGCTTTACATGTCCCCAAACTCTTGTCTCAACGGCTACTATCGTTAGGGAGATCCGGTGATGGATTGGGAGTGTTGACTTTCGGGGTCGAGCGCTTTTTTAGTTCTCGTTCGTGCTTGGCGAACGGTCCGCGAGGGCCGGGCGGACGGTCCGCGTGTACAATGTTCTTCGCGTGTTCTTCGTGTTCTTGCTCGGTTTTGCTTTCGATCCGATTTGGTTTTAGTTTTTCGTTGCAGCCGGTTTGTGGACGGTCCGAGCTTCAGTAGCGGACGGTCCGTGGCCCGCGCGGACGGTCCGCTCGGTCTTCGCGGACGGTCCGTTTTTCTCGGGTCGGTTCTGGTGGTTCTGTTCGCTTTAACGGACGGTCCGCGGCTCGGGCCCGACGATGTCCGCGGCAAGGGTGCGGACGGTCCGCGGTACCCGCCGGACGGTCCGCGCGGCCATCGCGGACGGTCCGCCCCCGCCCGACCGGACGGTCCGCCGCAGCCCGGTCGCTTTGCTCTTTGGTTCGATTCCTCCCTCCTTCATTCGTGCTTCCGCGTGTGTTTCAAGGACTCGTTGTTTTGGCGATTGGTGTGTGATTCGTTCCAACGCTTGTGTGTGACCGGGTTTTGACTAGGGTATAGGCCGGGTTCTTTGAGAAGAATTTTTACCGCTCCTATTCACTCCCCCCCTCTCTAGTCGCCTTCCGATCCTTCACCTCCGGGCCAGCCGGGGAGTGTCTCTCGCCCTCGCTTTAATGCACCGCAGGGGGAGACCACTTTGCTCCGGAGGTCCGGTGGAAATTTGGGGCAGCATCGGATTTAGCGCAACACTCAACCATTCAAGGACCCCATTCGGAGTTACAACGGTCCACTCCACGGACCCTACGCCCCAATGACCAAAGAACCCGGTCGGAACACCCCGGCGGGGAACCCCGGTGGAGACCTAGTGTGCCCAACGCATCCGTTGGTCATACCGGCTTTAGGTGTGGAGAGAGCCGGTCACTATGCCAACAATTGCCCCCGCAGAAGCGCTAAGAATACTCCGGTGCAGAGTCAACAAATGAGGACCGGTAACAAGACCCCGCGAACTCCAAGGGACAACGGAACTCGCACGTGGTAGATTGAACCACATATATGCACGACCGGGTTCGGTATGTCCTTATCAACACTATCCCCACATCAGTTTTATCTAATCATTCTCAAAATCTTTCTTTATCTATCCGAATCTCGAGGACGAGATTCTTTTAAGGGGGTAGGTTTGTCACACCCTGAAATTTCCAAATTTCAGGATGTGAAGAAAGAAAATTTAACAACGATTTTCTCTTAATTTTAAAATTTCCGAACATTTATTTTCTTTATAGGGAATATAGTGTAGGAAAAAACAAAACATTATTTATTTTTTCTAAAATTAATTAATGGCTTGATGATTGTTGCATACATGCTGGTGCATTGAGTTTGTTTGATGGAATTCAAATTTGAATTTGAATTTCATTTGGTTGAATCCCTTTTCAAAATATCAAAAACCTTCTTATTTTCCATTCTCCCCCTTGCTCACTTTTGGCCCATTTTCGCTTGCAGCCCAGTGACCCAAAGTCCTCTACCGCTCCTTGATCTTTTCTGCTCAGTTCGCCGCTTCACCCCGCTCAGCCACCAGGCCGTAGCCCAGCTCCACCAGCAGCTTACACCGTCCCATCCTGCCTCTCTCACCCGCGGCCGCTGACAAGTAGGGCCCGCTTGTCATCCCTGCCGCCGCGCTGTAGCTGCACCGGACTCAAGCTCGAGTCCCGGTCGCACCCGATCGCGTCTCGCGCCGCCTCCACGTCTTGGCCCACACGCCAATGCCGTCACCCCAGCCCTATTTAAGGCACCGTAGTCACCCGTGCGCGGAGTTCCCGAACCCTAGCCGCCCCTTGCCCTCGCGCCGACGAAGCCGAAACCCTAGGTCGGCCCGCCGCCATCGATCTCCGCCGTCGCGGCCGCTCCGTCGCCGAGGAGATCACTAGTGAATCGCAAGGAGGTGAGGAATCGCAAGGAGGTGAGGAAGCTTTGGGTGCCGCTTGAACTCGAGCTCGTGCTCTCGTGTCACCCGTAGCCGCTCGCCGGAGTGCACCATCGCACGGTCCGCCTCGCCGCATCTTGCACCGTCGCCGTCGTCCGTGCGCTCGCCCCGGTGCCCTCCGGTCGGGTTCACCACAACCCATGCTTCACCCCCGACCAAGTCCCATGCCGTATCGTGGCCCCCGGCTCTAGTTCGACTTAGCTCACCGAACGTCGCCGGAGTGCCGCCGCTCGCCGCCGGTCGTGCGCATGCGTGCGGCCGCGGCCGTCGGATCAAGATCCGACGATCTCTCGCTTGATCCGATCCGAGTCAACCGCCACCGCTTTTGTCGGCCGTTGGATCTAGATCCAACGGATCTAGATCAAGCCGACCCGGTCAATACCGGCAAATCCGGTAAGATCCCGCGTTTTTGCATGAAAACCCCCGAGCTTCCCGGATTTCACAAAAATACCATCCTTGCAAGTGATAAGTTTCTTACGGTTTAGTCCTTTTCTTTTTTTAGCCAAGAATCTTTGCAAATCTTTATAGATTAGTCCTTGCACCTTATTTAGGGCGAATCTTGGTCGTTTTTGCTCGTTTTTTCGCGTTTTTTATGTCCACGCGATCGTCTCGAAGCGTAGATTAGTTTTAGGCCTCTGTTTTGTTCTCGTTGGTACTGTTTAGTGACTCGTTTCTTATTTATTCTTGTTGTTTCCTTGTATGTGATGATTTTGGAACGTAGAGAGTGAAGCATTCGAAGGATTTGAAGATCAAGACGCGCCGAATTTGAGTAGCCGAGTTCCGTTGAAGGCAAGTCTTCCTTGATGCATGCCCTCTTGTCCTACATAACATGCATTTAAATTCGCCGTATTTACTTTTCTTGCTTGCATTAACGACGGGAACCTACTAAGGATCGTACCTAGTCTTTTACAACCTTTGCCTTGTGACCGGTTAATTTAATTAATCTTGATTGTAGCTATGGCTTAGCATGCTTAACTCGGGATGGCACTAATCAAACTTGGATACTTTTACATTCTATGTTCCGTTGTATGTTATTTTAATTGCAAGACCACCTTTGCTATGTTAATCGGAACATGGAGAACCACCCAGGAAAACAAGACAACCACAAGAACTAACGGGCAATGGTCTTAGCCGAATAATAAGGAACTTTAGCTTGGGATGATCTTACCCGATAAGGACAAGGGATCGGCGGTGCCGTGGGGTATAGACTCGCTCTAGCGAGGGGGCCGGGTGAGTTATTCTTTTATTGTGGGGTATCGACCTGCTAGGGGACCTTATACCTTGCTAATCGATCTAGACCTTGTGGGTCATAACTTGCTAGGGAACCTTTGTAAAGGCCATGTAGCGTCCCTATGCAACCACACCTCGGTAGTGTGGAATGGTGCCTTGCAAACACCGCATGGTTGGGTTCAAAGTTCTTCGGAGCTTTTATGCTTTGCTTGTGGTG
The DNA here is from genome assembly GCA_947561735.1 of Cenchrus americanus. Taxonomy (NCBI): domain Eukaryota; kingdom Viridiplantae; phylum Streptophyta; class Magnoliopsida; order Poales; family Poaceae; genus Cenchrus; species Cenchrus americanus. Next base: position 228,803,024 of record OX387245.1, read on the forward strand.
AAAGTGTACAACCTCTCGCAGTGTCAAACTAACTAGTTAGCCGTGCTCACCGTCGAGAACCGCCCGGACCCTCACATGACTAAATTATGGAATTTAAATGTTAAATTGTTGTTTTATTCTTTCTTTACGATGCTTATACCTTATTAATTAGGTTTGTATGAACTTACACTCTTAGTAATTATGTTGCTAATAAAACTTGACTCACTAAAATGTTAAACTCGCTTGAACCTTAGCCATCCACCATATGGCCTTGCATGTGCTCACGCTTGTTTATTTTCTTGTATCTACAACACTCGGAATGCTTTGCTCGACCGGGAGAACTTTGAAGATATCCCCGGTGATTTCCGGAGTTCTAGGTGTGTGTGTTTTCGCTTAGTCGCTTGTGGAGGCATTTTATCCGCCGCGAGAACTCGTTATTTAAGTTTCGTTTAAGACTTTGGTCATGTAATAACTCTTTATTCGTGTGGCACCGATTTTGCTATTCACAATGTCATTGCGTGTGTGTAACTTGATCCCGGCGCACACGTAATCTATGCATTCGGTTTTGCCTTTAAAACTCGGGTGTGACAGATAGAACCGGTTCGCGACGCGGTCACGAGCTTGTGTTTATTCTTCAATGCAATAGAACAGAAAGTGATTGATGAGGAAAAACTATTGGACTTGGGGAGGAGGCATTTCGATACCCTATGCCCGATTGAAGCTACCTTCCCACCATCATTCTTTGATCTCGTGCCGCATCTAACAAAGACACCTCGCGATGGAAATCTGGTTCCTTGGTCCATCTTACCTTCATCAGATGTTTCCATATGAGAAGTTCTATGGATTCCTGAAATCATTGGTACGTAACCAATTATTTCCGGAGGAAACCATTGTTCGTGGCTATGAGACCATCGAAGTAGTGGAGTGGGCCATGGGTTATATGGACTCACAAAACCCCATTGGTGTGCCTCGCTCACGACATGAATGTAGGCTTTCATGTGTTGGGACCATGAGGAAAAGGTCAGTCACTCCGGATGCAGATGCCTTCCAAAAGGCTCATTTCATCGTGATACAACAATTGCACCTAATTACACCGTTTGCCAATGAGCACAAATGAAAACTACGTGAAGACAACCCCGATCGTGGTAGGGCTTGGCTTGCAAAGATGCACATGCAAGGTTTCAGTGGTGGCTCCGAGATTATGTCAAGACATGCAGCAATAATGCTTTAATTACCGATGAGATAATGAATCTAGCGGCGGGGCCATTGTTCACTCGTTACAAGATATGAAACAATGGATATCAATGGATACACATTCTACACCATGGCCCAGGATAAAAAGGGCATCTATCAAAATAGTGGTGTGCGTGTACGGGCCGTCGTCGACGACAGTCATGATGGTGATGACACGGAGACAGACACATATTATGGTCAAATAGAGGAGATATGGGAGCTTGATTATGTAGGATTGAAGGTAGCCTTGTTTCGGTGTAGATGGGTCACCAATGGGAAGAGAGTTGTGAGCAAGCACAAATATGGTTATGTTAGTGTTCATCTCTTGGTCTTTGGTTAAAAAATCAAAGCATTTGTCTTTGCCAACGATGTTGAGCAAGTGTTATATGTACTTGACCTTGCAAAGAAGAACTGGTTTGTGGTTATGCTTGGAAAAAAGGATTGTTGGGGTTGAAAATGTTGTTGAGGTGGAATACAACCAGTTTGATGAAATTCCATCCTTTGACACTTCATACAAACCCTTACTCTTGGGAACTAAAAAAACACCTTACTTGCGAAGTGACCATAGTGAAAAAATCCATATATAGAAATCAAGGAAGAAAAAGCAAGCCTAATTTCTGTTCAATCCTTTTTGTAATGCCGGAGGATGTGTCTATTGGTGGAAATGGAATCCATTTTGTAATATAAAGGATGTGATGTATTGCTGGAATTTCAATCATTTTTGTAATATATGGGATGTGGTGGAATTTGAATCCTGCTTGTAATATATTCCGCCTAAGATACTATATATATTCTACTTCGGTTCGGTAATGGGCGTTAATATCAAAGAGACGAGGATTAGCCAACCCGCGTTGCCTAAGTTACGAGCAAGAGACGAGGACTAACGAACCCACATTGCCGTTGTTATGGGCAAGATATGCGAAATCAAGAACAAATTACAAGCTTTGCAAGTGAGTAGGTAAATCATACAAAAAATTGTACCGCACGAGAGATAATCACACAAGCATGTCTCTTGAGACGCAAAATCACACACACACAGATTATATCAAAACGGACACGGATTAGCCGGCCCCCGTCGGCTTGTTCTTTTTCATGCTTGCAAGTGAGTAGGTAAATCATACAAAAAATTGTATTGCACAGAGATAATCACACAAGCATGTCTCTTGAGATGCAAAATCACACACACAACACACACACACAGTACGGTCATCATTAATACATTAGAACAAGGTTACAATGCGGCTATATATTCATGACGAGATATGCAAAATCACACACACACACACATCGATCTTGCTCGCGGTCAATTTTGCTTGCGGTGTCGTCGATCTTGCTGCACGTGGTCATCGAACAAGCTCCATTTCTATTGATGGCTTAGAGACTTGATTCCTCGGCTTGCAATGAGACCACAAAGCATCCCGAATCCGCACTTTTGGTTTGCAAGAGCCTTCCGCGAGTGGAGGGAGAAAGCATGTGGTAGGAAAAATAATGATCATTGGACACAGGATGAATCCCCTCGGATTGTTCATCCCGAAAACAATGATCATTGGACATATGATGAAATTGTTCATCCCGATGCCAGGGAGGTTCCCGGGCTACCTTCCCCCGCACACGCTTGCGAGCAAGGGGTATGTCACAAGGATTCTTCCGGCGCTTGTGTTAGAAAGATGAGCAACCCAATCACCCATATCACAAGAATTCTTCTAACAACTGAGAGATCGCGGAGGAGGAAGAAGAGATAAAAGCAAAAGCTTGCGCCCTACAAGATCTATTATTTGCTCCATAGCTAGATCTTGATCTAGAGAAGAAGGAAGCTAGTGACTCGCTTTATTGTATCAGAAGAAGGAACCATATAGCTATATCTAGATCTAGAGAAGAAAGCAACTTGAAGTGAGGAGGACCGATAGGCGTCGGTGCCTTTTTATAGCAAAAACAAGGAAGGGATAATATTAAGAGCACAAGAAACAGCCGGGAAGGTTCCCAAGACGGTCAATGGCGAAACCGTTGCCGATCAATGCCCGAGAGTAGAGGTACGGTAGTGATTCCAATGTAGAACTAAATGATACGCGGAGTAACCAAATATCGTCTCTAATGTAGTCATCGTCTCCAAAAAAAAAGAGGAAGGGATAAGATCAAGAGCACAGAAATGGGAAGGTTCCCAAGACGGTCAATGGCGAAACCGTTGCCGATCAATGGCCGAGAGCAGAGCCGCAGCTAGTGATTCCAATGTAGAATTAAATGATACGCGGAGTAACGAAGCATCATCTCTACACGGATTAGCCAAACGTCATCTTCAATGGAGAATTAAATCATAACGCGGACTATCCAAATGTCATCTCCATTGTCTACTTAAACCGTGTTTGGAAACAAATCTCCTATATCTTCTCCTTCCAAAACAATTAGATCCCCCGCCCCTTCATCTCTACCCGCGAAAAACAACAACTCCCTACTCCTCATCGTCACTATTCCCGCCCGAGATGAAGCGGACGGCACTAGCCGTCGTCACCGCCGGGCCTCCCTCAAGACCTCCGCATTGAGATTGCGGCGCACATCGGTGCAACTCGGAGCGGCTCTTGGGCCGAGCTCCGCAGCCTACACGGTACTTGCTCGACCATGCGCCGCGTGTGCGGCCACGGCGATAGAGGGGATACAAGATGAGATTTCTTGGGTGTGGGACCCCACCACTTATAAAGCATTCCTTGCTATGCCGACGGGTCTTGGGAATCCGGTGGCTTGCTTCTTCTCCGGGATCAAAGCCGTCTTCATGGAAAACGGGGATACAATGATCTCCGGCGCGCCGCCGAGGGTGGGCACGATGCAACGGCCTATCTATATGCCATCTTGCTCTACAAAGACAATGGCGGTGCCGCCGCCGCCGACACCGCGAAGCGGTACATGAGGCGGGTCGTGGGCGGTGGCGAGACGATGTCGAGATGGCCGAGCAATGAGGGGTGTCCGCCTTTGCGCGAGAAGGACACGCGTGCGATCCACTCCCCGACTTGGCGCATTTGGGGTGAACCGCTACCGCCTCCGAACGGGTGTGTGGCGATCGGCCGTGCGCGAGCAACGGCAGCGACCGCGGCGTGGAAAAAGGATGGCTTCGAATTTCTCTCGTTTTGCGGCGAAGATCGTAGGCCGCACCGCGAAATGGTGAAGTTCGCACGGAGTATTGGAATAGGAAATCGTAGTAGATTAGCTTTTGTATGATGCTCGAATAATCTGTGTAAAATTTTGGGAGAGCAACGAAATACGACGCGGGTTATCGCCCCACATCACTAATGATCGTGGGGCCGTACTATTCAAATGAGGAATAGTTCCCATTTCTCCATTTAATCCGCAATCAAATGTTGTAACAAGTATTTCTTCGTCGTTGTTGTCCAAATTTGATATTTTTCTAATTTTTTCTAAAATCACCATCCGTTCATTAATTTCATTGAGTGTACATTCCGTTTGTTGAATAATGTTTATATGCCTTATTTTGTTCTTTGTAAGTACAACATGCAAATAATATTTGTTTTACACAACCATCAGTGATGAAACTTTACATTTCGTAAGCTTAATATGAACATAAGGTTTTGTTAAGTTTTCAAATGCATATGAGTTCGAACATGTTGCAAAGTGTGGAAAACTTCAATGTTCAAGCAATCATTCTAGGAAATTATGTGAGAGATGTAGACATTTGTACACAAGTATATTATTCCTTCATCAATAGCATTTGAAATTTCGAAGACAAGTTTAGGTACCCAAATTATGTTGCCAAGTCAATTTGTAGATTTTTTAAGCAAATATGATGTTTTAGAATTATTATATAATTACCACGGGGTGTAAAAACGAAATATATGAATTTTGGGCACACAAGTGTGGTCGATGATATTTTATTCAAATACTAAATGTCCAAATATGAATTATTAGTATTTTTATGATTTTTAGGTGTTGTTTTATGGGCTCTAATAATTTAGGGAAGCAAGTTTCGTTCCAATAAAAATAGTGACGGGCCCACGCGTCGGCGTCACGACCCAATATAAAAAAGATAATCATGCCGCCCGCCCGACCCAACTACCAACAAATGCGATGTGAATTCACTAACCATTGTCGCCAATGACATTGGCCCACGCGTCGCCGTCATCGAGCTAACTCGCGTCGACAATGACTATCCATTGTCTCTAAGATCTAATTCATCACAACCGATCTCCGAGTTCATCACAACAAAATACGAGTTCATCACAACACGGTTGGATCTACTTGCATCCATTAGATCGAGTTCATGACATACAAAATCTAACAACCAAACTAATTAACTAAGCAATTCATGATCGACGGACAAACTAAGCGAGCTCATGTCCAAGAACTTGACAAAGACACAAAAGCACACACACATTGTTACTAATTGGTAGAGGAGTCTATCAATTAGTCGAGTCCCGCTATCGTCGCCATCGTGGCTGCCGTCGTCGCCGTGGCCGCCGTCATCGACGTCGGAGCCGCCACCGTCGAAGACGAAGTGGCGGCGGGGAGGTTCTCGAGCTTCTCGGCCCAACCCGTGGATCCCGAAGGCGAGACCTTTCACGCTCGGGTCCTTGTACACATCATGATGTGCCTTGATGTCGAAGGCCACGCCAACACCTTCAAGCTTCCCGAAGGCGCTCCCGAGCAACTCGACGGCGGACTTAGTGTCGTCGAAGAGCGGTTCCTTGTCGGCATCCTTGGCCGCCGGCTCCTTCCCCTTCTCCAACGTCTTCCGACGGCGGCTTTCTTCATCGTCATCCTCCTTTCATCCCCGCTTCGACGGCGGCGGGCTCCTCGACACCATCTCCTCCTTCTCTCGGTGACCAAAGATTTGTAGTGGTGGATCGCGAGGAGGAAGAAGTGAAAAAGATGAGAAGCTTATGCAAGAGGGAGGGGAAAGCGGGGGAAGGCGACCGGGTGAGGGAGTTATATTGACAAGACACTAAACCATCGGCGCCCTCGCCCCCACCCACTACTCCATTACGCCGGTACGTGCCACTCGATTGTGCATCGGGCTCCGTTTCGAGCGCAAAACCGTCCAACACCACGCGTTGCCTTTCAATTACGCGGGAAGGAGAAGGGGCGGGGAAATGATGTCGGGACCACTTGTCAACGGCGCAGCGGTAACTGCGGTGCCTTTTCAATTTCCATTTATTGTTTAATTACATGGCCGAGGTGCCTTCTTCAACCTTCAACCCTCGTTGCCTTCTTCAACTTCAATCCTCATCGCCAACTTCATCCCTCGTCTCCTTCAACTTCAATCCTCGTTGCCAACTTCATCCCTCGTCGCCAACTTCAACCCTCGTCGCCTTTCAATTTCCAAACCCCGTCGCTTTTCTATTTCCTCCCCTTCTCCTTGATGCCCGAGGTGTGCTTGATGCGCTACGCGCCCGGATGAGCTTGTCACCCATATCATCATCTAATCCATCAAGTATGAGCCCGTCTTCCATTTTCTCGAACCTTCGCAATAAAATCTGCGGCACCTTCCGGCGCATCCGCGACTCCGATGAGGTACTACCGCACGTGTCATTGTGTGATCTTCATGAGGAGTGCAAGAATCTCTACGTCAGGTTGTGCTTTGAGCGGCGCTTCCGCGAGGTCAATCATCTGGAGGCATTGTGCTTCGAGGGGATAGAGAGGTTGATGAGGCGGTAGAACCCCGATATGGGTCTGAAGCTCATCAGAGATGCCGCTGCTGAAGACTCTGGTGCCAAGTACTTCTTAGCGATGCTGAAGTACCGTTGCAACCCGACGGACCCCGAAGCCATGGCACTGCTCCAGGAAATCAGCGGTGGTCCGTCGCCCCCTGACGACCGGTGGAAGAACCACAACCTGTGGCGGTGGCCCGCTACCTCGTCAAGCGATCTCCACAACATTGCGTGGTGGTATTGGCTTGATGACGGTGACAACGACTACATTCCGTTGTCGCTCGTCTAGAATCCCCACATCCGCATTTGGGCGGCGGGATGTAGTCGCTATGGGCCGGATACTAAAGAGATCATCCACTATGCGCGCCGAGTGTTGCATCCGTCATGATTCGACCTCCGGATGCGTAGCTTCCGCCCCACCGTGGAGTATGCCGTCGGCAGGATGAACATCGGGATGTAGGCGCAAACATCAATGAACATTATCTATCGTGAATGTAAATTATTAGATATTACTAAATGCGGATTTGATTTTATCAAGATGTCTATTTTTAATCGGTTTTTGATAGATAATATTTGATTTGTCACGTTTGTGAGTCAAACCCAAGGCTGCGGTGGTCTCATTTGCCGCCGACGAGGCCTGGGATGCCCTCTTGGGTGTCAAAACCGCCAAAGCTGGCACGGCGGGGGCGGCGGCGGTGGCGGTGCCCTCTGCTTCCTCCTTTGTTATATTGGAGAATGAAGAACAGTTTATCCGCCCCGTGTCGCCGACGACATTTCTTTTTTTAATCCGCAATCAAATTTTGTAACATGTATTTCTCCGCCGTAATTAGTCCAAATTTGATTTTTTTTCCCTACGGTTTTCTAAAATCATTGTGTTTTCATTATTTTCATTGTTTAGTGTATATTCCGTTTCTTGAACAATGTTTATATGCCTTATCTCGTTCTATGTAAGTACATCATATAAATAATATTTGTTTTCCACACGTCCCGTAATGAAACTTTGCATTTTCGTAATCTTAAGGTGAACCACAAGGTTTTGTTAAGTGTTCAAATGCACATGAGTTCGAACATGTTGCATAGTGTGGAAAACTTCAATGTTCAAGTTACATTCTAGGAGACTATGTGAGAGATGTAGATATTTGTACACAAGTATATTATTCCTTCATCGAAACCATTTGAAATTTTGAAGATAAGTCAAGGTACCCAAATTTTGTTGGCAAGTCAATTTGTAAATTTTTTAGAGCACACTAAATGTTAGTAGAATTATTACATCATTAACATGGGATGTAAAAACGGATTCTAAGAATTTTGGGAAAACAAGTGTGACTTTTGATATTTTATTCGGATACTAAATGTCCAAATACAAATTGTTCGTATTTTTATGATTCTTAGGTGTTGTTTTACGGGCTCTAATATTTTAGGGAAGCGCGTTTCATTCGAAAGAAAATAGTGGGCGGCCCACGCATTAGCGTCGGTAGCCAAAATAAAAAGATAACCGCCGCCCGCCCTCCGACCCAACTCCCAACAAAGGCGATGCGGGTTCACTAACCATCGTCGCCAATGACACCGGCCCACTCATCGGCGTCGGCAAGCAAACCGTGCACGTGCTGCTCAAAATTGCCCACCTATATTGACTATAATGCCCATGAAATTCCAATTGCTGCACGGAGCCGTCAAGGGCACGCCGCAGTTTCATTAAACACGCTTACGCGTGTCGTTCATATTCGGCTCCTCGCTAGACGGATCCACAACGCCCGCTAGAAAGATGAAACTACCCCTAATACATAAAACTAAGATACACACCCTCGAGAGGCACTATGGGTATCTTCGTCGTAGCACCATCGGACGGATGCCCGATGATCGCACCTTACTTAGCCTCGACGCAAGCCTTGTGATCCCGACATGTGTCCTCGGCTTCAAAGTCTCCATAAGCCGTCGTCGCACACCGGCCGGACCGGTGCTCCCCACCGGTCGACCGTCCTAGTGCCGCCGCACCTTGGTCTTCGGTCTTGGGCTCTTGGCTTTGTGGATCAACCAAGGAACCCAATGGTTTGGTGGTGAACCACCGAAAACCCCCGCGACTTGGTGTAGCGTCAATCTCGACTCATGACTTGCCCCGCGGCATCTTGGTTCGACCTTGGTTATGAGGCTCAACAAAGAAACCCTCCATGACTTCGTATCGCTCTTCTTGCCACCATGCGACCCGCACTTGATCCCGTTGCCCACCGGGTCACTCGAACCAAGCCTACTTCTCTCGCTCCACACCCGGAGACCTCACCGAAGCATCGACCTTTCGTGCTTGTTCTTTACCCGCACCAACACCAATCAAGCCGCAACCTGCACCTACAATACTAGGCCAAGAGTCAGTCCACACAACATTGTCAATCACTCATCACAACAGGAAGCGACCATCCACCGGTCCTCAAACCACACAAGCTCTCACACTCTTTTATGGGACGGAGGGAGTGCGATGATAATTGTAGCTTCTCTCACAATGGACGTCCGGATGTGATCCATCCACTACTTGGGAGGAAACCGTAGTTGTCGAGTTTTTTTGTCACAAGTGCAGTGTGTATTATATTTTGTAAATCTGCTAGTTGACTACATGTATGATCGGTGGTGTATCATTTTTAACCATGAAATTTATGAACATCTTAGAGTGCTACCGATCCCGTTTACCAATTTCAAAGCAATCAATTCCTATGCATTCGGTTAACCTCGAAGCTATTGTTCTCTTATCATGTTGGAGCATTCGATTGTTCACTCGCATGAATGAACATTTATTCTTGTAAGGATTGTTGTAATCACTCTTTTTAATGGAAGTGTGGTCGGACGAGGGATTGAGGAACCGAGATGTATGCATAGCTTATTTACCGTAGATGTTCATGCCTAATTTTTAAATTTTTTATTAATCATTGGAGACCCATTTTGGAAAACTTGTCATCAATATCTCTCTCATTGGAGACACGTTTTGCCAAAATACGTCACCAATAAGGGTTATTGGTGATGTGTTTTGCCAAATTCGCGTCACCAGTGACTCACCTGGAGACACATATTTGGCTATAGGGTGGTATACATAGATGGTATAGGTGGTATAGGGGTATTATTGGAAGTTTTATCTTGGTGGCATAAACGAAATACATGATTTCTTCATTTCAATTTTTCTTCTTTTCCCTCTAGTGATATGACCATTTTTTTCAAATTTCAAACGAAAATTTTCATTTCAAATTCCAAAAAATGAAACTTTTCAATTTTTTTCATTTCAAATTTCAAAAATGATTTTTTTAAAATTTTCTTCAAATTTTCGTGGCATATTTCAATTTTTTTCATTGCAACTAAGTAATTAGTGTATGGCCGGTACACTCGGCTACTACCAGTTGTGCTTGCTAAACTTAGGATGAACCATATATAAAACATAATGTCATGAGCTCAATAAAAGAGTACAATTGGAGATGTGGTCGTGTTGCATGATGCGAGTATCCATGTATTTATTTTTTTTACACCTAACAAATCTCATGCTAAAAAGAGAGATAGAAATGACCGATTATTTGAGTATAAGAAACATGTTAAAAGAAAATTTTATTAGTTTGTTAGCAAATGTGTAGAGATCACCGAGTACAATTAAAATACAACAATAAATAAATAGAAAAAATCAATGAGGTTCATAAATACAATTAGCATTTAACCGTATCAATGCACATGCATTTTGCAAGTTTATATTAAACTAGATTGTGATTTTTTTCTCCCGTTCCAATGCATGGGCATGTTTGCTAGTTTATTAAAAGATTGCAAAAATTGCATATTTACCCTTACCAAAAATAGTTATATACCGCATATGGCCCACCATGAAACACGTCACTAATGAGGGTTCCGGTGATGTGAGAATTTTGCATCACCGATGTCATTCGCATAAATGTCATAAATTACTAAATATAGTGACACAAATTTTTTGCAGCACCAATTACAATTAAGCCGTGTCAAGCAATTATGATTTCTAGCATAGTGGTATTTAGTTAAATATAGTTTTGGTTTTTTGTTCAAGTTTAAATTGTGAAGTGTTCTTTCTTTTTTCATCCGATCAAGTTTAAATATCTTTAATGAATGTTGCCGCATTGTTACAATCCAATAATTTGCTCTCCCAGCTTACATTATCTCCAAAGCTTAAATAAGTCGCAACAAAAAAAAACCTCCAAAGCTTTAACAAATTGAATCGAGTGATTTAAATTTGTGACTTGCGAGTTTAGTTGGCTATGCGTTTCTAGTTGGTACCGAGGTCATAAGCTATACTTCCTTCAAAAAAACATTAACTCGTTTACGTGTACACTATAACTAGGCCCCAACATATATATGCAACTTCGGTTGAAATGTGTGTGTAACTTCTTTAACAAGAACTCTAATTATCGTAAAGATTTGTGCTATCTACTAGATCACCATAACTACAACAGTAATTGTTCATAATCCTATGAGAGTCTTTGTTTTATTGTCCCTCTTGTTCTTTTACCTCATTTGAATTTTGGTTTCTTGTCCACCTTCTCCATTTTTACCCCAACCGAGTCTATGATTTCTTGGTTACCTTCTTCTTTAACCTCGTCTTGTTCTTCCCGTACCTCATTTCATCCATCTTCTTTTACCTCATCCTCGTCATCCCAGTCTACGCTTTCTTGGTTACCTCATTCTTTAACCTCGTCTTGTCCTTGTTCTTCTTCTTGTACCTCATTTGAGTATTCGATTTTCTCGTCCATCTTCTTCTACATCATCCGAGTACTCGATGTTCTTCTACCTCATACAAAAGATAATTTAGCTAGAAGGAATTATATTGGAATGGGAGTAAACGACTGTTCGTTTGGCCGGTGGCCGATGGCCGGTGCCGGTTTGTTGTGAGAGAAAAGTACCGTTGGTGCGTTCTTTGGGTGGCCGGTTTGTTCCGAGAGAAAAGTCTTGCTATTGGCCGGTGGCCGATAAGCCGAACGAACAAAGCCGAAAGCTTGCTATTTTTAGTAAGACGTACACTCGTCCAACATGTACTTTTCAAATGTTATTATGCAAAAATTTCTATGACGTGCAATACACATTGTGTTAGGTATACCACCACCGGTAAACTAAAAGCAAATGTTTACTAGTTGGTCAAGCAGGAGACAATCACAATGAAATGTTATCGATAGAAGCCACCGTTATACGTTGGTCACTTTGGCTCAAGGAATGATACTCCACTTAACAATTGCGGACCAAATACCTTTTTTTTGCAGGTGTTTGACATGTTGGCTTTGGTTTTGGATTTCCCACGGATGGTTTCTTTATTTTTGTAAGGCATGCATGATTCAAACTTTGTAGAATTTCTTAGAAATTCTATATAGTTTGATTCGTAATAAAATATATATTCTACGACGATCATAAGTTTGTGACCAACAATATACTATTTAAGATATAAATAAATGGTTAGGTATTATTGAAAGATCGTACCAAATCATAGTATATATATATTATAGCAAAACACCCGGCCAACGCTATTCAATACCCCGGGTATGGAATAGTTATTCCATACCCGAGTCGCTAGCCCGACGCCCGTCGCCCGCCCGCCACCGAACCAACGAACACCCGGTTTTCCTCCCACTCGTGCCTCCCCCCGCACGTTGCCGTGTATTCCGTGGCGAGGCAACCGTTTTATTTTCTTTTGTTTTTTTTGCGGGGTGCAGGGTTTACCAACACGAGCTTGTTTTCGTGCACCCGAGTCCTTTTTTTTTGAGGCACCGTGCACCTGAGTCCTGAGCAGCTCGCGTGGCTACATTCTCCATTCAACTCTGTATTTTTTTCTCTATGAACCGGACCTCTGCGTGGTGCGCCACATATCTTGTTTTTCTCTATATAATAACACCTACCGGTGACATCATATGCTACTGCTGGATCGTAATCGTAACAAAACTATTTGTCATCAACGCACCGTATGCTGAACTGAAGAATATTTCTATTTATAATGACGACAATATCAATTAAATATAAGATTCATTTGGAGTGAAGGGAGCGGTAATGTCTTGGTTTTAATTATTTTTCTCATAATTAGGAAATTCAGTGACTAGTTTTTACACTTGCTGGGTGTATTATGATTTATGAATTATATTGCTATTCTCGATCACGAGGGTTACGGTTTTATAATGGTATGACATTTGCAAGTGCTATATTCAACATATTAATAGGTAAGTACTTGTTAGAAAAAAACGACGTTAAACTTACTCAGCATACTATCGCAATTTGTGATGCACACAGATCTGACACATACATTCAACACGAAGTAGACTATTTTTATAGAATAAAAACCACAGAAAATCTAGAAAATATTGATGAACAGTACAAAAACTAAGAAACTACAAACCTCAAAATAATCATGAAAACTCATTATATGAATAAAATAAAAAGGCTTAAAATCCAGAAAATGTATAGAACTAAGTATAGAACTAATTTACAAATCTTGAACCTACAATGTAACAAGTGATTGTCATACAACAAGTAAACCAAATAAGCTACATGCGAACTTTGGCCTCCACCTACATGACACATGAGCATATGATTTCTTTGGGATCCATAATTATTGTGCCATATGAAGAGGGTCATATTACAGGCATACAAATGGATATTTCAGAAGAACACGAACCATCATACTACCAGTTATACCTGGATTGAACAAAATCAGCTAATTTACCAATAGGGGCAATAGACTAAATCAGAGTAATGTGATGGTGCTTCACAATGGGTACCAACATTATCGGGGCCACCTCAAAAGACCTATCAAACATATCTCCAATCAGTGATTAGCATACAAATATTAGAAGCTTTGGCGAGAAGCACATGAATGACAATCATGGATGTAGAATACAAAATTGGATGTTTGACATTGTCATTTTCTCTACTATGGAAGAACTTAAAAGTATATTCTATTTATCATTAGAAAAATAAATTCATGTATGGGTTAGTCGACCAATAAGATAATGATCAAAATAGATGATCAAGAAATGGTATATGATAATCAATTGGTAGAACGAAATTATGTTATACAAGAAAAGATCAAATCACTTTGAAGATTGGCATTCCAAAAACTATCCACAGACATCAGTCAGGGCAAGAGCAATAAAGAGCAGATCCCTATCACGTGAACTTACAAATTGATATGAACACCGAAGTTCAGGTATGTATCAGGTGGAGCCTCATTTGTGTACAGACGCATATAAAGTTCCAAATCATTTTAGAGTATTATGAGGCATATAAAGTTCTCGTCTCACCACAGAACAGCCATACAATGTTCTTTTGAAATATTGAAGGCATTAGGCATACTGTACACTACCACACAATCTAAAGTAACTGAATCCAACAGTACCAACAAAAAAAGGAATCCCTAAACCATGAAACTGAATCAGGACTACTGGAAAATTAATCATGAACAAATATTTGCACCAGCCCTCATACACACCTGAAAAATTTGAAACCTCACTATTTATTCATGTGCATATCCCTAGTGTGTTGCCTCTTGCATTCTTTGGGATAAATGTGTATTGGTTGCAAAATGGATGTCCCAGCCCCTCCATTCTACAAATCTGCAGGGAGGAAGAAAGTTAAAATCTTAGTTTCTGGCAGTGGCAGTGAGAAGAAAGGTTCGTGCAATTGTATTATGTATTATTACCTCAGCCTTGAAGATGTCTGGGGTGAATACATTGAAATAACCGACAACATCCTGCTGGATGTCGAGGCCATCACCTTCATAGCATTAATCAGAAGAACAGGCCTGAGAGCGCAAACATGTGGATGTTGACTGCTCGTTCTTCCCTCATCCTGACCTCAACCTGTAGCCTATATAGGAAGAGTAGGGAAAAAAGCAGGCTGAAGTGAGCCACATGTTCAACCAGTATGATAAACTCATAAAAGTGTCACAAACTGATGCATAAGCTGATCACAATAAAGTTTGGCTAACATCAGCATATTTCTTGATAAACATTAACCAAAGAATGGTATCTCAAGGAAATAAACTTTTTCTGAACTATAAACGCTCATGTAACTCTTAGATTACCAAGTATAAATTTTAAACTTTCATGTACTCAGAGCAAAAACATGTTCTTTTTAATTCCTCAGTTGGAAAGTGAGAAGTAAAACGGAGTGTAGTTTCATGCTAGTAGGTACATCTTAGGTTCAGAATTTCAAAGCTTAGAAAACATTATAATAGCAACCATATCGAAACATCAAACTCTGAACTAAGGCAAGCACTCTACACTTCGGAATACCTCTCACAAATACACATACAGAAAATTGACAAATAATGTAAGTGCCATTGTTTTTCAAATGAGCGTATAGAAGCTTATATTAACATTACATAATTTACTGAGTTCTAAATCAGAAGAAACAACAGAATACTTCTTTCTTAGAATAAAGGAGACAAGAATACAAGAGAGGATTGAGAATATCAACAATAAGGTTGAACATCAACGAGATAGCACAATAAGGATGCTTATTTGTCCTTAGTTTTGGATACTAATAATACATCAGAGGTCTAGAGATGGATATAAGCGCATCAAAGGGAAATTAGGATTATGAAAATCAAAATCTGTATCGTTAGTCCAATATTGGTTTAATTTGTTGTGCTTCGACCTGGATATGACAACACGCCACCATCATCCGAGCAAAATACTGCTGCTAGATGTGGGCTTGTGGCATGGATCTGCATCACCGGAATCATTACAAATCTATCCTAGACAAATCAACTGCTTGAAGTATCAAATTCAGCCTTTGTGCCTGGCAAACAAAAAGTTGGAAAAAAATTGAAAGCATACAACAGAATCAAAATAAAAGGAAGAGGACAATATGGTCCAAGATGGTGGCACTACTTGGGGAGCGACAATGCTCGTCTACACAGTGGTTGAGATACACCACCTAATCACCATGTTGTCCACATGCGGATCGACGGCCGTGGTGTCTCTATGATTAGAGGACCAGTGGAAGGTATACACAGTAATTATTGCATCTGTATGTTCACGGCGTTAGGTGGTCACTAATCAAAAGCGGTGCACGCCGCGTGGCGTTGGTCATTGGGAGAGGGAGGCATCCGGCGCGTGCACATTAGGAACCTTCTCAAACTCATCTGCCTGCCTGCCTGCCTGAGCAATTTACTCTGTTTGAACCTATTCCGAGCGAATGTTATCAGTTCACTTCAATAACTCATTTCTTTTATATAGAAAACTCATCTGCCTGTACTATACTCAGATTTAAAAACTTGGCAAGCGATACAATACTTTATTGGATATATGGAAAGCCATGTACTAACATCATACGGAGTACTACATCATAAGACACAGTAAGCATTCATATTTACAACTAGAAAGGTAAGAGTGTCCTAGCCTAGCAAGCTTAGAGCTTACTGCTCAGTTCTGGACTGACCAACTGCCTAATTTGAAGAGACCTAGAGACGTAAAGAGTGGTGGACTCTTCAAATCTTCCATACAGCTGCATTTGGACATTTGAGCATACAATGAAATAAAAACCTATATTATCATGTAACGTTTTGAAACATAATGATGACTTGGCGTTCCAATGTGCCCACTCACTGGTCACCAATTCAAATGATAGGTGGACAATTAATTAGGCTAGAAACTAGAACCGAAATGTTATTCCATTTGTTTCTAAAGACCCATCGATTGGAATGGTAACCGGAAAGTGACAACGGCATGAATAGATACTTTCACTATTCATATATACGGCCAAATAGCCAAACTATATTCTCAAAAGGATAGATAGCACAATTACTCTTGACACCAATGTCAATTTAGTGTGAGAATTCATAAATAAAGTAATGCATGTAAGTAGATAAAAGCTAAACTTGGCATGGGGGAAAATGCAGGAGATATGCCAACAAAATCATATATATAGCACCTAAATCATTCAGCTTCAGAATCATGTAGTTGGATTGTACAAAGCCTGCGAATGACCTTGAAGTGCCAAAGGTGCATATAAAAATTGATGGAAATTTAACATGCCGGCATGTGACTGCGAGAAAGCAATAATGACAGACAAATTAAGCACCATCGGGCATGTCTGTATTCAAACTGAAAACCTGAAGGGCCAATGTCACTTTTAGATTACCAAGTTCTGAACTTTTGTATAATGGAGAACAAAACGAACCACTCAGCATAATTAGGAAAAGCTATACTAGCCTCTGCACAAAAACTTGGCATGTCCTTGTTTGGCTTTTGATAAAGGCATCACTTGAGTCCATTAGTATGGAGACAAGAGGCGTCGAACAAACCCGTTCTAGAATAATGCAAAAGGTGGGGATGCGGACATTCATTCCGGTGAAAAGTCAAACGAGTCGGCATGCAAACTTGCCTCCATGCTATTTCTACAAATCTCCCTTTTAATTACTTTCTAAATGGCGTCTCCATGCACTCGAATCTCTCCCTTAATCGGCGGTGAAAACCGAAAAGTCTTCTCTATGAACTGCGTAGGCACAAAAGGGGGACGCGGATCTTACTCGTCATGAGTAGTGCCCGAGCGATGTCTCCGAGCATTGTTGCCCCCGCCATGGTCTTCATCTTCGGTGAGTAGAACAGATTGAGCGAGCGGATCACGGGCACCCGTTGCTCCTCAATCCTCATATATGGTACACCGGGCCGGTCCACGATCATTGATCTGGCCCCGGCATAGGAGCAAGCGCCATGGGGAGCATCACTTCGAGAGATCCGGAGGAAGATGAGGATCTACATCAGGCGGTGGGGTGGATGGTATGGTCGATGAGTACTCATGGCCGATTGGGGGGAGTGGGCTGGTTAAATGCAGCTCGACACACATTTACTGCGCCGCTCTCACGCAGGCCAACGGAAAATTGAAACGGTGATTTCTTGCGCACGCTAATCACCCCAGATTCAACATTACCCTTTCGCTGATTCAGCTTGTTCCCGATCCGCTCGCCGCCGTTGGATAAGGTGGTGTATATACACCATAGAGCAGTAAATCCGCGTCCTCAGAGCACGAGCGCACGAGCGCATTGGGGCAGGTACGAGATGGGATCCGACTACAGGGTCGGGCGGCCGAATGCGCGCAGGAGGGAGAGGAGCGGGGACATGCGTGTTCTCACCAACGGCGGGCAAACGACGACGGGAAGGCCGGTATGACTTTGGAGAAGACGACGGCGGAGACAGCGTTCCGGCGATAATATTGTGTAGCTCCTCTGGGCATCCGGAGCTGTAGAATCAGGCATCGGATGGGCGGGGGGAGCGGCTAAGGCCGGTGGCGACATAGGTCCGGCGAGGAGCCGCGAGCTCGGCGACGGAGGTCGGCGAGCACGAGGCGACAATAATGGAGGCGAGGAGGGGGAGGAACCGAAACGGACGATGGGGTTGCGTCCACGATCTAATCGGTTCCGTGCGTAAAAACGGAGGGCGATGGGTTCGGCCGGAAGCCGGCTGTATGGGTCGGGTATGGAATAGCTATTCCATACCCAGGGTACAGAATATAACTACTATATATATATATACACACGTGCTAATTTACACCCCGGGTGTAGAGTAAAATTCTACACCCGGCGGTAATTCATCGGCAAACGATTAACAATTACCGAACCGGCTCGAGCGGTAATTCCGAACCATGCTCACCGGTCGGTAATTTCGCGATTTGGTTCGGTAATTTTTTAACGCGGTTTGTGTCGGTAATTATCTATGTTGGGTGTAGAATAGAATTCTACACCTAGGGTGTAGATTAGCGCTATATATATATATATATATATATATATATATATATATATATATATATATATATATATATATATTAGAGTGGATTTCCTCACACCGGCCGTAGCTATCCACAGCAGTATGGTAGCTACCCATTCACCAAGGAGCGGACACCTGTCCTGACGGCGGCACCATACATTAACGTTCCCAGTTCACAATGGTAGATTCCATCCATCAGAACGTTCACGGAGAAGCCGGCATGCGCACCATCTTCTCTGTCTACGGATGAAACCTTATCCCATCCGATTCGCTACCACTCCACATCCATGGTCGCCGACGGCGGCAAAATCCTGGGCACCACGACTACAAAGACTATACAGCCCCAACATAGAGCTCTCCCCAGTCCCCAATGGCGTTTAGACCAAGAGGCACCATGGCATTTTGAGGTTGGGGCCGACCACGTTGACCTTCGGCAGCAATACGCCCGGCGGGTCCGGCCATGGTGAGGTCGCCCGTGAAGTGGCCGGTGGCCACCTGCCGACGAGGTGCCGGCGTGCCGCCGGCTTCTTGGGGATGGTGAAATCTGTTTGCCGGCGGACCTTCCCATGCTGAATCGCCATGAAAGAGATCGGGCAGGCTCACATGTCGTCATCAACCTGTACAGCGTGAGCATGGCCCCCCTTTGCATCTGCGTCGAATGAAGATGATATGGTTTCCTTTCGCATTTCTCGTAATAAATCTTTAATAAAAAAAACTTCCGCCATTGACCCGTACATTGTTAGTATCTCGTCAACTTGGAGCAAGATTTCTCCATATGTTTTTTTTAAGTTGGTCAATACGGATTTTGAAGCGCGCATCCGTTCTTTTTGGGAATATAAATGAAATCCATTGTGGGGGAGAATAACCGACTAAATAACTTGACAAAAAATGTTCCTACCGAATTGATAATATTCATCAAGATCCAACGAGCTGCGTTGCCGTCAATGGAATGAAGGGCGGCGCCTATGGTGAGCTCCGCCGAGGAGCTGCAGCGCGCTCGCTCGGGGTGGCCCCTAGCGAGATCACCGGAGTGAGGTCCCGTGCACCGCCGGTCGCCGGCCATAGCGATATTTCCGGCACGAGGTAATCGGGGAGGAGCCAGTAGCGGCGGGGGATTTGACCGGACCGGTTCCTTGTTGCGGCGCGAGCGCTAGCCTCGCAATGGCGACCGCGGCGTCCAAGGAGTATGCATCCCGTTTTTTTGCTCGTTTATTTTTTCATGCCGTGACCACAAAAGAGTATGCGGGGTAGGGGACCGTCACCGGCCTTCTCTTTTGGTCCGACGCCGTTGACGGAAAATATTCTTGTCGTGACTTGTAGGTGACCTACTTGCTAGCGCTGGATTGAGATCGAACGGATGAAGATAGATGGGGTAGCAGCCACCAGTGGGTGGGTAGCTAGCGCCGGTGGTACCTGGTTATTTCCGATATATATATATATATATATATATATATATGGGGGGGGGTGACTCCCCTCCCTCATACCATGGCCAAGAAGAGTCAAGTAGGATGGCAGGGTTGGCATGTAGTGGAGCAGTGTCATGGTAGGATAGCCACATAATAAAGAGTCTAAGAGTAAGTAGTGTATTAAAGTGTGAATAGAGAAATTGAGTTTTCAAAGAAAGTTGGTCTCCCGTGTTAGTGTCGGTGTGAAGGTCTCCTTAAAGTAGTGTGGGTAAGGGTCCACAAAACAAGTGGTATCAAAATACTTTGGTGCCGCTTCTACGAAGTCGGTGTCAAGGTTGTGGTTGTCGATTTCTCAATAGTTCATTCACAAAAGTCTCCATATTTCTACTACAGAGTACTATAATCAATCGAACACTGAACATCTAAAGCTGTTCTTTTTCTACAGTGCAAGTCAAGGAGGTTTCCTTCGGTTAGAAACTACATGTGCACACGAGGAAAGAATCTCGCCAGAATTTGACTTGCTCAAGCATTTAAACACACATTTAAAACCCACTTTTGACCGGACATGTCCAGATAGAAGTTGAAGCCAAACCAGTACCATTTATATTATTTTTATTGATACAGAAATGCAAATGTAAACTTTATGGAATTCAAAAATACACCGAAGTGATTTTTAATTGCATTCATCAAGGGCCAGTGCAGCAACAAAAGTCTTTACTTCTGGCTTCCTATTATCACATTCATCCTCGCACTCATCAATTTCCTCCTAGCATTCCACATAAACAAAGCAAAGATCTTGTGAAGTCGTACCTCCACCTAATAATTATATAAAGCAACAACAAATCGATTAGTGTAAACATATCATATACTATATAATATGAGCAATAGCAAAATCTTTAAGTTTGCAAAAGTAACTCACCGTGTCGCACAGAAACTCCTATAGTACGTTTGAACATAGAAGTCGGCTCAAAATTGTTATGATATAAAAAGAATACATAAAAATCTACAAGGAACAAATATTGTTGTTCCCGTACCATGACTTACCATCTGCATTACAAGTTGAGAAAATCGTGGTTGTCGCAACAATAGCTGCTAAGAGCAAAGCCATACTATGCTTCTTGACATGCTACATGATGATATGGAGAGAAATGGCTACGTATTGCTTTGTACTCTGAACCAATAACTCAAAAGTTTGGATTTGTCGTGCCACCTCCTACAACATAGTTGTTTATATAGCATAAGTGGAAAAAGCAATAGTCAAATAAAATTAGCTATTATTTAATAAATGACAATAGAAGATATGAGTTGATATCCCAAATAATATAATTAATAAATGGCTAACAAAGATAGACCATACCATTTGTTATCATTTATGGACTTTGATTTTCTAGGAGAGGTTTATTTGTGGATAATTATGATTTCTTGTAATAGTAGTTAGCCAAATAAATAGGCAGCCAAATCAAATCAGATTCCATTTTGGTTGGCTCCCCAAAACACAACAAGAAAAATGCCGACTAGTGATGCAAGAAAAATCAGTTTTTACATCATAAACCACAATTTATGATGCATGGTATTATGAAAACATCTATCATTAATCGACCGTCACAAACTGTGATTCGCGACGATCCGTTATTTCAGCGCATCGCTAATATAATGATGTGTGCAATCCGCAATACTCGTTTTCGTCATAAATTCATTCATGTTGTAGTGCCACATTGGACAAGAATCTGACATGGCATACTGTGTGGCAACACAATTGTGACAAACAAATTCGTCATAAATTAAAGCTCGGGGGCTATGGGATGAATAGAAATAAGAAAATTAGATGCAACATTTTGACACAAATGCCTAAGTGGTTTGTTGGTATTGCTTCTCTCTCTCGTGCCTTAGTTTCGTTGTAAGTTTTTTTAGTTGCGGGCAGTTATTTTTGAATTGAAATAAATGTTGTATTAGAAACTTCTGTGCTGATACAAAACACATCTGATCGAGGCAATCCAATTGTAAGACATGCATAGCTTCACTATGAGGTCTTAGGTTCGATTCCCTTCAGTTAGAAATTTTTGGTAGTTGTGGACTTGTGGTGGGATGAAGTAGTGTAGTTTTGTTTAGAAAGAAGTAGTGTACGTACTATATTGTGCACTTCGATGTGGCCTCATGTCTGGCAGGAGAATTGGCTTGCAGTTAGGAAAGTCTAGTGGGATGCTATTTTCAGGATTTATTGGCGTTATGCATTAAGTGGTATGCGGCGTTCCCATCAATAATGAGGTGTTCCTCCAGATCTGTTAGATGCTCTCATAGGGGTAGGGTTTGCGTATGTGTGTTCATAGGATGAGTGTGCATGCGTGTTGTGAGCATTGGTGTTGTACTATGTAATTCTTAAAAAAACTAGCGATGTAGCTGATCATGTGGCTTTTTTCCTTTTTTAGCATGAACAGGTGGTTTGTGACGTGAGGTTGCAGCCAGTCATGTGGCATGAGCGGTCGATGACGTGCTGTCGAGCGCCGGCAACTGACCTGTCATCCGGGTTGTATGGCACTAGCTAGACAGGTAATATTTGTGTAATGTAGGTGACTAAACGGAGAGACCTCTCCATTTAGGCTGAACAGGTGGTTGGTGACGTGATGTTGTAGCCAGTCATGTGGCATGAGCGGCCAATGAAGTGTTGTCGAGCGGCGGCAACTGACCTATCATCCCGGTTGTATGGCACTAGCTAGTCAGGTAACCTTTGTGTAATGGAGGTGACTAAACGGAGAGATCTCTTCATTTAGGCTTAAATGGAGAGCCCTCTGAGGTTACTTCATGCGACATAAAAGTTACTTATCTCAACAGAAAGAAGTACATATGAGGAAGTAACTTTTAGTCATACATGGAGAGCCCTCCCAGGTTACTTCCTACCACACAAAGTTACTTCCTGCAACACAAAGTTAAGGGAAGTAACTTTGTATCGCAGGAAGTAACTTTGTGTCGAATGAAGTAACTATGTGTCGCAGGAAGTAACTTTGTGTCGAGGGAAGTAACTTTGTGTCGAGGCTCGTCGTCGACTACATCACCTCCGCCGCGCGTCCGGGTGCCTCGGCACGTCGCGCGGCTCGTTACGCGGCTTGTCGCGCCGCTCGTCGTCGACTACTCCGGGCTCGTCGTCGACCACCTCGCCTCCGCCACGCGTCCGGGTGCCTCGGCACGTCGCGCGGCTCGTCACGCGGCTCGTCGCGCCGCTCGTCGTCGACTACTCCGTCGCCGCGTGTCCAAGTGCCTCGGCACATCGCGCGGCTCGTCACGCAGCTCGTCGTGCCGCTCGTCGTCAACTACTCCGCCTCGCGCGAGCTCGTCGTCGATTACATCACCTCTACCGCGCGGCCGGGTGCCTCGGCACGTCGCGCGGCTCGTTACGCGGCTCGTCGCGCCGCTCGTCGTCGACTACTCCGGCTCGTCGTCGATCACTTCGCCTCCACCGCGCGTCCGGTGCCTCGGCACGTCGCGCGGCTCGTCACGCGGCTCGTCGCGCCGCTCGTCGTCGACTACTCCGCCTCGGCGAGCTCGTCGTCAACTACTTCGTCTTCGCCGCGCGTCCGGGTGCCTCGGCACGTCGCGCGGCTCATCATGCGGCTCGTCGCGCGCGCCCGTCGTCGTCGACCACTTCGCCTCCGCCGCGCGTCCGGGTGGCTCGGCGCGTCGCGCGGCTCGTCATGCGGCTCGTCGCGCCGCCCGTCATCGTCGACTACTCTGTCTTCGCCGCCCGTCGTCGTTGACTACTTTGTCTTCGCCGCGCGTCCGGGGTGCCCTCGGCACGTCGCGCGGCTCGTCGCGCGGCCCGTCACGCGGCTCGTCGTCGACTACTCCGTGCACCGCGACTTCGCCTTGCGGCCACGGCGGCTCTACTTCGCCCACGTCGTGCGCCGTGACTACTTGTCTCGCGGCAACACCGGCTCTACTTCGAGTATGCCGTGTGCCGCCCCGATGTCTTCTTCCAAACTAGTCGAGAACGGCGGTCACACCCCCCAACAACTAGTCGGAATCAACTCGACTAGTCAACTTTAACAACAACCGTCGCGGCTCCATCGCCGACCGTCACGGCTTCATCATCGGTCCGCCCGTGCAAAGAACGGCTAAGTCATTTATTTAAATGATTACTGTTCTCTTAGCTTGTTCTCCTCATCATGTAGGACTACTTGCCGACTACTCATTTGTGTATGCTTCTCGGCGGGTTTTCATGGGAGCTACACTCTGCTGACTACTCTTGGGGAATATCAATCAAGTCGCCGCGAGTCTACTTCATCAACTCGGGGGCTATCCCTAGGAGGCAGTTTCTAAAGTCTGTTCCATGCGGCAACTTAAAGTCGACTTCTAAAGTCGCATTCTAAAGTCCGCTCCGTGCGGCAACTTAAAGTCGACTCCGGTCGCATCTTCGCCTGCTTCAGTGGCATACTACGTGTGTAAGCTTCGATGGAACCTAGCTGTAAGTGGCCCTCAGGTCCTGGCGACGATGGAACCTAGCTGCACGTGGTCTTCACACTCTGTACCATGGGTCCAAGTACCCTAAGTACTCACGCTTCGTACCTTGGGTCTGAAATCCATGGCCCAGGTACACAAGTCGACTCCGGTCGCACCTTCAAGTCCACTACGGTGGCACCCGTACCTTGGGTCTAAAATCCATGGCCCGGTACACAAGTCGACTCCGGTCGCACCTTCAAGACCGCTCCGGCAGAACCGTTTCTTGGGTCCGAAATTCATGGCTCGGTACTTAAGCCCACTCCGGTGGCACAAGTCGACGCTAACGGTCGCATCCAAGCCCACTCCGGTGGCACAAGCCGACTCCGGTCGCAATCTTAAGCCCGCTCCGGCGGCAAAACTATTCGTTTTCTCTGATTTTTATTCGCTTTGGCTTTCCGGAAAGTGCTTTTCATTTTTTGCATCTTAAGTCCACCCCGCGTGGCACAAAGTTGACTATTGTAGTCGCATCTCAAAGTCCGCTCCCCGCGGCATAAAGTCGACTTTGGTTTTCAAGTCGCATCTCAAAGTCCGCTTCGCGCGGCAACTAAAGTCGACTTCGGTTTTCAAGTCGCATCTCAAAGTTCGCTCCGCGCGGCACAAAGTCGACTTCGGTTTTTAAGTCGCATTCTAAAGTCTGCACTGCTGGCAACTAAAGTTGACTTCTGTCGCATTTAAAGTCCGCTCTGACGGCACGACTATTTCTCATGCTCCACGACTCGATGCCAAACTACTACTTGGAATCTCTCCAGCTCGGGGGCTGCACTTAACATACTACTCGAAGATAACTTCAGCATGCTTCGCTCGCTCTCAAGCTCGGGGGCTCCTCACCAATCACTACTCGACGTGGCTCATACGGCTCACTTATCTCGAGGGCTAAAGGCTGCAAGAGTACTCAGATGATGGTTTTCGCAAACACTGAAGACCCTTGGATTGATTACCTAATCATTTTAAGGCTTGGGGGCTGCTATGCTACACCCATCATTCAATTTTTTCAAGACGGAAGATTCAGAATCAAGATTGACCCTCGGCTAGAGTCTTCAACTCAACCTAAGCCTCGAGGGCTACTCCATATGGAGTGCGATTTTGCAACCGCACTTCCATATAATCTCGACTTCAAGACTGATGAGCCGGACCACCTTCCGGCCTCGTGGCAGTTCAAGTACTATTGAAGACTTCTCCAAGCGACTCGAGGACGCTCAAGAACTACTCGAAGAGGCTTCAAGACTACTCGAACTACTACTCTCGACTACAATGTGATCGGGGGCTTGTCGGGCATACTCCCCGGGTACTCATGCAAGGAAGGATGAAGACGGACTCCTACTAGAATTCCTCTGTAATCCTACTAGGACTCGCTCTCGTGTAATCCTACTAGGACTCCTGCCTTGTAACCGACTAGGAACCCACCCCCTAGACTATATAAAGGAGGGCCGGTACCTAGCCGAAGATCCACAATCCCTCCGGAGAACAACACCCAAGCGCGGGGTGCAATACTACTCCAAACAGGACGTAGGGTAGCTACTCTGGCTACCCGAACCTGTATAAATCTTGTGTCTTGTGTCCTCGCGCGTACCTTCGGGTTCCAGATCATGGCGATCCCCACCTTCTACCTTGCTGCGGGTACCTCCTATGGAGGTTGAGAGGTTTAAACACCGACGGTAACCTCGGATGCCGTTTAGATTTTGCATTGTGTAATACATTTTATGGGTTTGAATTTTCATAGAAAGGATAGTGGTGTAGTGGTTGAGCATCAATTGTTGTAGGGACAGGTCACAAGTTTGATTCCCTCTTGTGTGCATGGTTATTTGTTTGTATTTTTTCCTTCCCTTTTTTTGTCTTTTTTTGTTTTCCTGTTTGGTTTTCTTTCCTATATGAAAAAGATGTTTAGAAAAGAATTTGGTCATTTCTCTAAGTAGAGAACAATATCTACACTATAAAGATCAATTTTTGGCCATCTTTCTAATTAGAGAACAATATCTATACTAGAAAGATCGAAAATAATTGAAAACATTTTTCATCCTGATCGGATGCACCCCCTGACTTTAGACCCAGATGACATATAATTGAGATTCCCCTTCCTTTGTTTTTTGTCTTTCTTCTTTTCATATTCATTTTTTCTTTCCTATATGAAAATGATGTTTAGAAAAGTTTTGGTCATTTCTCTAATTCAAAGAACAGTATCTGTACTATAAAGATCGATTTTTGGTCAATTTTCTAGTTAGAGAACAATATCTATACTATAAACATCGAAAATATCATTTTTCATTCGGATCAGGTTCAACATACACCTCTCGCCGAACCCACATGTGATATATAATTGAGATTCCCCTTCCCTTTGTTTTTTGTCTTTCTTCTTTTCTGTTCGTTTTTCTTTCCTATATGAAAAAGATGTTTAGAAAAAAACTTTGGTCATAGAACAATATCTATATATATTATACTATAAAGATCGAAAACAATTGAAAACATTTTTCATACAGACCGACCGGCCATCACCACCGTCGTCGACCTGTGCAGTCCGTGCGGCCATAGCCGCCGCCCAGCTCAGACCGCCTACCCCCCATGCACCATCGCGCACCCCCACCACGTAGCCCCTAGATTTGTCCAGGGCATCGCCGGATCTGATAACGACAACCACTGCTGTCGCGTGGGCAGCCCATGCCGGCAAGCTTCCTCTGGGAGCTCGGCAGCCGCGCCTGCCAGATCCACTAGAGAGGAGGTGAGGGGCCACGCCGCCACCTTCCCCACGGGTCGCACGAGATTCTGGTGGCTTGCTCAGGCGGTGGCGTGGCGGCGGTGGCTAGGGTTCGTCTCCTGCTGTGTCGCTCTGCGTGGCAGAAGTGGTGGTGATTGCTAGAGTTCGTCTCCCGTGTTGCCCTGGGTGAGAGGCGACGAGAGCGACAGGTCAAACTGTTTGGCAGTTCAAATCATGTGAAAAATCATGTGAAGCAAGGACTCCCAAATTCCAAGTCATGCTGTTCAATTTGAGACACAAATTCGAAGATCGAGCTCTTCGGTGGCAACATTATTGTTGATGTTCCAACCCCAGGATTCAACGGCGCCTTACATAGCTGGCAGCCCCCACCAGCAGCCACGGCGGTGCGACCACAAGGCTCCGTCCCCCGTCCCACCCCCCCCCCCCCCCCCGCGAGTCACGAGGCTAGCGGCCTATTTTTTTTAAAAAAAATTGATGTAAACTTTTTTATAAAAATTTTAAGTTTTCAAAACTTTTTGTTTTCTTTTTTGCAGTTTTTAAAATTATTTCTTACCTTTTCACTTCAAAAATGTATGCCAAAATTGTGTTAGATTTTTGCCAAAATTTATTCCGAAAATTGTGCACAGATTTTGCAAGAAAAAATTGCATAATTTTTTTGGTAAATTTTCTGTTTCTTTTAAAAAAATTTATTAAAAGATGGCATAATTTTTGTAACATTTCTGTTTTTTAATTTTTATTCTAAAGTTTTCTTCCGTATTTGTTTTACTACTTTTTTCGGGTGTGGGATCCCGACCCTGGGGCCTAGCGGGCCACCGCAAACTTGCAACCACCCCCCACCCCACCCCACCCCACCCCCCACCCCAAGCAGCGAGTACAATTTCTATGAAAACTGGAAGTATCATAAAATAACTCTGCAATAAGGATCAGGATCATGCTAAGAGTCCGTTCGGGCCGGCATATTGAATAGTGCTCGGCGATAGAGTGTATAGTATTGGATGAGAGGAAATAAGCCGAGATAAGCTGTGCCAAGATAAGCCGAACGTGTTAGTCGAGTTACTGCAAAGGCTAAATTAAAACTTGGCACAACAAAGAGCACCACCGTCCAGATACCTACAGGTCTCTCTCTTGTGTTCAAAATTCTCTGTCTAGGAGAATGAAGTTGAGCACACACCTCTTCGAAAGCTCAATATTAACATGACTATTGTGATCATCAAAATGATAATATCCAAATAGAGCTATCTCGATCACAATACTGAAAGTAGAACAATTATTATTTTGAGTTCACATGAGCACTCTACATTACAATATATGCTTTTAATTTTGAAACTAAGCGCTTCTTTTATTGTCTTTACTATTGAACAATGATGTATTTAGCTGCAAGCTCCGCCACCGCTCTAGTGTAAATTAAAACAATGCGCGTGGTCAAATGAACCTTCGAATATAAAAAGCAAATCATGAGACTGAAATGTTATAAAATTAGGCAAAATCTTGTTAAATTTAATCCATGAATATAGCAGCAGAATTGTGACGACACATATATATTTCATTTTATTACCGGTTAACAAACTAGAAAACCAGTAAATAAAAAGAGGAATACGAAGGTATACCCTGCGGAGGGACCGGTGCCGGAGGCACTAGCGACTCCATTCTCATCATTCATCATGATGAGTTGTTCGATGTAGTCGTTCACAGTTGATGCAGGAAGATGTTCGCAGTGCTATTGCGTCCACCGGGAAGTAGTCGTACTCCAATCGCTTGCCACCGGGAAGTAGTCGTACAACGAGTAACATGAGGAAGATCGTTGAGGGAAGATCGTTGAGCAGTCGCGCACTTGTTGCGCTACCCAAAAACCTGGTTGCCTCGCTATCCCGAGTAGGATCTCTAGCGATGCCGGTTTCGGAGGCTCTGCTCTTCCAGCAGCGTGTGCGCGCACAGAGTGGAATGAGAATGCTCTTTTTCTAGCAACTCAATAGAAGAACGAAGGTGCAGCATATTCTCTCACATACGCGACCAAGGACATAAAAGATGAAGTGTAGAGGATGAATCTAGACATCATGAAACGTCCATCAATTACTTATAACCTCTGCCATGAACATGTGAGTTACTAGTAACCTCAAACATAACTATGGCAGTTACTAGAAACCGCAGCCATAAACATGGTCGTTACAAGTTTAGTCATCAACTACATTTAGTCTACTGTTTTATTGCACCTAGCATTTCATAGGGCCTTAAAAATTATTTGATTTAACTAAATATGACATGGGTCAGACCCATATATATTAAATCTAACATGAAATACATGTGCTTTTGGTAATCTGGAGAGCAGTGCGATTGCGACGTTGATTTGCTTTGGGTCTGAGCCGAGGATCAGTCAATGTTGCTCCTCGTCCAGCACCTGGACGATAGTACATGGGCAAGCGCGTCGGGCACACCACAGCCGTGATCACGGTCACGGGAGGTGGTCACCGGCCCGCGAGGAATCGCGGAAGAAACTGACGCTGCTCGACCTCGCCACGGCATCGCCCCGTGTGTCTTCCCGGCCGCTGGCATCTCGTCAACACGTCAGTACCCCATGGCCTGTGGGCCGAGGAAAGGTCCTTGCACACTGCGGCTCACGACAGTGGGGGTGAATGCGAGTGTGCGTAGACGCGAGGTGGCAGAGCGGCGGAGGACGATACGGATGCGACACCTAATACCGGTATCACACCTTGTCCGGGTCTCCTCGGCTCGAGGATAGGCCGCCGCTACAGGGACGGTCGTCCATCTCCAACGCAGCCGCCTGCATTAATGAAGTGGGTTGCAGGTTGCCCGATTAAAATACGAGTGGTACCGCGGGGCCGGGATACGGTGGGTGACACGGGTGGACCCGATGTTGGTATGGGTGAGTGGTTAAGTCAACATTAGGTAAAAAAATATTAATATTTTTACAACGCTCTCCAAATTGTGATTTTATGGGTCTTCCATCCTATCCACTTCGTCCGGTGTGAGTGGCACGGTGGACCCGAATTGGATGAGAATTTTTTTTCAAATTATTCGATCTTTATATCATGATGACTATAAGATTTCTGTGGCCTAAGTGCATAACACGGTGTAAGGATTCTGATATTGCCAATTGCTCCTAGGGGACCCGTACGGTAGTCGTTGCATACCAAGAATACACAACCATCCACAGACAGACATGATAACGCAGGAGGAATAGGGGAAATTGAAGAAAACTAAAGACTGGAATTGTGTCGATGTTCTCGTTTTTGTTATCAACTCCAGACCATAATCGACATGTTCCGGACCGGCACATCCCGCTCATGATATCCCATAATATCGAATTTGTATTCCCGTCGGGCTATTCCCGTCTCGTTCTCGTTCCTGGCTAGAAAATATAGGAACATGATGGCTTAGGTGTTTTCCCCGACCGCTTTTATCCCTAAGGGGGTAACGGCCATTTTATAGGTGCACCCCCGCCCCATTCTACCGCCGTTTGGCCCGGCGGTAGGGCCAGTTGCCCCAGGCGGGCCCAGCTGCATGCTTTTACTGCCGTTGCCAACGGAGGTAGGAGCCATAGGCCACCTGCCGCTGGTAGGTGAACCAACTGCCATTGGCGACGGTGGTTTCTTTCTCTTACCACATATCAACATTTCTTAGCTGCAAGCACCAGAAGCAACTCTCCCACCTCTAAATATTATCTCTTATCTTGTAAAGAGAAGATCATATATAAGAATTTACTTATTCTCTCTCTTCCGAGATTGAACTATAACTAACCATGGAAATGATTGCTCCACATTTCTTTCATATACAGGCAGATTGGAAATGATCAATTCAGCCATCACACCAATTACAACCAACACCATGTGTACAGTTAAACTACCGACAGGGGTGATTGAAAACATAGACGGGATGAGGAGATGTGACACCCTAAAAATTCCATCACCGAAATCACTTAGCAACTTAAAATGTCTTAAGGATTTAAGGAGAATAAAATGCTAAATAAAATTGAGCTCTAAAGATATTAAAGATAATATAATAAAGTTAGAAACAACAAGTGTATGTGCATCATCATTTGGCTTGCATGATTTTGGTTGCTTGAGTAGTCTCTAAAAAGTCTATAAAATATTTGAGGAAAGTTTGCTGAAGTTTGAAAAGGATTTGAATTGAATTTGGTTTTGAAAATGAGGTTTGAAAAAGAAAAAAAACAAAACAAAACCTCGCACCTTACCTTTTCGGCCCAGACAGCCCAGCCGGCCCACTTCCCTTCTCCCTTCTCTTTTTCTTTTCAGCGGCGCCGACAGGTGGGTCCCACCTGTCAGCCTCCGTTTCTCCTTCCTTTCTTCTTCTTCCCCCTTCCTTTCTCTGCACGGCGGCGCCGCCGCGGATCCCGTGCGCCCGCCCGTCTTCCCCTTCCTCTCTCTGGTCATCAAGGCATTCAATCGAGCGCACGTAGCACCAGGGATTAATCCCTCCCTTTAATTCCGTCGGTTTCCTTTAATTTCGCTCAATTCTTTTGGAAGCGGCCGCCGGCGCGCCCATGGCCGAGGGCTCGGCCGCCGCTTCCCCCTCCTCTCCCTTCCCGTCCTCGGGACTTATTTAAGCTCGCACACACGCTCCCCGCCCTCCCCCTTTTCGCAAACCCGGCTCGCCGGTGCTCGGTGCCCGAGCCCAATTCCACGAGCGCCGCCGCCTGCGTTTCCGCCGCCGCCGGAGCAATCGCCGACGGTGAAGTGCCCCCTTCTCCCCGCCCTTCTTCTCCCCGTGCACGCGTGGCTTAACTCTTTCCCTCCCTCGTTGCTCCGGGGGCACCTCGTCGCCTCGGGCCAAGCTACGCCGTGACGCCGTCCGCCGGACCGCCGCTTGAGCTCGCCGTCGACGTCGAACTCCCCCTTCGGCGCCTCCCCGGTCAACTTTGAGCTCGCCCCCGTTGCCTCGCGTGGTGAGCAAATGCGCCCCCCGCCTTTTCCCTTTTCCTTTGAGCACGGCACCAACCGCGCGGGCTCGCCGGAGTGGCGGCTCCGCCCCCTTCCGCCGCCGGCCACCGTGATAGCTCAAGCCTCCCTCCCGAACCCCTAGATGCATGCGCCATCCCCCCCCGCCGCGTGTAGCACCCGCTTGTGCACGAAAAGGCGGCCGGGAGCTCACCCCGCAGCTCACGCCGGCGAGCCCGCCGCGCACCACCGCGCCGCTCTCGTTTCGCGCGACGTCGCCGCCGCCCGTCGCATGTATTCGATCGGGACCGTTGGATCGCGCTTGCACGGCGGGGATCACGTACCCCTTCGGTTAAGAGGCGGGTCCACGGTGAACCCATGGACCGCGCCCACGGCCGGGTCCATGGTGCACCTAGGCGTCATCCGCCGTTGGATCTCCGATCCACGGTGTGGAGTGACGATTTTGTTAAAGAGTTCTGGGAATTCAAATATTAGCAACCCGGTCCTTCCACCTTTGAAAATAATCACGGTTAGGTCCCGATTTTTGCAAACTAGCCCCTATCTACCCCGTTTAATTATGTTTTAAGCCCTTTTCACTACTTTTTGCATATAAACCCTCTGTTTTAATTTATAAAAATGTTTTAGTCCCTGAATTTATTCATAAACAACCCCGTAAACTTAGTTTTCTTGCAAATAGGCCCCCGAAAACTCGTTTTAATCATATCTTTCTCATTTTAACTCCGTTTTTAGCGTTCTATATACCGAAATGATCGTCTCGACGAGTAGAATCTTTTAAACAGTAAATTTACCAGTTTTACTACTGTTTGGTGTACTGTTTTGTTTATTGATTGATATCCATGTCGACTCGTAGATATCGTGCCCGTTTCGTCCGAGCTCCCCGTCGGAAGTGATCGGGAAGAACTCGTCTTTGAAGAGGAATTCACCCGACTTGTAGAGGAAGGCAAGTGGATTTCCCCCTCTGCATAATCTTTTTGAACCTATGACACCGCATGCTAAACAATGTTTACTATTCCCGTTGTTATGCATAAACCCGATGGGCAAACACCTAGCTAAGGACTTGACTAGATGCTTTACCACTTTACCTTGATCAACCCCTGTTTAAACAAATGTTTGGGGTAGATAAATGCTTAGCTTGCTCAACATAAGTTTGGTTATGCTTTGTTTATGTTATACATCTCGGTTTTGGTTATGTATATGCTTGTGCTTAAACAAGATAACTTGATATAATCGGAACATGGAGAACCACCCAAGATAACGGTACAACCACAGTCCACATGGCTCGGCTTAGCCAATTAATTAGGAGAGTGGGGTAGCCGATAGCTCTTTTCCGAGAGGGGCACAGGGGGCCGGAGTTGAAGGGGTATAGCCGGTCCTTTTGGGGTAGCGGCCTTGGCTAAGGTGTTGACCACTAGGGAGGGTTATGGCCGCTCCGCCGTTATGCTTGTTGCGGGGCTGTTGGTTTCTCTTCTTTCCTTTGTAAAGGCTTCGTAGTGGACCCCTAGCCACTCACCTTGGAAGTGTTTAAGGGTCTAGCTAACCCGGGCAAGATGGGGAACACGAACTGTGGGTAAAGTGCACACCCTCTGCAGAGTGTAAAACTGATCGATCAGCCGTGCTCACGGTCACGAGCGGCTTGGACCCTCACATGAGTAATAAACTTGAAGACTAATGCAAATCATGGGTTGGAGGTTTGGTTTGAGGTTTCTTTTAAGGTTAAGTGGGTTGGTATACACTTACATCTAGTAACTAGGTGCTTGCTAATAAAACTTGACCAACTTATAAAATGCTTACCGTCGTGAACCATAGCCTATCCTTGATAGCCTTGCATTTTCCCCCACTTGCCGAGCTCCAACCATAAGTGTGCTCACCCTTGCTTACCGCCTGTTCGAGAGGAGAACGTCGGAGGCGAGGACGAGTACCGGAGTGATTTCGAGGAGTTCTAGGCATGCGGATCCCCTAGTCATCATGCTCGTGGATGTCGGCGATGGAGTTGCTCGTCGTCGTTTAGTTATCGTTTTGTTTGGACCTTCGAGTCCACCCTCATGGATGTAATAAAGGATGTTATCCTGGTTTAAACTCTTGTACGTTTTATTACGAGCAATGGTATTACTCTCGTTTTGTCTATCATGTGTGTGTAAATGATCCTCGGCGCACATATGAGATGCATTCGGTTTTGCTTGTAAAATCGGGTGTGACAAAGTGGTACCGAGCCGTGATGACCGTAGGACGCGGCCTTAGTTAGAAATGGACGAAATTAAGGATTCATGTTCTAGAAAGCCACATCATGCTTCAAATCATCTTATTTACGCACTAAAAATCTAATTTAACTTTGTTTATCATTTTAAACTATCATTTTGATTTATTCCGCACTGCGAGATCGCTTTGCTTTGACGGATGGCCGGGACTTACATGACCCCTCGCAAGAGCACCGGTGGACGCTTTCCTCCGGACGGTCGGCTCCCTCGCCACCGCCTTGAGGATGTTGAGGAGGAACGGGGAGGAGTTCCGGCGGGAGGTTGAGGTTGAGGAAGACCCGAGAAGAGGTCCAGCCGGAAGAAGAAGAAGAGGATCCCGAAGAAGTTGAGATGGAGGAGGAAGAGCCGAAGAGCCATTGGAACGACCACGGTTTGTACGATGGCACGGTGCTGAGGCGGACGCGGACGGTGACATTGTGATTCCACCGGCGCCTCGCAATCAATGAGGAAGCACCCCCCGCACTCGCCGATCCCGTGCCGAAGGTGATCCGAGAAGACTCCGGTGATGATAGTGTGGGTGAGGATGATGGTAACCATGCCGCCGGCAACCCGGAGGAAGATGAAGATCCCCGCTATCATGGAGCCGAATACCATAAGCACTCTACTGAAGCTGAGAATGGGCTGTTCTGCATTCTCCTGTGGGATGTTCTGAGGTATCTGGGGTATACCATAAGGCCTCTCTATGTGACCAAGCATTTCAGTGAGCCTGGAATGAGGGATTACTACACTTGCAAGGTCTACATCAGGAAGCCTCTGAATGATACTGAAGGATGGAGGTATCGCTCATCCCACCATAGCACAGCTCAGTTCTCTACGGATGACGCTGCAGTGAATGATGCAGCAAGGAGGGCGCTTTGGTCGGTCCGCCATGCTAATCGGGTGCGGTTGTTCCAATCGGAGTACCGCCATGTGCCTCGACGTGCAAGTGGCACGAGAGGTGACCGTAGTGCCGGCAGGAGGTGATGACCGCATCGATGTCTTGGTAAGGGTGATCTTGCTGCTCGAATGCTGATCCGGAGAGAGCAACTTTGGAGATAAACAAGTATCATGAAGAGCTACGGTCGCTCGAGGCAAAGATAGCGCGTCTTGAAGCACAACTTGCGGGACGGCGACCGCCTCGGAAGTCATGCCATACCGGACTACAGCTTCCCCTCCGCGCAAAAGGCTTCGTTACGGCACCGATGAAGCTACTACTCGTCTTGGCTAGGATCCTAGGATGCTCGCCCTTATCATTTACCTTTTCGATAGACCGTTCTGCGTGAACGTAATTGCTTGTAATAATGAATGATGTTTGCAAACATGCTTGAGTTGGATCTTTGCTTGATTGTAATTTGTATGGTGGAGTGATGGCCACTATGCAATCTGAAATTTTAAGTTAATTAAAGTTTGGTTTGGGTTTCATCGGTTGTCATTGCTTAATCTCTCATGCAAGTATGATTGGATCAAATCTGTTTTCGCAGTCATATGACATGTCAGTAATGTTTTGTTTATAACTCAAGCTACAGAATTCCAAATGGCATGAAACCAGTTGGGTTAGTTCACAAATTTAGAGGATGAATTTCTGTTAAAAATTCAATGGTATACCATACATATTCTGGGAGTTATGCACAAAGTAATGAACATGACAGAATCTGTAAATCCCTGCTGATATAGCTGTACTGTTTGAATTATATCTCGAGTTATACATATCCAAATGAGGTGATTCCAGTTGGGATGGTTCCATAATTTTATACACTATAATCTGGTAAAAATTCGTGGTCATTGGATATTTACACAGAAAGTTATGCATAATTCTTTGAGGTCAACAGAATCTGTCTTAACTGAAGTACATGCTGTCATTTTAATTTGAGTTATTCTCTTATGCAATGATTCAAGTACAATTATCCGAGATATGATTTTTCTAACGGTCAGATGGTAAACACCAGGTCCGGAGGAGGTCAAGACGTGCCACCTGTGATCCGGGCACATATTGCAAATCAACAAAACCCAGCACCACCTCCACCGATCAACCAAGCAATGGACCCGAACATGCAGCAATTCCTGGCAGCGCAGATGCAACTGATTCAAAACCTTACCAACACCGTGCAGCAGATGCAAGCCCAACAGAACCAGCCACCACCACCGATGCCACCACCACCCCCGCCACCAAGGGACAGGCACAAGGAGTTTATGAGTCACCACCCCCCTACATTTTCTCATTCAGCTGATCCACTGGATGCTGATGACTGGTTGAAAACTATTACTAAGAAGCTGGAAATCGTGCAGTGCACTGATAGGGAGATGGTTCTGTACGCTGCTGGAAGGCTTGTGGGGCAGGCCGCAGATTGGTGGGATGCGTACTCTCAAGCTCATCCTAACAGGCAGAACATCACTTGGCAGGAATTCTGTGACAACTTCCGTACTTATCATATTCCTTCAGGGGTTCTCAAGCTCAAGCAGAGGGAGTTCTTGTCGCTGAGGCAAGGCAATATGTCAGTGACTGAGTATCTGGACAAGTTCACTCACTTGTCACGCTATGCACCTGATGAAGTCAACACTGATCCAAAGAGGCAAGAAAGGTTCCTGGATGGCTTGATTAGTCCTCGAACTATCTACTTGCGCAGTCACATCTTCCCGGACTTTCGTACGCCGGTAAACAAAGCTATCGGGCCGGAAAGCAAGAGGAAGGAGATGGGTGAACATAAACGCAAGTTTCGGTCTCGAGGGCGGTCTAGCGGTAACACCCGTCCCCGTTACGAGTTCTCGGCGAGCTCGACTCCATATCGTCCCGGTGGACAAGCCGGGAGGTACCCACGGAACATGCAGCTCCGGCGCTCGTTTCAGCCACGGCGCTTCAATCCTCGGACCCCCGGGACTCCTACCCCACAGTGAGTCGTCCTAGCAACAACTGCGGGGCACTCGTCGGAAACACCAACCCCGTTCGACCGGGTGGATGCTTCAAGTGCGGAGAGCCGGGGCATTATGCTAACAACTCGTCCTAAGAGGGTGATGCGGACTCCACGGAGGGACATTGGGAACAGGATCGGGCGGTCATCTTCTCGGGCTCGTACTCCACGGACACCCGGCAAGAGAGGCCGGCGAGTCATGTGCGTGGCCGAGTCAATCATGTATCGGTGGAGCAAGCTCGGAATGATGCCGGCGTGGTATTGGGTACGTTTTTCGTCAACTCGTACCTGCTACCGTATTATTTGATTCAAGAGCATCACATTCATTTATAACCGATCAATTTGTGGCAAAATATAACTTACCTATGAGTACAATGAAGAATTCACCGATAGTTAGCACTCCCGGGGAGAAATGAAAACTGGTCACATATGCCCACAAGTAAAGATAAATATCATGGGAGTAGACTTTCTTGCTAATCCGGTAGTTCTAAAATCATGGGGAATAGATGTCATTCTTGGTATGGATTGATTAAGGAGTTGTGATGGAGTTATTCGGTGTCGGAAGAGGTCGATCGTTAACCGGTCCTCAAGGGGAAAGAGTAGAGTATGTGAGTGCACCCTCATCTCGTTAAAGGAGTTATGAACTCGTTGAAGGCAAGGCCTTGGAGGATATAAGGGTAGTGAATGAATTCCCGATGTATTTCCGGAGGGATTTGCCGGGTATGCCACCTCGATCGTGACATTGAATTTAGTATTGAACTTATACCCCGATACTTTGCTCCCATATCTAAAAGACCATATAGAATGGATGTTAAGGATCTAGCTGAATTAAAGAAACAAATTGAAGAATTGCTTAGTAAAGGGTTTATCCGTCCTAGTTCATCACCATGGGGAGCCCCCACACTCTTCGTTGATAAGAAGGATGGTTCTAGGAGATTGTGTATAGACTATCGATCACTTAATGAGGTTACTATCAAGAATAAGTACCCTTTACCTCGGATTGAGGATTTGTTTGATCAAATGAGAGGAGCTAAGGCTTTCTCTAAGATAGATCTTAGGTCGGGTTATCATCGCTTGAAAATCCGTGTGGAGGATATACCAAAGACAAAGATTCACTTCTAGATATGGGTTATATGAGTTCACCGTGATGTCCTTTGGCTCGACCAATGCACCAAAGATACTTTATGTATTTGATGAACAAGGTATTCATGGAGTATCTGGATAAGTTTGTTGTGGTATTCATTGATGATATATTGGTATTCTCTCGGAGTGAAGAAGAACACGAAGAACATTTGAGGCTTGTGTTACGAAGTTACGGGAACATCGGTTTGTATGCCAAGTTCGGCAAGTGTGCTTTCCGGTTAAAGGAGGTATCTTTTCTCGGACATATCATCACGGATGGAGGCATAGCGATCGATCCAAGCAAGGTTCGGGATGTATTGAACCGGAGTCCGCCTAAGAATGTGCGGAGATCGAAGTTTCCTTGGTCTTGCGGGATACTATCGGAGGTTTATTGAAGGGTTTTCTAAGATAGTGAAGCCACTTACCACTCTGCTCGAGAAAGGAAGAGAATTCAAATGGGATGAGAAGTGTCGGGCTAGTTTTGAGGAATTGAAGAAGCGGCCGACCACGGCCTCGTGTTGATCATGCCGGACATACACAAAGGGTTCGATGTGTCTTGTGATGCCTCTCGGCAAGGTTTGGGATGTGTGTTAATGCAAGAAGGAAAGGTAGTCGCCTATGCTTCAAGACAGGTTGAGGAAACATGAGCGAGAACTATCCTACTCATGATCTTGAGTTGGCCGCGGTTGTTCACGCTTTGAAGATCCGGAGACATTATATGATTGGGAACAAGTGTAAGATCTTTACCGACCATAGGAGTCCGAAATATATCTTTACTCGAAGGATCTGAATTTGAGGCAAAGAAGATGGTTAGAGTTGATCAAAGATTATGATTTGGATATCCAAGTATCATCCCGGAAAAGCAAATGTAGTGGCGGATGCTTTGAGTCGGAAGGGACGGACTAATATGCTATTGGGACACCTGTTACCTCGGGAGCTATGTTGGGAGATGGCACGGCTTAACTTGGGAATGGTTGCTTCGAGTGAGACTTTGACATTAGAGATTGAATCGACACTTGAGCGAGGATATCGGGGAAGGGACGGTTGATCGATGCCAAGATTGCGAGAATACGGAAACGATTGAGTTAGGCAAAGTTCCGGAATTCGGAGAAGATGAGCAAGGAACGGTGTGGTTTAAGAACAGAATCTGTGTACCTGAGATCAAGGAATTGAGGGAGACTATTTTGAAAGAAGCACATGATTCAGCTTACTCTATACACCCTGGTAGTACCAAGATGTATCAGGACTTGAAGCAGAGATACTGGTGGTATGGGATGAAGAAAGACGTGGCAGCTCATGTAGCTTTGTGTGATGTGTGCCAAAGAGTGAAGGCGGAGTATCAAAGACCAGCAGGATTGCTACAACCTCTGAAGGTACCTGAGTGGAAATGGGAGGAAATCGGTATGGATTTCATAGTGGGATTACCTCGTACTCGTGACGGGTATGATTCTATTTGGGTTATTGTGGATAGACTAACCAAGGTAGCGCACTTCATTCCAGTAAAGACGACCTATACGGGAGTGAAGCTAGGCGAGTTGTATAATTCAAGAATAGTGTGTTTGCATGGAGTACCGAAGAAGATAGTGTCGGATCGAGGCACACAGTTCACCTCACGGTTTTGGCGAAGTTGCATGAATCGATGGATACAAAGTTGAACTTCGGCTCGGCGTATCATCCTCGGACGGATGGGCGGACGGAGAGAACAAATCGGATACTCGAGGATATGTTGAGAGCTTGTGCGTTAAAGAACGATGGCGCTTGGGATAAGAGTTTGCCTTATGCGAGTTTGCTTATAACAACGGCTATCGATCCGACATCAAGATGGCACCTTTTGAAGCTCGTATGGAAGGAAGTGTAGAACACCGTTGTTTTGGAATCAGACTGGTGAAAGGTAGTTCTTTGGGCCAGACAGCATACGAGAAGCAGAAAAACAAGTTGAAATCATAAGGGAGAATCTTAAGGCAGCACAGTCAAGACAGAAGAGTTATGCTGATCCTCGACGAAGAGAGGTGATCTTGGAAGTCGGTGATTACGCATACCTCAGAGTGTCACCTATTCGAGGGTTACGAAGGTTTAATGTCAGAGGAAAGTTATCACCTCGATTTATCGGACCTTTCAAGGTTTTGGAACGGAAAGGAGAAGTGGCATACCGATTAGAGTTGCCGGCACGGTTGTCGGAGTTCATGATGTGTTTCATGTATCCCGGCTAAAGAAATGCACAAGTGAGGTCGAGAATAGAACCGGTGCAGTTAGAGGATATTCAAATGGAGAATGACACGACGTACAAGGAATACCCCGTTAAAATCTTGGATGTGTCGAAAGAGTTACCGGGAGTAAGATCATCGGAATGTGTAAAGTGCGGTGGAGTCATCACACCGAGGAAGAGGCAACTTGGGAAA
Source organism: Cenchrus americanus (assembly GCA_947561735.1). Taxonomy (NCBI): domain Eukaryota; kingdom Viridiplantae; phylum Streptophyta; class Magnoliopsida; order Poales; family Poaceae; genus Cenchrus; species Cenchrus americanus. The sequence continues at coordinate 228,843,827 of OX387245.1, forward strand.
GAGAGGATGAACTCAAGGAAGACTTCCCTCGGTTTGTTCTCTAAATCTTCTCGAATCTCGGGACGAGATTCTCTTTAAGGGGGTAGGATTTGTGACACCCTAAAAATTCCATCACCGAAATCACTTAGCAACTTAAAATGTCTTAAGGATTTAAGGAGAATAAAATGCTAAATAAAATTGAGCTCTAAAGATATTAAAGATAATATAATAAAGTTAGAAACAACAAGTGTATGTGCATCATCATTTGGCTTGCATGATTTTGGTTGCTTGAGTAGTCTCTAATAAGTCTATAAAATATTTGAGAAAAGTTTGCTTTGAAGTTTGAAAAGGATTTGAATTGAATTTGGTTTTGAAAATGAGGTTTGAAAAAGAAAGAAAAAAAAACAAAACCTCGCACCTTACCTTTTCGGCCCAGACAGCCCAGCCAGAGCTCCCCGCCGGCCCACTTCCCTTCTCCCTTCTCTTTTTCTTTTCAGCGGCGCCGACAGGTGGGTCCCACCTGTCAGCCTCCGTTTCTCCTTCCTTTCTTCTTCTTCCCCCTTCCTTTCTCTGCACGGCGGCGCCGCCGCGGATCCCGTGCGCCCGCCCGTCTTCCCCTTCCTCTCTCTGGTCATCAAGGCATTCAATCGAGCGCACGTAGCACCAGGGATTAATCCCCTCCCTTTAATTCCGTCGGTTTCCTTTAATTTCGCTCAATTCATTTGGAAGCGGCCGCCGGCGCGCCCATGGCCGAGGGCTCGGCCGCCGCTTCCCCCTCCTCTCCCTTCCCCGTCCTCGGGACTTATTTAAGCTCGCACACACGCTCCTGCCCTCCCCTTTTCGCAAACCCGGCTCGCCGGTACTCGTGCCCGAGCCCCATTCCACGGCCGCCGCCGCCCTGCGTTTCCGCCGCCGCCGGAGCAATCGCCGACGGTGAAGTGCCCCTTCTCCCGCCCTTCTTCTCCTGTGCACGCGTGGCTTAACTCTTTCCCTCCCTCGTTGCTCCAGGGGCACCTCGTCGCCTCGGGGCCAAGCTACGCCGTGACGCCGTCCGCCGGACCGCCGCTTGAGCTCGCCGTCGACGTCGAACTCCCCCTTCAGCGCCTCCCCGTCAACTTTGAGCTCGCCCCCGTTGCCTCTGCGTGGTGAGCAAATCTGCCCCTGCCTTTTCCCTTTTCCTTTGAGCACAGCACCAACCGCGCGGGCTCGCCGGAGTGGCGGCTCCGCCCCCTTCCGGCGCCGCCACCGTGATAGCTCAAGCCTCCCTCCCCGAACCCCTAGATGCATGCGCCATCCCCCCGGCGGCGTGTAGCACCCGCTTGTGCACGAAAAGGCGGCCGGGAGCTCACCCCGAGCTCACGCCGGCGAGCCGCCGCCGCGCACCACCGCGCCGCTCTCGTTTCGGCGACGTCGCCGCCGCCCGTCGCATGTATTCGATCAGGACCGTTGGATCGCGCTTGCACGGCCGGGATCACGTACCCCTTCAGTTAAGAGGCCGGGTCCACGGTGAACCCATGGACCGCGCCCACGGCCGGGTCCATGGTGCACCTAGGCGTCATCCGCCGTTGGATCTCAGATCCACGGTGTGGAGTGACGATTTTGTTAAAGAGTTCCTGGGAATTCAAGTATTAGCAACCCGGTCCTTCCACCTTTGAAAATAATCACAGTTAGGTCCTGATTTTTGCAAACTAGCCCCTATCTACCCTGTTTAATTATGTTTTAAGCCCTTTTCACTACTTTTTGCATATAAACCCTCTGTTTTAATTTATAAAAATGTTTTAGTCCCTGAATTTATTCATAAACAACCCCGTAAACTTAGTTTTCTTGCAAATAGGCCCCCGAAAACCGTTTTTAATCATATCTTTCTCATTTTAACTCCGTTTTTAGCGTTCTATATACCGAAATGATCGTCTCGACGAGTAGAATCTTTTAAACAGTAAATTTACCAGTTTTACTACTGTTTGGTGTACTGTTTTGTTTATTGATTGATATCCATGTCGACTCGTAGATATCGTGCCTGTTTCGTCTGAGCTCCCTGTCGGAAGTGATCAGGAAGAACCTGTCTTTGAAGAGGAATTCACCCAGCTTGTAGAGGAAGGCAAGTGGATTTCCCCCTCTGCATAATCTTTTTGAACCTATGACACTGCATGCTAAACAATGTTTACTATTCCTGTTGTTATGCATAAACCTGATGGGCAAACACCTAGCTAAGGACTTGACTAGATGCTTTACCACTTTACCTTGATCAACCCTGTTTAAACAAATGTTTGGGGTAGATAAATGCTTAGCTTGCTCAACATAAGTTTGGTTATGCTTTGTTTATGTTATACATCTCAGTTTTGGTTATGTATATGCTTGTGCTTAAACAAGATAACTTGATATAATCGGAACATGGAGAACCACCCAAGATAACAGTACAACCACAGTCCACATGGCTCTGGCTTAGCCAATTAATTAGGAGAGTGGGGTAGCTGATAGCTCTTTTCCGAGAGGGGCACAGGGGGCCGGAGTTGAAGGGGTATAGCCCGGTCCTTTTGGGGTAGCGACCTTGGCTAAGGTGTTGACCACTAGGGAGGGTTATGGCCGCTCCGCCGCTCGTAATTGTTGCGGGGCCGTTGGTTTCTCTTCTTTCCTTTGTAAAGGCTTCGTAGTGGACCCCTAGCCACTCACCTTGGAAGTGTTTAAGGGTCTAGCTAACCGGGCAAGATGGGGAACACGAACCGTGGGTAAAGTGTACAACCTCTCGCAGTGTAAAACGATCGATCGGCCGTGCTCACGGTCACGAGCGGCTTGGACCCTCACATGAGTAATAAACTTGAAGATTAATGCAAATTATGGGTTTGTGGTTTGGGTTGAGGTTTCTTTTAAGGTTAAGTGGGCTGGTATACACTTACATCTAGTAACTAGGTGCTTGCTAATAAAACTTGACCAACTTATAAAATGCTTACCGCTGTGAACCATAGCCTATCCTTGATAGCCTTGCATTTTCCCCCACTTGCTGAGCTCCAACCATAAGTGTGCTCACCCTTGCTTACCGCTGTTCAGAGGAGAACGTCGGAGGCGAGGACGAGTACTGGAGTGATTTCGAGGAGTTCTAGGCATGCGGATCCCCCAGTCATCATGCCTGTGGATGTCAGCGATGGAGTTGCTCGTCGTCGTTTAGTTATCGTTTTGTTTGGACCTTCGAGTCCACCCTCATGGATGTAATAAAGGATGTTATACTGGTTTAAACTCTTGTACGTTTTATTACAGCAATGGTATTACTCTCGTTTTGTCTATCATGTGTGTGTAAATGATCCTGGCGCACATATGAGATGCATTCGGTTTTGCTTGTAAAATCGGGTGTGACAGGAGACGAGTGCTTATGGAGGGGAAATGATGCTACTAAGAAAGGAGGTAACCTGGCCTGCGGCCAATGGTTTTAGAACCCAAGAGCAAGGGTGGACTTGGGGTCATCAATTTAAGGTTGCAAAACGATGCTTTGCTTCTTAAACAATTGCATAAATTCTACAACACCAGAATATCCCTTGGGTGCAGCTTATCTGGACAAAATACTACAGCAATAAAGTTCCGCATGGAGCTAGGGAGGTTGGATCTTTTTGGCAGAAATACATCTTAAGGCTGAACAACATCTACAGAGGTATAACAAAATGCTCTGTAGTAGATGGTTCCATAGTTCTGTTTTGGGAAGACTCATGGCCTGATGCCATCTTGTTGTAAGGAATCGGATGCTCGTTAGCCTAAGAGGGGGAGGGGGTGAATTAGGCAACTTAAAACTTTAACCTATGGCTTCACTATTTTTGCACAAAGATAAACTAGAACGTACTATCTAGATGTGCAACTAGGGTTGTTCTAGTGTGAAACTCCCATCCCAAACCAAGGTTTGCAACCTGTAGCCAATCCTAGCATGATACTACTCTAGGAAAGAAATGGCAAGCAAAGATTGCAATAGAGTAAATGCGGAAACGTAAAGGGGATGAGAGGAAGCAAACTCTTGACACGCGATTTATCCCGTGGTATCGGGAGGCACTAAGCCACCCCTAGTCCACGTTGTTGAAGCACTCACACAAGAGTATTGCTTCCCGGTCACCAAGTCTCTCCCAAGAGCACCACTTGACTCGCCACATAGGCTAGCCACTTAGGCACTTGCGAAGCTCCCTTGGTCACCTTTATGCCGCCTCCACTAAGGAGCTTCTCCACCAAGGAAGCGGGTCTCCACGCCCCCCGCACCAAGTGTCCTCGCCACTCCACACCAAGCCGGAGGGTCGATGACGATTGCCGGTGAGCCACTTAGGCCCAAAGGCTTCCGGCGAACCTTGTACACCTTGATTCACTCAAAAATCACCTCACAAGGTTGGCACAACCTTGCACTCACTCAGCTCTAAGTTAAGCCTAGCACTAAGCACATACACAAAGCATATGCAAGTCTAAGGATGAGCAATTAAGCACTTGGATGGATTGGATATGATCTTCAATGTGTCTTGAACTCCTCTGCACTTCCACACAATCCAGCTACATCAAATGGGTGGGTGAAGGAGGTATAAATAGCCCAAGGCATCAAACTAGCCGTTGGCTAAAAGCTGCTGAAAGTAGTACCGTCGGATGATCCAACGCTATCTTTTTTCGGGCGTCGGTTCATCCGGTGCTACTAGCCGTTGCCTCGACACAACCGCTCCGATGCTATACATCGATGGTGCGTTGGAGCATCCGGTCTTGAAGACCCCGCGGCCAAAATGTCTCTGCGGTAGCTTCCACGCGGCCGTCGGATAGACCGACGCTTCCCCTTGACCAAGGTGTCGGATCATCCCGGTCTTGAAGGCTTCGTCTTGGCGCGTCTCTGTCTTTATTCAAACCGAGTGTCGGATAGACCGACGTTGTCCACACTCGGACCGTCGGATCATCCGGTGCTACTGTCTTCGCCGCTCTTCCTCCGCAACTCGCCCGACGCTACTAGAAAGTGGATCGTCGGTTCATCCGACGGTGCCTAGGGTTTCACCCCGGTGAACCAACTCCTCCGATGATTGCACCGACGCTTGCTATTTAGGTACCGTCGGTTCATCCGACGGTATCCTTTTCCTTCTTTTTCTTCGTGTCTTCAACTTGGATTTTTGCTTCAACTTAACACACTTAACATGCCATTACTTATAGCCTCAAAATATATACTAAGTCCTCAATTTTGCTATAAGTAACCTAACATGTCCATGTTATGTTAACTTGTGGTATGACATGTTAGCTTGGGCATGGTATGCTAACATGTGGTAACATCCATGGGACCTAGGAATGCCTACAAAGACATGCTAGACAATATGATTAGTCCCATTACTTGTGTTAGTGTGACAACCCCACCCGAGATAATTCCGTACTATCGCCTAAACCACTCCATTTGGTCATTAAGCGATAATAAAGAAGTATCCCGTTGAGTGTTGCCGGGTTAACGCCGGTAAATCACTTGACAACACGAGAGGGATCGAACTTATGCATTAAAACCCCCACGAAGGAGAGTCTAGAGTGCCTTACAATTTAACCATCACATCCCCGTAGGGTTCAAGTATTTCAAACAAAGTTCTCCGACATGAAAGTAAATGGTTCGAGTTTATTGAAAACAACGGTAGATAACTAAACGATAGATCACATCATAGGAGGCTTGTCCATGATGCAATCACTCCTCGTCATCCACCCATTCCGGCTCCCGGCCGGTGGAAGTTCTCCGGGCCACACATCACATGCATTACCCGGAACAACATTTATAAAGCAAGGCCGAGTATACTAATACTCGGCAAGAAGACTTACCCGTCTAAAAGAAAGACTTTACCTCTAATCATGCATGGCTTTTGGCTTGTGGGTTTGTTTGCCAAAAAGCCGCAAAGTAGTGAATCCTTACTTTCAATATTTTAGCTCATCTTCTAGTAGAATAATAATTACTAGATAAGCAACTATTGCAACCAAAGTTGTACAAACAATTAATCAATGCAATAATCTTCACAAAGTTCCATCATAAAGGGATATCATGGCCGGTCGGGTAAGTAGTCTCGGATGACGTTGAGAGGCCGACAATCAATTGATTCATAACCTTGCAAGGTGGACCTAAACACACGGAGGTGTCCTCACCAAGAGTTCACCAACCAGGTGGTTCCCGTCGGTCTTCGGTTTGGGGATAATAGCTCACGAGTCTTAAGTACAAGGTTTTTCCGGGCTACGCCACTAAGGTCGACCACCTCACGCATGTACTCGGGTGGCGAGCCCGGGGCCGCAACCCTAAGAGTAGTAATAGTAAAACCCCGTACCGCCTCATTTAGGTACTAGTCTTATCGTGCCCATTTCCGACAAGTGTTTAGTACTTTCAAACACTTAACCAACGAAGCCATTGGACCGGAGCCCAAATCCCATGCTCTTACCACATGAGCTATCCATTTAACCAATAAGGTGATTCCATCAAGGAGATCCTACTCTCGCGAGTGACGAACATCACTCGACTTGTACCGGATCCTTATAGCATAGCCACTAGCGTCCTAACATGCTAGTAAAAGATCATAAGTACTTAGGAATCATGCAACTAGGATTTCAATCAACTCCTGAACGTAAATGCACATAAATAACAAAGATAAATTCAGAAGTTCAAGAAACACATAGGTTAATGAATAAACCGGGGCTTTCCTTCGTCAGCACAAGCAGACACACCAACTTCCGGACTTTGGCTCGGGTCTTGCTCTACGGTCACGTAGTACACGTCTCCTCCTGCTCCCTCTTCCTCGTCAGCCAGCACGAGCGTGTAGCTACCGTCGGGGACTTCTACACGGGGAATGCAATGCGGTGATTAGGAGGGTGATTAATTTATTTTAATTCAAAAACAGTACCAACTGTCACAAAGAGCACAAGGTTGGTCATATTCACCTTAAGAAAAGTATTTAAACCTTTTTCCTTTTAAATATAATCAAAAAGGCTTATTTAGTCTTCTCTTTAGGTGATTGTGTGCACATCTATAAAAGAATATTTCATTTACATGCAAACAGCAAGGAATTTAGTTTTGTACCACCATTTTACTTTTCCTAACACTGCTCCTTAAGTCATGCACTAGAGAGACTGATTTCCCTATTTTCCCTTTACTAGGTTAATCTAGTTTGAACTCCTTTACATAACAAAATCATATCAAAATTGATCCAGCAGTACCCACTGGTCCTAATGACCAAGAGGCATACCTCTGGACAGCAAGCCAAGGGTTGTGCACCATTGAAATTAAGACACCAAATTATAGGCGTCTCTAACTAGCAAATAGAGGATTAATACATAACAAAATAAATACAACAGAAATAAATCCAAACTTTCTCTCACACATGCTTTGGTCCAAAACAAGCCCAAAGAACCAAGAAACACGCCTATAGCCTTTATGAAACATGCTACACATATTTATGATTAAAAACAAGCATAAATAAGTAAATAATATTTTTAACGAGAGATAAAATCATGATAAATTCACCAAAGATGCTTTTTGGCATAACATGACCATATCCGGAAGTTGGGCTCAAAAATAATTATGTAACATGCTACAAAAATCATCTAGGCGGATTTATCAATATCACAAGATAAATGATATAAAAAGATCCCTTCAAGAACTTTGTGCGGTTATATCCAAAATCCAGCTCTAGAGCTTGTATGGATTTTGCGGAATCACAAATCTAGGTATTTTACTTTCCAATTTTTCAAGCAAAAACTGAAGCTCAAAAGTATATACACATTTGAAGAAAGTTGTAGTTCTTGTTACACCGAGCGAGAGAAAAATTGAGTTTGCTATTTTTGGATGTTTCTATGATTTTTAATCGATTTTACAAGGTTCAGCTGAAACACAAAAGGGAGTGAAGATCCTAATCACATCCGGGCCCCCGGAAGACTTAAAAGCCCACAACCATACCCTCGGTTTTGCACAAAACCCCCGGGAAACTCCCGTGGCTTTGCAATGTCGTCCCCGGGACCAAGGGGAGGCGGGGCCGAGCGATTCGGCGAGGAACTCGCCGGGAGAGGGTCGGGGAAGGGGAGGAGCGGGCCAAGGGAGTCACATGCTTGTCGACTTGGGGCCGGAGTTTGGGGTCGCGCGGCGGCGGGGAAGGGGTACCGCGACACGGCGGTGCACTCGCCGCCGCGGTGGGAGCGTCGGTGAGGTGGAGGCCTAGGCGAGCAATGTGCGGCTCGGGGAGCTCCACTGGACCATGGGGGAGGTGCCCGGATGGTTGGGCGGGCCGGGAAAACAAGTGGCATGGGAGCTCGACCTCGATGGCAACCATGGTGCGGCGGCGACGCTCCGGGTGGTCACGCGCGAGGGGGGTTCCTACCTTTTATAGACGGCTAGTGCTTGCAAAGGCGGTTCGCGCACGTCAATCCACGGGCACGTCGCGGTATGGGCTCGGGGTACGGCAACGTCGGGAATGGTTGGGCGGCAAAGGTCGGCGCGGCTTGGCCAATGGCGAGCGGTCACCGGCCGTCCGGCGTGTGCGTGCACCGCGTGGCACCGACCCGCGGCCCGCGTGCGTCACCACGCGGTGCACGGTGCCCACGGTGCGTGCGACGGACCGGCGGTCGGGGAACCGCCTCGGCGTCCGGGCCTAGTGGGTCCTACGGCGGACGCGCGCGGCATGGCGCGGCCGGTGCTCGAGGGCGCCGAGTCCCTTCGTCGAATTCCAATTAGCCCCGTTTGACCAACCGAATCTCAAATAATTTGAACTCGAGGGCCCCAAGGTGTAATAAGCAAAGTTGTAGATCTCCTAAACCTCTATCACTTTCACAAAGTGCGTATGGCCTTTTTCTCAACCATTTTTGCACAAATTGGATGCCAAGTTGGGCTCGTTTTACGGGCACCGATGAATAGTGACTTCCGGCGTTGACTTGAGTTTTTCATCCATTTCCACTCCAAATCTCAAATGCCACTCAACATGAAAGTTGTGTCCCTTGACAAAATACACAACTTTTGTATTAGGAGAATTTGAAGTGTTTAGGGGAAATTTGGAGAACGCGGCAAAAGTATCGGCCGACACTTGTGGGCCAATAAGGAGTCAAGGGTTTTTGAGTGGGGCTTTGACCAAGGTTGACTATGGTTGACCAAAAGGGGTCATTAGGGTTTGTCGGTGATGATTTCGGGGTGATGTCCCCGGGTTGACCGTCGTTTGACCAAGGTCAACACCGTTGACCGGATCATTAGGGTTAATTAACCCGACCGAAAACCCGAGGCGTCACGGCCCACCCCCTTAAACGAATCTCGTCCCGAGATTCGACAACAAGATTAGAGCGACATTTTCTAACAAGATAAGGGTTACAAAAGAGGGGAGACATACTCACTCATATTTCTAGGCGGCGAGAATTCATATAGGCAAAAGATACATGGTGCTCTCCTCACTTGCCTCTACATAGTTCATGAGGGAGTGGGCGATGGATGTGTACATGGAAAACTAAAAGAAGACAAACTCCGCCGACGATGCGAGGTACATCGGCGCAAGCATCCAACGGAGGGACTCGAACATCTCCACGAACCGGGGCATGGTCGACGATGGAGCTAGGGTTCTTCTCTCGGTCTTCTTCGAGCTTCTTCTCGGAGGTGGTTGACGAAGACGGCTAACGGCTTTCTTGGAGAGTGGGCGGAGAAACAACGAAGTTGGGCTAGTGGTGGGTTGGCCAAAACTAGCCGGAGGGAAAACAAACACGGCGACTCCGTCGAGCTCGAAAGCAGGCGAGACTTGGCGATGGCAACACCACGGAAGGGTTTCCCTTTTTATAGTTCAATGATACACAACGGTCATCCCAACCAACCGAGGTAGGGACTATCGGAGGGATCCGGCGGTTGCGACGCGGGGCTCAATAATGGTCGGCCGTGAGGTCTCGGCGACGTGATCGTGGCCGCGGGAAGAGATGGCGGGCGACGCTACGGCGTCGTACGATCCCCGGCACCGAAAAGAATGGGGTCCAACGGTCGGAAGAATTGACCGGGATGGTGAGATTGTAACAAGGAGAATTTAGCAAAAGATTTAACCGATACTTCGTTTGCTCGTTTCTCGATTCCTAAAATCTGGACATTATGATTAGCGGATCATGGATTGATTAGTGATAGAGGACTCTCATGCCTTGGCTTTTCGAGAACCTTGAATGCTCCTGAAAAACTTTTCTCAAACTTCCTTAACTTATCGGTTGATTCGATTAGATGCTAAGAGAGCTTTGAGATTAGGCGGAAACAAACGAAGTTGGCAAAGGTGATTACCAAAAGAGATTTCTATGAAGAAAAGGAAGGCTAGTAAACAAATATGTTTACTAAGATTTCTGAATTTATTATTGAAAAGCAACAAGGGTGTAAGGATGGATCAAAGGTTCCACCCTTAGGAGTCCAAGGTTAGTTGTCCATGGCAACAATAAAGGATGGCAATGTCATAATGAGCAATTGCACGGAGTTGTTTATGGATAGCAATGAGAATGACTTAAAGAGATGGGTAAATACCACAATTTCGAAGATATTTGCTTTCAAGAACAATTTTACATTGAATGAGCTATGCACCAATGAGACATATGATTGAATGTCGAGGAGGAGGGGATATTTTGTGCAACAATGGAGTGGTGCACATTTTAATGCTCATGTTGTGGTGCATAGAGTGTGATGCACATGCGGATGAGCACATGATGCTTGTGCATACGAACATATGATGCACTTGCCATGATGCATAGTGATAAATGCACATGTTCATGGGATATGATGCTCGTGATGCTTGTTAGCATGACTTGTTTACTCATGCGGTTAGGCGGCAACAAGGGAAATAACATAGAGAGAAGAACATGGATTTGCGGTGAGTTGCATGCTCCCCAACCAAGATACCCGGCGCACCCCTAGTGGTAATCACATGGCTGCAAAGACACATGATGCACTAGGTTCCGTCGCGGCACCTTTGGTCATTGAACCACAATCTCAACGGCCATAAGGAGGATAGAGGAGAAAGGTTGAAACCTTCAATGTGTATGCATGTTAGTCCATCCACGGTTCCCAAATGCACATGCTATGTAATGCATTTCCATGCCCATGAATTATTAAATTAAGGTTGCAACCCATGCATGACATGATGATGCTCAAGGTATGCCAACAAAATTTAACCCTTACTATTCATGTTTTATGCGTTCATAAAGTTGTGAGCAAGATCAAGATGAAGACGTTTCAAGATTGCAAGGTCAAACACGATTGAGATAAGGATGTCGCTAGCAAGGGTAGCTTAGGGCATAAATATTACCATCAAAAGTCCACGGGGAAAATGTTCACAACCAACAATTGACGGCAAATCAAAGAGATAGATGTTCTCGAGTAGAAACAATACCCATGAAGTCACACCGACCTTGCTTCACTTGAATATTCGGCTTCTTGTTATGATGATTCTTACTTGCCTTGGAGTCTTGCCTCTCGTGGATGTGGCTAGTCCAGCCTATGATTCGGGCATTTCTTGGCGTAATACCCGGTTGTCTACAAATATAGCAAATGCGGGGCGAAAGTTCTTTAGGCTTGGAAGCTTGTTGACGTGGCTTCTTCTTCGCCGTTGTCCCTTTGTCTGCCCTTGCGAGGACTAAATTCCTTGCGGGTAATTTCCCACTCACTCGGATCCATTTCGGGAAATGCTCGCTTGTGGTTCCAGCTTTTCCCTTCTTCCTTTGTAAGGTCCATTGGTAGTTTTGATGGCGGTAGTAGAGAATTGGAGGTACCGATTGATTCTTCTTCGTATGATCCACCAACAAATTGCATAAGCGGGCTGCTCAACCACGAACGTAAATAACGCCCGGGAGAGGCCGTCGGTTAAACTAGTTTGAGATAATCCTTGATAACGATCCTGGAGGATATTGTCCACGATATGTCTTAACACTAAATTTTGTTCTTCCAACATCTCGATTGCACCGGCAATGGTGTACCGTATCACCCCGAGTAGGTACTCGGGGTGAGCAAGACTCAAAGGGTTGAGGTTTCTCCGGATCTTTTCCGGTGGAGTTCAAAGTCCGAGCGACCAAATTTGGCCCATCCGGGTTGGCACCAAGGGGAGGTTGCTTTGCTGCAGCATCCGGACGAGCCGCTGCTACGTCTGAAGGATTTGACACAACATTCCCTTTTGAGCAGCCATGAATGCCTCTACCCTCGTTCTGGGTGGTGGTGGTGGTAGATTGCTACCACTACTCGACACACCAAAACCATTTGGGGAGCTGCATGTCGGTCTCATCATCTGAAAGAATCGAGCTTTCATTAAATACACATCCATAAGCTTGTTCTCACAAGCAGAACATGTATGACGAAAAACTCAATTGGAACAAAAGTTCGACTGTCTAGAACTAAGAATTTTGTGCGCTCAGCTCAAGGCTACGAGGATTCATGACTAAAACGTGCATACCAATGCAGGGTTTGGAGCAACTTGATATCCAACTTGGAATCCAAAAGCTAAGGTTATCACGTGTGGAGAATTTGGTAGGGGGTTCATATTCGGCGGTGGGGAACAAAAATTCCCAACTCAAACACTAGGGTCCCAAAAATTCCCAAATTTCATCAGCAACTCAGTGACATAATTATGCACACTTTTGGTATTCAAAGGTAGATCTAGATTGGATTTGAACATGCTCGAAAAATTTCATCTGCAGAAGGGTGCGGCCCTGAAAAACAGCAGAACAGAGACTCACTAAACTAAGCATAACTTTGTACAGAAAATTCATAAAATCCTGAAACATTCACAGTGGATGCTCAACTTGATAATAAACAACTTTCCTAAAGGATGTCTAGTCAGATTCTCTACATATTTGGCTATAAAAATTGAGACATGACAGGGACAGAATCTGCCAGAAGTTTCCTAAGATCAAAAGAGAGGAAACCTTAACTAAGATCAACCAATTTACTTAGAAAAATTATTCCAAAGAAGTAAGGGTAAATTTTAGGTTCATCAAGATTTTAATTATGCATGCACAGGCCTTAAACGACCTTACACAACTAGATCCAAAAGACGTAGTCGATGCCGGTGGCAAGCTTATAATCGACTCTCCTTATAATAACTAGTCGGAGCTACTCGCTTCGCGCTTAACGACTTACGAACGTTGTTAGTGTACCCGCAGAAAACGAACCTTTCGTGCCGGCACGTCACGAAAGCGTCCACATACGATCCGTTCACTTATAGAAACGGTATCCATGCGTCCGGCCATCGCATGGACAGCGGTCCAACCTCGGACACCCTCCGTTTGAATGGAGTGTATCCTTGCCTCGCATGATTGACATGCGGAATGAACACGTATGAGACACGTGGCGACACCACAAATCATAACCGGTCGCGAAGATGGGATCCGTAGAACGGATCACTCCATCAACCCTCGCAATTCCCATGATGCGGAACGGCACACGTATGAAACACGTGGCTCATCTAGTTTGGTTGTACAAGAAAGTAAGTCCGGCATAAAGTAAAGTCTTGGAAGTTAGCAAAATAAACCATAGATTCTTATGCCACCTTAAAGAACCGAAAATTCCCTCTAGGGCCTCTCGATCTAGATCATTCCTTAACGATCCAACGGATTTTCAAAATCCAACCAATCTTGGCAAGTTTTATTGTAAATCATGTGATTAGTATTAATCTAATCACAACGGTGAATACGGATGCTCGATACCAACCGTGACAACCCTACCCGAGATAATTTCGTACTATCGCCAAAACCACTTCATTTGGTCATTAAGCGATAATAAAGAAGTATCCCGTTGAGTGTTGCCGGGTTAACGCCCGGTAAATCATTTGACAACACGAGAGAGGATCGAACGTATGCATTAAAACCCCATGAAGGAGAGTCCGAGTGCCTTACAAATTAACCATCACATCTCCGTAGGGTTCGATTTCAAACAAAGTTCTTTGACATGTGAGTAAATAGTTCAGAGTTTATTGAAAACAGCGGAAGATAACTAAACAATACGATCACATCATAGGAGGTCTGTCCATGATGCAATCAATCCTCATCATCCACCCATTCCAGCTCTCAGCAGGTGGAAGTTCTCCAGGCCACACATCACATGCATTACCTGGAACAACATTTATAAAGCAAGGCTGAGTATACTAATACTCAGCAAGACTTACCCGTCTAAAAGAAAGACTTTACCTCTAATCATGCATGGCTTTTGGCTAGTGGGTTTGTTTGCCAAAAAGCTACTAAGTACTGAATCCTTACTTTCAATATTTTAGCTCATCTTCTAGTAGAATAATCATTTCTAGATAAGCAACTATTGCAACCAAAGTTGTACAAACAATAATCAATGCAATAATCTTCACAAAGTTCCATCATAAAGGGATATCATGGCCGGTCGGGTAAGTAGTCTCGGATGACGGTGAGAGGCCGACAATCGATTGATTCATAACCTTACAAGGTGGACCTAAACACACGGGAGGTGTCCTCACCAAGAGTTCACCAATCGGGCGGTTCCCGTCGGTCTTCGGTTTGGGGATAATATCTCACGCCTAAAGTACAAGGTTTTTCCGGGCTACGCCACTAAGGTCACCCGGCCTCACGCATGTACTGCGGTGGCGAGCCCGGGGCCGCAACCCTAAGAGTAGTGATAGTAAAACCCCGTACCGCCTCATTTAGGTACTAGGCTTATCGTACCCATTTCCGACAAGTGTTTAGTACTTTCAAACACTTAACCAACGAAGCCATTGGACCGGAGCCCAAATCCCATGCTCTTACCACATGAGCAATCCATTTAAACATACGGTGATTCCATAAGGGAGATCCTATTCTCGCGAGTGACGAACATCACTCGACTTGTACCGGATCCTTAGAGTATAGCCACTAGCATCCTAACATGCTATTAAAAGATCATAGGTACTTAAGAATCATGTAACTAGGGTTTCAATCAACTCCTGAACGTAAATGCACATAAATAACAAAGATAAATTCAGAAGTTCAAGAAACACATAGGTTAATGAATAAACCGGGGCTTGCCTTCGTCGGCACAAGCGGACACACAAACTTCCGGACTTTGGTCCGGCCTTGCTCTACGGTCACGTAGTGCACATCTCCCCCTCGCTCCCTCGTCCTCGTCGGCCGGCACAAGCGTATAGCTACCGTCGGGGGACTTCTACACGGAAAATGCAATGCGGTGATCGGGAGGGTGATTAATTTATTTTAATTCAAAAACAGTACCAACTGTCACAAAAAGCACAAGGTTGGTCATATTCACCTTAAGAAAAGTATTTAAACCTTTTTCCTTTTAAATATAATCCAAAAGCCTATTTAGCCTTCTCTTTAAGGTGATTGTGTGCACATCTATTAAAGAATATTTAATTTAAATACAAACAGCAAGGAAATTACTTTCGTAGCACCATTTTACTTTTCCTAAGACTTCTCCTTAAGTCATTCACTAGAGAGAGTGATTTCCCTATTTTCCCTTTACTAGATTAATCTAGTTTGAGCTCCTTTACATAACAAAATTATATCAAAATTGATCCAGCGAGTACCCACTGGTCCTAATGACCAAGAGGCATACCTGCGGACAGCAAGCAAAGGGTTGTGCACCACTGAAATTAAGACACAAAATTATAGGCATTTCTAGCTAGCAAATAGAGGGTTAATACATAATAAAATAAATACAACGAAATGAATCCCAACTTTCTCCTACACATGCTTTGGTCTAAAACTTTCTCCTATAGACTTTATGAGACATGCTACACATATTTATGATTAAAAAAAAGCATAAGTAAGTAAATAATATTTCTAACGAGAGATAAAATCATGGTAAATTCACCAAAGATGCTTTTTAGCATAACATGACCCTATCCGAAGTTGGGCTAAAAAATAATTATGTAACGAGGCTACAAAAATCATCTAGGTAGATTTATCAATATCACAAGATAATTGATATAAAAAGATCCGTTCAGTAACTTTGTGCAATTTTTGGCACAAAACCTAAACATACTAGTTCCCACAACATATCCAAAATCCAGCTCTAGAGCTTATATGGATTTTGCGGAATCACAAATCTAGGTATTTTACTTTCCAATTTTTCAAGCAAAAACTGAAGCCCAAAAGTATATACACATTTGGAGAAAGTTGTAGTTCTTGTTACACCGAGCACAACAAAATTGGGTTTGCTATTTTTGGGTTTTTCTATGATTTTAATCGATTTTACAAGGTTCAAATTTGAAACACAAAAGGGAGTGAAGATCCTAATCATATACGGGCCCCCGAAGACTTAAAAGCCCACAACCATACCCTCGGTTTTGCACAAAACCCACGGGAAACTCCCCGTGGCTTTGCAATGTCGTCCCCGGGACCAAGGGCGGCGCGGCCGGAGCGATTCCGGCGAGGAACTCGCCGGAGAGGGTCGTGGAAGGGGAGGAG
This sequence comes from Cenchrus americanus, assembly GCA_947561735.1. Classification (NCBI taxonomy): domain Eukaryota; kingdom Viridiplantae; phylum Streptophyta; class Magnoliopsida; order Poales; family Poaceae; genus Cenchrus; species Cenchrus americanus. Next base: position 228,860,162 of record OX387245.1, read on the forward strand.
CGAGGCCAAGGGAGTCACATGCGGCCGACTTGGGGCCGAAGTTTGGGGTCGGGCGGCGCCGGGAAGGGGTACCGCGACACGGCGGTGCACTCGCCGCCGCCGGTAGGAGCGTCGGCGAGGTGGTGGCCTAGGCGAGCAATGTGCGGCTCGGGGAGCTCCACCGGACCTTGGGGGAGATGCCCGGATGGTTGGGCGGCCGGGAAAACAAGCGGCATGGGAGCTTGGCGTCGATGGCAACCATGGTGCCGGCGACGGCGCTCCGGTGGTCACGCACGAGGGGGGTTCCTACCTTTTATAGACGGCTAGTGCTTGCGAAGGCGGTTCGCGCACGTCAATCCACGAGCACGTCGCGGTATGGGCTCGGGGTACGGCGACGTTGGGAATGGTTGGGCGGCAAAGGTCGACGCGGCTTGGCCAATGGCGAGCGGCGGCCGGCCGTCCGGCGTGCGCGTGCGCCGCGTGGCACCGACCCGCGGCCCGCGTGCGTCACCACGCCGTGCACGGTGCCCACGGTGCGTGCGACGGACCGGCGGTCGGGGAACCGCCTCGGCGTCCGGCCTAGTGGGTCCTACGGCGGACACGCGCGGCGTGGCGCGCCGGCGTCGCGTGGCCGGCGCTCGAGGGCGCCGAGTCCCTTCGTCGAATTCCAATTAGCCCTATTTGACCAACCGAATCTCACAAAATTTTAACCGGAGGGCCCCAAGGTGTAATAAGCAAAGTTGTAGATCTCCTAATCCTCTATCACTTTCACAAAGGGCGTATGGCACTTTTCTCAACCATTTTTGCACAAATTGGATGCCAAGTTGGTCGTTTTACGGGCGCCGATGAATAGTGACTTCCGGTGTTGACTTGAGTTTTTCACCCATTTCCACTCCAAATCTCAAATGCCACTCAACATGAAAGTTATTTCCCTCGACAAAATACACAACTTTTGTATTGGGAGAATTTGAAGTGTTTAGGGGAAATTTGGATAACGCGGCAAAAGTATCGGCCGACACCGGTGGGTCAATAAGGAGTCAAGGGTTTTTGAGTGGGGCTTTGACCAAGGTTGACTATGGTTGACCAAAAGGGGTCATTAGGGTTTGTCGGTGATGTTTTCGGGGTGATGGCCCGGTTGACCGTCGTTTGACCAAGGTCAACATTGTTGAACGGATCATTAGGGTTAATTAACTCGGCCGAAAACCCGGGGCGTCACGGTTAGCATGAATCACCAAAATCAACTCGAACAAATGGCAAATGGGGTCATGTTCGCTACACTTGTTCTTAAAATTCCCATGATTATTTTCTTTTGCTAACAATGCTCGATCGCCGGTAAAGCAAATAATGGAAGCTGAATACTTAGACTACATTTTTCAGTTAGCTTTTATAGAAGAAGCCATGCAAGAGCTCTTATTGTTGCAGGATCAGTTACAACAAACACACTATTCTAGTGATGCTACAGATATCTGGAGCTTCTTTTGGGGCACGCAAAAGTACTCTCCCAAGAAATTCTACACACTGGCTTTCAGACATTTAGATGTCTCACTGGTTTTTTAATGGATTTGGAAAAGTAAATACTCACCTAGGCTCAAGTTCTTTGCATGGTTGGTGGTAGTTGATAGACTAAATACCATACATATGCTACACAGACGAAATCTTAATGCATCCCAGGACAATGCTTTGTGACACTCCGGCTGAAGAAGATGGCTTTCATCTATTCTTTGGGTGTAGCTTTGTCAAATCTTGCTGGAAGAAGTTGGGCTTCATTTGGGTGGGTGCACCACACACTCTTGACAGATTACGGCTTACAAAGGCATAACTGCAACTTCCATTTTTTTTCAAGATTTTCATCATTGCTCCATGGGAGTTGAGGAATCTGCGTAATGGAGTAATCTTTGATGGCAAAGATGCTATGGTAAATTCTTTGGTCGTGAGGTTTAGGCAACAGTTTCTTCTCCAACTTCATAGGTTTAGAGATGATTCACAACCTATAGCTAGAGTTTGGCTTCAAGCCCGATTGTAAGTTCTCCTCCCCCTTCCCTTTGTAAGTTTCACCATTCTCTCACATGTACATATACTTTATTTTAATGCATTGTTTTGCTGTGGGGAACTCCCCCGCAGTTTTATAGTAAAAAAAACTAACCTGGAATTTTTTTACTTTCAATCTGGAATTGTTATGCATGATTTACTTGACCAAGAAGAACAAAAACTTATTTACTCTCTTTGCTATTGATCAACAAACTCTTAAAGCAGCAAGAAAAAGAATTCAATTTAGAGAACAAGCTCGGTCAAGGAGGTTTTGGCACAACATAACAATTCTTCATTACATCTTCAGTGTAAAGAAATGCTCCTTAATCAACCTGCATTTTGATCGATCGACATTCAGTTGCTATTGTAAGAGGTAAATTATTCGGCAACTACCCGTCATTACCCTACCTGGGCTGCTACCCTTGCTATTACTGTTGTCCAGTGGCTGACGCATCAGTGGGTAGGAGGAGGCTCAAGCCCCTAACCACCCAAAAATAGTAGAGGAGAAAGAAGGAAGAAGATCCCCCTTGGGACCATGGATGACTTCACTACTGCTGTTACATCATCATCTCGAAGGGAATAAAGATGAAAGTGACTGGGAGCTAGAGAGGTTGTTGGAGTTGCTCTAATGAAGGTACATATATTTGGCATGTATGTATATATATATCCTATCTATTTTTGAAATGTAGCTAGAATATTGATCTACAAATTAGGGAGAACATAGAATGTGCTGATGAATTATGTAGGTGTGCACTGGGCTGCTATTGTATCTCGCTCGTGCAGTGGAAGCTACACAAGAGTGTCAATTTTAAAATCCAAATTAGGAACTTAATTAATTCAACAATATATGATACAATAGATTAAACATTTGTAAGATTAAATCAACATCTCGATGTAGTATATTCAGGATTTTTATAAACACATATCAACATTTATTAAACTTCAAGCACCACAAACACATCTCTGTTCACTAAATATTCTCTCTTATCTGCAAAAAAAAAACACTACAAAGAGATTAAGCACAAAAAGAAGGTCATACATAAGAAGTTACTTATTTTCACACATGCACTTCCAAGGTTGAATTGGAAGTTATTGTGGCATTTTACTTTCAAGGTGGAATTGTTATGCAAGATTTGCTTGAAAAAAAAGAACAAAAACTTATTGACTCTCTTGCTATTTATCTACAAATTCTTCAAGTGGCAAGGAAAGACTTCTATTGAGAGAAGATACTCGGCCAAGGAGGTTTTTTGGCACAGTATAGCAATTCGTTATTGCATCATCAACGTAAAGAGAAATGTCAAACCAACCTCCATTTCGATTGATCGTCATTCATCTACCGTTGTAGGAGGTAAAAATGTTCTGCTACTGGCCGCTAATGCTGCCCATTATTGGTGGCGGTGCTACTGCCCTTTGCTGGCCTTAGCAGTCACCTCGCGCCACCGCTGGACCCCGTCACCATGACGAAACGAGAGCAGCACAGGCAGCAGCATGGGTTGAAAACTATTTTTCTACTTTGTACAAACTAGCTTTGTGGTACTGCTAACACCTGTTTGTTTGTTGATATTTGTACTCGTATGGTACTTTTTCTAGTATGTGTAGTTATCAATGAAAAGACGAAATGTATTAAAAATATAGAAAATCTATATAAAGGAACCAACTATCGTTTGCAACAGCGGATAGAAGAAGCCGCCATTGCAAACAGAGGTTGATTCCTGACACCCTACCACCGGCCTAGGCAGCCTACCGCCGTTGATGGCATCAAACCGCATTTTGCAACGGCGGCTGGGGTATAGTTTTGAAATTTTATGTTTTGGGCATTTTTTTTAAATCGTGAAAACAATATATGAAACAAATTCCACGTTGTGTTTGTACTGAGCTACACGGGTCAAGAAAATCAACTATATTTGTACTTCTTCCATTTCAAATTATATTCGTACGTCGTTTTAATTAGCTTTTATGGATTCATGAATTTTGTTATGTAGTAATGTACAATGTTTCTATATACATAACAATATCTATTTATCTTGAAAAGTTGAAATAATTATAATTTAAAACGGAGGGAGGGAGTACCCATGAGACAGTAATTTTTAAACTAGTGGTTTAAAGATGCCGAGTGCCATGGCAAGACAAATAAGTCAATGCCGAAGTCTACGCCAAAAGCACGTAATGGGGTCCGTGTAATCGCGATGGCCACGAAAAAGAATACCTTTTTGCTTCGTCGGAGTCGTCGTCCTTGGAGTCGCTTTTCTTCACGAGGCCAGCTGATGGAATGGAAGTCCTTCCTGCCCATTTTGTATTCGCTTCCGACGACGACGACCGTCGACGTCAACGGCGATGGCACTCTCCTTGTCCTTGGTGACTGGATCGTGATGCGACCGGCAACAAACACCTTTTCCTTCTAAAAACCTTTTGTATAATTGCCGGTAACCAGTACCTGCGCCATTGCTCTCCGTTCACACCACATGAACAAGATGTTCTTTATTCGTATAACATCTCAGAAATCAGAAGTGATCTGTTTGTTTTGATTTCTTGAGCAATTTGTTCATTTCAGTGTCGATCGGGATCCCAATTTCGAACTCATCTCTCCATCGGTTCAGGCTTCTAGCTCCCAACATGACTTTGACTCGAGTGCTTCTCATGATGACCGATTTTTTTATTTTTATTTGGAAGGGAGTGACTGATGAGTTGAAACTTGAAACCAGAGATCTCAATTTCGTTTTTCAGCCGAAACCTAATTTAAAATGGTGACCAGTAATTTCGATGAACAGTAATTTTGATCACTACCGAAAAGATCGAAATTTCGGCTGCAATGTTTATCACTGTCATCAACTTCAGAAAAACATGAAGCTATTAGATCAATGATCCCCACTAAAAACTTTTATTCTATTTGATTGCGATGGGTGCGTAGACACTAAACAGATGGAGAATGAGAGGAGTGCGATAAAGAACAGTAAGAGGTGACGGTGCACAAAGTACTTTGCTCGTTCCACCATTTCTTCTCCATCTACCGCCTATAATAACCAGCTCCGGGGCATCCTGCTAGAACTGGCAGCGCTGTCCGCCATGGCCGAGCTCGGCAAGGTCGTACGGCCGTGGCAGCGGTGGGCGTTCGCGAACCTGGGCTCAGTGTTCACCAACTTCGGCTCTCTGTGGCTCATCCTGGCGCCGCTGGTGTCGCTGGTCGCCACCTACGCGCCGCGCCGCCTGTTCCAGACCTACTTCAACCTCTTCCTCCGCCGCCGCGCCCGCCGGGTCCTCAACGTCGTCGACCCCTACGTCACCGTCGACATCTCCGAGCCCGGCTCCGACGTGCGCTACTCCCGGTACGGCCCCGTCTCCGACAACGACGGCACCTACGAGGAGGTCAAGGCGTACCTGAGCGGCGCGTGCTCGCACGACGACGCGCGCGAGCTCCGCGCCGAGGGCGCCAAGGACGGCGACGGCCTCGTCATCAGCATGCGCGACGGCCAGGACATCGCCGACGAGTTCCGCGGCGTCCCCCTCTGGTGGTCGTCCGTGGTGGAGAGGGACGTGCAGGGGCAGCGCCAGGGGAAGCGCCGGTTCCAGCGCCTCACGTTCCACCTCCGCCATCGCCGGCTCGTCGTCGACGAGTACCTGCCACACGTCCGCCGCCGGGGACGCGAGATCCTCTTCAGCAACCGCAGACGCAGGCTCTACACCAACAGCAAGACACGCGACGTCTAGTAAGCACATATTTTTAGTCCTCACGAACGAACAAATACATAGATTTGCTGATTTAACCGTCGATTTTTTGCGTTTGATGATCTCGATCGAGCAGCAGCTACGAGCCCAAGTCATGGAGCTACGTCGACTTCGATCACCCGACGACGTTCGACACGCTAGCCATGGACCGGGCCAAGAAGAAGGACATCATGGACGACCTCGACGCGTTCCGGAGCAACAGGGACTTCTACCGGCGCACCGGCAAGCCGTGGAAGCGCGGCTACCTCCTGTACGGCCCTCCAGGCACCGGCAAGTCCACTATGGTCGCCGCTATGGCCAACTACCTCGACTACGACATCTACGACGTCGAGCTCACCGTCGTGAACACCAACACCGATCTCCGCAGGCTCCTGATCGAGACCACCAGCAAGTCCATCATCGTCATCGAGGACATCGACTGCTCCCTCGACATCACCGGCGACCGTGCCGCAAGGCAGCGGCGACGCCCCGGCGGCGGGCCGCCCAAGGACGACGACGACCGGCCCCGCAACACGGTGACCCTGTCCGGCCTTCTCAACTTCATCGACGGGCTGTGGTCGGCGTGCGGCGGCGAGCGGATCGTCGTGTTCACCACCAACCACGTCGACAAGCTCGACCCGGCGCTGATCCGGCGGGGCAGGATGGACATGCACATCGAGATGTCCTACTGCGGCTTCGAGGCGTTCCAGACCCTTGCCAAGAACTACCTCGACATCGACGAGCACGAGCTGTTCGGCACCGTCGAGGAGGTGCTGCGGGAGGCGAAGCTCACGCCGGCCGACGTCGCCGAGTGCCTCATGACGGCCAAGCGCGCGGGAGCCGGCGACCCTTCTCCGTGCCTTGAGATACTGATCGATGAGCTGAAGAAGAGAGCAGAGGAGAAGGAGAAGGCAGAGGCGGAGGCGAAGGCGAAAGCTGAGGCAGAGGCCAAGGCATGGGCGGAGGCAGAGGCCAAAGCGGCGGCGGAGGCACACGAGGCCGAAACGGCCCGTGGGGACACACGGTAAGAAAGTAGAGGATGCGGAGAAAATTAGAGGATGTGTTGAGAGTTTTATGAATAATCCTAAACAAGGTTTTGCTAAATCTCGCTATGGGATTCCCTTATGACTCATGAGAGTCGATCCTTTTGGTACCGAACTTACTACTCCCGACGACTAGGAATGTTGTGTACACGAGTTTAGAAAAAACCATCATGTACTACTTTGAGATATTCTGACACCTAATTTTAGTTTGCGTTACTTTTATAAATTTTGTATATATGTAACTTTTAGGTTATGATGGTAGAGTACATCAAATTTTGGGTGTCGCACTCCTCCATGTTACTCCATCAGATTCGTTGGCAGAAAATCAGAAGAGACAATGACACATTCTTGGCACCAAAAATTGGCACAAAGCCGATCAGGCTGACACCAGCGATTATACCGGTGTCCTAGGCAGTCTGACTGATCTAACGCTCGTGTGTGTTGATTAGTAACAGCGTCAAACACATAGACATCCCACATTTACTACTCCCCAAAATGCCTTTTTCATTATTTGCAAATGTTGCCCAAGCGTTGGTGTAGTGTAGACTCTGTGCTCCAGTCCAACAACAAGGTTGCATCTTGCATATCGCTATCTCACTATCTGACTCTCCGTGCCAATAAACGACGGAATTCAGAACCGCGCAAAGCAGCATGCATGTGGACGACCTCTTCACCCGTTTTTTCTACCCTTATTAGGCAGGCGTAGCTGTAGCTCAGTAGCTGTAGCTGATGTCAGTGACAAAAATGCATGTAAAGAAGGGTGTGACCTCTTGCTTTGTTGCCTCGAGCCCTCGACGACTTGCAGCATCAAAGTCACCATCTCCTTTGTTGGCCGGCGCAACCACTCCTTGTTTTCATCTGCTTTACAGTCACCTATATTATTTTTATTTTACCCAACTTAAATTGGCCACCAATGCATGCGTGGTGGCCATGTACTGCCGATCACCATCTGTCCACAACCAAAATAATGTATGCTGCACCTAGTGGCGGAACCAGGAATTTTCAGTAGGGGGCGGCTAAACCAACATCATTGACATCTCGCCTATAATCATTAATTTGCATCATAGTATTATCAACACCTTCCTGATCTCAAGTAGAATGGCAAATAACACATGGGAATCAGTTAGTGAATCGCAGAGCGAAGCTGGTAGCAAGCCCCAATGTAATTGTGGTCAGCAATAATTAGATACATATTTTCTAGGTTTCATGTTACACAAAATTAATACATAGATCTAAAAAGATGAGATATATTGAGGAGGAAAATCAAATGGATACAAGTAGTAACTATGCCTAATTGTGTGTGTGTGTGATTGGAATGTATTGCCCAGTAGTGCATTCTCCCATTGCAGGGGATTATTATGTCTAGAAGAGCCGGCGGTCCAGCTGATGCTCAACAATGCTTCTATTGATTGGAACTTAAGTCACATCTTAACATTTATATGTAATAAATACCTCAAATAGTTTATGTCTAACTTTGGACTTTGAATTGGATTGGAGGTGCAGTTCTAATCGTATCACTCAAATACTAGCTCATCACTCAAATACGCTTTGGAGCATGCATGTAATACAAGGGGTTTAGAGCTTTTTCAGCGTGATAGGGGGGCCGTGGCCCCTACCAGCCCCCCCTTGGTTCCGCCACTGGCTGCACCATGAGTGTGCAAGTCGTAGCCGCACTTTTTCATCTGTTTGGTTGTTGACGATATTTTGTTACGATATATATATATATATATATATATATATATATATACTGTCGTCGTTGAGTAACCACCAGCTAGCGATGTCGCGGACTGCACATCGGGTTTCGGAGACGGTAGTGCAAACGGGGACACAGGGATTTATCCTAGTCAGTTCGGCTTACTTGTGTTACTTGCACTGGTTTGTTGTAGGTGTACAAACGGGCGAGAGAGGGACGAGTTTTCACATCTTTGATGGGGCTACGAGTCGAGTCCGATGACCAACCGGAGGAAGAAGAAGGATGAGGGAGAGAGTGCTCCTCTTGGGGGAGAAAGAAGTCATCTGCCTCATCCAGGAGCGCCAAACTCCCCATTTATATCTCAAAGAGAGACTGTAAAAAAGTAAAAAAATGAGAGAGTAGTGTACATTAAAAAAAGGAAAAGCTTCAGCTTGATGTGACGGCCGCTACTGTGGCCTCGATGGCGATGGATGTGCGCCCATTCCATTCTGACCACCAAGGTACCAAGTGGGCACGATTTAGTATGGGCGGAGCAGTGTGCGGTACCGAGGACCAGTGGATGGTCACTCCTTAATGATGAATGCTTGACAACATTAATTGTGTGGACTCACTCTTGGCCTAGTGTGACAACCCCACCCGAGATAATTCCGTACTATCGCCTAAACCACTCCATTTGGTCATTAAGCGATAATAAAGAATCATCCTGTTGAGTGTTGCCGGGTTAACGCCGGGTAAATCACTTGACAACACAGAGAGGGTCGAACGTATGCATTAAAACCCCCACGAAGGAGAGTCCAGAGTACCTTACAAATTAATCATCAAATCCCCGTAGGGTCCATTATTACAAACATAGTTCTTTGACATGAAAGTAAAATAGTTCAGAGTTTATTGAAATCAGCGGAAGATAGCTAAATGATACGATCACATCATAGGAGGCATGTCCATGATGCAATCATTCCTCGTCATCCATCCATTCCAGCTCCCAGCCGGGTGGAAGTTCTCCGGGCCACACATCACATGTATTACCTGGAAACAACATTTATAAAGCAAGGCTGAGTATACTAATACTCAGCAAGACTTACGCGTCTAAAAGAAAGACTTTACCTCTAATCACTCAAGGCTTTTGGCTTGTGGGTTTGTTTGCCAAAAAACTACTAAGTAGTGAATCCTTACTTTCACATTTTAGCTCAAGTTCTAGTAGAAGCCATCATTACTAGATAAGCAACTATTGCAACTAAAGTTGTGCAAACAATTAATCAAAGTAATAATCTTCACAAAGTTCTATCGTAAAGGGATATCATGGCCAGTTGGGTAAGTAGTATCAGATGACGGTGAGAGACTGACAATCGATTGATTCAAAACCTTTCAAGGTGGACCTAAACACGCGGGAGGTGCCCTCACTAAGAGTTCACCAACCAGGTGGTTCCCGTCATTCCTCGGTTTGGGGATAATAGCTCACAGTCTTAAGTACAAGGTTTATCTGGGCTATGCCACTAAGGTCACCCAGCCTCACGCATGCACTCAGGTGGCGAGCCCGGGGCCGCAATCCTAAGAGTAGTGATAGTAAAACCCCGTATCACCTCATTTAGGTATTAGGCTTACAGTGCCCATTTCCGACAAGTGTTTAGTACCTTCAACACTTAACCAACGAAGCCATTGGACCAGAGCCCAAATCCCGTGCTCTTACCACATGAGCAAACCATTAATCAATATGGTGATTCCATAAAGGAGATCCTATTCTCGCGAGTGACGAGCATCACTCGACTTGTACCGGACCCTTAAAGCATAGCAACTAGCGTAACCATAGGCTAGTAAAAACAATCAAAAGGGGTACTTAAGGATAATGCATCTAAATTTCCATTCAACTCTTGAACGTAAATGCACATAGTAATTCAAGAGAGAACATGAGAAACTTTAAAAGTAAAACATAGGTGAATGTTAAACCGGGTCTTGCCAAGCATACAGACAACCTTCTGGACTTTGGTCCGGTCTTGCTCTACGGTCACGTAGTACATGTCTCCTCCTGCTCCCTCGTCCTCGTCAGCCAGCACGAGCGTAGCTACCATAGGGGACTTCTACACGGGGAATGCAATGCAGTGATTAGGAGGGTGATTAATTAAATTTAATTAACAAACAGTAGAAAACAGCCAATAGGAGTATATGGTTGGCCATATTCACCTTAACAAAAGTATTTAAACACTTTCCTTTTAAAATATAATCAAAAAGCTTATTTAGTCTTCTCTTATGGTGATTGTGTGCACATCTATAAAAGAATAATTACTTTAAAATCAAGACAGCAAGGGAAGTTATTTTTATGCCACAAATTACTTTCCTAACTCATTTTTATAACTCAAGCACAAAAGGATTTGTTTTTCCTATTTTTTCTTCACTAGATTAATCTAGTTTGCAACCTTTTAAACCTCCAATCATACCTCAAACTTGACCAACAGTACCCACTGGTCCTACTGACCAGGAAACACCTAATTGGACAGCAAGCACAAGTTTGATCCACTGCAAACATAAATGCACACAAATACAAGCATTTCTAGCTAGCATTTAAAGGATTAATGCATATAAAAATAAATATAATAGCAATGAGGCCAAACTTTCTCCTACACATGCTTTGGCCTAAAACAAGCCCAAAAAACCATCAAACACACCTAGAGCTATTATAGATCTTGATATATACATTTATGATTAAAAACAAAAATAAATCAGGAAATAATATTTCTAACAGAGATAAAATCACAGTAAATTCACCAGAGGTGCATTTTAGCATAACAAGACAATAGCCAGAAGTTGGGATAAAAAATAATTGTATTTTAATCTACAAAAATCATCTAGGCAGATTTGTCAATAATACAAGATAATTTATATAAAAAGATTTCTTTGGTAACTTTGTGCAAATTTTGGCACAGAACCTGCACATGCTAGTTCCCACAACATATCCAAAATCCAGCTCAATATCATGTACGGATTTTGCAGAACCACAGATCTAGGGATTTCACATTTTAATTTTTCAAGCAAAAACCAAAGCTCAAAAGTATATACATGCTTTGAGAAAGTTGTAGTTCTAGTTACGCAGAGCACAAAAAAATTAGGTTTGTAATTTTTGGATTTTTCTGTGATTTTATACGATTTTTCAAATTTGCAGCTACAACACACAAAAGGGGTAAGATTCATTTTGCTAGAAGACCCCTGGAAGTTTTGAAAACATTACAGATCAGCCCCTACTTTGCAGAAAACTCCCCGGAAAGAACTGAGGCCATGCAATAGGGTCCATATGCTCAATTGCGGCGATCACCGGCGCAATTCCGGCGATGCGCGGCCGGGCTTGGCCGGGAAATGGCTCGGGAAGGGTTAGTGGGATACCTAGGATGGAGGCGTGCCGCTTGTTGGACTGGAGAAGGCTCCGGCGATGGCCGGCGGCGGTGCAGTGCGCACGTGGCCGCTGCTGCTCTGGCTCCGGCGAGGAGGATGCAAATGCACGAGTTTGTGTGCCTCGTCTAGCTTCACTAGCACCTAAGCAATAGCCTAGAAGGCTCAGATGTAGTGGAGAAGGTGGCGGGGCGCCAGCTCACCACGGCGGCGACAATGGCGGGCGGTGGAGCTCGAGCGGCGGTGTGCGTGCACGAGGAGTGGTCGGGGACGTGTTTATATAGCCGCGGAAGGTCGGTTGTGAGCCTGTGATGTCACCCCGATGACCGGAGCACGCGCGGCGTGGGCGGCAAGGCTCGACGGCGTGCGGTTGCCCCGGCGGCCAATGGCGCGCGGTGGGCGGTGCGCCGGCGAGTGTAGCCTCGCCACTTGGCACCATCCCGGCGGCCGTGGATGTCATGTACGGGGAGCACACCGGCGCGGCGCAAGGACCGCCCGGGACTCTCCCGGTGCCTCGGCGTGCGCGCCCGACACGGGTACGGTGCGTACGGCGGCGCTCCGACGTCGCGCGCACGACGTCGCGCTGGAGCGTGCGCGTGCAAAAACGGTTCGATTCTCAAAATCGATTTTCTCCACTTTTTGAAACTAAAGTGCACCTTGCACAAAATAGCAAAGTTGAAGATCATCTATTCCTCTACCACTTCTGCAAAGGTTGTTAGGGGTTTTGATCACTAGATTTTGCATAAACAGCATGCCAACCTCGGCATTTTCTCGGCGCTTGTGAACAGGAGCAAATCATGTTCAAATGCATTTTTCACTAATTTCCACTTCGAATTTCAAATGCTACTCAACAGCAAAGTTGTGTGCCTTGCAAAACTGCACATTTTCCCATTGGGTGATTTTGAAGTGCTTAGTGAAATTTTGGAGAACGTGACAAAGTTCTAAAATGGCACAAGAGGGTCAAAGGGAACACTAGGGTTTTAGGCTAGGATTTTGACCAAGGGTTGACCTAGGGTTCTCAAGGGTATCTAGGGAAGATATTAAGAGGGTCATTAGCACAAAGAACCAGTGAGCAAAAACACAGGGTGTTACACCTAGTAGCAAGTGAAGGTTGCGGCTTGATTTGCATGAGTGTAGGTGAAGAACAAGCGTGAAAGGTTTATGCCGGTGTGGCTGCAAGATGCAGAGAGACAAGTAGACTTGGTTCGAGGGACCCAATGGCCGACGAGATCAATTGCGGGCAGCATGGTGGCAAGAAGAGCAAGACGAAGTCGTTTGTAGATTGTTGGTTGAGCCTCAAAGCCAAGACCGAGTCGGGACAACCGTGGCAGCCAAGTCATGAGTGGGATTGGCGTGGAGGTTGCACCAAGTCCGCGGGGTTTGCAGTGGTTCACCACAAAACCACTAGGTTCCTTGGTTGAGCCACAAAGCCAAGACTAAAAACTGAAGGGCGCGCGGCTATAACTGCACTAGCCGATCTGACCGGTGGGCGCCATGGGCTTCCAGAGACTTCGAAGTGGAGGACCCACGACATCATCGCAAGGCTTGCGTGTAGGTGAAGCGGGTTTGTGGTGGATGGTGATTCGACGAACCAAGTGCCCTTCGGGGTGTGTATCTTACTATTATGTAATAGGGGTATTTTAGTCTTTCAGTTGCCTCCATATAAACTTGGTAGAGAGAATGACAGTCATCTCTTGGAACTCTAGTTCATTTGCTCCTTAGTTTTTCCTCTTTATTCTTCCTTCCTAGGGGCTAGCTAGTGCTTCATGCAAATCTTCAAGTGGGTAAGATGATGGGAGGTTGCTAGTCTCTTTGTAAATAATCTTTTCTCATAGAGAATGAAAGGTTTGGAGTTCATCATTGTGCTCCCCTTTGATTTGCTTGTGGATCATGTTTTTCTTTTCTTTTTTTGTCATTTTTGGAGTTTTTGGTAGATTTCGTGGGAAGGTTTTGGAGGCGTTTCTTTGTGGGGTTTGTGTTGGGAATAACACTTCACATGAGGTTGGTGTGCCACTTTTCTTGGTGATCTTGCCCCTCAAATCCCGTGGGAAGGCCTTCGATTTTCGTGGTTTTCGTGTTCTTGGTGTTCTTGAGGTAGAGGCACAATATTTACGATTCCTCCTTTTCTAGAGAGTTTTGGGGCTTAAGATTTGAGTTATAGATCACCCATGAGGTGTTCCATCCTTCCCCAAAGTTTCTCTTGAAACCATGGAGCGAACAGGAGATCGAGAGGCTTGATTATTCTTGGAGTTGTCCCGTGGGTGGAGTTCATCCCGAGCAGTCCAGGCGTGACCAGTTTGACCGGTGCCAACCCTTGTAGGTTTTTGGCTCGGGTGAATAGCTGGTTTTGTTGGTAGTCGTGGTGAGGTTCCTTGGATCAGTTCTTGCCAAGAATTGTTTTGGTTTACCTCGATTTGTGGTGCTTCTTGTTTTTCCTTGGCTCGTGTTTCTGATGTGGTTTTTATTTCAGGACCTAGAGGTGTCATTAAGGATTTCTGGGACGTTTCTGTGTGGTCGTTGTATCCACCAATCTGCCCGACACAGCTGACCAGTCTGACCGATGCCATCGATTTAACCGACGAGCCCATCAGTCTGACTGGTGCAGCACAGGCACCAGGTCATGTAGTTTTCCTATGCAAGTTGTGTATTGTTTCGGTAGGAAGTGTGGTTTGTTCCTAGGATCAGTAGCACTTCAGTGGCTACGTGGTCTTGGCAAACTCAAGGAGTTTGAGGTGGAAGTTATTTCGGGGTTTCGGCTGTGTTCATCTCGCTAGATAAGCTTATCTCTTTCGAGAAGAATTTTTATCAACTCTCATTCACTCCCTCCTCTCTGATCGCCCATCCGATCCTTCAGGTACAATGGAGACTGCCTGGGACGGATCTTCTCGGAGGTTACTTACCCGCGAAGGAGCCACTGGTCGACGATGGTAACCTGTCGTGCAAAGCGGGATTGTATTGAGCGAGCTCACTAGTCGGAAGTGCGTGACCAAAAGTAGGTATGACAATTCGGGTATGGGTACCAGGTACCCGCCGGGTACCCGACCCGACGGGGACGGGCATGGGTACCATTTTTCACCCGTGGGTGGCGCCCATACCCGACTCGGCGTGAGGCGGGTACGGGGCGGGGATCTAATCTTACCCATGGGTAACCCGTGGGTACCCGTCAAACAATCACAAACTCAACAAAATATTTCAGTTTCAGCCCAACATTCGGCCCAGCCCAACATTCCTCATCCCAGAGGCACCCCCTAACCATAAGTCAACAATGCTTTTTTTAAAATATGTGCTATGAATGTGTGCTTTATCATGTGATGTGACAATGTGACTCCATTTACGCATTTATCATGTGATGTACCGATGTGACAAACTGACAATGTGACTATATTTATCATATGAATGTTTATTGTGTGAGATGTTGCAAAATTGAAATAATTTGTTGAATTGTGAATTTGTGATTGTGGTATGGCATAATGGCGATGTGTTTAGAATGTTGTACCCATGGGTAACCCGTTACCCGTCCGATACCCGGCGGGCACGGGGACAGGTAAGAAATTTTACCCATGGGCACGGGGACGGGTAAAAAATTTTACCCACTGCCCATGTCGGGGCGGGCATGGGTATGCTCTACCCGCCCCGAACCCGCCACATTGCCATCCCTAACCAAAAGGGCACCAAGCTTCTCGGAAAGGCACCAAACCACTGGAAAGGCCACCAAACTATTCGGAGGTGCATCGCCTAATGTCATATGACGTCATCAGTTTGATTTTCTTTGGCTGTTTTCCTAAAAAAAAGTAAATTCACGAGTTCCTTTTGCCTTCTGACTGTTACCCTCTATAGAAATAAATCCAGAAATACCGTTTCAAAAATACTTTAGAGGCCAGCGTGGATGTTGGGCTGCTCGTATTTGTTGTCCTTGGGTATCCATAATATTAGATCGCGTCATACTCCCTCTGGTTTGGTAAATGATGTCATTTGTATAAGGTTTGAGTAAACATTGAGAATATAATCATGAATATCTTTTAATTCGTTAAGTTTGAAAATGTGAAACTACATGAATAGATTTTTTTCATGCAAAATACTTTCATAAACGTATACACATATTAGTTTTTAATAAATATCTTTTATAAAAATAAGAAGTCAAAGTTGTACTATGGAGACCGTATCGCTGTCCTAAACTACTTCATTTACCAAGCTGGGGGGAGTATACTTCATAAATTGAACTTACATGGATCATGAATGGCACTGTACGAGAACGAGGTCCATGCACCTCAGCATTACGGCACAGAGAGTCCGCTGGACCCATCTGACAGCGAAAATGCAGAAGAGAATGTATGTTCTCAGCAACATCTATCGTGAGCCGTTCATTCTCTCCTTTTGATGGCCCAGATGCACCATGTAACATCCCGGGTTTTGTTTGAATACAAAATTATGGAATTTAAAATTTTTGGATTAATATTGAGAGCTTAACAAAGATGTAAGAATGTCTTCTTTGCATTTTCCCCATATTTCTAGATTTAATTTGATGTCTAATAATAAATTTAGGACATATAAAAATGTTAGTGTGAGAAGTTTGGATTTTATTGGAGTTTATTGTACTTTATTGTGTGGGATTTAAATTTGAATCTTAATTCAAATTTGAATCAAAGTTTGAATAGGAGTTAAGGATAAAGGTTAATAGGAAAAACCATAAACCTGTATTGGGCCCTCAACCGTGTCGACCTAGTCCGCTAGACCACCCTGAGCTTCCTTGCTAAGAGCACCGGGCCACCCTAAACCCCGTCGGCCCGTTAGCCATGCGGCCCATACGGCCTGCTTCTCTTTTACCTCGCGAGTAGCCGACAAGTGGGACCGGCCTGTTAGCTACCACCTCACCTCGCCTTTGTTCCCCTTTCCCCCTTTCTTTCTCACTGTTGTTTGCAGCGCCGCTCCACCGTGGAAAGACGCGGCCGTGCGGCCATGTCCGCCGCTGCGGATGGCGTCCACGCATCCCGCGCCCCATTGCACCGTCCACCCTACCTACCACCGGCTATAAGTAGCACCGCCGCAACCCTAGCCCTAACCCTAGCCATCCCGGGGGGATTCTTCCCTAATCCCACCGCTGCTGACGTGGGAGGAGAAGAGGAGGGGAAGGAGGTAGGTTAGGCCATCTGTGGAGAGCTGTGAAGCTGGAGCCGCCGGTGGAAGCACCGTCCGCCGCGAAGCCGGAGCCGTCCATGGCAGTAAGGAGCCGGACCATCCTCTGCTTCCTTTGCTTCCTCTGCTTCCTGCTGCCCCAAGCCGCTCCGTCGCTACACCTCTTCACCGCCGCATCGTCACCGCATCCGCAACCCTAGGTGAGCACCGCAACCCCCTCTTGCTGTGGCGCCTGACCTTCGAGCCGTGGACGCAATCGAGCCTTGTGTGCTCACCAGATGTCGTTCCCCCACCGCACTGCCGCGACCCGCCGTCTCCTAGGAGATGGCCTTTGAGCCAAGCTGGTCATTCTTGCAGGTGCCACTACCGTTATGCCATGTGCGCTCCCTTGCCTTTCGTGGTTGCACGTCCTGTCGCCTCGAGCTGCTGTGACGCTTGATGCCGCTCCGGCCCACCGCCGTGGCCAAGCCGCCGGCACACGCACGCACTCGTGCACACACTCGCGCACTCAAGCGCGCACATACATGCACCCGTGCACTCACGTACACGCACCCGCGCACACGCGTGTGCACGCACGCAGAGCGGGCAAGTCCAAGGTCGAGCCTTTGGCCACCTTGAGCCGAACCTCGCCGGTGCTCTGTCTGCCGCGATCGAGGCATCACCGCCAGGGGAGCATCTCCCACCTGGGCGCGCAAGCGCCGAGACGACCTTGTGCACGCGGACGCTTTCGCACACGCACTCACGTACGACCCTTCCGGCATTGGCCACCCCAGCATCGCCGTCGTGGAGCTCTGGTCCGCCCACCGCGCTGAATCCGGACTCGTCGCCGCCGTGCTGGAGTCCCAAGCCAAGGCCACCTTTTTCTTCGCCCAGATGGAACCCTAGATCTACCTGAGTCGCGCCGTGTCGCTTGTTGACCGGCCGCTGCAAGACCTTGCCGTTGGCGAGCTTCTTCCCGTCCGCCGTCCCTTTGGGACCGGGCGTTAAACACCTTGTTAGCCGCCCCAAACCCAGAGGGTTTTTGCTTCACACGGTGTCCCACAAGCCGACCTTGCCGCAGGAGATCCGCCGGATCTCGTATGGTCGGCCAACCTGATCTTTGCCACACACGCGTTTGCACCTGCCCCTGGCCGCAACAAATGCTTGGGATCCCGGGCGCCTGGCCAATCCTATCCCAGCCACACTCATGCCCACGTGGTGCCGCGCCGCAGAGGATCCCGACCAGATCTTTTGTACCGCTCTACTCTAGCAGCCACATGTGCTGCCTTGTGTGTTGCAGCTAGCCTATAGCTACCTATGTGGCGGCCACGTGGGGAGCTAGAGCTATCTAACAGTCAGCCTATAGTTAGCTTAGAGACCTCTAGAGTCAGCCAATAGTTAGCTTATAGTTAATAATATTCTGAATGCATATTTTATTTCTAGCAATCTATTTTAAAATCTTAATAAATCCATTTCCAATTCGAAAAATATGAAACCTCTTCCAAAATTTCTTCTAAAATTATAAACTTCGTGTTAGGGGGGGGTCTTCGCTCTCTTTTGGCTCTCAGTCGCTTTCCTTTTGGATTTAATTGCATTAGGACTGTCTATATTTTATTTACGCTTTATTAGGAGCAACTGGAGCCGGGGAGCTTAGCGTGGAGTTTGACTACACCGACGACTACATCTTCGACGACTACCCGACCGCAAGTTCACGCCTGAGTGATTACAAGTACCTATTAGGCAATGCTAGCGCTTTACTTTAAATGCATGATGATGAACCTTGCATGGCCTTCTTTATTTATCCTGTCCACAATTGCCCTACTACTATATATATAAGCGTGTATATAAGCTGAGCTTCGCAATGCATGTGTGGGATGGGAATATGGTTCTTGGCGTGTGTGGGGTAAAAACCGGCAGGAGAAGGCGTTTTGGGTACTTTTGCGGGGGTGAGCTCGAAACAACTGACCTGGGATCGAGGGATGGTGTGCACTCCTCAGTGTGCCCCACTTTTATGGTTTTTAGAGCACATGTGTTGGGGTTTTTTGAAAAGAGATTACCTCAGGTTTTATAGAAAGCCAATAAAGTTTTACAAGAATCCCGGCTAGAAAGGTGTTGGGATTTTACTTACACTTGGAGGGCATGAGCTCGCCCCGGCCTAAAAGCGAGTGGACAAACCTTTTTCACGGGACCTTTCGTACGCACCACCTCGCCGAGCATGGGGTTAGGGCCGAGTTGAGCTCGATAAGTGCAGAACTGTGACAACCCGCCCAGGAAAGTACCGTACTATCGCCTAAGACCGATCCACTTTGGTCATTAAGCAATAATAAAGTACCATCCTGTCGTAAGTCGCCGGGTTAACGCCCGGTAAATCACTTGAATAGCACAAGGATCGAAATATGCATTAAAACTCACTCGAAGGCGAGTCCAGAGATACAATAACATTCACATTCAAATTCGTACCCCCAAAGGGTTTAATTATTACAAACCATAGTTTTGGGTCATGACAGAATAGTTCAGAGTTTTGAAAAGACACAGCGGAATTTAACTAGCGGAAGCAAGTCACCACGGGAGGCCATCCATGATGCTTCAGTAGTCGTCCTCCACCCACTCCAGCTCCCAGCCGGGCGGGATCTCACCGGGCCACACATCACTGAAGGCATGACCTGGATCAACACATTAATGCAAGGCTGAGTATACTAATACTCAGCAAGTCTTACCCGTCGGTGATATCTACTTCACCACATCTAGACCATGAAAAGCTTTTTGGCTACTGGGTTGCCTTTGCTAAAAAGTAACAAAGAGTAGGTCCTTACTTTCAATATTTTAGCACAAGTTCTAGTGGTTTAACCTTTACTACATTAGCCAACTAGTACAAACAAAGTTGTACAATACAATTATTCAAACATCATCTTCATCAACTTCCATCATTAGGGATCATATGACTAGTGGAGTAAGTAGTCTCGAATAACGGTGAGAGGCCGACAATCGATTGATTATAAACCTTGCAAGGTAAACCCAAACACACGGTCGGCTGCCCCCGCGAGGACAACTCCCCAGGCCGTCCCCATAAATCCTCGGGTTGGGATCGAATCTTACAGTCTTTGGTGCAGGCTATCCGGCATACCCCGCGAGATACCCGGAGTCACCATACACCACCGGTAGCTAGCCGTGAGAGCGAATCCCAAGAGTAGTAATAGTAAGATCCCTCACCGCCTCATTATGGTACTAGGCTTACCGGTCCCATACCCGGCATATGCTTGGTACGTTCAAAGACTTAACCCACATAACCACTGGACCGGAGCCCAGATCCCATGCTCTTACCACGTGAGCAATCCATTTAAGGATATAGTATGATTCCTATCTAGGAACCTATTCTCGCGAGTGAGGTCATCACCCGACTTGTAACGGTCCTATAGCTTAGCAGCTATCGACCTATCATACTAGTAAGGACAAAAGGTACCTAGGGATCATGCATCTAGGGTTTCATTCAACTCCTGAACGTAAATGCACAATCATCCATAGATAATTGAATAAAGAATTTTAAAACTGGGTTAGATGCACCGGAGCTTACCTTCGTCAGCTAAGTTAGCTTGGGCACCCTCGGTGTCGAGTACTTCCACGTCTTTGCGAGAGATCCTTCCGCTCCTCCTTCCTCGGTTTCGGGACAAGGGAGTAGTCTCCGTCCGGAAGATCTACACGGAATGCAGTGCACTTTAGGTGATGTGATAGTTCGTTGTCTTATCCAACTCGGGTTGGTCATATTCACCTTAACAAGCATCTATCTAAGGTTTCTCTTTTAGGAAGGGTATTGGTTGTACATGGATTACTCTTTTACTTCTTATTTGAATAAAGGTTTTATTTAAGCTTATCATTTCATGTGAAAGCTTTATTTCACTTTATTTTTAACCAACAAGGTGTATTTAATATCTTTTATTTAAGAATTAAATTTCGTTATCAGTAATATTAATTGAATTTCTTTTATTTATATTAAGTACTATTACCAAAAAGAAAAAGGATTTAATTAAGGATTTCTTTTTATTAATTTCCTTTTAATATTAAAAAGGCATTTAAGCCTTTTATTAATCAATTAAATTACCAAAAATTAAATGAGTGTTTCTTAAGCCTACTAACACCTATCCTGGTCCATTGGACCCACACGTAAGTGTTGGATGCTAGGAAAATAAATATTATTGAAAATAACAAAGGTTATCTAGTGATTCACCTTAAATGCAAATAAAAAAATAATTAAGCATCAAAATTACTCAAACTTTCTGGTGGTTGCTCTCTGGTCCTAAACAAGTCTAAAAAGCTCACATGTTCACATGGAACCTCTACTGAATTTGGTTTATTAATTTACAAAGGAAAATAGGCATAAATCAGGAATAATTAGTTCTGGTACTCCTAAATTCATGATTAATTCACAAGGGGTGCCTTTTGGCATCTCAAGGTAGTGTGCACAAGTTGGGCTCAAGAACATTAATATATTTAACATGAAAAATCATTTATGTAGCACTGCCAGAGATGGAAAACATTTTTATAAAAACATTCACATGGTAACTTTGTGCAATTTTTGGCACAGCATCTAGGCTTAACCTAACACACAACATATCCAAAACTTAGCTACAGAGAATCTATACATTTCAAGATATGACATGTTCAAGCATAACACATTTGTAATTTTCCTGCCAAAACTACTTTGAATCTAGCCACAAGTGTACCACACATGGATGGGGTTTGGCATCCTGAGTCCTACAAAATTGGTTTGGGAATTTTTGGAATTTTCTGTGATTTTCTAGGGATTTTCTAAGACCATGGACTGAACTGAAAATAAACTAAGTTAAGAATCCTTGCACATATGCCCCTGGGTTCACATTTGTGCCCTTGCCGGCGGCGGGAGGGTTCGCCGGCGGCGATGTGGGGTCCATCCACGACAACAAGCGGCACCATGATGAAATTGAGCTCACCACGGTCGGTTGGTGGTGGTGGCGAGGGTGGAGTTGGCTCGGCGACGCGCGCACGGCGGCGGCCGGCGGCGGCGCTCGGGAGGGCTCGGTGTCGTGCGGCGTGGAGACCAAATTGGCGCAAACAAGCGTCTTGGGTGAGCTGGCACGGATGCTAAGGAGCCTAGCGGTGTGCTTGGACGGCGGCGAGCGCGGGCCGGGAGGGCTAGCACGGCGGCGGCGGACGGCGGCGGCGATGGCGCGGCGGCTCGGTGCGGCGCGCGAGGAGGAGGCGGGGAGGCTTTATACCCGGCTCGGGCGGCCCGTGGGTGACGCGTTGGTGACGGCGGGGAGATGCGCCGTGCTACGGCGCGTCGGGTCGCGCGCGCGTACGGTGGCGACGCCGCCGACGGACCGCCGGTCCGTGGCGCGCGCGCGCGTGCGGCGCGCGCGGACGCCTAGACGCCTCGGGACGGTGCGCATCGGGGCGCGCGTGCCTCGGGACGCAGCATGGCGCGGACGTCGAGGGCTCGGGCGGCGTGGGCACGCGCTGCCGGCAAGACCGGCGGCGGCGGCACGGTGGCGCTCGGGGCGCGCACGACGTCGCGCATGGCGCGCTCAGGCTCTGGCTGTGTTACTGATGCCATCTTTGACTCGATTTTTCTCAAAAATTTTCAACAGAACTGTGCCAAGTGATGAATACCAAAGTTGTAGATCTAGGTACCAGCTACAACTTTTACAAAGGTTGTATAGGGTTTTGTTGCCTAGATTTGAATCTGTGGCAGTGCCAACTTTGAATGTCAGCAGGGTTCTGTCAACAGTGATTCCTGGCTTGTAAGGGCTTTTTCACAATTTTCCCTTCCAAACCAGCAATGCCACTCTACATGAAAGTTGTGTCCCTCAACAAGATCTACAACTTTCCCAAAGGTATAATTTTAAGTGTTTAGGTGAATTTTGGGGAACGCGGCAAAAGTTCCGGCAGACACCTGTGGACATTGGGTGGCAAGGGGGCTTTGACCCACCCTTTGACCAAGGGTTGGCCCCACCAGTGTTTTACTATTCACTAGGGTCACTTAGGGGTATGTTAGGGAGTTTTCATGGGTGAGGGCCCAGGTTGACCTAGGGTTGACCATTTGACCGGCTAATCGTGTCGTTAGCGTTAATGACGGTAATTAAAAACCTGGGGCGTCATAGCCTACCCCCCTTAAAGGAATCTCGTCCTGAGATTCGACTTGATAACGAAGAGATGGGGAAAAGACTCACTGCTTCGGGATTGAAGGAAGCCCGGATACTTGGCGTTGAGATAATCCTCCGTCTCCCATGTGGCTTCTTCTTCCGTGTGGTGGCTCCATTGGATCTTGTACATTCGTACGGTTTGCCTCCGGGTCTTTCGCTCTTTTTGGTCTAGCACTTTTAAGGGATGCTCGACGAGCGAGAAATCCGGCTCGATCCAAGCATTAGCTTCTGTGACGATCTCGTTCTCGGAACGAGGCATTCCTTTCTTCAAGCGAGTTACATGAAACACATTGTGAACCGCGGAAAACCGTTCTGGCAATTGGATACGGTAGGCCACGGGTCCACATACTTCTAGTACTTCGTAGGGTCCAATGTAGCGCGGAGCTAACTTTCCCTTGACTCCGAACCTTTGCACACCTTTGGTGGGGGATACCTTCAAATATACATGATCTCCCACTTCAAAGTGTTGAGGTGCGGTTCCCTTGTCATGATAACTCTTTTGTCTCATCTGGGCCATCTTCAAATTTTCTCTTATCACTTGTACCTTCTCTTCGGCCTCTTTTACTAACTCTGGTCCAAAGAGTGTTCTTTCTCCGGCTTCTGACCAATTCAGTGGGGTGCGGCATCGGCGTCCGTATAAAGCATCGAACGGTGCCATTTTCAAGCTGGCCTGATAGCTGTTATTGTAGGAGAACTCTGCTAAAGACAAGCACTTGTCCCAACTCTTGTCAAAGTGCAAGATGCTTGCTCTCAACATGTCCTCTAGGATCTGGTTTATCCTCTCCATCTGACCATCTGTCTGCGGGTGATAACTGGAACTACGGAGTAGCTGGGTTCCCAAACACTCATGCAACTGCTCCCAAAAACGAGCCACAAACTGGGTCCCTCTATCAGAGATTATTGTCTTTGGGATTCCATGTAGACGAACTATGTGGTCCACGTACAACTCTGCATACTGTCGTACTGAGTATGTAGTGTGTACCGCAATGAAGTGAGCAGTCTTGGTAAGTCTATCCACGATCACCCAAATATAATCCTTCTTCCTAGGGGTCAGGGGTAAACCTACAATAAAATCCATACTAATGTCATCCCATTTCCACATAGGTATCGACAGGGGTTGGAGTACTCCTGCCGATTTCAAATGGCTTGCTTTCATCCGGTGGCAAGTATCGCACTCGGCTACATACTTGGCTACATCCACCTTCATATTTGACCACCAAAAGTTCTGCTTTAGATCTTGGTACATCTTGGTACTACCGGGATGGATAGAGAATTTGGACTTGTGAGCTTCATCTAGAATGATCTTCTTGATTTCTGGGTCAACGGGGACCACTAGACGTTTTCCAAACCAGACCACACCTTGGGGATCTTGCTGAAAACAAGTGTACTTTGGGTCTCCTTCCACTAGTTTCTGCCTGATGGTTTGGATATTCGCATCGTTGCGCTGGGAAGTGACAATTCTATCATAAAGGCTGGATTCTGCCGTCAAGGCATAAAGAATTCCCTGCGGTACCACTTCTAGGTTGAGCCTTCTCATTTCTTCACACAAGGGTTCACTGACTGGCTCTAACTCTAGGTGGTTGCAATGATCCTTGCGGCTAAGAGCATCCGCAACAACATTTGCTTTGCCCGGGTGATAGTGCACTTCTAGATCATAATCCTTGATCAACTCAAGCCATCTTCTCTTGCCTCATATTCAACTCGGACCGGGTAAAGATATATTTGAGGCTTTTGTGATCGGTGAAGATATTGCAATGATTGCCCATTAGATAATGCCTCCATATCTTGAGGGCATGAACAACGACAGACTAACTCAAGATCATGGGTAGGATAGTTGAGTTCATGGGGTCGAAGGGCTTGCGAAGCATAGGCAATGACTCGGCCTTCTTGCATAAGAACACGGCCAAGACCGGTGCACGATGCGTCACGAGAAAACTTCAAATGGCTTGGAGTTATCGGCCGAGCTAGCACGGTGCCTGTGAAGTTAGATGTTGTCTCAGGGTGTGAAAAGTTTTCTCACATGCTTCACTCCACACGAATTTCACTCCCTTCTTGAGTAATTCGGTCATGGGTTTTGTGATTCTAGAAAAGTCAGGAATGAATCGACGGTAATATCCCGCCAATCCTAGGAAACTGCGGATTTGATGTACGGATTTGGGTGGTTTCCAATCCACCACCTCCTGAACTTTACTAGGATCTACGAAGATACCATCGTGGGAAATGGTGTGCCCCAAGAATTTGACACTTTTCAGCCAGAATTCACATTTGGAGAATTTAGCATAAAGCTGATGATCTAGTAAACGCTGAAGGACGATTCGGAGATGGTTGGCGTGTTCTGCCTCGTCTGTAGAATAGATGAGGATATCATCGATAAAGACCACGACAAACTTATCGAGCTCCGTCATGAATACAGAGTTCATGAGGTACATGAAGTAGGCAGGCGCATTAGTGAGTCCGAAGGACATGACCAAGAATTCGTAAAGACCATAACGAGTGGAAAAAGCGGTTTTAGGAATATCGCATGGTCGAATCTTGATTTGGTGGTAGCCAGAACGAAGGTCAATTTTAGAAAA
The DNA here is from genome assembly GCA_947561735.1 of Cenchrus americanus. Lineage (NCBI taxonomy): Eukaryota > Viridiplantae > Streptophyta > Magnoliopsida > Poales > Poaceae > Cenchrus > Cenchrus americanus. The sequence goes on from OX387245.1 coordinate 228,885,846, forward strand.
GACTTTGGCACCAGCCAATTGATCAAACAGGACATCAATTCGAGGAAGTGGGTATTTGTTTTTGATAGTGACTGCATTGAGCGGTCGATAATCTACGCACATCCTCAAGCTACCATCTTTCTTTTTGACAAAGAGAGCAGGGCAACCCCAAGGAGAAGAGCTCAGGCGAATGTAGCCCTTATCTAACAATTCTTGGAGTTGGGTTTTTAGCTCGGCTAGCTCTTTGGGTGGCATGCGATAAGGTCTTTTGGAAATGGGCGCGGTACCAGGTTGGAGTTCGATTACAAACTCGACATCTCTGTCTGGTGGCATACCAGGCAACTCATCAGGGAAAACATCCGGGTACTCACACACTACTAGAATCTCATCAAGGGAGGAGATAATGGTCGCATAGGCACAAGAGTCGGTACGGTCCCGGAAAGGTAGGTACAAGGTAGTGTGCCCGACCGTAGGGGAGTGGATCTCAACGACCCTATCTGATATATCTAGAACCACCTTATGTTGATTCATCCATTCCATACCCAAAATAACATCCATGCTTCCTAACTGGATGACTATCAGATTAGATTGAACAACCCGACTTCCTAGTCTTAGGGGAACTCCAAAAATCACTAATTGAGACGTGATGCTTCCACCAGGTGTGGTAATTTTATAAGCAGATTTGGTTGGTACTCCTCTTAGACCCAATTTGTCTAGTAGACTCTCATTTATGAAACTATGGGTGGCTCCCGAATCAAATAAGACCTTGACAGGAGTGTTATTGATAGAGAATGTACCCGTGAGTACTGGAGCTCCTGCGGGAATATCACTCATGGTGGTGAAGTTCAGCTTACCCTGGCGCACTTGCACCATGGGTTTCTTGGCCGGAGTGGCTGGCTTGCTTCCCGTATTCTGGTTCTGCGGGTTTGACTCGATCGGTCTGGGCTTGGGACACTCATTAATGTAGTGCCCAGGCTGGCCACAGTTGTAGCAACGGTGATCTCCAACCTCCCGTGGGGGTGCATTAGGCTTCGGAGCCTGCTGCTGGGCACGGCGGAACTGGAAGTTCCCGGCAGGTTTGCCCTGGAATGGCTTCATCGTCCAGCGTCCAGTTGGAGATTGCTGGGATGGGCCTGGAGCTTCCTTCTTCACAAAGCGAAACTTCTTGCTTGTTCCGCTGCCTGGGGTGAAACCGGACATCCTCTTGTTGTCCCCATGGGCTTTCTTCATAGCATCTTCTTGCGAGATAGCTTTGTTCATGAGTTCATGGAAATTGGCGGGCTCTAGAAGATTTAGGCGCTCATATAGCTTGCCATCAAGCCCGTCGCGGAACCTCTCCATCTTCTTGGCATCCGTATCAACATGATGCCCACCGTACTGGCGTAAGCTATTGAACTTCTGGGCATAGCGGTACACGGAGTCAGATCCTTGACGAAGGGCTAGCAGCTCCCTCATCTTCCGGTCCATCAGACCCTTGGGAATGTGATGACTCTTGAAAGCTTGCTTGAATTCTTCCCAAGTCACGGCGTGATTTCGCTGCATGGACTTGAAATGGTCCCACCACATCAAAGCTTCACCTCGCAGTTGTAGGGCTGCGAAGTTCGCTTTGTTCTCCTCCGAGCAAGGCAGCACAAAGGCAGAGAATTTCGCCTCTATGGCCTTGACCCAAGCCTCGGCTTCCAGAGGGTCTTCGGCTTTCGCGAACGTTGGCGGCTTCATGGCGATGAACTGGGCATACGTGGTGACCTGGTTAGGTCCCTCGTGGTTGGCCCCATGTGGCGGCCCTCGGTTCATCTGCTGGGCGATCTGCTGCTGTGTTTGCAAGATCTGGCGCAGCACCTCGGTCTGGGTGGCCATGTAAGCCTCCGTCGGGTTCATGGGCGGGGGTGGCGGCAAGTCACCACTACCACTCGCACCAAAACCGTTGGGAGAGCTGCGCGTGGTTCCCACCATCTGAAAAGTGAGCGTTATTAGTGAGATAACTGAAAGCTTACTTCCAAATGATGACAAGCACGATCATGCATTATCACATCCCATTAGTACGGGAATAACGAGTACGGCACAAGCACAACATTCTATAGTCACAAGATTTATAGAATCGTTTCTCTTAACAAGGTTAGGGCGGTGATTGCTTAATTGCGTGGCGCCTAATCACTTCCGAACGATCGCCGTTATCCTGAATACCAAGGAAGATGGTATACGAATGAGCACTTATATGCTGGCAACGAGTGACGTTCGTAAAGATGCTTTGCTTTACCTATGATCTCAGGAGATAAACAATGCATTCTTTTGATAAGTGTGATCATTCGCAACGAATTATCACTACTAGATTTTCCCCCTAAAGCAACGCACAAAATGTGTTGCAATATGCCATTTTTGGTTGCAATAGACACAATTGCAACCAAATTGTTCCGTGGACCGTGGGCTGCGAAAAGCCGCGTTGCATTAGGTTATTACGACGTTGTCCATCTAGTGGTTGCCAAAGTTTTTTTGTTGCAACGTAACGCAACGTTGCAATTAGGTTTTTTTACAACGCTTGTTCTCGTTGCAAAGTGTACTATTGCGACGCATCCGTGGTGTTGCCAAAGGTGCAATTGCAACGTTTCGTTTCGTTGCAAGTTATAGTATTGCTACGCACCGTCTTTGGTTGCTATTGGTTGAACCTCGTCTATTACCACGAAAGTAATTTGGTTGGAATATGTAGTATTGTCTGATGCCACGAAATTGGTTAGTTGCTATAGGTGGTCTCCTCTATTGCCACAAAAGTTGATTTCGATGCGATAGGTAGTATTGTTTGATGCCACGATATTGGGTACGTTGCTATAGGTGGTATCCTCTATTGCCACGTAATTTGATTGGTTGTAATATGTGGTCCTCTATTATTGCTTCGAAATTTGGTTGGTTGCCATAAGTTAAAGTCTTTATTACAACGTTTCTATTAGGGTTGCTACAAGTGCACTATCTATGGCCACGTAATTTGATTGGTTGTAATATGTGGTCCTCTATTATTGCTTCGACATTTGGTTGGTTGCCATAAGTTAAAGTCTTTATTACAACGTTTCTATTAGGGTTGCTCTTAGAGCACTATCTATTGCCACGCTCATTTTGTGTTGCTACAAGTTGAACTTATTACCACGTTCCTATTTAGGGTTGCTTCAGGTACTCCATACTATTGCCACGTTCCCTTTGTGTTGCTACAAGTTGAATTTCTTATTACCACGTTCGTATTAGGGGTGCTACAAGTGCACCTTACTATTGCCACGCTACTTTTGGCAACGAAAAACACTGATGTATTCTGCCACGCTCATTTATGTAGCAGCAGTAATTGCAGCATTAATTAACATCACAGATAAATATAACAATGCATCTATAGTTAATTAACCAACATTGAACCATCCACTGAGTTAATTACATGACTCATGAAGTACTTAAATACTGAAAAGTTTGGCACAGGACATTGTTTCAACACATAGTAGACAAATTTGCTAGGACATGAAGAACTTGGTCGCCCAATTGTTACTTGGAGATGATCCCAACACTTGATCAAGAAAGGGGGATTCAATGCAAGGAGGTGTCATCACCCGTAAAGAATCAACAAAATTTTTAAGCTAGCATCAATTAATCTCTAATATTGGAATTTGTGAAACAACAACATATAGCAAACCAAAGATTGATTGTGATTCATAAAAATAGCATAATGACATCAAATAATTACCACAACCATAAACACACTTTGACAAACTGAAACATGAATTACAACCACAAAGGCGGTAAGAGTTGTTGAAAAAAGCTTCACCTCTTGTCTTTTTGGTGCTTTGTCATCTCCTTTGTGCAACTTGTACCCGTAGCCGTTGAGAAGAAATTTGTCTAACGGTGGATTGAGTTTCGGGATTGTTAACACCACCTTTAGTGCTTCGGTTTTGCGAAATACTTGTTTTCGAGCTTCTTCGCATTCCTTCTCCTATCAACCAATCATTTGGAAGGACAAGATTAGGCGTAATTTCATCGAGAATCGATGATATGTACTAGTAAAAAGTTGTGAATTCGAGAACAACTCGAGTACACGAGAGCACATTCCCGGAGTCCGGTTGTACATTCCCGCATGTAGGAATTGATGGTTCCGCCGCCACGTTGTCCGCGGATTCGCCGACAAGGTTGTTTTGCCGGGTGATTGATGCAACCGCCGCTTCGTCGGCGGATTCGGTGACATTGTTGCTTGGGCATGGTTGTACGGATATTGGCCGGTCAACCTACCAAAGGATACAAACATTCATATATAGAACCCAAGGAAAGAAACGCATTCATGCAAATAGCTTGACCAAGACTGTGGAACTTGTGATCGTCCATTTGATGCTTGCGCATTGATAGGAACTCTTGCCTAAGCCGTTGTAGTTCCCGCCTCGCCTTCTCTTTTCACTTTCTTCAAGTTGGCGTGCATGTTCTCTCCTTTCTCGCTTCCCTTTCTTCTTCCCATCCCGACATTTTTTCTTGTAGCCGCCCAAATGCGTCCATGAGCTCGACGTGTTCCTCATGCGTCGTAGCTCTTCCCTACGAATTTGTTCCTCGCGCTCCGCATTGAGCAGCTGCCTTCTAGTTGGGTTTTTTGCCAGGTACCCGTTTCCATGCAACTTGGTTGATTTGCACTTCGTGACTGATTTGTAGGCTTTTTGGAACATCTCGTTTTTTTCCTTTTGGGAAACAAAGTTGTTGTCTGCATTTGATTCCGCCTCAGCAATAACGCTGCTTGCGGTGTCCTAACATTTGCAAGGCACAGGTGGAGGAGTTAGTTGAACAAGAGATTGGTTGCATTCTATAGTTGCATAAGCCTATGTATAGTAATGTATGTACTAATTCATTGAGAACTCACATAGACATTTTTAGATTGTTCGTCCGTCCAAGACCCCCGGTTAGTGTGAGTTATCCACCAAAGTTCCATATCATTCGGCTCTTCACCGCTTTCGGGTCTCTCTCGTTATGCCAAGAAAATAACAAATTAATGTTCTTCATCCCGCAAGACAGATTGGAGATGTGCTTGTCCAGTTATTACCTTCTCATAGCCGCGCTGAGAATAAGGCTTAGCGCCTGACAAATGTCTTGTCATTTGTTGGCATCGAATCGCAGAATTTTGTGTGCTCCTTTCCTATACAATGAAAAGTTATGAACAAAAATCTTAAAGACTCAGACATCGCCATTTGAATGAAAAATGTAGTGGTCGAAATCGTAATTAACAATGTGGAACAAACCTTGAATTTAGCAAGATCGAAATACTTCAACGGATAGTGCCATTCAACAATATCTAATTCTCGTAGGCTTATGTAACATTCTCTCGGTGGTAGCTCTTGTATGTCTTGGCCGTAGCACCGAAAGTTGAACGCCATCCTTTGTAACGCTCCCTAGCAATGGCCCATATCTTTTCCCTTGATTCAAAGCATTATCCTCCATGTCCCACTTTGCTCGTTATATAATCACAATAGCATTCAAATATTGTGTGAGTTTATATGTTAGTTTTTATTTGAATTGTACCGAAAAGCAAAGTCTATTATTACCAATACATCGCTTGCTATTGCGTTTTTGACTTCTTCCCTAACATTTTTCCATGATTTCACTCCAATGATAGGAGCCCTTTTCCTTGTATACATGACCACTTCATCAACGAATGAGCGGTAGTTATCACCTACCGGTCCTCCATGTTTAGAGAATTGAATGTCTAACCGCGCTTGCCCGCCTTGATTCTCTTGGCGATTACCGTCAATGCTCTTACGGACCGCGTCCTCTTTTCTTAACTTTTTGGGAGCCTATTCCATGCGAACAACATGCATGTGATAATACCCACAAAATAACCGTATGCACGGACAGTAATTTCTATGGAACACATGTTACCGGATCCTTGCTCGTGTTGTTTCCAACGCCGAGCATGAGATGGAGGCCGCACCGCAGTGTTGGGTTCATTTCATTCCCGTGTTGCAAAATGAAGGTGGGGTCCACGTACCGTTCGGGCAGAGAATTTAGTGGCATATGATGACCGATCATATTTTGTAGTATGACAAAAAATGGTAATTTGCTTGCAAATTAGGAGAGGGATATTACCGATGTCTTCAAGCAAGTCCCCGCAACATTCGGTATTCTCTCGTATGTATCGATTGTGTCATCCCCGAAAATGTCTTTTAATTCCGAAATATAATCCATAATTAATTTCATTCATGTGACCGAACATGCAAATTCTCGGAGTATAAGTACACAAATAATTGGCTGAAGCATATCTTACCCAAGGCTTTCTTCTCTTGATGCAAATCAGCTAGCCAAAGTTTGTATTCATCTAAGTCACATTCTTCTACTTCTTCTTCATCATCGCATTTATGTAAGCACTTTTGGATTTCAAAGGTGTTATGGCCATGGTATGGTTTCTAGGTATTGGCTCTCTCCGGAGACAACTAATCCGATCACCATCTCCTCCTCGTGAATCTGTTTCATTCTTTCTACGTCGACGTCGTAGTCGATCTCGGTGAGTGTTGCTTCCGCAAAGAGAGTCGAGAATTCTAGTCTTGTAGTAAACAATGTCCCTCATCCCGTACCCCAGCTTTTTGTTTCAGAGTTGTTTATGGTTTGTAGGGTGATTTGTGAACCACGAGGGTGACAAGTATGTGTTGTATCCGGCTCCCCATCTATACCCTTCTCAATCATATATACGGTCCAAGACCGATCATCTAATGATCCGCGCATTCATTTCGATGTCATATCAATAACATGTGAAGAAATTTGGTGTGCAAATCGCGTGTTCAAATGCATGAAATCTAGGGTACCAAAGTGCGTGCACGGATGCATGAGATGTTGGATGCGGTACGAACGAGGGGAAAGATGGAACCAAGATACAACGTACTCGGCCTCGGTCGTCTCGTCCCGAGATGAAGGTAAAACATCGTGGTCCGCACCTATGTCCACGTCGACGCGTGCTTCATCGTCGCCCGAAGGTGATGATGACCCAAAGAGAGCCCCCCGTCGCCCTAGGCCTAGGGGCCATGGTGGCGGTAGGTTCATCAATCGCCGCACCGTGGGTTGTGAACATTCTAGGTAGCATGGCCGACGACGGTGTGCGCCGCGCTTCGCAGGTCGTAGGGGTCACCCTTGCCGCTCCCTCGACGACGGCATCCTCGTGTACGCGCGGCGAGAAGCAGCTTGGCGGCGGCGGCGGCGGTAGTCGTATCGTCTACCCGCCCCTAACCGACCGAGTTCTAGATTTGTTTTGCGAGGGGATGCAGGAGGGAAAGTAAAGACGCGCGACTTTTTACTCTTGTAACCTGGCGTGGTGGCCCCGCCATGGTTGCGCGGTAGTTTGGGCGAAAGTTAAATAATTCGGATGGGAAAAAACTGGCGCCACATTCCAAATCGCTGGCTACCCATTTTTTCTGAACGTTTGGCTTATTTGAGGGATGCATTTTGGTGTGGCCACCGACGGGTGGGTCCCACAAAGTTTACTTCTTGTTTACCACAAAGTTATTGTATATTGGTTACACATTTTTTGTATAAACTTTGTATAAACTTTAGCAGACTACCATAAACCCTTTATCGCATTTGTACCGTAGTAAAATGCATCACACAAATATGTGTAACAAACATAAAGATCGGGTAGCAATCGGTAAGATTTATGACAACCGAGTTTTCACAAAGGCTAGCTACCCGAGTCACGTTGACACCACACCAACTAAGGATCATCAAAAACATGCTCTACAAGGACACAAATTGTAAAGACACATACATAGTCGAAAGACACAACTTGAGAGACATGCTTTGTGTTTATTAGCCGGATTTCTTCAAAGATGTGACCGAAATGACGCCGCAGCCTCTCTCGCAAGGTCCCTCGTCACTTGCGGATAAATTTCCCGAACATGAAGAAAGCATTAAACGAACCGTCGGAACAAATGATAACTCAAATCTTGTGCACCGAAACAATGTTTAGCAATCACCGAACTTGTAAAACACAAGAAAGAACGCAAACATGTACACCGAAATCCAGAATGTCTTTTAGGGTGCATCCCGTGTGGAACTAATTTATCAAGAAATATCAGCAATCACAACTTTTATACCTTCCTTCGCATCATTAACGCTTCCTTGAGTGTGTAGAAGAACCAATCACACTCGTTTCGGATCCTACACTCCTCGCCGCGAACCTACGCCACGAGTACCAAGCATGCCATCCCGCGTGGTCGCCACACCCGCGACCCGCACACCGCAAATCGTCGTGGCGAGGTACGGGCGCCGGCACCGGCGACACGGCAATCGCATTCGCATCCGTAAAGGTGAGTGCCACGTCGACGCAATGATCCCGGGAGCGGCGTTTTGTGCAAGTCAAATTTATCCAAGGAAGCACCGTCGCCCCCTCTTGGGGTGCCTCGACCAAGCGCAGGAGCCGCCTGGCCTCGTCGTCGTCGGCCTCGCCGCTGTTGGGTCTGTAGAGGAAGAGGGAGAGGGCGTACATCGATTCCTTGTGACCCGCCCTCCGCGCGCGCCGTAGCCGGGTCGAGGCACGCGCGTGATGACGCCACGTGTGTTCCCCAAGACGCGCGGCGCAAGCCGCTCTGGAACAAGGCCTCCGGGTTGCCGACGTTGGCCAGTGTGTTGACGAGCGCCGTGCGATACTCGTGGCCGAGGTAGAATCGACGCCGCAGACGCGCTTTCGGGGCTAGGCGTCGTCCGACCGTGGCGGCGCCGCCCACCACGCACATTGCCTTGCATGTTGCGCGCGAAGTTGCGGAGATCCACAATGGCATCCTCTCGATCGCGCAGCCGACGCGGGAGACGATATCAATCGTCGCCTCCGTCGGCGCCTCCGAAGCAGCCTCGACGACGCCTCGTAGCGAGCCACGGAGATCTTTTCCATGGAGTGGTTGCAGTTCGTCACGCACGGTGGGTAATTGGATGTGCGACGCTGTTATCCCCGGCGAGGATGAGGGGAGATGGAAAAGAACCGCCGCCTCCAGATCATGTTGTAGATTGAATTTGGGGGGTCGCAGGGTTCATTGGGTTCTAAGGAAACTGCGCTTTCATAGGGAGGACACGGAATCACGGGGTCAATGACGGGTGTACCCGTGCACTAGTTGGCCCACAAATCCCGTACGGAAATTTGACCCCATCCGTGGACGGAGTTGCGGGACCCACTGTCGGTAGGATTGTTGCGCCAAACAAGCGGCCCGAACCCGCGAGAGATTTCCCCATTGGACGAGTTGTGGGCCACACTGTCGGCACCCGCATTGGGATGTGTTCTTGAGTTGTTCATGTTCATAATGAACTTGATCATTTGTATCGTTTAATCATAACTTCAAAGTTGTTTATATTTGTCAAATGACGTCCAAATCGGAAATTTTTTTCCTACATTCTTATGACAACATAATCTAGATCATGGTGTCCACTCCATATCGTGTCACGACGTACGAGCAATAATAATTTGAAAATAGAACATTTCATAACTAGATTCAAGATTTTCAATCAAGAGACGACGTCAATTTGAAATGAGATGAATACCAAAGTTTCATAGCTCGTCGAGATGAACAAACTTTATATTGGTTGGATTCTCATTTGAAGAAGTGGTACGATCACGTAGAACAAAAATGACATGTCTCCGACCAAGTTTCTTAAACAATGAGAGTGAACCTAGGATTAACTAACAATGTGTAGGAAACTTTAGTGCATGTCATTTTAAGTTTCTTTAGTGCATGTCATTTTAAGTTTCTTCGAAGTGGTCCTACACATTGTTAGTTAATCCTAGGTTCACTCTCATTGTTTAAGAAACTTGGCTCTGAGACATGTCATTTTTGTTCTACGTGATCGTACCACTTCTTCAAATGAGAATCCAACCAATATAAAGTTTGTTCATCTCGACGAGCTATGAAACTTTGGTATTCATCTCATTTCAAATTGACGTCGTTCATCGATTGAAAATCTTGAATCTAGTTATGAAATGTTCTATTTTCAAATTATTATTGCTCGTACGCCGTGACACGATATGGAGTGGACACCATGATCTAGATTATGTTGTCATAAGAATGTAGGAAAAAAATTTCCCGATTTGTTGACGTCATTTGACAAATATAAACAACTTTGAAGTTATGATTAAACGATACAAATGATCAAGTTCATTATGAACATGAACAACTCAAGAACACATCCCAATCTGGGTGCCGACAGTGGGGCCCACAACTCGTCCAATGGGGAAATCTCTCGCGGGTTCAGCCGACGCTTGGCGCAACAATCCTACCGTGGGTCCCGCAACTCCGTCCACGCATGGGGTCACCCAAAGTCAAATTTCCGTACGGATCGATTTGTGGGCCAACAAGTGGCCGGGTAGACCCGTCATTGACCCTTGGTAACCGCCCCACCCCCGCCGAGTTAGTGGGGTCGCGTCCCCGCAATGGGATATTCGCCTTTTAGTCATTGATCCGTGGGCCCCACACGGCGCGGGTACGAATGCGCTTGCCCCGACGCGAGTTATATAACCGCGGGGCCTCGCCGTGTTTTCCAATCCCGCTCCTTTGCACCGCGCCGCTCTCGTCGATCTTGAGTACCCGCTCGTCTCCCGCCCCCTCGACTCCCCGCGCGCATCTATGGCCGGAGAGAAGCGCCCCGCGAAGAGGCCCCCCGGGGGTTCGTCGCCGTCGGTCCCGGCCCGCGTCTCCGTCGGTTGCTTTCTCGCCGGGGGTGAGTGTCTTCCTCGTCTCCATAATTTCCTATGCTCGCCGAGGATCCGATGTTGTCATTCTTCTTCTCGTTTCCTAGTGCGACATATGGCCCGGTCCTTCGGCCCGGCGCGGCGCCTCCGTCCGGTGGATCTTCGTCGTCGGAATCCTCGGGAGCTTGTCTTCTTCCTCGTCTCGGGGTGACGCCCCCGTTCGTCGGGGAGGCCGGGGACTTGGCGAGGAACCGGCGAGGACGCGGCGTCGTCTAGACGACGCGCCGCGCAAGGTACGGGACCCGGAGGGGACCCGGATGCGATGCACACCGCCCTTCGTGCGGGGCCGAGACGCGAGACAGACGAAGTTCGCAGCCGCCAAGGCCGATGTGGAGGCCCGCCGCTTTGGTGAGTTCCCCGTATTCCGTCGCCGCACGCCGCCCACTAGGCTCTTGTTTGACTCGTCGCCATTGTTTCTTGCCTCGCCCGAGGAGGCGGAGGCGTCTTTCCGCCGCGAGCAAAGCGGGAGGAGCCGCGCCGCCGCCCGAACGATCCGGAGGATCGCCACGATGAACTTACGCGCGCGGCGGAGGTCGCCGTCACGGTGGTCGGCCCGGGGCTCCACCGCCGCCCGACCGTCTTCGCGCGCTCCCAAGGCGTGTCAAGGAGGCGGTGCGTGCCGCGCGCGCCGGGGGAGCCGCCCGCGCGCCGCGACGGCGGACGCGCAAGTCGACTTTCCCTTGGCCGATCCGCGCCCGGAGTGGCCGTTCCCGCCGGGAGCGCACCGGCACTACGCGCCGCACTTCCCCCATTGCGGCCGATGCCGCCGCCGCGGGGGTTGACATCGACGGCGTGCTTCGCGACGGCGCCGCCGCCGACATCGGCGGCCCGTAACTCACCTTTTTAAGATTAATGCAGTCCCGCCCCTCGTGGCCGAGGAAATCGAACTTCGCATTGTTCCTTGTTTGTGCCATTGCGATTTTTGTTCACCGCCGGGGGGGGGGGGGGGGGGGGGCGTGGTCGGGTGTACGAAGCAAACTACTCCGCCCCCCGTGCCGTCTTGTCACCCGTCCGCGCCAGCTCGACGCGTGCGCGTAGGAGGCTAGGAGCTACGTTGAACGGGCGTCCGTGGCACTCGAGTAGAGTACGTAGGACCGAACGCGTGGGAGATCGCGAGGCGCAGCGGCGCGTTTCTTCTTCCGTTCGCATCTAAATAAAATTAGCCCCAAGAATCTTTCATAAATGGAACACTAAATATAATTTATTTGTAAAACCTTTTCACGTGTCGCCGTAACTTTGTGTGACGAATCTAATGAACCTACTTAATCCAAAAGTATTTAGCTACGCATTTTGAAAGTAGTTTTGAAAATAACTTACTTTAATACATGTAATTAATGGTGCACCTCCATGGAGTAGTAAATGCGGATGAAATCTAAAACTACATAAATAATTTGGATCTACTTTGCGATACGAGCTTTTCGCAAGGGTTTTCGCACATCAAACCCCTTAGTGTGATTTTGCATGCAAATATCCGGTGCCGGCGAAGCGTTGCGGCCGCACCACGACTCCCCGTGCGCGCGTGCGTGTAGCAGCGCAATTAGGATCCGCCGCCCCTTCGTGTTGCCGGTTGTCTTCAAATCTTGCCATGCCCATTGCTTCGGCAACCGGCACGTCGATTTGACCTGTATATGAAGCCGAAACGACAAGATATACTATACTAGTTTAGCCTCTTCCCTACCCCGCCCCACCCACTCGCTCCCACTGTCGCATCGAAGGAGAAGGGGTTTTCTTGCTCGCCGCCATTGCCGGCGACCCCCCCCAAAGCTTGCAATCTCTCGCAACCGCCATCGCAAGCGACCTCGATACGCGGCGAGTGACCCGAAGCGACGCATCGGGTGACGGCGGCGCCCCACAAATGAAGGGGGATGCCGTAGAGGCCACCGCCGCCGCCGGCCCGTACAAGAACCTAGGTGATGCGGGCGGATCAATCCCGCCGCGTCGTCGGCGCCGAGCGTCGCTTCGAAGCGTGTTAGTCCCGCAAGGCACAAACGGTTGCTAGCTAGTCGTGGATTTGTCCCTCGACGACGATTTGGAACTTTGCTTTCTTGGTTTGGGACCGCAGGGTGGGCAAGCGTGTCGCCCTCAACCCGTGGGAGGCCGCCGTTGATCCAGGCCGACGTTCGAGATCGGAGCGGCCGGGACGAATGGCGCCCCGCCGTCGTCCGTCCACGACTTTCGGAGGAGCAGGGACCGCCCCCAACTACCATGCACGAGGTTGAATTCTTCAAGGAGCGGTACCCGAGCATCAAGACCATCGTCACTTGCGACGCCGCAGTAGTGGCGGAGTTCATCGACGAAATCAAAGGTAGCCCACCTCCCGAACGTTTGCTCGCTCGGATTGGACACCGAGTGGATTCGGCCTTCGCGGTGGCGGGTACAAGCTCGCATTGCCGCAATTGTGTGTCGGTTCGAGCCGCCTTATTTACCGTGTGCACCATGCCGGCTACAAGCTTCCCGATGTCCCGAGCAAGTTTCTCGCCGAGGAAGGCCACATCTTTGTGGGAGCGCACATCACCAACGATGCCGAACGCCTACGGAGGACCGCGGCGTCAAGATTTCTAATTGGAAAGACCTTCAACTGATTGTTGCCGACGTTCATGAGAAGTATAGGCATCTGTACCGAAATGGTTACGGATCGTCACCGGAGAAGATTGGAAATCGAGTACCGGAGCTACCTCCGTACAAGGACGAAATGTGAACCACAAGGCTTTGGGGTTTGAGGGTGTTGCACGAATGGCAGGTGCAATACGCCGCCAAGGATGCATTTCTGTCTTTTGAGATCGCTAATCGCCTTGAGATCAAGCATGGTTACCGATTTCTCCCGCATGCTTGCTCATTTGTAGAATCATGTAAATAATGTACTAACCAAAAGTAGCAAGTAGAATTTCTTGGTTTTCGGAACAAGTACATGTGTACATATTAGTAGTAATTCAGTGATGGATTGAAACTAGGAGGCCTTGTTTATTTGGGCAATTTTGACAGATAACTTCCATATTACTCTAATTATTTATTGATTTACTAAAGATTAATTTGTATCATTTGTTAGTCAATTTTTTATTTTCTATATCAACATATTAAAAGCAACAGCACATTTGCAAATTATCAATGTGCCCTTTTGTTAGAAAAGGATTGCAGTCCGAGATTGGGCCGGCCCATTTGTCCTTATTACTTCCCTGGTGTGTGCGAGCGCCGCACAAGAAGACATCAACAAAATCTTTAGTGCCACACCGCTACCTCAAGCGGGCGCACCACAACTTAAAAGGCGAGGCGTGCTTGCCATCCCGAACTCCTCCGAACACCGGCTTCCTCTCTACTAACCTCCGGCTTGTTGGGCCGGCCGGCCCATCGGGCTCCCGCTCGCCGGGCTTCACGCTCGCCGGTAGAGCCTCGTTGGTGACCCGGCCCGCCCTACGCCCCCTATTTTTGTTTGTCATACCAATTTTTTGATTCATATTTTAAATATTAAGATTTATGCAAAAGTCTTCCGAAGTAGTAAATAATGGCAACATAGAAGTCATGACTACGGTCGAGTAAGTATCAATTGAAAAACTCATCATCTTGGGCATCTTGAACTATTGGTGCAACAATTCCATCATCAATGTACGTGTCATCCGCATCATGTTCATCATCAACATCAAATACTTCGTCGTCCGGTTCGTCAACCGCCTCGGCCCGAACCCGATTAATAACCGAGACATCGCCGGTTGTGCCTTCCTTGTCCGATCTAGACCAATTTGTCAAAACCTCGGTGTTCACCGAGCAAATTAATACCTTCGATACCCACAACAAGTGAGTCCTCGAGATCTAATTCGGCATGGCAAACAAGTTCCTTGGTTTCATTGAAATAACACTTGCTCCAAACGCTGTGTTTGTTCACCGCATTCACATAAAACACCGCTTCGCTCGTGTTGCCGTAATATAGGGTTCATTGCTAAACTTGTGTCGAGTAGTATCGATGTCAATGACCCCATATTTATCTTTACCGTATCCTCTCGCCTCTCGTTGGTACTTGTGACAAGAGGCACATCAAACCACCACACCGGAACGAATAACTTCTTTTTGTCCAGGGAATTCCAAAGTGAGATCATTCTTTTAATCACCCCATACCAATTTGTGCCTTCGCCTCACCCTTGACAAGCACACCACCGTTTTGTGTCACAAGGGTTCTCTCGATGTTAACGGTACGAAACGACCCAATTGTTGATATGACATCTATTCAATGTACGAGGTCGGGGATCCGGTCCTTGAGCAAGTGCAAACAAATCCGAACTTACTTCCCCTCTAGCATGTAAACCCGTGATCTTGCTTTCAAACCATCTTACGAGTTGAGCCTCATGTCGCTTATCAAGATTTCCGGATCCATGTGCCCTCGCTCTTCCAAATGCTCGCCGCACACAAAAGAATATTACCGTTAGTTAGATATTTAAAATTAAAAGCAATAATGATGTTCGGTAGTGCATCTTACTCGACATATGGTCTAGCTTCATCACAATTGCAAATTATGTAGTGCCTCATCTTCCGAAACTCATTTGGTGGTATTTCTTCAACCGTCCGTCCTCTCCTCTTGTAATCCATTTCGAAAAAATGCTCAAACCAGATGGTGGCTCATTAACAAGAACCGTTTCATGTCGATCAACACGATTGTCTTTGGTGTCCACGTCCAAGAATCTTGAGCGAGAATGTAAGGCACTCCTCGAGTATGTATCCCTCAAAGAATTGAACCTTCGAGGTGAGCCTTGTTCCTCACATATCCTTTCACAAAGTGCGTAGGTACCGTTCCACCGGGTACATCCATCCGTAACACACTGCCCCCCAAGTTTAGCTTCTTCGCCTAGATGAACAGCAAATGGATCATGATATCAAAAAATGCAGGTGGGAATATCATCTCAAGTCGACAAACAAGCCTCTCCCTAATTGAACAAATCGAGCCCGTCCAATTCGATTCCACCAACTCCTTTGAACATAGTGCATCGAAGAAATTACTAAGCCGAATCAATCCAATGACAACAAATTTTCCGGCAAAATCCTACGCACCACTAAGGGTAAAAGTTTCGTAGAATTAGATGGTAGTCATGCGTTTTCAAGCCCGACACCTTACGTGACTTTACATCAACACATCTTCTTATATTCGAGGAAACCCCATCGTGCATCTTCACTCCATATAAAAATTCACACAAACTTTCCCCGGCATCCTTATCTAACTCGTACAAGGCCGATGGCAAGGTATACTTATCATCTTTAATCACGGGTGCCGATCTCGGTCGTATCCGTAGATGCTCCATGTCAAGCCGAGCATTCTCCCCGTCCTTACATTTGCCATCCAACTTAAGCGAGTGCCTAGTATGCTCTCGCATATATTTTTCTCAATGTGCATCACGTCCAAATTATGCCCGATGAGCAAAGAAGACCGAAGAAGGGAGCTCAAAAAAAATACTCTTCTTCCTCCGGTTGTGCCATCCGTTGTCTTC
The DNA here is from genome assembly GCA_947561735.1 of Cenchrus americanus. NCBI lineage: Eukaryota > Viridiplantae > Streptophyta > Magnoliopsida > Poales > Poaceae > Cenchrus > Cenchrus americanus. Next base: position 228,902,013 of record OX387245.1, read on the forward strand.
GTCACGCTTCCTTTTTTTTTGATAACAATGTCTTTCCAAATTCTACTTGTTCAAAAGTAGAATACCGCTCAAGTACCCGTGCACCGTATAGTGGTTCGGTGCCTCCCCGGTTTCGACCTTGTTGTTGAAGCCGACCGCATTGTTGCGCCATGGATGGTCGGGGGCCAAAAAACGTCGATGTGCCATGTAGCAAGTTGCTTCCGCCCATGTTTCAACCACAAATACTCGCATGTTTGTGGCGTATGGACATGCAAACTTTCCTTTAGTGCTCCAACCGGACAACATAGCATAGGCCGGAAGTCATTAATTGTCCAAAGAAGTATAGCACGCAATCTAAAATTCTCCTTAGTCCCCGCATCTCTTGTTTTAACACCATTATTCCAAAGCTCCTTGAGCTCCGCATCGTGGGCCTCAAGTATACATCAATATCCATTCCAGGAGATTTTGGACCAGAATCAACATTGACAAAATCCAGCTTAGATTGTTTCGACACATCCATGGAGGCAAATTGTAAGGAACCAGGATGACAAAGCCAAATGGAATACGTAAGACTTTGCATGCCAAAGGGATTGAACCCATCGAAGCAAGACCCACCTAACGTTACGACCTCCTCCTTCGAAAACCATGTAAACTCTGAATCCACGTGCTTCCATGCCTTTGAGTCAGCAGGGTGACGCATTTTCGCATCATTCACCAATTCATTCTTGTGCCACTGCATATCCTTTGACATTTGCTTTGACATATACATTCTTTGAAGCCGAGGAATAAGAGGAAAGTAGCATAGGATCTTAATCGGTAACCGCTTCTTAACCGTAAGTAGCACCCACCGCACCGCAATTATTATCGGAGGTTTTATCTACAACTTTCCACCTTGACTCCTTACAAATGGGACATGTTTCAAGATTTGCGTATTTATCAAAAAAATAACACACAATCATTTTGGCATGCGTGTATCTTGACATAGTCCAAGCCCATGTCTCGAATCACCCTTTGCACTTTATCCAAGGAGTCGGGAATACAATGCCGGCCGGGAGAACCTTTCCAAAGAGCTTAAGTATGGCCTCCAATGACGCGTTACTTAAGCCATACATGCACTTTATCCGAAAAAGCTCCACAATAAAAGAGACCTTCGTTGCATTTTTGCATCCCGGATACAATTCCTTCTTTGCCTCGCTCTAATAGTTTCAAAAAGATCTCTCGCTCGCTTATCCGCCTCTTCCTCATCTCCGGTTTGTCCATGATGTATAGTGCCACCGATAATGTTTCTAATCGAGTATTGGTGGCGCAGGGTTATCATCCAAACCATCTTCTTCATCGTCTTCTACAAATAAATGTGTTGTATCATCACCGTAGGTAGTGCATCATGATTTTCGAGATCAGCGAAGAACATCTTGATTCACAGACCCCGAGAAGAAGTATTAGTTTGGTCTTGAATGTTACCAAGCATCGATGAAACAATCAAAAACCCTCTATTGAGTAAATGAATTTGAATGCGACCCACGGTGGAATGTCCGATCATGCATTGACACAATTTACATGGACACGCAATAGATCCACCTCGCGCCGATGAGGCCGTAAATTTTTGCAAAAAAATTCGAAAATTGTTCCGCCAATCCGCCGAGTGTCGAGGCAAGCGCATCCAACTTCGATCTTCGTCCGATGCCATTAGTTAATCTCGCATTGTTCATGTTTAATTTCAATCGACCTTGATGACGATATATATACCAACATGCATATATATGCAACGAACGATTGGATATATATACGAGATCAAGACATCGGTACGTACCGCCGTGGCCGTAGCGCCGCTCGCATCTCCGCAACAAGAATCACGTGGAGATCGCCGTGGAGATCGATCCCCTAGAGGCCCTCGTGGAGATCTCCGCAACAATAACCAAGGTTGTCGAAGACGGAATTTTGGAATGGTCCGGATCGGAAGAGCCCCTATCCGATCGTGGCAATACATACACGATAGACAAAATTTTAATACAACCAAGGAATACCCCGGTTTCAATATTTCGAGGTTGTACGTAGTATGACCTTTCTCGTGGTTTTCAACATATGCGTAATTCATTATTTTTCTTTTCCCGATCGGCTACTATAGGGGCTAACAATAATACACAAAATTCGGAGTTCTAGTGAAGAGTCTCCAAATTGTTGATCACAATGCTTTGTGAACATTCACATGAATAGCATAAACAATAGCATGTCGCAATTCTGAAAACAGACAGATGGTTAGTCCAAATATGCATGACAGGACCCAACAGATTTCAATTTGTGTCACTCATGAGTTCAAATATTTTGCAAGGGCTCATCCAGATCCAAACACATAGACATACGAAGATGCATGTCTAAATGTTCAAAGTTATTACTTAGATGTTGCCACATACACATCCATAGACCATTCACCAAAGATTCCATAACATTCACCTAGGACCCCGGTTATGTTACGTACTAAGCTAGATTACTACTACTTGCGATTGACTTTATCCCGAAGCTTGCGAATCTTCTTCGCCATCACTTCTAACTTGTCGCCAACAGCCTCCATGAATTCCTTCGGGTCATCTCCATGTCTTCCTCGCGTTCCAAAGAATGTCGAAGCTTAGGTTCTCAATCTGCTCCCGCAAATCATCATAGCGCTCCTTCACCGTTGAACCATTTGGCGCAAGGGCATTTGCTATGGCAGGACAACAAACACAAGTTACTAACATGAAATGTGTTACAACAAATGTGGCCAATGCAACAAATTAGTCAAAACAATGCACCTTTCTTTTCGATGATCCCGAAGCTTTTGATGGAGACGGTTTCTTGCTATTGTCCCGCTCAAGCATCCGAGTCCGGAATGATGATCCTCACCGATTAGCAGTGTTCACTAGCCCGAGGAAACAAAACAATTTGCTATTTTTCGCCTTTTAAACAAACCCTATTCAATCTCTTGACTCATAATGTATACCAATTTACCCGTGATCCCCCGACTACCCCGCCGTAAAAGGCCTAACCTACTAAATGGGACAATCTGCGTTCATTTGGCCGGCTTTGTTTTCGTGATTGTGATCAAATGTACACAGTCGATTCACAACAAAAGATGGCAAGAAATCAAGCCAATTATCATTATCATTATCTAGTATGGGGTGAGATGGATGCACACAAAAAACACAATTACCATTATCTAGTATGAAATTTTGATTACTATGAACTACTAACATTTTTCTAATTGCAAAAGGAGTCACACGATTCCCGGAAAATCAAAGAGGGTAGGGCAAAGTGTACCTCACTTCTCTTCTCGGAACGCTTGCATCCGACTAGGGCCTCGCTTACCCTTACCGGATGGATCGACTTGGCGATGCGGGCCGTCGACGACGACGACGAGGTGGCGGTGTCGTCCGTACCGCAGGACGACGGGGGTTGGGGTGCCGCCGACCATACCGGAGGACGACGAGGTAGGTGGTGTGGAACACTTGAACCGCCCGCGTGCATCGCGCTTCGCGTGGTGGAGTAGTGGCACCTCCGTACGCCGCCGCCGCCGCCCGAAAACCCTCGGTGCGGCCCCGCCGTCCGCCGCCGCCGCTCTCCGGGATCCCCTCGATGCGGCCCCGCCCGCCGTGGCGGCCGCTCGGCCGTGTTACGCGCCGCGCCCCCTTCGTCCGCGCCCGCCACCGGTCCGGGAAGGCTCAATGCGGCCACTCCGCCGCCGTCCGCCGCTTGCCGCAGGGGAAACCGCGATGCGGGGCATCTCGATGTGGACGCGACGGTCAGAGCCGACGAGGGGGATGGTTGGGAGCAACAGTGTGTTGGGGGTGGGGGGAGCCGTAAGTTATAGACGATTTGGGCCGGCATATCCTTGTTTTTATTACTCTCATCGGCCCATTTGACATTTTCACATCCTAGTCTCCAGTACCTTTAGTGCCACCCCGTAAACTGAGAAGGGGGTATCCCGGCCTAAAAGGAGAGGCGTGCTCGCGCTTTCGAACTTCGTATTACCATCATCAACTAATGCTTGCTACTTGCGCTCTGGGGCTTAATGGGCTGGCCGGTCCACTCGGGCTCCCGCTCGCTGGGCTTTACGCTCGCCGGCTGAGCCTATTGTGGTCTGGCTTAGCCCACATCCCCATAGAACACAATTTTTTTCCTCTATTTTTTCATGGTACATATAGTCTATACCATATTGTTAAAATTCAGATTTTTCATAATAAAATTTATTTATTAAATCGCATTTTAAATTTTGCTACAACCCCATAGCAGATTTTTTTCATCTAAACAAATTTTGTGGCAATACGTACACAATATTCCTCCTTGAGGCTAGAAGCGAAGCCTTCCTTGTATTGCAACAACGCAAAGAGATATTTGCAACCCAAATAAGACGTTGCGTAAGGCCGTTCAAACGCAACCAACCCTAGTATGGTAGCCATAGCAAGTTTATATTGCAACACTCGAATTTCTAGTGCAACGCGAAGTAGGGTAGCAATATTTCCCACCAAATGCAACACAATTCGAATAATGGGTGCATTAGCGCCAACTTGTTGCAACATCGCAAAGATATATTTGCAACCAAAATTCTACGTTGCGACATACTTGTTCAAACGCAACCATCCCTAGTATGGTGGCTATAGCAACTTTCTCGTTGCAACGTAAGAAATGCTAATGCAACACAAAATTGGGGTGGCATTAGTTCCCACCAAATGCAACGGAAATCCTAAAAAAGGGCGCATTAGCGTCAACATGTTGCAACCGAACAAATAGATAATGCAACTCAAATTTTGTGTTGCAATAGACACACAAATTGCAACCAAATCACCGTTTCGGTGCAATAGTACCCCCCTATTGCAACCGAAATAGTGGTGTTGCCTAAGGGATTTGTTGCAATAGGGGGAAAACCTTGTAGTGTATCCAAGATATGGTATATAGCACAAGAAAATTCAATTTTTGAAAACAACGGAATTCACTTAAAGCATACAAGCTTAAGCATTCTTATTACAACATGACAGAACAAGGTTCAATGTCATTACAACTCGATTTGGAACATCAAGACAACACATGATACAATAGTTGCTTGGCACGAAGACGTGCTGTCAAGCCACTACTCCAACATCTCTAAGACACTCGATAAGATCGATCTCCTCGTCGCTCCTCGCCGTCGGCAACCTAGTTGCCCACTGAAGCACCACTGTACGAAGGCGAAGCTGGGGGAGTCGGTAGCGGTGGTCCCGCCCGGCTCGTCCGATCCGGACCGGACCACCTGCTACTCCTCCGGTGTGCAGCGCATGGTTCGGGGGCAAAGCCGGGGTAAGGCCACTATAGCCCGCAAGGCCGCCACCCGCTACCCCCCCCCCCCGCCCCCCCAATTCCCGCCCCCCCCCCCCCCGCCGCATCCCATTCCCGCAATGTCCGCCCAACGGGGTCGCCCTCTCAATCCCCTCTCAATCTCGTGTGCGTCGGCATCCTCCTCTAGTGCATTGTTCTCTCGTCTCTAGGTCCACGATCCTCCGGAGGTTGTCACCTCGCTCAAGCTCCAACCGGAATCTCCTAGTACGCAGCCTTCATTCTCCCCGCCGCACCCCGGGTAAGCGTGAAGTTCAGGCCGCCGGTGTCCGCCGAAAGTCGCTCCCAATCGCGCCTAGATGCCTCCAAGCGCCGTGCAATAACCCGCCCCCGTCAATTAAAACGCAACCCCCGGAGTGTGAAAACCACGTTCGGCAACGGGCAATTGTCCGAGTAATATCCAACGGCTCGCTAGGGTCGCAACTCCCGTAGATGGTCCAAACGGTCCAACCAAGCCGGGTCGTGAGGACTCACAATAGAAACGGAAACAATAAACAACGGCCCAAACGGTGAAAGAGCTACCACAGTAGGGTTGTGGTCACAAAAGTCCGTCGCACTGCGAGGGCGGGCCGACTCCACGGACTCGTGCGTGATAAATCCCCGCTAAATAAAGCTCGGGTCAAACCGGTCCGTGTGATCGGGGTGCGGCAAAGACACGATCACGATCACCCCGCAACGGGGAACACCAAAGCGCTCAAACTCCTTCACCTCGTACGTCGGCGGGGTAAGGTAGCTCCCAAGCACCGAGTGCTTCCCATGCCAAGTGCGGAAAACCCTCCCAAGCGCAACCCGTTGGTACGGATCGTACCGTCGCCGTCGAACCGGTGAAACACGGGGAAATCCATCCGTACACAAGGTAACCCATGTCGGATCTCAAAAGAGAACGGCATGACAAATGGAGAAGTTCGCGCAGTTGTGAACAAAATTTCATAACCAAAAGCCCAGAAACCACAAAACTTTCCCAACTTCTAAATTAATTCTTAAATACTCTTAATTAGGATTTTAAGGTTGAACAACGATCAAGGAAACAGAATGGAGGGTCCTTAACTTGGATGTGCCTAAAGGAAAAGTGAACCAACCCAACGAAAATAGAACTGAGACTTGCTACACCAGGTAACTAGTTGAGAAACAACTGTTTTTAACAATTTGGTTTAATTAACCTAGCACATGGTGAACAAATTTTTCACAAAATTTCGGCAGCATGACGGCTAGGTATGGGATGTATTCTAGTTTATAAAAAGCACCACTAGCATAATCTTCCTTAGAGAACACATGGAAATTTCGATTTTTGGGTCCATTTTGGTTGTTTTGATTTTTAATATGCATGCAAGACGTCCTATTCGACCTCACATGGCAATCAAGCCAAAATTCGAAGTTAGTGCCGGTGGCAAGGCTTATAATCGTCTCTCCCTATAATATCTAGTCGAGAGCTATACGGTACTGGCTTAACAACTAACGAAGCGCTGTTATGTACCTGCAGAAAACGAACCTTTCGTGCCAGCACGTCACGAAAGCGTCCACATACATTACCGTTCACTATAGAAACGGTATCCATGCGTTAAGCCGCTGCATGGACAGCGTCCAACCTCGGACACCCTCCGTTTGAATGGAGTGTATCCTTGCCTCGCATGAGCGACATGCGGAATGCTCACGTATGAAACACGTGGCGACACACAACTCATAAACAGACGCGGAGATGGGATCCGTGGAAGGGATCACTCCATCAACCCTCGCAATTCCCGTGATGCGGAACAGCACACGTATAAAACACGTGGCTCCTAGTTTGGTTGTGCATGAAAGTAAGTCTGACATAAAGTAATGTGCTAGAAGTTAGCAAAATAAACCATAAGTTAAATAAGCCACCTGAAAGAACCCAAAATTCCCTCTAGGGCCTCTCGGTCTAGTTTATCCTTAGCGGACCAACGTATTTTGGAAAATCAGAAGATCTTGGCATATTTTATTCAAAAATCCGTGATTAAGGTTTATTAATTAATCTCTGGTGCATATAAGCTCTGATGCCAACTGTGACAACCCGCCCAGGAAAGTACCGTACTATCGCCTAAGACCGATCCACTTTGGTCATTAAGCAATAATAAAGTACCATCCTGTCGTAAGTCGCCGGGTTAACGCCCGGTAAATCACTTGAATAGCACAAGGATCGAAATATGCATTAAAACTCACTCGAAGGCGAGTCCAGAGATACAATAACATTCACATTCAAATTCGTACCCCCAAAGGGTTTAATTATTACAAACCATAGTTTTGGGTCATGACAGAATAGTTCAGAGTTTTGAAAAGACACAACGGAATTTAACTAGCGGAAGCAAGTCACCACGGGAGGCCATCCATGATGCTTCAGTAGTCGTCCTCCACCCACTCCAGCTCCCAGCCGGGCGGGATCTCACCGGGCCACACATCACTGAAGGCATGACCTGGATCAACACATTAATGCAAGGCTGAGTATACTAATACTCGGCAAGTCTTACCCGCTCGGTGATATCTACTTCACCACATCTAGACCATGAAAAGCTTTTTTGGCTACAGGGTTGCCTTTGCTAAAAAGTAACAAAGAGTAGGTCCTTACTTTCAATATTTTAGCACAAGTTCTAGTGGTTTAACCTTTACTACATTAGCCAACTAGTACAAACAAAGTTGTACAATACAATTATTCAAACATCATCTTCATCAACTTCCATCATTAGGGATCATATGACTAGTGGAGTAAGTAGTCTCGAATAACGGTGAGAGGCCGACAATCGATTGATTATAAACCTTGCAAGGTAAACCCAAACACACCGGTCGGCCGCCCCCGCGAGGACAACTCCCCGTGCCGTCCCATAAATCCTCGGGTTGGGATCGAATCTTACGGTCTTTGGTGCAGGCTATCCGCATACCCCGCGAGATACCCGGAGTCACCATACACCACCGTAGCTAGCCGTGAGAGCGAATCCCAAGAGTAGTAATAGTAAGATCCCTCACCGCCTCATTATGGTACTAGGCTTACCGGCCCCATACCCGCATATGCTTGGTACGTTCAAAGACTTAACCCACATAACCACCGGACCGGAGCCCGCATCCCATGCTCTTACCACGTGAGCAATCCATTTAAGGATATAGTATGATTCCTATCTAGGAACCTATTCTCGCGAGTGAGGTCATCACCCGACTTGTAACGGTCCTATAGCTTAGCAGCTATCGACCTATCATACTAGTAAGGACAAAAGGTACCTAGGGATCATGCATCTAGGGTTTCATTCAACTCCTGAACGTAAATGCACAATCATCCATAGATAATTGAATAAAGAATTTTAAAACTGGGTTAGATGCACCGAAGCTTCCCTTCGTCAGCTAAGTTAGCTTGGGCACCCTCGGTGTCGAGTACTTCCACGTACTGCAGAGATCCTTCCGCTCCTCCTTCCTCGGTTTCCGGGACAAGGGAGTAGTCTCCGTCCGGAAGATCTACACGGAATGCAGTGCACTTTAGGTGATGTGATAGTTCGTTGTCTTATCCAACTCGGGTTGGTCATATTCACCTTAACAAGCATCTATCTAAGGTTTCTCTTTTAGGAAGGGTATTGGTTGTACATGGATTACTCTTTTACTTCTTATTTGAATAAAGGTTTTATTTAAGCTTATCATTTCATGTGAAAGCTTTATTTCACTTTATTTTTAACCAACAAGGTGTATTTAATATCTTTTATTTAAGAATTAAATTTCGTTATCAGTAATATTAATTGAATTTCTTTTATTTATATTAAGTACTATTACCAAAAAAGAAAAAGGATTTAATTAAGGATTTCTTTTTATTAATTTCCTTTTAATATTAAAAGGGCATTTAAGCCTTTTATTAATCAATTAAATTACCAAAAATTAAATGAGTGTTTCTTAAGCCTACTAACACCTATCCTGGTCCATTGGACCCACACGTAAGTGTTGGATGCTAGGAAAATAAATATTATTGAAAATAACAAAGGTTATCTAGTGATTCACCTTAAATGCAAATAAAAAATAATTAAGCATCAAAATTAATCAAACTTTCTGGTGGTTGCTCTCTGGTCCTAAACAAGTCTAAAAAGCTAACATGTTCACATGGAACCTCTACTGAATTTGGTTTATTAATTTACAAAGGAAAATAGGCATAAATCAGGAATAATTAGTTCTGGTACTCCTAAATTCATGATTAATTCACAAGGGGTGCCTTTTGGCATCTCAAGGTAGTGTGCACAAGTTGGGCTCAAGAACATTAATATATTTAACATGAAAAATCATTTATGTAGCACTGCCAGAGATGGAAAAACATTTTTATAAAAACATTCACATGGTAACTTTGTGCAATTTTTGGCACAGCATCTAGTCTTAACCTAACACATAACATATCCAAAACGTAGCTACAGAGAAGCTATACATTTCAAGATATGACATGTTCAAGCATAACACATTTGTAATTTTCCTGCCAAAACTACTTTGAATCTAGCCACAAGTGTACCACACATGGATGGGGTTTGGCATCCTGAGTCCTACAAAATTTGTTTGGGAATTTTTGGAATTTTCTGTGATTTCTAGGGATTTTCTAAGACCATGGACTGAACTGCAAATAAACTAAGTTAAGAATCCTTGCACATATGCCCCTGGGTTCACATTTGTGCCCTTGCTGGCGGCGGGAGGGTTCGCCGGCGGCGATGTGGGGTCCATCCATGACAACAAGCGGCACCATGATGAAATTGAGCTCACCACGGTCCGGTTGGTGGTGGTGGCGAGGGTGGAGTTGGCTCCGGCGACGGCGCACGGCGGCGGCCGGCGGCGGCGCTCGGGAGGGCTCGGTGTCGTGCGGCGTAGAGACCAAATTGGCGCAAACAAGCGTGCCGGGGAGCTGGCCCCCCGGATGCTAAGGAGCCTAGCGGTGTGCTTGGACGGCGGCGAGCGCGGGCCGGGAGGGCTAGCACCGGCGGCGGCGGACCGGCGGCGGCGATGGCGCGGCGGCTCGGTGCGGCACGCGAGGAGAGGCGCGGGAGGCTTTATACCCGGCTCGGGCGGCCCGTGGGTGACGCGTTGGTGACGGCGGGGAGATGCCGCCGTGCGCGGGCGCGTCGGGTCGCGCGCGCACGGTGGCGGCACGCCGCCGACGGACCGCCGGTCGCGCGCGCGCGCGCGCGCGGGCGGCGGCGCGGACGCCTAGACGCCTCGGGACGCGGCGCATCGGGGCGCGCGTGCCTCGGGACGCGGCATGGCGCGGACGTCGAGGGCTCGGGCGGCGTGGGCACGCGCTGCCGGGGCAAGACCGGCGGCGGCGGCACGGTGGCGCTCGGGGCGCGCACGACGTCGCGCATGGCGCGCTCAGGCTCTGGCTGTGTTGCTGGTGCCATCTTTGACTCGATTTTTCTCAAAATTTTTCAACAGAACTGTGCCAAGTGATGAATACCAAAGTTGTAGATCTAGGTACCAGCTACAACTTTTACAAAGGTTGTATAGGGTTTTGTTGCCTAGATTTGAATCGTGGGGTGGCCAACTTTGAATGTCAGCAGGGTTCTGTCAACAGTGATTCCTGGCTTGTAAGGGCTTTTTCACAATTTTCCCTTCCAAACCAGCAATGCCACTCTACATGAAAGTTGTGTCCCTCAACAAGATCTACAACTTTCCCAAAGGTAGAATTTTAAGTGTTTAGGTGAATTTTGGGGAACGCGGCAAAAGTTCCGGCAGACACCTGTGGACATTGGGTGGCAAGGGGGCTTTGACCCACCCTTTGACCAAGGGTTGGCCCCACCAGTGTTTTACTATTCACTAGGGTCACTTAGGGGTATGTTAGGGAGTTTTCATGGGTGAGGGCCCAGGTTGACCTAGGGTTGACCATTTGACCGGCTAATCGTGTCGTTAGCGTTAATGACGGTAATTAAAAACCTGGGGCGTCACAAGAACCATGATTGCTAGCAGGATAGCAGGGTATCTGTGGGGGGAGGTGGGAGTGAGACCACCTTCTTTAAGTGCGATTCCCGTGTGGCCACACGGGAGCATTTCACAGTTCCAATGTGATTCCCCTCACGGGGGGTCGTTTTGAGGGCCGGATGCAGGATGGGACCATAACTACCGAGAGTTCGCACGAAAGGATGGACTCGGCCGGCCATACACCGGTCGAGTGCCATCCCGAGTTGGGTACAGGTGAACACGCTCCGCAGAGTTGTTCAATCTATAGCTATAGTCGCGTCCTCGGTCACAGACATGCCCCTTGATAGCTCTATTCTCATGTTTTGGGATTTCTACCTTCCCCTTGTAGATGAGTGTGTGGTGAGCCGTGGTTTTAGTCGGGGAGAGGAGAGTTGCTCCCTCTACCTCGCGGATCCAACTGCAATCATTGAGGTGCAAGAAGAGGAAGTTCTCGCATTGATCCTAGATGGAGGTAGGTTGTGGAGACAGGGCCCTGGGATACCAGGTGGTTCTGAGCTGTGTTGAGAGTTTGGGATGGGGTCTTGTTGGAGATATCTTGTTGATACCTTGCTGTTGCTGCATAGGAAACCCGAGCCTCTACCTTGTCTCTTTTCTTACCCTTTAGAAGTAGGCCACTTAAAGTTGCATATAGTTGGTGATGTGAACCTATCTCATTCCTTGGGGATAGACTTTGGGTGTGCAGGGTACGAGTCTGACTACGACAACAACACCAACAGGTGGTACGGCTGAGGGATGCGTCGCTGCGCTCGAGGATGCCTGTGGGCGTGAAGAATAAAAGATGGAGACTCTTCTCGAATGCTAGCTACCGCTGTGTAGACTTTTCACTCTGATTTAGCCAAGAGGCTTGTAATGTTGTACTCCGTAATGGACTTGTAATAAATTATGTACTGATATTTGTGTGATGCGATGTATGGTTGTATTTTACCTGCTGTGATGCGTTATGTATGCGATATCCACTGATCCAGGGACTATCGCAAGGGTACTGGGATTCGGGTTTTCCTTACCGAAAATCCAGGGCTTTATAGGTGGTACCAAAGCCATACTTGACCGTAGCATGCATGTATCCCTAGAAATGGCCTATAGAAATAGGACTTATTTCTATATGCATATCCTTGAGCTATGTAATAAAAACTTATCTCTCTTTAAAACTTCTTCCTTACCTGCGCTAACTAAAAATTTCTTACGTGTCAAAGGAAATGCCCTAAGTTGCTAAGATCACCCCCGAGACGTGCGGGGAGATCTACCGCTGGTTGGAGAGGGCCCTCCTCAGGCTCGGCGTCCCTCCTACCTATGTCATGTACCTCACTGAGTACGTGCCCTCCTTGATGGGGTAGCTGGTGCTCTACACAGTTGCCATCCTTCCACACCCGACACTTCCAGGCTTCAAGTGGGAGGTCACCTACAACACCGCCATGATCCTCCCGACTACGATGGACCTCGCCAACCGCCAGGCACTGGGCTGCCTTCTCGCTCAGTACCGTGGCACGTTCGAGATAGGGGAGCTTCGCCTTCTGCCCCGAGACTATTGGCGCCTAGCACCGCTCGTGGACAGAGTCCCATCGCATGAGGGGCTTCAAGATGATGTTGACGTGGCCCCCTTCCGTGAGTCCGACAAGACGTTGGTGGAGACAGCCAGCTACCTTGTCGACCTCGACAAGTACACGCACCACTTGGAGAACGAGTCACTGAACCTCTTCGGCGACATCAAGGATGCCACTACCGAGGCCCGACATCACCTACTCCATTGCCTAGAGTTGGAGAGGGAGAACCATGCACTCCGCTACCGTGTTCGCCAGCTTGAGCAGGGCGTCAACTACGCGAACACCACACTACTTCAGGTGGAGAGAGAGCGTGTGGCTACACACGAGGAGTTACTGCACATCAAGGAGGACCTTTGCAAGATGACTGTGAGTCAGAGCCGACTGCGCGACAGGCTTCAGAGCAAGAACGACTTGCTCATGGTGTGCGGCCACCTGCTCGGCTGCAAGAGAAACAAGGTGAAGGATCGGGAGAAGTGCAAGGCGGAGAACACCACCAACCTCGTGTGGATCATCCGCATGACCGTCTACCTGAGGGACAAGGCTGAGAGACTGAAGAAGACATGGGAGGACATCGATTCCCTCCGAGTGAAAGAGCTCATGGACATCAATGGAGATCTACCCTCTGAGTCACAGCATGCGATCCGCACAGAGACCTTTGAGCTTCCCCTTCCAAGCCCAAACTACACCTGTGTCCCATGACTCAGATGTCGACCCCCGTCGAGACTGAGGAGGTGAGAGAGGCACACACGCTGGTGTCTAGGATCTTCACTCTGGACTACCCCACCGAGGACCGCTACCCAGTCTCGTACAAGAGGGCTCGCACCGAGTAGGGTGTAGAGCAAAGACATGGCATGAGTGAGATTAGAGTTGTAAGATAGTAGTTTCTATGAGTTGTTCCATGCAGCCGTGAGCATGTTCCGGTGCATGAAGAGCTTCATGTCACATCTCGTAGGCACCACCCTTTTGAGCATGTAACGATGTATTAGAGCATTGATTTGAGCTACTACCTCTAGGGTCTGAGTCAGCCTCGAGGAAGTATATCTACTTATCATTCTTGTTGTATGCTTGGATCTTAATGGAGTTATTTGTGTCTTAATGCATTTTCTCATTAAGTGTTAGATTATATGTTTAGTATTATTTTCATGCTTGTTCTCAGACTCAATATGTTGGTGAGTGATGTTGTTTAAAGTCTTTTCTTCTCTGGTCGTGTTTTCAGAAGAATGTCGATCCGAAGGTCTGGTCGTCTGCTGGCACGCCTTGAGGAGGCTGCTGATGAGGAGGAAGCCCCACATGGACGTGGTCGTGGCCGTGCTGTCGCACATGGAGACAGATGTGCATCTACCCGTGGCTGTGGACGCCCACCTGTCTGTGTAGGAGCTCTAGGGGCTCGAGGTCGGGGTGTCGATGCACCACTGCCACCACCGCCGCCCGATGGCCCTGAAGCTGAGGAGGAGGAGGAGGAGGAGGAGGAGGAGGAGGAGGAGGAGGAGGAGGAGGAGGAAGCTGAGCACGAGCTGGAGCAAGACCAGCCTAAGTCGGAGCAGCCGCCACTGCCACCACCCAACTTGGTGGACATGATGGCCCTGCATACTCAGCTGATGCAGAGGATGGAGAAAGCCATGGAGCATCGGGGCAACGGTGGGAACCGCAATGCCCCGCTAGACGAGGACCTAACGAAGAAGATCGAGAGGTTCATCCACCTGAAGGCCTACACCTTCAGCTACTCGGATGAACCGCTCGACGCCGACGACTGGCTGAGGGTGATTGAGACCAAGCTTGACCTCACCACCTACACCGACGTGGAGTGCGTCGCCATCACCACGCACTAGCTGGAGGGTCTTACCAAGTCTTGGTGGGACAACTACTCCGCCAGCCACTCGAACCTAACCTTCATCACTTGGCTGGAGTTCTGTGAGGCGTTCTGCAAGCAGTACCTACCCAGCGAGCTGATGATTCAGAAGGCTCAAGAGTTTCGCACCATGGCGCAGGGTGTGATGAGGGTGGAGGAGTACGAGGAAGATGATGCACTACGCTCCCGACGACACCAACACCGACCAGAAGAAGCAGTTCTGGTTCCTATGAGGCCTTCACCACGACCTTTCGATAGGGACTGAAGGCAAGCGGGCACAAGTCCCTGCACCACCTCGTGAACCGCACCATCACGGTCGAGGACGAGAGGAGGGGCCATGAGGAGTGCATGAAGGGGAAGAAGAGGATGGGAGATCGGGATCACCACGACCGATCCTTCTAGAAGTCGAGGAGCGGACAGAGCAACCTGCTGAGGGGGAGCTACCACCCGGGGCGCAGCTTCAGAGGAGGCCGTGGAAAGTTCCCTAGAGGAAGGAACCCCGACTACCAGTAGCAGTGTGGAGGCTACAACTGGACGTCGCAGAACACCCTAAGATTCACCACTGGAGGCTCCACTCTGACTTTCTTCGCCTGTGGCAAGTCTGGGCACAAGTCATATGAATGCCCCGACAAGAAGACCACTGCTACACCCATGAGAGCATCTGCTCCAGGAGGAAGACATCCTCAGGCCGCACCACCATCATCTGTGGGCCGTGGGAGACTCATTAACCATCTCATAGAGGAGGAGGTTGTCGATGCTCCTAACGTCGTATTTGGTGAGTTTTTGGTTTGTGGTACTAATGCTTTGGTTCTCTTCGATATTGGTGCAACCGGTTCGTACATAATCTCTAGATTTGTAAACAAACTCTCCCTCCCTACAACCATCTGACCGATTCCAATCGTCACGAGTTCACCACTCTAAGACATCAGATGCACCTTACTGTGCGAAGGTGTGGATGTGGTCATTCAAGATCGCAAGTTTCTGGGGGATTTGATAGTGTTACCCTCCAATGGCATTGACATCATTCTGGGGATGGACAGGATCAATGCTCACAAGGGTGTAATCTCCACTATACCATGACTAATGACCTTGATACACCCCCGATGGAACCAAGGTCACTTTCAAGCCGATGAAGTCTCGTGACATACCAGCTGTGTATAGTCTTCACACGAAAGCCATCTCGGATGTGCTAGTGGTTTGCGAGTACTCAGACGTGTTTCCAGAAGAGTTGTAGGATTTACCTCCAGATCGTGATGTAGAGTTCGTGATCAACTTGGTACCGGGAACCACACCTATAGCTCAGAGTCCGTACAGAATGGCTAAAGTGGAGCTGAAGTTGTTGAAGGCAGAGTTGGACTCACTTCTCGAGAAAGGGTTCAATCGACGGAGTGCCAAAGAAAGATGGAACTCAGTGTATGTGTGTCGATTACCGCGCGCTCAATGCGGTAAGCATTAAGAACAAGTACCCATTGCCATGGATCGATGACCTGATGGACCAGCTAAGGCAGGCTAAGTTCTTCAGCAAGATTGACCTCCGATCAGGTTACCACTAGATGAAGATCCGATCGAAGGACATTTTCGAGACCATGTTTGTGACCCAGTACGGATAGTATGAGTACGCTGTCGTATCGTTTGGTCTTACGAACACCCAACATACTTCATGAACATGATGAACAAGGTGTTCATGGAGGAGTTAGACAAGTGTGTCGTTGTCATTGACGACATACTGATCTTCTCCAAGACCGCAGAGGAGCATGAAGAGCACTTGAGGATAGTGCTGGAGAAGCTAAGGCAACAACAGTTGTATGTCAAGTTCAGCAAGTGCGAGTTCTGGATGGAAGAAGTCGCCTTTCTCGGTCATGTGTTGTCAACAGAAAGAGTTGTCGTAGATCCAAGGAAGATAGAAGTTGTGTCCAAGTGGAAGTCACCCAAGACAGTGACAGAGATTCGCAGCTTTATCGGTTTGGTTGGATACTACCGCTGGTTCATCGAGAACTTCTCCAAGATTGCAAAGCCAATGACAAAACTGTTGAAGAGCAACACACCGTTTGTATGGTCTGACAAATGTGAAGCAAGCTTTCAAGAGCTCAAGACCTGCCTCACCACGACACTGGTCCTGACTCTTCCTGATGATAGCAAGGACTTCGTGGGGTATTCCGACGCTTCGAGATAGGGACTCGGTTGCATGCTGATGCAAGGGGGCAAGGTCGTTGCTTATCCCTCACGATAGCTTCGGAAGCACGAGGAGAACTACCCCACCCATGACCTCAAATTGGCTGCTATCGTCCACACTTTGAAGATATGAAGGCATGACCTGATGGGAAGCAAATGTGACATTTTCACCGACCACAAGAGCTTGAAGTACATCTTCACACAGTCTGAGTTGAATCTGAGGCAGCGAAGATGGCTTAAGCTGATCAAAGACTACGACTTGAACATCCACTACCATCCTGGTAAAGTAAATGTTGTAGCCGACGCCCTGAGCCGCAAGAGTTACTGCAACAAACTGATGGTGTAGAAGGCACAACCGACACTATATGAGGAAATGGAGAAGCTGAAGCTAGAGATAGTCGAGAAGGGACAGTTGAATGAACTGAGAGTGAAGTACACCCTAGAAGACCAGATTCGGCAAGCTCAGAAAAGGTGCCCAGAAATTGAAGGAGTGAAAGACTTAATGTCAAGAGGCAAGGCAACTAACTACCGCCTCGACGAGCAAGACACTCTGTGGTTGAAAGATCGCATATGTGTACCTCAAAGCAAGGAGATCCGAGACTCAATTCTGAAGGAAGCTCACAACTCTCGGTACTCTATTCATCCTGGTTGCACGAAGATGTACCAAGATCTGAAGGTACGTTTCTGGTGGGAGAAGATGAGGGAAGACATTGTTGAGTATGTCGCTCGATGCGACACGTGTCAGAGAGTGAAGGCTAAACATCAGAGACCTGCTGGTTTGCTACAACCGCTTGAGATACCCGTCTGGAAATGGGATGATATCAGCATGGACTTCATAGTGGATTTGCCTCGCACACAGAAAGGGCATGATGCCATATGGGTGATTGTGGGTAGGCTTACCAAGGTAGCTCACTTCATACCGATCCATGAGATTTACCGTGTACCAACACTAGTGGGCCTCTACATAGAGCAAATCTTGAGGTTACATGGGGTCCCCCGCAGTATTGTGTTGGATCGAGGACCCCAGTTCACTGCACAGTTTTGGAAGAGTTTGCATTGTTCTCTGGGCATGACCCTCGACTACAGCACCGCCTTTAACCCACAGACCGATGGACAGACTGAGAGAGTGAACCAAATACTTGAAGACCTATTGAGAGCTTATGTGTTGACCTACAGCTCAGGTTGGGAGAATAGCCTGCCGTATGCCGAGTTCTCGTAAAAAACAACTTCCAAGCAAGTCTGAAGATGGCACCCTTTGAGGCTCTCTATGGCAGGAAGTGTCGAACACCATTGATGTGGTCTGAGGTGGGGGAGTGAACCTTCTTTGGTCCCACCACCATTGTTGAAGCCGAGGAAAATGTTGCTAAGCTCAGAGAAAATCTGAAGATAGCTCAGACCACCGACCCAAAGAAGAGAGACATCTCGTTTGAAGTGGGAGAACACATCTACTTCAGGGTTTCACCTCTCCGAGGGACCAAGAGATTCCATGTCAAGGGAAAGCTATCTCCGAGGTATGTTGGCCCGTACTAGATCGTGAAGAGGGTCAGGAAAGTGGCATACAAGCTTGAGCTGCAATCGGAGCTCGCTGGAGTTCACCCCATGTTCCATGTGTCTCAACTCCAGAAATGTGTGGTTACATAGAAGAGGGTGCCCGCTCAAGCACTCGACGTGCAAGAACCCCTGTAGTACTTGGAGTACCTGGTCAGAATCCTGTACTAGGCGGAAAAGTCCACCAGGAAGACCACCATCGCTTCTGCAAAGTGCTATAGAGCAATCACACTGAGCGCGAAGCGACATGGGAGAATGAGTCAGTCATGAGGGAGAAATGCCCTCACCTCTTCGAACCGGAGGTAACTTCTTAATCTCGGGGACGAGATTCTTGTGAGGGGGGAGTTTTGTAACATCCCGGATTTTGTTTGAATGCAAAATTATGAAACTTAAAATTTTTGGATTGATATTGAGTGCTTAACAAAAATATAAGAGTGTCTTCTTTGCATCTTCCCATATTCCTAGATTTAATTTGAAGTCTAATAACAAATTTAAGACATATAAAAATGTTAGTGTGAGAAGTTTGGATTTTATTGGATTTAATTGTGTGGGATTCAAATTTGAATCAAAGTTTGAATAGGAGTTAAGGATAAAGGTTAATAGGAAAAACCATAAACCTATATTGGGCCCTCAACCCTAAACCCTGCCGGCCTGTCAGCCATGCGGGCCATACGGCCTGCTTCTCTTTTACCTTGCGCGAGTCGCCGACAAGTGGGACCCGCCGGTCAGCCGCCACCTCACCGTGCCTTTCTTCCCCTTTTCCCACTTTCTTCTCACCGTCGTCTGCAGCACCGCTCCACCGTGGAAAGACACGGCCGTGTAGCCATGTCCGCCACCGCGGATGGCGTCCACGGGCCTCACGCTCCATCACACCGTCCAGCCTACCTACCACTGGCTATAAGTAGTGCCGCTGCAACCCTAGCCCTAACCATAGCCATCCCGGGGGGTTTCTTCCCTAATCCCACCACCGCTGATGTGGGGGGGGGGGAAGAGGAGAGGAAGGAGGCGGGGTAGGCCGTTGTAACACCCTAAAATTCCTCACCAGAATAATATAAGCAACATGGTGTTTTAGATTTTATTTTCTAAGGATCAAATAAATTATCAAATAAATTTGGCCTTTAAATATTTAAATATCATTTTAATAATTTTAGAATCAATAAGTTCTTGTGCATCATGATTTGAATTCATGGTTTTGTTTGTTTGGTGTGAAGTGTTAAAAGTTTTTAATTTGATTTGAAATTTTTGGAAAAGAGTTTAAAGATGAAAAGGTTTTGAAAGAGTTTAAACTTTTGAAAGTTTGAAAAAAGGTATTTGAAAAAAAACAGAGAAAAACCAAACCTCTCTTCCTCCCCCCTTCTCTCATTCCAACCCAGCGTGGCCCATCTTCTTTCTTCTTCTTTCTCCCCGGCCCGCCTAACCTCCTCAGCCCGCAAAGCCCCGAGCAAGCCACCGGCACATCCCTCCTTCCGGCCCACCAACCCTGTGTCAGCCCAGCTCTCACCTTTCTCCCCTCTCTCAGTCACTGCCAGACCGGGCCCGCACGTCAGGCTTGCCTCCTACCTCCAGCTCCTCCCCTGCACCGCAATAGAGCCGCGCCGCCTCCTCGCGTCACCCGCGCCTCTCCTCCTTGAATCGCCGTCGTTAAGGTGCAATTAAACCCTGGCTTCACTCCTCCCATCAATTTCCCCTTCTGTTTCCTCCCCATTCAAGCCTTCCCCTTGAATGCAATCAAGGTCGTCGGCTCCCCCATGGCCATTGATGGCCATTACTCTGGTTGACGCCCCTCTCCCCCTCCTTGCTCTATAAAACCGACCCGAAGCCCCTACAACTACCCCCTTTGCACTCACCCCCGCCTCCCGCATCCTCTCCTCGCTCCCGTGCGCACCACCGCCTGGAGGAGCCTGCCACCGCGCCATTGTCGGCCGTGGAAGCTCTCCGCCACCAGTGAATGTCCTTCGGGATCTCCTCGCCTGCGCTCGTCGCGTGCATCATCCACCCAAAGACTCCCGCGCCTGTGCTCCTCCCCCCCCCCCCCGCCGGACTAAGCCACCCCACTACCACCGAGGCTCGACCGCTCGAGTTCGATCTCCTCCGCCACTACACCTCCACCGCCCGTCCCTTCACCAAGGTTTTTGTCGTGTGGTGAGCAATCTTTCCTCGCTCCTTTCCCCTTGTTTTTGTGCCGCAGCACCTCCCCGCCACTCTTCGGCCGTGCACCTCCCGCCCCGCCGGATGTGCACCGCCCGCCCCCCCGGCCGTGGCATCCCGACCGCCGTCCGAACCGCCCCCTTAAGCCCCTAGCTAGGTTCGTGCCGTTCTCCTCTTTCTTCCGGTACAAACCGCGTCTTAAATCGAGCTCGGGAACGCCGGATCGACCGTCGCCGGCGAGGATCCGGCGAGCCGCCGCCATGCGCCGCCATCCAGCCGCCGGGCGCCGCTGCCCCGCCGCTTAGCCGCTCGCGGGCCTCCCCACCTGCCCGATCGCATGTGGACGTCCCAGATTAGATCAGGGGTTACCCCCTTGGCCTCAGTCCACCATGGACCCGTGGACCAAGTCCACCGCCAGTCCAAGACTGCTCCCAAATGCGCGATCTGGTTCTAGCGGCTTAGATCCGCCCGACCCATGGGTCAAACAAACCCCATACCGGTCAACAGTCGTGGTTTTACAAAAAGAACCCTGCCCTTTCTAATGTCACATATATGCCCTTCCACCTCCAAAGATCCTTACAGTGTAGTCCAGGTTTTCACGTTGAAGCCCCTGAGCTTCTCTGTTTCTTTCACCCAAGGTCCAAACCATGTTCTTTTACACCAAAACCCTTGAGTTCTTACACATAATTATGTTTAGGTACATCCAACCTTGTTTAGCGCATAGATCTTGCGTTTTAGCTCCGTTTCCACCGTTTCAAGTTGTGTCAGGATCATATCAACTCAAACTATGTGATAGGACCAATGATGTACATGTTCTATGTTTTATATTTTATTTAAATATTAAATATGATTAAATCCTATTACACATGCTTTTCTAATTAAAATATAATTAGAGTTCAACACGTGTTTTCATAAGAAAGTTAATTTGATTAATACTAATTAAATATTTCTTTTAACTAAAAGCTAATTTGATGTATACATCAATTTTCATAATCAAACTTAATTTGATTAATGGTTATGCAATTTGCTTTCTACTAAAATGTAACATAGGCTATATCCCTAGTTTTCTTAATTAAATGTTAATTTGATTAAAATGAATATAAATGTGTTTTTAAATTATAATTTGGTTAGGATAACTCGAAATATAAAGATAAATGCCTATATGCTTTTACATGCTTCTTTTAAAATTAAATGTTTAATTTGCATAAATCATACTTGAATATTTATAAATAAAATTGGACTAAGCTTACATCGTCTTTTAAATACAAATATAACTTGCTTAATTATAAATAGGGTATTTCTCTGAAATAACCTATACACATGATTTTACTTAATTAAAAGATACCAAGCACATAGCTAGCTCTTGTATGTGATCATCCAAATCTCCCGATAGTTCCGAGTGTTCCTTGTGTTCGCTTTCCTAAGACCCAAACCTTGTTTTCCCTTTAAGGTTTTGATGCTTGGTGTATTGTTTTGTTTATTGAATGTATTCTTGTGTGCTCGTAGACATCGTGTCAGTTTCAAGCGAGCAGCCAGTTGAAGTAGATCAAGAGCAAGTGTTTGAAAAAGAAGAACCTCAGTGTTTAAGCAAGGAAGGCAAGTGGTCTTCTTCCCCTGCATGATTCTATTTTATCCTATGTATTTGCATGACAACTAAGTTTATATTTATTATGTTATTTCATTAAATTGATAGGAACACCCTTTTTAAGGACTTACCTAGATTTTTATCCACAATCCTTGGATCAACCCGGTTTAATAAATGTTTTTGGGTAGAATATGCTAGTTACTCAACTTGGGTTGGATAAAATGGTTTTCCAAGACAAAGGCTTGTATGTTTAATGACGATGCTTTTGGTAATACAAGATCATATGATTTAATCGGAACATGGAGAACCACCCAAGAAAACATGCGCAAACACAGTGTCACATGGCTCTGACCTTAGCCAATTAATTAGGTGTGCGATTGATCTCATGGCCCTTTACCGAAAGGAGCAGAGGGGATCCGGGTTGCAGGGGTATAGCCCAGTCCTTTTGGGGTAGCAGCCTTTGCTAAGGTGCTGACCACTAGGGAGGGTTATGGTCTGCCCTGATCTGTAACTATGCGGGTCGTTAGTCTTTTGCATGCTTTTGTAGGCTTCGTAGCGTCCCTATGCAATCACACCTCGGAAGTGTGGTATGATGCCTGATCAGCATCGCATGGTTGGGTCCAAAGTTCTTCGGAACTTTTACGCGAGCTGTGGGTAAAGTGTGCAAACCTCTGCAGAGTGTAAAACTGATCGATCGACCATGCTCACGGTTATGAGCGGCTTGGACCCTCACATGATTAATAATTTAAAGATGAGAATAAATCATGGTTCGATGAGCTTTGGGTTGTTTTGCTCAAAAGTTTCTTAAGTGGGTCGGTATATACTTACATCTAGTAACTAGGCGTTCTTTAATTAAAATTTTGACCAACATTAAAATGCTAACCGCTGCGAAACCATAGCCTATCCTTGATAGCCTTGCATCTTCCCCCACTTGTTGAGTACCAACCATACGTGTACTCATCCTTGCTTACCGTTGTTCAGAAGAGAACATTGGTGAAGAGTTCTACAACGACTTTGAGGAGTTCTGAGGCTTGCGTTTCCCCCAGTCAAGTGCCTGTGGGCGGAAGACGAAGCCTCGTCGTGTAGTTATCGTTTTCCGATGTTAAAGACCTTCGTGTCTTCCGAATGAGTGTAGTAAGTTGTTAAACCCCTTGTTACATTTTTACTGTCTATGATATTACACTCATTTTGTCTATCATATGTGTGGAACTAGATCCTGGCACACATATGAGATGCATCTGGTTTCTCTCCGGAAATCGGGTGTGACAGAAGTGGTATCAGAGCTAGGTTGACTGTAGGAACGCAGCCTTAGCTAGAAAATGTCGAAAATTAAGGATTTATGTTCTAGAAAGCCATGTCATCTTTCAAAATTATATTATTGTCCTCTTCACCACCGCATTGTCGCCGCATCCGCAGCCCTAGGTGAGCACCACAATCCCCTCTTGCTGTGGCGCCCGGCATTCGAGCTGTGGACGCAATCGAGCCTTGTGTGCTCGTTGGATGCTGTGCCCGCACCGCGCCGTCGCACGACCCACCATCGTCTGGGAGCTGGCCTTCGAGCCAAGACGACCGTTCTTGCAGGTGCCACTACCGTCGTTGTCGCGCGCGCTCCCTTGCCTTTCGTGGTTGCACATCTTGTCGCCCCGAGCTGTTATGGCGCTTGCCGCCGCTCTGGCCTGCCGCCGTGGCCGAGCTGCTGACACACGCACACACCCGCACACTCACGCGCGCACGCACACGCACCCACGAACTCACACACCCGGTGCCTAGCATATAGCAAGCCTGGATCTTTGAATTGAGATCCTCTGAAGTAGCTTGAAGCTACATCAGAGAGAGGTAAAAGAAATAGCAGCCGTCAGATGTGGAATGGATGAACCAGATCGATCGCTACATTACAAAGACACAATGGAAATAGACAAACAGTGAAACACTGATTTCACGGTGAGCTACAGTACTACCTCGGGAAACTGTAGCACCAGACTATGTTACTGTTTCCCTCTGAAGTAAATCCAACTACTTCAGAGGAACCGGTTCCAGATCTTCATGTGGTGAGGGCAAGGACATGCAGCAGTGTCAAGACAACTAGTGCAATAGTGGAGGAGTTCTGTGAAAGTTTTTCTCATCATTTTTTATAAAAAAATATTTTTTAGAATTACACAGTACAACGCAGACATCACAACATACACACACTCACCCCTATGAATACACGTACGCAAACCCTACCCCTATTAGCATCTCCGAAGGATTGAGCACCGGCATATCTGTAGATTCTCGAAGTCACCATTGACGCTTCGTCATCGACGGGGACGTCGCTTACCACTTAACGCATAACGCCGGAAAACCCCGGAATAAATCCAGGAAAAGGTACGAGCACTATAATTTGAACTCTGGTGGGTAGCGTTCCGCTGGACTGTCCTACCATTAGACTACAAGTTCTATGAAAAATAGATAGTTAAAAGAAATCATTGTCGGCCAAGCTCGGCCGAGACTGAATTTTTTTGATGGGCATGCGTTTCCTCTAGCCCATGACCCCGCAAGCGTAGCAGGCCATGTTCGGGCCCACCCGATTTTTTTGACATGGGATGGAATATAGGCAGGCTGTAGACTCGGGCTGGGCTGTCGTGCCAGGCCCAAAATGATCACATCTATTTTTATTAGTGTTGTGTTAGCTAGCATTTTTTACGGGACATAAGCACCGACCTATTTGTCTTATTACGGAGTACACTGATCATGTGCATAAAGTCATGGCATCCTAGTAGGCAAGCAAAAGATGCACCACAGCACCAACATAGTCGTGACTAGGTGATACTCCGTGTATTGCAGTGAGAATTCTTAAACAAAAAATTACGGTAAAACTTAAAAGTAGACAATAAGATAATTGCATGGCAACAACCTTTTTGAGTTATGCATGAAAATATGTTCATTTTGTTGACAGGAAACCTCTTAAATAATTGATCATCCATGTATTTTTTCTGTTGAAATTTTGTAGCGTGGTAATCGCAAAGACTAATAAGTTGCATGTATGGATGATATTACTCACAAAAAACATGAAAGTCATAAATATATGATCCTAGTGGTTGGTGACATGGCGTGTAATGTAATGAGTTTGTAGATGATGAGAAAGATAGCTTGCGTGTTGAGAGAAATAAAATTAATAACTATGAGTGGAGTGCAACTATATAAGTTACTAGGTAATAGCCTGGGTTGCTGCCGGAATTTCTTAAGCAAAGTTTTAAGTGAACTTTGAAAGTAGAAAATTAAGATGATTGAAATACGACATTCCTTTACAAATGACATTATACATGAAAACATGTTCATTTTATTGAGAAATAAAAACTTTTTGTATTATTGATTCTTCATGGATTCCTGAATTTTGTACCGTGGTATTTGCAAAGTGGTCACAGAAAATCGATATGAGATATAAATAAAATGTCCTAGTAAATGATAACATGGCATTGGCATGAGTAGTTTGCATGTTGGAAAAATAAAGTTATCATGTTTACTGGGGTGCATGTATTTAGTTTATATATATATAGATATGCTTTAAGTTGTTGTTAAAATAGTCAAATATTAATTATGGAGCGAGCAAGAAAATAGCTTTGATAACAAGAAGACTCTTTGCGAGACGAATGTGAACTTGTGAAGGAGCTAGGACACCGTTGGGGCCGGCGGCGCAAAGGGAAAGAGACGAGAGTAAGGATGCAGATTTTAGTGGGTTGACCAAATGACCTAAAACTCAAATGATAGTGTAATTACCTATTGGGTCACTGAAGCGTCCCCTCATCCGAGGTGACCAAATGTGACGCAAATACCAGTCCCAGGAGGCTGGTAGCACATTTATTACAACAGGTGGAATCAGTCTTTTACATTACGGTTACAGAAAGGGCACGGTAGTGCCAACGCTACAATGAACAACACAAACGCTAGCGACCACACTACGATAGCAAAGGCTTCCATAGCCTCCTCGCAGTACCACACCATGGAAGCTTTCGGTAGGGCCCCGGGTACACGAGCACGGTTGGGTGTAGGGCACAACCTACTCAACGTCTTCGGGGATGTAATCGGGATCCTCCTCTGTAACATAGTTAGTAAACAAGAGTGAGTACATACGTACTCAGCAAATCCAACCCCACCCACGGAGGGGCTTATAAGTAGTATCATGCATAAGGTATAACAAGGATCAGGTTAAGGTTCATTTTGCAAACTTACACATGCAGGGGTTCATCTCAAAAAGGTTTTCGCAAATCATTTTCATAACCCAAGTAATTCACTCGTTTTAGGAAAACCGCTGTGGATCTACCGGACTTCCCGTCCGTCGTAGCCCGGGCACACAGCCACACACACACCACCAGAAAACAACTCACACCAGAAAACATCCCATCCCAAACACTAGTTTTTGTGACCACACCGTGACTCGTCCAATACCGTGGACACGGCTATTCGAATAGGTTTGACACTCTGCAGAGGTTGTACATCTTTACCCACAAGTAGGGTACCGTTACACGGACACCTCGGTGCGGTACGGATCCTATCAAAGTCATTACCCACCTTAGCTAACACTACGAGCCACCACGGAAGCACCCAAGGGGTTATCCCACATAACCGGGGCGTACCTCACACGGAGCGTACCCCGACTCCTTGGTCTTCCGCTCGCTCACCCGCACACCGGATGGCAAGTAGATTAACTAGTGGGGTTTATGCTAAGCCGTTGCCACATACAACGGTCGAGTGGTTGTACGATGATTTGGGTCAGGTGAGATGTCACGCAACCCGGTCCTTAACCGACAAGATGGACAACTCCCAACACGCTCAACCACACAGGTACGAGCTCACCCATACTCCTGACACACACGTCCATCCCGTCTACCCAGATCTGTACTCATTTTCCAAAAATACCCCATTCCCACGTTTAATACACACACGCATTTTGAAAGCACTCACACATTTTTAAAGCACTCATTTAGGCCAAAACAAGGTTCAATCATAGCAATCAAGGGTGGCTATCCTACCATGTTTTGCAGTGAAACAATATGCAATTTATAAAACGGGTATAGGGTATATTTATAAAACTAGGACAGAAGCATGCATCAAAGGGGGAAGGTTGAACTTGCCGTCTTCGAAGTCTTCGGGGTGGGCCGGCTCGGCGTTCGGGACCTCGGGCTCCTGCTCGCAGTAGTCGGCTTCGATCTCCGGCTCGGAGTACCTCACTCCGTCTACTTCGTTGGCTATGGCATACACACAAGCAAGCAAGCAATATTAGCATACATGTTTCCGACCGAGCTCGGGGAGGGGAAAGTGAGCGGAGAGGGGTATTTATAAGCCCTAGGGGGGGTGGTGGTTCAGCAGGGTGAGGTCTGGGTTTAATCGTAAATGCTGGGTCACAGGGGTGGTATAGGAGTTAAGGACCTAATAGCATTCTCTACAAATGTTAAGAAGGGTGTTTATGCTAATATAAACGAAGTTATAGTCATTTTGTAATTTATTCTAGGGTATAACAGTGTTTAACCTTTGATTAACTAGCAACCTAGGGACTTAATTGGGAGGAATAAGAGAAATGGGCTCGGTTTGAAGGGACAAAGGGGAGACAGGGGCCTAATAGCAAAACAGCCATCTTCCTCCCCCCCTCCCACTCGATACAGAACACAGGGGGGGCGCGGCGTGGCCGGCCGGCGGGGGTCCCTGCCGGCGGCTCCCGCCGCGGCGGCGGCCTAGGGATAGGGAAATACGGAGAGGGGGAAGAAAGGATTTCAACCCCGCACTCACCTTAGGCTATTAAGCTCGGTGGAAACGGCTCGGCGGCGGCTCTCCGAGAGAGACGGCGGCGCTAGGGGGGCGGCGTGCTGCGGAGCTTAGGCAAGGGAGGGATGGTGGTCTTGGTGTGGTGCGGTGGCCGGGGAACCGTTGGTCCCTTTTATAGGCGGCAAGAGGCGGTTCGGGGAGGGGGAGATATTTTCTCCGGCGAGGTCGCCGGCGAGCTCGGGAGCTTCGCGAGCTCCGGCCGGTGATGCGACGGCTCGGTTGGGTCGGCGTGCGCGAGGGTTTGGCGGGGGATTGGACTCGTCGGGCGGGCGTGGGGGCGGCTGCGGTGGCCGGTGAGGGGAGTTGACGGCTCGGTTGGGGCATTAATGGTGCCCGGGCGGCCGGCCGGTCTCCGGCGTGCGCGGGGGCGGGCGGGGCCGCGGTGGCGTGCAACGGCGGCTCCCTCGCCGGCCGGTGGCGTGCGGAGGCGGGGGGGGGGGGGAGCCGGCGCGGGGCCCCGGTCGGCGGTGGCGGCGGCCCGGTCGGCGCGCCGCCGGCCGTGCGGGGAGGGAAGAAAGAGAGGAGGAGAGAAGAAGAGGAAGGAGAAAGGAGAAAAGAGAAAAAAGGAAAGGAGGAAAAAGAAAAAGGGAAAAAGGGGAGAAAAAGGAAGAAAAGAAAGAAATAGGAAGAAAGAAAAGAAAAATGGGAAAGGATAGGAAGGAAATTGGGGAAAAGGTTTTTAGGAAATTAGGAAAAATTGTTTAGGGAAATTAAGGGAGGGTTTTGGGGTTTTTCCGTCTTCCCGGGTGTCGGCGTGATTTTTGGGACGGCGGCGACGGCGAGGCGGACCGGGCATCGGGACCGCGGCGTGCGCGGGATTCCGGCCGGTGGCCGACCGCGGCGTTGGGAAGGTGCGCAAGGGTGCGGTCGTGGTGCGGTGCCGGCGGGAATCGCGGCACGCGCATCGGGGAGGGTGAGAGAGAGAGAGAGAGAGCAATGGCTAGGATTTGAATGGCAACTGAGCTCGGCGGATTGGTTTTTGAAATTACGCGTGTTTTAATAGGTGATTTATTTAGAGCTAAAATGCAGGCGTTACAAACCTACCCCACTTAAAATGAATCTCGTCCTCGAGATTCGGCTAGGTCTCAAATAGGTGGGGGAATTCTTTCCTCAGAGCATCCTCCCGTTCCCACGTAGCTTCTTCCACCCCGTGTCTACTCCATTGGACTCTGCATACCCGTACCTCGGTCGTTCTTGTCCGCTTGACCACAGTGTCTAAGATCTTGACGGGCACCTCATGGTACCTAAGGTCTGGCTGTAGGTCGATGGTCTCTACCGGTACTCGCTTCTCTTCCAGAACCTTCAAGCATCGGCGTAGCTGGGAGATGTGGAACACTGGGTGTATGTCTGACATTTCCTCGGGTAGCTCCAATCGATATGCTACAGCTCCGACTTTCTTGATCACTTTATACGGGCCGATGTACCGAGGGGCCAACTTCCCGTGCACTTGAAATCTCCGGGTTCCTCGGATAGGTGAAACCTTGAGGTAGACGAAGTCTCCTGGGTTGAAGCTCGCTTCACGCCTTTTCTTGTCTGCGTAGCTCTTCTGTCGGGACTGAGCGGCTTTCAACTTTTCTCGGATATCAGCTACTCGCTCCTCGGCTTCCTTTATAAGCGCGGGCCCAACCAGGGCACGCTCTCCTACTTCTGACCACATCAGGGGTGTCCTGCATTTTCTCCCGTATAGTGCTTCGAATGGCGACATTCCCAGACTTGCCTGGTAGCCATTGTTGTAGGAAAATTACGCATATGGCGGGGCTCTGCTCCCAATCTTTGCCGTAGGTGAGGACGCATGCTCTCAACATATCTTCCAAAATTTGATTCACCCTTTCGGTCTGTCCGTCTGTCTGTGGGTGGTATGCCTGAGCCGAAGTCTAGCTTGGTGCCCATGGCTTTGTGCAAGCTTTTCCAGAACCTAGAGGTGAACTGGGTCCCTCTATCCGAGACTATTCTGCTAGGCACTCCATGCAGCTTCACTATATTTTCTATGTAGAGTTTTGCCAACTTCTCTCCACCATAAGTGGTCCGTACGGGTAGAAAGTGAGCGACTTTGGTGAGTCGATCCACGATCACCCATATGGAGTCATGTCCTTTCTGAGTCCTTGGCAACCCTACTATGAAATCCATACCTATCTCATCCCATTTCCACACCGGGATTGGTAAAGGTTGCAACGATCCTGCAGAGCTTCGATGTTCGGCTTTGATCCTCGACAAGTGTCGCAATGGGCAACGAACCGTGCAATGTCTGCCTTCATTCCGTTCCACCAATACTTCGTTTTAAGTCCATGTACATCTTGGTGGATCCCGGTGAATGGAATATCTTGAGTTGTGCGCCTCATCCATGATGGTCTCGTCGGAAATCTCCACCTTCGGGCACGCATATCCCGTTCTTGTACCACGGGGTGCCTTGGTCATCTACCCCGAAGTCGGGGGCCTTGTTCTCTCCGGTGTGCTTGCGGATCCTCATCGGATCCTCGTCGGCTTCTTGGGCCTTCCGGATCTTCTCTTCTAGGGTAGGCCGGACACTTAGGCGGCGGACGTAACCTCGGGGGACGATGTGCACGTTGAGTCCGGCCATCTCCTCTTGCAACCGAGCACTCCCCGGGTGCCGCCTTCTCGTAGGTTTTCCGGCTTAGGGCATCGGCTACTACATTGGCCTTTCCGGGTGGTAGTGAATCTCTAGGTTATAGTCCTTGACTAGCTCTAGCCATCTTCTCTCGCCTTAGGTTCAAATCGGGCCGGGTGAAGATATACTTTAGACTCTTATGGTCCGTGTAGATTTCACACTTGTTCCCGATCAAGTAATGTCTCCATATCTTCGGGGCATGCACTACGGTCGCAAACTCCGGATCATGGGTGGGATAGTTCTCGCTCATGGGGTTTGAGCCGACGGGAGGCGTATGCCACTACCTTCCCATCTTGCATGAGCACACATCCCAACCCTTGTCGGGAGGCGTCGCAATATACGACAAAGTCCCGTTGAATGTCGCGGGGGTCGACACTGGAGCCGTGGTCAACCTCTTCTTCAACTCTTGGAAACTTCTTTCACGAGGCCTCGGTCCGGATAAACTTCTTCTCTTTCTTGAGCAGGCTCTGTCATGGGCGGGCGATCTTGGAGAATCCCTCGATAAACCTCCGGTAGTATCCGGCTAAACCTAGGAAACTCCCCGATCTCACTTACGTTGGTGGGTTGCTTGCCGCTTGGAGACTGTCTCAACTTTCCCGGGTCTACGACTACTCCTTCTGCAGTCAATATGTGCCCAAGGAAGGATATCTTCTCTAGCCAAAATTCACACTTGCTGAACTTGGCGTATAGCTTGTGTGCCCTCAATTTTCCCAGTACCACTCGAAGATGTTGTTCATGCTCCTCCACACTCTTGGAGTAAACAAGTATGTCGTCAATGAAGACCACGACAAACTTGTCCAATTCCTCCATGAACACCTTATTCATGAGGTTCATGAAGTATCTTTGGGGCATTGGTTAGTCCAAAGGACATCACCGTGAACTCGTATTGCCCGTAGCGAGTGACAAAGGCGATCTTGGGGATGTCACTTTCCCCGATCTTGAGTCGGTGGTACCCCGATCTTAGATCCACCTTCGAGAAATACTTGGCTCCCTTCGGTTGGTCAAACGGGTCATCTATTCTGGGAAGAGGGTACTTGTTCTTAATAGTGACCTCGTTCAGCGAGCGATAGTCCACACACATCCTCATGCTCTTATCCTTCTTCTCCACGAAAAGCACTGGGGCTCCCCAAGGTGATGAACTTGGTCTGATGAACCCGCTTCGCTGAAGCTCTGCTAGCTGCTTCTTCAATTCTGCCAACTCAGGGGCTGCCATCCTACAGGGCCTCTTGGCTATGGGAGAGGTTCCAAGGATAAGGTCGATTACGAACTCTATGTCCCTGTCTGGTGGCATTCCAGGGAGCTCTTCGGGGAACACATCTGGGTATTCTCGTACTACTGGGACATCTTCTATGGACTTGGCTTCTATGTTGAAAACCATTATATCCGCTCGTGTCCCCGGGTGTGGCAGGTCACTTGTATCCCGTCTGGGTTGGTCAGGTGCACTACTTTATCGACGCAGCTTATGAGGCCATGGTGTTGGCTTAACCAGTCCATACCAAGGATCACATCTATTCCCTTGGATTTCAGTACTACCAGGTCTGCTAGGAACTCTACCCCCACTTAAAATAATCCTTACCCGGGGGCATCCCAGTTGACACTTAATGTCACCTCCGGGCGTTCGAGTTATTAGGGCCGCTTTGAGTAGTACTGTGGGTATGCTATGCTTCTCCACAAAGCTTGAGGATATAAATGAGTGCGATGCTCCCGAATCAAATAGTATGGTAGCCAAGACTGAGCTGACCAGGAACTCACCGAGTACTACTCCTTGTGCTTCTTGTGCCTCCTGCGCATTGATGTGATTCACCCGGCGCGTCCATACGACCGCCGGGGCCGCCTCATCTGCCGGTTGTTGGTGTTGTTGCCGAAGTTGTTGTTGCTGCGCAACGGCATGCGGTTGGCTCCCGACGCAAGTGGCCTTGGTCCGTTCACCGAGTTGGAGTAGGTGGTGGTGGGCGGCTTTTTAGCATAGGGGCGGTTGGCGATGAAGTGCCGGTTTCCGGCCAGCTGAAACACACTCGGGAGCCGTTGTTGTTGTTGGTAGTGATCCGGGCCGGTGTTGTTCTGTGGGGGCTTCATGGCATTCGGTTGTAGGAGGGCTTGAACTGGGCTCGGGGGCTTGTGAGCTTGTGGCTTGGGTTTGGGTTCGTATTGCATTGGAGCTTGGAACCCGGACATGGGGTGTCCAAAGTTTCTCGGCCTCGGGACCGCTCTTCTTCGCTTGGCCTTGTGCTCCATGAACTTGCGCTTGTTTTCCTTCTTCTCCTCGGCCTTTGCCCTTTCCGTGAGGATTGCCATGTTCATAAGGGTGTTGAAGTCGGGTAAATCCGAGGAGTCGGCGAGTCCTCGGTTCGAGTCGGCCCCTTCTTGAACATCTCTTGCTTTTTGGAGTCTTTATCCACCTCCTCGGGGGCGTAGCGTGCCGGCTCTATGAACCGGTACGTGTACTCCTCCACGGACATGTTGCCTTGGCGGAGTTCGCGGAACTCATCCGCCTTCCGCTTCGGTGTAGCCTCGGGATGTGGTAGCGGCGGAACTCCTCCACGAATTCATCCCATGTGATGGCGGAGGGATCCTTGGGCGCGGCGCGGTAATTCTCCCACCGAGCTAGGGCCGTCCCGGTGAGTCGGTGAGCTGCCGAGAGAACCTTGTCATGGTCCTCGCGGTGGAGGGGGCTCTAGTTCCCTCGGGGATGGCTCTCGGCCAATCGTCGGCATCCAGAGGATTCACCGACCCGCTGAAGGTAGGCGGCTTAGTCCTGAGGAACTCGATCAGCTTCTCATTCATGCTCATGGCACGGGGTCTTGGGCGGTTGATGGCATTGAAGATAGCCTCCATCAAGACAGTCTGGTTGGCTAAGACTTGAGCCAAGTCAATAGGCGGGGGTGGTGGTGGCAGGACTACATTCTCTCCTCCATCTTCATTTTGGTTAACCTCCTCGTTCGGGGAGACGCTCCCTCCGATCGGCTTGCGATCCCTCGGCATCCGACCGGTGGGTCCCGACAGGCGCACCGGAAACCATCCGTAAAGAAGCGGGTTTCTAAGAGATCTAGTTTTATGTGATGTTTAAGTGGGTTATAACGGATTTCTTTTGAAAAGGCGGGGTTTATTCTGCCGGTAAGCACACAACAAGCATACGGCAAACAAGCAAGCACAAACAAGTTTTTATTACAAACCGGCGAGGAGGATACATCCCGACTACGCGGACACATTACACGGCTAAGGACTAAGGGCGTGACTTGGACCGGTACGGCTTCATTCCCTGGGTCTTGGGGCACACTACTCGCGAGGGGAGTCGTCTTCTCGGGGTCGAGTGTTCTTCCAGCGGAATGAGCAACTCGTCATCGTTTCCGCCTTCGGGGTCTCCGTTTTCCCGGGGCCGTGCTTTGCGACTTCGGTGGTAGGCCGTTGGGGGT
Organism: Cenchrus americanus; assembly: GCA_947561735.1. Taxonomy (NCBI): domain Eukaryota; kingdom Viridiplantae; phylum Streptophyta; class Magnoliopsida; order Poales; family Poaceae; genus Cenchrus; species Cenchrus americanus. The sequence goes on from OX387245.1 coordinate 228,935,953, forward strand.
TCGATGGATGTTGGTGGTGCTTGGTGGGACTTCTATGGCTCCTCCCCATCCTACCGGGGGTGTTCCCGGCGGGACTTGAGGTTCTCCAATGGCCGGAACGGGCGTTCCGCCATGGGTCCATTCTTGCATGCGTTGGTCCCGGATCCTTCCGAGGCTTTCCCCGGGCAACGGCTTCACCGCTTATGGCCGCGGCGGTCCTCGCTTCGGCTTGAGCCACTCGGACTTGGTGCATCCGCACCGTGACTTCGGCTTGCTCGGCCGGCCGATCCGTTCCCTCAAGTGTACGGCTCCGGTCATCAAAGAGCTTGTCCAGGGAGACAAGGTAGGCGACTACGTGGTACGGCGGGTCTTCTTGGTGGCGGCGTCGCTCCAAGTTCCTCATGCGGGCCCGCCAAGGCGGGGTCCCGATGGCGGGAGGGAAGTACCTCATCGGTGTGGGGACGAGGTGCTCTTCGTAGATTCGGCACGGGGTAGCGGAGGGCTTTTCGAGGGCCAAAGGATAGGTATCCCGGTGTCGGAACCCCCGTGGCGGTCACGCGCCACGGCTCGATGTTGGTGTGGCGGTTGCTTCTAGCGACGGAGAGGACCACTCTACGGCGAAGAGAGCCGAGTTGCTCGTACTCTCTGCCGTAGTACCTAGGGCGCTCGGTGATGCCGAGGCGCTCCGGGGAGTGGATGAGCAGGCGAGCAAAACCGAGGCTCCTCCCCGGCACACGCCTTGGGTCCATCCATCTTCCGCCATCCGAAACAAAGATAGGGTTGAACGAGTTGTGGTGGGGTACAAAAGATAGATAACTTTATTTAGTAGGAAGGTTGGGGTACATCCTTCGGGGTACACTTATTATTACTAGGACTCAACTTCTAGCCTAACACCCTAGTCTTAGCCTCATGGCGACTCTTCCTCTAGCCGGATACGGCGCTTCTTTAGTGGAAGATCTTGCTCCAGTATCTCGTCTTCAGTCTGGGTTCCTTTGTCCCAGTGGGTTTCTTCGGGTTCATTCTCTTCTGCTCTGGCTCCTTCATCTCTGCTCCTACGTTCCTTTAGTTCATCCCACAGAGCTTTATGGGCCAACAGCGTGCGCTCTCTTTCCCTGAGGTATTCTTGCTTTGTGTTGTGTAGTTCAACTTCTGCTATGGTTGTCTTCACCCTTTCTAGTTCTATTCTCTGTTCTGCTCTTTCCGCCCTGTCGATCTGCTGCTTCAGCTGCTGGGCTTGTTCCTGATAAAGGTGGTCTAGGCCTCTGAGGTATGTGGATAGGTGGGAAACTGCCTCTTCTAAGTCTTCTTCCTCTCGTTCCAAACCTCTCATGCGAGCAATCCACGAGCGTCCTCTCCCTCCGGAGGGTGGAAAGAATCCCATTGGAGTCCTTCGGAGGTGCTGTCTATAGACCACTCGTAGCTGACGCAAGGCCTTCCGAGCAGCCTTGGGGTAGGTGTCGGCGAAACGAAAACCAGTGGCAGAGACAAACCATGGCTCTATGTCGGGGTAAAGCGTGCTTCTTCCCACAAAGATCAGCAGCTTACACCAAAGGGTGCCGAAGCGTTCGTACTCCCGGTAGACGAACTCTGGCGGATCCCTTACTCCGACGCGCTCTAGGCTGAGTAGCAACAGGTTAGGGAGGCCAGGCTGGACGGGGCAAATTCCACCGTTCCACTCGGGGTTAGGCATCTGGAAGCAAGCAAGAATCAAGGTAAGGATTTGGGAAAAGGTGAGCTTAGCAAAGGAAAGGTTAGAGAGGGCCAGAGGAGGTCTCGTATCCTAGGGGTCATGTCCTACGGCCAACCTACGGCTCTGATACCACCTGAAGCGACCCTCATCCGAGGTGACCAAATGTGACGCAAATACCGATCCCGGAGGGCGGTAGCACATTTATTACAACGGTGGAATCGAGTCTTTTACATTACGGTTACGAAAGGGCACGGTAGTGCCAACGCTACAATGAACAACACAAACGCTAGCGACCACACTACGATAGCAAAGGCTTCCATAGCCTCCTCGCAGTACCACACCATGGAAGCTTTCGGTAGGGCCCCGGTACACGAGGCACGGTTGGGTGTAGGGCACAACCTACTCAACGTCTTCGGGGATGTAATCGGGATCCTCCTCTCGTAACATAGTTAGTAAACAAGAGTGAGTACATACGTACTCAGCAAATCCAACCCCACCCACGGAGGGGCTTATAAGTAGTATCATGCATAAGGTATAACAAGGATCGAGTTAAGGTTCATTTTGCAAACTTACACATGCAGGGGTTCATCTCAAAAAGGTTTTCGCAAATCATTTTCATAACCCAAGTAATTCACTCGTTTTAGGAAAACCGCCGTGGATCTACGGACTTCCCGTCCGTCGTAGCCCGGCACACGGCCACACACACACCACCGAAAAACAACTCACACCGAGAAAACATCCCATCCCAAACACTAGTTTTTGTGACCACACCGTGACTCGTCCAATACCGTGGACACGGCTATTCGAATAGGTTTGACACTGCGGAGGTTGTACATCTTTACCCACAAGTAGGGTACCGTTACACGGACACCTCAGTGCCGGTACGGATCCTATCAAAGCCATTACCCACCTTAGCTAACACTACGAGCCACCACGGAAGCACCCAAGGGGTTATCCCACATAACCAGGGCGTACCTCACACAGAGCGTACCCCGACTCCTTGGTCTTCCGCTGCTCACCCGCACACCCGGATGGCAAGTAGATTAACTAGTGGGGTTTATGCTAAGCCGTTGCCACATACAACGGTCGAGTGGTTGTACGATGATTTGGGTCAGGTGAGATGTCACGCAACCCGGTCCTTAACCGACAAGATGGACAACTCCCAACACGCTCAACCACACAGGTACGAGCTCACCCATACTCCTGACACACACGTCCATCCCGTCTACCCAGATCTGTACTCATTTTCCAAAAATACCCCATTCCCACGTTTAATACACACACGCATTTTGAAAGCACTCACACATTTTTAAAGCACTCATTTAGGCCAAAACAAGGTTCAATCATAGCAATCAAGGGTGGCTATCCTACCATGTTTTGCAGTGAAACAATATGCAATTTATAAAACGGGTATAGGGTATATTTATAAAACTAGGACAGAAGCATGCATCAAAGGGGGAAGGTTGAACTTGCCGTCTTCGAAGTCTTCGGGGAGGGCCGGCTCGGCGTTCGGGACCTCGGGCTCCTCGCTCGCGGTAGTCGGCTTCGATCTCCGGCTCGGAGTACCTCACTCCGTCTACTTCGTTGGCTATGGCATACACACAAGCAAGCAAGCAATATTAGCATACATGTTTCCGACCGAGCTCGGGGAGGGGAAAGTGAGCGGAGAGGGGTATTTATAAGCCCTAGGGGGGGGGGGGGGGTGGTGGTTCAGCAGGGTGAGGTCTGGGTTTAATCGTAAATGCTGGGTCACAGGGGTGGTATAGGAGTTAAGGACCTAATAGCATTCTCTACAAATGTTAAGAAGGGTGTTTATGCTAATATAAACGAAGTTATAGTCATTTTGTAATTTATTCTAGGGTATAACAGTGTTTAACCTTTGATTAACTAGCAACCTAGGGACTTAATTGGGAGGAATAAGAGAAATGGGCTCGGTTTGAAGGGACAAAGGGGAGACAGGGGCCTAATAGCAAAACAGCCATCTTCCTCCCCCCCTCCCACTCGATACAGAACACAGGGGGGGCGCGGCGTGGCCGGCCGGCGGGGGTCCCTGCCGGCGGCTCCCGCCCGCGGCGGCGGCCTAGGGATAGGGAAATACGGAGAGGGGGAAGAGAGGATTTCAACCCCGCACTCACCTTAGGCTATTAAGCTCGGTGGAAACGGCTCGGCGGCGGCTCTCCGAGAGAGACGGCGGCGCTAGGGGGGCGGCGTGCTCTGGAGCTTAGGCAAGGGAGGGATGGTGGTCTCGGTGTGTTGCGGTGGTTGGTCCCTTTTATAGGCGGCAAGAGGCGGTTCGGGAGGGGGAGATATTTTCTCCGGCGAGGTCGCCGGCGAGCTCGGGGAGCTTCGCGAGCTCCGGCCGGTGATGCGACGGCTCGGTTGGGTCAGCGTGCGCAGGGGTTTGGCAGGGGATTGGACTCGTCGGGCAGGCGTGGGGCGGCCGCGGTGGCCGGTGAGGGGAGTTGACGGCTCGGTTGGGGCATTAATGGTGCCCGGGCGGCCGGCCGGTCTCCGGCGTGCGCGGGGCGGGGGCGGGGCCGCGGTGGCGTGCAACGGCGGCTCCCCGCCGGCCGGTGGCGTGCGGAGGCGGGGGGGGGGGGGGGAGGGCGCGGCGCGGGGCCCTGGTCAGCGGCGGCAGGCGCTGGTCAGGCGCCGGCCCGGCCGTGCGGGAGGGAAGGAAGAGAGGAGGAGAGAAGAAGAGGAAGGAGAAAGGAGAAAAGAGAAAAAAGGAAAGGAGGAAAAAGAAAAAGGAAAAAGGGGAGAAAAAGGAAGAAAAGAAAGAAATAGGAAGAAAGAAAAGAAAAATGGGAAAGGATAGGAAGGAAATTGGGAAAAGGTTTTTAGGAAATTAGGAAAAATTATTTAGGGAAATTAAGGGAGGGTTTTGGGGTTTTTCCGTCTTCCCGGGTGTCGGCGTGATTTTTGGGACGGCGGCGACGGCGAGGCGGACCGGGCATCGGGACCGCGGCGTGCGCGGGATTCCCGGCCGGTGGCCGACCGCGGCGTTGGGAAGGTGCGCAAGGGTGCGGTCGTGGTGCGGTGCCGGCGGGAATCGCGGCACGCGCATCGGGGGGAGGGTGAGAGAGAGAGAGAGAGAGAGAGAGAGCAATGGCTAGGATTTGAATGGCAACTGAGCTCGGCGGATTGGTTTTTGAAATTACGCGTGTTTTAATAGGTGATTTATTTAGAGCTAAAACGCGGGCGTTACAGTCACCCGTAAATTTAAGTAGCGTTGATCGTTGTGGATTACTTGGGTAACCCAATCGCTACATGAAGGTCTCATCCTAAGCTCCTCCCCTCTATGTGTGATTCACGTCTAGAGTCGGACCTTATAATTAAAAGTTCGCGTTCACACTATAAATTTCAGCGGATTTGACCGAAATTTGCTGGAGATGCTTAATATGATAGCCCGCTACTCCGTGCAAATCAGTGAAGTCAAATCTATATGTGGGACCCACGTCTAGAGTCGAACCATAGAATTAAAAGCTTGCATTCACACTATAAAATTTGAGAGGATTTGACCAAAATTTGCTGGAGATGCTTAATATGATAGTCCACTACTCCGTGCAAACCGGTGAAGTCAAATCTATATGTGGGACCCACGTCTAGAGCTGGATCTTAGTTTTAAAAGCTTGCGTCATACTATAAAATTTGAGCTGATTTGACCGAATTTTGCTGGAGATACTTAATATGATAGTACGCTACTCTGTGCAAATCGGTGAAGTCAAATCTACATGTGGGACCTATACGTCTAGAGCCAAATCTTAGAATTAAAAGCTTGCGTTCACACTATAAAATTTGAGCGGGTTTGAACGAAATTTGTTGGTGATGCTTAAATGACGGTCTTCTACTCCGTGCAAATCAGTGAAGCCAGATCCTTATGTGGGGTCCGAACCCAAGTTGGACCTTAAAATGAGATAATTGAACTATTTTTGTTAGCTTTGAGATAAAGGAAAAATGAGTAAATGGTTTCGATTGGTTTGATTTTTGAAGTGTAGTATAATGTAAATGGATTGGTGTAAGCCCGCCACTGGGGAGGGTATGGACAAATCCAAATAATTATTATCCACTTCTTACCCTCCCCAATCCCACCCATACCCAATGGATAATTAGTTTTGTACTAATTCTATACATACCCACTGGATTATTTGTACCATACCCACACCCTCCCCTCCCCATTTCTTCAATGGATAATTATTTTCTACTCATACCCTTCACATTTGAGATGGGTGTGGTTTGAATATGGATAATGCATAAAAACAACCGGCCTAGGATTGGTACAACAGGCCTAGGATTGGTGTGGATTTTGATTGACACATGGGTGGGTAAGTGTCGTATGGGTTATTAGTCACCGGTTGACCTGGTATCCACTTGCATGGTTAGACGGGAGGTGGCGTCGTGTGGCCGGCACGCTCACGCTTGGAATACAATGCATATATGGTATGGAACGGCGCGGTTGGAGAGGTAGAGTCGGAAGGTGATGCATCCATCCATGGAATCAGCAGGACCCGTATAGTATATACACACATCCAGACACGGGAGTCCTCCAATTAATCTGTACCACGGTCGTGGCACCCAGCTGACGATCTATCGACGATCCGACTACAGCTGCAGGGCCGCCGCCGTCAGCAGCAAGCTATCCCTAGCCGAGAGGTACGTATCCGTACTCTTGATACGTGCATGTCTTCTCTAGGTGTTTTAGTGTTTATACCCACTGATTCTCTAGTGATTTTTTCATGCTAATGCTTATGATTCATGACAGGGGTCCTAATTCTTAAGTTCGCTCATAGCATTATTAGTATGCAAAAAATAATGTTCTGTGCCAGTAAGTGAGCTAGCAAGCTAAAAGCAAATTAGCTAGCTAGATATATACTTGACGAATTCAGCGCTCCTCTTTATATATTCGATAATGTTTAATCAATACAAAAGAATTTGAGATTTAGATAGACTAGGTAATACAATTTAATTAGTTTCTTTATTTGCGCTTTCCATTCAATGGCCACACACGTGTAGAAGTATGTCTAGGTTAGGTCTCTCATACCGTCTCTCTACGAGAGTCCTGCATCACTCTCCTTTCTCCTGACTATATAATGGATGCACCGGTGCCTACATGTTCTAATTTGTTTGTTATATGTTGCAGATTTTTAGTTTAGGTGACGGGCGATCGAGATGATGATGGGCCCCTGGTGGCTCGCCAACTTCGCGACGACGTGGTTCGTCGTCGCCCCGCTACTCGCCGGCGCGTGGCGGCTGTTCAAGTCCTTCTTCAAGCGGCCGGCCAGGGCCCTGCTGGCGCTCGTGGACACCGACATCAGCATCGACTTCTTCCAGCGCGAATGGGACTACAGCATCCAGGCCAGCAACGCCTACAACGAGGTCAAGGCGTACCTGAGCTCGTCGTGCTCCCGGGACGCCCGGGCGTTCCAGGCCGACATCGCGGCGCAGGGGGACAAGATCATGCTCAGCCTGCGGCTCGGGCAGGAGGTGTCGGACGAGTTCGGCGGTGCCGTCCTCTGGTGGTCGTCGTTGGCGGAAGCGCAGGACGGCAACCGCTTCACGCGCAGGTGCTACCGCCTCACGTTCCACCGCCGGCACCTCGAGCTCGTCAATGGCAGGTACCTCCCGTACGTTCAAGAGAAAGGCCGCGAAGCCCTCCTCGCCAGCCGCCAGCGCCGGCTCTACATCAACAACATCATCTCCGCCAACAGGTATGATCTGCACACGAGTTCTTGGTAGCCTATTTGGTACGGTGTCATATATCCTATTTGATTTTGCTTCAATTTTCTCGATCGAGCAGCTATTGGGAGAGAGTGTGGGACCACATCTACCTGAAGCACCCGGTGACGTTCGACACGCTGGCCATGGACCCGGCGAAGAAGAAGGAGATTATGGACGACCTCGACGCGTTCCGCAAGGGGAAGGAGTACTACGCGCGCGTCGGCAAGGCGTGGAAGCGGGGCTACCTCCTCTACGGCCCGCCGGGCACCGGCAAGTCCAGCATGATCGCCGCCATGGCCAACTACCTCAACTACGACATCTACGACGTCGAGCTCACCGTGGTGCGCCAGAACCACGACCTGCGGAAGCTGTTGGTGGAGATCACAGACAAGTCCATCATCATCATCGAGGACATCGACTGCTCCCTGGACCTAACGGGCGAGCGCCGCCGCCGCAGGAAGGAGAGGAGGTCGTCATCGTCCTCAGGCGGCGGCAGCGTCTCCGACGACGACGACAAGCCTAGCAAGGTGACGCTGTCGGGGCTCCTCAACTTCGTCGACGGACTCTGGTCAGCCTGCGGGAGCGAGCGCATCGTGGTGCTGACGACCAACCACGTCGACAAGCTCGACCCGGCGCTGATCCGACGGGGCAGGATGGACAAGCACATCGAGATGTCCTACTGCTGCTTCGAGGCGTTCAGGACGCTGGCCAAGAACCACCTCTGCGTGGACACGCACCCGCTGTTCGGCGCCGTCGAGGAGCTCCTCCGCGAGGTGAAGGTCACGCCGGCCGACGTGGCGGAGTGCTTGCTGACGTCCACGCGCGAGGGACACGGAGTGGACTCGACTCTTGAGCACCTGATAGAAGAAGTAAAGAAGTCCGAGATTATCAAGCCGGACGCGGCTGCTGAGAAGAAGCGCAGGAGAAGAAGAAGGCGCAAGAAAAGGCAGCAGGAGGAGGAGGACGAGGTCAAGGCGGAGGCTGACGCAGAGGAGGCCGCTGCTGCTGCGGCGGAATCGGCTGAACAGGAGGAAACAATATGATGCCATCCTTAGAATAGTCGATAGTATACAAGAAGAGGAAGAGGGTTAGGGCAACTTCAATAGTTTGTCAAATTAACTTGTCATCCATCTAATTTTAGCAAAAACAAGAAAAATTGGCCTCCAACAGTTTGGCAAACCAACTTGGCAAAAATAGAAACTTGACAAACTCACGTTCCCGCGCACATATATGCGCGGAGATCGTGGTTGTCATCATCGTTTCCCTGTAGGTGGTGGGATGGTGAAAAAAATAAAGAATAGAGAAGGATTCCTGATGTATGTTTTCAAGAGGTGGAAGGACACAAACATAATTTTGTTTCTCTCAGGATTCCTGATGTAAATTAGATCTGGATTTGGCAAGTGAATTATGCCAAACGGTTCGAGATGAACTCTTTTTTACTTTGCATATCTTTTTAAAGTTGGTAAAACACATGAAGGCGCAAGTAAAATTTGGCAAACTCTTGGAGATGCTCTTAATTATCTTTTGTGATCTCTTGTCCAGAGACCTTCAAAAGTATTTCATGTATATCTCTTTCCGATCCACTCTCTCTTCCCGATCCATAATTTTTTAGTAAGATGAGAAAAAACAACTATCTCCGTTATCGCTGTGTTCAATTCTCGTTCCTCGCAATTTTTAGCGAGATGAGAAAAAACCTGTTCAATTTTCGCTCCTTGCCGCAGGGTACTGTACTGCATGCTACAAATTACAAAATTAAATAGTGCCTTCGTCACCGACTTAGTGTGACAGAGGAGTGGACAGGATGGGGGTGGCGGCGGGGATCCCGCCCTTCGTGCTGCTCCCGTCCCATGGCAGAGGTGTCGGCGATTGGCAAAGGCTTCCTCTGTGCGTCTTCTGCTGATGAAGGGGTGAAGTCGTCCGGTTCTGGGCGCCATGGTGTGTGTCTTTGGTGCCTCTTGGTGTTGTCACTTCTTATGCAGGGCAACATATGACATGTTTGGTCACAAGATCGCTGCAGATTCCTTGTTTGGGGTGTTAATATGGTCAACAACGACGTCGCAGTTGGACGTCATTTTCCTCCTTTGAGGTGTTTGTTGTGAGACTCTCTGTGTTCAGGTCTTCTAGATGAAAATTGTACCGGATGGGCGGCCACGCTTTAACGTCGTGTCCTTCTTGGAGGCGTCGCCTTGGAAGCTTTTTAATCCGATCGTCAGCACATACAATGGGGTTTGTTTGTGCGAGCATTTGAAGACATGTTTTCAAGATCGATATCTAGTTTCTAAGTAGACAACATATGTGGCTTGGCAAAGCATGAATACAATGCAAACAAAAGTTGATGATGGTGAAGAAGAGTGAAGCTTAGTCTTCAGTTTATTTAGCTATCCTAGTGTTTTCTTTCTTGTGTTGGCTCCTTATCGTTGGGATTTGAGTCCGCATACTCATTGTAGCATTTGGTTGTAAATGTCAACCTTGTGAATATAGAGACCGGATGCTAGAATAAGTGGGCCTAGAGCCATTTATTATAATAATGAAAGAATTAAAACTCATTCATTTAATGCTAGGGAAAAGAGAGGAATGGCCGCGCCGAGTGCTTGTCAACTGTGCCAAGTGCTTTTGCTACTCCGCCAAGTGCTTCTGTTACTCCACCGAGTGCTTCAGTGACTCAGCTGAGTGCTTCTGCAGTAGCGTCTGCTCGTGTCGTGTCGAGTCTAATCGAGACGAGACGAGCAGGCTGTGCGGTGCGGTCGGCCGGCTTGATGTGTTGCGGGGCGGGAGCATCATTTTGCTGTTGGCTGTTGGAGAGGAATGATGGCACTTTAAACCGCGACCATTACTAGACCTTAATGACAGCACCATAAACCGCGACCGTTATTGCATGAGACGCATTAACCATGACGTCCAGGTACATCCCCCCACGTCTGCTCGTCTATATAAGTCTCCCTCCTACTTCTGCTCAGGTTGCCAATTTAAAGGTATTCCTGTTCAGGAGACCTCTCCCTCTCTCCCTTTGTTTGCTGCTTTCTTTTCGCATTCCCATCGCCTGCACCGCGCGCACAGTACCGGTGAGAGCAGAGCCTCCGGAACCTCGTCCTGCTACTGAAGATCCTGCTCGGGATAGGTGGGCGATAAGGTTTTTGGGGAGCGTCTTCACACGACTGCTCGCTCCCGTACGACTACTTCGTCTACGTCAACTACAAACAAACGACTACTTCGTCTACAATGGGTCTTCACTGCGATCATCTGCCTGCATCGACTTAGTACGAGTACACCGATTGAGGTCACTCACAATGAGTGATATCGGAAAGTCGAGTGACGTCGTCACCCTACCTTCTACAAGGTACTTTCTCAAACTAGTATTCATGTTTATTAGATGCATAATCATGAATATATTTATGTTTAATTGTTGTTTAAACATAAACACTTGCACATGGATTGTTTCACTCGCCGCAATATTGAAATGTCTATTTAATTATGGAATTAAAATATACCGAAACATTGCCTATCATCTAACAATCCAATAACCTTATGATGTTGGTAGGAATATGTTTGGTGCAACTAGCTTTGCAAATGCAATTAAATCAAAGACTTTTGATGGTTCCAACTTTAAGAGATGGCGTGAGTTGTCCATCTTGTGGCTCACTGTGACCACCCCACCCGAGATAATTCCGTACTATCGCCTAAACCATTCCATTTGGTCATTAAGCGATAATAAAGAAGCATCCCGTTGAGTGTTGCCGGGTTTACACCCGGTAAATCACTTGGAAACACAGAGAGGATCGAACGAATGCATTAAAACTCCCTCGAAGGAGAGTCCAGAGTGCCTTACAAATTACCCATCACATCCCTGTAGGGTTCATTATTACAAACATAGTTCTTTGACATGAAAACAAATGGTTCAGAGTTTAATGAAAACAGCGGAAGATAACTAAACGGTACGATCACATCATAGGAGGCCTGTCCATGATGCAATCACTCTTCGTCATCCACCCATTCCAGCTCCCAGCCGGGTGGAAGTTCTCCGGGCCACACATCAGATGCATTGCCTGGAACAACATTTATAAAGCAAGGCTGAGTATACTAATACTCAGCAAGACTTACCCGTCTAAAAGAAAAAGACTTTACCTCTAGTCATGCAAGGCTTTTGGCTAGTGGGTTTGTTTGCCAAAGAGCTACTAAGTAGTGAATCCTTACTTTCACCTTTTAGCTCAAGTTCTAGTAGAAGTAATCATTACTAGGTAAGCAACTATTGCAACCAAAGTTGTACAAACAATTAATCAAAGTAATAATCTTCACAAAGTTTCATCATAAAGGGATATCATGGCCAGTCGGGTAAGTAGTCTCAAATGACGGTGAGAGGCCGACAATCGATTGATTCAAAACCTTGCAAGGTGGACCTAAACACACGGGAGGTGCCCTCACTAAGAGTTCACCAACCAAGCGGTTCCCGTCATTCTCCGGTTTGGGGATAATAGCTCACAGTCTTAAGTACAAGGTTTATCTGGGCTACGCCACTAAGGTCACCCAGCCTCACGCATGCACTCGGGTGGCGAGCCCGGGGCCGCAACCCTAAGAGTAGTGATAGTAAAACCCCGTACCGTCTCATTTAGGTGCTAGGCTTATCGTACCCATTTCCGACAAGTGTTTAGTACGTTAGAACACTTAGCCCATGAAGCCATTGGACCGGAGCCCAAATCCCATGCTCTTACCACATGAGCAATCCATTTAAAACATATGGTGATTCCATAAAGGAGATCCTATTCTCGCGAGTGACGAACATCACTCGACTTGTACCGGATCCTTAAGCATAGCATCTAGCGACCTATCATGCTAGTAGAGATCATAGGTACTTATGGATCATGCAACTAGGGTTTCAATTCAACTCCTGAACGTAAATGCACATACAATAACAAGAAGTAAATTCAGAAGTTTTTAAAGAAACACAGGGGTTAATGAATAAACCGGGGCTTGCCTTCGTCAGCACAAGCAGACACACAAACTTCCGGACTTTGGCTCGGGTCTTGCTCTACGGTCACGTAGTGCACGTCTCCTCCAGCTCCCTCGTCCTCGTCAGCCGGCACAAGCGTATAGCTACCGTCGGGGACTTCTACAAGGGGAATGCCATGCAGGGGTTAGGAGAGAAATTAATTTAATTTAACTCACAAACAGCAGCAAACAGCTGTGAGGAGTATGAGGTTAGCCATATTCACCTTAACAGAGTATTTACACAATTCTCCTTTTAAAAGAATTAAACCAAGGCCTAATTAGCCTACCCTTTTAAGGTGATTGTGTGCACATCTATTAAAAATTAATTAATTTAAAAACAAACAGCAAGGCCAATATATTCCTAGCACCATTTTACTTTTCCTAATACTTCTTCTTAAAGCATGCACCAGAGATAGTAATTTTTCCTTACGTTCCCTTTTCTAGATTATTCTAGTTTGAGCTTCTCATGCATAACCAAAACATATAACTGATCCAGCAACCCCCCCTACTGGTCATACTGACCAGGAGGCATCCATGGACAGCAACAAAAGGGTTTTAGCACCACTGATTTTAATACACCAAAATAGAAGCATTCCTATTTGGTATAAAAGGGATAATGCATATGAAAATAAATAGCAAAGAAATGAACCCCATCTTTCTCCTACACATACTCTAGTCCAAAACAAGCTTAAAGAACTAACAAACAAACATATAGCCTTCATGAAACATGCTACACATATTTATGATTAAAAACTAGCATAAATGAGGAAATAATATTTCTATCAGAGATAAAATCATGGTAAATTCACCAAAGGTGCTTTTTAACAAAACAAGACTATAGCCAGAAGTTGGGCTCAAAAATAATTATATTTGGAGCTACAAAAATCATCTAAACAGATTTACCAATAGCACAAAATAATTTATTCAGGAAGATCCCTTCCGCAACTTTGTGCCAATTTTGGCACAGAGGCTAGGCATACTAATTGTCACAACATATCCAAAATCCAGCTCAAGAGCTTGGGTGAATTTTGCAGAAACACCAATCTAAGATTTCACACTTCTATTTTTCAAGCAAAAACTAAATCTCAAAAGTATATACGTATTTGGACAAAGTTGTAGTTCTTGTCTCAATGAGCACATAAAAATTGGGTTTGCTATTTTTGGATTTTTCTGCGATTTTTAATCGATTTTACAAGGTACTGGACTCAAACACAAAACTGAGAACAATCTTTTTACACGGCGAACCCTAGAACTTTTCAAAACTTCACAAATACGCCCTCGGTTCTTCCCCCTCGGGCCCGACGGCGGGAACCGGCTCGCCGGCGGCGAGGTAGGGCTCGGCCACGCAAACAAGCAAGGGGGATCGTCGATTGGGCTTACCAGCTACCGATTGGCGGCGGTGGATCGGCCGGTGGGGACTCCGGCGAGCGGCGGCGGCGGAGCAGCGGCGGCGCGCCCGTGGGAAGCTCAACGGCGGTGAGGGGAGGGCCTGGGCTCCATGTGCTGCACGGGGAGCTTCCATGTGACCCAGGGAAGGTGCCAGGCAGGTCACGGGGCTTGGAGAAGCGACGGTGGAGCGAGCTCGACGGCGGCGGTCCGGCGGCGGCCGTGGAGGCTCGGGCTCCGGCGGCTGGGTGACTCGGTTTGATCAAGACGTGGCTCGTGGAGGTGTTGTGGTTCACAGGGAAGGGCTGAGGCTCTTGAGTGCGCGAGGAAATCGAGTGGAGCATGATGCTCACCGAGCGGCGGCAATGGCGGACGGCGACGGCTCGGCAGGGACGCGTGCGCGCGAGGGAGTGAACCGGGAGGGGTTTTTATAGGCCAGTGGCGGATGGCGGTGCGCCCGCGCGCGTGTGCGCGGCGGCCACGTGTCACTGGCCTAGAAGTAGGAGCTCGTCATGCTAACAGGTGCACAGTGCTCGGGGAGTCTCGCCACGGACCGGCGGTCGGCCGGCGGCCTGCTCCGGCGTGCGTGCCCGGCAGTACGGCGGCGGGGCATGCCCATGGCGCAACGTCGCGCTCTAGGACGCGAGGGTGCAAAAACCGTTCGACTTACCCCTTTTTCAAACGAATTTTCTCCAGATTTCAAAATGGAAGTGCCCCAAACGTTGAATACCAAAGTTGTCCAACAAGTCACCATCTTCAAAAATGCCAAAGGGTGTATGGGGTTTCTCTCACGGGTTTAGGCAGGAACGGGAGCACAAGGTGGCCAAAAACTCGGCGCCAGTGAACAGGAGTAGAACACCTTCCAAGGCCTGTTTCACCAAGAATTCTTCCAAATCTCAAATGCCACTCAACAGCAAAGTTGTGTGCCTCAACATTCTGCACATTTTTCTCTTTGGGTGGTTTTGAAGTGTTTAGGGAAATGTTGGAGAACTTGCCAAAGTTCCATAATGGCATCAGGGGTTTAAAGAAACAAAAGGGGTTTTGAGCTAGGGTTTTGACCAAGGGTTGACCTAAGGTCATCAAGGTGATTGATAGGGGTGATTAATTGGGTTATGAGCACAATTTGACACTGAGCAAAAACACGGGGTGTTACAGCCTACCCCCCTTAACGGGAATCTCGTCTCGAGATTCGAATCAAAAGCACGTGAGGAGTGTTCACTTACGAGCTTGACTCGGAAGAAAGTCGGGGTACTTGGGGTTGAGAAACTGCTCGGTCTCCCATGTAGCTTCTTCTTCTGTGTGGTGGCTCCATTGCATCTTGTGCATTTTTACCTTTTGTCTTCGAGTCTGCCTTTCTTTATGGTCCAATACCCTCATTGGATACTCTGCTAGCGATAGATCTGGTTCTATTTCTGCATTGGTCTCTTCAATTATTTGTGCCTCAGAGACTTGCTCACACTTCTTCAATTGCGAGACGTGAAACACGTCGTGCACTGCAGATAATTGGTCGGGAAGTCGAATACGATAGGCAGTCGTACCAAACTTCTCGTTGACTTCATAAGGACCAATATAGCGTGGTGCTAATTTCCCTTTTACTCCAAAGCGTTGCACACCCTTGGTTGGAGATACCTTTAGGTATACGTAATTACCAACTTCGAACTCTCGGGGAGCTCTAGCTTTATCATGGTAGCTCTTTTGCCTCATCTGAGCTGCCCTCAGATTCTCTCTAATAACACTCACTTTTTCTTCGGCTTCTTGCACTAGCTTAGGGCCAAATAAGGTTCGTTCACCCACTTGTGACCAATTCAAAGGGGTACGACACCTTCTTCCATACAAGGCTTCAAACGGGGCCATCTTCAGGCTAGCCTAATAGCTATTATTGTAAGCAAACTCTGCTAGAGCAAGGCATTTGTCCCACGATTTGTCAAAATGAATGACACAAGCCCTCAACATGTCTTCTACTATCTGGTTTTACTCTTTCCGTCTGCCCATCAGTCTGGGGATGATAACTGGAGCTATGGATTAACTTGGTTCCCAAGGATTCGTGCACTTGTGCCCAGAAGCGAGCAACGAACTGAGTGCCACGATCTGACAAGATAGTCTTGGGAACACCGTGTAGTCGCACTATGAGATCAATATAGATTTCCGCGTATCGCTCAGCTGAATAGGTGGTGTGGACGGGAATAAAGTGAGCGGTCTTGGTAAGTCGGTCCACTATGACCCAAATGGAATCATGTTTCCGAGGCATGAGAGGTAAACCGACAATGAAATCCATACTGATATCGTCCCACTTCCATGCAGGGATGGTTAATGGTTGCATTTGACCCGCGGTCTTTAGATGACTAGCCTTGATTCTTTGGCATGTGTCACAACTGAACACATACTCGGCTATTTCACTCCTCATTTTTTACCACCAAAAATTTTCCCTAAGATCTTGGTACATTTTGGTACTTCCGGGGTGAATGGTGAATTTAGAGAGATGAGCCTCATCTAAAATCTCCTTCTTTAAATCCTGATTCCGTGGTACTACTAACCTTTGTCCGAACCAAACAACTCCCTTGTCATCCTTTCGGAAGCAATCATACTTAGGGTCTCCTTCTTCTAATTTTTGGTTGATTTTGTGAATCTCTTCGTCGCTGAGTTGAGCTATAGCAATTCTCTCATGGAGAGGGGATTCAATCGAAACAACATGAAGCTTGCCACGTTCGACCACTTCCAAGCTAAGCTTCCTCATTTCTTCACATAAAGGTTCATTCTTCGGCTCTAACGTCACATAGTTGCAATGCTTGCGGCTAAGCGCATCCGCAACCACGTTAGCCTTGCCGGGATGATAATGGACTTCCAAATCATAATCCTTGATTAATTCCAACCATCTTCGTTGCCTCATATTCAAGTCAGATTGAGTGAAAATGTACTTGAGACTCTTGTGGTCGGTGTAGATATTGCAGTGATTACCCATCAGGTAGTGCCGCCAAAGCTTCAAGGCATGCACAACTGCTGCTAACTCAAGATCATGAGTCAGATAATTCTTCTCATGAGGTCGAAGTGCCCGTGAGGCATAGGCAATGACTTGGTTTTCTTGCATGAGCACGCAACCAAGACCAGTGCCCGAAGCGTCACAAAACACCTCAAACAGTTTGGACATATCCGGTTGAGTCAATACAGAGCTGAGGTTAAGTGTTTCCTCAAGGTGTGAAAAGCTTGGTCACATTCCTCGCTCCACACAAACTTGACACCCTTCTTCAGAAGTTCAGTCATGGGTTTGGCTATTCTGGAGAAATCCGGAATAAACCGACGGTAATAGCCTGCTAGACCCAAAAAGCTACGGATTTGGTGTACTGATTTGGGTGGCTTCCAATCCATGACCTCCTGCACTTTGCTAGGATCCACGGGGATACCATCCTTGGAAATAGTATGACCCAAAAACTTCACACTATCCAACCAAAATTCACATTTGGAGAATTTGGCATAGAGTTTGTGATCTCTCAATCGCTGCAAAACAATACGAAGATGCTTCGCATGCTCGGCTTCACTTTTGGAATAAATGAGAATATCATCGATGAAGACCACTACGAACTTGTCTAGTTCAGTCATGAAGACTGAGTTCATAAGGTACATGAAATAGGCAGGTGCATTGGTGAGACCAAAAGACATCACTAGGAATTCATAGAGACCGTATCTGGTGGAAAAGGCTGTCTTTGGTACGTCACTCGCTCGAATTTTGATTTGATGATAGACAGATCGAAGATCAATCTTGGAAAAGACCTTGGTACCAGCCAATTGATCAAAAAGAACGTCAATGCGGGGCAACGGGTATTTATTCTTAATTGTCACCGCATTGAGGGGACGATAGTCAACGCACATCCGCAAACTACCATCTTTCTTTTTCACAAACAAAGCGGGACTTCCCCAAGGAGACGAACTTGGGCGGATATATCCCTTATCAAGCAATTCTTGCAACTGAACCTTCAACTCTGCCAGTTCTTTGGGTGGCATTCGGTAGGGCCTTTTAGATATTAGTGCGGTACCTGGTTGAAGTTCTATGACAAATTCGACGTCCCTGTCTGGTGGCATACCGGGCAAGTCGTCTGGAAAGACATCGGGATACTCGCGCACCACTAGAATGTCTTCTAGTTGGGTGAGTTGGGTGGCTACGACAGCATAGGAACTAGGATGAGTGTTTTCCACCTGGGGTAGGTACAAGATAGTATGACCACTGGTAGGGGAATGGATTTCTACCATTCTAGTGGCAATGTCCAAAACAACTTGATGTTGGGTCAACCAATTCATTCCTAGAATCACATCTAGACCTCCTAATCCCAAATGAATTAGGTTGGTTAAGAAAGTTTTACTGCCGAGCTGCAAGGGAACGACTTTGGTTATAGTGTTGGAGAGGATTCTTCCTCCCGCCGTGGCTACGACGAAAGAGTCCTTGGTCTGACAAGAGTGTAAGCCTAACTTGCTCACTAGGCTTTCACTGATGAAACTATGAGTTGCTCCAGAATCAAACAATATTCTAGTGGGGTGATCACGGATAGAGAAAGTACCCGTCAGCACTGCTGCGCCCTCTGGAACGTCAGCCAGAGTGGTGAAGTTGAGTTTACCCTGCTTGACTTGCACCACGGGCTTCTTAACTTGATTCCCCTGACGGAAGCCTGAGCTTTCACCCTGCTTGTTCTGCCTGTGCTTGGGGCACTCATTGGCATAGTGTTCGGGTTGCCCACAATTGTAGCAGTGGCGATCCTTGATAGCGCTGTTGTTGTTGTTATTAGTCGGGGGTGCATTAGGCTTGAATGGTTGCTGCTGAGCCTTATGGAACTGGAAGTTCCCAGATGGCTTGTTCTGAGACGGGGTCACCCTCCAGTGTCCAGTTGAAGATGATCGGGGAGGACCCTGAGTACCTTTCTTGATGAAACGGAATTTCTTACCCGACCCACCGGTAGTGGTGAATCCGGCCTGCCTCTTTCTATCCCTCTGGGCTTTGGACATGGCATCCTCTTGAGAAATGGCCTTGTTCACAAGGTCCTGGTAGCTGTTAGGCTCATAAAGGTTAAGCCTCTCATAGTGATCCCCGTGTAGCCTATCACGGAAACGCTCTATCTTCTTGGCATCGTTGTCCACATGATGCCCAACATACTGACACAAGGCATTGAATTTCTTTGCATACTCATACACCGTGTCAGTTCCTTGCTTTAAAGCAAGCAACTCCTTCATCTTCCTATCCATGAGACCCTTAGGAATGTGATGTTCCTTGAAGGCCTGCTTGAATTCAGCCCATGTGATCTGGTGTCCGGCAGGAATCATGGTCCTGAAGTTCTCCCACCATATCAAGGCTGCACCACGAAGCTGGAGAGCAGCAAAGTTGGCCTTTCACTCCTCGGAGCAGGGCAAGGTGAAGACAGAGAACTTGGCTTCAATAGCCTTGATCCACGCATCGGCAGCTAGTTGCTCCTTGGCCTCTTCGAAAGTCGGGGTTTCATGGCATAGAAATGCTCATATTTTGTGACTCGAGGCTGGCCGTCAATGTTTTCCCCACGAGGGTTATTCTGCAGCTGCTGAGCAAGCTGTTGCTGCGTCTGCAAGAGCTGCCTCATCACCTTGGTTTGGGTGACCATAAACTGCTCCAGAATGGTCATGTTGGGAGGAGGAGGCGGAGCGTCGCTTCCGCTCGCACCAAAGCCATTGGGAGAAGCACGAGTTTGTCCCACCATCTGAAATCCATGAGATTTTCATTAGTCACATACTCGCAAGCTTGTTTACGTTATCCACAAGAAGAATATGCAAAATGAAACTCATAGCATCAATTTGGCGGAAAAACCGGACAGCACAACAGAGTTACTAGAAAATTCATACTCTCTGCCCGCAATAGCCAAAAATCCCCATTTTTGGTCAGCCAGTGCAAAATTTCGTTAGCTCCAACATTGGTATTCAGCCTGAGGTCTAAATCCAACGCTAACATGCCCGAAAAATTCCAACACCGGGGTTCTGCCTAGCTGTTTTTGCTGTAGGCAGAACTGCACTATTTTCGCCATAGTTCTCGGTACGCTTATGCGATGGTGGTGAGTTTCGGTGAGCACGATCTCCACAACATAATGCACAAGGTTGGTATTCAACACAAGGCGAGATTTTGGTCACAACAACCCTGAAGTATTCATTAAACATGACAACACCAAGATGTCCATCTACGCATTACATGATGTGGAGTCCTGGAACCGCTTACACACTATGTACAACAAAAGGTCATCCAATATACTCTCTGAGCAGCCTCTACCCTTACACAAAAGCTAGCTGAGGAGGCTAAACTAAGAGTACATGATCATCCTCTAAGACACTTGCTAAACTACTAGTAACCTGCAGCGGAGCCAGTACTAGTGTCCGGAGAGTCAGGTGGTGGACCACTAGTACTGCCCTCGCTGAAGCCTGAATCTCCCTGTATCTCGTCTGGAGCGGCAGGTGCGGCCGGCGGGGCGATCGGCGGCTGCTGACCCTGCTGAGGCATCGCCTGCCACACCTCTACCTCGATCTCCATCTCTGCTACCTGGTTCTGCATCTCCATCACGTTCTGCACCAAGGCAAAACGCTGAGCCTCCGTGTGAGCGAGCTGCACCTGAGTCATCTCAAGAGCGTGCTCTCGGGCGAACAACTGCTCCGTGAGCTCAGCACGCTCCTGGTGCCACTGAATGCGCTCGTCTTGAAGTGTAACTATCTCCTGCTGGAGGTGAGCAGCTGTCTGGCGCTCGTACTGAAGGTCAAGAGTAAGGATATCCCTCATCGCTGTGGAGTCCATCAACACAACGGAGAGCATACCCTGAGTGGAGAGACGGAACACCTGCATGTTGTACACCGCCTCCAAGAACCTCAGAAGCTAACGCACAACAATCGCTAGAGGGTCTGCCGTGAGTAACACGTCGGTGAGCGAGAGACGCTCACGCCAAGCCGGGTCGAGTGGGTCCATGGCCGGGAACAAACCCACCGCAGTGAGCATCACCTCGTCCGGGTGCTGCTCACAAAAAGTGTGAAGAATCTGCATGGCCGCGGACTCAACCGACTCCACACCGCGGTGAGCAAAGAACACCATACTAAAGTCTGCCCACTCCGGGTGCTCGGGGTGAGGAAGCACCGTAGCGGTCGTGCGGGCGTAGGGAACACCCTGGTCCCAAAAAGAGACCACCTCGTACAGTGGCGGCGTAACGTAACCCACCTCACTGAGAGTCTCCCACAAGATACGGGGAAAACCCTCCCAGTGCAGGGCATCGGTACGAATCGTACCGTCCGCATCGATCTCGTAGATCGGTGGCTGCGCCATCTGTACAACAATTAGGAACTACACGTTAGATATCGATCGACATCAACGAGCAATAGGGTAAAAATCTGGTAGGTATGAACAAAAATTCATAACATAAAACCAGAGCCCCAAAAATTCCCAATTTTTCACAGCAACCTAAAGACGTAATTATGTACACTTTTGGTATTCAAAGGTAAATCTAAATTGAATTGGAACATGCTCGAAAAAGAAATCTTCCGCAGAAGGGTCGTGCTGAAAAAACAGCGGAACAGTGACTCACTAAACTGAGCATAACTCTCTGTAGAAAATTCCTAAAATCCTGAAAAATTCACAGTGGATGCTCAACTTAATAACAAACAACTTTCCTAAAGGATGCTTATTCAGATTCCTCACAGATTGTGTTACAAAAATTGAGAAATGACAGAGACAGAATCTGCCCGAATTTTCCTAAATTCAAAAGGGAGGGAAAACTTATCTAAGATCAAGCAATTCACCCTAGCAAAATTATTCAAGCAATTGGGAACCAATTTTAGGTTTATCAAGATTTTAATTATGCATTCACACGCCTTAAACGATCTCACCCAATGGATCCAAAAGACGTAGTTAGTGCCGGTGGCAAGCTTATAATCGGCTCTTCTTATAATAACTAGTCGGAGCTATTCGATTCGCGCTTAACGACTTACGAGCGTGGTTAGTGTACCTGCAGAAAATGAACCTTTCGTGCCAGCACGTCACGAAAGCGTCCATATACATTACCGTTCACTTATAGAAACGGTATCCATGCGTCAAGCCGCTGCATGGACAGCGTCCAACCTCGGAAACCCTCCGTTTGAATGGAGTGTGTCCTTGCCTCGCATGATCGACATGCGGAATGCACACATATGAAACACGTGGCGACACCACAACTTATATCTAGACGCGAAGATGGGATCCATGGAAGGGATCACTCCATCAACCCTCGCAATTCTCGTGATGCGGAACAGCGCACGTATAAAACACGTGGCCCATCTAGTTTGGTTGTGCAAGAAAGTAAGTCTGACATAAAGTAAAGTGCTGGAAGTTAGCAAAATAAACCATAGATTCTTATGCCACCTTAAAGAATCGAAAATCCCTCTAGAGCCTCTCGATCTAGATCATTCCTTAACGATCCAACGGTTTTTCGAAATCTAATCAATCTTGGCAAGTTTTATTGTAAAACATGTGATTAGTATTAAGCTAATCACTCCGGTGCATTCAATCGCTCTGATACCAGCTGTGACAACCCCACCCGAGATAATTCCGTACTATCGCCTAAACCATTCCATTTGGTCATTAAGCGATAATAAAGAAGCATCCCGTTGAGTGTTGCCGGGTTTACACCCGGTAAATCACTTGGAAACACAGAGAGGATCGAACGAATGCATTAAAACTCCCTCGAAGGAGAGTCCAGAGTGCCTTACAAATTACCCATCACATCCCCGTAGGGTTCATTATTACAAACATAGTTCTTTGACATGAAAACAAATGGTTCAGAGTTTAATGAAAACAGCGGAAGATAACTAAACGGTACGATCACATCATAGGAGGCCTGTCCATGATGCAATCACTCTTCGTCATCCACCCATTCCAGCTCCCAGCCGGGTGGAAGTTCTCCGGGCCACACATTAGATGCATTACCTGGAACAACATTTATAAAGCAAGGCTGAGTATACTAATACTCGGCGAGACTTACCCGTCTAAAAGAAAAAGACTTCACCTCTAGTAATGCAAGGCTTTTGGCTAGTGGGTTTCTTTGCCAAAGAGCTACTAAGTAGTGAATCCTTACTTTCACCTTTTAGCTCAAGTTCTAGTAGAAGTAATCATTACTAGGTAAGCAACTATTGCAACCAAAGTTTTGCAAACAATTAATCAAAGTAATAATCTTCACAACCCTAAGAGTAGTGATAGTAAAACCCCGTACCTCACGCATGCACTCGGGTGGCGAGCCCGGGGCCGCAACCCTAAGAGTAGTGATAGTAAAACCCCGTACCGTCTCATTTAGGTACTAGGCTTATCGTACCCATTTCCGACAAGTGTTTAGTACGTTCGAACACTTAGCCCATGAAGCCATTGGACCGGAGCCCAAATCCCATGCTCTTACCACATGAGCAATCCATTTAAAACATATGGTGATTCCATAAAGGAGATCCTATTCTCGGGAGTGACGAACATCACTCGACTTGTACCGGATCCTTAAGCATAGCATCTAGCGACCTATCATGCTAGTAGAGATCATAGGTACTTATGGATCATGCAACTAGGGTTTCAATTCAACTCCTGAACGTAAATGCACATACAATAACAAGAAGTAAATTCGAAGTTTTTAAAGAAACACTGGGGTTAATGAATAAACCGGGGCTTGCCTTCGTCAGCACAAGCAGACACACAAACTTCCGGACTTTGGCCCGGGTCTTGCTCTACGGTCACGTAGTGCACGTCTCCTCCTGCTCCCTCGTCCTCGTCAGCCGGCACAAGCGTATAGCTACCGTCGGGGACTTCTACACGGGGAATGCCATGCAGGGGTTAGGAGTGAAATTAATTTAATTTAACTCACAAACAGCAGCAAACAGCTGTGAGGAGTATGAGGTTAGCCATATTCACCTTAACAGAGTATTTACGCAATTCTCCTTTTAAAAGAATTAAACCAAGGCCTAATTAGCCTACCCTTTTAAGGTGATTGTGTGCACATCTATTAAGTTATTAATTAATTTAAAAACAAACAGCAAGGCCATTATATTCCTAGCACCATTTTACTTTTCCTAATACTTCTTCTTAAAGCATGCACCAGAGATAGTAATTTTTCCTTACGTTCCCTTTTCTAGATTATTCTAGTTTGAGCTTCTCATGCATAACCAAAACATATAACTGATCCAGCAACCCCCGCTACTGGTCCTACTGACCAGGAGGCATCCATGGACAGCAACAAAAGGGTTTTAGCACCACTGATTTTAATACACCAAAATAGAAGCATTCCTATTTGGTATAAAAGGGATAATGCATATGAAAATAAATAGCACAGAAATGAACCCCATCTTTCTCCTACACATACTCTGGTCCAAAACAAGCTTAAAGAACTAACAAACAAACATATAGCCTTCATGAAACATGCTACACATATTTATGATTAAAAACAAGCATAAATGAGGAAGTAATATTTCTTTCAGAGATAGAATCATGATAAATTGACCAAAGGTGCTTTTTGACACAACAAGACTATAGCCAGAAGTTGGGCTCAAAAATAATTATATTTGGAGCTACAAAAATCATCTAAACAGATTTACCAATAGCACAAAATAATTTATTCAGGAAGATCCCTTCAGCAACTTTGTGCAGATTTTGGCACAGAGGCTAGGCATACTAATCGTCACAACATATCCAAAATCCAGCTCAAGAGCTTGGGTGGATTTTGCAAAAACACCAATCTAAGAATTTCACACTTCTATTTTTCAAGCAAAAACTAAATCTTAAAAGTATATATGTATTTGGACAAAGTTGTAGTTCTTGTCTCACTGAGCACAGAAAAATTGGGTTTGCTATTTTTGGATTTTTTACGATTTTTAATCGATTTTACAAGGTACTGGACTCAAACACAAAACTGAGAACAATCTTTTTACACGGTGAACCCTAGAACTTTTGAGAACTTCACAAATCTGCCATCGGTTCTCCCCCTCGGGCTCGACGGCGGGAACCGGCTCGCCGGCGGCGAGGTAGGGCTCGGCCACGCAAACAAGCAAGGGGGATCGTCGATTGGGCTTACCAGCTACCGATTGGCGGCGGTGGATCGGCCGGTGGGGACTCCGGCGAGCGGCGGCGGCGGAGCGGCGGCGGCGCGCCCGTGGGAAGCTCAACGGCGGTGAGGGGAGGGCCCCGGGCTCCATGTGCTACACGGGGAGCTTCCATGTGACCCGTGGGAAGGTGCCGGGCGGGTCACGGGGCTTGGAGAAGCGACGGTGGAGCGAGCTCGACGGCGGCGGTCCGGCGGCGGCCGCGGAGGCTCGGGCTCCGGCGGCTGGGTGACTCGGTTTGATCAAGACGTGGCTCGTGGAGGTGTTGTGGTTCACAGGGAAGGGCTGAGGCTCTTGAGTGCGCGAGGAAATCGAGTGGAGCATGATGCTCACCGAGCGGCGGCAATGGCGGACGGTGGCGGCTCGGCAGGGACGCGTGCGCGCGAGGGAGTGAACCGGGAGGGGTTTTTATAGGCCAGGAGCTTCGCAAGCAACGCCGCCCGATCATCGTGCCTACAGGAACCGCGGTATGGGCGCCAAGGCGGTGGACGACGTGCGGCGGGGCTCCGGCCAGTGGCGGATGGCGGTGCGCCCGCGCGCGTGTGCGCGGCGGCCACGTGTCACCGGCCTAGAAGTAGGAGCTCGTCATGCTCACGGGTGCACGGTGCTCGGGGAGTCTCGCCATGGACCGGCGGTCGCCGGCTCGCTCCGCGTGCGTGCCCCGGCGGACGGCGGCGGGGCATGCCCATGGCGCGACGCCGCGCTCTAGGACGCGAGGGTGCAAAAACAGTTCGACTTACCCCTTTTTCAAACGAATTTTCTCCAAATTTCAAAATGGAAGTGCCCCAAACGTTGAATACCAAAGTTGTCCAACAATTCACCATCTTCAAAAATGCCAAAGGGTGTGTTGACGGTGAAAATCCGTCAACCTAGCCATGAGTTTACCTTCGGTGTTGGCATGACTTTTGTATCTTATTCATTGGTACTAACCCCCGTGGTATAACAAGTTCACTTGTGCATGTCGGTTTTGGAGTTATGTGTTTACGCAGGGTTTTAACGTTGAAAGCTAGACTTCCGGGATAAGTTCATTAAGCACCTCATGACAAGACCTTGAAGCCCGATACAAGTCAAGCAATGAAGTGAACATGACTCCAAGAGCCCAAGGACCAAGCCCGAGAAGATGATAAACTCCGAGGACCGAACCGGAAAAGTCTTGAATCTTGCAAGACAAGGAGTTGAGTCCAATTCGGAGAGAAACCGACGTCAAGGGCCCACATGCAAAAGGGGAGAACATCTAGAAGACGTGGGAAGCAACACCGGGCGAAGCGAGGCCGCGGGATGGGCCGACTGGGCCCAGGCCGGCCGGCCCCGCCCAATTCGGGGCCCAATCGGCCTCTCCTTTGACCTAATTGCTTCTCGGGCTATAAATAGCCCCCCCGACCGAGAGCCACGCAACCGAAGTCGTATTCCGCCGCCGAGGAGCGAGAGAAGCTTGAGGGACACCAACTTGAAGATGAGGGTCGTGCTAGTTGTCTAGGGTTTCCCCGGCCGACGTGGAAACCTTGCATGGAAGACCACGTCGGAGCTCGGAGCGAGGATCAAGATCGAGGGAGGGCCCCGGTGGTGATCTTGTTCATGTAATCATTCATGGTGAAGTTTGTAAGTGAATCCGATTTCTAGCGATTAAGTGCCTTCTCGATGATTTTGTTTTCTTCTTGGTTTTGCTTCTTCTACGATCTAGTTTGCAGCTAGATTACATAGGGTGCTCTTGTAGTCGCGGTGGCTAGAGGTGCATACCGGACCGGCCAAGTGATTTCAACTTGTTCTATCGAACTCGCCCTAAGCTCCCCGCATGAATAGGGATACGTTGTGACAGAACGGGGGTCTCGAAAGGCGTATGTTTTCGGAGTCGGATGGGAAGGCCACGATTTAAAGATGCTTTTAATGAGATTCGCTTTGCTATCTTCATCTATCTTGTTTGGAGCTACAACATAAGCATGATCTAGATTCTCTAGATTGGTTATCCTTTGCTTTCTCTTGCTACCTCTTTAATAGATTAGATTAGATTCGTTTTCTTTATGAGTTAATAGATTAGATGCAACTTACCTTCATAAGATAGCTTACCTTGCTTTACTAGATTGAATCCTTGCGTTGCACATTGTTCCACGGATTCGATACCTTGGGTTCACCACTCGAGGGAAGAAGGGTCCCTTGACTACGACGGGAGACTTGTCCGCTTGCAAGTCACAAACGAACTTTGATACAACTATTAACAGTCAACAAGCCCCTTTTTCTGGCGCCGTTGCCGGGGAACAAGCAATCAAGATCTGATCTAGTATCGCTTATCTTTCAGTTTTTCTTTTGATTTTCTTTTGCATCTCTTATGTTTGATCATCCTCAAAAGAAAAAAAAATATCAATCTAATCTAGTTTTGATTAACCCTAGTTTTTATGTTTAGATTTTTGTTTTATTACTAACCCTAACCGGAGATGGTTGGCTACCTCTCCAAGAAACCCAAACTTTTTGTGGATGATCCAGGAAAACTTTACAGGCGAAGGTGACGTGCAACACAAGCTCGAAGGACCATCAAAATCTCCTAGGGAATCACCCCCTCCAAGTCAAGACGCCGGAAGGCCGTTCAAGATCAACGAGGATGGAGAAGATGGAGACGGAGAAAGAAGCTCAACACCTAAAGGCTGCCAAGGCAAGATCCACATGCAAGGAGTGTGAAGTGTTCATCGTGATTAAGATACTAGACGCAAGTGGGACAACTTGCCGGGCGCCCGATGGGTAACAAAGAAGAATATCCGAGAGAACTCCAAGGTCCCAAGACGGCGAAGGCTACTCAAGCTCACTCGGGAGAGATGAAGGATCACCATGAAGATCACAACCGAAGACCGGAGTTCGAGATGCCTAGCCACAAGGAAGTTGTTGCATTCGTCAAGACCAAAGGACAAAGCCAGCCTGTGAAGGCCAAAAAAAAATTGACTAAGCCAAAGTGGGTACCCAAGATTGCAACACCCGCAAAGAGCGTTGATCCGGAGTAATCAAGTGAAGAAGTCTAGCCATGGACTATAAACGAAGCGCTAGGCGGGAGGCAACCCGTTTCGTCGAGTCAAGAATAAGCTCCGGGAGGACAACCCGATTCCAGGTTTTTCGAGTCCTTTTAATTCAGTTTTGAATTTTACTACGCAAAACATTAGACTTAGAATGGTTGAACAATATTAGAGACATAATTCTTGGTTGAATATTTTGCTTGATCATAACCCCTTTACATGAACCATCCTATGTGTTTGTTTGCTTCTTTTCGAGAAACCATAACCAAAACCAAAAAAAAAATTTCAGAACCAAACTCAACCTTTAATCCTCTTTATGATGTTGTGGTTGACTTGATTTTCATGCTAAAAACACACGAGTAGAGCCATGACTTGCATCTAGATGTTGTTTAAATTTCAGCATGTGGTAGGACTCGCGTGAATCTAGAAACTTGATTTTTGGTTGGTTTAAAATTCCATATCCTTGGTTTCTCTAAGATTAGAATTTTTCTAAGCCTCACTTAATTTTATTTCATTCAAAATCTCTCTCATCTAATCAAAATTAGGACCTAAACCTATGCCCCCATGATCAAGCCGGGAAAAGCTTGCTCTCAACCAATGAAGGCAAACTATACCGGTGAGACCGAAATCGACGTAATAAAAAAATATTTTCGACTTGCATTTGTTTTTAACGGTTTAAAAACTTCTCTAAAATTATGTTCGAGCTCTTGCATGGCTCTGAAAAATATTTTTAAATTTCGAAATTAGAGGAGTGCTTAGCCTTAAACACACTTAAAGGGAGGCAATCTAGTTAACCTAACCATGCATACACCATGATACATCACGGGATGCCCCTCCAACATATTTAAATCACATGCAAAGTACAAGCATGGGGGGCAGCCAAGGCTTTGTTTTGTAGGAATATCATGGATGCATGTGAGGCAAGGGAGTATGGAAGTGAGTCAAAGCGAAAACATCAAGTGGAAGGAGCAATAGTGCAAGCGAAGGAGTGGACGGGAACGTTTGGAAGGTGTACGCGATCACGAAGCAACATGAATGCACTAGAGAAGAACCGAGCCAAGAGGAGGAGAGAGGTAAGTCTTTCATCCAACTCTTTGTTCATGTGCTCTAGTTTGTAGGCCGGAATCACCTTAGACTTAGCCATCCACCGCGTTTGTTTCGTGCAACAAATCACATCCTTAATCCACTCAAAGTCCAGACTCCAAAATAATATTTGTGTACCTTGTTACCGGGTGGAAACCCCGGATATTTATTTGTGAGGGAGAGTGCTGCAATCATGGAAGAAAACTACAAGTCTTTTCACCGAAGAAGAAGGGATCATCGTCGTCTAAGCCATCATCGACAACCTCTTCGAGGAGGCACTCGGTTTCCGAGTTTCCTTGGAGTATGGAGGAGGACACGGCACCGCCGAGGAGGAACCACACTCTTCTCCTTGGTGGCATGAGGGCCACACGAAACTCGTTTATTAGGTTTACCAAACTTCAATAACGTATGGAGGAGCCGCTCGTCCAACCTCGCCACTTGACACGATCATCCGCTCCACCTCCATGCGCTCCGTGGCATTCCAATGGGTTTATCATCACGACGGAGGAGGAGGAGAAGAAGCTCGCTCGCCCTGGGTAGAGGCTTGTAGAGAACGTCGACATCGACGACCAAGCTCTCCACATATTGGGTTTCACACGGGACACCGGTGCAATTCTCTAGCGGAGTGTCGGCAAACACCCACAAGAAATTCGCCTAGGAAATTTTCATGACCATGGTGTATACCCTTGATGAAGGAGTGCTGAGTCTCTCATTCCGTTGGAGGGAGCCCACAAGTGGAGAAGAAGGAAGACACCGTCGGAAGGGTAACCTTGATCAGTGATGCTATTTCTAGCACCTTGATGGGGTAATCTCCTTTCAACCATGGGTTGCGATCGATCTTGAGATGTAATCACACTTTGTTGGATTATCTATCTATCATCTTGTGCTGAAAATACTTTAATGCTTAAGGCTAGCAACCATGCCATAAAGGGAGTAGGGCCTCAATGCTTCCTTGGATCCATTCAACACAATCCCCGATAGATTAGATTGGTTTTCATGTTCGAAACGATTGCATGTTCTAGTATCGTAGACCCATGGGCGAGTGTCCCACAAAAAGGGAGCTCAGGAACAAGTATGTGCATAAAGGCACATGGGAAGGCTTTTGGAGTATGATCACGGGAAGAGACCATCAACGAAGAAATACTATCCGGAACCCCATCATCCAAATGTGTCACTTTTGTGCAAGTGGATTTTTGGGGAGAATAAGAGAGACATAGATAACCAACACGGAGTTGAATTGGGTTTACTTGCAGCCAATCAACCCTACTCACCTATGATCAACCGGTGGTGTTGTGGCAACATCGGATTCGGGAGATCGGGTTGTTACCTCTCCATGTTGACTATCTCTTTAAAACCGGGTATTACAAAGAACCCGAATCATCTCCTACCCGGGACTTCCCTAGGAATATATGAAGAAAGGAAAATATAAGAGTGAAGATGAGAGAGGAGGCTTCCAAGTGGTCTAGGTGAATTTGCCCCTTCCGGATTGAAGATTAAGACTTTTTCTTGAGGGGAAAAAGATCGGTTAGAGGAAGGACTTCTTGTGCCGGTGAAGAGAAAAAAAATATATAATAGAGAAGGATTAGGAGAAGGTTTTTCCACGACCCAAGAAGGAGGTGCACAACAAAATTATGTCCCACCATTGGGAGGAACCCCGGCGCCGCCGAATTACTACGGTGGTGTACCAATGCAAGCATGGGGGAGTGGTGCAGCCATACCCCCACCATTTTTTGCGGTGCCCAACGTAGCCTTTGCGGAGCCATTTGCACACCTTCCTCAACCACAACAAAATGGAGCCACCATTGGAGGATACACTGCAAGAAACATGCAAAATATTGCAGCCATCCAAACCAATGCAAACCAAATGGGTGAAGGAAATGCAAACGTCGCTTATGTGCTTGGACACCTTCACCTAGCACCGTCGGACAATTCATAGGAGGAGAGGCGCATTCCTATTACAAGTAAGGGTACAACAACCAAGACTATCAATATCAACCACCGGCGGAAGATTAGAGAGAGGAGGAGCTTTAGTTATCTTTCCTTTACCCCTTTTCTTTAATTTTCAGCTTGTTTGCGCCTATGTATGCGTAGTGTTTTCAGTTTTTTATTTAAATTTCAGAAAGTGTGTTAGTTTAATTTTTTCAGCATGTATCTTAGTTTTTATTTTTATCATGAATAATGTCACCACCAAGTTTTTACCTTTGGTAAAGTTACAAAGTTTGTGCCATGATGATATATGATTATAATCGCTGCTTTGTTTATCTTTGTAATTGACTTATGCATGTTTGAACTAGTGCTCTCTTAAAAATACAAATCTGAAATTATCTAAATGCTAGCTTAATCTTTAGCGGAGGTTATGATTAAAATAAAGACCCATAGTGTTTTATGTGCTCTCAAGTTATGAATAGATTAAAGATGTCTTTTATGCTCAAAAATATTGCTAACCTTGTCACAAATATCACTTGTGTGTTGCTCAACCTATCCGAGCCTTATATATATTTGAGTGCATAAACTTTAGTGTACAAGATTTATTTTTGAGTGAGTTATTGCAGGCCATGATTTCTCTGGCCCGAGACTAAGAAGCTGGTCATTCCGTTTTTGCGTATCTATCTTTTTGCTAGCCTTTTATCCGTGCATTGTGTATCCCCGCATCGGAGATCTCACAAACTTCGCCGGATATCCACCCTTAAACCAAATATCATTTTTTGTGATTACCTCCTTGACCACAACCTATCATTGAGAATGGATCATCAATTCAAGGAAGATCGCAAGACGGTGCCAACGTTGAAGATTTGAAGTATCTCTCCAAGGAAAAATATTCCGGTACCTACCTTATTTTTCGCCTCTTTGCTCGAGGACGATGGGGGAGGAGGTAGGTACGGTGCAGTTTTAGAGTTCAAAGGGGAATATTTTAAAAAAAATGATGAAAGAAAAAAAATCCAGTGATACTCATGACTTTCAAGGTATAAAAAAATCAAAACTTCGTTGTGAAAGTCATGGACTGAATATATGACAAGAAAAAAAAATTAATGAATGAAAGAAAGAAAAGAATGAGAAATATGAGAAAGAGAAAAAAATATATGTGCGTAAAGTGAACTCCCCGGCTCTCTAAGAGTGCAATCAAGGCTTCAAGTTTAAAAGATCCATTCTCATTTTCCAACCATGTGCAATCCGATAACGAGGACTTCCTTTGTGCCTCGGGATCACTCTTTGCCATTTGCACATGTCCACTCATCTAAAAGTGTGTGTATTTTTCTCTTTCCCCTCCTTGATTTAACATTATTTTCCAATGACCTTTTTGACGAGTCTCGGTAAGACCATGAGAAGCTTGTCTTGTTTTGACAACACCTCATTTATAAAATCTTGTTAGGACTAAACTTTCCCAAAGCTCCATATAAAGCCTACCACATATATATGAGAGGGAAAGGAGTAGAATATATAGGCTTGAGAGACAAGTGAGATGAGAGTTCATGAGCAATACACGAGATGATTTAAATTTGTGAATTTGGTTTAGTTTTTCTTTATCTCGTTCTTTATTTCAAAAATTCTGAGATCTATTTAAAACTTTGTGAGCATGTTAATACTTGTGGGATAAGCTTAATAAGAATCTACCCTCCGTAGAGGTGAAGGCTAGTACATTATGGAACTTTAACGAATTAAACTTTTGAGAGCATTATGTTTTTTTTCATGTATGATCAAGTGCAAGGTTTAAACATTGTTTGGCAATGATGATATCCATCGAAGGCTTACTCGAGGACGAGAAAGGTTTAAGCATGGGGGAGATGTTGACGGTGAAAATCCGTCAACCTAGCCATGAGTTTACCTTCGGTGTTGGCATGACTTTTGTATCTTATTCATTGGTACTAACCCCCGTGGTATAACAAGTTCACTTGTGCATGTCGGTTTTGGAGTTATGTGTTTACGCAGGGTTTTAACGTTGAAAGCAAGACTTCCGGGATAAGTTCATTAAGCACCTCATGACAAGACCTTGAAGCCCGATACAAGTCAAGCAATGAAGTGAACATGACTCCAAGAGCCCAAGGACCAAGCCCGAGAAGATGATAAACTCCGAGGACTGAACCAGAAAAGTGCTGAATCTTGCAAGACAAGGAGTTGAGTCCAATTCGGAGAGAAACCGACGTCAAGGGCCCACATGCAAAAGGGGAGAACATCTAGAAGACGTGGGAAGCAACACCGGCGAAGCGAGCCGCGGGATGGGCCGACTGGGCCCGGGCCGGCCGGCCCGAGCCGGCCGGCCCAGCCCCATTCGGGGCCCAATCGGCCTCTCCTTTGACCTAATTGCTTCTCGGGCTATAAATAGCCCCCCGACCGAGAGCCACGCGGAACCGAAGTCGTATTCCGCCGCCGAGGAGCGAGAGAAGCTTGAGGGACACCAACTTGAAGATGAGGGTCGTGCTAGTTGTCTAGGGTTTCCCGGCCGACGTGGGAACCTTGCATGGAAGACCACGTCGGAGCTCGGAGCGAGGATCAAGATCGAGGGAGGGCCCCGGTGGTGATCTTGTTCATGTAATCATTCATGGTGAAGTTTGTAAGTGAATCCGATTTCTAGCGATTAAGTGCCTTCTCGATGATTTTGTTTTCTTCTTGGTTTTGCTTCTTCTACGATCTAGTTTGCAGCTAGATTACATAGGGTGCTCTTGTAGCCGCGGTGGCTAGAGGTGCATACCGGACCGGCCAAGTGATTTCAACTTGTTCTATCGAACTCGCCCTAAGCTCCCCGCATGAATAGGGATACGTTGTGACAGAACGGGGGTCTCGAAAGGCGGATGTTTTCGGAGT
Source organism: Cenchrus americanus (assembly GCA_947561735.1). Classification (NCBI taxonomy): domain Eukaryota; kingdom Viridiplantae; phylum Streptophyta; class Magnoliopsida; order Poales; family Poaceae; genus Cenchrus; species Cenchrus americanus. The sequence continues at coordinate 228,969,676 of OX387245.1, forward strand.
CGGATGGGAAGGCCACGATTTAAAGATGCTTTTAATGAGATTCGCTTTGCTATCTTCATCTATCTTGTTTGGAGCTACAACATAAGCATGATCTAGATTATCTAGATTGGTTATCCTTTGCTTTCTCTTGCTACCTCTTTAATAGATTAGATTAGATTCGTTTTCTTTATGAGTTAATAGATTAGATGCAACTTACCTTCATAAGATAGCTTACCTTGCTTTACTAGATTGAATCCTTGCGTTGCACATTGTTCCACGGATTCGATACCTTGGGTTCACCACTCGAGGGAAGAAGGGTCCCTTGACTACGACGGGAGACTTGTCCGCTTGCAAGTCACAAACGAACTTTGATACAACTATTAACCGTCAACAGGGTGTATGGGGTTTCTCTCATGGGTTTTGGTAGGAACGGGAGCACAAGGTGGCCAAAAACTCGGCGCCAGTGAACAGGAGTAGAACACCTTCCAAGGCCTGTTTCACCAAGAATTCTTCCAAATCTCAAATGCCACTCAACAGCAAAGTTGTGTGCCTCAACATTCTGCACATTTTTCTCTTTGGGTGGTTTTGAAGTGTTTAGGGAAATTTTGGAGAACGCGCCAAAGTTCTAGAATGGCATCAGGGGTTTAAGGAAACAAAAGGGGTTTTGAGCTAGGGTTTTGACCAAGGGTTGACCTAAGGTCATCAAGGTGATTGATAGGGGTGATTAAGTGGGTTATGAGCACAATTTGACACTGAGCAAAAACATGGGGTGTTACACTCACCGCTATGAACGTGATGTATGTCACCACCGGAAAAGCTCCCGAGGGTGTCTCGGAGGAAAAATTCAATGCGGATGATAATCTGTTTCGGGGTGCCATCATCAGCGTTCTGGTTGATAATTTGGTGGATACCTATCTTCAGAGGAAGACGGGAAAAGATATTTATGAGGCTCTTGAGGCTCAGTACGGAGCTTCTGACGCCGGTGTTGAGTTGTACGTAATGGAACAGTTCTTAGACTACATGATGGTTGAAGATCGTTATGTGGTGGAACAGACCCATGAAGTACAGGCGCTGGCTAAAGAGCTTGAGAACTATAGCAAAGAGGCCCCATGCGTGTTGCCCAACAAGTTTGTGGCAGGAGCAATTATCACAAAGTTGCCACATTCTTGGAGGGATTTTTCTACCTTTCTAAAACACAAGAGAAAGGAATTCACTTTTGATGACCTTATTGCGACTCTTGATGTTGAAGAGAAGGCGAGAGAAAAGGACACACGTGTAAAGGCAATAGCCAGCTCCTCAAGTGCAAACTTTGTGCAGAGGGGCAATCCCAATTTCAAGAATAACCAGAACAAGAGGAAGAATCCTTCACAAAACGCGCCCAAGGCTACGGAAGCCAACGGGTCTAATAAGAAGAAGAGAAAGATGAGGGTGCTAGCTATACTTGTGGCAGTCCGGATCACTTTGCTGCAAACTGCGTGGATCGTAAAGATCGCAAGGCTCCAAAGACAGCGAACATGGTTGTTAGCGAGGGTGGAGGAACAATGGGGTATGGTAATTTCTTACCTACAGTTCTTTCAATGTGTACTTCACCAGAGTGGTGGATAGACACTGATGCTAATATTCATGTGTGTGCTGACATTTCTATGTTTTCTTCTTACCAGATTGGGGGGACTACCTTCTTGTTGATGGGGAATGGTACCCATGCGCGTGTTCTTGGTGATGGTACGGTCACTCTGAAGTTCACTTCGGGGAAGACCATACAATTGAAGAATGTGCAGCATGTACCTACCGTCAAGAAGAATCTAGTCAGCGGGTCTCTACTGTGTAGAGATGGTTTTAAATTAGTCTTTGAGTCAAATAAATGTATCATTTCTAAGTTTGGCACTTTTGTTGGAAAAGGCTATGATAGCAGAGGCTTGTTCTGCTTTTTTTATTGTTCGATAATAACGTTATGAACCATGTGACGAATGATGAATCAAATGTTTGGCATTCGAGGATTTGTCGTGTTAATTTTGGTTGTATGATTCACTTAGCTAGTTTGAGTTTAATTCCAAAGTTTACCTCTGTCACAAATTCTAAGTGTCATGTACGCATTGAATCGAAACAAACTCGCAAGCCACATAAGACTGCTGAGGCGAGAAACTTGGAACCTCTAGAATTAGTTCATTCTGATCTGAGCGAAATGAACGGTGTGTTGACAAATGGTGGTAAAAGATATTTCATGACTTTGATAGATGATAGCACTAGATTTTGTTACATCTACTTGTTAAAATTAAAGATGAAGCGTTACATCACTTTAAGATCTATAAAGATGAAGTAGAATATCAACTTGAGAGAAAGATTAAACACCTAAGGTCGGATCGAGGTGGCGAATAATTCTATAATACTTTTGACACATTCTATGAGGAACACGGTATTGTTCATGAGAGGATACCGCCTTATTCACCCCAATCCAATGGGATTGCAAAAAGAAAGAACCGCACGCTGTTGACGGATAAAAGACATATCCACCTACGATCCGCAAGCGTACAGATCTACACCTTTTTCACCACGGGATTCCCAAGGTTCTTGTCAATCCGCGGAGCAAGGGGATTACAAGCGTTTGATCTACTTCTACTCACTAACTACTCAAAATCTAACTATGATTAGACTAGAAAATGACTACACTACACTAGAGAGAACAATTAAGCTAACAAGATAAAAGACACTCACCCATGGGTCTACGATACTTGAACATGCAACCGCTTTAAACATGAAAACCGATCTAATCTATCGGGGGTTGTGACCACGGTTTCGCCCTTTCCCTCCCCCTGTACTATCACTACGCGGAGGTATTCGTGACTAGACCTATGATGGACATGGCGTATTGAATGGATCCAAGGGAGCATTGGAGCTCTAATTCCCTTTACGGCATGGTAGCTAACCTTAAGCATTAAAGCATATTCAACACATGATGATAGATAGATGTTCCAACAAAGTAGCGATTACATCTCAAGATCGATTACAACCCATGGACAAATGAGAAGATTACCCCATCAAGGTGCTAGACATAGCACTGTTGATCATGGTGACGCTTCCGACGGTGTCTTCCTTTTTCTCCACTTGTGGGTGCTTCCTTCGAGATGGGCGATCCTCCTCTGGAGATCTCCCTCCTCTCTCTCTCTATCTTGTGGATGGCCTCTCGGTGCGAATGGCTCTCTCCTTTGCTAATGGCGGCACCTCCAGGACTTTAGGGTTGAAGATCCTTCGGGTGCTAGGAAAGGGGGGCCGAACCGACCCCCGGAGTGGTCCAGGCCGGCTGGCTTGGGCCGACCGGCCCAAGCCCATCCCGGCGAGGTTCGGTCGCCCCTTCGCTCCGGTGGGTCCTCAGGTGATTATGCACTTTGCCCCTTCCATTTGCATGATTTTGACGATGTCATCCTCGCGTCCAAGATGGAGGTTCTCCGTGCATGAAGTTCGTTCTGTTACGCTTCAATCCCCGGGGGTGTTCCTACGTAGCACTTCGGTCCTTGCCACCATTAGAAGTGATTTCATCAAGCTCATGAACACGAACAAGACTCCGTAAATGCTCCTTTGAACTTGTGAATCCGTCCTTTATGTCCATGTTTTCCTGCATAAACACAACACTTTCATATGCATGCACATAGATGAACTTGTTATATGATTAGTGTGCCTAGTGGCGGGTTAGTTCCATAATCAAATTCAAACCAAAGTGTAATGAACATGTTTGGTGTACCAAAATACACCATCAACATCTCCCCCACGCTTAGATCTTGCTCGTCCTCGAGCAAGTACTCTTAAAAGAACTTTGTCAAAGGTGTTGTAATCGTGCTCCGCTAAATCTTTCTTCACAAGTTAGTCAATCTTTTATCTTTAATACATAAACATAAAATAATGATCGTCATATGTAAACATGGGCATTTAGAATCTTTACCACGTCAAGATTTACCCCACAACTCAAACTCTTCACTCGAAGTCTTCAATTTCAACCATGCTTACTTCTTTGCTTCCATTGGAGGGTTTTTATGATTTTCAAAAATAAAATTCCTGCAAGGTGGCTATCCTAAACAATTTTTATAAAACTCTCACCTCCCATAAATCTCTCATATAACATGTAAAGTGGAGCTATAGGTATGGCTAACACAATCAACACAAGTATTGTCAAACTAAGAACTTCCTCTAATGGTTGTTTACCTTTCAAAGCCAATCATCATGAGAATTAATCCATATGTGGGATATCAAGGATGAGGAGGTATAGAATGGTGGACATGTGCAAGGGCAAAATACGACTACGAGGCACTGATGACATCCTCATTGTCGGATTGCACATGGTTGGAAAGAGAGTGAAAGTTTCGTCTCTCAACAACGTGACATCCTTCCTTGCACTTTTTTATTTTTTCTCTCTCACTTGATTGATCCCTCTCATATCTTTCTTGCCACTCCTCTTCTCTCTTTCTTTTCTTTTTCTTCTTCAATCACTCTCTTTCATTCTCTCATACACATATATTTTTTTTCTTTACTTTTCTTTTTCTTTCTTTCTTTTCCGTACACATATTTTTCTCTTAACTTTTCCCTCTCTTGACATTTTTATCTCTCTTTTCAAAGTTGTCAACTCCTCACTTTCTTGCATAATCATAATCTGAAATTTAAAATAAAACCATGCTAGAGACGTTACGAAACTTTGAGAGTAGGTTGTGTTCAAGGAATGCGATGTACAAAAGAGATGTATAGGTTTGGGTATGAATTCGGCGATGTACGGGACTTCCGATGTGAAAGTCACGTTACCGAATGCATGGCGAGGCTAGCAACAAAAGATAAGCACAAGGACATGATCATTGCTCGAAATTAAAACTCCCAAGAGAGAAGGATCCTAGCCCAACTCATCGTGCTAATCACACTGTGGAGCGAAAAATAAGTTTGGCTTTGTATTGGATTTTTTTCTTACTCTCAACTTGGAAAAAGAGGATTTGCTAACCTTTATTACAAGGGTTTTTAGATAATTTTCAGAATTGAATTCCTCCAACTTTTAGCATCGAACATAGCACAACAAAAATGTAAAGCTCAAGATCGAAGTATGGCATGGGTACTTTTAGAGGTAGTAACTCCACTAAGCACCACGGTAAACGTTTTTCAAACCACACACTTATGTTCATATATCAAAAACTAAAGATGAACAAATGAGTAAATCAAGATAAGCATCACACAAGATACAAAATTTAAAGGACTCTTTTTATTTGATTTTCTTTGACGCAACACTAAATTAAGACACTTCAAACTTGCAAAAATTTAAAAGCACACTCAAAAACTAAAGACTCTTAAACTCTAAAACTCTCTCGAAAAACTAAACTCTCTCGAAGACTAAACTGAACCAATCTAAACTTGAAGCTAAAGGCTAGCTAGCTAGCTCTCCCCCACGCTAAAATCATACGACGTCCTCATCGTATCTCACAAAAATCCTAGGGGGGAACTAAACCTAGTGATACTTCCCGCAACTATTGCACCACTTGCCCTTCATGTTCCCCACATGCCAAAAAGTTTCCGCACGTTGCGATTTAGGAACTTGTAGTCGTCTTTGACCACACGCTCCAAATCCTCCATGCGTTGCCTCATCACCTCCATGGCCTAGAAACACTCGTCAACCGATGCGTAGAGCTCCGAGATGGAGTGATGGCAAGACGCACAACACATCGGATGCAACCTGAAAGGGTCGTCATCGCCAGGGTCTCCGTCGTCATCGCCGCCGTCGTTGCCATCATTGTCGTTGCCGTCATTGTTGCCGCCGCCGTTGGGGCCTTCGGGAGTCTTCTCCTTGGGCACCTCTTCCCAATAGTACAAATCATTGTCTTTTCTTCCGGCAGCCGCCCACGAGCTCGGGCTACGATCATCAGAATAGTCGCTACCCCCATAGTCTTTAGGCTCGGGCGACACCTCCTTGTAATCCTTCCGCTTCATGCCTCGGATGCGCGCCGACCTTCGGACGGGATTAGGGACATTCTCCTCTTTGACGGGGTTGTGAGATGCGATAGGTCCGGTCGGTACACGCCCTCCGCAACGGATGCGGGCGGTCCTCTTGATCTCCACGGGTAGCTTGAGCTCGCATCGCTTCGCCTCCTCCATCAATGGCTTCTCGGCGCCTTGCTTCAACTCTACGCTCTTCGGGGACACCATGGTGCTGCATGGGCGCAAAAGACTGCTAGATGGGATGGATTCCCGAGCTCCCAATTCGGCCAAATAAATAGTCCAAAAAGGAATACTCTTGAAACTGCATTTTCCTTATTCAAACTCCCCTTAAAATTTTCTGACCAAAGAAGGAAGTCGAAAAGGAGCATTCCGGGGAAAAACCGGGGCGAACCGCCGCCGGCCCTCCTTGGGCCGGTCAGACCGGGCCTGCCGACCCACCCTGTTCTGGGGGCCGGTCCAGTCCCGTTTCCCATGTACCGCCATTTTTTCGCATTCTCAGCTCATGAGAAAAAGTTGTCCCAGTAAATCTTCGCAAGAAACTCCAGAAAAATAAAAGAAAAGCTATTTACAAAAATCCACACCTTGTTTTACGTCCTAGGCTAGACGTTCGGGCTCTTCTTCCATGGTGAAGACATCAATATGGTGAAGGGGCACAGCATCGGGTTCGTAGTAAACCTTAAGCCATTGACCATTCACCATGAATTGATCATGTTTCACATCCATAATGGTTACCGCTCCATTGGAGAGCACCGAATGAACAACATAAGGTCCATCCCACTTGCTTTGCAATTTCCCTTTTCCGAAGGTTTTAAACCTCGAATTATAAAGGAGGACTTTATCTCCTTCTTTAAACTCTTTCTTCTTCAACCTTTTGTCATACCACCTTTTAATTCTCTCTTTGTATATGCTTGCATTCTCATATGCTTTCAACCTCATCTCCTCTAGATCGCTTATTTGAATTCTTCGCTTTACCACCGTGGCATCGAGATCAAGGTTCATCTCTTTGATTGCCCAATAGGCTTTATGTCAACTCAACCGGAAGGTGGCAAGCTTTTCCATAGACGAATTGATAAGGGGTCATACCTATCAGTGTCTTGAACGCCGTTTGATACGCCCACAAAGCTCCATCTAATTTCTTTGACCAATCTTTGCCTCCCTTCTCTATGGTTTTGTTGAGGATGCTTTTTAATTGCCTATTCGATGTTTCCGCTTGTTCGTTGGTTTGTGAGTGATAGGCCGTAGAGACCCTATGTTCAATTCCCAACTTGGACAAGCACTTTTTGAAATTCTTCCCGGTGAAGTGAGTTCCTCCATCGCTTATCATGATTCTCGGTGTACCGAATCGAGGGAAAATCATGCTCTTAATCATGGCAATGGACTCCTCCGTGCAAGATTTACGACATGGCATAGCCTCTACCCACTTGGATACATAATCAACCATGACTAGGATATGCTCAAATCAATGTGAGTTTTTGAAAGGCCCCATGAAGTCTATTCCCCACACATCGAACAAATCGATTTGTAGATTATATCTCAAGGGCATAGAATTTCTTTGAGAGATGTTTCCGGTTCTTTGACATTCGGGGCATGATGCAACATATCTTTTAGTATCTTCATGCATCTCCGGCCAATATAATCCGCTAGACCACACTTTTGCTTGGGTCCTAAAATGGCTATAGTGTGCACCGTACTCCGCCGAGTGGCACTTCAAAATTTCTAGCCTCTCCTCTCTTGGCACACATCTTCTCATGACTCCATCATTGCCAAGTTTGAAGAGGTAAGGTGCATCCCAAAAGTATTTTCGACTTTCGGAGATTATCCTCCTTTGGGAGTTTCTATCTAGATGGTCAAGAGGCATCTTCTGAATCACTCGAATGATATCAATCATCCAAGTGTCTTTATCGAGCACTCGATAGAGGTGGTCATCTCTCATCTTGTCTTCTATGGGCTCTTTATCATCTTGTCCATGATTCATCCTAGACAAATGATCGGCCACAACATTCTCCACCCCCTTCTTATCACGAATTTCAACATCGAACTCTTGGAGAAGAAGGATCTAATGGACCAATCATGGTTTAGCATCCTACTTAGCCAAGTGATACTTGATGGACGCGTAATCGGTGTAAACAATGACCTTTGAGTTCACGATGTAAGATCTGAATTTTTCGAAGGTGAATACCACCGCTAGCAACTCTTTCTCTGTAGTGGCATAATTTAATTGTGCCTCATTAAGAGTTTTACTAGCGTAGTAAATAGCGTGAACACGGCCTTCCTTTCTTTGACAAAGCGCTCCTACGGTGTAGTCACTTGCATCGCACATGATCTCGAAAGGTTGGCTCCAATCGCTAGGCACTTCTTATCGAAGTCAAAAGCCACATCCTTTTGAAGGAGATGCGTTAAAGGCTTAGTGATCTTCGAGAAGTCCTTAATAAATCTTCTATTGAATCCGGCATGGCCTAGAAAGCTCCTTAAGGACTTAACATCCGTCGGAGATGGGAGTTGCTCAACCGTCTCTACCTGAGCCTTATCCGCTTCAATGCCTCTCTCGGATATAACATGTCCGAGCACTATTCCTTGCTTAACCATGAAGTGGCACTTTTCCCAATTTAACACCAAGTCTACCTCCACACACCTCGTGAGGACCTTATCCAAGTTTGCCAAGCAATCCATGAACGTCTTCCCAGAAACGGAAAAGTCATCCATGAACACCTCGATAATTTCTTCGATGAATTCCGAAAATACGGCCATCATGCAACGTTGAAAAGAGGTCGAAGCGTTGCATAGACTGAACGACATCCTTCTATATGCAAACATCCCATAAGGGCATGGGAATTTGCATGAATCCCGAGTACCCATCGAGAAAGCAAAATAAGCGTGGTTTGCTAATCCTCGAGCATCTTGTCAATGAACGGCAAGGGGAAGTGATCTTTCCTCGTAGCTTTGTTTAGCTTTCGATAATCGATACACATTCGCCACCTGGTCACGGTTCTTTGCGGTATCAATTCATTCTTTTTATTCTTCACCATGGTTAAACCTCGTTTCTTTGGTACACAATGTACCGGGATCACCCATTCGCAATGCGGAACCGGGTAGATGATTCTGGCATCAAGTAACTTGATGACCTCTTTCTTTACTACCTCTCGCATGGCATGAGTCAGCCTCCTTTGGTGGTCCACCACGGGCTTACATTGGTCTTCCATAGGTATACAACGAGTGCAAAAGGCTGAGCTAAGACCTTTGAGATCATTGATCGAATATCCAATCACCTTCCTATGCTTTTTCAATAAATTCAGCAACTTCTCATTTTCTTCGGGACTCAACTCGTCACTTACGATGACTGGATTAGGATGGTTGTCCTAGCATGAAGTTTGTGTGGCTTTGCCATTTTGACATGTTTTGATCATGTTTAGAACTTTGCTCATGAGAGGTGAATTTTTCGCAAAATTGCCCAAATCCATCTTAGCTTCGTCCAATGGTTGTGAAACTGGGTGATCATGTAGTTGAGATCGATACGAAGCAATAGAGTACCTAACTTGCTCATTAGGACATGTGTAGCATCATATGTTGAATTTTGTCTATTTGAGAAGCTTTAGGTTGAATTTTTCGCATTTTTGGCTTGATTCGCATTGCCAACAAGGGGGAGAAGTTTGAGTTTGAAATGGCTTGCTGGATGCTTTTAGACGGTTTTTAGGTGGTTTCGAGCCATTTCTGGGCTCTGGTGTGCACCGGTCTGACCGGTTGAGGTCACCGGTCTGACCGGTCAGAGTCTTGGTTCTGTCCACATGTTGCCCACCGGTCTGACCGGTGGTGTTGACCGGTCAGGGCTGAGCTGTTGTAGCTGCCCTGTGTCAAGCAGTGTCTTGCATGCATTCGTCCAGGGGGAGTTGCATTGGTTCAGGGGGAGCTTGCATGTGTGCAGGGGGAGCTCTTTGTGGTTTTCGAGCTTTGGTTTGGTGGTTTGTGCTCTTTGCTTGAGCATAGTTTTGTCTCGGATGTGTCGAGCCGTTGCCCTTGCCTAAGGGGTCCGAGACATGTCTTCTTCAAGTGATCTTGCTCTTTGCCTTTCTTTGTCTTTCGATCGCTTGTTGGAGTTTCTTTTTATTTGTTTCTTTTATATTTATTTTCTCTCTTGTTACTATATGTGTGTGTTGTCAATGCACTCATCAAGGGAGAGATTGAGGACCATGTGTGGTTCGAGGACCGGTGGATGGTCGCTTCTTGGTGTGATGAGTGATTGACAACGTTGTGTGGACTGATTCTTGGCTAAGTAATGCAGGTGCAGATTGCGGCTTGACTGGTGCTGGTCCAAGTGAAGAACAAGCGCGAAAGGTCGTTGCCGGTGAGGCCTCCAGGTGTGGAGAAGACAAGTAGGCTTCGTTCGAGGGACCTGGTGGCCAGCGGGGTCAAGTGCGGGCCGCATGGTGGCATGAACAACAAGATGAAGTCATGGACAGTTTCTTGGTTGAGCCTCAAAACCAAGGTCGAGCTGGGACTACGTGGGAGCCAAGTCATGAGTCGTAGAGATGAAAACGGGTAGAAACCCGTCGAGTAGTGCCATTCCATACCCGCACCCGCCAACTCTAACTCCTACCCGCTAAAAACCCATACCCGCATGCTGGTTTGAGTTCTTACCCATACCCGTACCCACGCGGGTTTTTTTACACTTCGGGTAACCCATACCCGATAGCATACCCGTTGTAAACTAATATATTTGAGAACATAACACGTGATAAGGGGAATACATCAACGAATTTAATTGATAAAAAAGATAAATGATAATTGTTAACTAATTAATAGTCTAACAAAGCATAAGATTTTTTTAGTTATCAATATTAAGTTATCCTTCACTAACAATGTATTATTTTACACGTTTATCACATATTGTAGATGGGTTTGTTTTACCCGCGGGTATGCGGGTATGGGTAGTATGTAACCACACCCGCACCCGCTTACCCGATGGGTACATGATGTTGCCCATTTATGTACCCGCGGGTAGAAATATAATTCCATACCCGTCTCCATATCGGGTAAAACCCGTCAGGTACTCGGGTTTCGGGTACCCATTGCCATCTCAACATGAGTGGCGATTGGCGGAGGCTACACCGAGTCCACTGGGTTTCCAGTGGTTCACTAGAAAACCACTGGGTTCCTTGGTTGATCCACAAAGCCAAGACCCAAGAACCGAAGACGGAGCTGCATCAGCTCCAGAACGGTCTGACTGGTGGGTCTGACCGGTGGGTACCGGTATGACCGGTGAGGAGCACCCATCTGACCGGTGTGCGACGACGCAGTCCGGAGACTTTGAAGCGGAGGACACGCGTAGGGATCACATGGCTTGCGTCGAGGTTAAGCAGGGTGCGGTCGCCGGGCAACCGTCCGATGGAGAAAATCTGAAGACATCCAAAACCGCCCTTAAGGGGCTTGTATCCCTAGTTATTAAGTAAGGGCATTTTAGACTTTAGGCTTGCCTCCATATAACCCAAGTGGTGAGAGGATGGCAGCCATCTCTTGGAACCCTAGTTCATTTGCTTTCCTATTTTCCCTTCCTATTTTCTTAGGATTTCCATAGGACTAGCTTGAGAGCTTCATGGTGAGATTTTTTGAGAGGGTTGGATGATCGGGCGGCAAGATAGACCTTGTATGAACCTCCTTGGTATCTATAGATGATTCGGCATGGTTCCTCTAGGCTTTGTTGTGTTGTTCCCGGTTGTTCTTGGTGGTGATTTTCGGAGCCTTCTCTTGGTGGTTTTCTTGGTGTGTTTTCGGGACCTTTCTCTTGGGGATTTGATGGGGGAAATTTGTGGGAACCCTTCATGGTTCTTTTGCCTTTGATTCCCCTCCCAAATCCGTGAGTTAAGTGGCTCGATTTTTGGGTTTTCGGTGTTTTAGGGTTAGAGGTGTTCTTGGTGGGATTTCTTCGATTCCTCTTGATTTGGCAAGTTTTTGTGGACATAAACTTGGCTATGGACTCCCCATGAGGTGTTCCTACTATCCCCAAAGTCTTGCTCAAGTCCGTGGAGTGATTCGGGAGATCGAGGTTTGGATTTGGGGGTGTTGACCCGTGGGTGTGTTCATCCCGAGAAGCCCAAGTCACACCGGTCTGACAGGTGCAACCCTCGTTGGGTTTTTGCTCGGGTGAACTTTTGGGTGCATTCGCTGTTGTTCCGTGTTGCTGCTTTTTCGAGTTTTGTTCAGTTTGGAGCTCGGTAGGCCTGTTTGGTGCTTTGGGGCTTTCTGGCTGAGACCGGTCTGACAGGTGTGTTGCACCAGCCTGATCGGTGTGGAGCTGTGTTTGTGGAAGTCGCCAGTTTTCACCAGCAGGGACCGGTCTGACCGGTGGTGCTCACCGGCCTGACTGGTGTAGGTCAGTGGACTCGAGTTTTGTGTTCTCGGGTCTGTGAGGTTGGGAGTTGGTTCCTAGGTTCAGTATCACTCCAGTGGCTGCGTAGACTTGGCCAACTTGGGTAGTGAGTCGGAGACGTGTGTTGGAAGCTGTGTTCGTCTCGTTGGAGTCTCCATCTCCTTCGAGACAAAATTTTATCGGCTCCCATTCACTCCCCCCTCTCTGGTTCGCCATATCGGTCCTTCAAGTGGTATCAGAGCTGGTTACGGGTCTTGATTGACTCTAAGCAGTCTAAGATCCAAGGATGGCATACCAGGAACGGGGTTCGGGTTCTCCACACTTCGATGGCAAGAACTATCAGATGTGGAGTAAGCGGATGGCGGCGTTCCTCCACGGAAACGGTCAGATCCTTCGGGATATCACGGTGGACAATGGCTATGTCCAGCTGATGAACTTCCTCACTCCAGGATCGAGATGAAGGGATACGGGGTGGCTACGCTAGCGCAAAACAAAATTTTCCCCGCAAAACAGGAATTGCTGCTGTCAGAGGTCACGGGATTACCACTAGACACGCAGATGCAGCGAATCCATCTCGATGTAGACGAACGCGTTGAGGGTAGTAGGCAGTGCAGTTGCTCACATCCTTCTTGACTTGCACGTGCGGCTCGTCCGATCCAAGTGCTCCAGATGCAGCACCTCCAAGGTATCCACACGTACGGAGAAGGAAGCGACGCACACCGGACTGCTAGGTCCGCGAGTGCGAGGAGGAGAGAGCGTTGGCAGCGCGGCTGCTACTTGAGAAAGTTGTGTCTTTTCAGGAGGGGTGTGGTCCATATTTATTGGGAGGAAAATCCCCCACACCATCGTCCATTAGCAATACGGGACTAATAGATGGCGTACCCCTTCCAACGCTAATGGGCTTTACCACATTTGTGGTCCATTAGGACTTTTACACCATAATGGATCAAATCCATCTGAGTCCACTAGTGGATCAAATCCAGTTGGCTCTAGGGCATATTTCCAACAGTCTCCCACTTGCACTAGAGTCAACTATGCAAGTATATTCATCCTCATTTGGCTTCCAACCCCTTAAGTGTGTGACCCTATAGGTTCACGTACACATAGACTTGACCCGAGTACATTACTCGATCAATAGTTGATAGCGGCCTCTAGCAAGACGTGTCAACTCCTATGCATACGTAAAGATCTTATCAGACAAACCATCACAACATTTCATACATGCTATTCCCTTTGCCTCACGATATTTGGTCTAGCTCCAAGCTGACCTCTCTTTCTCGACACTGTGATTCGGATCATCAAAAGGGGGTTAACCCTTAACCCAGCATGGCCATGCATTTCTTAATACGATCACTCGAGGGGCCCAGAGATATCTCTGTCAAGTAGAGGGGCAAATTCTATCTTGATTGACCATGCCTCACAGCATGCTTCCTGAAAAACCCGAAAGCCATCTTTTGTGACTACCCAGTTACGGAGTAGCGGTTGATGGCCCCTAAGTAGGTCAATTCACATCTTGAGTACATGCGACAATCTCAAGTCTAAGGACATAGCGTATACGTTGTGTAAACAGAGAACAAAGTCTCAAATTGGGTCAGTCCAGCCCCATGTCATACATGTGCCCACATTATTAGTTATACATCTCCATGTTCATGACTTGTGAAACATAGTCATCAACTAATTCATGTGCTTGTCATTAACTCATACTAGGGACAACTTTTGAATAACCATACAAGTAAAAGAGTTTCACAAACATTTCACATAATTGCCAATCAAATACAAGTCGCCTTTGATGGATATTCAATAAAAGAACCAAGTGACATGGATATAATGAAATATAATCATCTCTATGATTCCTTACAAGACATATTTCTAACATTCTTGCACTTGCACTTGAGCTAACCTAGAATATATCTAATACCCATAGCTCTCATGTGCGCCTCATGCTTAGGCTGTGGAAGGGGTTTTGTCAAAGGATCTGCAACATTTAAATCCGTGTGTACTTTGCATATGTTGATATCACCTCGTCTAACGATCTCTCGTATCAGATGAAATTTCCGCAGTACATGTTTATTCTTTTTGTGGTTCCTTGGCTCCTTTGCTTGCGCAATAGCCCCATTGTTGTCACAATAAAGATCCAACAGGCTAGAGACACTCGGAAACACACCAAGTTCAGAAAGGAACTTCCTTATCCAAACACCCTCCTTTGCAGCTTCCGAAGCCGCGATGTACTCGGCTTCTGTTGTAGAATCTGCCACTGTCTCCTGCTTGGAACTCTTCCAGCTCACAGCTCCACCGTTTATCGTAAATACGTATCCTGATTGCGACTTTGAATCGTCTTGGTTAGTTTGGAAACTAGCATCGGTGTAACCCGTTACAACGAGCTCCTCCTCACCACCATAGACTAGGAACATGCCTTTAGTCCTTCTTAAGTACTTAAACATTTTTAACCGCTGTCCAGTGACCCTCACCTGGATCAGATTGGTATCTTCTTGTAACACTGTGTGCATACGAAATATCTGGACATGTACATATCATTGCATACATAATAGATCCGATGGTCGAAGCATACAGTATTCTACTCATGCGTTCCTGCTCATCAGTTGTCGAAGGACACTGAGTCTTGCTAAGATGTATGCCATGTGACATAGGCAAGAACCCTTTCTTCGCCTCTTCCATGTTGAACCTTTTCAACACTTTATCAATGTAAGTGTCTTGGCTTAATCCTATAAGCCTTTTTGATCTATCTCTATAGATTTTGATGCCCAAAATGTATGCCGCCTCACCTAAGTCCTTCATTGAAAAACTATTTTTTAATGAGGTCTTAGCGGCCTTAAGCATAGGAATGTCATTTCCAATCAGTAATATGTCATCCACATATAAGATTAGAAATACTACAGAGCTCCCACTTGCCTTCTTGTAAACACAAGGCTCTTCTTCACTCTGAATGAAGCCAAACCCTTTGACCACTTCATCAAAGCGAAGGTTCCAACTCCGAGATGCTTGCTTCAATCCATAAATGGATTTTTGAAGTTTGCACACCTTTCTAGCATTGGTTGGATCAACAAATCCCTCGAGTTGTGTCATATACACATCCTCAGTCAGATTTCCATTTAGGAAAGCTGTTTTGACATCCATCTGCCATATCTCATAATCGAAATATGCAGCTATAGCTAGAATGATCCGAATAGATTTAAGCATCGCTACGGATGAGAATGTCTCGTCATAGTCAACTCCTTGAACTTGTCGAAAACCTTTTGCAACAAGTCGAGCTTTATGGATGTAAACATTTCCATCCATGTCCCTCTTCTTCTTATAGATCCATTTGCACTCTATGGGTTTAACACCATCTGGCGGGTCAACCAATTTCCAAACTTGATTGTCATCCATGGAATCTATTTTGGATCTCATGGCACTTTGCCATTTCTTGGAATCTGGGTCCATCATTGCTTCTGCATATGTCATAGGTTCGTCATTGTCTAACAACAATATGTCGTGCTCTCCCGCGATCATGAGATTGAGCTTATCAGTTGCGCGACATGCCCTTTCAGACCTTCGTGGTTGTGGTGGTGCTTCTCTTGCACGAGCATCTCAACTCGTTCAGCTACATTAGCATCAATTGTGAAATCTTGCCCAAGCGGCTCATCTTGAACTTCTTCAAGATACACCTTCTGTCTACATTTTTCTCTTTTAAGAAACTCTTTCTCTAAGAAAACACCGTTCCGAGCGACAAACACTTTGCCTTCTGACCGGTTGTAGAAATAATATCCCAAGGTTTCCTTTGGATATCCCACGAATATGCACTTGTCCGATTTAGGTGTTAATTTATCTGATTGAAGTTTCTTCACATAAACCTCACAACCCCAAATTTTCAGAACAGACAAACTGGGAGTCTTACCAGTCCACATCTCATATGGTGTCTTAACAACGGACTTAGAAGGTACCTTATTTAAAGTGAAAGCTGTGGTTTCTAGAGCATAACCCCAAAATTATAATGGTAGGTCCGACTGGCTCATCATTGATAGGACCGTGTCCAACAAGGTTCGATTACGGTGTTCGGATACACCATTTCTTTGAGGTGTTCCAGGTGGCGTAAGTTGTGAAACAATTCCGCAACTCTTTAGATGACTGCTAAACTCATGGCTCAAATACTCACCTCCATGATCAGAACGCAAGATCTTGATTTTCTTGCCATGTTGATTTTCTACTTCACTCTGAAATTCTTTGAACTTATCAAAAGATTCAGACTTGTGCTTCATTAAATAGACATAACCATATCTACTTAAATCATCAGTGAACGTTATGAAGTATTGGTATCCACCTCTACCTGTGGTACTCATTGGTCCGCACGCATTCGTATGTATGAGTTCCAGTAAGTCTGAGGCTCTCTCAGGAAAACCTGAGAAAGGCATCTTGGTCATCTTGCCTAGCAAACAAGCTTCACATGTCTCGTAGGATTGAAAATCAAACGAAGTTAAAAGTCCATCGTTATGAAGCTTCTTCATGCGCTTTTTACTGATGTGACCCAAACGACAATGCCATATGTAGGTAGGACTTAAATCATTAGGTCGAGACCTTTTAGCACTTATGTTACAGATAGGTGAATCATCAAGATTTAAAACAAATAAGCCATTTACAATGGATGCACAAGCCACAAACATATTATCCTTAGAGATCACACAACCATTGTTTTCACTCGCAAATGAATAACCATCCTTCATCAAACATGAAGGGGATAAAATGTTTCAACTCAAACTAGGAACAAAATAACAATTATTCAACTCCATAATAAATCATGACGGGAGGTGGAGTTGCATCGTCCCGACGGTCAACACAGCAACTCTTGCATTATTGCCCACACGGAAATCAACTTCTCCTTTTTCAATGCTTCTACTTCTTATCATTCCCTGTGTCGAATTGCAATGTGAGCAACCGATCCGGTATCAAATACCCAAGAATTAATGACAGTATCAGCGAGGAAAATATGATCTGTAACATAAACATGAAGTGTACCTAAAGTGGAAGTACCCTTACTTCCCTTGTTCTTCAAAGAAGCTAGGTACAACTTGCAGTTTCTTTTCCAATGACCAATTTCCTTACAATGAAAACATTCAGCATTAGCAGCTCGACTAGCCTTGGGCGCCTGGTTTGGCATGGGGATCCTATCCTTGGCCTTGCCTTTCTTCTTCCAAGAATTGCCCTTCCTTTTAAAGGTCGGCTTGTTTTGGATCGCGATCACATGACTGCTGCCAGCCCATGCATATGGTAGTTTGAGATGAAGTTCACATAGCTAGGCGGAAGAGACGTGAGAATGAAATCAGTGGACAACTCCTTGCCCAGTGGGAAGCCTAGCTTCTCCAACCTTTGAACGTAACCAACCATTTTGATTACATGTGGTCCTACTGGCGCGCCTTCTGCCAATTTGCACTCCACAAAGGCTTTAGAGACATTGAACCTTTCAGTCCTATCCTGTGTGGCGAACATATCATTGAGTGCCACGACCATATCGTGCACATGGACTGACTCAAACTGCATTTGCAAGTCAGGTTCCATACACGCAAGCATTAGGCAGCCCACTTCAAGATCGACATCCCATGCCTTTTTGTAAGCGTTCTTTACAGCGAGTGTTGCATTTTCATCAGGCTCCTCGGGTAAAGGGGTGTCTAGAACCTCTTCCTTTTTTTCAGCCTTGAGAATAATTCTAAGGTTACAGATCCAATCCGTATAGTTCGTTCCATTCAACTTATCCTTCTCAAGGATCGTACGCAAAGAAAATTCCTTACTAGGTGCCATCTACAACAAAATAATAAGTGCAAAATACTAAGACAAAATATCCATGACTGAGTAAAATAAAAGAATTTACTCCCACTAAAATCAATATCCCCACATTGATACTTAGTGATTCAGAATCCACAACTAACAAGTCTACTAGTGAGCTTTTGCGTCACCGCTAGTAAACAAGGTAGATCGGTAAGCAACTCTTTGCTAATCATATCATATATGACTCCTATTGTTGGGTGACATCTCTATGTCTAGGCTCCCAACTTTTATGCCCCAAAATCCTTAACTGTTAAGATGACTTTGATAAGCAAACCAACACTTATGCGTGTAAGTATCCGATACAAACCCGTCTAGTCAAGGAAAACTAGTGGCACCCTAATTTCATAGACCCACCACTAATTGTACGAGATGTGGGATGGTGGCAAGTGTTGGGAGTGCATAAATTCCAAAGGGATCGTTCTACTTGTAACATCACACGCAAGAAAATAACATTGTCGCATGTAAAAGTAGAACGGTAAGAACAACATTCACACAGTTGTAACACGGTATGGCCTATTGTCACATGGTGATCTCCATCTCCATTGACCTGTACATCATTTTGATCTCCATCTCCATGATCTGTGTGTGCCATCCTCCATGTGATGAGTCCTCCAAGAACTATCTAACGCGTGCTAGTAATGAAAGTTACACAATCGCGTATTAGATCATCACAAATTGGTGCGCAGACCATTACATTAAATTTGACAATACATGTGGCTCCAGCCATATTGCCGTACGCGTGACACGCAGGTCATGAAAAAATTACACACATGCATCACATAAACATATAGGTCATACCGATCACAAAACCTGCAAAACACATTATCGCAATTCCGACGTCCAAACTTAAAACGCCCGAAAACCCATCTTGCAAGCCGAATTTGGCAAAACTAATTTCGCCGAGACTAGCAAAGCTAGTTTATCACATGTGTAAAATTTTTTGTAGATCAATTTTCGTATAGAAAATGTCTTCATCCGAGTTAACCACGAAAAGTTATGACTATTTTACCGAACAACATGTTTTCTAGTTTTCCCAGGCCGGTAGCAGATCCAATCTGCCGCCACCACTCATCCCATGTGCCTGACACTTGACCTAGCTTCGATTCGACCAACCCAATTGATCTCCTTCTCGTTGTGACTGGGTTTACGTGTAGCACTTAACTCCGATGGCGGAATTCTGACCGGTAGGAGTAATTCGTTACACGACCATCACATAAGAACACGAAGCCGATCAAAACTTTGATCTACATCTGCATATCTCCATATGCACACATCCCGAATCTAAAACTTAGAAGCTACGGCTCTGGTACCACTTAAGGGATACGGGGTGGCTACACTAGCGCAAAACAAAATTTTCCCCGCAAAACAGGAATTGCTGCTGTCAGAGATCACGGGATTACCACTAGACGCGCAGATGCAGTGGATCCGTCTCGATGTAGACGAACACGTCGAGGGTAGCAGGCAGTGCAGTTGTTCACGTCCTTCTTGACTTGCACGTGCGGCTGCTAGGTCCGCGAGTGCGACGAGGAGAGAGAGCGTTGGCAGCGCGGCTGCTACTTGAGAAAGTTGTGTCTTTTCAGGAGGGGTGTGGTCCATATTTATTGGGAGGAAAACGCCGACACCATCGTCCATTAGCAATACGGGACTAATAGATGGTGTACCCCTTCCAACACTAATGGGCTTTACAACATTTGTGGCCCATTAGGACTTTTACACCATAATGGATCAAATCCATCTGAGTCCACTAGTGGATCAAATCCAGTTGGCTCTAGGGCATATTTCCAACACGAGAGACATGTCCGACGCCAATAATAAGGCGGTCGACTACTTGTTTCGTTCTTTGTGTCAGCCTGACTTCGATCGGGTGCACACCGAGCACTTGGCATGTAGAATCTGGTCGGTGTTGAAGGAAGCTCATGTTGGGAATGCCCAGCTTTAGGCTTGGATGTATGCGACCTACCGGAGAGAGAGAGAGAGAGTAAGAGAACTTCACTCATCTCCCCGGTGAGTCCATCGATGCCTTGTTTCAGAGGTTCACGGTTGTAGTGAACAATATGAGGGCCAATGTGGACGTGCTCCTGTCTGATGATCATGATAGAGCCGTCAAGCTCTTACACTCGCTGGATCGTACGGTTTGGGGTGGAAAGTTTGAGGCCATTGTGGAGTCGGAGAAGTATGACACTCTGACCGTGAACGAGCTGTTCTCGAAGCTCAAGTCGGCTGAGGTGGATCGGGGCATGACAACCAAGATTGAGGGCCCGACTGACTCTCATAGTCTCGCCCTCATCGGTGGTTCGAAAGAAAAGGCTAACGCTAACCCATCCACCAGGACGTTCTCCTTGTCCTCTTTGATGTCTGTGCCAGATGAGGAGTTTGACGTGCTTGGAAAGGACGAGCTGGCTCTGCTGACGAGGCGGTTCGAGAGGCTGCACGAGAACCGAGTGAACATGAGGAGGAACTCGAGGACGTGTTTCAAGTGTGGCAAGGCCGAACACTTTTTCGCCGAGTGTCCGAAGGTGAACAACCACGACAAGCACAAGTTCAAGGACAAGAGGAAGAAGTCCAATAAGAAGGATCATGGACATGAAAAGAAGACGTAGGCTCGAGAGAAGATGAAGAGATCGAGCGACATCGAGTCCGACTCCGAGGACACGTCTTCAAGCTCGAGTGATGAAGACGAAGCGCATGACAAGAAGAAGAGGAAGAAGAACCTCGGCAAGTATCTCAACGGCCTTTGTGTGACGAGCCTAAGCCTCAAGGACGACTTCGGCGGCATGACTCGCAGCTCCAGCAGCAAGAGAAGCAAGAAGGACGCCTTGGACTTGGATTTCGAGGATGAGGTATGTGATGAGCTCTCGTCCTTGCGCAAAGAGAATGAGGAGTTGGTTGACTTGCTTGATAATCGCGATCACATGCTTAGAGAGACTAAGAAGCTTAGGAAGGAGCTTAGATCTTTGCTTGAGGATTCTAGGACTAGAGTGGCTGAGCTAGAAACTCCAGTTCTTGATAGCAAGCTTGAAATTGATTCTCTTAAGGCTAGCCTTGTTGTTTCTGATGAGATTGATTGTGCTGATTGCTCTGTTTTCCTAGCTGAGTTGACTGATCTTAGGGAAAAGTATGCCTCCAAGTGTGAGGAACTAGATGTGCTTAGGGTTGAGTTGGCTGAGCTACAATCTAGACCCACTTTACTTGGGGCTTGTACTTCTTGCCCTAGTTTGCATGAGAAAATTGTTGAGCTTCGTTCTCGCATTGTTTCGCTTGAGGCTGATTTGAAAGTGCCTATTCCTACTTCTTGTTCTACTTGTGAGTTGCATGCTACGAAGAATCTGGAACTTGCACAATGTGTTGACCATTTGCAGGATGAGAACAATAAGTTGCGTGAAGTGCTGAGTTGGTTGTCTAGTCAGGAACCTCAGCTTGGTATGATGATTGCGAGTTGTAAGCGCTTTGATGGTTGGGCTTTGGGATTCGATAAGTCTGGTGAGAGTAGTGGTGAGAGAGAAGGGAAATTTGGGAATGTTTCAGTTCTACCACAATCCACACCCAAAGATAAGTTTGCACCCAAGCCAAACCAGTCGCTTAAAACGAGAGAAAAACCAAGTGAGAAACCGAGTGAGAAGACTAGTGAAAAGCCTTGTGAGGAGCCTCGTCCCAAGTATAAGCCCAGACCAATCCGGTTCCATTGTGACTTTTGTGGAAAGGATGGTCACAAGAGAGAGTTTTGCTTCAAGAGGAAGCGAGAGGAAAGAATGGCGAAGGAGTGGGCTAATAAGGACAAGTACCACCCTCCCAATGGTGTACTGGAGCCTCGTGTGCAGATGCCCAGGGCTAAGGCAAGTGTGAGGACAGTTCCGGGTTGGGGAGAGCGAAAGGCTACTGAAGGTGTTGCTGGCCGGGCTACACCGGTCAGACTGGTGCAGGTCTGGACAGACAACATTTTGGGTTTCGTGCTCGTACAGATGCTAAGTTTGGTTCAGGAGGTCGTGGTTCCGGTGGTTGGTCTGGAGAGTTTGCCGGTGGTCAGTTTGCTAGGTGTTCTCCCCCTGGTGCTCAATACAGGGATGGGAGGAGTCGTAGCTTGGAGTTGGAGAGGAGGGACGGTCCACGATTTTCTTTTCGTGGTTTTGGTCCTCCCCTAGTTAGTGAGGGATGGTTCCCTCATAATGGTTACCATGGTGGTGTTGAGTTTGCTGGACGTTCTCCACCTCGTGATCAATACGAGTTTGGGAGAGGTCGCAGTTTTGAGTCTCAAAAGGGCTACGAACCACACTTTCCTTTTCGTGGTTACCCCTCCTATGAGATGGGAGTGGTTTACCCATGGTGGTTCTAGCTTTGATAGGCGCAGTAGGATGGATGTTGCTAACCCTACGTTTGAGGAAATGGCCTGACACTGGTTTGACACCTTTGGAGCTAACCCCAGTGTTGAGTCATTTGCTCGTGCTCGCTCTTAGTTTTGAGTTGCAGGTGGATGGCTCGGAGAACATTTGGTTGATATCAGGGGTGGTTCTCTGGCCTCATATCCCGGTGGTGACATGGAGGTACATCACTTTTGGGGAAGATGGACAAGGATCGGTGAATTGTGATGAATGATCAAGGTAAGTAAATTTGTGACCTTCGAGTGCGTGGCCTTGGTCAAGCCACTTGGTTTGTTTTGCTCTTTGCCCTATCTCATGTGTGTAAGTTGAGCTTTATATGCTCTTTGACCTTAATGCATAAGTTTAGGGGGGAGCTTGTGTGCTTAGCGTGCTCTTTGCTCTATCATGTGTACTAAGGGATAGCTTTGTATGCTCTTTGGCCCTAGTGCATGTGTTTAGGGGGAGCTTGTGGTTTTTGCGCTCCTTTGCTCTTTTACCGGTGGTGTCGAGCCGTTTTTGCCTCCCCTCAAGGAGCCGGTGGTTTGTGAGCTCTGTATGTGGGAGCTCCTTTGTAGCATATGTATAGCTTTCCTTAGTGCATTACTTGCAATTGGCATGGCATATGTAACATGATGTATAGGCATCCTTGTATCTTAGATTGCATGCATTTTGTATCATATGCATTGGTTAGGAAAAGCTTCTCCTATATACATTGTTCACCATGGAACGCTACTTATGTCTTTGTGAGCTTGTTTGGTATGATATGGTTAGTTTGGCTTAGCTCATGAAAATCATGATTTATATCCATGGTCGAGGGCTATGTTTTTGAAAATTGTCACATGTATGCTATCTTGTGAGTAAATGCCTTAATATGATCTTGACATGTTTTAGTGGCTTAGTTATGCTTAATTTGTGGTTTGATAGCCTATTTTGATCATATGGGGCCAAAGGCTCATTTGCCATCATGAATGTTTAGCCCAAATGCTTTATCTTGTGGAGGGGCGTAAGTTCCTTTTGTCACAAAAACATTTCATTTACCAATTATGAATCTGAAAATGAAATGAAAATTGCTTGGAAAATGTGCTCCCATGTCATATGTGCTTAATTTAATTCACTTTGGGTGCTAAACCGTTGCATGATGCATACCAATGAGAAGTCTCATATATAGAAGTAGGCACATGGCTCGGTGACTTTGACATGACAAGAGGTGCTTGTGGGTGTTTGTGATGGTCTTATGATTAGAATGGTTGTCCTAGCATGAAGTTTGTGTGTCTTTGCCATTTTGACATGTTTTGATCATGTTTAGAACTTTGCTCATGAGAGGTGAATTTTTCGCAAAATTGCCCAAATCAATCTTAGCTTCGTCCAATGGTTGTGAAACTGGGTGATCATGTAGTTGAGATCGATACGAAGCTATAGAGTACCTAACTTGCTCATTTGGACATGTGTAGCATCCTATGTTGAATTTTGTCTATTTGAGAAGCTTTAGGTTGAATTTTTCGCATTTTTGGCTTGATTCATGCATTGCCAACAAGGGGGAGAAGTTTGAGTTTGAAATGGCTTGCTGGATGCTTTTAGACGGTTTTAGGTGGTTTCGAGCCATTTATGGGCTCTGGTGTGCACCGGTCTGACCGGTTGAGGTCACCGGTCTGACCGGTCAGAGTCTTGGTCCTGTCCACATGTTGCACACCGGTCTGACCGGTGGTGTTGACCGGTCAGGGCTGAGCTGTTGTAGCTGCCCTGTGTCAAGCGGTGTCTTGCATGCATTCGTCCAGGGGGAGTTGCATTGGTTCAGAGGGACCTTGCATGTGTGCAGGGGGAGCTCTTTGTGGTTTTCGAGCTTTGGTTTGGTGGTTTGTGCTCTTTGCTTGAGCATAGTTTTGTCTCGGATGTGTCGAGCCGTTGCCCTTGCCTAAGGGGTCCGAGACATGTCTTTTTCAAGTGATCTTGCTCTTTGGCTTTCTTTGGCTTTCGATCGCTTGTTGGAGTTTCTTTTTATTTGTTTCTTTTATTTTTCTTTTCTCTCTTGTTACTATATGTGTGTGTTGTCAATACACTCATCAAGGGAGAGATTGAGGACCATGTGTGGTTCGAGGACCGGTGGATGGTCGCTTCCTGGTGTGATGAGTGATTGACAACGTTGTGTGGACTGATTCTTGGCTAAGTAATGCAGGTGCAGGTTGCGGCTTGACTGGTGCTGGTCCAAGTGAAGAACAAGCGTGAAAGGTCATCGCCGGTGAGGCCTCCAGGTGTGGAGAAGTCAAGTAGGCTTCGTTCGAGGGACCTGGTGGCCAGCGGGGTCAAGTGCGGGCCGCATGGTGGCATGAACAACAAGATGAAGTCATGGACGGTTTCTTGGTTGAGCCTCAAAACCAAGGTCGAGTTGGGACTACGTGGGAGCCAAGTCATGAGTGGCGATAGGCGGAGGCTACACCGAGTTCGCGGGGTTTTCAGTTGTTCACCACAAAACCACTGGGTTCCTTGGTTGATCCACAAAGCCAAGACCGAAGAACCGAAGACGGAGCTGCAGCAGCTCCAAAACGGTCTGACCAGTGGGTCTGTACCGGTCAGACCAGTGAGGAGCACCGGTCTGACTGGTGTGCGACGACGCAGTCCGGAGACTTCGAAGCGGAGGACACTCGTCGGGATCGCATGGCTTGCGTCGAGGCTAAGCAGGGTGCGGTCGCCGGGCAACCGTCCGATGGAGAAAATCTGAAGACTTACAAAACCGCCCTTGAGGGGCTTGTATCCCTAGTTATTAATTAAGGGCATTTTAGACTATAGGCTGCCTCCATATAACCCAAGTGGTGAGAGAATGGCAGCCATCTCTTGGAACCCTAGTTCATTTGCTTTCCTATTTTCCCTTCCTATTTTCTTTGGATTTCCATAAGACTAGCTTGAGAGCTTCGTGGTGAGATTTTGTGAGAGGGTTGGATGATCGGGCGGCAAGCTAGACCTTGTATGAACCTTCTTGGTATGTATAGATGATTCGGCGTGGTTCCTCAAGGCTTTGTTGTGTTGTTCCCGGTTGTTCTTAGTGGTGATTTTCGGAGCCTTCTCTTGGTTGTTTTCTTGGTGTGTTTTCGAGACCTTGCTCTTAGGGATTTGATGGGGGAAATTTTTGGGAACCCTTCGTGGTTCTTTTGCCTTTGATTCCCCTCCCAAATCTGTGAGTTAAGGGGCTCGATTTTGGGGTTTTCAGTGTTTTAGGGTAAGAGGTGTTCTTGGCGGGATTTCTTGATTCCTCTTGATTTGGCAAGTTTTGGTGGACATAAACTTGGCTATACACTGCCCATGAGGTGTTCCTACTATCCCAAAGTCTTTCTCAAGTCTGTGGAATGATTCGGGAGATCAAGGTTTGGATTTGGGGGTGTTGACTCGTGGGTGTTGTTCATCCCGAGAAGCCCAGGTCACACCGGTCTGACCGGTGCAACCCTCGTTGGGTTTTTGCTCGAGTGAACGTTTGGGTGCATTCGCTGTTGTTCTGTGTTGCTGCTGTTTCGAGTTTTGTTCAGCTTGGAGCTCGGTAGGCCTGTTTGCTGCTTTGGGGCTTTCTGGCTGAGACCGGTCTGACCAGTGTGGAGCTGTGTCTGTGGAAGTCGCCAATTTTCACCAGCAGGGACCGGTCTGACCAGTGGTGCTCACCAGCCTGACCGGTGTAGGTCAGTGGACTCGAGTTTTGTGTTCCGCTACGTTCTCGGGTCTGTGAGGTTGGGAGTTGGTTCCTAGGTTCAGTAGCACTCCAGTGGCTGCGTGGACTTGTCCAACTTGGGTAGTGAGTCGGAGATGTGTGTTGGAAGCCGTGTTCGTCTCGTTGGAGTCTCCATCTCCTTCGAGAATAATTTTTATCGGCTCCCATTCACTCCCCCCCCCTCTGGTTCACCGTATCGGTCGTTCAGGATGTTAGAAAACAATAAATATAAAACAAACTTAGATGCAAACCAAACGATGTAAACTAGCTTGCTCCCCGGCAACGGCGCCAAAAAAGGGGCTTGTTGATGAATAAAAGACGTATCCACCTACGATCCGCAAGCGTATGGACCTACACCTTTTTCACCACAGGATTCCCAAGGTTCTTGTCAATCCGCGGAGCAAGGGGATTAGAAGTGTTTGATCTACTTCTACTCAATAACTACTCAAACTCTAACTACGATTAGACTAGAAAACGACTACATTACATAGAGAGAACGATTAAGCTAACAAGATAAAAGATACTCACACATGGGTCTACGATACTTGATCACGCAACCACTTTAAACATGAAAACCGATCTGGTCTATCGGGGGTTGTGACCACAGTTTCGCCCTTTCCCTCCCCCCTTACTGTCACTACACGGAGGTATTCGTGACTAGACCTATGATGGACACAGCGTATTGAATGGATCCAACGGAGCATTGGAGCTCTTCTTCCCTTTACGGCATGGTAGCTAACCTTAAGCATTAAAGCATATTCAACACATGATGATAGATAGATGTTCCAACAAAGTAGCGATTACATCTCAAGATCGATTACAACCCATGGACAAATGAGAAGATTACCCCATCAAGGTGCTAAACATAGCACCGTTGATCATGGTGATGCTTCCGACGGTGTCTTCCTTCTTCTCCACTTGTGGGTGCTTCCTTCGAGATGGGTGATCCTCCTTCGGAGATCTCCCTCCTCTCTCTGTAGCTTGTGGATGGCCTCTCGGTGCGAATGGCTCTCTCCTTTGCGAATGGCGGCGTCTCCAGGACTTTAGGGTTGAAGATCCTTCGGGTGCAAGGAAAGGGGGGCCGAACCGACCCCCGGAGTGGGACAGGCCAGCCGGCTTGGACCGACCGGCCCAGGCCCATCCCGGCCCGGTTCGGTAGCCCCTTCGCTCCCGTGGGTCTTCAGGTGATTATGCACTTTGCCCCTTCCATTTGCATGATTTTGACGATGTCATCCTCGCGTCCAAGATGGAGGTTCTCCGTGCATGAAGTTCGGGCTTTTACTCTTCAATCCCCGGGGGTGTTCCTACATAGCACTTCAGTCCTTGCCACCATTGGAAGTGATTTCATCAAGCTCATGAACACGAAAAAGACTCCGTAAATGCTCCTTTGAACTTGTTGTGAATCCGTCCTTTATGTCTGTTGACGGTGAAAATCCGTCAACCTAGCCATGAGTTTACCTTCGGTGTTGGCATAACTTTTGTATCTTATTCATTGGTACTAACCCCCGTGGTATAACAAGTTCACTTGTGCATGTCGGTTTTGGAGTTATGTGTTTACGCAGGGTTTTAACGTTGAAAGCAAGACTTCCGGGATAAGTTCATTAAGCACCTCATGACAAGACCTTGAAGCCCGATACAAGTCAAGCAATGAAGTGAACATGACTCCAAGAGCCCAAGGACCAAGCCCGAGAAGACGATAAACTCCGAGGACCGAACCGGAAAAGTCTTGAATCTTGCAAGACAAGGAGTTGAGTCCAATTCGGAGAGAAACCGACGTCAAGGGCCCACATGCAAAAGGGGAGAACATCTAGAAGACGTGGGAAGCAACACCGGCGAAGCAGCCGCGGGATGGGCCGAGTGGGCCCGGGCCGGCCGGCCCGGGCCGGCCGGCCCGGCCGGCCGGCCCAACCCACCCGGGGCCCAATCGGCCTCTCCTTTGACCTAATTGCTTCTCGGGCTATAAATAGCCCCCCGACCGAGAGCCACGCGAACCGAAGTCGTAATCCGCCGCCGAGGAGCAGAGAAGCTTGAGGGACACCAACTTGAAGATGAGGGTCGTGCTAGTTGTCTAGGGTTTCCCCGGCCGACGTGGGAACCTTGCATGGAAGACCACGTCGGAGCTCGGAGCGAGGATCAAGATCGAGGGAGGGCCCCGGTGGTGATCTTGTTCATGTAATCATTCATGGTGAAGTTTGTAAGTGAATCCGATTTCTAGCGATTAAGTGCCTTCTCGATGATTTTGATTTCTTCTTGGTTTTGCTTCTTTTACGATCTAGTCTATAGCTAGGTTACATAGGGTGCTCTTGTAGCCGCGGTGGCTAGAGGTGCATACCAGACCGGCCAAGTGATTTCAACTTGTTCTATCGAACTCGCCCTAAGCTCCCCGCATGAATAGGGATACGTTGTGATAGAACGGGGGTCTCGAAAGGCGGATGTTTTCGGAGTCGGATGGGAAGGCCACGATTTAAAGATGCTTTTAATGAGATTCGCTTTTCTATCTTCATCTATCTTGTTTGGAGCTACAACATAAGCATGATCTAGATTCTCTAGATTGGTTATCTCTTGCTTTCTCTTGCTACCTCTTTAGTAGATTAGATTAGATTCGTTTTCTTTATGAGTTAGTAGATTAGATGCAACTTACCTTCATAAGATAGCTTACCTTGCTTTACTAGATTGAATCCTTGCGTTGCACATTGTTCCACGGATTCGATACCTTGGGTTCACCACTCGAGGGAAGAAGGGTCCCTTGACTACGACGGGAGACTTGTCCGCTTGCAAGTCACAAACGAACTTTGATACAACAATTGACCGTCAACAAGCCCCTTTTTCTGGCGCCGTTGCCGGGGAACAAGCAATCAAGATCCGATCTAGTATCGCTTATTTTTCAGTTTTTCTTTTGATTTTTCTTTTGCATCTCTTATGTTTGATCATCCTCAAAAAGAAAAAAAATCAATCTAATCTAGTTTTGATTAACTCTAGTTTTTATGTTTAGATTTTTCTTTTATTACTAACCCTAACCGGAGATGGTTGGCTACCTCTCCAAGAAACCCAAACTTTTTTTTGTGGATGATCCAGGAAAACTTTACAGGCAAAGGTGACGTGCAACACAAGCTAAAGGGTTCGAAACCCTAGATTCAAGAGTCAAACTCGAAGGACCATCAAAATCTCCAAGGGAATCACCACCTCCAAGTCAAGACGCCGGGAGGCCGTTCAAGATCAACGAGGATGGAGAAGATGGAGATGGAGAAAGAAGCTCAACACCTAAAGGCCACCAAAGCACGATTCACATGCAAGGAGTGTGAAGTGTTCATCGTGATGAAGATGCTAGAGACGCAAGTGGGACAACTTGCCGGGCGCCCGATGGTGACAAAGAAGAATATCCGAGGCAACTCCAAGGTCCCAAGACGGCGAAGGCTACTCAAGCTCATTCGGGAGAGATGAAGGATCACACTAGAGACCATGAAGATCACAACCGAAGACCGGAGTTCGAGATGCCGAGCCACAAGGAAGTTGTTGCATCCGTCAAGACCAAAGGACAAAGCCAGCCTGTGAAGACCAAAAAAATTGACTAAGCCAAAGTGGGTACCCAAGATTGCAACGCCCGCAAAGAGCGTTGATCCGGAGTAATCGAGTGAAGAAGTCTAGCCATGGACTATAAACGAAGCGCTAGGCGGGAGGCAACCCGTTTCGTCGAGTCAAGAATAAGCTACCAGGAGGACAGCCCGATTCCAGGTTTTTCGAGTCTTTTTAATAATTCAGTTTTTAATTTTACTACGCAAAACCTTAGACTTAGAATGGTTGAACAATATTAGAGACATAATTCTTGGTTGAATATTTTGCTTGATCATAAACCCTTTACATGAACCATCCTATGTGATTGTTTGCTTCTTTTTCGAGAAACCACAACCAAAAAGAAAAAAATTCAGAACCAAACTCTACTTTTCATCCTCTTTATGATGTTGTGGTTGACTTGTTTTTCATGCTAAAAACACACGAGTAGAGCCACGACTTGTATCTAGATGTTATTTAAATTTCAGCATGTGGTAGGACTCGCGTGAACCTAGAAACTTGATTTTTGGTTGGTTTAAAAATCCATATCCTTGGTTTCTCTAAGATTAGAATTTTTCTAAGCCTCACTTAATTTTATTCCATTCAAAATCTCTCTCATCTAATCAAAATTAGGACCTAAACCTATGCCCCCATGATCAAGCCGGGAAAAGCTTGCTCTCAACTAATGAAGGCAAACTATACCGGTGAGACCGAAATCGACGTAGTCGAAAAATATTTTCGACTTACATTTGTTTTTAATGGTTTAAAAACTTCTCTAAATTTATGCTTGAGCTCTTGCATGGCTCTGAAAAATATTTTTAAATTTCGAAATAAGAGGAGTGCTTAGCCTTAAACACACTTAAAGGGAGGCAATCTAGTTAACCTAACCATGCATGCACCATGATACATCACGGGATGCCCCTCCAACATATTTAAACCACATGCAAAGTACAAGCATGGGGGGGCAGCCGAAGCTTTGTTTTGTAGGAATATCATGGATGCATGTGAGGCAAGGGAGTATGGAAGTGAATCAAGCGAACACGTCAAGTGGAAGGAGCAATAAAGCAAGCGAAGGAGTGGACGGGAACATTTGGAAGGTGTACGCGATCACGAAGCAACATGAATGCACTAGAGAAGAACCGAGCCAAGAGGAGGAGAGAGGTAAGTCTTTCATCCAACTCTTTGTTCATGTGCTCTAGTTTGTAGGCCGGAACCACCTTAGACTTAGCCATCCACCGCGTTTGTTTCGTGCAGCAAATCACATTGCATCCTTAATCCACTCAAAGTCCAGACTCCAAAATAATATTTGTGTACCTTGTTACCGGGTGAAAACCCCGGATATATATTTGTGAGGGAGAGTGCTGCAATCATGGAGGAAAACTACAAGCCTTTTCACCGAAGAAGAAGGGATCATCGTCGTCTAAGCCATCATCGACAACCTCTTCGAGGAGGCACTCGGTTTCCGAGTTTCCTCGGAGTATGGAGGAGGACACGGCACCGCCGAGGAGGAATCGCACTCTTTTCCTTGGTGGCATGAGGGCTACACGAAACTCGTTTATGAGGTTCACCAAACTTCAAAGACATATGGAGCAGCCGCCCGTCCAACCTCGCCACTCGACACGATCATCCGCTCCACCTCCATATGCTCCGCGGTATTCCGAGGGGTATGTCATCATGACGGAGGAGGAGGAGAAGAAGCTCACTCGCCTTAAGTAGAGGCTTGTAGCGAACGCCGACATCGACGACCAAGCTCTCCACATATTGGGTTTCACACGGGACACCGGTGCAATTCTCTAACGGAGTGTCGGCAAACACCCACAAGGAATTCGCCTAGGAAATTTTCGTGACCATGGCGCATACCCTTGATGAAGGAGTGCTGAGTCTCTCATTCCGTTGGAGGGAGCCCACAAGTGGAGAAGAAGGAAGACATCGTCGGAAGGGTAACCTTGATCAACGATGCTATTTCTAGCACCTTGATGGGGTAATCTCCTTTCATCCATGGGTTGCAATCGATCTTGAGATGTGATCATACTTTGTTGGATTATCTATCTATCATCTTTCACCGTGACCATCATAGGTCTAGTCATGAATACCTTCGCGTAGTGAGAGTACGAGAGGAGGGAAAGGGCGAAACCGTGGTCACAACCCCCGATAGATTAGATTGGTTTTCATGTTCGAAACGATTGCATGTATAGTATCGTAGACCCATGGGCGAGTGTCTCCTACTTTCAAAAGGGAGCTCCGGAACAAGTATGTGCATGAAGGCACATGGGAAGGCTTTTGGCGTATGATCACGGGAAGAGACCATCAACGAAAAAAATACTATCCGGAACCCATTATCCAAGTGTGTCACTTTTGTGCAAGTGGATTTTTGGGAGAACAAGAGAGACAAAGATAACCAACACGGAGTTGAATTGGCTTTACTCGGCTTTGATTGCCAAGTGGCCAATAGACCCCACTCATCTATGATCAACCGGTGGTGTTGTTGCAACATCGAGTTCGGAAGATATTGGTTCGGGGTGTTACCTCTCCATGTTGACTATCTCTTTAAAACCGGGTATTACAAGGAACCCAAATCATCTCCTACCCGGGACTTCCCCAGGAATATATGAAGAAAGGAAAATTTATTTGAAGATGAGAGAGGAGGCTTCCAAGTGGCCTAGGTGAATTTGCCCCTTCCGGATTGAAGATTAAGACTTTTCTTGAGGGAAAGAAGATCGGTTAGAGGAAGGACTTCTTGTGCCGGCGAAGAGAAAAAAATAATAGAGAAGGATTAGGAGAAGTTTTTTTTCACGACCCAAGAAGGAGGTGCACAACAAAATTATGTCCCACCATTGGGAGGAACCCCGGCACCGCCGAGTTACTACGGTGGTGTACCAATGCAAGCATTGGGGAGTGGTGCAGCCATACCCCCACCATTTTGCGGTGCCCAACGTAGCCTTTGCGGAGCCATATGCACACCTTCCTCAACCACAACAAAATGTGGCCACCATTGGAGGATACGCTGCAAGAAACATGCAAAATATTGCAGCCATCCAAACCAATGCAAACCAAATGGGTGAAGGTAATGCAACATTCGCTTATGAGCTTTGACACCTTCACCTAGCACCGTCGGACAATTCATAGGAGGAGTGGTGCATTCCTATTACAAGTAAGGGTACAACAACCAAGACTATCAATATCAACTGCCGGCGGAAGATTAGAGAGAGGAGGAGCTTTAATTATCTTTCCTTTACCCCTTTTCTTTAATTTTCAGCTTGTTTGCGCCTATGTTTGCGTAGTATTTTCAGCTTTGCTTTAATTTTCAGTTTTTAGTTTAATTTTCAGCGTGTGTCTTAGTTTTTATTTTCATCATGAATAATGTCGCCACCAAGTTTTTACCTTTGGTAAAGTTACAAAGTTTGTGCCATGATGATATATGATTATAATTGCCGCTTTGTTTATCT
The DNA here is from genome assembly GCA_947561735.1 of Cenchrus americanus. Lineage (NCBI taxonomy): Eukaryota > Viridiplantae > Streptophyta > Magnoliopsida > Poales > Poaceae > Cenchrus > Cenchrus americanus. Next base: position 229,002,835 of record OX387245.1, read on the forward strand.
TTGTAATTGACTTATGCATGTTTGAACTAATGCTCTCTTAAAAATACAAATCTGAAATTATCTAAATGCTAGCTTAATCTTCAGCGGAGGTTATGATTAAAATAAAGACCCATAGTGTTTTATGTGCTCTCAAGTTATGAATAGATTAAAGATGTCTTTTATGCTCAAAAATGTCGCTAACCTTGTCATAAATATCACTTGTGTGTTGCTCAGCCTATCCAGAGCCTTATATATATTTGAGTGCATAAACTTTAGTGTACAAGATTTATTTTTGAGTGAGTTATTGCAGGCCATGATTTCTCTGGCCCGAGACTAAGAAGCTGGTCATTTCGTTTTTGCGTATCTATCTTTTTGCTAGCCTTTTATCCGTGCATTGTGTATCCCCGCATCGGAGATCTCACAAACCTCGCCGGATATCCACCCTTAAACCATATATCATCTTTTGTGATTACCTCCTTGACCACAACCTATTGTTGAGAATGGATCATCAATTCAAGGAAGATCGCAAGACGGTGCCAACATTGAAGATTTCAAGTATCTCTCCAAGGAAGAATATTTCTGGTACCTACCTTATTTTTCGCCTCTTTGCTCGAGTACGAGCAATGTCTAAGCATGGGGGAGGAGGTAGGTACGGTGCAGTTTTAGAGTTCAAAAAAGGGAGTATTTTTTAAAAAATATATATAATGAAATAATGGTGAAAGAAAAAAAATTCGGCGATATGCGTGACTTTCAAGGTGCAGAAAGAAAAAAAATATATATATAATGAAAGAAAGAAAGAAAGAAAGAAAAGAATGAGAAATATGAGAAAGAGAAAAAAAATATATGTGCGTAAAGTAAACTCCCCGGTTTTCTAAGAGTGCAATCAAGGCTTCAAGTTTAAAAGATCCATTCTCACTTTCCAACCATGTGCAATCCGATAACGAGGACTTCCTTTGTGCCTCGGGATCACTCTTTGCCATTTGCACATGTCCACTCATCTAAAAGCGTGTGTATTTTTCTCTTTCCCCTCCTTGATTTAACATTATTTTCCAATGACCTTTTTGACGAGTCTCGGTAAGACCATGAGAAGCTTGTCTTGTTTTGACAACACCTCATTTATAAAATCTTGTTAGGACTAAACTTTCCCAAAGCTCCATATAAAGCCTACCACACATATATGTTATGAGAGGGAAAGGAGTAGAATATATAGGCTTGAGAGACAAGTGAGATGAGAGTTCATGAGCAACATGCAAGGTGATTTAAATTTGTGAATTTGGTTTAGCTCTTTTCTTTATCTCGTTCTTTATTTCAAAAATTCTGAGGTCTATTTAAACTTGGTGAGCATGTTAATACTTGTGGGATAAGCTTAATAAGAATCTACCCTCCGTAGAGGTGAAGGCTAGTACATTATGGAACTTTAGCGAATTAAACTTTTGAGAGCATTATGTTTTTTTTCATGTATGATCAAGTGCAAGGTTTAAACAATGAAGGGCAACGATGATATCCATCGAAGGCTTACTCGAGGACGAGCAAGGTTTAAGCATGGGGGAGATGTTGACGGTGAAAATCCGTCAACCTAGCCATGAGTTTACCTTCGGTGTTGGCATAACTTTTGTATCTTATTCATTGGTACTAACCCTCGTGGTATAACAAGTTCACTTGTGCATGTCGGTTTTGGAGTTATGTGTTTACGCAGGGTTTTAACGTTGAAAGCAAGACTTCCGGGATAAGTTCATTAAGCACCTCATGACAAGACCTTGAAGCCCGATACAAGTCAAGCAATGAAGTGAACATGACTCCAAGAGCCCAAGGACCAAGCCCGAGAAGACGATAAACTCCGAGGACCGAACCGGAAAAGTGCCTGAATCTTGCAAGACAAGGAGTTGAGTCCAATTCGGAGAGAAACCGACGTCAAGGGCCCACATGCAAAAGGGGAGAACATCTAGAAGACGTGGGAAGCAACACCGGCGAAGCGAGCCGCGGGATGGGCCGACTAGGCCCGGCCGGCCGGCCCCCGTGCCGGCCGGCCCAGCCCCACCGGGGGCCCAATCGGCCTCTCCTTTGACCTAATTGCTTCTCGGGCTATAAATAGCCCCCCGACCGAGAGCCACGCGAACCGAAGTCGTAATCCGCCGCCGAGGAGCGAGAGAAGCTTGAGGGACACCAACTTGAAGATGAGGGTCGTGCTAGTTGTTTAGGGTTTCCCGGCCGACGTGGGAACCTTGCATGGAAGACCACGTCGGAGCTCCGGAGCGAGGATCAAGATCGAGGGAGGGCCCCGGTGGTGATCTTGTTCATGTAATCATTCATGGTGAAGTTTGTAAGTGAATCCGATTTCTAGCGATTAAGTGCCCTCTCGATGATTTTGATTTCTTCTTGGTTTTGCTTCTTTTACGATCTAGTCTATAGCTAGGTTACATAGGGTGCTCTTGTAGCCGCGGTGGCTAGAGGTGCATACCGGACCGGCCAAGTGATTTCAACTTGTTCTATCGAACTCGCCCTAAGCTCCCCGCATGAATAGGGATACGTTGTGACAGAACGGGGGTCTCGAAAGGCGGATGTTTTCGGAGTTGGATGGGAAGGCCACGATTTAAAGATGCTTTTAATGAGATTCGCTTTTCTATCTTCATCTATCTTGTTTGGAGCTACAACATAAGCATGATCTAGATTCTCTAGATTGGTTATCTCTTGCTTTCTCTTGCTACCTCTTTAGTAGATTAGATTAGATTCGTTTTCTTTATGAGTTAGTAGATTAGATGCAACTTACCTTCATAAGATAGCTTACCTTGCTTTACTAGATTGAATCCTTGCGTTGCACATTGTTCCACGGATTCGATACCTTGGGTTCACCACTCGAGGGAAGAAGGGTCCCTTGACTACGACGGGAGACTTGTCCGCTTGCAAGTCACAAACGAACTTTGATACAACTATTGACCGTCAACAATGTCCATGTTTCCTGCATAAACACAACACTTCCAAATGCATACACATAGATGAACTTGTTATATGATTAGTGTGCCTAGTGACGGGTTAGTTCCATAATCAAATTCAAACCAAACTGTAATGAACATGTTTGGTGTACCAAAATACACCGTCAACACACGCTGACTAACTTGGTGAATGCCATGTTAGAAACCGCGAGACTATCTAAGGAATGGTGGGGTAAGGTGATACTGACATCCTGTCATGTCTTGAACCGTGTGCCTATGATGAATAAGGAAGTAACACCATTCGAGGAATGGGAGAAGAAGAGGCTAACTCTTTCATATTTACGCACTTGGGGTTGCTTGGCCAAATCAGTGTGCCAATCACCAAAAAACATAAACTTGGACCAAAGACGGTGGATTGTGTCTTTCTAGGGTATGCTTTTCATAGTGTCGGATATAGATTCTTGGTGGTAAGATCTGGAGTGCCTGACTTGCTTGTCGGCACAATTATGGAAGTCTAGAGATGCTACATTCTTTGAGAATATTTTTCCAATGAGAGATGAAACAAGGTAAGAGTCTATCGAGAAGGACAACACCACCAAGTCAATAGAACTCGCCCACATTTATTGAGCATCCTAAGGAGGATAATGATGAGGCTCCTAGGAGGAGCAAGAGACAAAGGACAGAAAATCCTTTGGAGATGATTTCATCATATACATCGTGGATGACACTCCCAAGACCATTGCAGAGGCCTACTCTTCACCTAATGCTGACTATTGGAAGGAAGCAGTGAGCAGTGAGATGGACTCTATCATGTCAAATGGAACTTGGGAGGTTGTTGAACGTCCTTACAGGTGCAAACCCGTGGGATGCAAATGGGTGCTCAAAAAGAAGCTTAGGCCTGATGGTACTATTGATAAGTACAAGGATAGACTTGTGTCCAAGGGTTACACCCAAAAAGGAAGGAGAAGACTTTTTTGATACTTACTCACCAGTCGCTAGATTGACCACCATAAGAGTACTACTTTCCTTTGCAGCCTCTCATGGTCTTCTCGTTCATAAGATGGATGTTAAGACAACTTTCCTAAATGGAGAGTTGGAAGAGGAGATCTATATGGTCAGCTAGAAGGATTTGTAGTAAAGGGTTAACAAGGAATGGTGTGTAAGCTAGTGAAGTCTCTCTATGGCCTCAAGCAAGCACCTAAACAATGGCATGATAAGTTTGACAGAACTTTGACATCTGTTCGCTTTGTTACAAACGAAGCTGACAAATGTGTGTACTATCACTATGATGGGGGCGAAGAGTGATTTTGTGTATGTATGTAGATGACATACTTATCTTTGGCACGAGCCTTGAATTGATCAAGGAGGTCAAAGACTTTCTATCTCAAAAGTTTGAGATGAAAGATTTGGGAGAGGCTGATGTTATCCTTAACATTAAGATGATAAAGGGAGAAAATGGTGGGGTGACTCTTCACAGACTCACTATGTTGAGAAGATACTAAGACGGTTTGTCTACAGAAATTCTAAACCCGCACCAACTCCTTACGACGCCAGCTTGGTTCTAAGGAAGAACCTGAGGATAATGGTGTCGGGGACAGCCCTAGGGGTCCCCTAAACAACCGGGGAAAACCCACCTCGTCCAATAGAAAATGCAAAACGCAAAATCCACGAGCCTGAAAACGCACACACACAACACGATCACAACCCTGGTGTCCCCTGTGGCCCACTAGAGCGACTAGGCTAAGCACCACCTCGGGTGAGGTCCGCATCGCTCGAGGGCTGAACGCCCCCTCAGGCGAGGTCCGCCTAGCTCGAAGGCTGAACGCCCCCTCGGGCGAGGTCCGCCTCGCTCGAGGCCCCCCCCCCGCTCACATGTCACCCCCGCACCTGCTCGCACGTCCGAGCCATTTAATGCTCTGACACCTGCAGGTCTGCGCCACGACCCCGACATGCCTCGGAATCACGCCCCGGCGCTGTTCCACCAACTCCCTGGGAAAACCATCCCCGCCACTATACAACACTATGCGGAAAGGCCAGTGTCAGCTCCGTGGCACTGTGCCACCTACTTTTTTATGGCTAACATGTCGAGCCCTCGAAGGGGGGGCGGCGGAACCCTCGAAGGGGGACAAATACTTTTTCTATGTCTACACAGGACTACGCCGTGACGTCAGGCCGACGGGAACGGTCTTCTCCGTCGCTGTCAGCCCTGAGCGGCCATCCCCGCCACTGCGACACCACTGTAACGCCACTCCGGGCACTGCAGCGACATTCCCGACGCTGTTAAGGCGCACGGGGACAGGACATCGTCACGGCCGCCACTGTGCCTCGTACGGCCTCCCGTCGACGGCACCCTCGAGTCGGCCCACAGGCGGTGGCCGGACAAGCGACCTCTACGCCACCACCCTCGAAGCTGCTCCTGTACGGGCACAGGACTCGCCACGACGCCCCAACAGAAGCAAGATTCGCCGGGATGGTCGTCAACTCTGCGGCACTTCATGACATGCCTCCACACGTAGGAGAATAGTGCGGCACACCTGTAAACTGCTCTCTCCTTGGCCTATAAAAGGAGGGGCAGTCTCCCAGCCGCAGGGGACGGACATAGAGACAGACAACATTCACTTGCACACTTTCCGCCTTCACCCGATATTGGCACTTGCCTCAATCAGTACCTCTGGGACCTGGAGGACCAGTCTCCTCTCCCGCCTCGCTTGTAGCACCCCTCTGCAAGCACCACGGTGCAACGCAATACAGTGCCCCGAGCACATCCCTGCTGGACGTACGGCCCCGGCCGGAACCATGATAAACCTCGTGTCACCTAGTTGCTTAGCACTGGCCATCGAGGGGTAGATCTCAGCGCTCTTACTAGTTAGTGTCGGGACTACTTTCCGCACCGACAGTTGGCGCGCCAGGTAGGGGTCTTCGCGCCGAAGATCAGCTTCCACAAGCCCTCTCGATGGTGATCCGCACCGAGTACAGGGGCCAGAGGTATTCCCTGGGAAGCACGGACCCCCTCCCAGTCGGGTTCGAGATCCGGTTCGGGAGCCTGAACTTTCAGGCCACGGGGAACGGCTACCTCAAGCGCATCACCAACCGCGACGAGCTTTGCCAGTGGCGGTCGACCGGCCACGACCGGTCCCCGTCACACCCGCTGCCGACGCCCGGCGCCCGCCCAAGCGGACGTTGCGGGCCCCTCGGCGCCTCAACACCGACGACGCTCCGTCCGCGCTCTCGACGGGCGCGGATGGAACGACGACGGGCCGCGTGCGTCGCCTCGCAATGCGACACGATCACCGGCGAGATGGCAGCCGCTCCGACGGGGGAGCGCGCGGTTTCCGAGCCGCGGTTCCCCCTCGTCTTGAGCGGCGCCACAACGGTGTACGCCGCAACCGCCAACAACGACGTGGCGGCGCGCAGGGGCCGTCCTAGCCGCCATATCCCGGCGGCCAGGAGCCCTACCGCCACCACCAACGACGAGTCCTACCACGGCTCCACCAGCAAGCTGCCACCTGCCACCTCGCATGGGTACGCGGAGTGGGATTTCTCCGGTGTGCCGGATCTGGTGATGTTCCAGTGGTTCCTCGATGTCGCGGACTACTGGTTCGACTACTCCGATGACTCTAGCGCTGGAAGCTACGACCCCGCGCAGGAGTGCTTTGTCGTGGTCACCAGTGACCAGGCGAACGCCGTGAACACGATAGGAGCCGGCGAAGAAGAATCCCCTCAGAACTCGGGAGCTAGACTATACCGGAGCGCGGGGCCAAGCGCGCCTCCCACCTCACCGCCGAGGGCGCCGACATCAACGCGCAGCTAGCTCAAGCGCGTGAGCTCGAGGCCAAACTCGCGGAGGAGTACCGCACGGTGCGACTACTTCACGCCTCCATCACCGGAGAAGCCTCCGCGCGTGGCGAACACGTGCGTGAGCTAGGCAAGCAGGACCGTGAGCGTATCAACGCCGACTTCGACGTCGACAACCCGAACACACCCCCATGAGCAAGCCAAAAGCTCATCGCTGCCACAACACTGCTACGGGCCATGCCCGCTCCTTCAACGTCCGAGGCACGGAACCTGCACTACGAGGCGCAGGCGCTCATTGAGCAAGTGGCCGTACAACAGGCTGAGAGCTCGGCGTCCCGCATCCGCCAGCAGGGGAGCACGGGGGACGACGGGGGCGTGCAAGGCCCTGAGGCATCAGTTCACGCGGGCGGCGCGACGGGGCAACGCGCCAACCAAGGCCGAACGCCGGTCAGGGAGCAGATCCTTGACACGCGCGGGCAGGCCCAGGACGGCGACGCTCACAATGTCATCAATGCCCGGCGAACGAGCAATGCGGAGACACGGGTGGCGGCAGGCTACCACCCACAGCGGGGTGGACGCTACGACGGCCGGGAGGACCGCTTGCCAACGCCGGAACCTCGGGGACCCACGTGTTCAGCCGGGAGATCCGCACGGCGAGCTTCCCGCAGCGCTTCCACCAGCCCACGTCCATCGACAAGTACACAGGGGAGACAGACCCCCGTGTGTGGCTCAACGACTATCGCCTGGCGTGCCAGCTAGGCGTAGCCACCACCGACGAGGTCATCATCCGCAACCTGCCGCTACACCTCGCTGACTCTGTGCGAACATGGCTCGAGCATCTGCCGGCCAGCCAGATCCATAACTGGGATGACCTGGTCCGCACCTTTGTGGGAAACTTCCAGGGCACGTACGTTCTCCCTGGGAAGTCCTAGGACCTGCGCGCGTGCACCCAGAAGCCCAGCGAGTCGCTCCGGGACTTCATACGGAGCTTCTCCAAGCGCTGCACGGAGCTCCCAAGCGTGGCCTAGTTCGAGATCGTGCACACCTTCCTCGAGGGCACGACCTGCCGAGACCTCATGCGCGAGCTCAGGCGCAGTCCACCGGTCGACTCCAACGAGCTGTTTGACATCGCCACCAGCTTTACATCCGGCGAGGAGGCGGTGGGGGCCATCTTCGACTGGAAGAAGGGCAAGCGCGTGCATGACACGCCCGCGGAGGGCAGCAAGTCCAAGGGGCCCCAGCAGAAGCACAAGCGGGGCAAGAAAGGCAAGAAGCCGCACCGCGAGGCGCGCGAGCAGGGTCGCGACGACGACGGGGACGAGGCCCTTGCTGTTGTTCCAACTCGAAGGGGTCCTCGAGCATCTCCTCGAGGCCCCGGCGTATTCGACGACATGCTGAAGAAGCCATGCCCGTACCACAAGACGCCAGTCAACCACACCCTTGAGCAGTGCGATATGCTCAAGAAGTACTACAGCCGTGCCGCCACAAAGGAGGGCGAGGCTACGAAGGACGTGGGTGATGGCGACGCCGGCAGCTTCCCGGCGGTGGAGAATGTCTTCCTCATCTTCGGGGGACCGACCGTGGACATGTCCAACAGCCAGCGCAAGTGGGAGCGGCACGAGGTCCTCGCCGCGGAGAAGGCACCTCCCTCCTTCCTCGACTGGTCGGAGGACGCCATCACCTTCAGCCGCGAGGATCACCCGAATCGCATCCCCAATCTGGGCCAGTACCCGCAGGTTGTCGACCCGGTCATCGGGAACGCGCGGTTCTCCAAGGTGCTGATTGACGGGGGCAGCAGCCTCAACATCCTCTACGCGCACACCCTGCGCCTGTTGGGAATCGGGTTGGACCAGCTGTGGCCCAGCACGACGCCGTTCCATGGCATCGCGCCGGGTAAGCGCGTCTAGCCCCTTGGGCAGATCGACCTTCCAGTTTGGTTCGGCACGCCAGACAACTTCCGCAAGGAGATGCTCACCTTCGAGGTGGAGGGGTTCAAGGGCGTGTATCACGCCATCCTCAGGCGGCCATGCTATGCCAAGTTCATGGCGGTCCCGAACTACACCTACCTCAAGATGAAGATGCTGGGACCCAAGGGTGTCAACACCGTGGGCTCATCGATAGAGCACGCATTCGACTGCAACGTCGAGTGCGTGGAGCACGCTGAGGCACTAGCGCTGGATGAAGCGCTCGTGGCAAACCTGGAGAAGCTGGTCAACGAGGACCTCGACTCCACCGCCAAGCACGTAGGCAGCTTTGAGGCTGCCGAGCAAACCAAGGAGGTACCCCTCGACCCTACTGCCCCCGAGGGCAAGGCGTTTAGGGTCAGTTCTACCCTCGACCCGAAATAGGAAGTGGTGCTCGTCAACTTTCTCCGCGCCAACGCTGACATCTTTGCATGGAGCCCCTCGGATATGCTAGGCATCCCAAGGGAGGTCGCCGAGCACTCCCTTGACATCCTACCTCACTCCCGCGCCGTGCAGCAACGGCTGCACCACTTTGACGAAGAGCGGCGCCGGGCGATCGGAGTGGAGCTGCGGAAGCTCCTCGAGGTCGGGTTCATCAAGGAAGTGTTCCACCCTACGTGGCTAGCTAATCCTGTACTAGTTAAGAAAAAGAATGGGAAGTGGCAAATGTGTGTAGATTACACTAGTTTGAATAAAGCAAGTCCTAATGTTCCTTTTCCTTTGCCATGAATCGATCAAATCGTTGACTCGACTGCAGGGTGTGAACTCTTATGCTTTCTTGATGCCTATTTCGGGTACCACCAGATAAAAATGAAGGAGTCCGACCAGCTCGCAACTTCATTCATCACGTCGTTCGGGATGTATTGCTACGTGACGATGCCGTTCGGCCTCCGAAATGCAAGTGCTACTTACCAGCGATGTATGCAGCACGTCTTCAGAGACCACATCGGGTGAACCATTGAGGCGTACGTTGATGACATAGTCGTGAAAATCAGGAAAGCGGACGACCTGGTTGACGACCTCCACATCGCATTCGGCTGCCTACGGGCCAACGGGGTGAAATTGAACCCCGAAAAATGTGTCTTCGGCGTGCCGCGAGGCATGCTGTTCGGATACATTGTCTCCCAGCGAGGCATCGAGGCCAACCCCGAGAAGGTTGCTGCCCTCGAACGAATGGGTCCGATTCGAGACCTGAAGGGGGTCCAGAAGGTGTTGGGATGCCTTGCCGCCTTGAGCCGCTTCATTTCGCGGCTCGGAGAAAAGGGCTTACCTCTCTACCGACTCTTAAAGAAACACAAGCAATTCTCCTGGACCATCGAGGCCCAGGAGGTGCTTAACAAGCTGAAGGTGACGCTCGCCCATGCTCCGATCCTAATGCCGCATCGAGGCGACGAGCCTCTGTACCTCTACGTCGCCGCAACCACTCAGGTGGTCAGCGCCGTCATCGTGGTAGAACGTACGGAGGAGGGGCGTACCCTACCAGTCTAGCGGCCCGTGTACTACATCAGCCAGGTGCTGTCCAAAACCAATGCGTGTTACCCACAGATCCAAAAGCTGCTCTACACGGTGGTGCTCGCACGGCGCAAACTTCGCCACTACTTCGAGGCCCATTCAGTCATGGTGGTCTCCACCTTTCCGTTGGGAGAGATTATCCGAAACCCGGGCGCGGCGGGTAGGATTGCCAAGCGGTCGGTGCAACTGATGGGCGAAACACTCGCCTATGCGCCGCGCAAAGCGATCAAATCCCAGATCCTGGCGGATTTCGTCGCCGAATGGACGGACACACAGCTGCCTCCGCCGCAAGTCCAGGCAGAATGCTGGACCCTCTACTTCGACGGATCGATGATGAAAACAGGGGCGGGCGCGGGCTTGCTCTTTATCTCACCCCTCGGGGAGCACATGAGGTACGCAGTACGCCTACACTTCCCTGCGTCAAAGAACATGGCAGAGTACGAGGCCCTTCTCTGCGGCCTCCGAATCACCATCGAGACGGGCATCAAGCACCTCGACGTTAGGGGGGACTCGCAGCTCGTGATCGACCAGGTCATGAAGAACGCGAGCTTCCACGGTGACAAGATGGAGGCCTACCGCAACGCCGTGCGAGCTCTTGAAGACAAGTTCTACGGCATTGAGCTTAACCATGTGCCCCGCCGATACAACGAGGAGGCAGACGAGCTCGCCAAGATCGCGTCGGGACGAATCACCGTTCCCCCGAACGTTTTCATGTGAGACATCTCGAAGCCGTTGGTCAACCTCGAGCCGGCACGCTCGAACCGAGAAGAACCCTCGGGGGCTCCCTCAAACCCAACGGGCGCGGAGCCTATGGACGAGGACCCCTCGAATGAAGCGTTCATACTCTCTCTGCTCGAGGGGTATGGCGCGGACGAGGCCGAAGCCATGGATACAGAGTCGGTCCCCCGCGCGGAGGACTGGCGAGGCAAATACATCGCCTGGATGGATCGAGGGGAACTCCCCACGGACTGATCCAAGGCTAGACGCATCGCCAGGATGGCCAAGTCATTTACCCTCGTCGACGGAGAGTTGTACAAGCGCGCCGCGTCGGGTGTCCTACAGCGATGCGTACCCATCCTTCAAGGGCGCGAGCTCCTTCGAGACATCCACGCGGGTGTATGCGGCCACCACGCGACGCCACGCACTCTCGTGGGCAACACATTCCTCCAGGGCTTCTACTGGCCCACTGCGGTCGTTGATGCCAGCGAGATCGTGCGCACCTGTGAAGGGAGCCAGTTTTACGCCCGCAAGACCAACCTTCGTGCACATGTCCTCCAGACCATCCCCGTCACGTGGCCCTTTGCCGTGTGGGGGCTGGACATCGTCGGGACCTTGCGAAAAGCGCCCAGGGGCTACACCCACCTACTGGTCACCATCGACAAATTCTCCAAGTGGGTCGAGGTGCGCCCAATCACAAATCTCAGGGCGGAGCAGGCCGTGGCGTTCTTCAATGACATCATCCACCGGTTCGGGGTACCCAACTCCAACATCACCGACAACGGGTCTCAATTCACCGGCCGGAAGTTCCTGGAATTTTGCGACAATTTCCACATGCGCGTCGATTGGGTGGCCGTGGCGCATCCACAGACCAATAGTCAAGTGGAGCGCGCCAACGGCATGATTTTACAAGGTCTCAAGCCCAGGATTTTCGATCGACAGACTGAACAAGTCTGGTCGAAAATGGCTCCAGGAGCTACCAACGGTCGTGTGGAGCATCAGGACCACCCCAAGCAGGGCCACAGGATTCACCCCGTTCTTCCTAGTCTATGGCGCGGAGGCCATCCTCCCCACGGACCTGGAATACGGGTCGCCCAGAGTTCGAAGCTACGATGAGGGCACCAACTAGCGAGCCCGTGAGGACTCGCTGGACCAACTGGACGAAGCTCGCACTGTAGCCCTGATGCATTCCGCGAGATACCAGTAGGCTCTGAGGCGCTACCAAGCCCGGAAGATACGGCGCCGAGACTTCAATGAAGGGGATCTGGTCCTAAGGCTGCGCCAAGACAATCGAGGCCGCCACAAGCCATCGCCCCCATGGGAGGGACCCTACATTATGGTGAAAGTACTCAAGCCCGACACGTACAAGCTGGCCAACGAGGACGGCGAAGTACTCACCAGCGCTTGGAACATCCAACAGCTACGTCGCTTCTACCCTTAGAAAGGATTAACAAATTCTTTTTGTAATTTACATACCCAACACCCCAGTTGGCTGCACAAATGTAAACTCTTTCGAATTAATAAAGTCAAAGGACAACTTGGCTTTCCCCATAAAACCAAGTCACCCTCGGGGGCTACTGCGGGGGACATCCCCCCCAAAAAATGGTCCCATTTTTCGTAAAAATCCGCAAGCACACTAAGTACGACTCGACCCGAGCCTCGAGCGAATTTAGGCGGGGCGCAAGCGGCCGAGTGGGAAAGACGCGCGAGCTGGAGATAGCCTACGCCTCCGGGAGGATACGGTCCTTCTCCCTTGCCTCTGGACCAGCGGGCTACTCGTGGAATCGAACCTCCCCAGCTCAAATTCGTCTAGGCGAAGGAAAAGAGCGATGGAACAGAGTCACAAGCGAAATAAAAAGCATTACTTCAATTTACGAACATTCGAATGTTTCAAACAAGTAATTGTTTATTACATGGCCACACGGCCCGAATGCTAATACTTAAACAAAAAGGGCACAAACGCCAAGTGATCTTCAGGCTTGAGGGTCGCCGGCTGTAGGAGCGTCTGGGAACAGGAAGTCTGTGAAGTCCTCGGCGAGCATATCGGCAGCGGTGGCGGCGAGCGTGTCTGCACGGTTCATCGCCACCTCGTCCTTGACACCGACCGAGATGACATAGCCCGAGGAGACAGCCTCGAAGTCGACCTGGTAGTGAGACGCCACCACGACGAGAGCCTTCTGGACACCCAGATGAAGAGCGCAACGCATACGCCGGGCGACATGACCGCCAAGAGAATGAAGGCGACTCACCATCGTGCTCCCAGCTTGTCGGGGATAGCCATAAGGGTCCCCTAAATAACCAGGGAAACCCGCTTAAAGCTTGCAGAAAATGCAAAACGCGAATTAACTCACAAACCCAAAACACGCGCAAGACACGATAGAGACCCTGGTGGCCCCCGCGGCCCCCCAGGACGGCACAGCGGCACGCCCCCTCGAGCGAGGTCCGCCTCGCTCGAGGGTCCGATGCCCCCCTTAGGCGGGGTCCACCTTGCTCGAGGGCTACACGCCCCCTCGGGCGGGGGTCCGCCTCGCTCGAGGGCTACATGCCCCCTCGGGCGGGGTCCGCCTCGCTCGAGGGCTACACGCCCCCTCGGTCAGGACCCGCCTCGCTCGAGGGCCCCCTCGCGCACGTCGGCCCCGCTCCTGCTCACGCGTGCGGGCATTTAATGCTCTGACACCGCAACACTGCTCCACAACCCTTACACGCCTGGGAATCACGCCCCGGCACTGTTCCACCGACTCCCTAGGGAAGGCCATTCCCGCCACTGTGTAACACTGTGTGGTGAGGCCGGTGTCAGCCCCGTGACACTGTGTCACCTACTTTTGTACGGCTAACACGCTGAGCCCTCGAAGGGGGGCCGGCGGAACCCTCGAATGTTTTTCCCGTGACTACACAGGACTACGCCGTTACGTCGGGCTGGCGGGAGAGGTCTTCCCTGTCGCTGTCCGTCCTGTGCGGCCATCCCCGTCACTGTAGCGCCACGCCGGGCACTGCGACGACATCCCCGACACTGTTGGAGCACCCGGGGATGGGATGTCGCCATACCTGCCACTATGCCTCGTACGGATCACCGTTGATGGCACCGTCGAACCGGCCCGCGGGCAGGGGACGGACAGCCAACCTCTACGCCACCACCCTCGAAGCCACTCCTGTACGAGCACAGGACGTGCCACGACACCACGACTGGAACTAGATTCGCCAGGACGGTCATGAACTCCGTAGCACTGCTCGCCATGCCTCCACACGTAGGAGAATAGGGCGGCGCGCATGTAAACTGCTCCCTCCTTGGCCTATAAAAGGAGAGGCAGTCCCCCAGGCGCAGGGGACGCGACGACGGACAGCGATCACACACACGCTTCCTGCTTTCGCCACGATATTGGCACTAGCCTCAATCAATACCTCTGGGACTTGGAGGCCAGGCCTCCTCTCCCACCATGCTTGTAGCACCCCTCTACGAGCACCACAGTGCAAAGCAATATAGTGCCCTGAGCACACCGCTGCTGGACGTACGGCCCCGGCCGGAACCAGGATAAAACCAGTGTCATTAGTTGCTAGCACCAGCCCATCGAGAGGCAGATCTCAGCGCTCATTACTAGTTAGTGTCTGTGACGCCCCAGGTTTTTAATTACCGTCATTAACGCTAATGACCGGATTAGCCGGTCAAATGGTCAACCGAGGTCAACCCTAGGTCAACCTGGGCCCTCACCCATGAAAACTCCCTAACACACCCCTAGTGACCCTTAATGAATAGTAAACAGACTTGTGGGGCCAACCCATGGTCAAAGGGTGGGTCAAACCCCTTGCCATCCTAGTGTCCATAGGTGTCTGCCGGAATTTTTGCCGCGTTCTTCAAAATTCACCTAAACAGTTAAAATTCTACCTTTAGGAAAGTTGTAGGTCTTGTTGAGGGACACAAATTTCATATAGATTGGCATTTCAAATTTGGTGTGGAAAATTGTGAAAAACCCCTTGCAAGACAGGATTCACTGTTACCAGAAACAGGCTGACATTCAAAGTTGGCATTCAAATAGATTCAAATCTAGGAAGGAAAACCCTATACAGCCTTTGTAAAAATTGTAGCTGGTACCTAGATCTACAACTTTGGTATTCATCACTTGGTCCAGTTATGTTTGAAAATTTTGAGAAAAACCCACTGGAACACAGCACCAGCAACACGGGTGGAGCCAGAGCGCGCCACGCGCGACGTCGTGCGCACCCGCGCGCCGCCGCCGCCCGCCGCCGGCCATGCCCCGGCGTCCACACCCGCGCCGCCCGAGACCTTGCCACCCGCGCCACGCCCCATCCCGAGGTCACGCGCCCCAACGCGCGCCCGCCCGAGGCGCCCGGCGTCGGCCGGCCGCCGTACGCGCGCGCACGCGCGCGACCGCCGGTCCGTCGGCCGTGTCGCCGCCATACGCGCGCCGCCCGAGCGCCGTAGCACGGCGAGGGCATCTCCGCCGTCATCGTCCATCACCCCTAGATGCGCTGCGCGGAATATAAAAGCCCCCCTTCGTTCCCGGCGCGCCACCCCGAGCCGCCCGCCGCCTGTGCTAGAGCCCGTTGCTCGCGCTCGCCGCCGTCCAAACCCACAGCTAGCTTCCTTAGCACCCAGGAAAGCTCACGCGTGCGCTTGTTTGCCCCAATTTAGCCTCCACGCCGCAGCACCCCGAGCCGCCGTGAGCGCCGCCGCCGGCCACCGCCGTGCGCCGTCGCCGGAGCACACCCCGACCCCGCCGCCACCGCCTTTCAGCCCGTGGTGAGCTCAATTTCACCCCTGAGCCGCTTGTTGCTGTGGCCCGGCCCCACATCGCCGCCGGCGAGCCCTCCCGCCGCCGCGAGGGCATGGTTGTGATTTCTGAGGGCCTGTTGCAAGGAAACCTAACTAAGTTTATTTGCAGATCAGTCCAGTGGCTTGTAAAATCCCTAGAAATTCACAGAAAAATCAGAAAAATCGCAAACCAATTTTGTAGGGTTCAGGATGCTAAACCCCACCTCTTTTGTTTTATACTCATGGCTAGATTCTAAATAGTTTTGGCAGGAAAAATACAAATGTGTTATACATGGATCTGTCATAACTTGAAAAATATAACTCCTCTGTAGCCACATTTTGGATATGTTGTGTGTTAGGATATGACTATATGCTGTGCCAAAAATTGCACAAAGTTATGCAGTAGATTTTGCTCGACAAATTCTTTTCCATTCCCGCAGTAACTGCCTAGATGATTTTTCCTGTTGAATATATTTATGTTCTTGAGCCCAACTTGTGCACACTATCTTGTAATGCCAAAAGACACATCCTGTGAATTAATCATGAATTTTGGATCAATAGAAGCAATTATTCTTGAATTATGCATGTTTTCCTTTGTAAATTAATAAACCAAGTTCAGTAAGGTTTCCATGTGAATGTGCTAGTTCTTTAGGCCTGTTTAGGTCCAGAGAGCATGCACAAGAGAATTTGGATCATTTTGATGCTTATTTGTTTTTTTATGCATTTAAGTTCAATCACTAGCTAGCCTTTGTTAATTTCCACAATATTTAATTTCCTAGCATCCAACACTTACATGTGTGTCGGTGCGGAATATGGTCCCGACACTAACCAGTAGATAACGCCTAGGTCTATCCCTCGATGGTCGATGCTAAGCAACAAATGACACAAGGATTTATCCTGGTTCCGGCCGAGGGGGCCGTACGTCCAGCAGTGGTGTGCTCGTGGCACTATATTGCTCAGCACCGGGGGTGCTTGTAGTGGGGCAAATACAAGCAAGGCGGGAGAGGGAGCGTGGCTCCCAAGTCCCTGGTGAGTGGCTGAAGATGTTGTGGGAGAATAAGAGAGTGAGTGCACAGGGCGCTGTGTTCCTCCGGATCCGTCCCCTCGTCCCCCCGCGGCTGGGGGCTCGCTTCCCCTTTTATAGGCCAAGGGGGCGGCGAGTTACATGCACGCCGCGCTACCTAGCTACGTGTAGGAGCACGTCGTGCTACGGTGTAGGGCGGGCGATCGTCCGAACGATCCACGCTGCGATCCGGCCATGATGGCCTACTTCGTACCCGAACAGTAGCGGTTCGAGGGTAGGAGGCGGCAGACGGTGATGGCGTTCTCTGATAGGCTTCGAGGGAGGTGCTGATGATGACCGGTACGGGGTACAGGAGCGGGCAGAACGGCGTTCCTTCCCAATGAGCTCTGCGGTGGCGGAGTGGTTGCTGCGGTATTCGGGCGTGCGCCTGCGGAGTCAGGCGTGCACCCGCACGCGTGGGTACGGCGGCCGCGCCGTTACGATGGCCGGGATGGCCACCCACCGGCCTAGCGCCCCTTACCTAACCCGCAAGGTCACGGGAAAGTGGAATCGAGGGTGCGCCCCGCCCCCTTTCGAGGGTCGGGCGCGTTAGCCGTACGGCGGCGTGCGCACGGTGTCACGGGACGACACCGGCCGTACCGCACGGTCCATCCCACGGTGGCGGGGATGAGCTCCTTCCCCGGGGAGTTGGTGCGGCGGCACGGGGCGTGAGCCCCGGCGCATGATGGCGCCGTCTGCGGCGTCGGGCGTTAAATGCCCAAGTACGGGGCCGGCGCACGCGTGCGGGCGCCCGTGAGCGTGGCGGGCCCCGGCCGAGGGCGGAGCGGACCCTCGAGCGAGGCGGGACTCGCTCGAGGGGGAGCGCGCCCTCGAGCGGGGCGCGGGACCGCTCGAGGGAAGGGTCGCCCCCTCGAGCGGGGCGGAACCCTGTTCGAGGAGGGAGTTGCCCCTCGAACGGGGCGGAGCCCGTTCGAGGAGGAGCATGCCCTCGGGCGAGGCGGAGCCCCGCTCGAGGGGTCTTCCTAGGTGGGCCGCCTTGGTGGGCCTCCGAAGTCTCGCTTGCATGGGCCGTGTCTCGCATGGTTAGTTTCTCGCATGGTTAGGCTTAGCTTATGTTGATGCGGGAATTTAGGTAGGGGTTCCCCCATTGTTTGAGGGGACCCTTAGGGCGGTCCCCGACGGTGCCCCCGAGCATCCGCGGGTTTGCCATTGAGGCTCCCGCGGATGCCGGAACCTACCGATAGGACGTTCTTCCCTCCTTGTTTGCGAACGCTTTCCGTGGGGCCGCGCTAGCGGACCCGCGGGTCTAGCCCCGAAGCCTGCGGGAGGTGTGGGCTCTCTGCAGGGGGTTAACCGCGAGCAATTCGGTCAGAAAGGCGTGGCACATATGCCAACCGGCATCGGCGGTATTTCGGCCCGGCATCGGGGGTGCACGCTCCCCGTCACCGTGTCTCCCGGCGGGTGCAATTCCAAGGAGGTGTAGCCGTGCGTCAAGCCCCCGAGCCTTGGCCTCGTTCGAGGCGATCGGGTCGAGCCTGACGACTTGTTTTTCAACGCGCCCTCGCCGTCCCTCCGCGGGACGGAGGGTGAGGTTTCCACGACTCCCATCGAGCGGGTCGCGAATCGCGGATTCCTCTTCGAGCTGCTAGCGGGTGGTTCAAGTGGACGTCCATGCCCCGTTCGATAAGGGTAGGCTGCGCGGTCCGGAGACACGTCCATGGAAGCGCTTGCGTGGGTTTGCTAGGTGGGGCTCGGTCCCGTTCGCTAGGGACCGAGGGCGCGGAAGCTCTCCCTCGGTGGGATCCCCCCCGGCTAGGCGCCCTCGGCGGCTCTCGAACACGACATGTGGGGCACCCTCGAGCCGACGGGCTCGAGGTACGGCTCGAATGCGCGTGCCCTCGTCATCCCTAACTCGAGATGCGGGGCGCCCCGTTCGAACCCGTCGAGGGTCGGGCTTCGAACCCCCCCGATCGGTAGGGCCGTGCGGGGCCGTGCATGGATAGCCCCGTCTTTTCACGTTTGCGGCCGTCGAGGGGTCTGGGCGTACCAGTCCTCGAGGTGCTTGTTGGCGGCGTGGCGCGGTATGAGTGCTTTCGGTGTCGCTCTATTTCAAGCGTGACCTGGGCGATCCTCTCACGCGCGTGCCTTCTTTCAGAGGGTTGACATCGTCTCGAGTTGGGGGTCATGCCGCTCGAGGGTCCTACGTGGCATGGGTGCCCGCGGTGGTGCGCTCTACATCGAGCGAGGTCCGGGCGACCTTCTCACGCCGATATCCCATCGAGGGTCGCCTTGTTTCGAGTTGAGGGTCATGCCGCTCGAGGGCTTCACGTGGCATGGGTGCCGCGGTACGCTCTACACCGAGCAGGGTCCGGGCGACCTTCTCACGCCGTCATCCATCGAGGGTCACCTTTGTCTCGAGCCGAGGATTCGCCTCGCTCGAGGGCTCTCCTTGCTTGGCAAGGGGCCGGGCATTTAATTGCCCCGCGCGGCGTGGCCGCGGGTTTTGCGGCGCGGGCGCGCCTTTTTAGGCGGCGCGCGCGCGCGCGCGCGTAGTGGGCGACGTGGCCGGCGGACGTGACGGTTTCGCCTCGGTCGCCGCCGGTCTCGCCGTAATGATGACCCGCCCTCTGCGGTGTTAGAGTCGGCTGCCGTCGTGGTGGGGCCCGCCCCGTCGACGCGATGGAAAGATTCCTGCGATTCTTGTTGGCGAGGCGTGCGCTCGGAGAACTCGCCGGTTGCCTATAAAACTGCGGTGAGGAAGGGACGGTGGTTTTTTACCTTGGCTCCTCACCGTTTTCAGTCCTCCGACCCTTCGCCTTCGTTCTGCTCTCGCCACCGCGCGGTTTCGTTGCTTAGAGCTTTTTTCTCGCTTCCTTGTCCTCCGCCCTCGCACCTGTTCGTCCTCCCTTATGGCGCCGCCTCAGCTTCCGATTAGGGTCCTGGAGCCATACGCATGGGAGAAGTCGACCGTGACCCGGCTCGCCCTGGGCGAGCTGGTCGCCGCCGGCCAGCTCTCGGCCAACGAAGAAGGGCGCCCGGCGGAGTGGATCGTGCCGCCATCGTCGCACCTTGAGCCCAATCCGCCGGAGGGCTACGTGGTGAGCTTCCTCCGCTACCACGAGCGCGGCTTCAACGCGCCCGGCGAGCACATTTATGCGAGCATTGTGCTACCACTATGGGGTGGAGGCGCACAACTTTGCCCCCAACGCGATCTCGCGGGCGGCCACATTCGTGGGCGTCCGCGAAGGGTACACGGGGATCCCGGTCAGCGGGAGCTGCGGGTACACCTCTTCCGCGCGGAGCTCATCACGCGGCCCACGTCGGAGCGGAGGACCCGCCGCGCGGTGCGCGCCGGCGGGATGTCGCTCGCCCGCGGGGGCGGCTCAAGGAGTTCTACATCCCCCCTGCACCATGACGACGAACAACGCCGGTCGGGAGCGGGGATGGTTTTATCCGCGCAACGCCGAGCCGGCCTCCCTCCCTACACCGGTCGGGTGTTCAAGAAGAGGCCGGACTTCGGGGCTACGGGTTGCCCACGGCCAACCATCGGGCGCGCCGGGGGTCCGTCCTCGCCGCCTTGCGGCGGGCGGCGAGGGAAGGGCTCAATGCGATGGGCGTCCTCGCCTTTCTTCATCACCGGCGAATCGTGCCGTTGATGGAGAGGCCCCTCTGCATCTTCGAGATGACGGAGGCGGCCAACCCCGTCGACACGGCGAGGTCGCGGATGCTCCCGACGCCGCCGGAGCGGCCGTACGCGCTCACCGGGCGCGGAGTGCCGTCGACACCGGGACGCCGCCACCGCGGGTCGGACCCCGTGGGATATCGAGATGCTCCCCACGGGCCCGCCGGTGAGTAGAGTTCCCGATTTCGCTTCCATCCTTGGTCTTGTTTTTGATTTCTGACGCGCCATTGTTACTCTTGCGCGCAGTTGGTGCAATTCAACGCCGCCAAGTCCGTTCCGCCCACCCCCGACTCCCGTGCGCTCGGCGGGGCGGCGCGGCGGGGGCGGCGGGGAGCGGGGCGGCGCGCGAGCGGGAACACGCAAGGCGGCGCCAAGCGCGCGGGGCGACGCGCGGTCCGCGAGTGCGGCGGCGGGAGGAGGGCCGGGGCTCTCCTCCCCGGACATCGAGGAGCCCTCGTCCTCGGACCGGGACGAGGAGGAAGAGTCCGAGGGGGAGGGCCCCTCGGACGGTGGCGGCCCGCGCCCCCGTCGCCGGATCTCGCGCGGCGTCGGGGGTGGCTTTGCTCAGGGCGGGCGCGTCGGCGTCCGCCACCGGGCGGTCGTCGTCGGGGGCGGCACGCGCCGCGAGGGTGCGGCGCGCGCCACGGAGGCGCGCGCGGCGGACGTGCGCGCGCGCGTCAAGCGTGCCCGCGCGTGGCGGGAGCGCGTCCGCGCGCGCGGCGTCCTCGTCGAGGGGCGCGTCGGTGGGCGCGCCGCGCGCGCGGGGCTAGCGTGCCCCCGCGCGTGGTGGCGGCGCCGTCGCGTCGGGGAGGTGCCGCGGCAGGCGCGGCCCCCGCGCCGGCCTCGTCGGAGGCCTCGAGGAAAAGGAAGCGGGCCTTTTCCTCCGCGAGGTAAGGAACTTTGTTCTTCCTTTGCTTGGCCTTAGTTTGCTGGTTATTAGACGCTCTAATCCTCCGTTTGTGTTTGCGCAGGGCGGTGCCAACCGTCCCTCCTCTTGCACCGGCCAAGGTGCTGAGGACGGACGCGTCGATCCCCACCCGGCGGCGTTCGTCGAGGGGGTCGCGCCCAGGGACAGGCGCGGCGGCGGGCACGAGCGCGCAAGGCCGGGCGGGGCTTCGAGGCCCCGGCGGTGGATCGGCCGCCGCGGCGCGGCCGAGGGGTCGCGGGGGCGGCCGGCGCCGGTCGCCATGGAGGCGCGGGCCGCGGCGGCGGCTACGGTGGAGGTGCCGCCCGCGGTGACCGGCCCTCGCGGAGGAGGCGGAGCGGGCGCAACCGCGGGAGCGCCGCGGATGTGGCGGCACGGACGGAGGTGGCGGCAACGGCGCCGCAACGGGCGCCGCGGCCGCGGAGGCGCGGTGGGGGCGCCGGCGGGGCGGAGCGGGCGGCTCCGCCCGCCGGCGGTCCCCGGGCGGAGGTGGTGGAGCTCTCGGATGACTCCCCGCCGCTCGGGTGGAACCGGTGGGCCGGGCCGGCCCGTGAACTCCCCCCGAGCCCCGGGAGGGGGCCCTCGTGAGGGGCGGCACGAGGGTCACATGATAGTGGGGGGCCGAGGGCACGATGCCGAGGCCTCGTCCTCCCACGCCGGCCGCCCCGCCCGGGTGGAGGGGGCCGTGGAGGACCCCCGGCGTTTGCGACGCCCGAGAGGGAGCGGGGGAGCTGCGGGGCGAGCTTCGGAGCCACGGCGCCACGCTCAGCGCGCGTTGAACGAGGCGGCTGCGGGTCCACGGCGGCCCGGCCGGATCGTCTTCCGGGTGTGCCACCGTTGCTCTTCTTCTTCCCCCTTTTTCGCTTTCGCGTGCGTATTCAAGACTTGGCGCTTACGAGGCTCGATGTGTGGATGCCGGGAGCTCGAGCGCCGCGCCCACGAGAAGTACGGCGCGTTCGACCGAGTGAACGCCGAGGCCCGCCAGCTCCGGGAGCGATGCAGCGCTTTCGACGCGCTTGCGGATGCTCTTAGGACGCGGACGGGCCGGGCGGTCTGCGGGCGATGGCGTGGTGCGACGTGCTCCCCGAGAGCTCGGGCGGGGGTGCGGCGCGTCACTCGAGTCTCGAGCGGATTCGCGCGGCCCTCGTCGATCGTGACGAGGCGCGCGTGGAACGCGCGCGAGGACACGGACAAGACGCGGACGGCGGCCGCCACCCGGGAGGCGGAGGTGGCCACCGCTCGCGCGCGAGGGCCGGGAGCTCGCACGTCGCTCGAGGGAGCGCGGGGCGCGGCGGCGCCGGGCGAGGAACGGGCGCGCGGGTTGGAGCGACGCGCCAAGGAGGCCGATGACCCGAAGGCCGCCCTCGACGTCAAGGGCCGCGGCTCTCGTCGCCGGCCGAAGGGCGGCTCCGGCGGGGAGCGCATCGCCCGCCGGGGGGGCGAGGGGCGGCTCCGGCGGGGAGCGAGGCGCCGCCCTTGGCGACGCCGGACGGCGCCCGGAGCGGGAGCGCGTTGCTCGCGAGGCGGCGGAGAAGTCGCTGGAGGAGCGGAACGCCGCATTCTCCGAGGTTGAGGATGAGGCGTTGGCGCTCAGCATCAGCAATGCCGCCCAAGAGATGGCCCTCGTCGAGCAAGGCGAGACCGTCCAGAGCCTCGAGGCGGCGCTTGAGTCCGCGCGCCGCGACCTCGATCTGGGGAGGAGACAAATCGAAGGTAAGCTACCGTCTGACCCTGCTTGTTAGTTCTTGCTTTAGAGGGTTCGTTTCCCCTTTTCTGATTTCTTGTCGTCTTGTCGCTTCCAGGCTTGCGCACCTGCCACGGGACACGGCGCCGGCGGGCCGAGGCCCCGCAAGCCTCCTACAACTCCTCCGAGCGAGGAGGCTGCGGGGAGCCGCGGGACGCGGCCCTCGAGACCCGTCGCATCGTCGAGGAAGGCGATGCCTAGGCCGGCGGCTCGGCGGCCGGCCGCCTACGCGCCCTCGGCGGCCACGTCACGGGGCGGGTGCGTCGGGCGTTGCACCCGGGCGTGCGAAGGCCCTCGGAGTGGTGCGATCCCACTACGAGGTCAACCTCGAGGCGGTAGCGGAAGGCTACATCGTGCCCGAGGGCGTCGAGGACGAGGTGGCCATGGAGCGTGCGGACGCGCTTGCCGCCGACGCCGCCGAGTCGCTCGCCGAGGCCTTCGAAGAATTCCTCTTCCCGGACGCCGCTGATGCTGCCGCTCCACCCGCCTGAAAGCACCTGGGCGCTAGGCCCGTTTTTTGTTTATATGTATCAGAACTCTGGCCTCGTGGCCTCTTGTAAATGAACAAGTAGTTTCGTGAACATGGTCAGTTTGTAAATGAAATCGCTTGCTTATTGCGCTTTTTGCTTCTTCTTCTTCCTGAGTAGATTCTAGTTAGGGGAGTCCGCCTTTCGCGGGGGCCCGGCCGGGTTGGAGGCGAGAGAGACGGGCCATAGCCGCGCGGCGTAGGCTGTCTCTGGCTCGTGCGCTCCTTCCGCTGTGCCGCCTACGCCCTATTCGAATCGTGACTCGTGGTTGAAGTAGGAAACAAACTTAGCGCGTGTTATTACGTTTTTTGCGCGAAAAAATGGGACCATTTGGGGGGGGTGCCCCCCCGCAGTAGCCCCCGAGGGTAACTTGGGTTTCAGGGGAAAGCCGAGTTGCCCTTTTATTATACTTGGAGTATTTACATAGGTGACACCAACTGGGGCGTTGGCCGTGTGTTTGTACAACAGAAAATACTTGGAAATCCTAGCTAAGGGTAGAAGCGACGTAGGCGTTGGATGTTCCAAGCGTTGGTGAGTTCTTCGCCGTCCTCGTTGGCCAGCTTGTACGTGCCTGGTTTGAGCACCTTCACCACGACGTAGGGTCCCTCCCATGGGGGCGATAGCTTGTGGCGCCCTCGATTGTCTTGGCGTAGCCTTAGGACCAAGTCCCCCTCGCTGAAATCCGTGCGACGTATCTTGCGTGCTTGGTAGCGCCGTAGGGACTGTTGATATCTTGCGGAGTGCATCAACGCCACGAGGCGTACTTCATCCAGCTGGTCCAGCGAGTCCTCGCGGGCTCGCTGGTTAGCATCCTCGTTGTAGCCTCGAACCTTGGGCGACCCGTATTCCAGATCCGTGGGGAGGACGGCCTCCGCGCCATGGACTAGGAAGAACGGGGTGAACCCGGTGGCTCTGCTTGGGGTGGTCCTTAGGCTCCACACGACTGCTGGTAGTTCTTGGAGCCATTTCCGGCCAGATTTGTTGAGCTGGTCGAAAATTCTGGGTTTGAGGCCCTGTAGGATCATGCCGTTGGCACGTTCTACTTGGCCGTTGGTCTGTGGGTGTGCCACGACTGCCCAATCCACGCGGATGTGGAACTTGTCGCGAACTCCAAGAACTTCCGGCCGTGAACCGGGACCCGTTGTACGTGATGATGGAGTTTGGCACTCCAAAGCGGTAGACGATGTCCGTGAAGAACGTGACCGCTGCTCGGCCCTCGGATTCGTAATGGGGCGCACCTCCACCCACTTGGAGAACTTGTCAATTGCAACCGGCGGGTGGGTGAAGCCCCCGGCGCCTTCCGCGGGGGCCGACGATGTCCAACCCCCACACAGCGAACGGCCATGTTACGGGGATTGTTTGCAGAGCGTGAGCTGGCAAGTTGGTCTTGCGGGCGTAGAACTGGCACCCCTCGCGGTGCGCACTACTTCGCTGGCATCCGCGACTGCGGTAGGCCAGTAGAAGCCTTGGCGGAACGCGTTGCCAACGAGGGTGCGTGGCGCGGCGTGGTGGCCGCAGATCCCCGCGTGGATATCCCGTAGGAGCTCGCGCCCCTCGGGAATGGGTATACACCGGCCCGGAGGATGCCTGACGCGGCGCGCTTGTACAGCTCGCCGTCGACCAGGGTGAATGACTTGGCCATCCTGGCGATGCGCCCGGGCGTGGCCGGTGCGCGGAGAGCTCCCCTCGAGCAATCCGGGCGATGTACTTCTCCCGCCGGTCCGCCTGGGCGGGAGCCGGCTCGATGTCCATCGCGACGGCCCTCGTGGGAGCCGTACCCCTCGAGAAGGGAGAGCACGTACGCCTCGTTCGAGGGGTCCTCTTCCATGGGTTCCGCACCCGCCGGATTCGAGGGAGCCCCCGAGGGTCCGGCGTCGCTCGAGGGGCGGGGCTCGAAGGTGACCGATGGGCGCGCGATGTCGCGCGCGAAACGTTCGGGGGAACGGTGATCCGCCGGACGCGATCTTGGCAAGTTCATCTGCCTCCTCGTTGTGCGGCGGGGTACATGATTGAGCTCGATGCCGTAGAATTTGTCTTCGAGGGCCCGCACGGCCTTGCAGTAGGCCTCCATCTTGTCGTCGTGGCAGCTCGCGTTCTTCATGACTTGGTCGATCACGAGCTGCGAATCCCCTCGCACGTCGAGGCGCTTGATGCCCAACTCAATGGCGATTTTGAGGCCGCGAGAGGAGGGCCTCGTATTCCGCCATATTGTTAGACGCGGGGAAGTGGAGGGCGCCTTGCGTAGCGCATGTGCTCCCCGAGGGGTGACACGAAAAGCGGGCCCGCGCCCGCTCCTCCGTCTTCATCACCGAGCCGTCGAAGAACGAGTCCGGCCTCGCTTGAATGCGAGGGGGCGGCGGCTGCGTGTCCGTCCATTCGGCGACGAAATCGGCTAGGATTTGCGATTTGATGGCCTTGCGCGGGGGGCGTAGGCGAGCGTCTCGCCCATCAACTCCACGGACCACTTGGCAGTTCTGCTGCCGCGTCGGGGGTTGCGAATGATCTCTCCTAGCGGGAAGGAAGAGACCACCGTAATCGGGTGGGCCTCGAAGTAGTGGCGGAGCTTGCGCCGCGCGAGGGACCACCGCGTACAACGACTTACCCCGGACACCGGGGGTAGCGCGTCTTCGTGTCCGACGGGACTTCGGCGATGTAATAGGCGGCCTCTGCACGGGCGGGGGCATGCCCTTCCTCCGTGCGCTCCACGACGATCACGGCGCTGACCACCTGGGTGGTTGCGGCCACGTAGAGTTGGAGGGGTTCACCGTCTCGCGGCGGCGTAAGGATTGGGGCGTGCGTCAGAGATGCCTTCAGCTTGTCGAGCGCTTCCCCGGGCCTCGGCGGTCCGGGAGAAGCGCTCGTGCTTCTTGAGCGGCCGGTAGAGGGGCGGGCCCTTCTCACCGAGCCTCGAGACGAAGCGGCTCAGTGCGGCAAGGCACCCCAACACCTTCGCATCCCCTTTGAGGTCCCGAATTGGACCCATTCGCTCGAGGGCCGCGACCTTTTCGGGGTTGGCCTCGATTCCCCGTCGGGAGACGATGTATCCTAGGAGCATGCCCCGCGGCACTCCAAAGACACATTTTTCGGGGTTGAGCTTGACCCCGTTGGCCCGCGAGCGGTGAATGCGATGCCAAGATCGGCCGACCGGTCGTCGCCTTCCTGGTTTTGACGACGATGTCGTCTACGTAAGCCTCGACCGTCCGCCCGATATGGTCCCCAAAAACGTCTTGCATGCGGCGGCCGATATGTTGCGCCCGCGTTTCGGAGGCCAAAAGGCATCGTGACGTAACGAACGTCTCGAACGGTGTGATGAATGAAGTCGCGAGCTGGTCGGACTCCTTCATTTTTATTTGATGATATCCCGAATAGGCATCAAGGAAACGAGTAGTTCACACCGGCGGTGGAATCAACGATCGATCTATGCGTGGCAAAGGAAAAGGAACTTTTGGACATGCTTTATTGAGGCTGGTGTAGTCAATACACATCCTCCACTTCCCATTTTTCTTTTTTACAAGCACGGGATTAGCTAACCATGTCGGGTGGAACACTTCCTTGATGAATCCGGCCTCGAGGAGCTTCCGCGGCTCCACTCCGATCGCCCGTCGCCGTTCCTCGTCGAAGCGGCGCGGCCGGCCGCCGAGCGACGCGGCGTTAGGCGAGGATATCAAGGGAGTGCTCGGCGACCTCCCTCGGGATGCCGGCATGTCCGAGGGGCTCCACGCGAAAACGTCGGTGTTGGCGCGGAGGAAGTCGACGAGCACTGCTTCCTATTTAGGATCGAGGGTCGTGCTGACCCTCAATGCTTTGCCCTCGGGGGCTGATGGGTCGAGGGGGACCCCTTTGGTTTGCTCGGCGGCCTCGAACGTGCCGACGTGCTTGGTGGCGGAGCTGAGGTCGTCATTGACCATCTTCTCCAGTGTGTTTACCAGCGCTTCATCTAGCGCTAGCGCCTCTGCATGTTCCACGCACTCGACATCGCAGTCGAATGCATGCTCGATCGACGACCCGACGGTGATGACGCCGTTTGGACCCGGCATCTTCATCTTCAGGTACGTGTAGTTGGGAACCGCCATGAACTTGGCATAGCATGGTCGCCCAAGGATGGCATGGTAGGCCCCTTTGAATCCCACCACCTCGAAGGTGAGGGTTTCCTTGCGGAAATTCTTGGGGGTCCCGAACCGGACGGGCGGATCGATGCGCCCGAGGGGTTGAACACCTTTTCGGGCGCGATGCGGTGAAACGGCTTCGTCTTCCGGGCCGCGGCCCGGTCCGGCCCAATCCCCATTAGGCGCAATGTATGCGCAAAGAGGATATTGAGGCTACGCACTCCGTCCATAAGGACCTTCGAAAACCGGGCGTTCCCAATGATGGGATCGACCACCGAGAGGTCTTGGCCGGGTTCGGGATGCGGTTCGGGTGATCATCCCGGCTAAAGGTGATGGCATCCTTCGACCGGTTGAGAAAGGCCGGAGGTGCCCTCTGCTGGCGAGGACTTCGTGCCGCTCCTTCTTGCGGCGCGGGTTGACATGTCAACGGTAGGTCCCCCAAAGATGAGGAACACATTTTCGACGGCGGGAAACCGCCCGCGTCGCCATCGCCCCCCATCCTTCTTGGCCTCTTGCCTCCTTCGCGGCGGCACGGCCGTAGAATTTCTTGAGCATGTCGCCTTTGCTCAAGAGTGTGATTCACGGGGGGTCTTGTGGTAGGGGCATGGCTTCTTCATCATGTCGTCGAACACCCCGGGCCTCGAGGAGCCGGTCGAGGGCCCCGTCGGGCCGGGTCAACGGCGAGGGCCTCGGCGTTGCCGCCGTTGCGCCCCTGCTCGCGCGCCTCGCGGCGCGGCTTCTTCCCCTTCTTGCCCCGCTTGTCGTTGCGGCGCGGCTCCTTGGACCCGGCGCCGCCCTCCGCGGGCGTGTCCTCGGAGCGCTTGCCCTTCTTGCCATCGAAGATTGCCCCCACGGCCTCCTCTCCGGAGGCGGAGCGGGTGGCAATGTCGAACGGCTCGTTCGAGTCCGTGGGCGGGGCTGCGTCCCGGCTCACGCACAAGGTCCCGGCACGTGGTGCCCTCGAGGAACGCGTGCACGATCTACGGCGGCGTGCCACGGCGGGAGCTGCGTGCGGCGCTTGGAGAAGCGCCGTATGAAGTCCCGCGGCGGTCGCACGGCTTCTGCGTGCGGGGAGCGCGGATCCCGGGGAGTTCCGGGGCGCACGTATGTGCCTGGAAGTTGCCCACGAAAGTGTGGACTAGATCGTCCCAGTTGTGGATGCGGGCCGGCGGGCAAGTGCTCGAGCCATGTCCGGGCCGCATCACCCAGATGTAGGGGCAAGTTGCGGATGATCACTTCGTCGTTGGTGGCCCCGCCCGGTGCGGAGGCTAGGCGGTAATCGTTGAGCCAAACACGAGGGTCCGTCTCCCCGTTGTATTTGATGATCGTCGAGGGTTGACGGAAGCGCTGGGGGAACGCTGCTGTGCGGATCTCCCGGCTAAACACACGGGTGCCCGGGGGCTCCGGCGTCGGGGAGCGATCCTCACCGCTGTCGTAGCGCCCACCCCTTCGAGGGTGGTAGCCTCTGGCCGCTCGCGCGTCCGCCTTGCTAGTGCGCCTGGCGTTGATGACGTTGCGGGCGTCGCCATCCAGCGCCCTGCGTGTGTCAAGGAGCCGTTCCTTGGCCGGCGTGCGTCCCTGGTCAGCAGGTCGACCCGCATGCACCGAGGGTTCGCCCCCTGGTGCCGGATCATCACCCCGCGCGTCCCCCTGTTGGCGGATGCGTGAGGCCGAGCTTTCGGCCTGCTGGACGGCCGCTTGCTCAAGGAGGGTCTGCACCTCGCGGTGCATGTCTCGAGCCTCGGGGGTCGAGGGTGCCGGCATGGCGCGCAGCAGTGTTGCGGCGGCGATGAGCTTTTGGCTCGCCCGCGGCGGAGTATCCGCGTTGTCGACGTTGGGGACGGGGTTGAGGCGGTCGCGGACTTGTCGGCCTAGCTCCCGCGCGCGTTCGCCGCGCGCGGAGGCCTCTCCCCGCCATCGAGGCGCGGAGTAGCCGCACGGTCCGGTGCTCCTCTGCCGGCTTGGCCTCGAGCTCGCGAGCTTGGGCCGGTGCGCGTCGACGTCGGCCCCGGCGGGAGCGCTTGGTCCCGCGACCGGGCGCGTGGCAACCCCCGGGGCTGGCGTGACTTCCCCATCTCGGCGCCGCCGCACCGGCGGCGTTGGCCGGGTCGTTGGTGATGACGGCGTAGCATTCCCGCGTGGGGTCGTAGCTCCCGATCTTTGGAGTCGTCGGAGCAGCCGAACCGGTGGTCCGTGGCGTCGAGGAAGCGCCCGAACGCGGCCCGGGTCCGGCACACCGGAGAAGTCCCACTCCGCGTACCCATGACGGTTGGCGGGTGGCATCGTGTCGATGGAGCCCGGGGACGACTCGTCCGGCTGGCCGGCGTGCCGGGATCCCCGGCGACGAAGACGTGCCGACCAGGCGGAACCTGCGCATTGTCGTGTTGACGTTGGCGTTGTAGGCCGTAGTGGCGCCACGCGGCCCGATGGGGACGCGTGGTCCGGAGGCCGCGCGCGGTCCCGCTAGGGCGGCGGCGGCCGTCGTGACGGTGGGCGCACCGCGGCCGGGCGGCGGCGCGCTCGGCCTGCCGCCGCTCGGACCGCGCCCCGACGCGAGCGTAGCCCGGAGCGGCGACGGCGTCGTGGCGTCGACGGACCCGCGGCATCCGTGCACTGCGGTGCTGCGCCGGTGTCGTGCGTGCGGCGGAGACCGAGAGCGGACCTAGCCTCCCGGCTGCGCGCGTAGCTCCTCACGGTTGGTGAGGCGCATGAGATAGCCGTTCCCCGTGGCACGGAAGTTCAAGTCCCCGAAGCGGATCTCGAACCCGGCGGAAGGGGGTCGAGCTACCCATGTTGTAGCGGGTGCTACGGTACTCGGTGCGAATCACCATGGAGGGAGTTAGCGAAATGACCTTAGGCGCTCGTGTGCCCCACGGTGGGCGCCAGCGTCGGTGCGGAATATGGTCCCGACACTAACCGGTAGATAACGCCTAGGTCTATCCCTCGATGGTCGATGCTAAGCAACAAATGACACAAGGATTTATCCTGGTTCCCGCCGAGGAGGCCGTACGTCCCGCGGTGGTGTGCTCGTGGCACTATATTGCTCGGCACGGGGGTGCTTGTAGTGGGGCAAATACAAGCAAGGCGGGAGAGGGAGCGTGGCTCCCAAGTCCCTGGTGAGTAGCTGAAGATGTTGTGGGAGAATAAGAGAGTGAGTGCACAGTGCGCTGTGTTCCTCCGGATCCGTCCCCTCGTCCCCCCGCGGCTGGGGGCTCGCTTCCCCTTTTATAGGCCAAGGGGGCGGCGAGTTACATGCACGCCGCGCTACCTAGCTACGCGTAGGAGCACGTCGTGCTACGGTGTAGAGCGGGCGATCGTCCGAACGATCCACGCTGCGATCCGGCCATGATGGCCTACTTCGTACCCGAACAGTGGCGGTTCGAGGGTAGGAGGCGGCAGACGGTGATGGCGTTCTCTGATAGGCTTCGAGGGAGGTGCTGATGATGACCGGTACGGGGGTACGGGAGCGGGCGAACGGCGTTCCTTCCCAATGAGCTCTGCGGTGGCGGAGTGGTTGCTGCAGTATTCGGGCGTGCGCTGCGCGAGTCGGGCGTGCACCCGCACGCGTGGGTACGGCGGCCGCGCCGTTACAGTGGCCGGGATGGCCACCCACCGGCCTAGCGCCCCTTACCTAACCTGCAAGGTCACGGGAAAGTGGAATCGAGGGTGCGCCCGGCCCCCTTTCGAGGGTCGGGCGCGTTAGCCGTACAGCGGCGTGCGCACGGTGTCACGGGACTGACACCGGCCGTACCGCACAGTCCATCCCACAGTGGCGGGGATGGGCTCCTTCCATGGGGAGTTGGTGCGGCGGCACCGGCGTGAGCCCCGGGCGCATGATGGCGCCGTCTCGCGGCGTCGGGGCGTTAAATGCCCAAGTACGGGGCCGGCGCACGCGTGCGGGGCGCCCGTGAGCGTGGCGGGCCCCGGCCGAGGGCGGAGCGGACCCTCGAGCGAGGGCGGGACTCGCTCGAGGGGGAGCGCGCCCTCGAGCGGGGCGGGACCGCTCGAGGGAAGGGTCGCCCCTCGAGCGGGGGCGGAACTGTTCGAGGAGGGAGTTGCCCCTCGAACGGGGCGGAGCCCGTTCGAGGAGGAGCATGCCCTCGGGCGAGGCGGAGCCTGCTCGAGGGGTCTTCCTAGGTGGGCCGCCTTGGTGGGCCTCCGAAGTCCTGTTGCATGGGCCGTGTCCTGCATGGTTAGTTTCCTGCATGGTTAGGCTTAGCCTATGTTGATGCAGGAATTTAGGTAGGGGTTCCCCCATTGTTTGAGGGGACCCTTAGGGCGGTCCCCGACAATGTGGGTCCAATGGAACAGGATGGGTGCTAGTAGGCTTAAGAAACACTCATTTAATTTTTGGTAATTTAATTGATTAATAAAAGCCTTAAATGCCCTTTTAATATTAAAGGGAAATTAAAATAAAGAGAAACCCTTAATTAAATCTTTTTCCTTTTTGAAGAGTATTATTTAATATAATTAAAAGATCATTAATTACCATCACTGATAAGAAATTAATTCATAAATAAAAATATTAATTACACCATGTTGGTAAAGATAAAATGAAATGAAGCTTTCACATGAAATGATAAGCTTAATAAAAACCTTTATTCAAATGTGGAATAAAAGAGTAACCCATGTACAACCAATGACTTCCTAAAATAGAAACCTTAGATGAATGCTTGTTAAGGTGAATATGACCAACTAGAGTTGGATAAGACAACAAACTATCACATCACCTAAAGTGCATTGCATTCCGTGTAGATCTTCCGGACGGAGATTACTCCCTGGTCCCGGAAACCGAGGAAGGCGGAGCGGAAGGTTCTCTGCAATACGTGGACGTGCTCGACACCGAGGGTGCCCAAGCTAACCTAGTCGACGAAGGCAAGCTCCGGTGCATCTAACCTAGTTTTAAGTTCTTTATTCAATTATCTATGAATGATTGTGCATTTACGTACAGGAGTTGAATGAAACCCTAGATGCATGATCCATAGGTACCTTTGGTCCCTACTAGTATGATAGGTCGGTAGCTGCTAAGCTATAGGACCGTTACAAGTCGGGTGATGACCTCACTCGCGAGAATAGGTTCCTAGATAGGAATCATACTATATCCTTAAATGGATTGCTCACGTGGTAAGAGCATGGGATGCGGGCTCCGGTCCAGTGGTTATGTGGGTTAAGTTTTTGAACGTACTAAGCACATGCCGGTTATGGGGCCGGTAAGCCTAGTACCATAATGAGGCGGCTAGGGATCCTACTGTTACTACTCTTGGGATTCGCTCTCACGGCTCACCACCGGTGGTGTATGGTGACTCCGGGTATCTCGCGGAGTATGCCGGATAGCCTGCACCAAAGACTGTAAGATTCGATCCCGACCCGAGGATTTATGGGGACGGCCTGGGAAAGTTGCCCTTGTGGGGACACCTACCGTGTGTTTGGGTCTACCTTGCAAGGTTCAAATCAATCGATTGTCGGCCTCTCACCATTATCCGAGACTACTTACTCCACTAGTCATGTGATCCCTAATGATGGAAGTTGATGAATATTATGCTTGATTAATTGTATTGTACAACTTTACTTGTACTAGTTGGCTAATGGAGTAAAGACTAAACTACTAGAACTTGTGCTAAAATCTTGAAAGTAAGGACCTACTCTTTGTTACTTTTTAGCAAAAGCAACACAATAGCCAAAAAGCCTTTCATGGTCTAGTTTTGGTGAAGTAGATATCACCGACGGGTAAGACTTGCTGAGTATTAATATACTCAGCCTTGCTATAATGTGTTGATCCAGGTAATGCCTTCAGTGATGTGTGGCCCGGAGAGATCCCGCCCGGCTGGGAGCTGGAATGGGTGGAGGACAACTGCTGAAAGCATCATGGATGGCCTCCCGTGGTGTCTTCACCTCCGCTAGTTAATTTCCGCTGCTTTTCAAAACTCTGAACTATTTCGTCATGACAAAAACTATGGTTTGTAATAATTAAACCCTTCGGGGTACGAATTTGGATTTGAATGTTGTTGTATCTCTGGACTCGCCTTCGAGTGAGTTTTAATGCATATATTCGATCCTTGTGCTCTCAAGTGATTTACCGGGCGTTAACCCGGCAGCTTACGACAAGATGGTACTTCATTATTGCTTAATGACCAAAGTGGATCGGTCTTAGGCGATAGTACGGTATTTTCCTGGGCGGGTTGTCACAGTGTCGGGACTACATTCCGCATCGATAGTTGGCGCGCCAGGTAGGGGGTCGCGCTGAAGATCAGCTCCCACCAGCCCTCTCGATGGTGATTCGCACCGAGTACCGCGAACAGAGGTATTCCATGGGCAGCTCGGACCCCCTCCCAGCCGGATTCGAAATCCGGTTCGGGAGCCTCAGCGTCTCGACGCCGCCGACGCTCCGGTCAGCGCTCTCGACAGGTGCGAACGGAGCGCCGACGAGCCGCGCGCATCGCCTCGCGGCGCGACGCACTCACCGGCGAGACGACAGCTGCTCCGACGGGGGAGCGCTCGGTTTCAGGACCGCGGTTCCCCCTCGGCCTGCGTGGCGCTACGACGGCATACGTCGCCTCTACCAACACCAACGCAGCGGCGTGCAGGGCCCGCCCTGTCCGCCATGTTCCAGTGGTCAGGAGCCCCAGCGCCTCCGCCGACAACGAGTCATCCTAACACGCCCCCGCGGGTGAGCCAAAAGCTCGTCGCCGCCACGACACTGCTACGGGCCATGCCCGCTCCATCAATGCCCGAGGCGCGAAACCT
The DNA here is from genome assembly GCA_947561735.1 of Cenchrus americanus. Lineage (NCBI taxonomy): Eukaryota > Viridiplantae > Streptophyta > Magnoliopsida > Poales > Poaceae > Cenchrus > Cenchrus americanus. Next base: position 229,037,252 of record OX387245.1, read on the forward strand.
TCACCGCGAGGCGCAGGTGCTCATTGAACAGGCGGCCGTGCAGCAGGCCGAGAGCTCGGCATCCCACATTCGCCAGTCGGGTAGCGCGTGGTACGACGGGGGTGCGCAAGGCCTGAAACTTCGGTACATGCGGGCGGCGCGGTGGAGCGGCCTGCCAACCCAGGGTGCACGCCGGTCAGGGAGCGGATCCTTGACACGCACGGTCATGCCCAAGACGGTGACGCTCGCAACGTCATCAACGCCCGACGGACGGGCAACGCGGAGACGCGGGCAGCGGTAGGCTACCACCCCCTACGGGGTGGGCGCTACGACAGCCGCGAGGACCGCTCGCCGACGCCGGAGCCCCCGGGAACCCGTGTGTTCAGCCGGGAGATCTGCACGGCGAGCTTTCCTCAACGCGTCTACCAGCCCACGTCAATCGAGAAGTACACGGGGGAGACGGACCCCCGCGTATGGCTCAACAACTACCGCCTAGCATGTCAGCTGGGCGGTGCCACCACCGACGAGGTCATCATCCGCAACCTGCCGTTGCACCTCGCTGATTCGGCGCGAACATGGCTCGAGCACTTGCCGGCCAGCCAGATTCATAATTGGGATGATCTAGTCCGCACCTTCGTGGGGAACTTCCAAGGCACATACGTGCGCCTCGGAAACTCTGCGATCTGCGAGCATGCACCCCGAAGCCCGGTGAGTCGCTCCGGGACTTCATACGGCGCTTCTCCAAGCGCTGCACGGAGCTCCCGAGCGTGGCCCAGTCCGAAATCGTGCACGCCTTCCTCGAGGGCACCACCTGGCAGGACCTCGTGCGCGAGCTCGGGCGCAGCCCGCCGGTCGACTCGAACGAGCTGTTCGACATCGCCACCAGCTTCGCCTCCGGCGAGGAGGCGGTGGGGGCGATCTTTGACGGAAAGAAGGGCAAGCGTGTGGACGACGCGCCCGCGGAGGGTAGCAAGTCCAAGGAGCCCCAGCATAAGCACAAGCGGGGCAAGAAGGGAAAGAAGCCGCGCCACGAGGAACGCGAGCAGGGGTGTGACGACGATGGAGACGAAGCCTGTGCTGTTGACCCAGCTCGACGGGGCCCTCGGGCGGCCCCTCGAGGCCCTGGGGTGTTTGACGACATGCTGAAGAAGCCTTCTCCGTACCACAAGATGCCAGTCAACCACACCCTCAAGCAGTGCGACCTGCTCAAGAGGTACTACAGCCGCGCCGTCGCGAAGGATGGTGAGGCCAAGAAGGATGGGGGTAACGGTGACTTCCCCGCAGTGGAGAACGTCTTCCTCATGTTCGAGGGGCCGACCATTGACATGTCCAACAGCCAGCGCAAGCGGGAGTGGCACGAGGTCCTCGCTGCGAAGAAGGCTCCTCCCTCCTTCCTCGACTGGTCGGAGGACGCCATCACCTTCAGCCGCGAGGATCACCCGAACCGCATCTCCAACCCGGGCCAGTACCTGCTGGTGGTTGACCCGGTCATCGGGAACGCGCGGTTCTCGAAGGTGCTGATGGACAGGGGCAGCAGCCTCAACATCCTCTACGCGCACACTCTACACCTGTTGGGGATCGGGTTGGATCAGCTGCGGCCCAGCACGACGCCGTTCCACGACGTCGCGCCGGGCAAGTGCGTCCAGCCCCTCGGGCAGATCGATCTGCCTGTCTGGTTCGGCACACCAAACAACTTCCGCAAGGAAACGCTCACCTTCGGGGTGGTGGAGTTCAGGGGCGCGTACCACGCTATCGTTGGGCGGCCGTGCTACGCCAAGTTCATGGCGGTCCCGAACTACACCTTTCTCAAGATGAAGATGTCGGGGCCCAAGGGTGTCATCACCGTGGGCTCGTCAATCGAGCACGCATTCGACTGCGATGTCAAGTGCATGGAGCACGCGGAGGCACTAGCACTGGATGAAGCGCTCATGGCAAACCTGGAGAAGCTGGTCAACGAGGACCTCGACTCCACCGCCAAGCACGCGAGCAGCTTCGAGCCTGCTGAGCAGACCAAAGAGGTGCCCCTCGACCCTGCTGCCCCCGAGGGCAAGGCGTTGAGGGTCAGCACCACCCTCGACCTGAAATAGGAAGTGGTGCTCGTCGACTTCCTCCGCGCCAACACTGACATCTTCGCGTGGAGCCCCTCGGATATGCTAGGCATCCCGAGGGAGGTCGCCGAGCACTCCCTTGACATCCTACCTCACTCCCGCGCCGTGCAACAACGGCTGCGCCGCTTTGATGAAGAGCACCGCCGGGCGATCGGGGTGGAGCTGCGGAAGCTCCTCGAGGCCGGGTTCATCAAGGAAGTGTTCCATCCTACGTGGCTAGCTAACCTTGTATTAGTTAAGAAGATGAATGGGAAGTGGCAGATGTGTGTAGACTATACTAGTTTAAATAAAGCATTTCCTAAAGTTCCTTTGCCACGAATCGATCAAATCGTTGACTCGACTGCGGGATGTGAACTCTTATGCTTCCTTGATGCCTATTCTGGGTACCACCAAATAAAAATGAAGGAGTCCGACCAGCTCGCGACTTTGTTCATCACGCCGTTCGGGGTGTATTGCTACGTAACAATGTAGTTCGGCCTCCAAAATGCGGGCGCTACATACCAGTGATGTATGCAGCACGTTTTCGGGGATCACATCGGGTGGACCGTTGAGGCATACGTAGATGATATAGTCGTGAAGACCAGGAAGGCGGACAACCTGGTTGACGACCTCCGTATCACGTTCGGCTGCCTACGGTCCAATGGGGTAAAATTGAACCCCGAAAAATGTGTCTTTGGCGTGCCGCGAGGCATGCTGTTAGGGTACATTGTCTCCCAGCGAGGCATCGAGGCCAACTCCGAAAAGGTCGCTACCCTCGAGCGAATGGGTCCGATTCGAGACCTCAAGGGGGTCCAGAAGGTGTTGGGGTTCCTTGCCGCCTTGAGCCGCTTCATCTCGAGGCTCGGCGAAAAGGGCTTGCCCCTCTACCGGCTCCTGAAGGAACACGAGCGCTTCTCCTGGACCGTCGAGGCCCAGGAGGTGCTTGACAAGCTGAAGGCGACACTCGCCCACGCCTTGATCCTAACACCGCCTCAGGACGGCGAGCCCCTGTACCTCTACGTCGCCGCAACCACTCAGGTGGTCAGCGCCGTCATCGTGGTAGAGCGCACGGAGGAGGGGCACGCCCTACCTGTCCGGCGGCCGGTATACTACATCAGCGTGGTACTGTCCGAGACCAATGCGCGCTATCCGCAGGTCCAGAAGCTGCTCTACGCAGTGGTCCTTGCGCGGTGTAAGCTCTGCCACTACTTCGAGGCTCACCCGGTCATGGTGGTCTCCTCCTTTCCGTTGGGAGAGATCATCCGGAGCCCGGATGCAACAGGCAGGATTGCCAAGTGGTCAGTGGAGTTGATGGGCGAAATGCTCGCCTACCCGCCGCGCAAAGCGATCAAATCCCAACTCTTGGCGGATTTTGTCGCCGAGTGGACAGACACCCAGTTGCCGCCGCCGCAGATTCAGGCCGAGTGTTGGACCCTCTACTTCGACGGGTCGGTGATGAAGACAGGAGCGGGTGCGGGCCTGCTTTTCATCTCGCCCCTCGGGGAGCACATGAGATATGTTGTGCTCCTGCACTTCCCCACGTCGAACAACATGACAGAGTACGAGGCCCTTCTCTGCGGCCTCAGAATATCCATCGAGATGGGCATCAAGCGCCTCGACGTGAGGGGAGACTCGTAGCTCATGATCGACCAGGTCAAGAAGAGTGCGAGCTGTCATGACGACAAGATAGAGGCATAATGCAAAGCTGTGCGGGCCCTCGAGGAAAAGTTTTACGGCATAGAGCTCAACCACGTGCCATGTCGGTTCAACGAGGAGGCGGACAAGCTCGCCAAAATTGCGTCGGGGCTAATCACCGTTCCCCTGAACATTTTTGTGCAGGACGTCGCCCAGCCGTCCGTCAACCTCGAGCCGAACCCCTCGAGCCATGAGGAACCCTTGGGGGCTCCCTCGAGTCCAACAGGCGCAGAGCCTATGGATGAGGACCCCTCGAACAAGGCGTACGTACTCTCCCTGCTCGAGGGGTATGGCACCGACGAGGCTGAGGCCATGGACACGGAGCCAGCCCCTAGTGAGGTGGACTGGCGAGACCAATACATTGCCTGGATGGACCGAGGGGAGTTACCCTGTTGACGGTTAATAGTTGTATCAAAGTTGGTTTAGACTTGCAAGCGGACAAGTCTCCCGTCGTAGTCAAGGGACCCTTCTTCCCTCGAGTGGTGAACCCAAGGTATCGAATCCGTGGAACAATGTGCAACGCAAGGATTCAATCTAGTAAAGCAAGGTAAGCTATCTTTTGAAGACAAGTTGCATCTAATCTACTAACTCATAAAGGAAACACATCTAATCTAATCTACTAAAGAGGTAGCAAGAGAAAACAAAGAGATAACCGATCTAGAGAATCTAGATCATGCTTATGTTGTAGCTCCAAACAAGATAGATGAAGATAGAAAAGCGAAGCTCATTAAAAGCATCTTTAAATCATGGCCTCCCGTCTGACTCCGAAAACGGCCGCCTTTCGGAACCCCCGTTCTGTCACAACGTATCCCTATTCATGCGGGTAATCTAGGGCGAGTTCGATAAGAACAAATTGAAATCACTTGGCCAGTCCGGTATGCACCTCTAGCCACCGCGGCTACAAGAGCACCCTATGTAATCTATCTTAAGTATAGATCGTAGAAGAAGCAAAACCAAGAAGAAAACAAAATCATTGAGAAGGCACTTGATCGCTAGAAATTGGATTCACTATAAAAACTTCACCATGAATGATTACATGAACAAGATCACCACCGGGATCCTACCTCGATCTTGATCCTTGCTCCGGAGCTCCGACGTGGTCTTCCATGCAAGGTTCCCACGTCGGCTAAGGAAACCCTAGACAACTGGCACGACCCTCATCTCTGAGATGGTGTCCCTCAAGCTTCTCTGCTCCTCGGCGGCGGATGACGAATTGATTGATACGTGGCTCTCGGTCAGAGGGCTATAAATAGCCCGAGATGCAACTAGGTCATAGGGGAGGCCGACTGGGCCCCGAAACAGGCTGGGCCGGCCGGCCTGGGCCCATCTCGGCCCAGTCCGTGGCATCCTTCGCCCGGTGTTGCTTCTCGCGTCTTCTAGATCCTCTCCCCTTTTGCATGTGGGCCCTTGTCGTCGGTTTCTCTCCGAATTGGACGAAGCTCCTTGTCTTGCAAGATTCAACACTTTTCTGGCTAGGTCCTCGGAGTTTGTCCTCTTCTCGGGCATGATCCTTGGGCTCTTGGAGTCATGTTCACTTCATTGCTTGACTTGTAGCGGGCTACAAGGTCTTGTCATGAGGTGCTTAATGAACTCATCCCGGAAGTCTTGCTTTCAATGTTAAAACCCTGCGTAAACACTTAACTCCAAAACCGACATGCATAAGTGAACTTGTTATACCACGGGGGTTAGTACCAATGGGTAAGATACAAAAGTCATGCCAACACCGAAGGTAAACTCATGGCTAGGTTGACGGAATTTCACCATCAACAGCTCCCCCATGCTTAAACCTTGCTCGTCCTGTGTAAGCCTTCGATGGATATCATCGTTGCCCTTCATTGTTTAAACCTTGCACTTGATCATACATGAGAAAACCTAATGCTCTCAAAAGTTTAATTCATTAAAGTTCCATAATGTACTAACCTTCATCCCTACGGAGGGTAGATATTTAATTTAGCTTATCCCACAAGTATTAACATGCCCCAAAATTCAAATGGATCTCAGAAATTTTGAAATAAAGAACAAGATGAAAAGAGATAAACCAAGTTCACAAATTTAAACCGCCTTGCATCTTGCTCATGAACTCTCATCTCATCATGTCTCTCAAGCCTATTTATTCTACTCCTTTCCCTCTCATAACACATATACACGTGGTAGCCTTTATATGGAGCTTTTTGGGAAAGTTTAGTCCTACCAAGATATTTTAAACGAGATGTTGTCAAAACAAGACAAGCTTCTCATGGTCTTACCGAGACTCGTCAAAAGGTCATTGGAAAATAATGTTATATCAAGGAGGGGAGAGAGAAAAATACACACACTTGAGATAGGTGGACATGTGCAAATGGCAAAGAGTGATCCCGAGGCACAAAGGAAGTCCTCGTTATCGGATTGCACATGGTTGGAAAGTGAGTATGGATATTTTAATCTTGAAACCTTGAAATTCCTAATGCACTTTAGAGAACTGGGTTCATTTTATTTTATTTTTATATCATACATACTCATATTTTTTTCTTTTCTCCTCTTTTTCTCGTACTCATATTTTTGTTCTTTCTTTATTTTTCTCATTTTTTTATTTTTCTTTCTCATCAATTTTTTATTTGCTCCCCTTGAACTCCAAAATTGCATTGTACCTACCTCCCCCCCATGCTTAGACGTTGCTCGTCCTCGGGCAAAGAGGTGATAGAGATAAGGTAGGTACCAGAAATACATTTCTTTTGGAGAGATACTTGAAATCTTCAATAATGGCATCGTCTTGCTATCTTCCTTGAATTGATGATCCATAATCAATGATAGGTTGTGGTCAAGGAGGTAAACACAAAAGATGATATTTGGTTTTAAGGATGGATATTCAGTGAGGTTTGTGAGATCTCTGATGTGGGGATACACAATGCACGGATAGAAAGGCTAGCAAAAAGATAGATACGCAAAAACGGAATGACCAGCTTCTTAGTCTCGGGCCTGAGAAATCAAGGCCTGAAATAACTCACCCAAAAATAAACCTTGTATACTAAGTTTTTGCACTCAAATATATATATGGCTCTGGATAGGTAGAGCAACATGCAAGTGGTATTTATGACAAGGTTAGCATTACTTTTAAGAACAATCATCTTTAATCCATCTAAAACTTGAGAGCACATAAAACACTATGGGTCTTTATTTTTATCATAACCTCCACTAAAGATTAAGCTAGCATTTAGATAATTTCAGATTTGTATTTTAAGAGAGCACTAGCTTTAACATGCATAAAACAATTACAAAGATAAACAAAGCGGCAATTATAATCATATATCATCGTGGCACAAACTTTGTAAATTTACCAAAGGTAAAAACTTAGTGGTGACTTTATTCATGATGAAAATAAAAACTAAGACACATGCTGAAAATAAAATAACATGCATGCTGAAATTTAAGTAAAAACTGAAAACACTACGCATACATAGGCGCATACAAGCTGAAAATTAAAGAAAAGGGGGTAAAGGAAAGATAACTAAAGCTCCTCCTCTCTCTAATCTTCCGCCGGTGGTTGATATTGATAGTCTTGGTTGTTGCTCCCTTTCTCATAATAGGATTGCACTACTCCTCCTATGAATTGTCCGACGGTGCTAGGTGAAGGTGTCAAAGCTCATAAGCGATGTTTGCATTTCCTTCTCCCATTTGGTTTGCATTGGTTTGGATGGCTGCAATAATTTGAATGTTTCTTGCAGCGTATCCTCCAATGGTGGCCACATTTTGTTGTGGCTAAGGAAGATGTGCATATGGCTCCGCAAAGGCTACGTTGGGCACCGAAAAATTTGGTGGGGACATGGCTGCACCACTTGCATTGGTACACCACCGTAGTAACTTGGTGGCGCCGGAATTCCTCCAAATGGTGGCACATAATTTTGTTGTGCACCTCCTTCTTGGGCCATAGAAGATCCTATTTTTCTTCGCCGACACAAGAAGTCCTTCCTCTAACCAATCTTCTTTCCCCTCAAGAAAAGGTCTTAATCTTCCATCCGATAGGGGCAAATTTACCTTGGCCACCTTGAAGCCTCCTCTCTCATCTTCACTTATATATTTTCTTTCTTCATATTCTCAAATCCTAGGGAAGACCCATCTAAGAGATGATTCGGGTTCCTTGCAATACCCGGTCTTAAAGAGATAGCCAACATGGAGAGGTAACAACCCGATCTCCCGAATCCGATGTTGCTCACAACACCACCGGTTGATCATAGGTGAGTGGGTTGATTGGCTTCTTGGCAATCAAAGCCGAGTAAAGCCAATTCAACGCCATGTTGGTTATCTTTGTCTCTCTTATTCTCCCCAAAATCCTTTTGCACATCCATGAGTGAAACACTTGGATGATGGGGTTCCGGATAAAATTTCTTTGTTGCTACGCTTCTCCCGCGATCATACTCCAAAAACCTTCCCATGTGCCTTCATGCACATCCACTTGTTCTGGGGCTCCCTTTTTGAATCAAGCTATTCCCTAATACATAAGGAACCGCTTGTTTAATAAAGATAGGAGACACTCGCCATGGGTCTATGATACTAGAACATGCAATCATTTCGAACATGAAAACCAATCTAATCTATCGGGGGTCGTGATCACGGTTTTGCCCTTTCCCTCCTCTCGTACTACGCGAAGGTAAACATGACTAGACCTATGATGGACACGACGTGTTGAATGGATCCAAGGAAGCATTGAGACCTTTACTTCCTTTACGGCATGGTAGCTAATCTTAAGCATTAAAGTATATTCAACACAAGATGATAGATAGATAATCCAACAAAGTATGATTACATCTCAAGATCGATTGCAACCCATGGATGAAAGGAGATTACCCCATCAAAGTGCTAGATAGCACCGTTGATCAAGGTTACCCTTCCGACGATGTCTTCCTTCTTCTCCACTTGTGGGCTCCCTCCAAACAGAATGAGAGACTCAACACTCATTCATCAAGGATATGCGCCATGGTCATGAGAATTTCCTAGGCGAATTCCTTGTGGGTGGTTGCCGACACTCCGTTAGAGAACTGCACCGGTGTCCCGTATGAAAACCCAATATGTGGAGAGCTTGGTCGTCGAAGTCGACGTTCGCTACAAGCCTCTACTCAAGGCGAGCGAGCTTCTTCTCCTCCTCCTCCGTCATGATGACAAACCCCTCGGAATACCGCAGAGCGTATGGAGGTGGAGTGGATGATCGTGTCGAGTGGTGAGGTCGGACAGACGGCTCCTCCATATGTCCTTGAGATTTGGTGAACCTCATATAAGAGTTTCGTGTGGCCCTCATGCCACTGAGGAGAAGAGTGTGGTTCCTCCTCGGCGGTGCCGTGTCCTCCTCCATACTCCGAGGAGACTCGGAAACCGAGTGCCTCCTCGAAGAGGTTGTCTTAGACGACGATGATCCCTTCTTCTTTGTGAAAAGCTTGTAGGTTTCTTCCATGGTTGCAACACTCTCTCCCTCACAAATAAATATCCGGGGTTTTCAACCAGTAACAAGGTACACAATTATTATTTTGGAGTCAGGACTTTGAGTGGATTAAGGATGTGATTTGTTGCACGAAACAAGCGGGGTGGATGGCTAAGTCTAAGGTGGTTTTGGACTACAAACTAGAGCACACGAACAAAGAGCTGGATGGGAGACTTACCTCTCTCCTCCTCTTGGCTCGGTTCTTCTCTAGCGCACTTTTTGCTTCGTGACCACGTGCACCTTCCAAACGTTCTCGTCCACTCCTTCGCTTGCATTATTATTCCTTCCACTTGATGTTTTCTCTTTGACTCACTTCCATACTCCCTTGACTCTTATGCTTCCATGATATTCCTACAAAACAAAGCCTTGGCTGCCCCCCATGCTTGTACTTTGCATGTGGTTTGATAAAAGATGTTGGGGGGCATCCCGTGATGCATCATGGTGCATGTATGGTTAGGTTAACTAGATTGCCTCCCTCTAAGCATGTTTTAATGTTAAGCACTCCTCTAATTTCGAAAATTAAAAATAAATTCAGAGCTATGGAAGAGATCAAGCATAAATTTAGAGAAGGTTTTAAAGCATTAAAAACAAATGTAAGTCGAAAAATATTTCCGACTACTTTTATGTTGGTCTCACCGGTATTGTTTGCTTTCAATAGTTGAGAGCAAGCTTTTCCCGACTGATCGTGGGGGCATAGGTTTAGGTTCTAATTTTGGTTAGATAAGAGAGATTTTGAATAAAATTAAATTAAATGAGGCTTAGAAAAATTCTAATCTTAGAGAAACCAAGGATATGGATTTTTAAATCAACCAAAAGTCAAGTTTCTAGGTTCATGCGAGTCCTACCACGTGCTGAAATTTAAATAACATCTAGATACAAGACGTGGCTCTACTCGTGTGTTTTTAGCATATAAAACAAGTCAACCACAACATCATAAAGGGGATGAATGGTTGAGTTAGGTTCTGAATTTATTTGGTTGTGGTTTCTCGAAAAGAAGCAAACAAACGCATAGGATGGTTCATGTAAAAGGTTTATGATCAAGCAAAATATTCAACCAAGAATTATGTCTCTAATATTGTTCAACCATTCTAAGTCTAATGTCTTGCGTAGTAAATTTCAAAACTAAATTATTAAAAAGACTCGAAAAACCTGGAATCGGTTTGTCCTCCTGGTAGCTTATTCTTGACTCAATGAAACGGGTTGCTTTCCTCCTAGCGCTTCGTTTATAGTCCATGGCTAGACTTATTCACTTGATTACTTCAGATCAACGCTCTTTGTGGGTGTTGCAATCTTGGGTACCCACTTCCGCACCATCTTGGGCACGGGCTTATTCTTCGGCTTAGTTATATTTTTGGTCTTCACAGGCTGGCTTTGTCTTTTGGTCTTGACGGATGCAACAACTTCCTTCATGTAGTGGCTCGATATCTCAAACTCCGGTCCTTCAGTCGTGATCTTCGTGGTCTCTTTAGTGTGATCCTCCATCACTCCCGCATGAGTTTAAGTAGCCTTCGCCGTCTTGGGACCTTGGAGTTGTCTCGGAAATTCTTCTTTGTTACCCATCGGGCGCCCGACAAGTTGTCCCATTTGCGTCTCTGGCACGTATAGAGCTTCCGACCTCCGTCACCTTGTCATCAAAATTCTTCAATATTTTCTCCATAGCCTCGAACTTAGTGACGACGTCCTTGTTGATCTTAGCTTGCTCGTCCATGAAGTCCTTGAATTGTGTATAAAGAGGAACGGACGAACTTGCATTAAATCAGGGTTTACCTTGGACATGGTCGTACTCCTCACACTCCTCGCATGTGGATATTGCCTTGGCAGCCTTTAGGTGTGGAGCTTCTTCCTCTATCTCCATCTTCTCCATCCTCCTCTTAAGTAAACCGATGTGCCACTCAAGGAATCCGGCTCGTATGTATTCATTGAAACGCTCCAAAGCTCTCGCAAACGTCATGCGGATAGTTGAGACCTTGATCTTGAACGGCCTTCCGGCGTCTTGAAGGTTTATGATAGGTAGATCAACAATGTCCGGGGTGCATAGCTCGATCTTGTGCTCCGGTGGTTGAGGTTGATCTTCCTTTGGACTTGGAGGTGGTGATTCCCTTGGAGATTTTAACGGTCCTTCGACTTTGGCTTTTGGATCTAGGGTTTCCAACCCTTTGGCTTGTGTTGCACGTCTCCTTTGCCTGTAAAGTTTTCCTGGATCATCCACAAAAAAGTTTGGGTTTCTTGGAGAGGTAGCCAACCATCTCCGGTTAGGGTTAGCAATAAAACAAAAATCTAAAAAGAAAAGAAAAATTAGGGTTAATCAAAACTAGATTAGATTGATTTTTTTCTTTTTGAGGATGATCAAAGTTAAGAGATGCAAAAGAAAATCAAAAGAAAAACTGGAAAATAAGCGATACTAGATTGGATCTTGATTGCTTGTTCCCCGGCAACGACGCCAGAAAAAGGGGCTTGTTGACGGTTAATAGTTGTATCAAAGTTCGTTTAGACTTGCAAGCGGACAAGTCTCCCGTCGTAGTCAAGGGACCCTTCTTCCCTCGAGTGGTGAACCCAAGGTATCGAATCCGTGGAACAATGTGCAATGCAATGATTCAATCTAGTAAAGCAAGGTAAGCTATCTTTTGAAGACAAGTTGCATCTAATCTACTAACTCATAAAGGAAACACATCTAATCTAATCTACTAAAGAGGTAGCAAGAGAAAGCAAAGAGATAACCGATCTAGAGAATCTAGATCATGCTTATATTGTAGCTCCAAACAAGATAGATGAAGATAGAAAAGTGAATCTCATTAAAAGCATCTTTAAATCATGGCCCCCATCCGACTCCGAAAACGGCCGCCTTTCGGAACCCCCATTCTATCACAACGTATCCCTATTCATGCGAGTAGTCTAGGGAGAGTTCAATAAGAACAAGTTGAAATCACTTGGCCGGTCCGGTATGCACCTCTAGCCACCGCGGCTACAAGAGCACCCTATGTAATCTATCTTAAGTATAGATCGTAGAAGAAGCAAAACCAAGAAGAAAACAAAATCATCGAGAAGGCACTTGATCGCTAAAAATTGGATTCACTATAAAAACTTCACCATGAATGATTATATGAACAAGATCACCACCGGGATCCTACCTCGATCTTGATCCTTGCTCCGGAGCTCCGACGTGGTCTTCCATGCAAGGTTCCCACGTCGGCTAGGGAAACCCTAGACAACTTGCAGGACCCTCATCTCCGAGATGGTGTCCCTCAAGCTTCTTTGCTCCTCGGCGGCGGATGACGAATTGATTGATACGTGGCTCTCGATCAGGGCTATAAATAGCCCGAGATGCAACTAGGTCAAAGGGGAGGCCGACTGGGCCCCGAAACGGGCTGAGCCGGCCGGCCTGGGCCCATCTCGGCCCAGTCCGTGGCCTCCTTCGCCCGGTGTTGCTTCCCGCGTCTTCTAGATCCTCTCCCCTTTTGCATGTGGGCCCTTATCGTCGGTTTCTCTCTGAATTGGACGAAGCTCCTTGTCTTGCAAGATTCAGCACTTTTCTGTCTAGGTCCTCGGAGTTTGTCATCTTCTCGGGCTTGGTCCTTGGGCTCTTGGAGTCATGTTCACATCATTGCTTGACTTGTACCGGGCTTCAAGGTCTTTTCATGAGGTTCTTAATGAACTTATCCCGGAAGTCTTGCTTTCAACGTTAAAACCCTGCATAAACACTTAACTCCAAAACCGACATGCACAAGTGAACTTGTTATATCACGGGGGTTAGTACTAATGGATAAGATACAAAAGTCATGCCAACACCGAAGGTAAACTCATGGCTAGGTTGACGGAATTTCACCGTCAACATACCCCTAGACCGATCTGAGGCCAGACGCATTGCCAGGATGGCCAAGTCATTCACCCTCATCGGCAGCGAGCTGTACAAGCGTGCCACGTCAGGCGTCCTGTAGCGGTGTGTACCTATCCCTCAGGGGCGCGAGCTCCTTCGGGACATCCACGCGGGTGTATGCCGCCACCACGCGGCGCCACGCACCCTCATCGGCAACGTGTTCCGCCAGGGCTTCTACTGGCCCACTGCGGTCGCTGATGCCAGTGAGATCGTGCGCACCTGCGAAGGGTGCCAGTTCTACGCTCGCCAGTCCAACCTTCATGCACACATCCTGCAAACCATCCCCGTCACGTGGCCTTTCGCCGTGTGGGGGCTGGACATCGTCGGGCCCTTGTGAAAAGCGCCAAGGGGCTTCACCCACCTACTAGTCGCCATCGACAAATTCTCCAAAAGGGTTGAAGTGCGCCCCATCATGAACCTCAGGGTGTAACAGGTCGTAACGTTCTTCACCGACATCATCAACCGGTTTGGAGTGCCCAACTCCATCACCGACAACGGGTCCCAATTTATGGGCAAAAAGTTCCTAGAGTTCTGCGATAAGTTCCACATCCGCGTCGACTGGGCGGCCATGGTGCACCCACAGACTAACGGTCAGGTGGAGCGTGCCAACGGCATGATCCTGCAGGGTCTGAAGCCCAGAATCTTCGACGGACTGAACAAGTCCGGCCGAAAGTGGCTTCAGGAACTACCAGCGGTCGTGTGGAGCCTCAGGACCACCCCAATCAGAGACACAGGATTCAACCCATTCTTCCTGGTCTATGGTGCGGAGGCTATTCTCCCCATGGACTTGGAGTACGGGTCGCCTAGGGTTCGGGGCTACGATGAGGGCGCCAACCAGTGAGCCCGCGAGGACTCACTGGACCAGGTGGAAGAAGCCCGCACCGTGGCCCTGATGCACTCCGCGAGATACTAGCAGGCTCTGAGGCGCTACCAAGCCCGGAAGGTGCGGCGTCGAGACTTCAGCGAGGGGGACTTGGTCCTAAGGCTGCACCAAGACAATCGAGGCTGCCACAAGCTGTCACCCCCATGGGAGGGACCCTACGTCGTGGTGAAGGTGCTCAAGCCCGGCACATACAAGCTACCCAACAAGGACGGCGAAGAACTCACCAACGCTTGGAACATCCAGTAGCTACGTCGCTTCTACCCTTAGAAAGGATTTCCAAGTTCTTTTTGTAAATTACGTACCCAACACCCCAGTTGGTTATACAGATGTAAATCTTAGCGAATCAATAAAGTTAAAGGGCAACTCGGCTTTCCTCAAGAAACCCAAGTCACCCTCGGGGGCTACTACGGGGGGCATGCCCCCCCCGAAAAATGGTCCCATTTTTTCGCAAAAAATCGCGAACACACCAAGTACGTCTCGACCTAAGCCTCGGGCAAATTCAGATAGAGCGCGGACAGCCAAGCGGGAAAGACGCGCGATCTGGAGTTAGCCTACGCCTCCAGCGGGATAAGGCCCTTCTCCCTCGCCTCTGGACCAGCGGGCCGCTCATGAAATCGAATCTCTCTACCTCAAATTGGCCTAAGCAAAGGGAAGGAGCAGCGGAACAACATGACAAGTGAAACAAAAGCTTTACTTATATTTACAAAACGTTTCAAGAAAATAGTTGTCCATTACATAGCCACATGTCCCCAACACTGACACTTAAACAAAAAAAGGGCTCGACGCTCAGTGGTCTTCACGCTTGAGGGTCGCCGGCGCCGGGAGCGTTTGGCAACAAGAAGTCGGCGAAGTCCTCAGCAAGCATATCAGCAGCGGTGGCAGTGAGCGCGTCTGCGCGATTCATCGCCTCCTCGTCTTCGACGCCGATCGGGACGACATAGCCTGAGGACACGGCCTCGAAGTCCACCTGATAATGGGACGCCACCACGCCGAGGGCCTTCTTGACGCCCAGGTGGAGGGCGTGGTGCATGCGCTGGGAAACATGCCCCCCGAGGGCGCGCAGGTGGCTCGCCAGTGAGCTCCGGACTGTGCCTCACCCTCCTCGACCTCTTGGCAGATATCGAGGGTGGCAGCCCGCAATTCCTCCAACTCCTGTTGAGAGAAGTTTTAGGCCGTCTGCACTACCTCGTCCTGGGTGGTTGTGTTCCCCAGGGCAGTCCGTAGGCCTGAAAGCCACAAACGAAGAAAAACAAAGTTGGGAGCGAATCCTCAAAAGGCAAATCGACAAGCGAAAAGGCGGGCGAAAACTAACTCACTTTCGACCTGCTTCTTCTCCACCTCGAGGGCCTTGCGCTCCTCCTCGGCCTCTCGCCACAGGTCACGCACTATGGCCTCCTGCTCCTCAAGGGACTGGCGCAAGTCCTCGTGCGAGATGCTAAGCTGGACCAGCTCCCCGTTGAGCCTTGAGACCTCGTCCTCCCACTGCTTGAGAGCTGTCTGCGCCCCCTCGAGCGTGGTGCGCTCCTGCTAGAGCCGACCCAGCGCCTCCTCTCGCGCCAAGCGCTCCCGCTCGAGCGCAGCCCGGGCCTCGGCGAGAGCAGCATGCTCGTGCTGGAGCTAGGTCTCCGCCCGCCGGCCCGCGGCTTGCTCCCCGACGGAGCCGCCCCTCCGCCGCGGCGAGCGCGGCAACCTTGCTCGCCAGGGTCGCCCCTAGCTTCTCGGCCTCCTTGGCCTTCTCCTCGGCCTGACTCTGCCAGGCCCACGCACCCTCGAGGGCCGCGCGGTCTTGCTAGAGCTAGGCACGAGCGGAGATGACCGCAGCCTCCCACTCCGCCGACACGATGCGCGCCCCCGTCAGGTCTTCGCGCGCTCTGTGCAGCGTCGTCCCGCTCCACCAGCGTCGTCATCACCTTCTCGACCGCAGAGACGTCCCCCGCGCCCTGGGCGTCCTATTCCGGAGGATGATCCAGCAGGGCCTCGGCCTGGTACACCAACCACCGGTCTGGGGACCTCAGGGCCTTGGCGAGGGCGTCGAGGGCATTGTATTGCCCTCGGTACTAGCTGAGATTGGAGTCGAGGCGGTCGAGGGTGTGGTATCTCTCCCGGGCCCGGCGCTCCAAGTCCTACCGCTGACGGGCAAGGCGAGAGAAGACTGGGTCAGGGAAAGCACGAATGCAGAAGAAAGCAAGAGAAGAAACTACGAAACCCAACGAAAAACCACTAACCTGGAAGACGCGCCACGCGGGACCGCTATGGATCCGCAGCGTCTCGTTCAGCGCTCGGTTGAGCGAAGCGCCGTGGTCGCGGAGCTCCGGCCACAGCTCCTGCTCCGCCTGGGCCTCGACGAAGTGGGCTGGCGGTGCGGCGGCTCGCTCCGGCTCTCGCTCCGATGCGCCGTGGGGCCACCCGAAGCTGGAAGGGCGGCGCGCGACGACGAGGCTCCGCACCGTCGGCCGCCCCCCCCCCCCCCGCGCCGCGCCGCCATCGTCCCCTCACCACGAGCGCCCCTGTCGGGGGCTCGGGGCCGATGTGGGCGAGCTCACCCACCGATCCCGTCCCGGCGGCGGGACATCGTCGTCCGGGATCTCCACCACCGCCGCTCGAGGGCCGCCGGTAGGGGCGGGCGCCGGCGAAGTCGTCGGCACGGTGACCGCCATGGCCATGATTGCCATCATGGCCGTTCCCGCCGCCGCGGCTCCGCCGCCGCGCCGCCGCCGCCGCGGCTCCGCGGCCGTCGCCGCCCGCCGTGGCTCCACGGCCGTCGCCGCCCGTCGCGGCTCCGTGGCCGTAGCCGCGCTACGCGAACCCTCGCTCGCCGCCGTCGTTGTGCTTCCGGTCGCCCGCGGCGCTCTTGACGAGCGCCGCCTCGTGGGGACGATCGCGTCCGACCTCAACACCTTGGCGGGCGCGAGGGGGGCACGGTAGGCGTCACCCTGTGAACACGTAAAATGGAAAATCAAACCCTCGCCTCTGGAGGATAGGATGTCTCGCGGAGCGATTCCTAACCTCAGGTTAGAGAAGACTCGCTTCCTCTTCCTCGAGGGCTCGACGGGCGCTGGCGGGCGCGGCCGGCGTTGCCGCCGCCGCGCCCCCGCACGCCTCTCGCCGTGCGCGCGGGTACCTCCGCGGCATGTGCGGCACCTCCGCGGCCAGTGCCGCCTCGGTCATGGACTGCCTGGCGACGGGCACTCCTACGCCCGCCCCAGGCGCTTGCTCCCTTACCGCCTCTGCGGCTCTCGGTAAGGGGGACGCGGGCTCCCAGCTCTCGAGGAGAGCTCGCCCCCTGTCATCCTCTTCCTCCTCCTCTCCCGACGATGAGTCTTCCGAAGTCGCCGGGGGAGAGAGTCCCTGCTGCTCGCGTAGCCGGAACTCCTCGTCTCACTGCTCCCGGCGCTCTCGGTGCCGGATCCTCTTCTCTTTCTTGCGCGCCGCCCTATCCTGCTCCCGCCGCTGCGCCGCGCGAGCGCACGCCCAGGCTCGGGGCGTGGGCGGGTCGGACCGTGTGGCATCCACGACCATCACCTGCGAAGGACGAGCGAAACTTCGAGTCACGCCGACGCCCCGCGGATCGATAGCGAGGAGGGGGCGGGAATCCACTCACCAACGGGCCGTAGGGGAGCATGACGAATGACCAGAAGGCGTCGTCGTCGGTCCTGATGGCCTTGAGGTTAACCGCGCGCCTTGCCCTTGTGGCCGCGTACTCCTGCGGAAAGAGATCTGGCACCAGCCGCGATTGCGCCAGCGCCACGGGGTCGGCCTCCTCGTGCATCTCGAAAATGCGGAGCCACCTCTCCATGAGGGGGACGATCCGTCGGTGAGGGAGGTTCACGAGGACCGAGGCTGCGCCCAACCCGGTGTCCACCAGAGTCTTTAGCGCCTGCAGGGCTGAATCCAGCCAGTCCTGACGCGAAGAGGGCGACACGTCGTGCCACCAAGAATCGGCCTTCTCCCTCACGACCTTGCCGGTCTAGGGTGGAAGGCCGGGCTCGTCGTTGAGGAGGTAGAACCACCCCCGCTCCCACTCGGCGTTGTTGGAGGTCATCGTGCAGGGGATGTAGAGCTCCCTGCGCGTCTCCCGCAGCGAGATCGTCACACCGCCGGCGCACACTGCGTGGCGTTTCTTCGGCTCCAGCGTGGTGAGCGTGTGTAGCACCGCACGGAAGAGGTGGACCCAGAGGTCCCAGTTCGGTGGGATCCCCAGGAACCCCTCACACAGCCGACGAACGTGGCCGCCTACGAAATTGCGTTCGGCGCAAAGTTGTGCAGCTCCACGCTGTAGTGGTAGAAGAGCCCGCGCATGAAGCGGCTCGCCGGCACCACGAAGTCGCGCTCGTGGAAGCGGATGAAGCTGACGACGAACCCATACGGTGGGTTGGGCTCCCGGTCCGTCACCGGCGGGACTATCCACGTCGCGGGCTGCCCATCCACGTTCGGCGCTAGCTGGCCGGCATTCACCAGCTCGCACAAGGCCAACCTCGTCACCGTCGAGCGAGGCCACGGCAGCGGGTCAATCACGGTGATGGACTGCGGGGGAGCCATGCGGATCGGCGAAGAAGCGCGAAGCGAGAGGCGAACGCTAGGCGAAGGCGAAGGGGCGCGCGATGCTCTGGAACAAAGGCGAAAGAGACGAAGGCGACGGGCGCTAAGTGCTGAGGTAAACACTCGCCTCACCCTCCCCCGTACTTATAGATTCATGGGCCACGCTCCCCGAATCGCACGCTCTGCGCGCATTAACTGCAGGTGAGCGGCCCCGTCACTGACAAGCGGGGCCCACCATGACCGAAGCGGCCAGGCGCGCGCGCACGCACGCGATCATTACGGTGCGGCAACCGAAGAGCCGCGGCGGGCCGTCACGTCCGCCCGCCCACGTCGCCCACTACGCGCGCGGCCGCAGCGCCTGAAAAGACGTGCCCGCCGCGCATAACTGTGGCCGCGACTACAGGCATCAAAATGGCCCGGTCCCTTACCAAGTAAGGACGACCCTCGAGTGGCCCGAGCGCGAGGCTCGAAAAACCCGACCCTCGAAGGGTGCAATTACCAACCAGTGGTCTCGAAGCCCACTCGGCTAGAGTGGGCACCACAGGTACCCTCGATTCGCGAGGATTACTGATCAGCGACCCGTGGGCCGACCTCGAGCCCTCAAGTCTCGCAGATGCAAAAAGTCGGGACCACCCAGCTGCTGCCCCGCAGTGGCCCTACTGATCAGGGGTTCGAAACCTGACCCTCGAAGGGTTCGAACAGGTGCCTCAGGTCGACAAAGTTAGGGATGACGAGGGCGCGCGCATTCGAGCCTATCCTCGAGCCCACCGGCTCGAGGGCGCCCCACATGTTGTATTCAAGAGCCAGCGAGGGCAGCTAGTCAGGGGGGTCCCATCGAGGGAGAGCTTCCACGCCCTCGGTCCCTAACAAACGGGACCGAGCCGCACCTAGCAAACCCGTGCGAGCGCTTTCATGGACAAGTCTCCGGACCACGAGCCAACCCTTATCGAACGGGGCATGGGCGTCCACTTGAATCACCCGATAACATCTCGACGAGGAATCCGCAATCCGCGACCCGACCGATGGGGCTTGCAGAAACCTCACCCTCCGTCCCGCGAAGGGACGGCGAGGGCGCGTTCATAACAAGTCGGAGAGCTCACCCCGATCGCCTCGAACGGGCCCAGGCTCGGGAGCTCGACGCATGGCTACACCTCCTAGGGTGCACCGAACGCAGCCAGTGCCAGTCATGCGCGTGTGACCGAGGCCGGCTGGAACATCGCCGATGTCGGTTTAAATAAACACCCCGCACGCTGGTAAGGCTCGCGAAAAAACCCCTGCAGGAGCACTCACGCTCCGTGCTCCTGCAGGGCTTCGGGGGCTAGACCCGCGGGTCCGCTGACGCGGCCCCACGGAACAGCATTAGCAACCAGGAGGGAAGAACGTCCCATCAGCTAGCGTCAGCATCTGCGGGACCCTGACGGGTACACCCGCAGATGCTCGGCGGCTACTATCGGGGACAGCCATAAGGGTCCCCTAAATAACTAGGGGACACCCGCTTAAAGCTCGCAGAAAACATAAAACGTGGATTAACTCACAAACCAAAAACACGTGCACGACACGATCGCGACCCTGGTGGCCCCCGCGACCCGCCACGACGGCACAGCGGAACGCCCCCTCGAGCGGGGTCCGCCTCGCTCGAGGGCCGGACACCCCCCCTCGGGCGGGGGTCCGCCTCGCTCGAGGGCTACACGCCCCCCTCGGGCGGGACCCGCCTCGCTCGAGGGCCCCCTCGCGCACGTCGGCCCCGCTCCTGCTCACGCGTGCGAGCATTTAATGCTCTGACACCGCAGGACTGCTCCACGACCCTGACACACCTGGGAATCACGCCCCGGCGCTGTTCCACTGGCTCCCTGGGGAAGGCCATCCCCGCCACTGTGTAACAATGTGTGGTGAGGCCTGTGTCAGCCCCGTGACACTATGCCGCCTACTTCTGTACGGCTAACACGCCGAGCCCTTGAAGGGGGGCCGGCGAAACCTCGAATGCTTTTCCCGTGACTACACAGGGCTACACCGTGACGTTGGGCCAGCGGGAGCGGTCTTCCCCGTCGCTGTCCGTCCTGTGCAGCCATCCCCGTCACTACAACGCCATGCCCAGCACTGCGACGACATCCCCGACGCTGTTGGAGCACCCGGGGACGGGGCATCGCCATACCTACCACTGTGCCTCATACGGATCGCCGTTGACGGCACCCTCGAACTGGCCCGCGGGCGGGGGACGGACAGCCAACCTCTACACCACCACCCTCGAAGCCGCTCCTGTACGAGCACAGGACGCGCCACGACGCCACGACTGGAACAAGATTCGCTAGGACGGTCATCAACTTCATAGCACTGCTCGCCATGCCTCCGCACGTAGAAGAATAGGGTGGCACGCATGTAAACTGCTCCCTCCTTGGCCTATAAAAGGAGAGGCAGTCCCCCAGCCGCAGGGGACGCGATGATGGACAACGATCACACACATGCTTCCCGCTTTCGCCACGATATTGGCACTCGCCTAAACCAATACATCTGGGACTTGGAGGCCAGGCCTCCTCTCCCACCACGCTTGTAGCCCCCCTCTACGAGCACTACGGTGCAAAGCAATATAGTGCCTCGAGCACACCGCTGCTAGACGTACAGCCCCGGCCGGAACCAGGATAAAACCCAGTGTCATTAGTTGCTAGCACCGGCCCATCGAGAGGCAGATCTCGGCGCTCATTACTAGTTAGTGTCGGGACTACATTCCGCACCGACATAGCTTGCGCCTCTCCTTCCTCGATCTCCTGGAAGGTCTCGAGGGCGGCGGCCCGTAGCTCCTCCAACTCCTGTTGCGAGGAGTTGTAGGCCGTCTGCATGGCCTGAGCCTGGGTTGTCGAATTCCCCAAGGTGACCCGCAGGCCTGAAAGCCACAAACGAGAAATGAAAAATTGGGAGCGGATCCCCAAAAAAGGCAAATCAATGAACGAGAAGACGACGAAAGACAACTCACCTTCGACCTGCTTCTTCTCCGCCTTGAGGGCCTGGCGTGTGTCCTCAGCCGCCTGCCACAGGCCAAGGACCGTGGCCTCCTGCTCCTCGAGGGACTGGCGCAGATCCTCGTGCGAGACGCTGAGCTGGGTCAGCTCCCCATTGAGCCTCGAGACCTCATCATCCTGCTGCTTAAGGGTTGCCTGCGCCCCTCGAGCATGGTGTGCTCTTGCTGAAGCCGACCCTGCACCTCTTCCCGTGCCAGGCATTCCCGCTCGAGGGCAGCCCAGTCCTCGACGAGGGCAGCCCGCTCCTGGTGGAGCTGGTCCTCTACCTGCTGATGTGCGGCCCGCTCCTGCCAGAGCTGCTCCTCCGCCGACGCAAGAGACGCGGCCTTCTCGGCCACGCGCGCCCTCAGCTCCTCTGCCTCCTTGGCCTTCTCCTCGGCCTGGCGTTGCCAAGCACGCGCTCCCTCGAGGGTCGTGTGGTCTTGTTGAAGCTGGGCACGAACCGAGGCCACCTCAGTCTCCCACTCCACCGCCAGAGTGCGCGCCTTCGCCAGGTCTTCCCTCGCCCTCTGCAGCGCCTGTCCCGGTCCACGAGCGCAGTCCACACCTTCTCAACGGCGGAAGCCCCCTCTGTGGTTTGAGCTTCCAACTCCAGGAGCTAGTCCCGCAGGGCTTCCGCCCGGTACGCCAGCCATCCGTCGCCTGTCCTCAGGGCCTCGACGAGGGCGTCGAGAGCGTCGCGCTGCTCCCGGAACTGGCGGAGCTCAAAGCTCATCTAGTTGAGGGTACCGTACCACTCCCCGGCCCGATCCTCCAATTTCTGCCGCCGGCGGATAAAGACCAAGAGGCGCAGATCTGGGGAAGCACGGTGTTGACGGTGAAAATCCGTCAACCTAGCCATGAGTTTACCTTCGGTGTTGGCATGAGTTTTATACCTTATCCATTGGTACTAACCCCCGTGGTATAACAAGTTCACGTGTGCATGTCGGTTTTGGAGTTTGATGTTTATGCAGGGATTTAGTGTTGAATGCAAGACTTTCGGGATAAGTTCATCAAGCACCTCATGACAAGACCTTGAAGTCCTGAACAAGTCATGCAATGAAGCAAAATTAACTCCAAGAAGCCGGGGACTTGATCCGAGAAGACGACAAACTCCAGGGACCTGACCAGAAAAGTGCTGAATCTTGCAAGACAAGGAGTTGAGTCCAATTCGGAGAGAAACCGACGACATCGACCTACATGCAGAAGGGGGAAGCATCCAGGAAGCAAGGGAACCGACCTCGGGCAAAGGAGCCCACGGGCTGGGCCTAAATGGGCCCAGGCCGGCCGGCCCAGTCCGGTCGGCCCAGGCCCATTTTGGGCCCAAACTCGCTCTCCTTTGCCCTAGCCGCCAATCGGGCTATTTATAGTCCCCTGACCGAGAGCCACGGAGAGAAGATTTCGTCTTCGGCCGCCGAGAAGCAGAGAAGAGAGGGACACCATGTCGGAGAGGAGAGGGTCGAGCTAGTTGACTAGGGTTTCCCTAGCCGACGTGGGAACCTTGCATGGAAGACCACGTCGGAGTTCCCGAGCTAGAAGCAAGATCAAGGAAGGATCCCGGTGGTGATCTTGTGTATGTATCATTGTCATAGTTGAATTATCAAGTTGAATCTTTTCTTAGCGATCAAGTGTTTCCTCGAAGATTTCGTTTTTCGATCGGCTTTGCTTATTCCAATTCTATTCGCGCGATAGATTACATAGGGTGTTCTTGTAGCCGCGGTGGCTAGAGGTACACGCCGGATCTTCCGAAAGAATCTCGACTTGTCTTTTGACTCGCCCTAAGCTCCCCGCATGAATAGGGATACGTTGTGACGAACGGGGGTCTCGAAAGGCGGATGTTTTCGGGATTTGGACGGGAAACCACGATTTAAAGAGGCTTCTATTAAGATTCGATTTGCTACTTCTTCTCTTGCTTGGAACTTCAACAAAAGGCTTACCCCGATCCCTCTAGATCGGTTTATCTACCCAATCTTACTTTGTTTTCTCCGGTTTTTAGTAGATTAGATTCGTTTTGTGTCTTTTACTTAGATGCATTAGGTCTTTTATCGAATATTGAAGTTACTTGGCTTTAATAGATTAAGTCTTGCGTCACACATTTGTTCCACGGATTCGGTACCTTGGGTTCACCACTCGAGGGAAGAAGGGTCCCTTGACTACGACGGGAGACTTGTACGCTTGCGAGTCACGAACGAACTTTGATACAATCTTTAACCGTCAACACACGGACGTGGAAGGAACGAGAGGGGAAGAACCGCAAGACTCAACGAACAATTGCGTAACTGGAAGACGCGCCACACGGGACCACTGTGGATCCGTAGTGCCTCGTTCAGCGCCCGGTTGAGCGAGGCGCCGTGGCCGCGAAGTCTTGCTCAGCCTAGGCGACCGCCCAGCGGCGGGCGCTTCCGTGCCCGCCCCAGGCACTCGCTCCTCTACCGCCTCTGCGACTCAAGGTGAGGGGGGCGTGGGCTCCCACCTCTTGGGAGGAGCCCGCCCCTGTCGCTATCTTCCTCCTCCTCTCCCGACGACGAGTCCTCAGAGGTCGCCAGGGGAGAAAGACCCTGCTGCTCGCACAGCCGGAACTCCTCATCCCTCTGTTCCCGGCGCTCCCGCCGCCAGATCCTCTTCTCTTTCTTATGCGCCACCCGCTCCTGCTCCCGCCGCTGTGCCGCGTGCGTGCGCGCTCAGGCTTGGGGCGTGGGCGGGTCGGACCACGTGGTGTACATGGTTACCCTCTGCTGGGAAGAGTGAAATGTCAGAACCACGAGGGCGTGTCACGGGGGAATGAAGGAGAGAGGGAGAGAACCCACTCACCGGGGGGGCGTCGGGAAGCATAATGAACGACCAGAGGTCGTCGTCGCTATGCTTGGCGGCTTTGAGGCTGACGGCCCACCTTGCCCTCGTGGCCGCGTACTCCCGCGGAAAGCGCTCAGAAAGGAACCGAGAGCATGCCAACGACATGGGGTTGGCCGCCTCGCTCATCTCGTAGATGCGGAGCTCCCTCTCCATGAGAGGGATGATCCGCCGGTGGTGGAGGTTCGCGAGAACCGAAGACGCACCCAGCCCGGCGTCCGCCAGGCTCTTTAGCGTGAGCAGGCTGACTCCAGGAGTTGGCCTTCTCCTTCAGAACCTTGCCGGTGTAGGGGGGAGGCCGGGCTCGCGTTGCGGAGGTAGAACCACCCCCGCTCCCATTCGGCGTTGTTGGAGGTCATCGTGCAGGGAATGTAAAGTTCCCTGCGCGACTCCCGCAGCGAGATCGTCATGCCGCCGGCACGCACCACGTGACGCACCCGCAACTCCGGCGTGACGAGCGTGTGCAGCTCCGCACGGAAGAGGTAGACCCAGAGATCCCAGTTCGCCAGGATCACCAGGAACCCCTCGCAGATGCTGATGAAGGTAGCCGCTTGCGAGATTGCGTTCGGGGTGAAGTTGTGCAACTCCACCTCGTTGGTAGCACAGCCCACGCAGGAAGCGGCTCGCCGGCGCGGCGAAGCCGCGTTTGTGGTGCCGGATGAAGCTGACCACGTAGCTGTGCGGCGGGTTGGGCTCGTGCAGCGCGAACTCCGTCACCGTCGAGCGGTGCCACGGCAGCGGGTCCACCACGGTGATCGATTGCGGGGGAGCCATGTCGATTGGCGAAGGAGCACGGGGGCGAAGCGAATGCTAGGCGAAAGCGAAGAGGCGTGCGGTGCTCTGGAGCGGAAGCAAGGAGCAAGGGACGACGAACGCTAAAGTTGAGGTAAGGGGCTTCCCTTTCCTCCTCCGTGGATTTATAAATCCACAGGAGCCGCGTTCCTCGAACCACGCGCGCCTTGCGCATTAACTGCAGGTGACTGCGTATGCCGCCGATGAGCGGGCCTCACGACGCCAAAACGATGCACGTGCGCGATCATTACGGCGCGGCAACCGAAGAGCCACGGCGGGCCGTCACGTCCGCTCGCCCACGTCACCCACTACGCGCTGCGGCCGCGTCGCCTGAAAAGGCGCGCCCGCAGCGCATGACCACTTCCACAACTATGGACATTAAATGGCCCGATCCCTTACCTAGTAAGCATGACCCTCGAGTGGCCCGAGCCCGGGGCTCGAAAACCAGACCCTCGAAGGGTGCGATTACCGATCAGTGGACTCGAGACCCGCTCGACGAAGAGCAGGCGCCGCAGATGCCCTCGATCCAGAGGATTACTGATCAGCAACTCAAGGGCTGGTTCGACCAAGAGCCCATGAGTCCTGCAGATGTGAAAAAGACGGGAGCACCTAGTTGCCACCCCGCAATGACCCTACTAATCAGGGGTTCGAAGCCTGACCCTCGAAGGGTTCGAACAGGTGCCCCAGATCAACAGAGTCAGGGACGACAAGGGCGCGCGCATTCGAGCCTATCCTCGAGCCCACCAGCTCGAGGGCGCCCCACATGTCGTGTTCAAGGGCCAACGAGGGCAGCTAGTCGAGGGATCCCACTGAGGGAGAGCTTCTGCACTGTAACACCCTAGAAATTCCATCACTAAATTAATTTAGCAACAAACGGCTAGATTTAATTTCGTTAAGGACATAAATAAATTAATAAACAAATTGGCTTTTAAAATATTTAAACATCACTAAAATAATTTAGAAATAATAAGTGTTTGTGCATCATGATTCGAATGCATGGATTTCTGTTTGATTGAAGTTTGAATGTTTGAAAAATGAATTTGAAAAGAAATTTAAAAAAAATCCCTTTCCCCTCTCCACTCTCTCTCTTTTCCTCAGCCGGCCCATCTCTCTCCCTTTCTTTTTTTCCTTTCGGCCCGTGAGCTATCCCAGGCCGACGGCCTGTTTTCTCCCGAGCGTAGGCCGGCCCAAGCTGGCCCAGCTTCGCTACTCCGCCGGCCCAGTACACGCCTCCACTCTTTTCTTTTTCGGGCGGACACTGACAGGTGGGGCCCGGCCGTCAGGCCTTTCCCCTACCTCCAGCCGCGGGTCAGCCGCGCCCCCATCAAGGCCGCCGGCCGTTTCCGGCCGGCCGGCCCGCTCCCCCGCCATCAAAACCTCGTAACCGAGCGCAGTGATGCCCCTTCTTCATCTCCCCTCCCTTAATTTGGCTGTTACCCTCCTTTAACCCCCTCCCCCTCTTCACACTCCTTCAAAACGGCCATTAATGGCCATGGCCGCCGGGGAACCGCCTCCCGGAGCTCCCCCGAGCCTATTTAAGCGCCCCCAGAGCACCCCCGCACTCCCCCTTCGCTCGAAACCAAGCCTACACGCCTCCCCGTGCCCTAGCCGCTTGTGCCACCGAGTTGGACCGCCGGCCGCCGCGCCATTGCCGCTGCCCGTGCTCTTCCGCCGTCGGTGAAGCTCCTCAATCCTTCCCGTTCGCTTCCTCTTGCATTTGTGAACTCATTCGTGTGCCCATTCGAATCCGCAGGCTCCCGTGCGCCCCAATCGAGCTCGCCGTCGCCGCCTGTTGAAGTTCGTCCGCCGGCGTTGATCTCCGCCGCCGCCGCCTCTTCCATCAAATCCTCGCCCACCGGAGCTCCTACACGCTGTAAGGACCATATCCCCGCCCTCCTTTTCACTTAAACCCGACCGTAGGGTGCGCTGCCGCTTGCCGGCCGCCAGCCGTCCGCCGCCATGGACGCCGCGCCTCGGTCGCTGCTCGTTTCACCCGTGCAAGCGCATGGTTAGGTTCGCAAGGTCCCCAGTCCGCGCGTAGACGTTTTTCCCACGCGTTTTCGTGGCCGGGAGCGCTAGTTAGGTCGTCGCCGGCGACCCGCCGCCGCGCGCCGCCGCCGCCGCGCAAGCGCCGCCCCCCAGCCGCGCGCGGGCTTGGATGGCCATCGGATCAGCCATCCACGGCCCAGATCCGTTGGACCCGCGGGTCAAACCCGCATGTAACGGTCAACCGTGGGCGCTTTCTTTAAAGAGACCCCCTGTTCTTTTATATTCGCAGGCCGGTCCTTCCACCCCATAAGATCCTTTCAATTCAGTCCTGAAATTCATGTTTAAGCCCCTGTTTTATTAGAAAACCCTACCCGAGGTCCTTAACACCCTTTTAATAGTTTAAACCTTCTGTTTTTAAGCATAATTACGTTTGAGCCCCTGTATTCTTGCTGTTAGGTCCCTGTAAAGTTTAGTTTATCGCAGATTAGTCCTTATACCTTGTTTTTAGCATAACTTCTCCGTTATAGCTCCGTTTTTAGCGTTCTAGCAGTCCTTACGATCGTCTCAGCGAGCCCGTCGCTTTAGTAGCATGTTTTCAGTCTTTAGGATTGATTGGTGATCTGTTTTATTTATTGTATGCTTTATGTGTGAATCGTAGATATCGTGCCTGTTTCAACTGAGCCACCTCTCGGGGACGATCAGGAGCAGTTGTTTGGAGAGGAGGAAGTTTTTGCTGTAGCTGAGGAAGGCAAGTGGTCTTCTCCCCCTGCATGTTCTCTTTTTGTCCTATATAATTGCATTATAAATAATGTTTACTTTTATGATATCTTTGCATTAATTTGACGGGAAAACCTTTTTAAGGACTTACCTAGATCTTTTACCCTGATCCTTGGCCTAGCCCCATTTTAAATAAAGTTTTGGGTAGAAAACGCTAGTCGCTTAACATGGGTTGGTTAAATGGGTCATTTATGGAAATGATATATGTTTAATAGCTAATGTTTTGGGTAATGCAAGAACACTTGATTTAATCGGAACATGGAGAACCACCCAAGAAAACATGTGCAACCACAGTGTTACATGGCTCTGACCTTAGCCGAATAATTAGGTGTGTGATCGTACTAGTGGCCCTTTTCCGAAAGGAGCAGAGGGGGATCCGGGTTGCAGGGGTATAGCCCGGTCCTTTTGGGGTAGTAGCCTTTGCTAAGGTACTGACCACTAGGGAGGGTTATGGTCTGCCCTGATCTGTAACTATGCGGGTCGTTAGTCTTTTGCATGCCTTTGTAAAGGCTTCGTAGCGTCCCTATGCAATCACACCTCAGAAGTGTGGTATGGTGCTTGGCCAGCATCGCATGGTTGGGTTTAAAGTTCTTCGGAGCTTTTACGCGAACTGTGGGTAAAGTGTGCAAACCTCCGCAGTGTAAAACTGATCGATCAGCCGTGCTCACGGTCATGAGCGGCTTGGACCCTCACATGATTAATTAACTTAAAGACGAGATAAATCGTGGTTAGTGAAGCTCGTTGAGCTTGGGCTGTTTTATACTTAAGTTTTTCTTAAGTGGGATGGTACGAACTTACACATAGTAATTAGGTGTTCTTTAATTAAAACTTGACCAACATTAAAATGCTAAACCGCTACAAAACCTTAGCCTATCCTTGATAGCCTTGCATTTTCTCCCACTTGTTGAGCTCCAACCATAAGTGTGCTCAGCCTTGCTTATCGCTGTTCAGAGGAAAACTTTGGAGGGGAGTTCTATGACGACTTCGATGAGCTGTGAGGCTTGCGGACCCCCAGTCAAGTGCCTGTGGGAGCGGAAGACGAGGACTCGATGAGTAGTTATCATTTTTCGTTGTTAGAGACCTTCGAGTCTCCCGCATGAGTGTAATAAGTGGTTAAACTCTGAAATACGTTTGAATACTGTTTATGATATTTCACTCATTTTTGTCTATCGTATGTGTGTGAACTGATCCTGGCGCACATGTGAGATGCACTTGGTTCCTCTTCGGAAATCAGGTGTGACATGCGCCCTCGGTCCCTAGCGAACGGGACCGAGCCCTACCTAGCACACCTACGTAAGCGCTTTCATGGACGAGTCTCCGGACCACGAGCCTACCCTTATTGAACGGGGCATGGGCGTCCACTTGAACCACCCGATAACAACTCAAAGAGGAACCTGCAATTCGCGACCCGCTCGATGGGAGTTGCAGACACCTCGCCCCCCGTCCCGCGGAGGGACGGCGAGGGGACGTACGGAAAAGTCGGAGAGCCCATCCCGATTGCCTCGAATGGGCCCAGGCCCGGGGGCTCGACGCGAGGCTACACCTCCTGGATATTGTTAACCCCAAAAATTGGTACAGGAAAGAGACTGACTTTTGGGCCGAGTTTGGTAAAGAAACACCATTCGGCAGGAAATTTTCCTCAAAGCATTCGGTAAAGGTACTTGCGGTCGGTAGCACGCCATCATTCGGCAGAAGGGCTGTTTTACGCTTGGAAAAGGAAGCATTCGGGAATACGTGATGACGTGGCCTGAATATAAGGAATGGACGAATTGATGACGGGTGCGAGACGGACATTGGCGTCAGGGCATTAATTTAGGCAATAAATGTTGTACTCGTGGTCGACTAGGAGTCGTATTAGGACAAGGGTATAAATATAAATCCTTAGTGTTTTTAATAGGGATCGAACAATTCAACAACAAACCAGCCCCGTGCCAACCTTCGAGTCCTTTAGTCGAGTCGTCGAGTTCTTCGAGAGGAGCCATCGATCCGTCGACCTCCATAAGTACCGGCAACCTTGTATCATGTCTAGTATCATGCGGTGGATTTAGACCGTGATGCAAGTAGTCTTGTTACCATGCTTAGTATCATGCGGTGGATTTAAGCTTGGTTCAAGAGGGCTTTCTCGTTAGATCATGAGCCATGCGGTAGGCTAGGATCTAGCTTGGAGCTAGTTATCGGCTCTATTAGATTTGGCAAGATCTAATAGATTCATTAAATTACCATGTGTTGCTTTGAATTTTACTCTTTTATGTTAATTCATGTAACACTCTTTTGCCCAATCTAGACTGATTAGTTTCGGCTCTATCTCTTTGAGATCCATGTGTTATACTTTCAAATCTTTGGTTTTATATATGGTAAACAGATCATGTGCTCTCAATAGCCGAATTTAGATCAATCTAGATTGTCACGTGTTGCGGGTTCAAGCTTGTTAACTTTTCAATGTTTGTTCCTTCTCCACGGAACCCGAATCGGCTGTACAGCTGTATTCGGCAATTCTTTCACGAGTGAAACGTGTTCATAAGTTTGTTTTAAATAATGTATGCTTTTAGCCTTTCATGTTTAGATTGTATCATGCGGTGGATTGATCTACTCTTGGTTGGTGGTGTGTTTTCAAACAAGTCGTATCATGCGGTGGATTAACTTGTTTGGTGTCACTCTCGACGGGTTTGAAAGTACCTAGACATGCGGTAGACTAGTGCTTTTGGCCTATGCATGCATGTTTACTGCAAATTTATAATCATGCCTCACCTTTATTTATTTTATTGTAATCTATCCTCGAAAATCGGTCATGACCATGTGCATGCAATGTTGTTTAAACAAAGACCGATCTTTCGTCATGCTTATGTCATGCATTCGGCTATATCCTGTTTACATGTTTTAAAGCTCCCGATTGATATTCATGTTGCTGACAGATAGCTTGTTGTAGCTATATGTCGTTTTGCTTGGCATCATAGCCGTAAATATGGAACTATCTGGTACCACTCGGCAAGTTCCAGGTGTTATCTAACTATTTTCATCCTTTGTCAGTTTCAGGAAAATTGACTGGCACGCTTCGGATTCGGCCGCGTGTGTTAAGCCAGCTTTGTTCGACTTGCTGTGTGCTTGGCGTGAGGTGTTGATTTTACGTCAACAAACTTTTTGGCATGCCTGGTGGGACCATCTAGCTGATCAAGATGCCTGATATTCATGATGTCATGGATGTCACCATAGAGGAGCTGTCTGCAGAACAGCAATTGCAACTAAAGGAAGTTGTTGATCAATTTTAGCAGAAGTGTCTCATGTCATTTTCTAAAAACAGAAGTGGTGTGCCATATCTAAGTCTAACGTGCCAAGAGTTCTACTACCAGGAGAACCTGATACCACATCTGCTGAAGAGAAACAGCAGTTTTTTCGCATGGTACAGAGAACCATGGAAGACATAATGGCTAGGCACAATACTGCATTTCTGAATATCTTTCAACAGATGATGGTTGGCATCTTTGGCCCAGGAGTGAACAAGCATTTTGGAGGAGAATCAAGTACTGTTTTCACTGGCCAACCAGTTCGACAAGATACAAGTGTTCAACTGCCTCCATAGAGCATGAGTGGTCAGCCAACTCAACACGTGGATAGCCAGCCAGTCCGGCCAAATCCTCGTCAAACGATACCTAATCCACGTACATATGGAGAAATTGTGTTTGTCACTCCTGAAGTTCAACCTGATTCTACTTACAGGATAGCCCCAGCAAACAACAGGTTGCAGAAGAACATGTACGGCACAGGGTATTCGGAGTTCATGGATTACAGTGCTGTTGATGCTCTCCCGAATCCAGGGTATGGTGGTGCTACCGGGATGCCTGTTGGAGGAACGGGTAATCAAGACCTCAATATTGATCTCCTGATGCAGAGGATGACCGATGTGCTTCAAAATCAATTCGGTCTAAAACCTAAAAACCAAGGGCATGTGTATACACCTCCTTTCCCAGAATGGTATAACAAGGTGGCCTTGCCGCACAGGGTGAAAGTTCCTGCAGATTTCATGAAGTTTTCTGGGCAAGATGATACTAGCACTGTGGAACACATAGCCTGATACTTGATGCAGCTTGGGGAAGCTTCAGCTGATAAAGCATTCAGGATCAGATATTTTTCCCTATCACTGACAGGCCCGGCCTTTACATGGTTCACCTCTTTGCCTGCTCACTCAATCTGCTCTTGTAAGGATTTGGAGCAGAAGTTTCATGCTCATTATTTCATTGGCAGCAATGAGAAGAAGCTAATTGATCTAACTACCCTGAGATAGGGGAATAATGAAACACCAATGGAGTTCCTCAGGAGGTTCAGAGAGACCAAAAGCATGTGCTTCTCTTTGAACCTACCAGATGATCAATTGGCTGGTATGGTCAGAAAGGGTATGTTGCCAGCTATTCGGGAAAAGCTATTCGGCATGGAGTTCGATAATCTTGGCCAATTGTCGCACAGGCTATCATTAATGAGCAACCAAGCTTATGAGGACCATGTGTGGTTCGAGGACCGGTGGATGGTCGAATCCTTATGTGATGTGTGATTGACAACGTTGTGTGGACTGATTATTGGCTGAGTATTGCAGGTGCAGATTGCGGCTTGACTCGTGTTGGTGCAGGTGAAGAACAAGCACGAAAGGTCATTGCCGGTGAGGCCTCTAGGTGTGGAGAAGACAAGTAGGCTTCGTTCGAGGGACCCGGCGGCCAGTGGGGTCGAGTGCGGGACGCATGGTGGCATGAACAGCAAGATGAAGTCGTGGACGGTTTCTTGGTAGAGCCTCAAAACCAAGGTCGAGCCGGGACTACGTGGGAGCCGAGTCATGAGTGGAGATTGGCGGGGGCTACACCGAGTTTGCGGGGTTTGCAATGGTTCACCAGAAAACCACTGGGTTACTCGGTTGAGCCACAAAACCGAGGCCGAAGACTCGACGAGGAGGTGCGGCCACCCAGGCCAGTTCAACCGCCCAGGAGGGGCGGTCAGACCGCCCGGGGCCGGTCAGATCTCCCGGGCCGGTCTAACCGCCTAGGGGGGCGGTCTGACCGCCTTGGCCGCCAGTGTCAAGATGCTTCGAAGCGGAGGACACGCGTCGGGATCGCAAGGCTTGCATCGAGGCTAAGCAGGTTGCGGTCGCCGGGCATCCGTCCGATGAAGAAATTCCGAAGACTTCCAAATCTGCCCTCAAGGGGCTTGTATCCCTAGTTATTAGGTGAGGGTAGTTTAGTCTTTTGGGTGCCTCCATATATAGTCTTGAGTGGATGGATGGCAGCCAACTCTTGGGACCCTAGCTCATTTTGTTTTTCCTTTTTCGTTCTCCTTTTTCCAAGTTTTTCCTAGGACTAGCTTGAGAGCTTCATGTGAGATCTAGAGAGAGGGATGGATGTTTGGGTGGCAAGCTAGACCTTGTACGAACCTTTCATGGTATGTATAGATGGTTCGGCGTTGTTCCTCAAGGTGGTTTTCCCGTCCTTCTTTGTGTTGATTTTCGGTGATCTTTGTTGGCGGTGTTTTGAGAACAATTTCTTGGGGTTTTTTGTGGGTGTCACGTATGAGGTTCTTGTGCCTCTTTGGTTGGTGACTTTGCCACCAAATCTCCTTTGAATTGGACTCGATTTGGTGGTTTTTTCGAGTTGGGTGACTTCTTGACCTAGAGAGGTGATTTCGTCGATTCCTCTTGATTGTGAGCGTTTCGGGTCGATTCTTTTGAGGTAAAGGTTGCCCAGGAGGTAACCCAGCTAATCCCGAAGTTTCGCTGCAATCTGTGGAGTGATTCGGGAGATCGGGCGCGAGGAAGTTAGGGTTTGACCCGCGGGCTGTCTCTCTGGGAGAGGCGGTCTAACCGCCTGGAGGGGGCGGTCTAACCGCCCTGGGTGTTTCCAGGTCGAAGTTTTGTTTCGCCGGATTTTCCTCTGTGAGTTTGTTCGCCTTGATCAGAGGAGCGTCTGGGTGAAATTTCGGGTCGTTCTCGTGCCGTTTGCTAGATGTTCTTGGTTGCAGTTCGTTGCTGGGTACAGGAG
Organism: Cenchrus americanus; assembly: GCA_947561735.1. Taxonomy (NCBI): domain Eukaryota; kingdom Viridiplantae; phylum Streptophyta; class Magnoliopsida; order Poales; family Poaceae; genus Cenchrus; species Cenchrus americanus. The sequence continues at coordinate 229,071,173 of OX387245.1, forward strand.
GTTAGACCGCCCCTGCTAGCTGGTCTAACCGCCCCTAGGCCCCTGGGTGAAGTTTTGGTTTTTGCCAAGATTTTCTGGTAGCTAGCATGGCCCTGACCAGAGATCTCTGTTGGTGAAACCGTGGTCTGTTTTGGTGCTCGGAAGAGGCGTTTCGGAGGATTTCTTGGTTGCCTGGTGGAGGCGGTCTAACCGCCCCCTATACCGGATCTAACCGCCCCCTTCTAGTTAGCCAGCTTTCGAGTGGTTTCCACTGTCGTGGGTGCGTGTGTGTTGAGGTTGCTGGTAGAGTTTGTTCCTAGGACCAGTAGCACTCCAGTGGCTACGTGGTTTTGGCAAACGGAAGGTAGAAGTGCGGAGCGTGTGATTTTGGGGGTCCGACCGAGCGAGTTCATCTTGTCGGAGTTTCAATCTCCTTCGAGAAGAATTTTTATCGGCTCCCATTCATTCCCCCCCTCTCTGGTCGCCTAATCGGTCCTTCAAGTGGTATCAGAGCCGGTTCGGGTCTTTGTTGACTCTAACCAGTCTAAGATCCAAGGATGGCATACCAGGAACGGGGTTCGGGTCCTCCACACTTCGATGGCAAGAACTACCAGATGTGGAGAAAGCGGATAGGTGCGTTTCTCTGCGGAAAGGGTCATATCCTTTGGGATGTCACGGTGGACATAGGCTATGTCCAGCCGATGGACTTCCTCACTCCAGGATTGAGGGACAGATTCGACGCCAACAATAAGGCGGTCGACTACTTGTTTCGTGCTTTGTGTCAGCCTGAGTTCGATCGGGTGCACACCGAGCACTTGGCTTGTAGAATTTGGACGATGCTGAAGGAGGCTCATGTTGGGAATGCCCAGGTTCAGGCACGGATGTATGCAACCTACCGGAGAGAGTACGAGAACTTCACTCATCTCCCCGGTGAGTCCATCGATGCCTTGTTTCAGAGGTTCACGGTGGTTGTGAACAACATGAGGGTCAATGTGGACGTGCTCCCGTACGATGATCATGATAGAGCGGTCAAGCTCTTACACTCTTTGGATCATACAATATGTGGCGGAAAGTTCGAGGCCATTGTGGAGTCAGAGAAGTATGACACTCTGACGGTGAACGAGCTGTTCTCGAAGCTCAAGTCGGTTGAGGTGGATAGGGGCATGACTGCCAAGCTCGAGGGTCCGACTGATTCCCATAGTCTCTCCCTCGTTGGTGGTTCGAAAGGAAAGGCTAACATTAACCCATCGACCAGGATGTTCTCTTTGTCCTCCTTGATGTCTATGCTAGATGAGGAGTTCGATGTTCTTGGAGAGGATGAGCTGGCGCTCCTGACGAGACGGTTCGAGAGGCTGCACGAGAACCGAGTGAACATGAGGAGGAACACGAGGACATGCTTCTAGTGCGGCAAGCCATGACACTTCGTCGCCGACTTCCCGGAGAAGGTCGAGAACAAGGGCGGCTACAAGCACAAGCCGAGGAACGATGGCAAGTACCGGTCGAGGCGCGATCACAAGAGCAAGTAAAAGAACAAGCACAAGGACGAGCGACAATCGAGGAAGAAGGAGAGCCGAGGCAAGGCCCGAGCGATGGTTGGTGCGAGCGACGTCGACTCCAGTTCCGTGTACTCCACCTCGAGCTCGAGTAGCAGTGAAGACGAAGGTGATCGTCGCAAGGGCAAGAAGGCGTCCAAGAACCTGAGCGGGCTGAGCTGCTTCGCTAGAAACGGCTTCTGCACCATGGCGCTGAGCTCCGGCAGCAAGAAGAGCACACAGAGCGACTCGGACTCTGAGTCCGACGATGAGGTGCGTGATGAGCTTCCCTTCTTGCGCCGGGAGAATGAACGGCTCAGTACTTTTCTTGATAATCGTGATGACATGCTTAGAGAGGCAAAGAAAATGAGAAAGAGCTTAGGGCTTCACTCGAGGATGCTAGGACTAGAGTGGCTGAGCTAGAGACACAGGTGCTGGATAGCAAGCTTGAGATTGATTCCCTTAAGGCTAGCCCTGTAGTTTCAGATGATGTTGATTGTGCTGATTGCTCCATCTTTCTTGCTGATCTTGCTTTGTTCAAGGAAAATCATGCCTCCAAGTGTGAGGAACTAGATGTGCTTAGGGTTGAAGTGGTTGAGCTTAAATCTAGACCTGCTTTGCTAGGCGCTTGCACTTCCTGCCCTATTTGCATGCTAAGATTGATGAGATGCATGCTTACACTAGTTCTCTTGAGGCTAAATTGAAGGAACCCATTCCTACATAATGCTCTACCTGTGAAATGCATGCCTTGAAAAATTTGGAACTTGCACATTATGTTGATCGTTTGCAGGATGAGAATGATGAGTTGAGAAAGTTGATGGGTTGGTTGTCCGGTCATGAGCCTCAGTTGAGGATGATGATCGAAGCTTTTAAGAGGCAGGATGGTGAGGGACTTGGGGCAAACAAGGTTGGTGAGGGAAGTGGAGAGAATATCCCAGAGCCACCAAAAGCCCACCACAAGAATGATTTTGCCCCGAAACCTAACCATCTTAGGAACCGACTAGACACAACCCCAGCTCCACCCATATTTCCTACACCCACAAATGATCTCCAAAAGCCTATCAAGTTTGTGAGCACTTCCGGGAAAGTGTTCTTTGGGAAAGTGAGTGAGAAGGCTAGTGAGGAGAAATCGGTGGAGGAGTTGAGTGGAGAGAAACCAAGTGAGCAGCCCCAATCCAAGCCTAAGCCTAAGCTTGTGAGGTTCCATTGTGGCTATTGTGGGAAAGAGGGCCACAAGTATGAGTTTTGCTTCAAGAGGAAGCGGGAAGAGAGGATGGCAAAGGAGTGGGCGAACAAGGATAGGTACAACTCTTCCCATGGTGTACCTAAGCCTCGTATGTCACTGCCCAGGGGTAAAGCTGTGGTGAGAAGTGTTCCGGCATGGGGAGATGTGAGTTCCCGCAGCCGAGGAGTAGTCCTGGAGGGGGCGATCAGACCGGCCTGGCTAGGCGGTCAGACCGGCCCTACCCAGAGGGGGGCGGTTAGACCGGCTTGGCTAGGCGGTTCAACCAGCCCCTCCCAGAATTCTGGGTGGAGTGGTTTTCGACGTGGTGAGTCGAGAGGTTTCAGTTCTGGAGGTGGTGTTGCTGGCGGTTGGTCTGGAGAGTCAGCAAGTGGTCAGTTTGCTAGGCATTCTCCCCCTCGAGTTCACTACGAGAATGGGAGGAGTCATAGCTTTGAGAAGGAGAGGAGGGACGGTCCACGGGTTGTCTTCCGTGGCTTTGGTCCTCCTCCAGGCAGCGAGGGGTGGTTCTCTCGGAGTGGTTACCGAGGTGGTGTTCGTGGTGGTAGTTATGGTAGGAAAGATGGCTTGATGTGTGCTAACCCCACTTTCGAGCAAATGGCTCGGCACTGGTTTTACTCTTTTGGTACTAACCCCAGTGCTGAGTCGTTTGTTCGCTCACGTGCTCATTTTTGAATTTCAGGTGGGAAACTTGAAGAACATTTGGTTGATTGACTCCGGTTGCTCGAGGCATATGACTGGAGACAGGGAGTGGTTCTCAAGTCTTGTCCCGGTGGTGACGAAGAGGTACATCACTTTTGGGGACAATGGGCGTGGGCGTGGGTGTGTGCTTTCAGAAGGTGAGATAAAAGTGAGTGACAAGATCACTCTGAGGCATGTTGCTCTTGTTCAATCGCTGGGGTACAATTTGCTTTCTGTGTCCCAGTTGTTGGATGAGGGCTTTGAGGTGTTGTTTCGGCCTGGTGGTTCTCGAATTTTGGACTCTCGAGGGGGCCTTGTTTGTATGGTCGTTCGCGAGGGTCAGGTGTTTCGTGCTGATTTTTCTCAGTCTTCGGGTGTGGAGCGTTGTTTCTTGGCTGGTTCTTCGAGTGAGTTGTGAAAGTGGCATAGGAAGTTGGGTCACTTAAGCTTTGACCTTTAGTCTCACTTGAGTAAACTCAATTTGGTCCGAGGATTGCCACGGTTGAGGCTTGAGAAAGAGTTGGTTTGTGCACCGTGTAGGCATGCCAAGATGGTAGCCTCTTCTCACCCGCCTCTCACCGATGTGATGACTGAGCGTCCATGCGAGCTGCTCCATATGGACCTTGTTGGCCCAGCTCGTGTGCGATCTGCGGGTGGGAAGTGGTATGTCCTTGTTGTGGTGGACGACTATTTTCGGTATGCGTGGGTGTTCTTTCTTGAGGATAAGGGGGAGGCGTTTGGTTTTGTTCGAGACCTAGTCTTGAGGTTTAGGAACAAGAGGCACGGAGATGCCATACGAGCTATCAGCAGTGATAATGGCTCGGAATTCAGAAACTCTCGTTTTGAAACCTTTTGCCCTGACTTGGGTCTTGAGCACCAGTTTTCGAGTCCGTATACACCTCCCCAGAATGGTGTTGTAGAAAGGAAGAACAGGACCTTGTGCGAGATGGCTCGGACGATGCTTGATGAGCATAGGACTCCGAGGAGGTATTGGGCTGAGGCGGTGAATACCGCGTGCTATGTGTCGAACGGATATACCTCGAGTGCACAAGAAGAAAAAAATGCTATGAGTTGATGCATGGTCGCACACCCAAGGTGAGTCACTTCCATGTCTTTGGTTGCAAGTGTTTCATTCGAAGAAAGGCGGGGAAGTTGGATAAGTTTGAGGCTAGGTCTGTCGATGGCATTTTCTTTGGTTATGCATCTCATTCTAGAGCATATCGTGTGCTTAATCTTGAAATGAACCAAATCGTGGAGACTTGCGAGGTAACCTTCGACGAGACAGAGCCACGTAGTCAGTTTGTCTTTGAGTGTGCAGGTGATGATGAGCTTGGCGAGGAGATCTTTCAGGAGGAGGAGCATGAACATGGAGAGGATGAAGATGGCGGAGTGGTGCCCCCGGCTGAACATGTACCCACTACTTCGACTACGGTGATGGACGGACCCTCTACTACACCTACGACAACAAATCAAGAACGAGGAGTAGCTGATGTTGAGGGGGGAGGTAGCATCAAGGCAAGAACCTCCCCGGCGAGTACAAGTGGATCACCCAGCTTCGAGGATCATCGGCGACATGAATGAACGCACTACACGGTCGAGGGTTCGATACAATCCTCATTTCGCTCATGCTGCATTTGTTGCTACTTTTGAGCCCAAAGACATTGGACACGCACTATCTGATCACAATTGGGTTAATTCGATGCATGAGGAGTTGGAGAACTTTGAGAGGAATCAGGTGTGGGAGTTGGTTGACCCTCCCCCAGGGTGTAAGCCGATTGGTACAAAATGGGTGTGGAAAAACAAAGAGGGAGAGAAAGGTGAAGTGGTGAGGAACAAGTCGAGACTTGTTGCTCAGGGGTTCAGTCAAAAGGAGGGGATCAACTACGAGGAGACCTTTGCTCCCGTAGCCCGTTTGGAGGCGATTAGGATCCTTCTAGCCTTTTCCGTGGCTAAAGGGTTCAAGTTGCACCAAATGGATGTGAAGAGTGCTTTTCTGAATGGTGTGTTGGAGGAAGAAGTGTTTGTGAGGCAGCCTCCGGGGTTTGAGAGTGAGAAGTACCCCCACCGAGTGTACAAGTTGAGGAAGGCGCTGTATGGGTTGAAGCAGGCGCCTAGAGCTTGGTATGGCAGGTTGAGGGGGTTCTTGTTTGAGAGAGGTTTTGAGATGGGGAAGGTCGACCAGACCTTGTTTTTTTCGAGGGCAGGCGGAGATATCCTGATTGTGCAGGTGTACGTGGATGATATTGTCTTTGGTGGCTCGTCTAACTCTCTTGTTGCAAGGTTTGCAGATGATATGAGCAGGGAATTTGAGATGAGCATGATGGGCGAGTTGCAGTTCTTCCACGGGCTACAAATCAAGCAATCAAAGGAAGGAACTTTTGTGCACCAGGCTAAGTACACCAATGACATTGTGCGGAAGTTCAAGATGGAGGACTCCAAGGCTATGACGACGCCAATGAGTACGACTACAGCTCTTGATGCGGACGAGGAAGGTGAACACGTGGACCAGAAGGAGTACCGGAGCATGATCGAGTCACTCCTCTACTTGACGGCGACGAGGCCGGGCATACAGTTCTCGGTGTGTCAGTGCGCTCGTTTTCAAGTGTCTCCGAGGACTTCGCATCGGCAAGCGGTGAAGCGAATTTTCAGGTACTTGCGTCACACTCCCGACTTCGGCCTTTGGTACTCTGCGTCCTCTTCTTTGGCGCTTCATGGTTTTTCAGACGCGGATTTTGCCGGGTATCGGTTGGATAGGAAGTCCACTTCTGGGACTTGCCGCTTTTGGGTTCTTCTTTGGTGTCTTGGTCTTCCCGCAAACAATCGAGTGTTGCTCAATCCACTACCGAGGCCGAGTATGTTGCCGCTGCTAGTTGTTGCTCTCAGCTCCTTTGGATTTCATACACCATGAGTGACTTTGGTGAGGAGTATACACATGTCCCACTTCAATGTGATAGCACCAGTGCCATAAGCGTTGCAAAGAACTCAGTGCTCCATTCCAAAACCAAGCACTTAGAAGTGAGGTACCACTTTCTGAGAGACAACGTAGAGAAAGGGTAGATAGCTTTGATCCATGTACCCACACACGACCAACTAGCCGATATTTTCACCAAACCCCTAGATCAAGCAACTTTTACTCGTTTGCGGGGGGAACTTGGTGTGTGTTTGATTTCTTGAGTTGGGTGTGTGGGAGCTCTCTTTGTAGCATATGTATAGCTTTCCTTTGTGCATTTCTTGCATTTGGCATGGCATATGTAACATGATGTATAGGCATCCTTGTATTTTAGATTGCATGCATTTTGTATCATATGCATTGGTTAGGAAAAGCTTCTCTCATATACATTGTTCACCATGGAATGAGATATATGTCTTTGTGAGCTTGTTTGGTATGCTATGGTTAGTTTGGCTTAGCTCTTGATGATCTTGATGAATAATCCATGGTTGATAGCTATGTTTTTGAAAATGTCTCATGTATGCGCTCTCATGTGTAAATGCCTTTACATGATCTTGACATGTTTTAGTGGCTTTGCTATGCTTAATTTGTGGTTGGATAGCTAGTTTATTGATCATATGGGGCCAAAGGCTCATTTGCCATCATGAATGTTTAGCCCTCTTGTTTTATCTTGTGGAGGGGCATAAGTTCCTTTTTGTCGCAAAGACATTTCATGTACCATTTACAAATTTGAAAATGAAATGAAAATGCTTGGAAAATATACTCCAATGTCATTTGTGCTGAATTTAATGTGCTTTGGGTGCTAAACCGTTGCATGATGCCTACCAATGAGAAGTCTCATACATAGAAGTAGGCACATGACTCGGTGGCTTTGACATGACATGAGGTGCTTGTGGGTGTTTGTGATGGTCTTATGATTAGAATGGCTGTCCTAGCATGAAGTTTGTGTGGCTTTGCCATTTTGACATGTTTTGCTCATGTTTAGGTTTTTGCTTGTGAGAGAGTAACTTTTTGCAAAATTACTCAAAACCTTTTTAGCCTTGTCCAATGGTTGTGAAACTTGGTGATCATGTAGTTAAGGTCATTACGAACCTGTAGAGTATCTAACTTGCTCATTTGGACTTGTGTAGGCCTTGTGATGAATTTTGTATATTTGAGAAGCTATATGTTGAAAGTTTTCGCATTTTGCCTTGATTCATGCATTGTCAACAAGGGGGAGATGTTTGTGCATGCTTTGGGCACCTGGGAGGGTTTGGAAGGTGTTCCAATTGGTTCGGGCAAATTTTGAGTAGTTTGGTGCAGGGCCGGTCACATGGGGCGGTCTAACCGCCCCCAGGCGGTCAGATGAGTGCTAGGCGGTCTAACCGCCTGGGGCAGGCGGTCTAACCGTGGGCAGAGTGAGCAGTTTTTTGCTCTTTTGTTGCATTTCCGTGCATTGCTGCATTTGTTCAGGGGGAGCTTGCATATGTGCAGGGGGAGCTCTTTGTGGTGTTCGAGCTTCGCTTTGGTGGTTTGCGCTCTTTGCTTGAGCTTTGCTTTGTCTCGGATGTGTCGAGCCGTTGCCCTTGCCTAAGGGGTCCGAGACTTGTCTTCTTCAAGTGATCTTGCTCTTTGCCTTTCTTTGGCTTTCGATCTCTTGTTGAGGTTTCTTTTTGTTCGTTTCTTTTTCTTTTCTTTTCTCTCTTGTTACTTTCGTGTGGGTGTTGTCAATGCACTCATCAAGGGGAGATTGAGGACCATGTGTGGTTCGAGGACCGGTGGATGGTCGCTTCCTTGTGTGATGAGTGATTGACAACGTTGTGTGGACTGATTATTGGCTGAGTATTGCAGGTGCAGGTTGCGGCTTGACTCGTGTTGGTGCAGGTGAAGAACAAGCGCGAAAGGTCATTTGCCGGTAAGGCCTCCAGGTGTGGAGAAGACAAGTAGGCTTCGTTCAAGGGACCCGGTGGCCAGTGGGGTCAAGTGCGGGCCGCATGGTGGCATGAACAGCAAGATGAAGTCGTGGACGGTTTCTTGGTAGAGCCTCAAAACCAAGGTCGAGCCGGGACTACGTGGGAGCCGAGTCATGAGTGGAGATTGGCGGAGGCTACACCGAGTTCGCGGGGTTTGCAGTGGTTCACCAAAAAACCACTGGTTACTAGGTTGAGCCACAAAACCGAGGCCGAAGACTTGTGGACCAGGAGCGTCCCAGTGGTCGGTGAATGACCGCTCCTTAGTGATGAGTGATTGACAACGGGTGTTGGACTGACTCTTGGCTTAGTGTGCAGGTGTAGGCTGCGGCCTAGTTCGTGTTGTTGCAGGTGAAGAACGGGCGTGAAAGGTCTTCAGCCTTGAGGGGCCTCCGGGAGATGGAGAGACAAGTAGGCTCGGTTCGAGGGACCCGGTGGACAGCGGGACTGGGTGCGGGCCACATGGTGGCGACACAAGCAAGACGAAGTCATGGACAAGTGAGCCGGTGCACGGTGGCGGTCAAGTCAAGTGGTTTGGCGGGAGGCGGGACCGTGCACGCGGGGTTTGGTGGTTTGCCCACAAAATCATCGGCGGACGGTTTCTTGGTTTGGGCCTCAAAACCAAGTCCGAGGGCCCAACACGACGGAGACGGGATCCGGGCGTGTCGGGAAGCTTCGAAGCGGAGGACACGCGGCGGGATCGCATGGCTTGCGTCGGGAGGACGCGGGGTGCGGCAAAGGCGTGGCCGTCCGATGGCAAGACCCACATACATTACCAAAATGCCCCTACGTGGGTTGTATCGCCAGTAGTGTAGTTAGGGGTAGTCGAGTCATTTACCACTCCGGCGGGACCTGATATATAAGCCTGGAGTGTGTGTTGATGGCTCTTTTTCTCCGTGACTTAGGGTTTCATTTCCCCCCTTCTCTTTCTCATTTTCGTAGCCATTTTTCTTCCTATTTTCTCTAGGCTAGCATGAGAGCTTCATGAGAGATTTGTTGAAAGGGATGGATGCTAGGGCGGCATGCTAGACCTTGTGAATCTTTCCTGGTTTGTATAGAAGATTCGGGGTTGTTTTTCGTGGCTTTTTGTGCTCATTTTCGTGCCTTTGTTCCCGGAGTGATTCCGCGGATTTGAGTGAGTTTCTTCCCGGATTTCTTTGTGGGAAACATGGATAGATGTCTTGTGCATCTTTGTGCTTGATCTTGTGCCCTCAAACGCCGGGAAACTACTTCGATTCGTGAGTTTTCATTCGGTGCTCTAGGTTTTGGTGGTGCTCAAAGGATTCACGATTCCGGTGATTTAGGGAGTTAGGAGGCAAGATTTTTGGGCTATAGCATCCTTGTGTGACGCTTTTCAAGTACCCAAACCCTTGTCTCCACAGCTTCAACCGTTTGGGAAATCCGATGATGATTTGGGGGAGTTGACTTTCGAGGTCGGGCATTTTTCTCGTTCGTACGAGCCTCGCGGACGGTCCGCGGCCTCTCGGCGGACGGTCCGCGCCGCTCGAGTTCGTCCCGAGTTCTTCGTGTTCTTGCTCGTCCTTTGTTTCGATCCGTTGTGATTTCGGTTTTTGGTTGGACGAAGTTTCGGACGGTCCGCGGTGTCGGGCGGACGGTCCGCGGGTGCTTGGCGGACGGTCCCGCGTGCTCCCCGCGGACGGTCCGTGGCACGGGGGTGTCTTTGGGTCGTTCCGTGTAAATTAACGGACGGTCCGCGGCTAAGGCCGGACGGTTCGCGGCTCGGGTGCGGACGGTCCCGCGATACCCGGCCGGGACGGTCCGCGCGGCTCTTGCGGACGGTCCGCCCCTCTGCGCGGACGGTCCGCCGCAGCTCCGTGTGCTTTGTTTCTTGGCTCGATTCCTTCCTCCCTTTCTAGTGCTTCCGCGTGTGCTTTGAGGAATCGTTCCTAAGGCTAGAGGTTGATCCATAACCTCGTGGTCTTGGCGATTGGTGCGTGATTCGATCCATCGCTTGTGTGTGACCGGGATTTGAGTAGGACATAGGCCGGGTTCTTTGGGAAGAATTTTTACCGGCTCCTATTCACTCCCCCCCTCTCTAGTCGCCATCTGATCCTTCAATTGGTATCAAGCTCGGTGCGGATTCTTTGCGACTTTGACAAGTCTCGAATCCTAAGATGGCGTACGTTGAGCGGGGCGGTCCGCCGCACTTCGATGGCAAGGGTTACCACAAGTGGGCGGCTCGTATGATGATTTTTCTTCGAGGAAAGTCGTTGGATTTTATTGTGCATGACAAGACATATGCTATTCCGGTCAACATCCATACTCTTATGGTGACCGATGCCGATGCCAAGGCCAAGTATGAGGCTAATGCAAAAGCCGTTGATCACTTGTGCCGAAGCTTGTGTGATCCGAGTTTGAGCGTGTTCGCCATTTGAATCTTGCTTGGCAAATTTGGGATAAGTTGTTGGTTGCTCACGGTGGTGATAACCATGTGAAGGCTCGCCTCTTTGTCTCTTACCGGATGCAATATGAGAATTTCACTCCACTTCCCGATGAGGACATTGATGCGATGTTTCGCGAGGTTCACCGCCATCGTGAACAACATGAAGGCTAATGTTGAGGATTTTCCGTATTCCGAGCATGATCGGGCTTTGAAGCTCTTGCATGTCTTGGACCCAAATGTTTGGGGTGCTAAGGTTGAGGCCATCAAGGAGTCCGGGAATTATTTGACTATTGAGTTGGATGACCTCTTTTCTAAGCTCAAGTCGGCCGAGGTTGACGGGGAAGTTGCTATCCAAGCATGAGGGCTCGACCGACCATAGTCTTGCTCTTGTGGGAGGATCAAAGGGCAAATCTAACCCTTCCGTCGACGCTTTTCTTTGTCCTCTCTTATGTCCATTCTAGATGAGGAGTTTGATGTCCCGGGCGAGGAGGAGGCGGCCTTGCTCTCAAGAAGGTTTGAACGACTACACGAGAGTCGGAGGAACGCAAGGCGGAGCTCGGGGACGTGCTACAAGTGTGGCAAGCGTGGCCACTTCATCGCCGAGTGCCCGAAGCGGAGGAGAACAAGTACAAGGTGAACGAGTACAAGGCGCACCCGAGGCGTGAAGACAAGTACTCCTCCAAGGGCAAGCACTTCAACAAGTCCAAGAGCAAGGACAAGGACAAGCGGCGACCGAGCAAGAGCACCTACAAGAAGAACAAGGCAAGAGCGATGGTGGCCGGTGCGAGCGACGTCGACTCAAGCTCAAGTGAGGAGTCAAGCTCAAGCAGCGAAGATGAAGACGCCGGGAGGCGCAGTGGCAAGAAGAGTGCAAGCGGAACCTCGGCGGGCCGCAGCCGTGTGGCGCTCGAGGGCTTTTGTGGCATGGCCCATAGCTCAAGCAACAAGAAGAGTGTGAAGGAAGACGGCGACTCCGACTCGGAGGATGAGGTAAACCGTGACCCCGACTCTTTGCTTGCTTTGAGATTGCTAGGTTAAATGGTTTGCTTGATAACCGTGATAGTGTGCCTTGAGAGATGCCAAAAAGATGAGGAAAGATCTTAGGGCTCGGCTTGAGAATGCTAGCGAGAAAGTAGGAGAGTTAGAGTCAAAATTGCTTGAATTGAAACTTGAGAATGACTCTTTGAAACTTGCTCCTCTCGCTCCCGATGATGTTGAATGTGTTGAATGTGATGCTTGGTTGAATGAGATCAAAATGCTTAATGAGAAGAATGCTTCTATTTTGGCTCAACTAGATGCTCTTAGGACAGAACATGATGAGCTTAAGGCTAGACCTACTTTGCTTGGTGCTTGCAAATCATGTCCTACTATGCATGCTAAGCTTGTCGATGCTCGTTCTACCATTAGTTCTTTGGAAGCATCTTTGAAATCTCCTGTTGCAAATGCATGTTCTAGCTGTGATGAAGTCACTTTGCGTAATCTTGAGCTTACTTCCCGGTTGGATGTCATCTATGAGGAGAATGACTATCTGAGGAAAGTGTTGGGTTTGTTGTCTGGGCAGGAACCTCAGTTGAAAATCATGATTGAGGAGTTCAAGAGAGCTGATGGTCGTGGTTTGGGGTTTGAGAAGTTGGGTGAGAAAGTGGGAGAGAACAGTGGGGAGAGTGTGTACGAGAAGTGTGTTGAGTCTAACCCCGAGTTTGAAGTGATCGGAGAGATCCAAGTCCCACTCCCAAAAGCACCCAAGAACTCTTTCACACCAAAGCCCAACCACCTTTGCAACAAGCTTGACACAACCCAAGATCCACCCAAATTCCCACCTAAAAAAAATGATTTCCGAAAACCGTGAAGTTTGTGGGTGAGAAGGGTGAGAAGCCTAGAGAGAAGCCAGAGCCAAAACCAAAACCCATCCCCTTCAGGTGTGAGTATTGTGGCAAGGAGAGGCATCTTGCAGAGTTTTGCTACAAGAGGAAGAGGGATGAGAGGCTCGCTAGGGAGCAAGCTAACCAGGACAGGTATCGCCAGCCTCATGGTATTCCTGAGCCTAGAGTGCCACTTCCACGGGGTGTGGGAAGTGTGAGGAGTGGTGGCAGGTTCCCACAGAGAGGTGGTGGTGAGAGGTTTGTCAGGAGAGAGGATGGTGTGCGTGCTGGTGAGAGAATTGGTCGGGCTCGTGGTGGTTTTGCTGGACGTCCTCCTACTCGTCCTCAGTACGGGTTTAGGAGAGATGATCGCAGCTTTGGGTTCCAGAGGAACTACGGACCACGTTTTCCCCCTCGTGGTGCTCGCACTCCTCCCATGGGACATGGGAAGTTTGGTGGCAAGGGAGTGATGTTTGCTAACCCCTCTTTTGAGCAGATGGCTCGACAACTCGGTTTAACTTTCTATGTGCTAACCCCGGTGTCGAGTCGCTAGCTCATTCTCGTTCTTGTTTCGATCGCGGGCGGGAGGCTTGGAGAACATTTGGTTGATCGACTCCGGTTGTTCTCGACACATGACCGGAGATAAGAAGTGGTTCTCCAGCCTCACCCCAGTGAAGGAAAAGATGTACATCACATTTGGGGACAATGGACGAGGTAGGGTGCTTTCAGAGGGTGTTGTGCATGTGAGTGACAAGGTAACGTTGAAGAGAGTGGCTCTTGTGAAGTATTTGGGATTTAATTTTCTTTCAGTTTCTCAGTTGCTTGATGAGGGTTTTGAGGTGCGTTTCAAGTCTGGCGAGTCTCGTTTGGTTGATTCTCGAGGTGATCTTGTCTGTATGATCATCCCCGAGGGTCAGATTTTCAGGGCCGATTTCTCTCGTTCTTTGGGTCCCTTTCGCCGTTTTTGATGGCTGGTCCTTCTTCTGATTTGTGGAAATGGCATAGGCGGTTGGGACACTTGAGCTTTGATTTGGTTTCCCGCTTGAGTGGTCTTGACCTTGTCCGAGGATTGCCGAAGTTGAAGCTTGAGAAGGATTTGGTTTGTGCTCCTTGTAGGCATGGTAAGATGGTAGCCACTCCCCATCCACCCCTGACCGATGTCATGACCGAGCGTCCGACAGAGCTGTTGCATATGGACCTTGTTGGGCCAGCTCGAGTTCGCTCGGTGGGTGGGAAGTGGTATGTCCTTGTTGTGGTGGACGATTACTCTCGCTATGCACCGGGTGTTCTTCTTGGAGGATAAGAGTGAGACTTTTGGTTTTGTTCGAGATCTGATCGTGAGGTTGAAAAACGAGAGGCATGGGAATGCTATTCGAGCTATCCGCGATTATAATGGCTCGAGTTCAAGAACTCTCGTTTTGATGCCTTTTGCCGTGATCTAGGTCTTGAACATCAGTATTCGACCCCTTATGTGCCCCCTCAAAATGGAGTCGTGGAAAGGAAAAATCGGACTCTTTGTGAGATGGCTAGGACGATGCTCGATGAGCACAGGACTCCTAGGAGGTTTTGGGCTGAGGCGGTCAATACAGCTTGTCATGTTTCCAACCGGATTTTATTGAGAGCTTTCAAGAAGAAGACTCGTTATGAGCTTATGCATGGTCGGGCACCCAAAGTGAGTCATTTCCGAGTTTTTGGCCGCAAGTGCTTTATTTTGAAAAAGGGAAAACTCGACAAGTTTGAGGCTAGGTCTAGTGATGGTATTTTCTTTGGATATGCTAACCACTCTAGAGCCTATAGGGTGCTTAACCTTGAGACTAACAAAATCATGGAGACTTGCGAGGTGACCTTCGACGAGACAATGCCATGTACCTCTCTTGGCTTTGAATGTGCGGGTGATGAAGAGATGGCCGAGGACCTCTTTGAAGAGGAGAAAGATGAAGCTGGAGATGATGATGGGGAGAACCATGCGCTCCGAAGGTGAGCATGTACCCACTACTTCCCCTACGACTACTTTGGAGCATGGACCGTCTACTTCATGGACAACTACGGTGCAACAAGAGGACCAGGCGAGAGAAGCTGAAGTTGAGGGGGAGGTAATCTCGAGGCGTGAGGCTCCCCGGCGGATTCAAGAAGTGCATCCCCTGTCGAAGATCATTGGAGACATCAATGAACGCACTACACGGTCGAGGTCCAGGAATTCCTCTCATTTTGCTCATCTTGCTTTTGTTGCTACTTTTGAGCCCAAGGACATTGGACATGCTTTATCCGATGCAAACCGGGTCAATTCTATGCATGAGGAGTTGGAAAACTTTGAGAGGAACCGGTGTGTGGGAGTTAGTTGAACCACCTCCAAATTGCCATCCCATAGGAACCAAGTGGGTTTGGAAGAACAAAGAGGGAGAGAATGGGATGGTTGTGAGGAACAAGTCCGGACTTGTTGCTCGGGGGGTTTAGTCGAAGGAGGGGATCGACTATGAGGAGACCTTTGCTCCTGTGGCCCGTCTTGAGGCAATTCGGATCCTTCTAGCCTTTGCCGTGGCTAAAGGGTTCAAGTTGTTTCGGATGGACGTGAAGAGTGCTTTTCGAATGGGGTCATAGAGGAGGAGGTGTATGTGAAGCGACCACCGGGTTTGAGAGCGAGTTGTACCCACACGGGGTATACGGGTTGAAAAGGGCTGCGTATGGGTTGAAACGGGCGCCCCGTGCTTGGTATGGGAGATTGAGAGGTTTTCTTTTGAGCAGAGGGTTTGTGATGGGTACCGTGGATAGAACCTTGTTTCTCCTCAAGCATAGGAATGACTTGCTGATTGTACAGATATACGTGGATGATATTGTCTTTGGTGGCTCGTCACATAATCTTGTTGCCAAGTTTGCAGATGAGATGAGCAGGGAGTTCGAGATGAGCATGATGGGCGAGTTGCAGTATTTTCTCGGGGGGCGCGATCAAGCAAGTGAAGGACGGTACATTTGTGCACCAAACCAAGTACACGAAAGACATGCTAAGGAAGTTCCAGATGCAAGATGTGAAGCCGATGTCGACTCCCATGGGGAGTACGGCCACTTTGGATGCGGATGAGGATGGAGAACCAGTGGACCAGCGGGAGTACAGGAGCATGATCGGCTCCCTCCTCTACTTGACGGCGACGAGGCCAGACATACAGTTCAGCGTGTGTCTGTGCGCTCGTTTTCAGGCTTCGCCGAGGACATCACATCGACAGGCCGTCAAGAGGATTTTCAGGTACCTACAGTCTGCCCCTGGTCTTGGTCTTTGGTATTCTTCCTCCTCGACTCTGTCTCTTCATGGTTTTTCCGATGCGGATTTTGCTGGTTGTCGAGTCGAGAGGAAGTCTACTTCTGGCACTTGTCAGTTTCTTGGTTCTTCGTTGGTCTCATGGTCTTCCCGCAAGCAGTCTAGTGTAGCTCAGTCTACCACAGAGGCGGAGTATGTTCTTGCCGCTAGTTGTTGCTCCCGCATGTTGTGGATTTCATACACTTTGAGAGACTTTGGTGAGGAGTGCACCCAGATCCCACTTCTTTGTGATAGCACCGGTGCCATAAGCGTAGCCAAAAATCCAGTGCTTCACTCCAGAACCAAACATATAGAAGTGAGGTATCATTTCCTGAGGGACAATGTGGAGAAAGGAACCATTGTTTTGAGCCATGTCCCTACCCAAGATCAGCTAGCCGATATATTTACAAAGCCTCTCGACCAAGCTACATTTGTGCGCTTGCGGGGGGAACTTGGGGTTTGTTGCCCTTTCTAGTTGATTCTTGGGAGATTTACTTTTTGTACCATATGTATCATACCATGTTTACTTTGATGTATATACATGCTTTGCTTGTTGTATAAACCATGGTAGGATAGCCATCATGTCATATATCATGTTGCATTTGTGTCATATTGCATTTTAGGATGATGAGCTTCTTTCATATGCCATATTTGAGTCTCTTTGGCTATTTGTGAGATATTGGTTATATGTGTGGAGAAATGGTGATGTGAGGCTATGCTCTTGGAATATTTGAGATATATGTGTGGTGAGATAGCCCCTTTTGAGATAAATGCTTAACTTGACTAATTTTTGATGAAATATGCTCCACTCGTGTGTAGTTGTGTATCCATGTCACGAGTTTGGTCTAAATATGCTTTTCATGCTTAGATTGTGCTTGGATGCCTTGTTCTTGCATTTGGGCCAAAGGCCGGATATCATTGTGAATGTTTAGCCTATGTTGCATTCATGGGGGAGCATAAGCTTCTTTTTGCCGCAAAGGCACTTCATGTACCATGAAATGAATTAATCTTGAAAAGAAGTGCATAATGCTGGAAAAATGCTCCATCCATCATGTCTATGTTTAAAGTGTCTTATCTTTCACATATGGGTGCAAAACATGTTGCATGATGTTCACCAGTGGAGAAGTCTCCCCGAAGTGGACACATGGCTCATGAGCTTTGACATGACATGCTTTGATTTATGGGTGTTTGCCATGATCTTTTGCTGAGAATTTGATACCCTTGTATGATCTTTAAATGGTATGCATGTTTGTGGCTCAAGTGTGACATGGATAGGCTTTTACATGTGAAGCGAGTCTTCTTTTGGTAAAACTGCTTAAATCTGAAAATTTTGCTTTGTCACATGCTTGTATTTTCATATATTACTTGTGGCAATGCTTTGACTATGCTATGATTCATGTGTGTGATCTTTGTCTCATTTTTAGCCTTTGACACTAGATTTGGCCTATTTGAGAAGCTCATATAGATGTTTATATGCTTTGCTTTGCATTTCTGCTTTTTCACCTTGATTCATACATTGTCAACAAGGGGGAGAAAAGGTGAGCTTAATGAAAATTCAGAAAAAGGTGAGCTGAAATTTGGAAGTGTGCATCCACATGTTCAGGGGGAGGCATTTGTTCGGGGGGAGCTTTCTTCTTGTTTTCGGTGTGGATTTTGTGCTTTGCTTGGCTTGTGACCTTTCTTCGCCTTTCTTCGGTTTTGGTCATGAGTTGAGCTTCTTTGTTTTTCTTTCTTCTTTCTTTCTCTTTTACTCTGAATTTCATTTCGCGTTTGTGTGTTGTCAATGCACTCATCAAGGGGGAGATTGTGGACCAGGAGCGTCCCAGTGGTCGGTGAATGACCGCTCCTTAGTGATGAGTGATTGACAACGGGTGTTGGACTGACTCTTGGCTTAGTGTGCAGGTGTAGGCTGCGGCCTAGTTCGTGTTGTTGCAGGTGAAGAACGGGCGCGAAAGGTCTTCAGCCTTGAGGGGCCTCCGGGAGATGGAGAGACAAGTAGGCTCGGTTCGAGGGACCGGTGGACGGCGGGACCGGGTGCGGGCCACATGGTGGCGACACAAGCAAGACGAAGTCATGGACAAGTGAGCCGGTGCACGGTGGCGGTCAAGTCAAGTGGTTTGGCGGGAGGCCGGACCGGGCACGCGGGGTTTGGTGGTTTGCCCACAAAACCATCGGCGGACGGTTTCCTGGTTTGGGCCTCAAAACCAAGTCCGAGGGCCCAACACGACGGAGAGGGGATCCGGGCGTGTCGGGAAGCTTCGAAGCGGAGGACACGCGGCGGGATCGCATGGCTTGCGTCGGGAGGACGCGGGGTGCGGCAAAGGCGTGGCCGTCCGATGGCAAGACCCACATACATTACCAAAATGCCCCTACGTGGGTTGTATCGCCGTAGTGTAGTTAGGGGTAGTCGAGTCATTTACCACTCCGGCGGGACTCGATATATAAGCCTGGAGTGTGTGTTGATGGCTCTTTTTCTCCGTGACTTAGGGTTTCATTTCCCCCCTTCTCTTTCTCATTTTCGTAGCCATTTTTCTTCCTATTTTCTCTAGGCTAGCATGAGAGCTTCATGAGAGATTTGTTGAGAGGGATGGATGCTAGGGCGGCATGCTAGACCTTGTGAATCTTTCCTGGTTTGTATAGAAGATTCGGGGTTGTTTTTCGTGGCTTTTTGTGCTCATTTTCGTGCCTTTGTTCCTGGAGTGATTCCGCGGATTTGAGTGAGTTTCTTCCCGGATTTCTTTGAGGGAAACATGGATAGATGTCTTGTGCATCTTTGTGCTTGATCTTGTGCCCTCAAACGCCGGGAAACTACTTCGATTCGTGAGTTTTCATTCGGTGCTCTAGGTTTTGGTGGTGCTCAAAGGATTCACGATTCCCGGTGATTTAGGGAGTTAGGAGGCAAGATTTTTGGGCTATAGCATCCTTGTGTGACGCTTTTCAAGTACCCAAACCCTTGTCTCCACAGCTTCAACCGTTTGGGAAATCCGATGATGATTTGGGGGAGTTGACTTTCGAGGTCGGGCATTTTTCTCGTTCGTCCGAGCCTCGCGGACGGTCCGTGGCCTCTCGGCGGACGGTCCGCGCCGCTCGAGTTCGTCCCGAGTTCTTCGTGTTCTTGCTCGTCCTTTGTTTCGATCCGTTGTGATTTCGGTTTTTGGTTGGACGAAGTTTCGGACGGTCCGCGGTGTCGGGCGGACGGTCCGCGGGTGCTTGGCGGACGGTCCGCGTGCTCCCCCGCGGACGGTCCGTGGCACGGGGGTGTCTTTGGGTCGTTCTGTGTAAATTAACGGACGGTCCGCGGCTAAGGCCGGACGGTCCGCGGCTCGGGTGCGGACGGTCCGCGATACCCGGCCGGACGGTCCGCGCGGCTCTTGCGGACGGTCCGCCCCTCCTACGCGGACGGTCCGCCAGAGCCTGTGTGCTTTGTTTCTTGGCGCGATTCCTTCCTCCCTTTCTAGTGCTTCCGCGTGTGCTTTGAGGAATCGTTCCTAAGGCTAGAGGTTGATCCATAACCTCGTGGTCTTGGCGATTGGTGCGTGATTCGATCCATCGCTTGTGTGTGACCGGGATTTGAGTAGGACATAGGCCGGGTTCTTTGGGAAGAATTTTTACCGGCTCCTATTCACTCCCCCCCCTCTCTAGTCGCCATCCGATCCTTCAAGACTCGACGAGGAGGTGCGGCCACCAAGGCCAGTTCAACCGCCCAGGAGGGCCGGTTAGACCGCTCGGGGCTGGTCAGATCTCCCGGGCCGGTCTAACCACCCAGGGGGGGCGGTCTGACCGCCCTGGCCGCCAGCGTCAAGATGCTTCGAAGCGGAGGACACGCGTCGGGATCGCAAGGCTTGCGTCGAGGCTAAGTAGGTTGCGGTCGCCGGGCATCCGTCCGATGAAGAAATTCCGAAGACTTCCAAATCTGCCCTCGAGGGGCTTGTAACCCTAGTTATTAGGTGAGGGTAGTTTAGTCTTTTGGGTGCCTCCATATATACTCTTGAGTGGATGGATGGCAGCCAACTCTTGGGACCCTAGCTCATTTTGTTTTTCCTTTTTCGTTCTCCTTTTTCCCTAGTTTTTCCTAGGACTAGCTTGAGAGCTTCATGTGAGATCTAGAGAGAGGGATGGATGTTTGGGTGGCAAGCTAGACCTTGTACGAACCTTTCATGGTATGTATAGATGGTTCGGCGTTGTTCCTCAAGGTGGTTTTCCCGTCCTTCTTTGTGTTGATTTTCGGAGATCTTTGTTGGCGGTGTTTTGAGAACGATTTCTTGGGGTTTTTGGTGGGTGTCACGTATGAGGTTCTTGTGCCTCTTTGGCTGGTGACTTTGCCCCCAAATCTCCTTTGAATCGGACTCGATTTGGTGGTTTTGTGAGTTGGGTGAGTTCTTGACCTAGAGAGGCGATTTCGTCGATTCCTCTTGATTGTGAGCGTTCCAGGTCGATTCTTTTGAGGTAGAGGTTTCCCAGGAGGTAACCCAGCTAATCCTGATGTTTCGCTGCAATCCGTGGAGTGATTCGGGAGATCGGGCGCGAGGAAGTTAGGGTTTGACCCGCGGGCTGTTTCTTTGGGAGAGGCGGTCTAACCGCCTAGAGGGGGCGGTCTAACCGCCCTGGGTGTTTCCAGGTCGAAGTTTTGTTTCGCCGGATTTTCCTCTCGTGAGTTTGTTCGCATTGATTAGAGGAGCGTCCGGGTGAAATTTCGGGTCGTTCTCGTGTCGTTTGCTAGGTGTTCTTGGTTGGAGTTCGTTGTCGGGACGGGAGGTTAGACCGCCCCCCCTGGTCTAGCACCCCCCCTATACCGGTCTAACCGCCCCCTTCGGTTAGCCGGCTTTCGAGTGGTTTCCCGTCGTCGTGGGTGCGTGTGTGTTGAGGTTCTTTGGTAGAGTTTGTTCCTAGGACCAGTAGCACTCCAGTGGCTACGTGGTTTTGGCAAACGGAAGGTAGAAGTGCGGAGCGTGTGATTTTGGGGGTCCGACAGAGCGAGTTCATCTTGTCAGAGTTTCAATCTCCTTCGAGAAGAATTTTTATCGGCTCCCATTCACTCCCCCCCCCCCCTCTCTAGTCGCCTAATCGGTCCTTCAGCTTATGACTTCAAGAAAGACTCCAGGTTTGCCAAACACAGTGATATAGCTGACATCTACAACCAATTCCTCGAAAGAGCTGATCAAGGAGAGGAATTTGATGATGAAGAAGAAGTAGCTGCAACTAGAATAGTGTGGGGCAAAGATCCATTAACAGTGAACTAGAGATGGGTCAAGCAAGCCAAGGGAACCTATGATTTTGATGTGACCAAGGCTGATAAGCTCTTTGAGTTCCTTGTAAAGGAAGGCCGAATCAAGTTGCCAGAAGGGCATTCTATGCTTCGGCCTGATGGGGTGAAAGAAAAGAGATACTGTGGGTTTCATGATAGGAATTCTCACTCCATCAATGAGTGTAGGGTTTTCAGGATGAGAATTCAAAAGTCTATCCAAGAAGTTCATCTGAAATTTGACAATAAGATGAAGTTGGATGGCAATCCTTTCCCTCAGAACATGATTGGATTTTTAGTCAACATGGTGACTGCTGAGGAAAAAGGAAAAGTGAAGGTTTTGACTTCAGCGAAGGCAAAGCAGGATGGGTCAGTTGACCTTGCTCAACAAGTAACAGTTGAACAAGTCCACAAAGAAGTACCTTGCATCTTGAAAAGTCAAGTTGAAGTGGGAGAATCTTCTAAACCCAGGGTGACTTCGCGCATTCTCCTTAATAAGTGGCAGCGTCAGCAAGAAAAGGAGCGCTACCAGAAACAAAAGTACGAGGAGGAGAAGTGAAGATATGAAGAAGAAGTGCACAGGAAAGAACGAGAGGAATATGTGAGGGAACAAGAGCGCGCGCATTGGGGAAGTGCGTTCTTCAGGCACTGCTGGAATGAAGGTTTAAAACTCCCCACGTTGAACAATTGTCCTGAATGCAGTGATAATTATACTGAGTATAGGCAGGATACTGTCAATCGCCGATCCATCCATGAAAGAATTGGAAGGATGCACCCTAGTGATAGTCGGCGCATAAAAATAAATGAAGTTAATGATCAACCAAGGAAAAGATATGCTGATCACAGGTGGGTTGATCATGAAGAAGAAGAGCGTGAATATGTCTAGCAGAAAGGATAGTGGTGCCCACCTGGCTTGAGGAGGAGCCAAAACAGAAGAGTTCAGCGCTTGAGAAATCAGGAGTTGAAGCAGGCAGGAATCAAAAGGAAACAAGTGTGGCGTCCAAAAGACAAGCCTGATGGATCTGGTCGTTTGGCTCCTACGTGCATGGTATGCTTCTTGCCGAATGAATTCATGGCTCCAGCTAATCAGGTTATGCAGGAAGAGACGTCGCCAGACATCGATGAGGCTGAGCAATTTGGGTTGATGGCACAGCTAGTTTTGGCCAAGCAAGCTACCTTTGACAAGCCAGCCAAAAATCGGCATATGTGAGGACCAGGAGCGTCCCAGTGGTCGATGGATGACCGCTCCTCAGTGATGAGTGATTGACAACGGGTGTTGGACTGACTTTTGGCTCAGTGCGCAGGTGTAGGCTGCGGCCTAGTTCGTGTTGTTGCTGAGGACCAGGAGCGTCCCAGTGGTCGATGGATGACCGCTCCTCAGTGATTAGTGATTGACAACGGGTGTTGGACTGACTCTTGGCTTAGTGCGCAGGTGTAGGCTGCGGCCTAGTTCGTGTTGTTGCAGGTGAAGGACGGGCGCGAAAGGTCTTCAGCCTTGAGGGGCCTCCGGGAGATGGAGAGACAAGTAGGCTCGGTTCGAGGGACCCGGTGGATAGCGGGAGTGGGTGCGGGTCACATGGTGGCGACACAAGCAAGACGAAGTCATGGACAATCGAGCCGGTGCACGGTGGCGGTCAAGTCAAGTGGTTTGGCGGGAGGCCGGACCGAGCACGCGGGGTTTGGTGGTTTTCCCACAAAACCATCGGCGGACGGTTTCTTGGTTTGGGCCTCAAAACCAAGTCCGAGGGCCCAACACGACGGAGACGGGATCCGGGCGTGTCGGGAAGCTTCGAGGCGGAGGACACGCGGCGGGATCGCATGGCTTGCGTCGGGAGGACGCGGGGTGCGGCAAAGGCGTGGCCGTCCGATGGCAAGACCCACAAACATTACCTAAATGCCCCTACGTGGGTTGTATCGCCAATAGTTAAGTTAGGGGTAGTCGAGTCATTTACCACTCCGACGGGACCTGATATATAAGCCATGAGTGTGTGTGGATGGCTCTCTCTCTCTCCGCGACTTAGGGTTTCATTTCCTCCCTCCTCTTTCTCATTTTCGTAGCTATTTTTCTTCCATTTTCTCTAGGCTAGCATGAGAGCTTCATGAGAGATTTGTTGAGAGGGATGGATGCTAGGGCGGCATGCTAGACCTTGTGAATCTTTCCTGGTTTGTATAGAAGATTCGGGGTTGTGTTTTCGTGGCCTTTTTGTGCTTGTTTTCGTGCCTTTGTTCCCGGTTCGATTTCGTGGATTTGAGTGGGTTTCTCCCCGGATTTCTTTGAGGGATACATGGATAGATGTTTCGTGCATCTTTGTGATTGATCTTGTGCCCTCAAACGCCGGGAAACCACTTGGATTTGAAGTTTTTCGTTCGGTGCTCTAGCTTTTGGTGGTGCTCAAAGGATTCGTGATTCCCGGTGATTTAGGGAGTTAGGAGGCAAGATTTTTGGGCTATAGCATCCTTGTGTGACGCTTTTCAAGTCCCCAAACCCTTGTCTCCATAGCTTCAACCGTTTGGGAAATCCGATGATGATTTGGGGGAGTTGACTTTCGGGGTCGGGCATTTTTTTGCTCTGTCCGCACACAGCGGACGATCCGCGGGGTGTGCGGCGGACGGTCCGCGCGGCTAGGGTTCGTCGCGTGTTCGTCGAGTTCTTGCGCGTCCTTGCTTTCGATCCGGTTTGGCTTTTGGTTTTGGTTGCGGCCGGTTTGCGGACGGTCCGAGCTCGAGTAGCGGACGGTCCGTGGGTGGCGCGGACGGTCCGCCGGCCTTGGCGGACGGTCGGTTTTCTCGGGTCGCTTACGGTGGTTCCGTGTGCTTTAACGGACGGTCGCGGTGTTGGGCCGGACGGTCCGCGGTGTTGGGCCGGACGGTCCGCGGTCTTTGTCGCGGACGGTCCGTGGCTTCGAGGTCGGACGGTCCCGCGAGGCTGCGCGGACGGTCCGCCCCTCTGGCCGGACGGTCCGCCAGAGCCTGTGCGCTTTTGCTTCTTGGTTCGATTCCTCCCTTCCCTTTCTAGTGCTTCCGCGTGTGCTTCAAGGAATCGTTCCTAGGACTAGAGGTTGATCCATAACCTCGTGGTCTTGGCGATTGGTGTGTGATTCGATCCATCGCTCGTGTGTGACCGGGGTTTGACTAGGGTATAGGCCGGTTCTTTTGGAAGAATTTTTACCGGCTCCTATTCACTCCCCCCCCCTCTCTAGTCGCCATCTGATCCTTCAATTGGTATCAGAGCTTGGTGTCGGATTCTTTGCGACTTTGACAAGTCTCAAATCCTAAGATGGCGTACGTTGAGCGGGGCGGTCCGCCGCACTTCGATGGCAAGGGTTACCACAAGTGGGCGGCTCGTATGATGATCTTTCTTCGTGGGAAGCTGTTGGATTTCATTGTGCTTGACAAAACCTATGCTATTCCGGTCAACATCCATACTCTTATGGTGACCAATGCCGGTGCTAAGGCCAAGTATGAGGCTAATGCAAAATCCGTTGATCACTTGGTCCGGAGCTTGTGTGATCCAGAGTTTGAGCGTGTTCGCCATTTGAATCTTGCTTGGCAAATTTGGGAAAAGTTGTTGGTTGCTCACGGTGGTGATAACCATGTGAAGGCTCGCCTCTTTGTCTCTTACCGGATGCAATATGAGAATTTCACTCCACTTCCCGGTGAGGACATTGATGCGATGTTTCAGAGGTTCACCGCCATCGTGAACAACACGAAAGCTAATGTTGAGGATTTTCCCTACACCGAGCATGATCAGGCTTTGAAGCTCTTGCATGTCTTGGACCCAAATGTTTGGGGTGCTAAGGTTGAGGCCATCAAGGAGTCTGGGTAGTACTTGACTATTGAGTTGGATGACCTCTTTTCTAAGCTCAAGTCGGTCGAGGTTGACGGAAGTTGCAATCCAAGCATGAGGGCTCGGCCGACCATAGTCTTGCTCTTGTGGGCGGATCAAAGGGCAAATCTAACCCTTCCTGTCGACGCTTTTCCTTATCTTCTCTTATGTCCATTCCGGATGAGGAGTTTGATGTCTTTGGGCGAGGAGGGCGGCTTTGCTCTGAAGGAGGTTTGATCGACTACACGAGAGTCGGAGGAACGCAAGGCGGAGCTCAGGGACGTGCTACAAGTGTGGCAAGCGTGGCCACTTCATCGTCGAGTGCCCGGAAGTGGAGGAGAACAAGTACAAGGTGAACGAGTACAAGGCGCACCCGAGGCGTGAAGACAAGTACTCCTCCAAGGGCAAGCACTTCAACAAGTCCAAGAGCAAGGACAAGGACAAGCGGCAACCGAGCAAGAACGGCTACAAGAGGAACAAGGCAAGAGCGATGGTGGCCGGTGCGAGCGACGTTGACTCAAGCTCAAGCGAGGAGCAGTCAAGCTCAAGCAGCGAAGATGAAGACGCCGGGAGGCGCAAGGGCAAGAAGAGTGCAAGCCGGAACCTAAGCGGGCTGAGCTGTGTGGCGCTTGAGGGCTTTTGTGGCATGGCCCATAGCTCAAGCAGCAAGAAGAGCGAGAAGGAAGACAGCGACTCCGACTCGGAGGATGAGGTAAACCGTGACCCCGTCTCTTTGCTTGCTGAGATTGCTAGGTTGAATGGCTTGCTTGACAACCGCGATAGTGTGCTTAGAGATGCCAAAAAGATGAGGAAAGATCTTAGGGCACAACTTGAGAATGCTAGTGAGAAAGTAGGAGAGTTAGAGTCCAAATTGCTTGAATTGAAACTTGAGAATGACTCTTTGAAACTTGCTCCTACTACTCCTGATGATGTTGAATGTGTTGAGTGTGATGCATGGTTGAATGAGATCAAACTGCTTAATGAGAAGAATGCTTCCACTTTGGCTAAACTAGATGCTCTTAGGACTGAGTATGACGAGCTTAAGGCTAGGCCTACTTTGCTTGGTGCTTGCAAATCATGTCCTACTATGCATGCTAAGCTTGTTGATGCTCGTTCTACCATTAGTTCTTTGGAAGCATCTTTGAAATCTCCTGTTGTCAATGCATGCACTAGCTGTGATGAAGTTACTTTGCGCAATCTTGAACTTACTTCCCGTTTGGATGTCATCTATGAGGAGAATGGCTATTTGAGGAAGGTGTTGGGTTGGCTGTGCACGGCGGGAACCTCAATTGAAAATCATGATTGAGGAGTTCAAGAGAGCGGATGGTCGTGGTTTGGGTTTTGAGAAGTTGGGTGAGAAAGTGGGAGAGAACAGTGGGGAGAGTGTGTATGAGAAGTGTGTTGAGTCTAACCCCGAGTTTGAGGTGATCGGAGACATCCAAGTCCCACTTCCAAAAGCACCCAAGAACTCTTTCACACCAAAGCCCCACCACCTTTGCAACAAGCTTGACACAACCCAAGATCCACCCAAATTCCTACCTAAGACGAATGACTTCCAGAAACCGGTGAAGTTTGTGGGTGAGAAGGGTGAGAAGCCTAGAGAGAAGCCAGAGCCAAAACCAAAACCCATCCCCTTCAGGTGTGAGTATTGTCGCAAGGAGAGGCATCTTGCAGAGTTTTGCTACAAGAGGAAGAGGGATGAGAGGCTTGCTAAGGAGCAAGCGAACCAGGACAGGCATCGCCAGTCTCATGGTATTCCTGAGCCTAGAGTGCCACTTCCACGGGGTGTGGGAAGTGTGAAGAGTGTTGGTAGAGCTGGAGCTCAGAGTGGCAGGTTTGTGAGGAGAGATGATGGTGTGCGTGCTGGTGAGAGGTTTGGTCGGGCTCGTGGTGGTTTTGCTGGACGTCCCCCTACTCGTTCTCAATATGGGTTCAAGGGAGATGATCGCAGCTTTGGGTTCCAGAGGAACTACGGACCACGTTTTCCCCCTCGTGGTGCTCGTACTCCTCCCATGGGACATGGGAAGTTTGGTGGCAAGGGAGTGATGTTTGCGAACCCCTCTTTTGAGCAGATGGCTCGACACTGGTTTAACTTTCTTTGTGCTAACCCCAGTGTCGAGTCGCTAGCTCATTCTCGTTCTTGTTTCGACTTTGCGGGCGGGGAGGCTTGGAGGACATTTGGTTGATCGACTCCGGGTGTTCTCGACACATGACCGGAGATAAGAAGTGGTTCTCCAGCCTCACCCTAGTGAAGGAAAAGATGTACATCACATTTGGGGACAATGGACGAGGAAGGGTGATGTCTGAGGGTGTTGTGCATGTGAGTGACAAGGTAACATTGAAGAGAGTGGCTCTTGTGAAGTCTTTGGGTTTTAATTTGCTTTCGGTTTCTTAGTTGCTTGATGAGGGTTTTGAGGTGCGTTTCAAGTCTGGAGAGTCTCGTTTGCTGGATTCTCGAGGTGATCTTGTCTGTATGATCATCCCCGAGGGTCGATTTTCGTGGCTGATTTCTCTCGTTCTTTAGGTCCTCTTTCATCGCCGTTTGATGGCCGGTCCATCTTCCGATTTGTGGAAATGGCATAGGCGGTTGGGACACTTGAGCTTTGATTTGGTTTCCCGCTTGAGTGGTCTTGACCTTGTCCGAGGATTGCCGAGGTTGAAGCTTGAGAAGGATTTGGTTTGTGCTCCGTGTAGGCATGGCAAGATGGTAGCCACTCCCCATCCACCCCTGACCGATGTCATGACCGAGCGTCCGACAGAGCTGTTGCATATGGACCTTGTTGGGCCAGCTCGAGTTCGCTCGGTGGGTGGGAAGTGGTATGTCCTTGTTGTAGTGGACGATTACTCTCGCTATGCTTGGGTGTTCTTCTTGGAAGATAAGAGTGAGCCATTTGGTTTTGTTCGAGATCTGATCGTGAGGTTGAAAAACGAGAGGCATGGGAATGCTATTCGAGCTATCCGCAGTGATAATGGCTCTGAGTTCAAGAACTCTCGTTTTGATGCCTTTTGTCGTGATCTAGGTCTTGAACATCAGTATTCGACCCCTTATGTGCCCCCTCAAAATGGTGTGGTGGAAAGGAAAAATCGGACTCTTTGTGAGATGGCTAGGACGATGCTCGATGAGCACAGGACTCCTAGGAGGTATTGGGCTGAGGCGGTCAATACGGCTTGTCATGTTTCCAACAGGATTTTATTGTGAGCTTTCAAGAAGAAGACCTGTTATGAGCTTATGCATGGTCGAGCACCCAAGGTGAGTCACTTCCGAGTTTTTGGCTGCAAGTGCTTTATTCTGAAGAAGGGAAAACTCGACAAGTTTGAGGCTAGGTCTAGTGATGGTATTTTCTTTGGATATGCTAACCACTCTAGAGCCTATAGGGTGCTTAACCTTGAGACTAACAAAATCATGGAGACTTGCGAGGTAACCTTCGACGAGACAATGCCATGTACCTCTCTTGGATTTGAATGTGCAGGTGATGAAGAGATGGCCGAGGACCTCTTTGAAGAGGAGAAAGATGAAGCTGGAGATGATGATGGGGAGAACCATGCACCTGAAGCTGAGCATGTACCCACTACTTCCCCTACGATCACTTTGGAGCGTGGACCGTCTACTTCATGGACAACGACGGTGCAACAAGGGGACCAGGCGAGAGAAGTTGAAGTTGAGGGGGAGGTAGTCTCGAGGCGTGAGGCTCCCCAGCGGATTCAAGAAGTGCATCCCCTGTCGAAGATCATTGGGAACATCGATGAACGCACTACACGGTCAAGGTCCAGGAATTCCTCTCATTTTGCTCATGCTGCTTTTGTTGCTACTTTTGAGCCCAAGGACATTGGACATGCTTTATCTGATGCAAACTGGGTTAATTCTATGCTTGAGGAGTTGGAAAACTTTGAGAGGAACCATGTGTGGGAGTTAGTTGAACCACCTCCAAATTGCCATCCCATAGGAACCAAGTGGGTTTGGAAGAACAAAGAGTGAGAGAATGGGATGGTTGTGAGGAACAAGTCCAGACTTGTTGCTCAGGGGTTTAGTCAGAAGGAGGGGATCGACTATGAGGAGACCTTTGCTCCTGTGGCCCGTCTTGAAGCAATTTGGATCCTTCTAGCCTTTGCCGTGGCTAAAGGGTTCAAGTTGTTTCAGATGGACGTGAAGAGTGCTTTTCGGAATGGGGTCATAGAGGAGGAGGTGTATGTGAAGCAGCCACCTGGGTTTGAGAGCGAGCCGTACCCACACGGGGTATACGGGTTGAAAAGGGCTCGTATGGGTTGAAACGGGCGCCCGTGCTTGGTATGGGAGATTGAGAGGTTTTCTCGTTGAGCGAGAGGGTTTGTGATGGGTACCGTAGATAGGACCTTGTTTCTCCTCAAGCATGGAAATGACTTGTTGATTGTTCAGATATACGTGGATGATATTGTCTTTGGTGGCTCGTCAGATAACCTTGTTGCCAAGTTTGCAGATGAGATGAGCAGGGAGTTCGAGATGAGCATGATGGGCGAGTTGCAGTATTTTCTCAGGCTGCAGATCAAGCAAGTGAAGGACGGTACATTCGTGCACCAGACCAAGTACACAAAAGACATGCTGAGGAAATTCCAGATGCAAGATGTGAAGCCCATGTCGACTCCCATGGGGAGTACGACCACTTTGGATGCGGATGAGGACGGAGAACTAGTGGACCAGCGGGAGTACAGGAGCATGATCGGCTCCCTCCTCTACTTGACGGCAACGAGGCCAGACATACAGTTCAGCGTGTGTCTGTGCGCTCGTTTTCAGGCTTCGCCGAGGACATCACATCGACGGCCGTCAAGAGGATTTTCGGTACCTACGGTCCGCCCTCGGTCTTGGCCTTTGGTATTCGTCCTCCTCGACTCTTTCTCTTCATGGTTTTTCCGATGCGGATTTTGCTGGTTGTCGAGTCGAGAGGAAGTCTACTTCTGTTACTTGCCAGTTTCTAGGTTCTTCGTTGGTCTCATGGTCTTCCCGCAAGCAGTCTAGTGTAGCTCAGTCTACCACCGAGGCGGAGTATGTTGCTGCCACGAGTTGTTGTTCCCAGCTGTTGTGGATTTCGTACACTTTGAGAGACTTTGGTGAGGAGTGCACCCAGATCCCACTTCTTTGTGATAGCACCAGTGCCATAAGCGTAGCCAAAAACCCAGTGCTTCACTCCAGAACCAAACACATAGAAGTGAGGTATCATTTCTTGAGGGACAATGTGGAGAAAGGAATCATTGTGTTGAGCCATGTCCCTACCCAAGATCAGCTTGCAGACATTTTCACAAAGCCTCTCGACCAAGCTACTTTTGTGTGCTTGCGGGGGGAACTTGGAGTTTGTTGCCCTTTCTAGTTGATTCTTGGGGGATTTTCTTTACGTATCATATGTATCATACCATGTTTACTTTGATGTATATACATGCTTTGCTTGATGTATAAACCATGGTAGGATAGCCATCTTGTCATATATCATGTTGCATTTGTATCATATTGCATTTTAGGATGATGAGCTTCTTTCATATGCCATATTTGAGTTTCTTTGGCTATTTGTGAGATTTTGGTCATATGTGTGGAGAAATGGTGATGTGAGGCTATGCTCTTGGAATATTTGAGATATATGTGTGGTGAGATAGCCCTTTTTGAAATAAATGCTAATCTTGACTAATCTTTGATGAAATATGCTCCACTCGTGTGTAGTTGTGTATCCATGTCACAGTTTGGTCTAGATGTGCTTTTCATGCTTAGATTGTGCTTGGATGCCTTGTTCTTGCATTTGGGCCAAAGGCCGAATATCATGGTGAATGTTTAGCCTATGTTGCATTCATGGGGGAGCATAAGCTTCTTTTTGCCGCAAAGGCACTTCATGTACCATGAAATGATTTAATCTTGAAAAGAAGTGTATAATGCGTGAAAAATGCTCCATCCATCATGTCTATGCTTAAAATGTCTTATCTTTCACATATGGGTGCAAAACATGTTGCATGATGTTCACCAGTGGAGAAGTCTCCCCGAAGTGGACACATGGCTCATGAGCTTTGACATGACATGCTTTGCTTTATGGGTGTTTGCCATGATCTTTTGCTGAGAATTTGATATCCTTGTATGATCTTTGAATGGTATGCATGTTTGTGGCTCAAGTGTGACATGGATAGGCTCTTACATGTGAAGCGCGCCTTCTTTTGGTAAAATAGCTTAAATCTGAAAATTTTGCTTTGTCACATGCTTGTGTTTTCATATATTACTTGTGGCGATGCTTTGACTATGCTATGATTCATATGTGTGATCTTTGTCTCATGTTTAGCCTTTGACACTAGATTTGGCCTATTTGAGAAGCTCATGTAGATGTTTATATGCTTTGCTTTGCATTTCTGCATTTTCACCTTGATTCATACATTGTCAACAAGGGGGAGAAGAGGTGAGCTTAATGAAAATTCAGAAGAGGTGAGCTGAAATTTGGAAGTTTGCATCCACATGTTCAGGGGGAGCTTTCTTGCTGTTTTCGGTGTGGAGTTTGTGCTTTGCTTAGCTTGTGACCTTTCTTCGCCTTTCTTCGGTTTTGGTCATGAGTTGAGCTTCTTTGTTTTTTCTTTCTTCTTTCTTTCTCTTTTTCTCTAAATTTCATTTCGCGTTGTGTGTTGTCAATGCACTCACCAAGGGGGAGATTGAGGACCAGGAGCGTCCCAGTGGTCGATGGATGACCGCTCCTCAGTGATGAGTGATTGACAACGGGTGTTGGACTGACTCTTGGCTTAGTGCGCAGGTGTAGGCTGCGGCCTAGTTCGTGTTGTTGCAGGTGAAGAACGGGCGCGAAAGGTCTTCGGCCTTGAGGGGCCTCGGGAGATGGAGAGACAAGTAGGCTCGGTTCGAGGGACCCGGTGGACGGCGGGGCCGGGTGCGGGTCACATGGTGGCGACACAAGCAAGACGAAGTCATGGACAATCGAGCCGGTGCACGGTGGCGGTCAAGTCAAGTGGTTTGGCGGGAGGCCGGACCGAGCACGCGGGGTTTGGTGGTTTGCCCACAAAACCATCGGCGGACGGTTTCTTGGTTTGGGCCTCAAAACCAAGTCCGAGGGCCCAACACGACGGAGACGGGATCCGGCGTGTCGGGAAGCTTCGAGGCGGAGGACACGCGGCGGGATCGCATGGCTTGCGTCGGGAGGACGCGGGGGTGCGGCAAAGGCGTGGCCGTCCGATAACAAGACCCACAAACATTACCTAAATGCCCCTACGTGGGTTGTATCGCCAGTAGTTAAGTTAGGGGTAGTCGAGTCATTTACCACTCCGGCGGGACCTGATATATAAGCCATGAGTGTGTGTGGATGGCTCTCTCTCTCCGCGACTTAGGGTTTCATTTCCTCCCTCCTCTTTCTCATTTTCGTAGCTATTTTTCTTCCATTTTCTCTAGGCTAGCATGAGAGCTTCATGAGAGATTTGTTGAGAGGGATGGATGCTAGGGCGGCATGCTAGACCTTGTGAATCTTTCCTGGTTTGTATAGAAGATTCGGGGTTGTGTTTTCGTGGCCTTTTTGTGCTTGTTTTCGTGCCTTTGTTCCCGGTTCGATTCCGCGGATTTGAGTGGGTTTCTCCCTGGATTTCTTTGAGGGATACATGGATAGATGTTTCGTGCATCTTTGTGATTGATCTTGTGCCCTCAAACGCCGGGAAACCACTTGGATTTGAAGTTTTTCGTTCGGTGCTCTAGCTTTTGGTGGTGCTCAAAGGATTCGCGATTCCCGGTGATTTAGGGAGTTAGGAGGCAAGATTTTTGGGCTATAGCATCCTTGTGTGACGCTTTTCAAGTCCCCAAACCCTTGTCTCCATAGCTTCAACCGTTTGGGAAATCCGATGATGATTTGGGGGAGTTGACTTTCGGGGTCGGGCATTTTTTTGCTTTGTCCGCACCTGGCGGACAGTCCGCGGGGTGCTGGCGGACGGTCCGCGCGGCTAGGGTTCGTCGCGTGTTCGTCGAGTTCTTGCACGTCCTTGCTTTCGATCCGGTTTGTCTTTTGGTTTTGGTTGCAGCCAGTTTGCGGACGGTCCGAGCTCGAGTAGCGGACGGTCCGTGGGTGGCACGGACGGTCCGCCCGGCCTTGGCGGACGGTCCGTTTTTCTCGGGTTGCTTCTGGTGGTTCTGTGTGCTTTAACGGACGGTCCGCGGTGTTGGGCCGGACGGTCCGCGTGTCCGTCGCGGACGTTCCGCGGCTTCAGGTCGGACGGTCCGCGAGGCCCGCGCGCGGACGGTCCGCCCCTCCTGGCCGGACGGTCCGCCAGAGCCTGTGTGCTTTTGCTTCTTGGTTCGATTCCTCCCTTCCCTTTCTAGTGCTTCCGCGTGTGCTTCAAGGAATCGTTCCTAGGACTAGAGGTTGATCCATAACCTCGTGGTCTTGGCGATTGGTGTGTGATTCGATCCATCGCTCGTGTGTGACCGGGGTTTGACTAGGGTATAGGCCGGGTTATTTTGGAAAAAATTTTACCGGCTCCTATTCACTCCCCCCCTCTCTAGTCGCCATCTGATCCTTCAGTTGCAGGTGAAGAACGGGAGCGAAAGGTCTTCAGCCTTGAGGGGCCTCCGGGAGATGGAGAGACAAGTAGGCTCGGTTCGAGGGACTCGGTGGACAGCGGGACTGGGTGCGGGCCACATGGTGGCGACACGAGCAAGACGAAGTCATGGACAGTCGAGCCGGTGCACGGTGGTGGTCGAGTCAAGTGGTTTGGCGGGAGGCCGGACCAAGCACGCGGGGTTTGGTGGTTTGCCCACAAAACCATCGGAGGACGGTTTCTTGGTTTGGGCCTCAAAAGCAAGTCCGAGGGCCCAACACGACGGAGACGATATCCGGGCGTGTCGGGAAGCTTCGAGGCAGAGGACACGCGGCGGGATCGCATGGCTTGCGTCGGGAGGACGCGGGGTGCGGCAAAGGCGTGGCCGTCCGATGGCAAGACCCACAAACATTACCTAAATGCCCCTGCGTGGGTTGTATCGCCAGTAGTTAAGTTAGGGGTAGTCGAGTCATTTACCACTCCGGCGGGACCCGATATATAAGCCATTAGGGTGTGTGAGTGGCTCTCTCTCTCCGGGACTTAGGGTTTCATTTGCTCCCTCCCATTTCTCATTTTCGTAGCTATTTTCTTCTCCATTTTCTCTAGGCTAGCATGAGAGCTTCATGAGAGATTTGTTGAGAGGGATGGATGCTAGGGCGGCATGCTAGACCTTGTGAATCTTTCCTGGTTTGTATAGAAGATTCGGAGTTGTGTTTTTCGTGGTCTTTTTGTGCTTGTTTTCGTGCCTTTGTTCTCGGTGTGATTCCGCGGATTTGAGTGGGTTTCTCCCCAGATTTCTTTGAGGGAAACATGGATAGATGTCTCGTGCATCTTTGTGATTGATCTTTTGCCCTCAAACGCAGGGAAGCCACTTCGATTCGAAGATTTTCGTTCGGTGCTCTAGCTTTTGGTGGTGCTCAAAGGATTCGCGATTCCCGGTGATTTAGGGAGTTAGGAGGCAAGATTTTTGGGCTATAGCATCCTTGTGTGACGCTTTTCAAGTCCCCAAACCCTTGTCTCCACAGCTTCAACCGTTTGGGAAATCCGATAATGATTTGGGGAAGTTGACTTTCGGGGTCGTGCGTTTTCTGCTCTGTCCGCACCTGGCGGACGGTCCATGAGGACCAGGCGGACAGTCCGCGCCACTCCAGTTTGTCGCGGTGTTCTTCGTGTTCTTGCTTCGTTTCGTTTCGATCCGGTTTGGCTTTTGTTTTTTGTTGCAGCTGGTTCGCGGACGGTCCGAGCTTCAGTAGTGGACGGTCCGCGACCCACGCGGACGGTCCGCCTGGTCTTCGCGGACGGTCCGTTTTTCTCGGGTCGCTTCTGTTGGTTCTGTGTGTTTTATCAGACGGTCCGTGGTGTAGGGCCGGACAATCCGCAGGGTTGGCGCGGATGGTCCGCGCATCAGGCCGGACGGTCCGCGAGGCCAGTGCGGACGGTCCGCCCCTCCTGGCCGGACGGTCCGCCAGAGCCTGTGTGCTTTTCTTCCTGGTTCGATTCCTCCCTTCCTTTCTTGTGCTTCCACGTGTGCTTCAAGGAATCATTCCTAGGACTAGAGGTTGATCCATAACCTCATTGTCTTGGCGATAGGTGTGTGATTCGATCCATCGCTTGTGTGAGACCGGGAATTGACTAGTGTATAGGCCGGGTTCTTTGAAAAGAAATTTTACCGGCTCCTATTCACTCCCCCCTCTCTAGTCGCCATCTGATCCTTCAATTGGTATCAGAGCTTGGTGCCGGATTCTTTGCGACTTTGACAAGTCTCGAATCCTAAGATGGCGTACGTTGAGCGGGGCGGTCCGCCGCACTTCGATGGCAAGGGTTACCACAAGTGGGCGGCTCGTATGATGATCTTTCTTCGTGGCAAGTTGTTGGATTTCATTGTGCTTGACAAGACCTATGCTATTCCGGTCAACATTCATACTCTTATGGTGACCGATGCTGGTGCTAAGGCCAAGTATGAGGCAAATGCAAAAGCCGTTGATCACTTGGTCCGAAGCTTGTGTGATCCAGAGTTTGAGCGTGTTCGCCATTTGAATCTTGCTTGACAAATTTGGGAGAAGTTGTTGGTTGCTCACGGTGGTGATAACCATGTGAAGGCTCGGCTCTTTGTTTCTTACCGGATGCAATATGAGAACTTTACTCAACATCCCGGTGAGGACATTGATGCTATGTTCCAGAGGTTCACCGCCATCGTGAACAACATGAAGGCTAATGTTGAGGATTTTCCTTACACCGAGCATGATCAGGCTTTGAAGCTCTTGCATGTCTTGGACCCAAATGTTTGGGGTGCTAAGGTTGAGGCCATCAAGGAGTCTGGGCAGTATTTGACTATTGAGTTGGATGACCTCTTTTCTAAGCTCAAGTCGGTTGAGGTTGACAGGAAGTTGCAATCCAAGCATGAGGGCTCGACTGACCATAGTCTTGCTCTTGTGGGCGAATCAAAGGGCAAATCTAACCCTTCCTGTCGACAGTTTTCCTTGTCTTCTCTTATGTCTATTCCAGATGAGGAGTTTGATGTGCTGGGCGAGGAGGAGCTGGCCTTGCTCTCAAGGAGGTTTGATCGACTACATGAGAGTCGGAGGAATGCAAGGCGAAGCTCAGGGACGTGCTACAAGTGTGGCAAGCGTGGCCACTTCATCACCGAGTGCCCGGAAGCGGAGGAGAACAAGTACAAGATGAGCAAGTACAAGGCGCACCCGAGGCATGAAGACAAGTACTCCTCCAAGGGCAAGCACTTCAGCAAGTCCAAGAGCAAGGACAAGGACAAGCGGCGACCGAGCAAGGGCGGCTACAAGAAGGACAAGGCAAGAGCTATGGTGGCCGGAGCAAGCGACGTCGACTCAAGCTCAAGCGACGCGCAGTAAAGCTCAAGCAGCGAAGATGAAGACGCCGGGAGGCGCAAGGGCAAGAAGAGTGCAAGCCGGAACCTCAGTGGGTTGAGCTGTGTGGCGCTTGAAGGCTTTTGTGGGATGGCCCATAGCTCGAGCAGCGAAGAGCGACAAGGAAGACAGCGACTCCGACTCGGAGGATGAGGTAAATCGTGACCCCGACTCTTTGCTTGCTGAGATCACTAGGTTGAATGGCTTGATTGACAACCGTGATAGTGTGTTGAGAGATGCAAAGAAGATGGGGAAAGATCTTAGGGCTCAACTTGAGAATGCTAGTGAGAAAGTAGGAGAGTTAGAGTCAAAATTGCTTGAATTGAAACTTGAGAATGACTCTTTGAAACTTGCTCCTACTACTCCTGATGATGTTGAGTGTCTTGAGTGTGATGCTTGGTTAAATGAGATCAAGTTGCTTAATGAGAAGAATGCTTCCACTTTGGCTAAACTAGATGCTCTTAGGACTGAGTATGATGAGCTTAAGGCTAGACCCACTTTGCTTGGTGCTTGTAAATCATGTCCTACTATGCATGCTAAACTTGTTGATGCTCGTTCTACTATTAGCTCTTTGGAAGCTTCTTTGAAATCTCCTGTTGTCAATGCATGCACTAGCTGTGATGAAGTTACTTTGCGCAATATTGAACTTACTTCCCATTTGGATGTCATCTATGAGGAGAATGACTATTTGAGGAAGGTGTTGGGTTGGTTGTCTGGGCAGGAACCTCAATTGAAAATCATGATTGAGGAGTTCAAGAGAGCGGATGGTCGTGGTTTGGGTTTTGAGAAGTTGGGTGAGAAAGTGGGAGAGAACAGTGTGGAGAGTGTGTATGAGAAGTGTGTTGAGTCTAACCCCGAGTTTGAGGTGATCGGAGACATCCAAGTCCCACTTCCAAAAGCACCCAAGAACTCTTTCACACCAAAGCCCAACCACCTTTGCAACAAGCTTGACACAACCCAAGATCCACCCAAATTCCCACCTAAGACAAATGACTTCCAGAAACCGGTGAAGTTTGTGAATGAGAAGGGTGATTTCTGAGGGTGTTGTGCATGTGAGTGACAAGGTAACTGTTGACGGTGAATTTCCGTCAACCTAGAGTACTTGTTATACATTGGTTTTGATTATGATTTGCAACTAACCCGCCACTAGGCATACTAATGATATAACAAGTTCACACTTGCATGTCGATTTTGGAGTTTGTTGTTTACGCAGGAAATCTACGCTAAAGAGGAGACTTTCGGGATAAGTTCATCAAGCACTTCAAGAGAAGATCATGAAGCCCGTCACAAGTCAAGACACGAAGTGAACAAGACTCCAAACAACTCAAGGACCGAAGCATCAACACGCAAAACTCCGGAGACTTGGATGTTTACCAACGGGATCAACTCAGCCCGAGAGATATTCTCGTAGCTCAGGACAGCATGATCTTTCGGTACAGATTCGGAGACTTAAACGGTCTTAACTGGCAAAAGTTTGACTACCAAAGTTGTGGGCCTCGACGATACCTTCGATTTGGACATGTGGAAGGCCCAATTCGGATAAGGGAGCTAGGAGATATAGCTCCCGAAATCCCTGCTGCGCAGTCAGTCCGAAATCAGAACAGATTATCTTCCAAGGCCGATTTGGTGATCTTATCTTCGTTTTTAAGGAAAGAAATGAATACCAAAGTTGAAGATAATTTCGTGGCACACAACCTGGACACCGAATTTGCATTATTTGGAGTCCATACGTGGGAGATATGGCCCTGGCAAGGAAGGACTGCGAATCAGGAAAATCTGGCTGATTTTATGGAAACCAAGTTTGCTTCTCTCCCAAGGAGGATCTCGTGCAAGGCAAGGTGGAGCACGCCCAAAGGCACCCCAAGGACATAAATACAACCCCCTAGGCGCCCCAAGGTGGTGACCCATCGAACAAATCATCCTACCGACGCCAATCACCAGAAAACCGCCCCCGCAAGATGAGGGAGAGAGTTAGATGAGCTCGTCGCAAGGATCAACGCCGGCGGAGAGAAGGAAGCAAGAGGAGGACTCCAAGCCGCTGTCCTAGGGGTGTTCCCAAGCTCCATCGCCGCCATCTTCATCGACGACGTTCTCCGGAGTCTCCATCACCCCTATGTGCTTCAATCCGTGTAAGATGATGGGGTAATGTCTCCGTTCATCCCTAGGATTAGATGGATACATGCTATGTGATCGCTACTCGATTTGTGGTTTCAATCTATTGTTTTCATGTTGATGATGCTTTGATGATTAAGGTTAGCTACCATGTTTTTCGGGCGTATGATATCCGCTACTCCCATAGATTCCATCAACATACCGTGTCCATCATAGGTCTAGTCACGAATACCTTCGCGTAGTGACAGTACGAGAGGAGGGAAAGGGCGAAACCGTGGTCACAACCCCCGGTAGATTGGTTTACCGCTTTCGTGTAGTAGATGCATACCATGTTTTCCTAGATCCTAGGGAGGGAACGCTTATCTTTCTTGCTCACTCTCTTGTGTTCACCCCTTTACCATATAGTTTAACTCTAGATTTGTTTGATCAACTTAACTTAGATTAACTTAGGTTAGATTGTCTTTACTTTTAGATTAATACTCTCTTTAAAGGTTTCCTTCGTCAACTAGATTAGTACTCGGTTAAGCGCTAGTAATCCCCTTGCTCCGCGGATTGACAAGAACCTTGGGAATCCCGTGGTGAAAAAGGTGTAGGTCCGTACGCTTGCGGATCGTAGGTGGATACGAGTTTTATCCGTCAACAAGCCCCTTTTTCTGGCGCCGTTGCCGGGGAGCAAGCCAGTTTGCTACGTTTAATCTAGTATTAATTTTGTTGATTACTAACATCTAACCCTTATTTTCTAAAAAAAAAGAAAAAAAGTCTTTTTTGTTTTTCTTTCTACTTTTCTTGTGCCTAGATGGATTTGTTCACCTCACCATTGGAAGACGAAGAGATGTCGCTAAGGGAGCTAGCAATGCCGTCAATGGAAGACATTGAGATGCAAAAATCAGATTTGACGTTTGCTACAACCCACTATGAAGTGAAGCCTGGAATCATCAAGTTAGTGGCGACAAAACCATTTAGAGGATTGGAGGATGACAAACCATATAGACACATTAAGGAATTCACGATGTTATGCAACATGGTGCAACAAAAAGGAGTTCCGGCCGCTTGGTTCAAGTGGAATCTTTTTCCATTCTCTCTCGAAGATGAAGCGCGAAGATGGTACACACTTGCGTCCGTTGAAGCAAAAGGAAATTGGGATGAGCTAGTGAAGAAGTTTCTTTTGAAGTTCTTTCCCATAAGCAAGGTCCAAGACTTAAGGAGGCAAGTGCTCACTTTCAGGCAAGGAGAGGATGAAGGAATTGATGAGGCATGGGACCGATTTAATGAACTACTTGAGCGAGGCCCGAACTTGGGATTTTCCGGTGACTTGATGTTGCATACCTTTTATTTTTCACTAACCCCTAACTCGTCTCGTTTTGTAAGCATGTGTGCAGGCGGTGATATAATGGATAAAACAATTAGTGAAGCCGCACAAATCTTACAAAGGATAAGCAATGGACAAAGAACAATACGAGATTGACAAAGATGTTGTCAAGAGGAGCAAAATGACAAAAGCAAGCCCAAGGTGCTTGCTGAAATTTCTGAAAAAGATGAACCGAAGGTCAAGGAAGATGAACCGACCATTCAAGAAAGTGAAGATCCACTTCCCAAGGTAAGAGAAGTCATTTCGGATGTTAAAAATGTTGAAACTAACATGAATGTAGGCCGAAGTATGTGGAATGCTAGACCATTGGCGGAGTTCATTCAATCCGGTTGGGTTCAAGTTGATTTCGCCCCACTAATTAACTACCGAAGGAAGGAGGAACGCCGACACGATGCCAAACTAATTGAAGATATATTTGATCAAGAGATGAGTGGAGAGTCGATCCAAAAGATGTTTGAAGAAGAAAGAGAAGAAGGAGATGAAGGATGGATCGACCGGTTTGACAACTCAAAGATTTATGATGAAGGAAGAGAAGAGTACAACCGTGATGAGCCTAGTGACTCAAAGGATAAATGGGAGGAGATAAGACTCAAGCTAGATGATAGCTTGTGTGCTATTGAAGCCTACACACTAGCAAATCAAGACATGGAAGTACTCAAGGATGAAGGAAAGAGTGAATCAACATTGAGTGATCTTGATGACATGTGGTGCATGGAAGATAAAGAAAGCAACATACAAGTCTTTGAAGATGAAGATCTGGTTGATAAAGAAGACTTCCAAGAAGAGATGAATGCGTACATAGTTGAAGGATTACATGTTCCACATGATGAGTTGAAGAAATTGCAAGATGGTGATGAAGAGGCAACTACCCTTGTTGAGATCGATTCGCCTTCAACACCGCTTGATGAACCAAATATCACTCTTGTTGAAAAAGCTCTAAGGCCAAGGTACGCGCTGAAATCTCAAGATATTTTTGGTATTGATGTTGATAAATTCAAATACTCATGCTCAACCAATAGTATGAATGATAGTTTAAATTCTATGCCTTGTTCCAATAGTGATCATGATGATAGGCTAGATTTTCTTGAGAATGAAAAAGAGGAAACATTTAAGATTGATCCAATTAATCTCGCACCTAAAGAACCTTTGCCTAATGATGAGCTAAGTGCTATGCATGAAACATATGCTTCTTTTATTTACACCTTGACTTGTTGCTACAATTCACATGTGGTGTTAATTATGGACGCGTATGTTTACAATAAGTTTTGTAAATCTCGATCATGCTTTGCGCTTGGTCAAGCTAATGACCTTAAAAAATCATATGTCGGGAAAGGCCCGATTTTCACTAACCATGTAGACAGGCTTGAATAATGAAAAAAAAAAGTCATGCCTAAAAGAGTTGCAAGATAAATCATCAACCTCTCCGAATCCCGTGATGGATGCTGCTGTCTTCATCAATTTGAGGGCTTGTTCAGAGGTGTACAAATGAAGAAAATGAGATATTCAGAAGCTCCATCAAATTACCATTCCAACGCATCAAGAACCAACAAGTTTGAAGACCCGTGCAAGGAGTTATGGAGGAAACATTGAGCGTTGCGCATTCTGAAATTTCAGTACAGATTTCATCGTCGAAGTAAAACGGACGTAACTCTCTTGTCCGGAGTCCGATTTGAGCATATAAAGGCTCGTTGGAAAGGAAATTTTGTGCACTGTACAATGGAGTAGAGCTTAAGTATACTCTCTGTTCTGGACATAAAAAAATCATGAAGTGAATGCAGCACCGAAGGATGATAAAGGAGATAATGGTGAAACAAAAGGATGCTTTGGGCAAGTCTTCTATAAGTGATCAAGCACAACATGGGAAGTAAATTAAAGCTGCATTGGTACCTTTTATTCTTGCATGAAGGGCCATGGCTATGCAACGAAAAGAACGTATGTGAGAAAGTCGAGCTCTGTGACTTTAAATGAAGCGCTTTTCGGGAGGCAACCCGTTTCTTTATATTTTTACTACTTTCTTAGAGAAAATAAAGAATGGCACTATCTTATGATGATCAACTTGTGGTTATTAATCTAAGTTCAGTTTTCCTTTTTAGAACCACCATCATGTTCATGATCATATTTATTTATTTGCATGCATTGCATTTTGTTGTCCTCGTGATGTTTCTTTGTGTATACATGTTTTGCACATAGTTGGCTTGGTTGTTTTATATACTTAATGATGTATGCTTAATTTTCCATGTTAATACTTCATAAGGCATTATGAGTATTTTCCTTTTGTGATCTTGTGTAAACGTGGTGTTTAAACATGATTGCGGACCATCATCGTTAAGTTCGATAAACCTAGCTGGCTTTTCATATGTTTTCATGTTGCTTTGGTTAGTTTATAAGCTTTGCAATGCGCTTAATTTTTCTTGTGCTATAAGAGTTATTGATTTAGGTATAGACATGGTGTTTTAACCCTAGATATATAAACCTTTATGGCTATGGAGAAATTCAGCAACCTAGTTGTAAACATGGTGTTTAGAACTAGGTGAAAACATTGTCTTATTTATATGCTTTCCTATCATGTGCATACACACCTTGCACCACGTACACTCATTAGGTTTTTATTCCTCATTAGACTAATTATGCCATAAGTTAAGAATCTTAGGAGACATTGTTGGATTGTTGGCAATTCTATCCACTCCCAACCGTCACCTTGGGGGTAGAATGTGCGTTTAAAACGTCTTACAGGCAAGATAAAGACTCTCACTACAAGAAAATTGAAGTATGGCTAAGAAGTGCTTTGTCTTCTTCTTCCATGACTAGCAAAATGCTAAGCATGGGGGAGACCCTGAATCTTCAACACGGAAGTTAACATCACCGGATCAATGCGCGAAAAGCTATCGATCTCATCAAAATTCTGCATGGTCTCAAAGGGAAAACACTGGATATTTTTGTATATTTAGAAGCCCCATGAAGTTACGATTCCAACAAATCAAGAATCAAGACAATCGGAGGTTCCTACAAGCGGTTATGCCCGAATCACCGAGTGCAACACGTCCTGAAATCAGTTTTGGACAGCACGCAGCGCTGAAGTAAAACGGACATAGCTCCCTTGTTTGAACTCCGTTTTTGATGAATGACCACACGTTGGAAAGGTAATTTCATAAACTTTTCAATAGAGCTATATTTCGATATATTTTCTGTTCTGGACAGAGGGGGAAATCCATGAAAAGAGACAGCAAGGAGATGATGAGAACAAGAAAGAGGAGATGGTGATGACAACATTGAAGAGAAGGGTGACCAATGACTCCATTAAGCATACAAGGTCAAATTCATAAGTTTAGGAGCATTAATAAATCAAGACAAAAGCAAAAGCCACATCGATACATGGAGATGTCGGAAGAAGGCAACGAAGAATTACAAAGGATGATAACATCTCCATGGACCTTCTCTTTTCCAAACACAAATGCTTGTAAGTATGCCTTCAACCTCAACTAGGTGCAACATTTTGTTTTTCTCTTCAAACAATAACATGGCTACTAGGAGGACAACCTAGGTTTCTTTTTACTAACAATAGATAAGCATGACCATGTGTTCACCTCGATGTTCTATATTGCCTATGCTTATGGAAAGATGATGAAAGTTGGCGCTTTGTTTTACCTACATGAAGTTATACATGTCTTGGTTAATTGCTCTCTATAATATGATCTGAAATTAATTTAAATACCGGCTCTTTTATTTGTGGAGGTGAAATGACTATGCTCTAGACCCACATACATATCTTTGATCTTTGATTTAAGTTTATGGATAGCCGGATAACTTGTTGTTTTTATGAAAACTTAACTTTTATGCTATCTACATATTTGTGATGCTCTTGCAAAGTTCTACCTACCAAAGCCATATACATATATGTTTTATGATAACAAAACACGTAGATTGCAAACATATGTTTTGATGAGTTGGATTAGGATTGATTTCTATGGTTCGAGACTAAGAAGCTGGTCATTCCTTTGTGTAACTTTTTCATGCTAGCCTTTTTGTCCATGCATTGTGGGTTTTCACATCGAAAATTTCACAAACTTCGTTGGGCATCCACCCT
This sequence comes from Cenchrus americanus, assembly GCA_947561735.1. NCBI lineage: Eukaryota > Viridiplantae > Streptophyta > Magnoliopsida > Poales > Poaceae > Cenchrus > Cenchrus americanus. The sequence continues at coordinate 229,115,103 of OX387245.1, forward strand.
AAACCAAAAACATCTTTTTGTGATCACCTCCTTGTCCACAACCCAATTTGAGTATGGAGTAAAATTCTCGATGGAGATTCAAATATTCCGCAAGATTACGGAATTTATACTTACTTTAGCAGTCATTTCCCCTCTCTTTTATGCTCGAGGACGAGCATCGTTCAAGCATGGGGGAGGAGTCATTCTCTGACACAAATGCTATGTAAGTATTATGTTGCAAAAAGTTTTGAGGAGCAAAAGAAAAAAAGAATAAAAATGAAAATGAAAAAATATGATAAGAAGAAAAGAAAAGTAAGAAAAATAGGAAGAATAAAGTGAAAAAAGAAAGAGAGAAAAATGAGAAGGAAATAGAATAAAGAAAAAAAATAAAGATGCTCCTCGGTTCTTTTTGCTTCATAAGTTCTCAAGTGCCTTGATGACAAATCCATACTCAAATCTTCCAACCATGTGCAATCCGATAACGAGGACTTCACTCGTGCCTCGGGATCATCCATTTGCCACTTGCACATGTCCACTTATCTAAATGTGTGTGTTTCATCCCTCTCTCTCTTTCCAACATTTATTTTCCATGGCCTTTTTGACGAGTCTCGGTAATTCCAATAGACCTCTCTCTTAATTTGACAATATTTCGGATGTATGTTTTGCTAGGATTGTTTTTAACCTTCCAAGCTCCACATAAGCCTTTCACTATCACATATGAGTAGAGTAGGTTGTAAATAATCTAGTATACGCTTGAGTGACTTGATGAGATGAGTGTTCCATGAGCTCTTGCAAGAGATTTTCACTTATGTTGGATATGCATCTTTTTGAAAATCTTCCATGTGACAAGGTAATGGTTTGAAGTTCACTTAAGTTTGAGAGCATCGTGTTAAATGTGGCTTGTTCTTTATTGTTAGTCTATCTTCCATAATGAAAAAGAAGCCGGTCACAACTTGAACTTTAAAAATAAATTCTTAAGAGAGAGCCATTTGCCTCGTCATGAATGACTAAGTGCGGGGACAACATTGGAAGGCAACACTGATTTCCCTTTTAAGCAAGGATTACTTACTCGAGGACGAGCAAGGTTTAAGCATGGGGGAGATGTTGACGGTGAATTTCCGTCAACCTAGAGTACTTGTTATACATTGGTTTTGATTATGATTTGCAACTAACCCGCCACTAGGCATACTAATGATATAACAAGTTCACACTTGCATGTCGATTTTGGAGTTTGTTGTTTACGCAGGAAATCTACGCTAAAGAGGAGACTTTCGGGATAAGTTCATCAAGCACTTCAAGAGAAGATCATGAAGCCCGTCACAAGTCAAGACACGAAGTGAACAAGACTCCAAACAACTCAAGGACCGAAGCATCAACACGCAAAACTCCGGAGACTTGGATGTTTACCAACGGGATCAACTCGCCCGAGAGATATTCTCGTAGCTCGGACAGCATGATCTTTCGGTACAGATTCGGAGACTTAAACGGTCTTAACTGGCAAAAGTTTGACTACCAAAGTTGTGGGCCTCGACGATACCTTCGATTTGGACATGTGGAAGGCCCAATTCGGATAAGGGAGCTAGGAGATATAGCCCCCGAAATCCCTGCTGCGCAGTCAGTCCGAAATCAGAACAGAATATCTTCCAAGGCCGATTTGGTGATCTTATCTTCGTTTTTAAGGAAAGAAATGAATACCAAAGTTGAAGATAATTTCGTGGCACACAACCTGGATACCGAATTTGCATTATTTGGAGTCCATACGTGGGAGATATGGCCCTGGCAAGGAAGGACTGCGAATCAGGAAAATCTGGCTGATTTTATGGAAACCAAGTTTGCTTCTCTCCCAAGGAGGATCTCGTGCAAGGCAAGGTGGAGCACGCCCAAAGGCACCCCAAGGACATAAATACAACCCCCTAGGCGCCCCAAGGTGGTGACCCATCGAACAAATCATCCTACCGACGCCAATCACCAGAAAACCGCCCCCCGCAAGATGAGGGAGAGAGTTAGATGAGCTCGTCGCAAGGATCAACGCCGGCGGAGAGAAGGAAGCAAGAGGAGGACTCCAAGCCGCTGGCCTAGGGGTGTTCCCAAGCTCCATCGCCGCCATCTTCATCGACGACGTTCTCCGGAGTCTCCATCACCCCTATGTGCTTCAATCCGTGTAAGATGATGGGGTAATGTCTCCGTTCATCCCTAGGATTAGATGGATACATGCTATGTGATCGCTACTCGATTTGTGGTTTCAATCTATTGTTTTCATGTTGATGATGCTTTGATGATTAAGGTTAGCTACCATGTTTTTCGGGCGTATGATATCCGCTACTCCCATAGATTCCATCAACATACCGTGTCCATCATAGGTCTAGTCACGAATACCTTCGCGTAGTGACGAGACGAGAGGAGGGAAAGGGCGAAACCGTGGTCACAACCCCCGGTAGATTGGTTTACCGCTTTCGTGTAGTAGATGCATACCATGTTTTCCTAGATCCTAGGGAGGGAACGCTTATCTTTCTTGCTCACTCTCTTGTGTTCACCCCTTTACCATATAGTTTAACTCTAGATTTGTTTGATCAACTTAACTTAGATTAACTTAGGTTAGATTGTCTTTACTTTTAGATTAATACTCTCTTTAAAGGTTTCCTTAGTCAACTAGATTAGTACTCGGTTAAGCGCTAGTAATCCCCTTGCTCCGCGGATTGACAAGAACCTTGGGAATCCCGTGGTGAAAAAGGTGTAGGTCCGTACGCTTGCGGATCGTAGGTGGATACGAGTTTTATCCGTCAACAGTAACGTTGAAGAGGGTTGCTCTTGTGAAGTCTTTGGGATTCAATTTGCTTTCAGTTTCTCAGTTGCTTGATGAGGGTTTTGAGGTGCGTTTCAAGTCTGGCGAGTCTCGTTTGCTGGATTCTCGAGGTTATCTTGTCTGTATGATCATCCCCGAGGGTCAGATTTTCAGGGCTGATTTCTCTCATTCTTTGGGTCCCTCGCTCGCCTTGTTTGATGGCTGGTCCTTCTTCTGATTTGTGGAAATGGCATAGAAGGTTGGGACACTTGAGCTTTGATTTGGTTTCCCGCTTGAGTGGTCTTGACCTTGTCCGAGGATTGCCGAGGTTGAAGCTTGAGAAGGATTTGGTTTGTGCTCCGTGTAGGCATGGCAAGATGGTAGCCACTCCCTATCCACCCCTGACCGATGTCATGACCGAGCGTCCGACAGAGCTGTTGCATATGGACCTTATTGGGCCAGCTCGAGTTCGCTCGGTGGGTGGGAAGTGGTATGTCCTTGTTGTGGTGGACGATTACTCTCGCTATGCCTGGGTGTTTTTCTTGGAAGACAAGAGTGAGACCATTTGGTTTTGTTCGAGATCTGATCGTGAGGTTGAAAAACGAGAGGCATGGGAATGCTATTCGAGCTATCCGCAGTGATAATGGCTCAGAGTTCAAGAACTCTCATTTTGATGCCTTCTGTTGTGATCTAGGTCTTGAACATCAGTACTCGACCCCTTATGTGCCCCCTCAAAATGGAGTTGTGGAAAGGAAAAATCGAACTCTTTGTGAGATGGCTAGGACGATGCTCAATGAGCACAGGACTCCTAGGAGGTATTGGGCTGAGGCGGTCAATACGGCTTGTCATGTTTCCAACAGGATTTTATTGCGAACTTTCAAGAAGAAGACCTGTTATGAGCTTATGCATGGTCGGGCACCCAAGGTGAGTCATTTTCGAGTTTTTGGCTGCAAGTGCTTTATTCTTAAGAAGGGAAAACTCGACAAGTTTGAGGCTAGGTCTAGTGATGGTTTTTTCTTTGGATATGCTTGTTAACACCAAAATTTGGTAAGGAGTCTGACCTGTGGGTCCGGTTCGAAAAAGAGTCCGTCTGGTGGAAGGAAGGATATTTCCAGAGATTTTCGGCAGAGAGATCCGCGGTCGGCTATCTGCTCCAGTTCGGCAAAGGAACGAGAGAGCTGATTTTGCGGGATTGGACGGTGACGTGGCTCAAATCAGGGGAGACGAATGGAGGACAGGTGATCGAGCTTAGTTAGGCAATGAATCCATTCCCAGTTGTAATCAGCAGGGTATAAATACGATCCCTGAATGTATGTAAAAAAAGACGATCATTCTTCAATACACACCGGCCTTACGCCAAACCCTAGAGTCCTTGTCGTGTCGTCGAGTTCTTCGAGAGGGCCAATCGATCCGTCGACCTCCGTGAGTACCGGCAACCTTGTATCATGTCTAGTATCATGCGGTGGATTTAGATCTGATGCAAGTAGTCTTGTTACCATGCTTCGTGTCATGCGGTAGATTCAAGCTTGGTTCAAGAGGGTTTCTTGTTAGATCATGAGTCATGCGGTAGGCTAAGATCTGGCTTGAAGCTAGTTATCGGCTCTATTGGATTTTGGCAAGATCCAGTAGATTCATTAAGTTATCCCGTGTTATCATGAGTTTTACTTATTGTTTCAATTCATGTAACACATCCTTGCCCAATCTAGATGGGTTTGGATCGGCTATATCTCTCTTAAGATCCTTGTACGAGCAGGTTTCGTGTTTTGACGCGTGGATCTTATGCTCTCCGATAGCCGAAACCGAATCGATCTAGGTTGTTACGTGTTGCGGGTTCAAGCTTGCTTCGTTCGTATAAATCTTGAAAGAACCGGGTATCATGCGGTAGATGCAGGTTTTTGGGTTGCTTTGGAGCTAGTCATCCGGTGGATTAGATTTCCAGATCAGTCTGATAGATTTATTCACGTGGTAATGTTTGTTCCTTCTTCATGGACCCTGGATCGGTACGTTCAGCCGTATTCGGTTATGTTTTCACGAGTAGAACACGTGCATTATTTACGTCCTAAATGATGTATGCTTTTAGCTTTCCATATTTAGATTGTATCATGCGGTGGATAGATCTATTTGTGGAGAGTGGTACTTTTTTCATGCAAATCGTATCATGCGGTGGATAGATTTGCGTGTTATCGTACCCGACGGGTTTTAAAGTAACTAGACATGCGGTAGACTAGTGCTTTAAATCTATGCATGCTTATTTAATACGTGATCTTGTTCGTGCTTTACTTCATTTATTCTAATGCTAATCTTCATGGGGATCGGTTATGACTTTGTGCTTGCATTCTTGTTTATACGAAGATCGATTGTCGTCATGCTTACGTCATCCATTCGGCAGTGTTCTTTTTCCCTTTGCGGTTACCCGAATGGTCGTGGTTCTTTGGCAGATAGCTTTACATAGCTATGTGTCGTCTTGTCTGGCTCTTTAGCCGTAAATATGGAACTCGTCCGGTACCACCGTAGGCAAGTTCCAAGCTTTGGTATTTAACTGCTTTATCTTTTGTTAATTTTCAGGAAAAATTGACTGGCACGTCATTTGCTCTCTGCGCGTGCGAAGCCAGCTTTGTTCGGCTTGCTGTGTGATTGGCGTTGAGTGCACTTTTTGCGCCAACACACTTTTTGGCACACCCAGTGGGACCACAGCCGAATTGGTTCAAGATGCCTGAAATCTCGGACCTCATGGATGTCAACATCGAAGAGCTTTCTCCAGAGCAACATCAGCAGCTCCAAGACGCCGTGAACCAGTTTCAGCAAAAGTGTCTCATGTCGTTTAAGAAGAATCGAAGTGGTGTACCGTATCTAAAGAATGACCTGCCCAGAGTGCTGCTACCGGGAGAGAGCGATGCCACATCCCAACAAGAAAAGGAGGAATGCGCGCGCATATTCCAGGAGTCGGTAGACGACATGCGTACCAAGCACAACAAGGCCTTCCTCGGATCGCTCCAACAGATGATGGTGGCCATCTTCGGCCCGGGCATGGAGCAAGCGTTCGGGAAGACGCCCTTCCAGAAAAGCACCATAGAACTGGGTGAGTCAAGCTCTCAGCCGCCGCTACGGAGCCAGCCGCAGCAACCTCCTACTCAGAGCGCCGGAAGCCAAGCGTTCCAACCCCCTCCACAGGGCGCTGGGGGGCAGCCGGTTCAGCCCCCGTTGCAAGCTTCAGGAAGTCAACCAATCCTCGCCACCACCACGAGTAGCACGGGTCGGCCCGTGCAACGCGGCCGAATCCGTGCCGGCCTACGTATGGAGACCTAGCGTTCGGCTCGTGCGGGGCCCCACTTGACCCCGGTCGAAGAATAGCTCCGTCGACCAACTGGCTCCAGAAGAATTTGTACGGCGGTGGTTATCATGAAGTGGGAAATTATGGGGCGTTCGACGCCTTCCCGCACCCAGGGTACGCGCCGGCTACAGGCGCTCAGGAAGAAGACGCCCTAGCGCGCAAGATGGCCGAATTGATGCAGAATCAGTTCGGCCTCAAGCCAAAGATGCAGGGTCCTGCTTATAGGCCGCCGTTCCCAGAGTGGTACTATAACGTGATTTTGCCGCCAAGGGTGAAGCCGCCGACGGAATTCACAAAGTTCTCGGGGCAGGATGAAACAAGCACGGTCGAGCACATCGCCCGTTACCTCATGCAGCTTGGGGAATGCTCGGCCGAGGAAACATTCAGGGTTCGCTACTTCCCCGCCTCACTGACGGGTCCGGCTTTTCAGTGGTTCTCATCCCTGCCTCCTGAATCAGTGGCCAGATGGAAGGATTTGGAGCGTAAATTCCACGCTCATTATTTCAGCGGCAGCTCTGAAAAGAAGCTGATTGATCTCGCCACCCTGAAGCAAAGGCACAGCGAAACACCGCTGGAGTTTCTTAGAAGGTTCAGGGAAGTCAAAGGCATGTGCTTCTCGCTGAACTTGCCAGACGATCAGCTGGCTGATATGGCCGTCGCCGGGATGTTGCCGGCCGTGCGCGAGAAGCTATTTGGGATGGAGTTCGAGAACCTGGGTCAATCGTCGCAAAAGTTATCCCCGATGAGCAATCGGGCATATGGCCTCAAGAAGGACCCCAAATTTGGCAAGCGAAGACGACGTCGGCCGACATCTACAACCAATTCTTGGACAAGGCTGATTTGTTCGAGGATTCGACGACGACGAATTGGAGATAGCCGCAGCAGAGATCATGTGGGGTAAAGAGCCCTTGACAATGAATCAGCGTTGGGTCAAGCAGACCAAAGGGACTTACGACTTCGACATCACAAAGGCTGATAAGTTGTTTGAGCTCTTGGTAAAGGAAGGCCGAATCAAGCTGCCTGAGGGGCATTCTATGCTTCGGCCTGATGGAGTCAAATCGAAACGTTACTGTGGCTTCCATGACAGGGACTCACACTCCATCAACGATTGCAGGGTCTTCAGGATGAGGATCCAGAAGGCTATCCAGGAGGGACACCTCAAGTTCGATAACAAGATGAAGCTGGATGGCCACCCCTTTCCTCAGAACATGCTCGGCTTTTCTGTTAACGCGATAACAGCCGAGGAAAAGGGAAAGGTCAAGGTCCTGACCTCGGCCCGTGTCCAAGCAAGGTGGAGCAGTGGGCCCGGAGCGCCAGGTGACCCTAGAGCAAGTACGGGCGACGCCCCCGCGTTCTCAAGAGCCACATCGAGATTGGGGAGTCGTCCAGGCCTAAACCCAAGGTGACGTCACGCATTCTCCTCAACAAATGGCAGCACCAGATGGAGAAGGAGCGCTACCAGAAGCGTCGTCACGAGGAGGAGCAGCGCAGAGCCGAAGAGGAAGCGCGTAGAAGGGACCAAGAACGGACACGCGCGAGCGGAGCGCGCGCGCCCGGGGATGCGCCTTTTCGAGCACTGCCGGAATGAGGGCCTAAAGCTGCCCACACCGAAGAACCGTCCCGAATGCAGCGACGGATATGTTGAGTACGGGCGAGAAACCGCCAATCGCCGATCCGTCCACGAAAGACCGGGAAGGATTCACCCGAATGGGGATCGGCGTCAAAAAATTGAAGTCATCGATCACCCCGGAAGCGCCAAGCCGATCTCGGTGGGCCGATCGGGGAAGAGGACAAGGAAGTCCACGTCTGGCAGAAGGGGCAATGGTGCCCGCCCGGTCTACGCAGGAGCCAGAAGAGGCGGGTCCAGCGCTTGAGGAACCGCGAGATGAAACAAGCCGGGATCCAGACAAGGCAGAAGTGGCGCCCCAAGGACCAGCCAGAGGGATCGAAGCGTTCGGCTCCTCCATGCATGGTATACTTCTCCGCCGAACGAGTTCATGGCTCCCGCTAACCGGGTTATGCGGGGAGGAAGCTTCCTTTGACGACGAGCGACCGCGAGGGGATGATGGCACAACCGGTGCCGGCCAAGCGAGGCCATCTTCGACAAGCCGGCCAAGAATCGCCATATGAGGCCACTGTACTTGAGGGGGTACGTCAATGGCAAGCCATTGACCAAGATGTTCGTCGACGGTGGAGCGGCGGTCAACGTCATGCCGTACACCACCTTCAGGAAGCTTGGCATGGGCCCGAGCGATTTGACACCTACAAGCATCATCCCGAACGACTTCGCCGGAACCCCTCGGACACCAAAGGATGTGCTCACGTGGACTTGATGATCGGGTCCAAGACGCCGCTCACCACCTTCTTTGTCATCGAAGGCAAGGGAGCCTACGGCCCGCCGCTTGCTTGGGCGGGACCGGATACACGCCAACCGCCGTGTCCCATCCACCATGCATCAACGGCTTATCCGGTGGGTGGATGATGAGATCGAGGTCGTCCGGGCGGATGACTCCGTGAGCGTGGCCAACATGGAACCGGCCTTTCGGGAGTACCAAGGCATCGATTGCTTCTCGGGGAAGGACCGGGGGAGAAGGTCTCGTTGAACCCGTCGGCGGTGACCAACGGCCGATTCAAGCAGTCGGCTCTTACAGTAATTTTTAATGGAGAACCCCGTGGATGGCACTGATGGCAAGTTAGGGCGAGGATTCATGTCGGCCGATAAGCTGGAAGAAGTTGACATTGGAAGCGGTGATAAGCCAAGGCCGACGTTCATTAGTGCAAATTTGCAACCAGACTTCAAGGGGAACTTAATTGAGCTTCTCAGAGAATATAAAGATTGCTTCGCCTGGGATTACTCGGAGATGCCTGGACTGGATCGTTCCATCGTCGAGCACCGGTTGCCAATCAAGCCTGGGTTCAAACCATATAAGCAACCGCCCCGGAAAATCTACAAGGATGAAGTATTGGCCGATGTGAAGAAGGAAATCGAAAGATTACTTGACGCAAACTTCGTTCGGCCGTGCAGATATGCGGAGTGGATTTCTAACATCGTCCCCGTGTATAAGAAGAATGGGAAAATGAGGGTTTGCATAGACTTCGGGGACCCGAACAGAGCTACTCCCATGGACGGATACCCGATGCCTATTGCCGATTTGTTAATTGACGCCGCTCGCCGGACACAAGGTGATTAGTTTCATGGATGGCAACGCGGGATACAATCGGATCTTCATGGCAATAGAAGACATATCGAAGACGGCCTTTAGATGTCCCGGTCATATAGGCCTATTTGAATGGATAGTCATGACATTTGGGTTGAAAAATGCCGGTGCAACATATCAACGGGCCATGAATTACATTTTCCATGAGTTGATCGGCAAAAGCGTGGAAATCTACATCGATGACGTGGTGATCAAGTCCTTAAGTCATGACACCCATCCGGAAGATGTGAAGAAGACCTTGGAATGCACCGGAAGCATGGTCTAAAGATGAATCCAAACAAGTGTGCATTTGGGGTATCGAACTGGAGAGTTCTTGGGGTTTTTGGTCCACGAAGGGGGAATCGAGGTTGGCAAGAAGAGCATGAAAGCCATTGATGAAGTCGTTCCTCCAACCAACCTCAAGGAATTGCAATCACTGCTCGGCAAGATCAACTTCGTGAGAAGATTCATCTCAAATTTATCGCAGAAAGTGTTGCCATTCTCTCCATTGCTGAAGCTAAAGAAGGATCAGAAATTCACATGGGGCGACGAACAACAAAAGGCCTTTGATGAGATCAAGCGGACATGAAGGAGCCGCCGGTCTTTGGTTCCTCCTCGCCGAACAAGCCTTTCAAGTTGTACGTGGCGGCCGATACCCAAACTATTGGATCGGCCCTTATTCAAGAATTCGAAGGAAAGGAGCGGGTAGTAGCTTATCTTAGCCGAAAATTACTTGATCCTGAAACCAGGTATTCGGCTATAGAGAGACTGTGTCTTTGCGTATACTACTCATGTACAAAGTTTCGGCACTACTTGTTGAATGCCGAATGCACTGTATACTCGAAGTTTGATGTGATAAAACATATGTTATCTATGCCGATTTTGAATGGTCGGATTGGCAAATGGATTTTAGCTTTATCAGAATTCGAGTTGAAGTTCGAATCGGCAAAGGCCATCAAAGGTCAGGTGATTGCCGATTTTATAACTGAACATCGTGATCCGTCAATTGATCTGCTTGAAATTACCCCTTGGGCTTTATTTTTTGACGGGTCATCATGTGGCAAAGGTGGGGGAGTAGGGATCCTGCTAATTTCGCCCAGAGGTGAGATGTTTGAATTCACTATTCCTATACAACCCACTGTCACAAATAACCAGCCGAGTACGAGGCACTACTTCGAGGGCTTCAATATTTGAGAGAAGCTCGGGGCCGTCTCGGTTGAGGTCTATGGAGATTCGAATCGGTAATCAAGCAATTGAACGGCCAATACGAGTGCAGGAGCGAAGCGCTGAGGAGTTACTATGAAGAGTGCAGGGAAATCTTGAAAAGCTTCCCGTTGGTAACCCTACAGCACATTCCTAGAGAGCATAACGAAGAAGCAAACAGACTAGCTCAGAGCGCCTCTGGTTAGAAGGAGAGTCAAGAAGCGTTCGCTGCAGAAGTGTGTGCACTAAGGGCGGATCTTGCAGAAGATGATTGGAGGAGAGAAATCGTTGATTACTTGAAAGATCCATCCCGAAAAGTCTCTAGGAAGCTCAGGTACAAGGCAATTAAGTTCGTTCTTCTGGATGATAATTTATTCTATAAATCATTGGATGGAGTATTGCTACGATGCCTGGGTCCAGAAGAAGCCAAGAACATGATGAGCGAGGTGCACGATGGGATATGTGGAGCGCACCAATCGGCCTATCGGATGAAATGGGTTATTAGACAAGCTGGATGTTTTTGGCCGACGATACTAGAGGATTGCTTTGAGTATTACAAGGGATGTCAAGATTGCCAGAGGTTTGGGAATATTCAAAGAGTCCCTGCATCTGCATTGAATCCCATCATCAAGCCATGGCCATTCAGGGGCTGGGGTATAGACTTGATTGGCCAAATTGATCCGCCGTCTAGCAAGGGGCATAAGTTCGTGCTTTTGGCTACAGATTACTTCACCAAATGGGTCGAGGCGATCCCACTGAAGAAGGTGACGTCAGAAAACATGATCGAGTTCGTCAAGGAACACATCATCTATCGATTTGGGATCCCTCGGACGATTACCACCGACCGGGGGCACAATTCGTGTCATTGGAATTCGTAGATTTTGCCGAAAGCATGGGAATCAAATTGTTTAATTCTTCTCCATATTATGCCCAAGCTAATGGTCAAGCAGAGGCTTCTAACAAGATCATGATCAAGCTGATACGAAGAAGATCGATCGAAGCCGAAGAGGTGGCATTCGGTACTCAGTGAAGCGCTGTGGGCCTACCGAATGGCCCCCCATGGAGCTACGAAGACTTCTCCTTACGAGTTGGTTTACGGGCATCATGCAATCCCCGCCTTGGGAGATGCGATCGGATTCAAGGAGAGTAGTGCTGCAAAACGAGTTGAGCTCCAAGGATTACGGTGGCCTAATGATGGACGAGTTAGAAGATTTGCATATGATCCGTCTCGGGGCCCCGGAGAACATCGAGAAAAACAAGCCGCGAGTCGCCAAATACTATAACAAGAAGGTAAAAGTAAAGCAATTCGCGAAGGTGATCTAGTTTGGAAAGCGCTATTGCCGATTGGAACTAAATACAGTGAATTCGGCAAATGGTCCCCTAACTGGGAGGGGCCTTTTCGTGTGGTCAGATGCGTTCCTGGTAATGCATACATATTGAAAACTTTGCTAGGGGAAGAATTTTCCGCTGCGATAAATGGAAGATATCTGAAGAAGTATTATCCTAGCATTGAGATCGATCGGTGATTACACACATCTGGCACAAAATAGCCGGCGCTCGAGAATGAGGCCGCCTTCGAACAAAATCCATGAACAAGAGAAAATGGCCGCGTGCTCGGATGCATTGCCCTTAGCTCAATACTATATTACAACTGCTTCTTGCAGAATCACATCTAGCAGCCCTGATGGTCAGGTCCCCGAGGAGGTGGGAAGCAGAAGGCGTGGAGGAAGAAGCGAAAGTATGATTCAATCTTTTCTTTGCTTCTTCGGCTGCTGCTCCCTCTTCAGTTGTTCCAGGACCACCGTGACGGCGACTTGGAACGCACGAGGATGACCGTGATTGGCGGCCTCTACCAAGCTATCCCAGGCCGCCTTCAGGCTGCTATACCTGTCAGAGACATCTGGAACAGGAGAATCAAGGTTAGAGGCAAGAAATCCGGATGCAAACGTGAAGGGGTCAGAAGCATTTACCCCCTACTAATGCTTCCAGCGCCATGCGACGCTCGCGCTCGGCTTGGCAACGGGCGGACATGTCCCTGAGGCCATGCTCCAGGTGCCGTACGCGGCGGCGCAGCCGATGGTTGGTCTTCTGTTCAGGCGTGGCATCCTCTGCTTCGAGAGAGGAATCGGAGGAGATGCACTCAGGCACATCCTCGGTCCTGATGACTTCTTCAGGAAGCAAATCAAGGCTGAAAAGGACGAGAGGAAAACATGAGGCGCGAAATCAAGCGGGAGAACAAGGAGCAGATCAGGAGAAAACTCACTTCCGAATCGTACGCTTCTTTGATGAGCCGCTCTCCTGAGGTTGTTTACCCTTGTCCATGGCGTTGGGGTTTTTTCCTCTAGCAGCAGGGGAAGAGATGAGAAATGATGAAGGAGTGTGCGAGTGGATTTGCGAAGCACCCCACGGGCTATTTTATTGACCGAGGAGGCGCATTGGGAGTGATGATTTGGCCAGTACACACTGTTGGAATACCAAGCGGCAGGGTTTTCCACCAAGTGCGAAGGGTTTTCTCTTGAACAGTGTTTACGGATTGCCGAATTGGGATCCTTTGTGGATTTTGCGCCAAGGGGCAGTTGTTCTCGCACGTTCGGCTAAAGATAGTTCCCGGATGCGATCAAAGAAAACAGAATTCGCAGATGCAAAATGCAAAGGGAAATCATCGCAGAACAGGTGCAGAATTCAAAAGTTCTTCATCTATTGCCAATATTTACACATCCCTAGTACAATCTAGTCGAAGAGCCTGTTCAACACAGATTGAGGATGGGTAATTTCGGCAATGGCATCGCCGTGGCCGTCAAGGCGCTCCAGGATGAGCTCGATCTCGTCGATGTCCTCCGGCGCGCCGCCCTGGAAGCCACGCGGTCTGGTGGAATAGTCGACGTTCGTATGCGTCGCCATCGCAGCCAGGCCCAAGGTGGTGCCCAAACGAACGCCATGAACGGCCACCTCGTCGACGCGGCGCTCCACCGCGGCCAAGCGCTCCGCCGGCGTGTTGCCGCGGGCATTCACCTTCTCGGCCAATTGCTCTACCAGCGCCTTTAGCTGGTCGAGCTCGGCGTCGCGGGCTACAAAGAGCAAACAGGAAAGATTAGCATCAGAGACCGGGCTAGATCAAGAATCGATCTCAGAGCCATACCGTCAATGGCCTCCGGCGGTGCCGTTTGCGCCGGTCCTCCCATTCTAGCTCGGCCACACCCGCTTTCTTGGAGACGTCCTCCAGCTCGCGACGGGACGCCTCTAGCTCCTCCTTGAAGCGGATGGCGTCCTCTTCCCCGTACGGTGCCGGGGAGTGGCCATCGGACTCCGAAGAGTCATCCGGCGGGGGCCGATTGGCCGCGCGCGCGGGCGGATTCCACCGAATCGCCCGAAAAGGGGGATGATCGTCAAGGCAAAAGAAGATCAAGAACAGAATCACAGAGGAGAGATTGACGATCGTCACCGCCTGTGCGCATTGGCGCTGCTCCCCTCGGCCTCGTCGGAGGCACGGCGGCGGTTGAGGCGGCGCACCATTGTGGTTTGGGATGTGCACTATTTTGCGAGAAGGCTAAAGATTGGCAAATATTCGAGAGCTAGAAGGCCTGGTGGAGAGCTAGGGGCACCTATGGCAACATTTATAGGCCTGGCAGGATGAATCGTGGCTTCGAGTCGTGGCTGTGGATCGTGGCGCACATCCCAATAAAATCGGAAGGTGGAAAAGATTTCCTTGACCAGCCCGCCGGCGGGTCGTTTGGAGTTCTAAGCTGGACCGCGTGCAGGTCGATTGGTTCGGCTAAAGGAATTCAAAGTGTCGTTCGGGAGTTAGCGTTTCACTGCCGAATGGGTCGTTCAGCATCACATCTCAAAGTACGCAAAAGAAAGGAAACAAATCACAAGGAGATATTACGAGAGCGACCAGTTCAATTATACATCGATGAAGATTCAGGCATTCAGGAGTTTTGCAAGTACACGACGAACATTGGATATTATCAAATGGGAATTGTCCAAAGATCTCCTGGCGGGTCCTTTTGGGCACCGGATAAGTCGGTGAGCTCCGCATCGCATTGCTCTATTCTTGGTGACGACCGATTCTACTTCCGCTTGGGTCTTTGCTATCAATCCGGAAGTTCGGCTATTTTCTTTTGGTCAATCTCCATCTTCGCCGACAAGCTTCTCGCTTCGGCTTCTAGAGCGACCTTCCTAGCGACTTTCGGATCATAAGAAGCTTGCAGGTTAGCCAACGCATCTTTATGGTTCTCTGCTTGGGATTGTGCCCCGTTCATGGCATGTTCAGCATCGGTTCTCCTCTTTTCAATGGCCGGACGGGAGCGCAATTTCCTCCAAGCGCGCCTTAAGGGTACATAAAGGGGCTCCAAGTCATAGACGGATGATAGAGAAGCTCTGATGTCTTCAGGGAGTTTTTGACTAATGGATTCAAACATTTCTTCGAAGTGATGGAGATCATTGAACTGATCCTGAGCATCTTTTTCTAGCCAGCAAGAATTTCTTTGAGCTTGGACAACACTTCATCCGGCAAAATGGCCGGAATACTCCTTCCATCACCTCGGCATTGGATTGCTCTCGATGGCAGTTTGGTGATGATGGAACCCGATCCCGATGAGCAACATTGCAGAATTAAGGATGCTAAACATCGAGGTACCAAAATTAAGTGCGGATGGTTACCTCGTGGCCGGTTTCTTGAGTAGGGGCAATCACAGGTGAAGAAGACGCTCCAAGGAGAGCCGAAACTTCCGAGCTAGGAGGTGCCGATGTGGCCACTGGCAGCTCGTGGGTTTCTGGCTGGAGAGGAGTCGGGACTGCCGCCTTTGTTGGGTTGGTTATCTCTGCTTGATCAATAGGCGATGGCACCTTGGGAGAACTTGTTGGTTCCAGTTGAGTTGGGAGATTCATCTCCGGAGAATTTATTGCTTCTGCAGAAGGTGATGAAGATGAGATCTCCACCGGGATGGGTAATTCAACCCTGGATGGACTCGCTTGTTGAACCATTGGAACATCTACAAGCTGTTCTTCCACGGCTTCTTCTGCAAATGTCCAATTGAAAGAGTAAGTGCCAGTGCTCATCCTTGAGAAAAAACAGTAAAGGTCATACCAGTGGATGGGGCATCGGCGAGTGCCGGCTCGAAGGCCGCCGGGCTCGGGTCTGAAAATGCACAATGATATGATCCATCAAGAACAGAGTGACCCAGTAATCAAGAAGGTAAAGGGTTTTACCTCAACAAGCACCTTCTTGACAGTTCTTCTCCTTTTAGCACTTGGAGGGGCAATCAGATGCAGACCTTGCCTCCTGTCTGCGGCAAGGCTAGAAAGGCTAGGGTCTGTGGTAGCATACCTGGCCATTAGTTGGTGCAGGGTTGTGGATTTGAACCCCAGTGCTGAAATTGGGCCTTCAGCATTGTAAGCAATTGCCCTGGCTCGAGGGGCAGGCACTGTGTTCTGTGAACAGGAAGATAAAGGTCAGAACCATGAATAGAGAGGAAGGTCTGATCTAAGGGCTCATTGTATTACCTCTGAAGTTGGCAGAAAGTCAGGTACCAACTCTGCACAGAATACATGAACAGGCTCACTGAAGATATGGTCATGAAATTCTTGCCACCAGGAGTTGAAGGTGGGGTGAGCTATGGTTGTGGGCACGAAAGGACATGTGTAGACCGTGGGACTGCACACATAGTTGAAAACTCTGCTGCCCTGCATCAGTTCTTTGATTTCCTCCCTGGGTTTGAGGAATTCATGCAGGAACAATCTTGGGGGCATCTGGCCGCATCCAAGTTGTCTGGCCATTACATTAGGCTGGTAGTATTCATAAGTGCTGACATTCTGCCTCCCTCCATTGAACTCGGCCGGCAGTATGCAGGGGCGGATTATGATATTAAAGATCTCCAA
This sequence comes from Cenchrus americanus, assembly GCA_947561735.1. Taxonomy (NCBI): domain Eukaryota; kingdom Viridiplantae; phylum Streptophyta; class Magnoliopsida; order Poales; family Poaceae; genus Cenchrus; species Cenchrus americanus. The sequence continues at coordinate 229,131,475 of OX387245.1, forward strand.
GAAATTCCTATCCTGATGGCCGGGCTCAAAGGAAAATTCGACAGGGAAGGTCAAAGTGTCATTACCTAGATAAGGAAGCCAAAGAGGATTGGAGAAACCTTTGAAAAACAACTCGAAGAGCCGGGCCGATGTCCCGCCGAATGAGAACAGCTGAAGCCGCTTCTCCGTAGTTTTGGCATCCTCTCGGTAGCTTGAGGCTCTCCCTCGGGGTGATTGGACAAAGGGAAGAACCCGGAGTTCAAATCGACGCCGACAATCCGATGCATGTGGAGCCGCAGCCACATTTGAACAAACCACCAAGGGCCATTGACGCATGTTATCCTCCGGTCGGTGTACATTTGGGTAACGGTCCGATGAAGCATATGATATACACCGCCCAAGAAGAATTTTCCCGCAGGGAGGCGATTGCCACTAGCCGCATGAATCGCCATTGCGATATGGTTCAAAGTGGGCTCGTTGGCCTTGCCACGAAGACGAATCCGCATAGCCACATGTTCGGAAAGGCTCGTATTCAACATCGCCAAGGGGAGTGTCTTTCATGTGCTTCGGATATAATGCTTGTAGCCATTCCCCGGCTTTACCCCCTGTCTGGCGTGAAGAATTTTTGAAATTGCAAGGCTGGACGGATCCTATAATGTCGAGGCCGGTGATCATATATACATCGGCCAAGGTGGGAGACATTGGACCATGCCCAAAAAGGAAGGCGTTGACTCCATTGGACCAGAAGTGGCATGCGGCTATCAGAAGATCTTCATTCTTGGGGGTCTCAGCCACGGATAACTCCAAGCATTGAGCGATACGGAGAGCATCCAGGTTGGTCAATCCACTTTTATCTGCAAGGATCCTCCGGTACCAAGTCCTCCAGCCTGCAATTGGAGGTAAAGGCCAGTTCTTGAACGCATCTTGCCACTGAGAAGGTGGAGACAAAGCTGCTTTGAAGGGGATTCTCTGAGATTCAGCGGCAATAAGATCTCGAGGGTCAGGATTCCCCACAGGACCAAGGTAATAAGATCGCGAATTGGCCTCGATAGGAATCGAAAGAGCGAAGAGAAGGTTCCCGGAAAAAGGCGGAAAAGGAAAATCTCGGGTAAAATTGAAAACCTAATGCCGAACGGGGTTTGCGGGGGATGAATTTACCCGAGCAACTTGGTTCTCGAGTTGCCATTGGAGGCTCGAGCTCGGAACGAAGGGGATCTAGGGTTGGATCTGAACGAAGATTCCGGCGGATTGCGAAGAACAGAGCCTTGACAGATTTAACTCAAGGATTCGTGGCTGGAGTCAATTGTGGAACAAAATTACTTTTATCCCACAATTGAAGGGGCATGTGTTAACACCAAAATTTGGTAAGGAGTCCGACCCGTGGGGTCCGGTTCGAAAAAGAGTCCGTCTGGTGGAAGGAAGGATATTTCCAGAGATTTTCGGCAGAGAGATCCGCGGTCGGCTATCTGCTCCAGTTCGGCAAAGGAACAGTAGAGCTGATTTTGCGGGATTGGACGGTGACGTGGCTCAAATTAGGGGAGACGAATGGAGGACAGGTGATCGAGCTTAGTTAGGCAATGAATCCATTCGCAGTTGTAATCAGCAGGGTATAAATACGATCCCTGAATGTATGTAAAAAAAGACGATCATTCTTCAATACACACCGGCCTTACGCCAAACCCTAGAGTCCTTGTCGTGTCGTCGAGTTCTTCGAGAGGGCCAATCGATCCGTCGACCTCCGTGAGTACCGGCAACCTTGTATCATGTCTAGTATCATGCGGTGGATTTAGATCTGATGCAAGTAGTCTTGTTACCATGCTTCGTGTCATGCGGTAGATTCAAGCTTGGTTCAAGAGGGTTTCTTGTTAGATCATGAGTCATGCGGTAGGCTAAGATCTGGCTTGAAGCTAGTTATCGGCTCTATCAATTCATGTAACACATCCTTGCCCAATCTAGATGGGTTTTACTTATTGTTTCAATTCATGTAACACATCCTTGCCCAATCTAGATGGGTTTGGATCGGCTATATCTCTCTTAAGATCCTTGTACGAGCAGGTTTCGTGTTTTGACGCGTGGATCTTATGCTCTCCGATAGCCGAAACCGAATCGATCTAGGTTGTTACGTGTTGCGGGTTCAAGCTTGCTTCGTTCGTATAAATCTTGAAAGAACCGGGTATCATGCGGTAGATGCAGGTTTTTGGGTTGCTTTGGAGCTAGTCATCCGGTGGATTAGATTTCCAGATCAGTCTGATAGATTTATTCACGTGGTAATGTTTGTTCCTTCTTCATGGACCCTGGATCGGTACGTTCACCGTATTCGGTTATGTTTTCACGAGTAGAACACGTGCATTATTTACGTCCTAAATGATGTATGCTTTTAGCTTTCCATATTTAGATTGTATCATGCGGTGGATAGATCTATTTGTGGAGAGTGGTACTTTTTTTCATGCAAATCGTATCATGCGGTGGATAGATTTGCGTGTTATCGTACCCGACGGGTTTTAAAGTAACTAGACATGCGGTAGACTAGTGCTTTAAATCTATGCATGCTTATTTAATACGTGATCTTGTTCGTGCTTTACTTCATTTATTCTAATGCTAATCTTCATGGGGATCGGTTATGACTTTGTGCTTGCATTCTTGTTTATACTAAGATCGATTGCCGTCATGCTTACGTCATTCATTCGGCAGTGTTTCTTTTTCCCTTTACCCGAATGGTCGTGGTTCTTTGACAGATAGCTTTACATAGCTATGTGTCGTCTTGTCCGGCTCTTTAGCCGTAAATATGGAACTGCCGGTACCAGCTCGGCAAGTTCCAAGCTTTGGTATTTAACTGCTTTATCTTTTGTTAATTTTCAGGAAAAATTGACTAGCACGTCATTTGCTCTCTGCGCGTGCGAAGCCAGCTTTGTTCGGCTTGCTGTGTGATTGGCGTTGAGTGCACTTTTTGCGCCAACAATGCTAACCACTCTAGAGCCTATAGGGTGCTTAACCTTGAGACTAACAAAATCATGGAGACTTGTGAGGTAACCTTCGATGAGACAATGCCATGTACCTCTCTTGGCTTTGAATGTGCAGGTGATGAGGAGATGGCCGAGGACCTCTTTGAAGAGGAGAAGGATGAAGCTGGAGATGATGATGGGGAGAACCATGCGCCTGAAGCTGAGTGTGTACCCACTACTTCTCCTACGACCACTACGGAGCGTGGACCGTCTACTTCATGGACAACGACGGTGCGACAAGAAGACCAAACGAGAGAAGCTGAAGTTCAGGGGGAGGTAGTCTCGAGGCGTGAGGCTCCCCGGCGGATTCAAGAAGTGCATCCCCTGTCGAAGATCATTGGGGACATCGACGAACGTACTACATGGTCAAGGTCCAGGAATTCCTCTCATTTTGCTCATGCTGCTTTTGTTGCCACCTTTGAGCCTAAGGACATTGGACATGCGTTATCTGATGCAAACTGGGTCAATTCTATGCATGAGGAGTTGGAAAACTTTGAGAGGAACCAGGTGTGGGAGTTAGTTGAACCACCTTCAAATTGCCATCCCATAGGAACCAAGTGGGTTTGGAAGAACAAAGAGGGAGAGAATGGGATGGTTGTGAGGAACAAGTCCAGACTTGTTGCTCAGGGATTTAGTCAGAAGGAGGGGATCGACTATGAGGAGACCTTTGCTCCTGTGGCTCGTCTTAAGGCAATTTGGATCCTTCTAGCCTTTGCCGTGGCTAAAGGGTTCAAGTTGTTTCAGATGGATGTGAAGAGTGCCTTTCTGAATGGGGTCATAGAGGAGGACGTGTATGTGAAGCAGCCACCTGGGTTTGAGAGTGAGTTGTACCCCCACAGGGTGTACAGGTTGAAAAGGGCTCTGTATGGGTTGAAACAGGCGCCCCGTGCTTGGTATGGGAGATTGAGAGGTTTTCTGTTGAGGAGAGGGTTTGTGATGGGCACCGTGGATAGAACCTTGTTTCTCCTCAAGCATGGAAATGACTTGTTGATTGTGCAGATATACGTGGATGATATTGTCTTTGGTGGCTCGTCACATAACCTTGTTGCCAAGTTTGCAGATGAGATGAGCAGGGAGTTCGAGATGAGCATGATGGGCGAGTTGCGCACTTTCTCGGCCGCGCATCAAGCAAGTGAAGGATGGAACATTCGTGCACCGGACCGGTACACGAAAGACATGCCGAAGAAGTTCCGTATGCAAGATGTGAAGCCGATGTCGACTCCCATGGGGAGTACGTCCACTTTGGATGCGGACGAGGACGGAGAACCAGTGGACCAGCGGGAGTACGGAGCATGATCGGCTCCCTCCTCTACTTGACGGCGACGAGGCCAAACATACGCCCCGGCCGTGTGTCCGTGCGCTCGTTTTCGTGCTTCGCCGAGGACATCACATCGACAGCCGTCAAGAGGATTTTCGTGTACCTACGATCCGCCCCCGGTCTTGGCCTTTGGTATTCTTCCTCCTCGACTCTCTCTCTTCATGGTTTTTCCGATGCGGATTTTGCCGGTTGTCGAGTCAAGAGGAAGTCTACTTCGGTACTTGCCGCTTCTTGGTTCTTTGTTGGTTTCATGGTCTTCCCGCAAGCGCCTAGTGTAGCTCGCCTACCACCGAGGCGAAGTATGTTGCTTCGCCGCGAGTTGTTGTTCCCACCGTTGTGGATTTCATACACTTTGAGAGACTTTGGTGAGGAGTGCACCCGCATCCCACTTCTTTGTGATAGCACCGGTGCCATAAGCGTAGCCAAAAACCCCGTGCTTCACTCCGAACCAAACACATAGAAGTGAGGTATCATTTCTTGAGGGACAATGTGGAAAAAGGAACCATTGTGTTGAGTCATGTCCCTACCCTAGATCAGCTAGCCGACATCTTTACAAAGCCTCTCGACCAAGCTACATTTGTGCGCTTGCGGGGGGAACTTGGGGTTTGTTGCCCTTTCTAGTTGATTCTTGGGGGATTTCCTTTTTGTACCATATGTATCATACCATGTTTACTTTGATGTATATACATGTTTTGCTTGATGTACAAACCATGGTAGGATAGCCATCTTGTCAAATATCATGTTGCATGTGTATCATATTGCATTTTAGGATGATGAGCTTCTTTCATATGCCTTATTTGAGTTTCTTTGTCTATTTGTGAGATATTTGTCATATGTGTGGAGAAATGGTGATGTGAGGCTATGCTCTTGAAATATTTGAGATATATGTGTGGTGAGATAGCCCCTTTTTGAAATAAATGCTAATCTTGACTAATTTTTGGCGAAATGTGCTCTACTCATGTGTAGTAGTGTATCCATGTCACGTTTTGGTCTAAATGTGCTTTCTATGCTTAGATTGTGCTTGGATGCCTTTTTCTTGCATTTGGGCCAAAGGCCGAATATCATTGTGAATGTTTAGCCTATGTTGCATTCATGGGGGAGCATAAGCTTCTTTTTGCCGCAAAGGCACTTCATGTACCATGAAATGATTTAATCTTGAAAAGAAGTGTATAATGCTTGAAAAATGCTCCATCCATCATGTCTATGCTTAAAATGTCTTATCTTTCACATATGGGTGCAAAACATGTTGCATGATGTTCACCAAAGGAGAAGTCTCCCCGAAGTGGACACATGGCTCATGAGCTTTGACATGACATGCTTTGCTTTATGGGTGTTTGCCATGATCTTTTGCTAAGAATTTGATATCCTTGTATGATCTTTGAATGGTATGCATGTTTGTGGCTCAAGTGTGACATGGATAGGCTTTTACATGTGAAGCGAGCCTTCTTTTGGTAAAACTGCTTAAATCTGAAAATTTTGCTTTGTCACATGCTTGTATTTTCATATATTACTTGTGGCAATGCTTTGTCTATACTATGATTCATATGTGTGATATTTGTCTCATTTCTAGACTTTGACACTAGTTTTGGCCTATTTGAGAAGCTCATGTAGATGTTTATATGCTTTGTTTTGCATTTCTGCATTTTCACCTTGATTCATACATTGTCAACAAGGGGGAGAAGAGGTGAGCTTAATGAAAATTCAGAAGAGGTGAACTACAATTTGGAAGTTTGCATCCACATGTTCAGGGGGAGCTTGCATTTGTTCAGGGGGAGCTTTCTTGCTGTTTTCAGTGTGGAGTTTGTGCTTTGCTCGGCTTGTGACCTTTCTTTGCCTTTCTTTGGTTTTGGTCATGAGTTCCGCTTCTTTGTTTTTCTTTCTTCTTTCTCTCTTTCTTTCTCTGAATTATATTTCGCGTTGTGTGTTGTCAATGCACTCATCAAGGGGGAGATTGAGGACCAGGAGCGTCCCAGTGGTCGATGGATGACCGCTCCTCAGTGATGAGTGATTGACAACGGGTGTTGGACTAACTTTTGGCTCAGTGCGCAGGTCTAGGCTGCGGCCTAGTTCGTGTTGTTGCAGGTGAAGAACGGGCGCGAAAGGTCTTCAGCCTTGAGGGGCCTCCGGGAGATGGAGAGACAAGTAGGCTCGGTTCGAGGGACTCGGTGGACAGCGGGACTGGGTGCGGGCCACATGGTGGCGACACGAGCAAGACGAAGTCATGGACAGTCGAGCCGGTGCACGGTGGCGGTCGAGTCAAGTAGTTTGGCGGGAGGCCGGACCGAGCACGCGGGGTTTGGTGGTTTGCCCACAAAACCATCGGAGGACGGTTTCTTGGTTTGGGCCTCAAAACCAAGTCCGAGGGCCCAACACGACGGAGACGGGATCCAGGCGTGTCGGGAAGCTTCGAGGCGGAGGACACGCGGCGGATCGCATGGCTTGCGTCGGGAGGACGCGGGGTGCGGCAAAGGCGTGGCCGTCCGATGGCAAGACCCACAAACATTACCTAAATGCCCCTGCGTGGGTTGTATCGCCAGTAGTTAAGTTAGGGGTAGTCGAGTCATTTACCACTCCGGCGGGACCCGATATATAAGCCATTAGGGTGTGTGAGTGGCTCTCTCTCTCTCTTCGGGACTTAGGGTTTCATTTCCTCCCTCCCATTTCTCATTTTCGTAGCTATTTTCTTCTCCATTTTCTCTAGGCTAGCATGAGAGCTTCATGAGAGATTTGTTGAGAGGGATGGATGCTAGGGAGGCATGCTAGACCTTGTGAATCTTTCCTGGTTTGTATAGAAGATTCGGAGTTGTGTTTTTCGTGGTCTTTTTGTGCTTGTTTTCGTTCCTTTGTTCTCGGTGTGATTCCGCGGATTTGAGTGGGTTTCTCCCCGGATTTCTTTGAGGGAAACATGGATAGATGTCTTGTGCATCTTTGTGATTGATCTTGTGCCCTCAAACGCCGGGAAACCACTTCGATTCGAAGATTTTCGTTCGGTGCTCTAGCTTTTGGTGGTGCTCAAAGGATTCGCGATTCCCGGTGATTTATGGAGTTAGGAGGCAAGATTTTTGGGCTATAGCATCCTATTGTGACGCTTTTCAAGTCCCCAAACCCTTGTCTCCACAGCTTCAACCGTTTGGGAAATCCGATGATGATTTGGGGAAGTTGACTTTCGGGGTCGTGCTTTTTCTGCTCTGTCCGCACCTGGCGGACGGTCCGCGAGGACCAGGCGGACAGTCCGCGCTGCTCCAGTTTGTCGCGGTGTTCTTCGTGTTCTTGCTTCGTTTCGTTTCGATCCGGTTTGGCTTTTGGTTTTTGTTGCAGCTGGTTCGCGGACGGTCCGAGCTTCAGTAGCGGACGGTCCGCGACCCACGCGGACGGTCCGCCCGGTCTTCGCGGACGGTCCGTTTGTCTCGGGTCGCTTCTGTTGGTTCTGTGTGTTTTATCGGACGGTCCACGGCGTAGGTCCGGACAGTCCGCAGGGTTGGCGCGGACGGTCCGCGGCATCAGGCCGGACGGTCCGCGAGGCCGTGCGGACGGTCCGCGAGGCCAGTGCGGACGGTCCGCCCCTCCTGGCCGGACGGTCCGCCAGAGCCTGTGTGCTTTGCTTCCTGGTTCAATTCCTCCCTTTCTTTCTTGTGCTTCCGCGTGTGCTTCAAAAAATCGTTCCTAGGACTAGAGGTTGATCCATAACCTCGTTGTCTTGGCGATTGGTGTGTGATTCGATCCATCGCTTGTGTGAGACCGGGAATTGACTAGGGTATAGGCCGGGTTCTTTGAAAAGAAATTTTACCGGCTCCTATTCACTCCCCCCCTCTCTAGTCGCCATCTGATCCTTCAATATGAGACCGTTGTACTTGAGAGATTATGTCAATGGGAAGCCATTGACCAAGATGTTCGTCGATGGTGGGGCTGCGGTCAATGTAATGTCGTACACTACATTCAGGAAGCTTGGCATGGGCCCTAGGGATTTGACGCCAACAAGTATAGTTCTGAATGATTTTGTTGGGAATCCTTCAAACACCAAGGGCTGTGTGCATGTGGATTTGATGATCGGGTCTAAGACCTTGCTCACGACCTTCTTCGTCATTGAGGGCAAAGGGGCATATAGCTTGCTGCTTGGACGGGACTGGATCCATGCAAATTGCTGCATCCCATCTACCATGCATCAACAGCTTGTTCAATGGGTGGATGATGATATAGAAGTGGTCCAAGCAGATGATTCAGTAAGTGTGGCTAACGTGTAGCCAGCCTTCTGGGAGTATCAAGGTATATATTGCTTCTCAGGCAAGGACTGGGGTGAAGGTCCTGTTGAACCAGTCAGCAGTGATCAACAGCCGATTCAAGCAGTCGGCTCTTATAGCAATTTTTAATGGAGAATCTAATTGATGGAACTGATGGAAAGTTAGGACGTGGATTCATGTCGGCTGATAAATTGGAAGAAATAGACATTGGGGATGGTGACAAGCCAAGGCCGACATTTATCAGTACTAACTTGGATTCAAGTTTCAGAAAAGAATTGATCAAGCTACTGAAAGAATACAAAGATTGCTTCGCTTGGGATTATTCGGAGATGCCCGGTTTAGATCGTTCTATTGTTGAGCATCGGTTTCCAATCAAGCCTGGTTTTAAGCCTTACAAGCAACCTCCCCGAAAGATCTACAAAGATGAAGTATTGGCCGATGTGAAAAAGGAAGTTGAGAGATTAATAGAAGCAAATTTTATTCAGCCATGTAGATATGCATAATGGATCTCTAATATTGTCCTTGTTTACAAGAAAAATGGGAAGATGAGGGTTTGCATAGACTTTAGAGATCTAAACAGAGCTACACCCATGGATGGGTATCCAATGCCTATTGCAGATTTGTTGGTTGATGCCGCTGCTGGACATAAGGTTATTAGCTTTATGGATGGCAAGGCAGGGTACAATCAAATTTTTATGGCAATAGAAGATATATCAAAGGCAGCCTTCAGATGTCCTGGACATATAGGCCTTTTTGAGTGGATTGTCATGACATTTGGGTTGAAAAATGCTGGTGCAACTTATCAAAGAGCCATGAATTATATTTTTCACGAGTTTATCGGCAAAATTGTGGAGATATACATTGATGACGTCGTGATCAAGTCTTTGGATCATGCATCACACTTGGATGATGTGAAGAAAACTCTAGAGTGCACCCGAAAACATGGGCTTAAGATGAACCCGAACAAGTGTGCTTTTGGGGTTTCAGCTGGCGAATTCCTGGGATTTTTAGTGCATGAGGGAGGAATAGAAGTTGGCAAGAAAAGCACGAAAGCTATTGATGAAGTTGTTCCTCCAACCAATCTCAAGGAATTGCAATCACTGCTCGACAAGATCAACTTTGTGAGAAGATTTATTTCAAATTTGTCACAAAAGGTGTTGCCTTTCTCTCCACTGTTAAGGATCAAGAAGGATCAGAAGTTTGTATGGGGTGACGAACAACAAAAGGCTTTCGATGAAATCAAGGTGTACATGAAGGAACCACCGGTGTTGGTACCTCCTCAATTGAACAAGCCTTTCAAGTTGTACGTGGCGGCCGATACCCAAACCATTGGATCGGCCCTCATACAAGAATTTGAAGGACACGAAAGGGTGTTTGCGTACCTTAGCCGAAAATTGCTTGATCCCGAGACAAGATATTCGGCTGCGGAGAAGCTTTGCCTGTGTGTTAATTACTCATGTACAAAGTTTCGGCACTACTTGTTGAATGCCGAATGCGTTGTATATTCAAAATTTGATGTAATTAAACACATGTTATCTATGCCAATTTTGAATGGAAGGATTGGCAAGTGGATTTTAGCTTTATCTGAGTTTGAGTTGAAGTTTGAATCGGCAAAAGCTGTTAAGGGACAAATTATTGCTGATTTCATTACTGAACATCGTGATCCATCAATTAGTTTGCTTGAGATTACTCATTGGGCTTTGTTCTTTGATGGATCCTCATGTGGCAAAGGTGGTGGAGTAGGAATTTTATTAATTTCACCCAGGGGAGAAATGTTTGAGTTTGCTATTCCTATTCAACCTACTGTCACGAATAATGAAGCTGAATATGAAGCATTACTTAGGGGGCTTCAATATTTGAAAGAAGCAAAGGCTAATTCAGTTCAAATTTATGGAGATTTAGAGCTGGTTATAAAACAATTGAATGGCCAATATGTGTGTAAAAATGATATCCTGAGGAATTACTACGAAGAATGCAAGGAAATCTTGAAAAGTTTTCAGTTGGTGATTCTAGAACATATTCCTAGAGAACACAATGAAGAGGCAAACAGGCTGGCTCAAAGTGCTTCAGGTTATAGGGAAGATTAGGAAGTGTTTGCCAATGATGTGTGTGCTTTCGGGAGTGATCTAGCAGAAGATGATTGGACAAAAGAAATTGTTGATTATTTGGAAAATCCATCCCGAAAGGTCTCTAGGAAACTCAGGTATAAAGCTATAAAATTTGTTCTTCTTGATGGACGTTTGTATTACAAATCATTGGATGGACTATTGCTACAATGCCTGGGTCAAGAAGAAGCAAAGAAAATGATGAGTGAAGTACACGATGGGCTGTGTGGAGCACATCAATTGGCTTACTGAATGAAATGGGTTATCAGGCACACTGGATGTTATTGGCCGACAATGCTGGAAGATTGCTTTGAGTATTACAAAGGGTGTCAAGATTGTCAAAAGTTTGGAAATATTCAGAGGATTCCAGCATCAGCTTTGAATCCTATTATCAAGCCATGGCCATTCAGAGCATGGGGTATAGATTTGATTGGCCAAATAAATCCTCCATCTAGCAAGGGGCATAAGTTTGTGCTTTTGGCAACAGATTATTTCACCAAATGGGTTGAAGTAATTCCATTGAAGAAAGTAACATCAGAGAACATGGTTGAGTTTGTCAAGGAGCACATCATCTACAGATTTGGAATTCCTCAAACAATTACAACTGATCAAGGAACTCGCTTACATCTTCGCAGTTCAGAGAATTTGCTGAAAGCATGGGGATCAAATTGTTAAATTCTTCTCCTTATTATGCCCAAGCTAATGGTCAGGCAGAGGCTTCTAACAAGATCATGATCAAGATTATACAAAAGAAGATTGATCAGAAGCCAAAAAGGTGGCATTCTGTACTCAATGAAGCCTTATGGGCTTACTGAATGGCCCCTCATGGAGCTACAAAAACGTCTCCTTATGAGTTGGTTTACGGGCATCATGCTATTTTGCCATGGGAAATGCAATCAGACTCAAGGAGAGTGGTTTTGCAAAAGGATTGAAGTTCCAAGGATTACAGTGGCTTAATGATGGATGAGTTAGAAGATTTGCATATGATTCTTCTTAGGGCCTTAGAAAATATTGAGAAAAACAAGATGCGAGTTGCTAAGTACTACAACAAGAAAGTAAAGGTCAAGCAATTTGCAGAAGGAGACTTAGTTTGGAAAGCATTGCTGCCGATTGGGACTAAGTACAGTATGTTCGGCAAATGGTCCCCGAATTGGGAAGGTCCTTTTCGGGTAGTTAGATGTACGCCTGGAAATGCATATATCTTGAAAACTTTACTAGGAGAAGAGTTTACTGCTGCTATAAACGGGAGATACTTGAAGAAATATTATCCTAGTATTGAAGTTGATCGTTGATTACAAGCATTAGGATTACAAACATCAGAAACTTGGAAATAGCCGGCGTTCGGGAAAGAAGCCGCCTTCAGAGCAAAAATCCTGACAAAAGGAGATGGCCAGTACTAAATTGTATTGCCCTTAGCACAAAAAATGTTCTACATTACAAATGTTTCTTGCAAGTTCTTTATTTGGCAACCCAACTACCTAAGATTACAAGAGAGAGCCTGTGGGAAGCAGAAGGCCTGGAGGAAGAAGCGAAAGTATGCTTCATTTCTTTCACTCCGCATTTTTCCTCTTCAATTCTTCTCTCTTCAGCTGCTCCAGGACTACCGTGGCGGCAACGTAGAAGCTTCGGGGGTGCCGTGATTTGCAGCTTCCATCAGGCTGTCCCAGGAAGCTTTCAAGTTGTTGTACCTGTCAGAAACATCTGAAGAAAGGGAATAGATCCTCGTTGAATGTGGGATCTGAAACTTAAGCATGAGAATCAAATAAGGATGAGGATCTTACCCCCTACCAACGCCTCCAAGCTCATGCGGCGTTCGCGTTCGGCACTGCAACGGGTGGTGATGTCCCGCAGGTTGTGTTCTAAATGCCGGATGTGACGACGCAGTTGGTGGTTGGTCTTCTGTTCCGGCGTGGCGTCTTCTTCTTCAGCAGAGGAATCCGAGAGGATGTACTCAGGAACCTCTTCAGTTCCAAAGATTTCCTCTGGGAGCAAGTCGAGGCTGAAAACAAAGGAAGATGAATCATGAGATTGCAATCGAGAAGAAGAGAAAGGATTGAGAAGAAAAGATTACTCTCGAATGGTTCGCTTCTTTGGTGGGATGTTGTTATCCTCGACTGGTTGTTTCCCCTTGTCCGCCATGGCCTTGGGGGTTTTTCCTCTGGAGAAGCAGGGAGAGAAGACGTGAAATGATGGAAGTGTGTGCGAGTGGATTTGCAGCGCACCAAGGGGGCTATTTTATTAGCCGTGAGAGTGCATCGGGAGTGATGACTGGCTGGTGTACATTAATGGGAATACCAAATGGCAGGGTTTTCTCTCCGAATGCGAAGGGTTTTTCATTGAACGGTGTTCATGGCTCTCGAATAAGGATTTTCTGCGGATTCTACGCCAAGGGACAAGAGTTTGGGTGTATTCGGCTAGAGTAAGAGTTCCCGAATGCGTTCAAAGTGGTGAAGGTTCGCATACACAAATCAAAGAAAATTATCACAAGACAAATATAGAAGATAAAATTTCATATTTATTGCCGAAATTCCAACATCCCTAGCACAAACTAATCAAAAAGCCTGTTCAGCACAGACTGGGGATGAATGGAATCGGCAATAGTGTCGCCGTGGCCATCGAGGCTGTAACAACCCCGGATTTTCGGTGAGGAAAACCCGAGTCCCTGTACCTTTGCGATAGTCCCGAGATCAGTGGCTATCGCGTACAGATCTCACCACAGAAGGTAAATCACAACCGTACATCGCATCACACAAATATTGGTACATAATTTATTACATGTCCATAATGGAGTACAACATTACAAGCCTCAATGCTGAATTAGAGTAAAATTCTATGCTGCGGTAGCTAGCATCTCAGAAGGGTCTCCATCTTCTGTTCTTCCCGCCCACAGGCATCCTTGAGAGAAGCGACGCATCCCTCAGTCGTACCATCCGTTTGTGTTGTTGTCGAGGTCGAACTCGTAACCTGCACACTCACAGTCTATCCCCAAGGAGTGGGATAGGTTCACGTCACCGACTGTATGCAGCTTTAAGTGGCCTATCTTCTAAAGGGTAAGAAAAGAGGCAAGGTAGAAGCTCAGGTTTCCTATGCAGCAGCAGCAAAGCATAAACTGAAATCATCTCCATATAGGTCCCAAACCAATCTCTCGAAACGACTCGGAACCACCCCGGTACCCCGTGGGCCCCGTCTCCACACCCAATCTCCATCTAGGGTCGATGCGAGAACTTCCTCTCCTCGCACCTCAATGATTGCAATCGGATCGACGAGGTAGAGGGAGCCACTCTCCTCTAACCGACTGCAACCACGGCTCACCACACTCTCAACTATAGGGGGAGGTAGAAATCCCAAAACATGAGGAACTAACATGTCTTAAAGGTTTGTCCATGACCGAGGACGCGGCTATACGTATAGATCGAAACTCTGCAGAGCGTGTACACCTGTACCCAACTCGGGATGGTACCCGACGGTGATCAGCCAACCGAGCCCACCCTACTGTGCGAACTCTCAGTAGTTACGGTCCCATCCTGCATCCGGCCCTCAAAACGAATCCCCCCTCAGAAGGAATCGCACCGGAACTGTGAAATGCCCCTGTGTGGCCACACGGGAGTCGCTCTGAGAGGGTGGTCTCACCTCCACTGCTCCCCCACTGATACCCCGCTATCCATCCTAAGCAGGTACGGTTTCGCACTTGCCGAGCTCAACTCGGCCCTATCCCCACTCTCGGCGAGGTGGTGTGTACGAAAGTCCTATCGACAAGTTGATCCACTCGATTTCAGACTGGGGCAAGCTCATGTCCTCCATCCGCAAGTAAAATCCCAACACCTAGGCTCCAAAAACCGTCAAAGTAGGGATACACTGAGGAGTGCACCCCTATCCCCGATCCCAGATCGGTTGTTTCGAGCTCACCCCCACCAAAGTAACCAAAACGCCTTCTCCTGCCGGTTTTACCCCACTCACGCCAAGAACCACTATTCCCATCCCAAACACATGCATCGCGAAGCTCAACGCATATACACGCTTATATACACATATGTAGTAGTAGGGCAACCAAGGACAAGATAATAAAAGAAGGTAGTGCAAGGTTCATCATCATGCATTTAAAGTAAAGCGCTAGCATACTACATAGCAATGCCTAATAGGTATTTCAGAATCAGTCGGGCGTGAACACCTGCGTGCGAGTAGTCGTCAGCGGCGTAGTCGTAGGTGTAGTCGATCTCCGAGCTTAGCTCCCCGGCTCCAGCTGCTCCTATTAACGCGTAATCAAAATAAAGGCGGGTCCTATTGCAATTAACTCCAAATGAACAACAATTAAGAGCCAAAAGAGAGCGAACACTAGTCTAACACGGAGTTTATAATTTTAGAAGAGCATTGGAAAAGGTTTCACAATTTTCGGAGTTGAAATGAGTTTTCTAGGATTTTCCAAAGATAAAATAGATTTCTGAAATTAAAATACGCATACACAATTCACTTAACTATAAGCTAACTACTGGCAGGCTCAAAAGGGCTCTAAGCTATCTACGGTCGGGCCGCAAGCTAGCTCTTCGAGCTCACATGGCTGCCACATAGGTAGCTATAAGCTGACCCATGCACAAGTGACTGCGCACATGGCTGAAGGTGTGGCTGCCACAAACGATCTCGGTCGGACTCGCCGCGGCTCGCGGTGACTGAGCGGCAGAGGTGTGGTGCTTTTGTGGTTGGTCGACCGCACTAGATCCGACAGGATCCACTACGGTAACAAAGGTGTGTGGGCGCGTGTGTGCAACTATCCCCTACAGGGCTCTGGCGTGGGCGCCAGGTGCTCGATGGTAAGTCCCAGAGGAGCGGCGGGCGGATAGGGGCTCGTCGGCGGCGAGGTTGGTCGGTGACTCGACCTCACGCGACTCGATGCGGCTCTGGTACACCTAGGGATCCATCTAGTGATTCAATTTAATGCATATAAAAATAAATAAGCATCAAAATGATCCAAACTTTCTTGTGCATGCTCTCTGGTCCTAAACAAGCCTAAAGATCCAGCATGTTCACATGGAATCTCTACTGAACTTGGTTTATTAATTTACAAAGGAAAATATGCATAAATCAAGAATAATTATTTATGTTAATCCAAAAATCATGATTAATTCACAAGATGTGCATTTTGGCATTACAAGACAGTGTGAACAAGTTGAGATCAAGAACATAATTATATTTAACAGGAAAAATCATTTAGGCAGTTTCTGCAAGAATGGAAAAACATTTTTATAAAAAGATTTACATAAAACTTTGTGCAATTTTTGGCATAGGAGCTAGTCATGACCTAACACACAACATATCCAAAAATTAGCTACAGAGGTTTTATGGTTTTTGAGATATTGCAGATCTAGTGTTTTCACATTTGTATTTTTTATGCAAAAACTAACAGGAATTAACTCAGGCCAGAATAACAAAAGTTGTAGGATAATTCACCATGAATCCAACAAAATTGGCCTTGCATTTTTCTGATTTTTCTGTGATTTTCTACGCAATTTACAAGAATCAGGAAAATGGCAACACTATTGGAGTCACCCTTTTGCAAGAAAGACCCTAGAAAGAATTGCTGCTTTGCAATGTGGCCCTTGGGGCGGCCGGCCGGCGCAGGCTGCTCGATTCCGGTGAGCTCGCCGGTGCTCGCGGCCGGGGAAAGGCTGGGGAAGGGTCTAGGGTGCCCTAGGCGTCGATTTGAGGGTTTGGACGGGGTGGAGGGCGGCGGTGGTGGCCGTCGGCGGCGCACCGCGGCGGCCGCCGGCCGGAGCGGTTGCTCCGGCGAGGGGGGCAGCTCGGCTGCGCACCGGGGGGTGGAGTAGCTCGCGTGCGAAGGCGGGGAGGGGACGGCGAGCTTCGGAAGGCGGGGAGAGCGGCTTGGGGGGCCTCGGTTGCCGGCCGGAGGGGCGCGCGCGGCGCGCCCCTGGCGGCGCGGTGGCATGGTCCGGCACCGTGGAGATGAGGAACCAAGTTCAGAAGTACCTTGGTCCGTGTGTGATGAGTGATTGACCGGATGGTTTGAAGCTTTGTGTGTGTAGTGTTGAGTTGTGTTGTGTGTGTTTTATTTTGTGTATTTACCTTATTGTTTATGTGGTGTGTTGTCAATGCACTCATGAGGAGTGGTTGACAACGTTGTGTGGACTGACTCTTGGCCTAGTATTGCAGGTGTTGGTTGCGGCTTGGTTTGCGTTGGTGCGGTGAAGAACAAAGCGCGAAAGGTCTTAGCCTTGCGGGGCCTCCGAGGAGTGGAGAGACAAGTAGGCTTGGTTCGAGGGACCGGTGGCCGATGGGATCAAGTGCGAGCCGCATGGTGCAAGAAGAGCAAGATGAAGTCGTGGACATGGAGCCGGTGCATCGGTGGTGGCCAAGTCAAGGAACGAGGCAAGACTGAGTAGACCGTCCGGAGCCGGAGGTGAAAGGCTTGGCGGGCTCGACGCTTGGCGTGGTGAGGCCGGACCGTGTACGCGGGGTTTGGTGGTTTGGCCACAAAACCATCGGAGGAGGGTTTCTCGGTTTGGGCCTCAAAACCGAGCCCGAGGTCCTGGCGTGACGGAGACAGTATCCGGGTGCGTCGGGAAGCTTCGAGGCGGGCGACACGCGGTATGATTAAGGTGCTTGCGTCGGGAGGACGTGAAGGCCTGATGGATGCGCAGCCGTCCGATGGTGAACTTCATGTGTTGACCAATATGCCCCTGTGAGGGCTTGAGTTGTACTCCTAGTGTAGGGGCACTTCGGTCTTTTCCGGAGGGCGTATATATAGGAGGAGGGGGCTGAATTTTCAGCCAACTCTTGGGCTAGCAGGCTGTGGTACTCTTTGATTTTGGAGTGCTTTGGGAGAGAGGGAGAGAGGAGAGAGTGGCTCTTTGATTGGAGCTTTTTGCCATCTTAGATTTGGTTTCTAGGAGTGGCTTGTAATCGTTTGGACAAGATATTCATAGTGATTTCATCCTCTAAATCTTGTGCCAATCTTTCTATTCCCGAATTTCTTTTATTGCTTTTCCGGAGCTCTTTTTGTGCTATTTTCGTGCTTGTTTTTGGTGCCTTTGTTCTTGGTGTGATTCCGCGGATTTAAGTGGGTTTCTCCCCGGATTTCTTTGAGGGAAACATGGTTGGATGTCTAGTGCATCTTTGTAATTGATCTTGTGCCCTCAAACGCCGAGAAACCACTTCGATTCAAGGATTTTCGTTCGGTGCTCTAGCTTTTGGTGGTGTTCAAAGGATCCGCGATTCCCGATGATTTAGGGAGTTAGGAGACGAAATTTTGGGGCTATAGCATCCTTGGTTGACGCTTTACATGTCCCCAAACTCTTGTCTCAACAGCTTCTATCGTTTGGGAGATCCGGTGATGGATTGGGAGTGTTGACTTTCGGGGTCGAGCAGTTTTCAGTTTTGTTCGTGCCTGGCGGACCGTCCGCGAGGGCCAGGCGGACGGTCCGCGTGTAAAGTGTTATTCGCATGTTCTTCGTGTTCTTGCTCGGCTTTGCTTTCGATCCGATTTGGTTTTAGTTTTTCGTTGCAGTCGGTTTGCGGACGGTCCGCGCTTCAGTAGCGGACGGTCTGTGGCCCGCGCGGACGGTCCGCTCGGTCTTCGCGGATGGTCCGTTTTTCTTGGGTCGGTTCTAGTGGTTCTGTTCGCTTTAACGGACGGTCCGCGGCTCGGGCGGACGATCCGCGAGCAAGGGTGCGGACGGTCCGCGGTACCTCGCCGGACGGTCCGCGCGGCCATCGCGGACGCTCCGCCCCCGCCCGGCCGGACGGTCCGCCAGAGCCTGGCTGCTTTGCTCTTTGGTTCGACTCCTCCCTCCTTCATTCGTGCTTCCGCGTGTGCTTCAAGGACTCGTTGTTTTGGTGATTGGTGTGTGATTCGTTCCAACACTTGTGTGTGACCGAGTTTTGACTAGGGTATAGACCGGGTTCTTTGAGAAGAATTTTTATCCGGCTCCTATTCACTCCCCCCTCTCTAGTCGCCATCCGATTCTTCAGGAGAGGGGGGGTCCTTCGCGTCGAGGCGTAGGGACGGCCTCCTTATAGACCTCCCGCACGCCTGCTTGCGTCCAGCGGACCGAAGGCATGCCTCGGGAACGTGCACACCCAGCGACGGCGGACGGACCGCAAGGTCATGCGAAGAGCTATACGGCGGCGCGATGCACGAGACGTTCTCGAGGTGCGGGGCATTGGGAAGGTGCGCTGCGACCTAGGGAAGGCGCGAGGCGCGGGTGCCGAGGCAGCGGCGGGCCTTGGCGCGCGCGCGCGCGGCGCGGCCGGCGCCGGGCGACGTCGCGGCGTGGCCGGCGCGGGCGACGTCGCGGCGCGGCGCGGCGTCGACTGGCCAAGTTGTGTCTAGGTGTCCCTGTTTGAACACGTAAAACTCCCAAAAGTTGAATAGAAGTGCACAAAGTGGTGAATAGGAAAGTTATAGGTCTAACTACCCTCTACAACTTTCAAAAAGGCCATATAGTGTTTTTCTCAATGGATTTTGCAGGAACGTCGTGCCAACTTTGAATGTCGGCCTGTTCTAGAAAACAGGAGGTACTGTCAGTCGATCGAGTTTTCCACCAATTTCCACTCAAAATTTGAAATGCCAATCCACATGAAAGTTGTGTCCCTCAACAAGATGGACAACTTTCATAAAGGTAGATTTTTAAGTGTTTAGGTGAATTTCGGAGAACGCGGCAAAAGTTCCGGACGACAGTCGCTGACGTCAACGGTTAAGCCGGTCTTGACCGTGTCTTTGACCAAGGGTCCATTACGGGTGTGTGTAGGCTTGGTCAAGGGGTTCATTAGGGTTCATTGGCGAGGTTTTCGAGTGATGATCCAGGTTGACCTAGGTTTGACCGGGGTTTGACTGGTTTGACCCGGCTGATCCGGTCATTAGTGTTAATGACGGTAATTAAAAACCTGGGGCGTCACAGTCTACCCCCTTAAGAAGAATCTCGTCCCGAGATTCGAAATTACAAGGGAAGGTGAGGAATGGTTCTGGGATAGAGGTGTTACCTAAGAAATTCAATTGTCTTTGCTCCACTTGAGGGCTCGGCTTGTTGTCGTAGTTGTTGATAGCGGATCCGGGGTTCTGCTTGTGTTGCTGGAGCTTCTGTTGTCTGGGGTTCGGGCACTCATTGGCAAAATGCCCAGGCTGTCTACAATTGTAGCACAAACGGGGTGGAAGATCTCTGGGTTTGGAGATCGGTTGTTGGGTTTTCTCGATAAGACGGAGCCTCTTCCTCTCCTTTTTCTTTGCCCTCTTCGCGGTTCGCGAAGGTGTTTCACTAGCAGGGAGTTGAGTGGTCTTGTTAGTGTTACATCTTCGTTTGCCCTTGTGCGGATGGGTCTCCGTACAGGTAATTTCCCACTCACTTACATCTATCTCAGATAGTTCTCGTTTACTGCCTTTATTTGCCCTCTCTTCTGCCCTAAGATCCATCGGTAGCCGAGAAGGTGGTAATATTCAGTCGGAGGCTTGGGGTTGGTCTTGATTAACATACTGCTCCAACAGATTGAACAAACGAGCTTGTTCGACCATAGAGACAGATAACGACTGAGAGAAACTGCCTGCCAAACTATTCTGATGTGGATTCCCATAACGTCCTTGGATGATATCGTACACTATCTGGCTCAGCACGGAATTCTTCCCTTCTAACAGTTGAGTTGCGCCGACAATAGCGTTTATGTCCCTATGGGTGGGTACTTCGGGTGAACAGGGCTTGGAAGGTTGAAGCTTCGATTGCATCGATGGCATTTGTTGTAGTTGTTGAGCCATTTGCTGTTGTGTCTGCAGGAGCTGGCTCAACACTTCGGTATGTGCTGCTATGAAAGCTTCGGTCAACATCGGGGGTGGCGGTAGCGTAAGATCACCACTACCCGATGCCTCAAAACCATTGGGGTTATTCCATGCCGGTCGGAACATCTGAAAATTTAAGTTCCTAATTAGTGCATGTTCAGATTCTCGCCCAGAAACTTATAATTCGAACATATTCTACGAGACTCGTTCACGGTAAGCAATGCAAACCGGACATCCAAACAGTCACAAATCTCACCTTGGTAAAGCTTTGTCTACACACCCCATGCTTGGGAAATGCAGATGGAACAAAAAGGTGCAAGGTGCTTTTCCCTACTACCTCATCGCCGTTCGTGAGGAAGCAGACGATGAATGTGCACATGCACAACAATAGCAGGCATAACCCTCCTATGATACAGAGGTACATCCCTAACAATGCCCAGTGAAACGACTCGAGCTCTTCCGAAGACGGAGTCATGGGTGGTAGCTTGGATCGATTTCTGCTTTCGGCCTACTCTGAGCTTCTTCTTGACGTCGGAAATGAAGATGGAGAACAGTTTGCTCGGGAAGATTGAAGTAGCTGGGAGAGGTGCTCTAGTGGCAAGTAGCGGGCTAGCTAGAAGAAGAACAAGAACAGTGATAATGCCGAGCTTTGATGGAAATGGAGCTTTTGTATCGGCGGTTCTGGTCAAACGGTTCCATTTTATAACCGCTGCGGGGCTGTAACGGTCAGTTGACCCAGTCAGGTATCTGGTGTAGGCAACACGGAGCTCGACAATGGTCAGCTTAAGAAATCTCAGCGTCGCGAATACGGTTGCGGAAATTGATGGTAGAGCGACGTCATGGCGTCGTATGACCGTGACACTGATGACGATGGGCTCAACGGTCTAAATAATCGACCGTAATGGGGAGCGAAACGAGAAAAGCTCGGTGTACAACACTTCACGTTTGCGGTAGCAACAAAGAGAAGCGTAGCAAAAAGCTTTGATCGATCCTGGGCGTACTTCCTTGCTCGATTCTGAGGATTTGAAGGTTATGAGCACGGACCAAGGACGAATACACAATGGATGACTTCTCCATGTTGACTATTCGAGAACCTTGACTGCTCGAGAAAAATTTCTACTTTTACCGTTTCCACTTGGCTAGCAGGAAAAGGAATCGATGCTACAAGGTCATTGAGATTCACGGCAAGGGACCAATTTGTAAGAGATTTCCAATAGACCATTACAAAGAAAGGAAGGCTAATGACAGAGTTCCATAATCTCTTGTACGAAAGATGACTTCAAGTGGGAACTTCAAAGAATAATCTTGCTCACACCTTTACTTATTTCGCAAATTTTGAGGTTTTGACAACTCATTGTTTTGAAAGTGCAATACTTTTCAAGTTGATGCGATGCATATGCTGGTGCGGTATGGTGCTCATGATGCACGTTAGAATGACTCAGTTACCCATATGCGTTGATGATTGGAAGGGCAATCAATTGTAGGGAGAGGATCTGTGTGACGAGTTGCTATCTCACAACCAAGATACCTAGCGCGCTCCTAGTGGCAGTCGTGTGGCTGCATCACACACGATACCCTAGGTTCCGTCGCGGCACCTTTGGCTAAGGGGTAACAACATCACCAAACAAGAGAGGTAGAGTAGGGGTACGGAGTTTCATGCGAATGCACGTTAGTATACCCATGCTTCCCAAATGCATATGCTATGCAGCGTATGCTCAAAAGCCACATTTTAATTTAAATCACAAGGTTTGAGCAAGACCAAAAGAAACAAGTTCAGGATTTAGGAATCGATTGGATCTTTGACTGGCACGAAATTCGTGGAGTACGGATCTTGATTGATCACAACTTAGCATAAATAATGCCTTACGAACATCATTGCTGAAAGAGATATTTAATCCAAGCATTACACTGATGAGGGTTTTCATAATTTCCAAACAACATTTGGAATTACATGGTAGGCTTAGCTGCAACGACAAGGTTCCTAGTTCGACCAACCGCAACTAACCAAGAGCGGTTGTGGTACACTAGGGTTTCTTACAACACTACACTCTTACGACTCAGAACTTTAATTTCCAACGGACCAACTTCCAAGGGTGGGATCTTCCATGCTGAAGGACTACGGTGACTCGGGTCCAGACTCAATTCCAGATTCACCTTGGATATCCTCAACATCTTCTTCTTGCGCTGGTCCAGGAATGACAGGTTCTGGGGCTGGAACTGCTATAGCTTCTAGTTGATTTTCTAGTTCAAGCATATATTGATCGTTATGCTGCCACAAGAAATTCTGCTCATGTATGATCTCGGTTAACTCTTGTATCTTGGCCTTATCCTTTCGTCTTTCCTTCTTGAGAGTAGCTACCATTGCTCGGGCTTCCTTCAACGCTTGAGCTGAACACTCCACTTCCTTAACTTTGTATCTATAGATTTGGTGTCTATAGAATACGCTTTCTCCCACCATCCGTTGGTAGGTGTCGTACATGGCTTCCGAAAAGCGGACGGAGGTGACAAGATCAAGGTTGTAGTGAGAGTTGTTCTGGGTTGGGAGGATAGTTTCTCGTTCACCACCCGGTGCAATGTGTCGCTCGGGTACCAGAATTACTTTGGCTACAGAGTTGGCTATCCTGGCAGGGTGCTTCCCACAGAAAGTTGTGAGTGCTTCGAGAGCAGCCTTCTGCACCGTGTCGGACAAGTTTCTTTCATGTGCCGTACACTCCCACTCATCCCAAGCAGGATTGGTCGGGCACACTGAAATCTTCACCTTCACTTCACAACGAAGGAGTTGGCCTGTGGTCATGACCTCACGTGTCGAGTACTCTGGGTAAGTGGTGTACCCAAAGTCCTTCAGGGTGTCCCACAAAAGTGCAGGAAAACCACCCTCCTCGAGGTAGTCCACGAGAGTCCATGATTCCACATCCGCCGACGTAGAGCCAGCGTTGTCCATCTGGACATAACGACAAAAGTGAGAATCAGGCGAGTGCGAGTGTACAAAGGTAATTCGATCCACGAATACGGGTAGGGTTAAGGTATGGGGTAACCGTGCATACTTAAATACCATCGTATGCTAAGCTCGAACGAGTAGGCATACCAATGATACATGGTCTAGCAATCGGAAACCGAACATCCTACTCAAACCAGAGTCCAACACTTCCCAATTTTGCATAGCAACTTAGCAAGGTTATGAAACTTAAGTTGGGCACGCAAGGTTAAGCTAGAGAACTAGGAAGGTGCTTAACCAAGCAAGGTTTCAAAAGGTTCTAGGGAGATGTCAAGACAAGGGTTGACTACCAAGCATAACTTGCGGTAGACCAAGGTATGATCACGAACTTTGGCGAGCAGAAACTGGATTAGATTGAAGCGACCTAGGTTAAGATCACCTAGACGAAGATTCTTGGGCGAGAACCGCAATCTAAACCATCAATTCTAATGAATTTTAAGCATGACAACACATTTACTCCTAAAGAGGCTAAACAGCACAAAACATGCTATCACTAATTTACCTTTAGAGAGCACGGAAACAGATGTGAGTTCAGTTTAGGTTCTTTCACGACTTTTAACATGATGCAAGACGTCCTATGCGTCCTCACAAGGCAATCAAGCCAAAATTCGAAGTTAGCGCCGGTGGCATGGCACATACACGTATCTCCCTATAATAACTAGTCGAGATCTAGTCGATGCTTACTTAGCGTACTTACGTAAAGGGGTTAGTGTACCTGCAGAAGATCACAGAACACAACGAACCTTTCATGCCAGCACTCATGAAAGCGTCCACATACATTACCGTTCACTATAGAAACGGCATCCATGCGTTAAGCCACTACATGGACAGCGTCCAACCTCGGACATTCTCCGTTTGAATGGAGTATATCCTTGCCTCGCATGAGCGACATGCGGAATGCTCACGTATGAAACACGTGGCGAGACACAACTTACAACCAGACGCGAAGATGGGATCCGTGGAATGGATCACTCCATCAACCCTCGCAATTCCCGTGATGCGGAACAGCACACGTATAAAACACGTGGCTCATCTATTTTGGTTGTGCAAGAATGTAAGTCTGACATAAAGTAAAATGTGCTGGAAGTTAGCAAAATAAACCATAGATTAATAAGCCACCTGAAAGAAACCAAAAATTTCCCTTTAGGGCCTCTCGGTCTAGTTTATCCTTAACGGTCCAACGTGTTTTGCAAATCAAACAATCTTGGCAAATTTTATTCGAAAATCACATGATTAGAGTTAATTAAACTCTGGTGCATGCAATCGCTCTGATACCAGCTGTGACAACCCGCCCAGGAAAATATCGTACTATCGCCTAAGACCGATCCACTTTGGTCGCTAATCAATAGTAAAGTATCATCCTGTCGTTGGTTGCCGGGTTAACGCTCGGTAAATCACTTGGACATCAAACAGAGGATCGACACATGCATTAAAACTCACGCGAAGGCGAGTCCATAGTACAACACGAGTTAACATAATTCATTACAAACCATTGTTCATGACTTGGAGTAAAGGTTCAGAGTTTGAAAACAGCGGAAATGAAATAAACTAGCGCAACGGTAAACATCACAGGAGGCCACCCGTGATGTCATCACTTGTCGTCACCCATCCGGTCAAACACACCTGCAACAAAAGTTTTACAGCAAGGCTGAGTATACTAATACTCAGCAAGACTTAACAATCGGGTGATAGCTACATCACCAACCTCTAGACATGAAAGGCTTTTGGCCGGTGGAGTTTCTTTTGCTGGAAAGCTACTAAGAGTGGATCCTTACTTTCAATCTTTTAGCACAAGTTCTAGTTGATTACCATTTCTAAGTGTGCCAACTAATTCAATCAAGAATTGGACAAGCAATTAATTCATCCAACCATATTTCTCGAGTTCCATTATTATGGGATATCATGGCCAGTTGATTAAGCAGTCTCGGATAACGGTGAGAGGCGGACAATCGATTGATTTAAACCTTGCAAGGTAAACCCAAACACACGGTAGGCTGCCCCCGCAAGGACAACTTTCCCAGGCCGTTTCCAAAAGTCTTCGGGTTGGGATCGAATCTTACAGTCCCTGGTGCAGGCTATCCGGCATACCCCGCGAGATACCCGGAGTCACCATACAGCACCCTTCCCGGTAGCTAGCCGGTTAGGAGGAAACGGTAGGATCCCGTGCCGCCTCATTAAGGTACTAGGCTTACCGGCCCCATAACCGGCGAATGTTTAGTACGTTCAAAAGCTTAGCCCACATGACCACTGGACCAGAGCCCAATCCCATGCTCTTACCACATGAGCAATCCATTTAAGGATATCTTATGATTCCTATCTAGGAACCTATTCTCGCGAGTGACGAACATCACTCGACTTCTATCAGTCCTATAGCATAGCAGCTATCGACCTGGCATACTAGTGATAGAGCATAGGTACCTAGGGATCATGCATCTAGGGTTTCAAATCAACTCCTGAAACGTAAATGCACAATAATAGCAAACATAATTGCATAATTTTAAAAGTCAGGGTTAATGATCCGGGGCTTGCCTTCGATGGCAAGGTTGGCCTTGGGCCCTTCTGGACTTGGGTCCAGGTCTTGAGCTACGTTCACGCACGGCAGCTCTTTGTCGGCACCTTCGTCTCCTCCTTCCGGCACGAGCGTACGTCTACTGGCGGAAAGATCTACACGAAGATGCAAATGCAGGATTTATTCGACGGCTTTTACTTTAATAAATTACAAACCATATTGACAATCAAGGGGTGTATTTGTTGGGCACATTCACCTAGATAAGAATACATTCAGCATACTCTTCCATAAAGGAACAATATGCAACTCTTTATTAATTATTCTTTTTGATGGTGATTGTGTACATATATATGTAAATAATTTAATTTAAATTCACCAACAGTAGTGGGTAGGTATATTTAACCTTTTTAACATGATTTGCAACCATACTCAAGTTAACATGGGTGGTTTGGTGATTTCTCTTTTAGGAAGGTTATTGGTTGTACATGGGTGATTCTTTTTATTGCACAATTGAAATAAGGTTTCTTTGTACTTGTCATTTCATGTGAAAGCTTTAATCCTTTTCCTTTCTCAAGCAAAGATATGAATAATATTTTTGTCCATGAATTAATTTCTCATTAGCAATGAGAATTAATTATCTTTTAATTAAATTAGATAATACTTTTCGAAAAGGAAAAGAATTAAATAAGGGCTTTTCTTTATTTAATTTTTCTTTAATAGAAAAAGAGCTTTTAAGCTTTTTATTAAGCAATTAAATTATCAAAAATTAAAGGAGTGTTTCTTAAGCCTACTAGCACCTATACTGGTCCATTGGACCCACATGTAAGTGTTGGATGCTAGAAAATTAAATATTATTGAAAATAACAAAGGACTAGCTAGTGATTCAATTTAATGCATATAAAAATAAATAGGCATCAAAATGATCCAAACTTTCTTGTGCATGCTCTCTGGTCTAAACAAGCCTAAATATCCAGCATGTTCACATGGAATCTCTACTGAACTTGGTTTATTAATTTACAAAGGAAAAAATGCATAAATCAAGAATAATTATTTCTATTAATCCAAAAATCATTATTAATTCACAAGATGTGCATTTTGGCATTACAAGACAATGTGCACAAGTTGAGCTCAAGAACATAATTATATTTAACAGGAAAAATCATTTAGGCAGTTTCTGCAAGAATGGAAAAACATTTTTATAAAAAGATTTACATTATAACTTTGTGCAATTTTTGTCATAGGAGCTAGCCATGACATAACACACAACATATCCAAAAATTAGCGACAGAGGTTTTATGGTTTTTGAGATATTGCAGATCTAGGGTTTTCACATTTGTATTTTTCATGCAAAAACTAACAGGAATTAACTCAGGCCAGAATAACAAAAGTTGTAGGATAATTCACCATGAATCCAACAAAATTGGCCTTTTATTTTTTTTGATTTATCTGTGATTTTCTACGCAATTTACAAGAATTAGGAAAATGGCAACACTATTGGACTTACCCTTTTGCAAGAAAGACCCTGGAAAGAATTGCTGCTTTGGAATGTGGCCCTTGGGGCGGCCGGCCGGCGTGGGCTGCTCGATTCCGGTGAGCTCGCCGGTGCTCGCGGCTGGGGAAAGGCTGGGGAAGGGTCTAGGGTGCCCTAGGCGTCGATTTGAGGGTTTGGACGGGGTGGAGGGGCGACCGGTGGTGGCCGTTGGCGGCGCACCGCGGCGGCCGCCGCCGGAGCGGTTGCTCCGGCGAGGGGGGGGGGGCTCGGGCGCGCCCGGGGGTGGAGTAGCTCGCGTGCGAAGGCGAGGGAGGGGACGGCGAGCTTCGGAAGGCGGGGAGAGCGGCTTGGGGGGGGGTCGGGCCGCCGGCCGGAGGGCTGCGGCGGCGCGCCCCGCGCGGCGCGGTGGCGTGGTCCGGCGCCGTGGAGAGGGGGGTCCTGCGCGTCGAGGCGTAGGGACGGCCTCCTTATAGACGTCCTGCACGCCTGCTTGCGTCCAGCGGACCGAAGGCACGCCTCGGGAACGTGTGCACCCGGCGACGGCGGACGGACCGCAAGGTCATGCGAAGAGCTGTACGGCGGCGCGATGCACGACACGTTCTCGGGGTGCGGGGCATTGGGAAGGCGCGCGCGCGCGACCTAGGGAAGGCGCGAGGCGCGGGTGCCGAGGCGCGGCGGCGGGTCGTGGCGCGCGCGCGCGCGGCGCGGCCGGCGGCGGGCGACGTCGCGGCGTGGGCGGGCGCGGGCGACGTCGCGGCGCAGCGCGGCGTCGACTGGCCAAGTTGTGTCCAGGTGTCCCTGTTTGAACACGAAAAACTGCCAAAAGTGGAATAGAAGTGCACAAAGTGGTGAATAGGAAAGTTGTAGGTCTAACTACCCTCTACAACTTTCAAAAGGGCCATATAGTGTTTTTCTCAACGGATTTTGTAGGAACGTCGTGCCAAATTTGAATGTCGGCCTGTTCTGGAAAACAGGCGGTACTGTCAGTCGATCGAGTTTTTCACCAATTTCCACTCAAAATTTGAAATGCCAATCCACATGAAAGTTGTGTCCCTCAACAAGATGGACAACTTTCATAAAGGTAGATTTTTAAGTGTTTAGGTGAATTTCGGAGAACGTGGTAAAAGTTCCGGACGACATTCGCTGACGTCAACGGTTAAGCCGGTCTTGACCGTGTCTTTGACCAAGGGTCCATTACGGGTGTGTGTAGGCTTGGTCTAGGGGTTCATTAGGGTTCATTGGCGAGGTTTTCGAGTGATGACCCAGGTTGACCTAGGTTTGACCGGGGTTTGACTGGTTTGACCCGGCTGATCCGGTCTTTAGCGTTAATGACGGTAATTAAAAACCTGGGGCGTCACAGAGGTGAAATAGAGCAACAGGGCGGTCGCGAACTGGGTGCTTCAGTTTCGCTCGAGGTGTGCAAGGCGACGACCGGGTTGGCGCGCTCATGCGCCAGAGCGAGTGTGCAAGAACGGGATCGAGTTGGCGCTCGCGCTTCCGGGGAGGAAGGATTTCCATCGGCGGCAAAGCCGCGTCCAGTGGCGGGATGGAGTGCCGACGAGGTCAGGCGCGAAAGGGAGCCAAAGGCTTGGCCTTGACCTCTCCAGGAAGGCGCCCACGTGGTTGCACGTGTGGGTGCGGGCACATGCGTGCGCACGCCGGTATCCGAGCCACGGCGGTGGGCCGGAACGGCGGCGGCGTGGCCATGGCGACAACGCGACTTTGGCGGCGTGCCACAGTGACGGCGCAAAGAAAGGAGAGCGGAGACCAGGCTAAGGCCGGGAGGCGATGAGGATCAAGGCGGCCAAGATGGTTCGACCTCGCGCCTGATGGCTTTGGGGAACAAACGTGTGCCAACGCGTTGGGGTTCGCAGCGGCGGCAGAGCAGGGCGAGATGAGGCTCACCGACGCAAACTCTCGTGCGATGCCGGTGGGGATCACACGAATACGTGCGGAGATCGAGCCTGAGGGTGTGCACGGATATCTGTGCGGTTGGACGGGAAGAGTAGAGGGGTTCGACCCCTCGGGTGTATACATTCACATTTGTGCAAACGTCGGCGGCCTGGCCACGGAGGCGACACGAAACCGACGGCGCGTGCACGGCGACGACACAAAGACGAGAGCACGACGAGCAGATTTAGGCGAGGCGGTGTTCAGGGTCAAGGTGGCCGAAAAGGTTCGAACTTGGGGTCGACGGCTCGACAGACACACGTGCGCCGGTGCGTAGGGGTTCGCGGCGACGGCACGGCGGAATGTCGAGCACGGTCACAGATAGGTGAAGCAGGGGCTCGGCACCTCGGTTGCGTGTGTTCGTGTGCGTGCCAAACACCGACGGCACGGCCATGGCAGCGACACAAAATTGATGGCGTGCACTAGGCAAGGGAACAAAGAAAGAGGGACAGCGAGGAACGGCCCGGCGGTGTTGGTTGGGGACATACGCCAGCGAACGACCTCGCGTGCGCGTGCATCTGACCTAACGGTGAAGTTCCTGGTCAAGCACGACGGCACAATGGGAAAGGACCAGAGCGGCGAAGACAGGCCGGAGGCACCGGCGTTCCGGTCCACTGCGGTGTGTGTGTTGGCCATGAGTCGCTGCCCAGAAAAGGCAGAACTTTGGACCTCGGGAGAGCACGAGAGAACTGAGGGGTTCAGCCCCTCGGGTGTACGTGCGAGTGTGTGCCGAACGACGGCGGTGCAACTGTGTGGGTGCCGACAGCGAGCCGGACTCGGCGTGCGCTCGTCAGGACAGTATCAACATGATGTAAAGCAAGGAGCGCGCGCGTTGCGGTAGGCAGCGGCACCTGCAAACGACCGGCTCGGCTCGATGGCCGACTCTCAAGCGACGGTGGGTCTACGCGGCGGCGCGGTGCGGGACAGCAGGCAACAATCAAACAGCGAGCTCACAAGGCTCGGTCCAGCCTCGGCTCGAAGGCTGGTTCCACAACAAGGTGAAGGCTTCAGTGCTCACCTCGCGCTCTAGACACGGCGGCGAGGAGGTGGTGACGAGCAGAGTGGAATGGCCTGGAGCAGGGGAAGCAGGGCGACGCGGTCCATGGCTTCCACAGCGACATCTCCCTTGTGCAGCAGCCCCGCTCCTTGGCGTTTCGGCGAGGCGGCGAACAGCACAGTGAAGAGGAAGCAGGGGGGTTCGGCTCAGTGAAGGGGCGGTCGTCAGCGGCTTGTACAACTCTGGTTCCTGGGTGGCGCGGTCCTTGGACTTCCTGGCATCGTCGGCGCTTCCATGAATGCGGCGACCTCCGGCTTCAGGCAGCGGCGGCGGTCTCCCTTCAGGCGGCCTCGCCTTCACGCCGGGCGGCAGCGAAGCAGTGCAGGCTCCCTCTCCCCCAGCGACTCCAGCTCCTCCCTTCCTCCTCCCCTTCTTCCCCCCTCTGATTTTTGGTGGAGGCGGCGGATTCGGGGGAAAATCCCCAAGCGGCAGTGCGGTACAGGGAGAACTAGTTGGGGCGGCTTCTTGTAGGGTGGCTGCTAGGGTTTGAGGACGCAAGCGGGCGGCTGGGATGCGGCTCAGGGGGCGCGTGGTGGCCATCCGCGGCCCCGCCGCTGCGGGGGGCAGCGGCCATGGGGCCGGCGCGGTTGCTCGCGTCGCCTCCCCTGCCCCCACGATTTCGTCACGGGGAAGATGGCAGGGAGAAAGGGAGAGAAGGGCTGACCCGCGGGTCCCAGTTGGCAGAGATACAAGAGGTGGTAGATGGTATGCAGGCGGGCCGGCTGGCTATGTTGGGCTGAAAGGCCAGGCGGGCTGCGGCTTAGGCGATCCAGAGGAGTAGCTTGAGGTGCTCTAGAGGACTTAGTGCACTGAGTTGAGGCCCAAAGTGGCAGGGAAGGTTTTCCTATTTTCTTGTCACCTTAGCTCCCATTTAAACTTATGATTCGAATTTGAATTAGAATTCAAATTGAATCCCACGAAACTCCAAGGTTCTCACACTAGCAAATTATATTTCCTAAATTTAATTATTTTACTCAAAATAAATCTAGGAATTCAGGGAAGGTTCAAAGAAGACAACCTTACATCTTAATTATGCACTCAATTTCAAATCGAAATTTTGAAATCCACATTTTTGCATCGCTAACATTCTGGAGAAAATTCCAAGATGTTACAGAGGCGCTTCAGGATGACCTCGATGTCGTCGACGTCCTCCGGCACGCCGCCATGGAAGCCGCGTGTCCGCGTGGAGTAGTCAACACCGGTGTGCGCCGCCATGGCAGCCAGGCCTAGGGTGGTGCCCAGGCGGATACCGTGGAGGGCCACTTCGTCGACGCGGTCTTCCACCGCGCCAAGGCGAGCTTCCGGTGTGTCTCCGGGAGCGTTCACCTTGTCCGCCAGCTTCTTCACCAGCGTCTTCAGCCAATTAAGCTCGACGTCGCGATCAGCAGCAATCACGGAGCAATGGCAGTTAGTTGAAAGTTGAGTTGAGATTAAACAAATCACAAGATTCACCATCGATGGCCTCCAGCAGCTGCTTGCGCTGGTGCTCCCACTCGAGCTCGGTGATTCCGGCCTTTTTGGAGATGACCTCCAACTCGCACCGGGTCTCATCGCGCTCCGCCTTGAACCTGCGGGCGTCGCGATCGCTGTAGTGCGAGCTGGAGGAGTGGGAACGGCCGGACGATCCCGAGGAGTCGCCCATCATGGCCGGGGTTGTGGTCGGTGCAGGAGCGGGGTTCCACTAGATAAGCCTGGAAACACAAAGAGGATCGTCAGAAACAAAAAAGAGATCTAGAAAGAGTTGTAAGGAAACCGACGATCACCATCTCCGGTGAGCGCCAGTGCGGCTCCCTTCAGCCTCGTCGCTGGCCCGACGCCTGTTGCTGCTGCCTGCCATGGAGCTTTTGTGAGTACTAGCACTAGAGAGGAGGAGCTTAGATTGGCAAAGGCTTGAAAGTAGAGGATTTGGTGAAAGGCTAGGGGCACCCGAGGTTCTTATTTATGGGACTGGTAAAGAGATCGTGGCCGGAGATCGTGGTGCATATCTCGAGAAATTTGGGAGGTGGAGAGACTCCCTTAACCGAACCGTCGTCGGGTCGTTTGGGATTCAAGCTGGGTCGTATTCGGTTTGACTGGCGGAAATTCAGTTGTATTGCGGTCTGGTTGCTATTCAGGTATAACACTGTTTGGTCAGAGTGGCCGAATGGGTCGTCCAGAAATTGCTCATTAAAGGTAAAACTAATGTTGGAAAGTGAAAACTGATGGTGAGCAAAATGCAAAGCTGATGAAGTATTCGGCTAAACTTGTTTGATACGATCATACACCCAAGTATTTTGAAATTACATTAGAGGCATCTGATATCATCTTCTTGATATCCTCCAATAAAGACTGATCAGCTTCCTTGGTGTTAGGCAGAGCTGAGAGCTTTGTTTTGAGCTGTTTTGATTCGATCAGAGCTGCTGAAGCTTCCTTTTGTATTTTCTCTATTGATTCAGGAAGTTCGGCTATCTTTTTCTTGTCAGCCTCAATTTCAGCTGTTAAGTTCTTCAGTTCGGCTTCTAGTGCAGCTTTTCTGATGATCTTCAGTTCAAGTGCAGGCTGCAGTTCAGCCAGCAATTCCTTATTGTTTTGGATCTGAGCATGTGAATCTTTCACAAATTGCTTGGCTATGGCTCTCTTTTGTTCCAAGGCTGGTCGGGAGGATTGATTCTTCAAACCTCGCCTCACTGCCGCAAAGTGATTATCCAATTGTGAGATAGGCTCTAAGGAGATTTTGATATCATCAGGGAGCTCTTGGTTGATGGATTCAAGTACTTCTTCTAGAAGATAAACGTCCCTGACTTGATCTTGGATATCCCTTT
The DNA here is from genome assembly GCA_947561735.1 of Cenchrus americanus. Classification (NCBI taxonomy): domain Eukaryota; kingdom Viridiplantae; phylum Streptophyta; class Magnoliopsida; order Poales; family Poaceae; genus Cenchrus; species Cenchrus americanus. The sequence continues at coordinate 229,164,696 of OX387245.1, forward strand.
GCAGCAAAGAGAGGATTTCTTTCAGCTTCGCTTGATTTTCCTCTGATAAAGCTTGGCTGGAGGATGCTTCATCTCCTTTTTCAGTAGTTAAATCATCCACGGTAAAAGAAAGGATGGGTGGTGATACAACTTGATCCTGAAAAGAAAAAGCTTGCCAAATTAAGGATGATTTATTAAATGGGAATAAGAGAGATAAATATTCATGCTTACCTCGTTTATGGCCTCCTGAGTTGGAGAAGGAAGTCTTTCAGGCTCAAGGAGGGGCTCTTGGATGTTCAGTTGAGGAGAAGCTTGGGGAATCCCTGGTAAAGCTGAAGCTTCTAGCCGAGGAGAAGCTTGTGAAGTTATTGGTAAGACTGAAGCTTCTGGCTGAGGAGAAGGTAGATCCATCCTTGCTGAAGTTGGAGTTTCTGCTTGAGAAGAGGATGGCTGAATCCTTAGTGAGGCTAAAGCTTCTGCTTGAAGAGAAGATGACTGAACCCATGGTGAAGCTGGGTTTGAAACATGTTGAGGAGAAGAACTCTCCACAGCTTGACTCACCAATATTTTCTCTGCAAATAATAAGTAGAGGATAAATGTCGATGAAGAAAAAATGGTTAAAAGATAATAAGATGGTGAAAATCTTACCAGTAGATGGAGCATTGGTAGATTCTGTAATAGTTATTGGTCGCTGAGTTTTGGTCTGAAATTACACAAGAATAAAGATGATCAGGATGAAGAGTGGTTTTACGCTCATGAAGGAAAAGATGTTAACCTCAATAAGAACTCTTTTGGATGTTCTTTTCTTCTTGGGAGTTGGAGGAGCAACTAGGGATGGAGCTTTCCTCTTATCAGAGGTTGAACTGATGAGAGTTGGGTCTGATGTAGCATATCTGGACATCAGTTGAGCCAAGGTGAGAGATTGATATCCCAAAGCAGAGATTGGGCCTGCAATGTTGTAGGAGATTGTCCTAACAAGAGTGGCAGGCACTGTATCCTGTAGAAAATAGCGAAAGATCTTGATCAGTAAAGGAAGACGTGGTTGAAGAAGAGGGGAAAAATAAGTATATTACCTCTGAAATTGGTTGGAAATCAGGCATTATCTCAAGACAAAGAGAATGTACTGGCACATTGAAGGTGTGGTCATGAAATTCTTGCCACCAGGAAGTAAAGGAGGGATGAGCTATTGTTATTAGCACAAAGGGCCTAGGTGCATAAACAGTTGAGCTGCACTGATACTCAAAGACCCTTTTTGCTTGCAGGGATTCCTTAATATCCTCTTTGGGCTTGAGGAATTCATGAAGGAATAGCCTTGGGGGCACTTGGCCACATCCTAGTTGTCTGGCCATCATATTTGGTTGGTAGTATTCAAAGGTGCTCTGATTTTTCCTTCCTCCACTGAATTCTGCTGGCAGGATGCATGGATGAATGAAGATGTCGAAAATTGCTATGGATTTTACATCACTAATTCCGGCCTCAAAACTGAATTCACAAGGGAGAGTCAAGTTATCATTGTTCAGATATGGGAGCCAAAGGGGATTGGCAAAGCCTTTGAAGAAGAGATCAAAAAGTTGGCTAATGTTTTGGCCGATGGATACGGTTGAGGCAGCTTCTCCATAAGTCTGGCAACCTTTGGTGATCTGGATTTCCCCTTCCTTGTAGTTGGCTGAAGGAAAGTGCCGGTTGTTAAGGTCAATACCAACGATCTGGTGCATGTATAGCTGCAGCCACATTTGAACAAACCACCAAGGTCCATTAACACAGGAGGTCTGGTGAAGCTTATGGTATACACTTCCTAGGAGGTATTTTCCAAGAGGAATAAGATTACCAACAACCAAGTCCTCCGCCATTACAATGTGGTTCAGGGTTGGCTCATTGGCTTTGCCGCAGAAGATGAATCTGCATAGCCACATGTTCAGAAAGGCCCTGTACTCAACTTCAGACAAAGGGCCATTAGACATATATTTTTGGATATATCTCTTATATCCAACTCCTGTTTTTACTCCTGTTTGCCTGGAGGAGCCTTTGTACTTGTGTGGGTACACGGATCATGTGACATCAAGGCCGGTTATCATATATAGATCGGCCAAAGTGGGAGACATTGGCCCAAGGCCAAAAAGAAAAGCATTGGCACCATTCGACCAAAAATGACAGGCTGCAATCAGAAGATTCTCATTTTTTGGTGTTTCAGCCAAGGACAATTCCAAACAATGGGCAATGCGCAGGCTGTCCCAATTGCTTGTTTTAGCGTTGTCATCATCAAGCATCCTCTTGTACCAGTTTCTCCAACCTGCGATTGGGGGCAAGGGCCAGTTTTTGAAAGCATCTTGCCATTCATGGGGTTTCGACAAAGCTGCTTTGAAAGGGATCCTCTGAGATTCGGCTTCAATGAACTCAAAAGGGTCGGAGGTGCCCACGGGCCCGAGGAAATAGGATGGTGATTGGTCCTCGACGGGAATCAAAATTTCGGCGGCTAGAGCCTATCAAGAACAAGAAAAGGCAAAAGGAAAAAATCTAAGATGGAATTCGAAAAAAGTAATACCGAATAAGCCTTAGGAGGATGAGATTTACCTGAAGAACCTGGTCTTGGTCCGCCATTTGAAGATTTGAGCTTGAAGGATTGATGAACTAGGGTTTGGATCTGAGCGAAGACTCCAACGGTTTGCAGGAGGAAAGAAGGGTGTTGAACGGATTCGGCCTGGATCCGGCGGGACTATCCATGCCGCGGGCTGCCCGTCCACATTCGGTGACAGCTAGACGCCGTTCTCAAGCTCGTGCAGCGCGAACTCCGTCACCGTCGAGCGGTGCCACGGCAGCGGGTCCACCACAGTGATCAATTGCGGGAGAGCCATGTCGATCAGCGAAGGAGCACGGGGCGAAGCGAATGCTAGGTGAAAGCGAAGAGGCGCGCGGTGCTCTGGAGCGGAAGCAAGGAGCAAGGGACGACGAACGCTAAAGTTTAGGTAAGGGGCTTCCATTTCCTCCTCCGTGGATTTATAAATCCAGGGGAGCGGTGTTCCCCGAACCACGCACGCCTTGCGCATTAACTGCAGGTGACTGTGTACGCCGCCGATTAGCGGGCCCCATGACACCGAAACGACGCACGCGTGCGATCATTACGGCGCGGCAACCGAAGAGCCGCGGCGGGCCGTCACGTCTGCCCGCCCACGTCACCCACTACGCGCGCGGCCGCGTCGCCTAAAAAGGCGCGCCCGGAGCGCATGACCACTGCCACAACTGTGGACATTAAATGACCCGGTCCCTTACCTAATAAGCGTGACCCTCGAGTGGCTCGAGCCCGGGGCTCGAAAACTAGACCCTCGAAGGGTGCGATTACCGATCAGTGGACTCGAGACCCGCTCGACGAAGAGCAGGCGCCGCAGATGCCCTCGATCCAGAGGATTACTGATCAACAACTCAAGGGCTGGTTCAACAAAGCGCCCATGAGTCCTGCAGATGTGAAAAGGACAGGCGCACCTAGTTGCCACCCCGCAACAACCCTACTGATCAGGGGTTCGAAGCCTGACCCTCGAAGGGTTCGAACAGGCGCCCCAGATCAACAGAGTCAGGGACGACAAGGGCGCCCGCGTTCGAGCCTATCCTCGAGCCCGCCAGCTCGAGGGCGCCCCACATGTCGTGTTCAAGGGCCAACGAGGGCAGCTAGTCGAGGGATCCCACCGAGGGAGAGCTTCTGCGCCCTCGGTCCCTAGCGAACGGGACCGAGCCATACCTAGCACACCCCGCGTAAGCGCTTTCATGGACGAGTCTCCGGACCACGAGCCTACCCTTATTGAACGGGGCATGGGCGTCCACTTGAACCACCCGATAACAGCACGAAGAGGAACATGCAATTCGCGACCCGCTCGATGGGAGTTGCAGACACCTCGCTCCCCGTTTCGCGGAGGGACGGCGAGGGGACGTACGGAAAAGTCGGAGAGCCCGTCCCGATTGCCTCGAATGGGCCCAGGCTCAGGGGCTCGACGCGAGGCTACACCTCCTAGATATTGTTAACACCAAAAATTGGTACAGGAAAGAGACTAACTTGTGAGCCGAGTTTGGTAAAGAAACACCATTCGGCAGGAAATTTTCCTCAAAGCATTCGGTAAAGGTACCTGCGGTCAATAGCACGCCATCATTCGGCAGAAGGGCTGTTTTACACTTGGAAAAGGAAGAATTCGGGAATACGTGATGACGTGGCCCGAATATAAGGAAGGGACGAATTGATGACGGATGTGAGACGGACATTGGCGCCGGGGCATTAATTTAGGCAATAAATGTTGTACTCGTGGTCGACTAGGAGTCGTATTAGGACAAGGGTATAAATATAAATCCTTAGTGTTTTTAATAGGGATCGAACAATTCAACAAGAAACCGGCCCCGTGCCAACCTTCGAGTCCTTTAGTCGAGTCGTCGAGTTCTTCGAGAGGAGCCATCGATCCGTCGACCTCCATAAGTACCGGCAACCTTGTATCATGTCTAGTATCATGCGGTGGATTTAGACCATGATGCAAGTAGTCTTGTTACCATGCTTAGTATCATGCAGTGGATTTAAGCTTGGTTCAAGAGGGCTTTCTCGTTAGATCATGAGCCATGCGGTAGGCTAAGATCTAGCTTGGAGCTAGTTATCGGCTCTATTAGATTTGGCAAGATCTAATAGATTCATTAAATTACCATGTGTTGCTTTGAATTTTACTCTTTTATGTTAATTCATGTAACACTCTTTTGCCCAATCTAGACTGATTAGTTTCGGCTCTATCTCTTTGAGATCCATGTGTTATACTTTCAAATCTTTGGTTTTATATATGGTAAACGGATCATGTGCTCTCAATAGCCGAATTTAGATCAATCTAGATTGTCACGTGTTGCGGGTTCAAGCTTGTTAACTTTTCAATGTTTGTTCCTTCTCCACGGAACCCAAATCGGCTATACAGCTGTATTCGACAATTCTTTCACGAGTGAAACGTGTTCATAAGTTTGTTTTAAATAATGTATGTTTTTAGCCTTTCATGTTTAGATTGTATCATGCGGTGGATTGATCTACTCTTGGTTGGTGGTGTGGTTTCAAACAAGTCGTATCATGCGGTGGATTAACTTGTTTGGTGTCACTCTCGACGGGTTTGAAAGTACCTAGACATGCGGTAGACTAGTGCTTTTGGCCTATGCATGCATGTTTACTGCAAATTTATAATCATGCCTCACCTTTATTTATTTTATTGTAATCTATCCTCGAAAATCGGTCATGACCACGTGCATGCAATGTTGTTTAAACAAAGACCGATCTTTCGTCATGCTTATGTCATGCATTCGGCTATATCCTGTTTACATGTTTTAAAGCTCCCGATTGATATTCATGTTGCTGACAGATAGCTTGTTGTAGCTATATGTCGTTTTGCTTGGCTTCGTAGCCGTAAATACGGAACTGTCTGGTACCACCCGGCAAGTTCCAGGTTTTATCTAGCTATTTTCATCCTTTCTCAGTTTCAGGAAAATTGACTGGCACGCTTCGGATTCAGCCGCGTGTGTTAAGCCAGCTTTGTTCGGCTTGCTGTGTGCTTGGCGTGAGGTGCTGATTTTACGTCTACAGATATGCACCGAATGCACGCGAATGTCGACACATGCGTCCGGTGCCGCGGAGGCCGGCTGAAATATCGTCGAGGCCGGCTGAGATAAATGCCTCGCATAAAGACGACGCTGTGAATAAAACCTTGGAGGAGTACCACACTCCTTCAAGGCTTCAGGGGCTAGACCCGCGAGTCCGCCAGCGCGTCCCCACAGAATAGCACAGCAACCAGGGGGAAGAATGTCCCATCAACTAGCACCAGCATCTGCGGGGTCCCAACGGATGCCCCCAGATGCTCGAGGGCTACTGTCGGGGATAGCCCTAGGGGTCCCCTAAACAACCGGGGAAAACCCACCTCGTGTCATAGAAAACATAAAACGCAAAATCCACGAGCCTGAAAACGCACACACACAACACGATCACAACCCTAGTGGCCCCTGTGGCCCACTAGAGCGACTAGGCTAAGCGCCCCCTCGGGTGAGGTCCGCCTCGCTCGAGGGCTGAACGCCCCCTCGGGCGAGGTCCGCCTTGCTTGAGCCTCCCCCCCCCCCCCCGCTCACATGTCACCCCCGCACCTGCTTGCACGTCTGAGCCATTTAATGCTCTAACACCCGCAGGTCTGCGCCACGACCCCGATGCGCCTGGGAATCACACCCCGGCGTTGTTCCACCAACTCCCTGGGCAAACCATCCCCGCCATTGTACAACACTATGTGGAGAGGCCGGTGTCAGCTCCGTGGCACTGTGCCACCTACTTTTGTACGGCTAACACGTCGAGCCCTCGAAGGGGGGCGGCGGAACCCTCGAAGGGGGTGTCGGGCATACACCCCGGGTACTCATGCAAGGAAGGAGGAAGAGTAGAAGACAGACTCCTACTAGAATTCCCCTGTACTCCTACTAGGACTCGCTCTGTGTAATCCTACTAGGACTCCTGCCTTGTAACTAAAAGGATCGAGGCAATGTGGCCTAGAGGGGGGGTGAATAGGCCTGCACACAGAATTTAAACTTTTTCTTCGAAAACAATGTCAGACCTTGGAACCTCCGAGATTATTCTCGGAACCTCCGAACGAGGCAGCCTCCGAGAATAAACTCAGAACTTCCGACAGCTGTTAGAGCAGAGCATAAATAACAAGAGCTGCGAGAAACTTGATGGAAACCAGATCTACTAAATTCTAGGAGGGACTTAGGACCTAGCAAGAAGATTTCTAAGCAAAGTACAAGCTAGGAAGGCACCACAAAGTAGATCGGGGGCAAACCCTAATAGATCTAGTCAAGCACAAGCCTGAACAAGTAAGTAAATGAGAGCACGCATGACACAAAGATTTATCCCGTGGTTCAGCTCGCCACAAAGGCTTGCTTACGTCCACGTTGTTGAGGATGCCACAAAAGGCTCGGACCACAAAGGTCGACTCCTCTCTCACACCTATCACTTTGGGTAATAGGTGGAGGCTTTCCACTAGAATCACAAAGGGTAATACAAACACCTTGGAGCTTCCACAAATCGGTTTGGAGAGCTTCCAAGAACCTCTATCCGTCTAGGAGCAAAGCTCCAAGAGTAATAGATCCACCAAGATTGCTAGGGTTCTTCCAAGTGCTCAAGTACCAAGGGAGAAGGGATTGGCTTACTAACTCACTTCAAGAATCCACTCTCAATCAATGCTGGGCAAGGATTTGGATGAGAGTAGGTTAGGAGTGAATGCAAGGTGAGAGAAAACAGTAGGGAACGGCGTTCTGCGTAGGGGGAGGAAGAAGATAACCGTTGGGGGACTGTGGGGTATAAATACCCCCGCATCCGGAACGATGAACGGCTATATTCCGGAGTTCGAACCTCCGAGAAAAATCTCGGAACTTCCGACTTTTGAAAACTCTGCAGACTGTAGCCCGTACGGTCGGAACCTCCGAGAAAATCTTCGGAACCTCCGAACAAAGCAATCGCCAGGAGCAAAACAAATTTCGCAGTTACTTCCCTTGGGGTGAGGATAAAGATTTAGGAAAGATGGATTATGAGCACTTGAAACCACCCTAACTCACCATTAGTATCCCTCTTGATAGTACGGATTGTCCTATACTCAAATTCAAAAGATAAAATAAATAAACTCCTCCAAGTAGCATAGGCATCCTTTTTGTAACAAGTTGAGGGGTCTCCAATTAATCTTTTGCACCTGTGATAATAACTCTATGCTGCACAACAAACTCAAAGGCTCATTAGTTCTTTAATTGTGTGGTCAACATCACCAAAACCCTCATAGGGCTTGATTGCACTTACAATCTCCCCCTTTTTGGTAAATGTTGACAACCCAATTAAAGTTTACAATTTAATTTGAAAGATTGAGCTTTTGATGATTTGAGTACAAGTCTCCCCCTCAATGTATGCATGTACCTTTTGAATAGGGAAAAATGTCATAACCGACAATTAAGTTGCATACATTGTGAGTAAAAGTGTCAAGAAGGTTGTACTCAAGCCATCGAGGGGTGCAAAAGAAGTGTAGCAGATAATACGTGATGCATATGCCATGTGAGAACACACAGAGAGTTATCTGTTAGCAGAGTTCGGAACCTCCGAGAAAGTTTCCGGAACCTCCAGGGGTTGGAGCCTCCGGAAAAATTCTCAGAACCTCCGAGGTCTGCAACAGATACTCCAACAGACAACAATAACACACAGGCAAAGCAACAGATATGACCAGAAAATAGCAGCTAGATAAAGATAACAGCATTCAACACATCTAGCCCTATTACATCCATCACAAGGTTTTAAAGTTTTGCAAATCCCATTCATGACCATGACCAGACCTTGCTTGCCAACAGAGGCAAGCTAAAAGCTTTACAGCAGTTCACAAATTAACCAACAGGAGTTTAAGAGAGAATAGATGTCACTCTCATCTCACCAAAAGAACAAAAGAATTTCTGTGGTTAACAGGCCACCAGAAGGAGCTCCAGGTCTTCAAATGCTTCTCAATCTTCATCTCTCCCCCTTTGTCAACAGTTTAACAAAAAGGAAAGCAAAGAAGAGAGGAAGTGAGAACAGAACCTAGGAAAATCACTCCTCATCACTAAAGTCAGAGTCCTCCTCTTCTGCTTCAGGGACAGTGCTGTCAGAGCCAAGGTCAGAACCAGATGAGGACAGGTCTATGGGTCTTCTGACAGGCCTTCCAGCAGTGGCCTTCCTCCTAAGTCTAGCACCAGATGAGGACCCCATTGCCTTCTTACCAGCAGCCTCTTTCCTCAGCCTGGCCATTTTAGCACCAAGTGGCTCTTCATCTTCTTCATCTGCAGCAAAGTGGGCAGCAGGAGTATCCTCAACCATGGGACTAGCAGGCTCCTTCTCACCCTCATCCTCACTAGTAGTGTACTCTGGAAAGTCAGGAAAAAGAGGAGGAGGATGGTGCATGGCATCGAAGGACAGCCCCTGGTGCTTTAGCAATCTGTTCATGTTATCCCTGAGCTCAAAAAGCTGATGGGAAGTCCATCTGCAGTACCTCCAGGTGTCCCTAACCATCCCTCTCAGCTTGTGCAGACCAGCAGGCATGGGAGCTTTGCTGGGTCCTTCTTCTCCTACTGCTGGACCAGATCTGGATGGCTTGGTGCTGGCCTTCTTAAGGATGTGCTCCTCCACAATGTCTTGCTTCTTCGATGCCGCCACCGCTTTACTTGGTAGGATGCATGCTCAACATCTTTCTTGTAGCCGACCCCGAAACCATTTCTATCATGTACATAAGGTAAGGAGCATAAGGCGAGTTGCACTTCCCACTCTCTCGTCACTTCTACCAAGTTGTACCGGATGAATCTGCTCACGAGAGAATGGCCTAGCTCCGGGCGGCAACCTAGCCGGCGGATTTGGTGCAAACCTCCTAAGGTCGGTTGAGTCACCGCCCCCTTTTGGGTATATGGTTTCCCCGAACATATTGTTGAGCACATAATACACCGATTTCGGAGCCGTGGTAGAGCCATCGCCCAACTCCTCATACTCATAAGTTGCGGCAATTTTATTGGGGTTCATATGGGCCTCAAAATGAATAATGTCGGCCTCCCCGTCCTCCTTGCTTGAACCCAAACAAATTCTAGCAAAAGTGAGAAAATCTATCTTGTAATGTACCCCTTCTGTCATCCAGTGGATGGTCTCCTTGTTGTCTTCATGGAAGAAGGTAGCATGAAACTGAGCTAGAACCTCTATGTTCCAATCATATTTGAAGCTCATGATGTCCCTCATCTTATACTTGTCCACCAAATCAAGCACCTCCTCCTTGACAGGTTCCTCTGCTGCCTCCAGATGGGTGAAGTCTATCCACTTCATCTTGATCAGCTTCATCTTGGTGTTAAGGACAGTTTCATAGAACTTGAAGTGGAAGACAGACCAAAATCTATAATCTATAGCTGCCATCTTGGGGTTCACATAGGGATTTTCCTCTCTGGCTTTCTTGACCAAGAATCCTGCTCCATCATAGTTAGTGTGCTCAATATACACAGAGTTGTCATACTTGGTTGGAGGATGCCTTTTGAGCAGCCCCTTGTGGTACTTGATATAGGTTGAGTCTATCTCTCCTAGGGGCATGTCATCTTCTAGCTCTATATGGATGGTCTTGCCTTCAGTCCCTCCATTATCATCCACATGGGCAGTAGACCCAGAACCTCTGCCTCCTGACAAACTGCCACCTTTGCCCCTCCTAGGGGTGGCCTTTCCTCTGCTGCCACTGCCACCTACTGTTGCTCTTGCTGCTAATTTGAAAGCCCTCTCACCAGCAGGTGTTTCAAAAGGTGGCCTCTGCCTCTTGGTGTATGTCTTGTCCACGGAGTGCCGGACATCCGTTAGAGAGACATGTGAGCGACAGATAAGAGTGGGATCAGGACTGATAAGGATAGAGGAACAAGATTAGCATGATGTTCAATTGATTACTTTTCAGTGGAATTTTGAATCACAGACTGTCACTTGTTAGTACAGACACCGGAACCTCCGAGAAAGCTTCCGGAACCTCCAGGAGTTGGAGCCTCCGGAAAAATTCTCAGAACCTCCGAAGTCAGTGTACTGACAGATGACAGTTCTGTTGATTCAACTTTCAACTGAATTTTAATCAAGAAAGCAAACATGATTGAATTTAACTAGGACAAGTGAGAAAGGATGTTACAGGTGAAGTGAAGTTCAGTGGAACTTTGAATCAAGGTCAGCTTACAGTGGGTTACAGGGTTCGGAACCTCCGAGGATTTTCTCGGAACCTCCGAGCCCCTGTCAACCTTACTGCATTCTCACATTTGATTCAACTTTCAACTAAACCTAGCTTTACTTGCAACACAGGCATTCAGGACAAGGATAGATAGGCAACAATCTACGAATTCCAAGATTTAGAACCCTAACAGCATGTAGATCTAGGAATTAGGGTTAGGGTTAGAGTACGGCCTCTGATTACCTTGATTGGGATCAAGGAGAAGGAAGACGAAGATCTTCAAAGCTTGTACACGCCAAGGAATCGACAGGAACGGATGCGGATTGGAGCCTTCTTCTTCTTCTCTGTACGGGAACCGAGTGAGCCCTTCCTTGGCACTCTCCAGCGGCGACCCACGAACGAGGGAGGCGGCTCGGCTTCGCGCGGGTAGCCCGCAAGAGGTGTGGTCACCGGCGGCGAGGGAAGCGGCGGCGGTGAGGCGGTGGAGAGGATGGTGCGGTGCGGTTTTTTCCTTCGGGAGAGAGAGAGGGAGAGAGGGAAGCGGTGAAAGTAGATCTGAGCGGGTTGACCGCGGTGAAGGGAAAGGCTGGTTTACCCTAGGTAAAGGAATATTCTTCGAAGATGCCTTATTCCCTTTAACTCCCCTTCGGTTGAGACTGAGCGCTAAGTCTGTAAAGATTGGAGCTTCCGATGATTTTCTCAGAACTTCCGAGGCCCGGAGCCTCCAAAGATTTTCTCAGAGCTTCCGAAAAATTGAATTCCAGAGAGTTAACTTCTACTCCTTTTGAGATTTGAACTTTCTATCAACTGAGATTCTTAGGTCATGGTACCCTTGACTCAAGTGGCTAGAAAACAAGCATTCACACACACAACTATAGCCACTTAAGACAAGTTAGGGAAAAGAAAATAGATTTTGAAAAACCTTTAAGATAGAGTTTTCACACTCATTTTTCAAAAAAAAAATTCAGAGAAAACTAACAGATTGAAGCAAACAATTATGGCATGCTAGAGATCAAACCACGCAACGAGAATCAAGAATATTTAGTTCATTCCTTAAACTACAAAACCTTGACTCATCGAGAGGTTTAGTGAAGATATCGGCTAGTTGCTTGTCGGTGCTCACATGACTTAAAACGATATCTCCTTTGGCTTCGTGGTCTCTCAAGAAGTGATGACGGATGTCTATATGTTTTGTGCGAGAATGGCTTACGGGGTTGTTTGCAAGTTTTATGGCACTTTCATTGTCACACAAAAGTGGGATATGGGAAAAATGACATCCGTAATCTTTTAAGGTTTGCTTCATCCAAAGTAGTTGAGCACAACATGCGCCGGCTGCAACATACTCGGCCTCGGCGGTGGAAAGGGCTACTGAGTTTTTCTTTTTAGAACTCCAAGACACTAGAGACCTACCAAGGAATTGGCAAGTCCCCGATGTGCTCTTTCTATCTACTTTACAACCGGCATAATCGGAATCCGAATAGCCAAGTAGATCGAAAGTGGAGCCCTTAGGATACCACAAGCCAAGGTTAGGGGTATGCACTAGATATCTCAAGATTCTCTTTACGGCCATGAGATGGCACTCTTTCGGGTTGGCTTGAAATCTAGCACACATGCACACACTAAGCATAATATCCGGCCTAGATGCACATAAGTAAAGAAGAGAGCCGATCATGGAGCGATATACCTTTTGGTCCACGGATTTTCCTTCTTCATTGAGGTCCATGTGTCCATTGGTAGGCATTGGAGTCTTGATGAGCTTTGCCTTGTCCATGTCAAACTTCTTTAACATATCCCTTGTATACTTGGTTTGACATATGAGCGTCCCTTCTTTAGCTTGTTTGATTTGAAATCCAAGAAAGAACTTGAGCTCACCCATCATGGACATTTCAAACCTCTTTGTCATCACCCTACTAAACTCTTCACAAAAAGTTTCATTAGTACTACCAAATATTATGTCATCGACATATATTTGGCACACAAAAATATGACCATCAACTTTTCTAGTAAAGAGAGTAGCATCGGCTTTGCCTATCTCAAAGCCTTGCTTAAGCAAGAAATCCTTAAGGCATTCATACCATGCTCTTGGTGCTTGCTTTAGCCCATAGAGCGCCTTATGGAGTTTGTAGACATGATTAGGACGCTTGGGATCTTCAAAACCCGGTGGTTGCTTAACATATACTTCTTCGGAGAGTGGTCCATTGAGAAATGCACTCTTGACATCCATTTGATAGAGCTTGAAGTCATGATGGGCAGCGAAAGCTAGTAGAAACCGAATCGCTTCAAATCTTGCTACCGGTGCATATGTTTCTCCAAAGTCTAGCCCTTCAACTTGGGTGTACCCTTGAGCAACCAATCTTGCTTTGTTCCTAGTCACAACACCAAACTCATCTTGCTTGTTCCGAAAGACCCATTTGGTGCCAATGATGTTTGTATTTGGTCTCTCCACCAACTCCCACACTTGGTTTCTTTCAAAGTTGTTCAACTCCTCTTGCATAGCCACCACCCAATCCGGATCCTCGAGAGCTTGCTCTACCTTGGTTGGTTCAAGAGAGGAAACAAACGAGTAAAATGCACAAAAATTCTTAAGACGAGATCGCGTTGTTACCCCTCTCCTTATGCTCCCAAGAATATTGTCAACGGGATGATCCCGTTGAATGACTTGATGTACACAAGGATGTGATGGTCCAAGAGGTTGGTGTAGAGGTTGATCTTCATCATCTTCATCAGCTTGGGGCTCAGATGTACTTGCTTGGACATCCTCTTGCTGATCAGTCTGCTGGTTCAGGGTGTCTTGTGGTGTTGAACTTCCAGACCCCGGAACCTCCGGAGAATTTCTCGGAGGTTGGATTCCGTCGAGTCGGCTCCGGAACCTCCGAGGAAATTCTCGGAACCTCCGAAGTCTGCACTGCTCCTGAACCAGTGGCTTCTGGCCCTTCGAGTGGTGTTGAGGCTTGTGCTTGGTTTTCATCTTCCTCTTGTGCCTCAACTAATCTAACATCACCTATGGCCATTTGCTTGATTGCTTCACAAGATGGCTTCTCTTTACCTACAACATTCAAATCAACTTGCTCCACTTGAGAGCCATTAGATTCATCAAAGGTCAAATCTACCGTGACTTCAATCCTCCCGGTGGTTAGATTGAAGACTCGATAAGCATGCTCATTTGGACCATAACCAAGAAGAAGTCCTTCGTCAACCTTTGGTGCAAACTTAGAGGTTCGGGGCCTCTTGTTTAGAATGAAACATTTGCACCCAAACACTCTAAAGTAAGACACCTTGGGCTTTTTACCGGTAATAAGCTCATAGGAGGTCTTCTTGTGAAACTTGTGAAGATAGAGGCGGTTGATTGCATGGCAAGCCGTGTTGATAGCTTTGGCCCAAAAGATGTCTTGAGTCTTGTACTCATCCAACATGGTTCTTGCCATCTCGATAAGAGTTCTATTCTTCCTCTCAACCACCCCATTTTGTTGAGGGGTATAAGGTGCTGAAAATTCATGCTTGATGCCCTCTTCATCAAGAAATTCTTCAACATAGGTGTTCCGGAACTCCGAGCCATTATCACTTCTCACTTTCTTGATTGGTAGCCCGAATTCCCTTTGTGCTCTTCTAATGAAGGTCTTCACCTTTCCTTGCACTTCACTCTTGTCAAACACAAAGAACACCCACGTGAAGCGAGAATAATCATCAACAATAACCAAGCCATATTTGTTACCACCAATACTTATGTAGGCCACCGGTCCAAATAGATCCATGTGGATGAGCTCCAATGGGCTTGAAGTAGTGAGGATGCTATTTGGTGGGTGAGGTGCTCCTACTTGCTTTCCGGCTTGGCATGCTTTGCAAATCCTATCTTTCTCAAAATGTACATTTGTTAGTCCAAGGATGTGTTCATCTTTCAAAAGTTTGGCCAAGTTCCTCATGCCAACATGGGCTAGACGGCGATGCCAAAGCTAACCCATGGTAGATTTTGCCACTAGACAAGTCTTGGGAGAAACTTTACTTTTGTTGAGATCAACTAGGTAAAGCCTCCCCCTCAAGCGACCCGTGAGGACAATAGAGGAATCCTCCCTTTTTATGATGGACACATCCTTATCCGTGAAGTGGCAATCAAAACCAATCTCACTAAGTTGTGAAACCGATAATAGATTGTAACCCAATGGATCAACATGAAGAACATTTGTAATTGAATAATTTTGAGATATAGGAATATCACCTACACCGATGACTTCTCCTTTAGTGCCCCCTCCATATGCAATGGTTTCCCTTGGTCCTTCCAAATGGAGATAGGATGAGAACATACTCTTTTCTCCAGTCATATGATATGTACAGCCGCTATCAAGCACCCAACTTGATCCACCGGAGGAGTATGCCTACAAAACAATTTAGTTCCTTCTTTTAGGTCCCCAATTCGACTTGGGGCCTTCCACGTTAGTAACCAGAACTTTTGGAACCCATAGTGATCTTTTCACATATATGTTGGACTCATTTCCAACATACGTGGCAACAACTTTACCAACATTGTTGCGTCTCAACACATAGCTAGGAGGTATGTCTCTAGATGCATGGGCCTTGCTTTTGTTGGGACTCAAGTTTCTTCTAGGCACCATTGGATGATTTTCAACCTGCATACAAGTGTTAGAGGCCCTGGAACCATGCTGCTTCTGAGTTTTGCTCCTTTTCTTTGTCCTGTCTTTGCAGTCCCCGAACTTCCGAGAATTTTCTCGGAACCTCCGAGTTGGACCGTCCGAGCCGCTCGGGGGCTTCCGGACTCGGAACCTCCGGGCTTGGAGGTCGGAACCTCCGGGTCCGGGAGAACAGAAATCCATAACTCTTGAATTCAAGGCATTCTTTTTCTTTGATGATTTTTCTTTCATTGGTCTTGCCACCTTCAATATATCCAAAGCCTGGATTCTTGCTCTTCTCTAACACTTTCCTCTTGGTGAATCTTGGCCTTTTGTTTTATTCACCCATGCACCCTCTAGCTATGATTGAGTTCAACCTAGCAATTTCTTTCTTTAAAGCTTCCATGTTAGCAAGGTTAGTGGCATAGGATTCAATATCAATATGATAACATCTATCACAGCCCTTGCTAGTAGAAGCACTAGAGTTGCCTTTTACCTTCGAGGGATGTGAGGTGCTACTCCAAAGGAGGCTATATTGCTCCTCAAGATCTTCATTCCTCAACTTGAGAGAATTACATTGAGCTTGAGTAACAGTAAGGTCCTCCTTGAGAGTAGCTATGACACTCTTCGCTTGGTTGATTTCCAAACGCAAAGCCTCAATCTCACTTCTATCGGAGATAATGGTGTCTTGGCTTTTCTCTAGCTCAACTATTAGCTTAGCCATAAAATCCCTAGATTGCTCATCCATTTCACGAACAAGTTGGTTAGCTTCTTCATCACTAGTATCATCACTAGAGTCCATTTCCGACTCATCACTAGATTGGGGAAAGGGTTTTGGGGCAGTTTTTACCTTCTCACCCTTGGCCATGAGACAATGAATGGAAGTGCTCTCTTCATCATCTGTCAAATTGTTGAACAATCTTGAGGTGGAGGGAAGCTTCTTGATAGCCACGGTTGCAACTTTCTTCCCTTCCTCTTCACTAGAGCTTTCATCCCCGGAGTTCCATTCATGACCAATGTGGGCTTCACCACCATAGTGTCTTCTCTTGTAGTGTGGTTTTTGATCTTTCTTGTAGCTCCCTTTACCCTTGTCATTTCTGTTTTCTTTCTTCTCATTAGGGCAATCAGCAATGAAGTGCTCGGTACTTCCACAATTGTAGCAAGTTCTCTTTTTCTTGTTGGGAAACTTCCTCTTGGCAAACTTGTACCCTTGCTTCTTCAATCCTCTCTTGTAGGTCTTCATGAACAAGGCCATGTCCCCAATCTCAACATGAGAACCTTCATCTTCATCTTCGCTTGAATCACTTGTGGAGCTCTCTACTTCCACCCTTTTGGACTTTGACTTGAGAGGCTTGGAAGAAGTAGTGTGCTTGGATGAGGAGGAGGGTTTGCTTGACTTGTGAGAGTGGAGAGCCACCTCTTTAACCTTCAAGTTGTTTAACTTAGCCTCCAACTCCCCAATCTTCTTTCTATGTTGAATTTCCTTGTCCATGAGCTCATGTGTGATAATTCTTCCAAGGACATCATTTGGAGAGAGTTCCTCAAACCTTTTCTTCTCTCTAATCAAGGTGACTAGAGTAGGATTCCTTGGTGCAAAAGCTTCCAACATTACCTTCACAACAAAGTGGTCATCTAGCTCATCACCACCTAGACCTCTTATCTTTCCAACAATAACCATCAACCTATCAAACATCTCTTGTGGCCCCTCTCCATCGAAGATAGTAAATCTATTGAGCTCGGCCATCAATATGTTGATCTTGGATTTCTTGACCTTGTCAACACCCTCATGTGCAATGTGGAGAATGTCCCAAATCTCCTTGGCTATCTCAAGTCCACTAACACGGTTATACTCTTGGGCATTCAAGGCACTGAGGAGTATGCTTGTAGCTTGACCATTCCTTCTAATGTTGCGTCGGTCAATTGGAGTGAGGTTCCTAAAGTCTTTGGGATCTTCAAAACCTACACACACAATATTCCACACTTCCAAGCTTAAGCCGATTAAATAAGCTTTCATCATATGCTTCCATTTAGCAAAGTTAGTCCCATCGAATTGGGGTAATTTGCCAACGGGAATAGTCACTTCATCCTTGGATTTGACATCCAAAGAATCATAGTTAAAGGATGCGCTTTTGTAGTCATTCTTTGCTTTAGACTTCGACTTTGGATTGATTGTTCGCTTGGGAATTCTTGTGCCGTAGTACTCATCATCATCATCTCCATTCTCACTAGATGAGGACGACGATGAGGATGACGAGGATGGTGATGGAGATGGTGAAGGTGTTCTTTTTCTTCTTTTCTTCTCTTCTTTCTTTCTCTTCTTCTTCTTTTCTTGCTTGCTGTCTTCTTTCTTCTTTTCTTCTTCTTCTTCCTTTTTCTTGTTCTCTTTCTTGCTTTTCTTGCTTCCATCTTTTGAGCTTTCCTTCACAGCCTTTTTAAGCTTTTCAAACTTCTCTTGAGCTGATGTATCGCCCACTTCCGAGGCATCACTTTCAGCCTCGCTTGGTATGTCTTCAAACCGCTCTTCTTCGTGCTTGTCATCATCACTTGCCATATCCTCACACGGTTAGGTGTTTACGAGGATGACCCGCTCGATACCAATTGAAAGGATCGAGGCAATGTGGCCTAGAGGGGGGGGTGAATAGGCACGCACACGAAATTTAAACTTTTTCTTCGAAAACAATGTCGGACCTCGGAACCTCCGAGATTATTCTCGAACCTCCGAACGAGGCGGCCTCCGAGAATAAACTCGGAACTTCCGACAGGTACCGTTAGAGCGAGAGCATAAATAACAAGAGCCGCGAGAAACTTGATGGAAACCAGATCTACTAAATTCTAGGAGGTACTTAGGACCTAGCAAGAAGATTTCTAAGCAAAGTACAAGCTAGGAAGGCACCACAAAGTAGATCGGGGGCAAACCCTAATAGATCTAGTCAAGCACAAGCATGAACAAGTAAGTAAATGAGAGCACGCATGAGACAAAGATTTATCCCGTGGTTCAGCTCGCCACAAAGGCTTGCTTACGTCCACGTTGTTGAGGATGCCACAAAAGGCTCGAACCACAAAGGTCAACTCCTCTCTCACACCTATCACTTTGGGTAATAGGTGGAGGCTTTCCACTAGAATCACAAAGGGTAATACAAACACCTTGGAGCTTCCACAAATCAGTTTGGAGAGCTTCCAAGAACCTCTATCCGTCTAGGAGCAAAGCTCCAAGAGTAATAGATCCACCAAGCTTGCTAGGGTTCTTCCAAGTGCTCAAGTGCCAAGGGAGAAGGGATTGGCTTACTAACTCACTTCAAGAATCCACTCTCAATCAATGCTAGGCAAGGATTTGGATGAGAGTAGGTTAGGAGTGAATGCAAGGTGAGAGAAAACAGTAGGGAACGGCATTCTGCGCAGGGGGAGGAAGAAGATAACTATTGGGGGACTGTGGGGTATAAATACCCCCAGATCCAGAACAGTAACGGCTATATTCCAGAGTTCGGAACCTCCGAGAAAAATCTCGGAACTTCCGACTTTTGTAAACACTGCAGACTGTAGCCCGTACGGTCGGAACCTCCGAGAAAATCTTCGGAATCTCCGAACAGCAATCAGCAGGAGCAAAACAGCTGCAGGTTACTTTCCTTGGGGTGAGGATAAAGATTTAGGAAAGATGGATTATGAGCACTTGAAACCACCCTAACTCACCATTAGTATCCCTATTGATAGTACGGATTGTCCTATACTCAAATTCAAAAGATAAAATAAATAAACTCCTCCAAGTAGCATAGGCATCCTTTTTGTAACAAGTTGAGGGGTCTCCAATTAATCTTTTGCACCTGTGATAATAACTCTATGCTGCACAACAAACTCAAAGGCTCATTAGTTCTTTAATTGTGTGGTCAACATCACCAAAACCCTCATAGGGCTTGATTGCACTTACAGTAACCGACTAGGAACCCACCCCCTGGACTATATAAAGGAGGGCCGGGTACCTAGGAGGACATCCTCAATCCCTCCGGGGAACAACCCAAGCGCAGGGCGCAATACTACTCCAAACAGGACGTAGGGTAGCTACTCTGGCTACCCGAACCTGTATAAATCTTGTGTCTTGTGTCCTCGCGCGTACCTTCGGGTTCCAGATCATGGCGATCCCCACCTTCTACCTTGCTGCGGGTACCTCCCATGGAGGTCGAGAGGTTTAAACACCGACAGGACGAATACTTTTTCTATGTCTACACAGGACTACGCAGTGACGTCAGGCCAGTGGGAACGGTCTTCTCCGTCGCTGTCAGCCCCGAGCGGCCATCCCCGCCACTGCGACTCCACTGTAACGCCACTCCGGACACTACAGCAACATCCCCGACGCTATTAAGGCGCACGGGGACAGGACATCGTCATGCCCACCACTGTGCCTCGTACGGCCTCCCATCGACGGCACCCTCAAGCCGGCCCGCAGGCAGTGGCCGAAAAAGCAACCTCTGCACCACCACCCTCGAAGCTGCTCCTGTACGGGCACATGACTCGCCACGATGCCCCAACAGGAGCAAGATTCGTCGAGACGGTCATCAACTCCGCGGCAATGCACGCCATGCCTCCACACGTAGGAGAATAGTGTGGCACGCCTGTAAACTGCTCTCTCCTTGGCCTATAAAAGGAGGGGCAGTCCCCCAGCCGCAGGGGACGGACATAGAGACGGACGGCGTTCACTTGCACACTTTCCGCCTTCACACGATATTGGCACTTGCCTCAATCAGTACCTCTGGGACCTGGAGGACCAGCCTCCTGTCCCGCCTCGCTTGTAGCACCCCTCTGCAAGCACCACGGTGCAACGCAATACAGTGCCCCGAGCACATCCCTACTGGACGTACGGCCCCGGCCGGAACCAGGATAAACCTCGTGTCACCTAGTTGCTTAGCACCGACCATCAAGGGATAGATCTCAACGCTCTTACTAGTTAGTGTCGGGACTACTTTCCGCACCGACAAATGGTACATCAGCTGAGGTACTCTCAGATCATTGGTTCATTGATGTATCTGGATAGTGCCACGAGACCTGACATTGCATATGTGATTAATAAACTGAGCCGGTTTATTTCAAACCCGGGCAGTGAACATTGGCGTGCTCTCGAGTGGGTAATGCGCTATCTAGTGGGTACTATGAACTATGGCATTCACTATTCCGGGGACCCCAAAGTCTTGGAGGGATATAGTGATGCAAACTGGATTTCTGATGCAGATGAGTTAAAAGCCACAAGTGGATATGTGTTCACACTTCGAGGTGGTGCTGTTTCCTGGAAGTCTTGCAAGCAGACCATTTTAACCAGGTCAACAATGGAAGCAGAACTCGCAGCATTGGATACTGCCACTATAGAGGCCGAGTGGCTACGTGAACTCCTATTGGACTTGCCAATAGTTGAAAAAATGATACCGGTAATCCTAATGAACTGTGACAATCAAACTGTGATTGTCAAAGTGAACAGTTCAAAGGACAACATGAAGTCATCCAGGCATGTTAAGAGGCGGTTGAAGTCTGTCAGGAAATTGAGAAAAACTGGTGTCATAGCTTTGGATTACATCCATACATCTAAGAACCTAGCAAATCAATTTACAAAGGGTCTATCATGTATTGTGATAGATCATGCATCTATGGAACTGGGCTTGAAACCCACACGAGTTATTCCATAGTGGTAACATGTCTTATGTGATCGGAGATCCCGTGAATTAAGATGGTGAAACAAGCTATGGTTTGACTGAAAGAAGAGAACCTTTGAGAAGGCTCAGTTCATGGAAAATATGCATTTCTCTTCAAAACTGTATGGCAGGTTGGTTTTTATACCTTAATGTGCTCCAAGTGGCTTTTATGAAAAAGGTAGTTGTTTCTCTGAAGCAAAGACATAGTCCTACCGTATGTCTTGAAGGAACACACCTATATGAGTATCGACTACTGGTCATAGTCTATGAGAGTTGGGTGATCTCTAGAAAACTCATGAAGAGGCACGGAGTGTGACCCATATGCTGCAACTCGCGGGGATGCTATGTGCAGCCAAGTACAAGTAAAGGGCACTAGTCAAGCTTAGATTCACAAAACTGACAATTCAAGGCATAGTCCATTGTTCAGTTGCAAATAAGTGTAACTTGAGTTCCTGGTAGATGTTCAACTTAACAGTCTCCATCGTAGTACTGGTATATCGAAAACAATAGGGAAGATGAGAGCATTTCCAATGTGGCTTACAATTCTTGGCGGGGATCATTAGAATAAGTGGGCCTAGAGCCATTTATTATAATAATGAAAGAATTAAATCTCATTCATTTAATGCTAGGGAAAAGAGAGGAATGGCCACGCCGAGTGCTTCTGCTACTCCGCTGAGTGCTTCTGCTACTCAACTGAGTGCTTCTGCAGCAGCGTCTGCTCGTGTCGTGTCTAATCGAGACGAGACAAGCAGGTTGTGCGGTGCGGTCGGTCGGTCAGACGGGCGGACGAACGAACGTGATGTGCGGGGCGGGTGCATCTTTTTGCTGTTGGCTGTTGAAGAGGAATGATGACGTTTTAAACCGCGACCATTACTAGACCTTAATGACAGCGCCTTAAATCGTGATTGTTACTGCATGAGGCGCATTAACCATGACGTCCAGGTTCATCCCCATGCCTGCTCACCTATATAAGTCTCCCTCCTCCTCCTGCTCAGGTTGCTACTTACACAAGGTATTCTTGTTCAGGAGACCTCTTCTTCTCTCCCTCTGTTTGCTGCTTTCTTTTCACATTCTCATCGCCTGCACCGCGCGCACGGTAGTGGCGAGAGCAGAGCCTCCGGAACCTCGTCCTGCTGCTGAAGATCCTGCTCGGGATAGGCGGACGATAAGGTTTTTTGGGGAGCGTCTTCACGCGACTGCTCGCTCCCGTACCACTACTTCCTCTACGTCAACTACGAAGGAATGACTACTTCGTCTATAGCGGGTCTTCACTGCGATCATCTGTCTGCATCGACTTAGTACGGCTACACCGATTGAGGTCACTCACAATGAAAAAGTCGGGTGACGGTGACGCCGTCACCCTACCTTCCAAAGGGTACTTTCTCAAACTAGTATTCATGTTTATTAGTGGTATAATCATGAATATATTTATGTTTAATTGTTGTTTAAACATAAACAAATACTTGCACATAGATTGTTTCACTCACCGCAATATTGAAATGTCTATTTAATTATGGAATTAAAATATACGGAAACATTGCCCATCCTCAAACACCGGATTCCGTCCATAATTAACACCGGATTCCGTCCATAATTAAAAAATTGAAATAGTCATCATGTGTCTGATGACGAATCTTTCCGATTCGATCTCTTTCAGAATTGCAGCAATGATTTCTCAGCTGTCATGACCTTTTGGAGCGACAGCGGCCTGTGGCTGCCTGACTGACTAGTGGCCGCCAGTCTGTGACAGATGAATAGATGATGGTTGCGAGGTGGTGCCGCGCCTGCTAGGAGTTGACCACAGGCCCACAGGCCACAGCAGGTTGGATCTGAAGGGCGCCAGCGTTGAAGAAATCACGGGAAAATATACACCACACGAGTAAAAAAAGTTCTCATTGAGGATACACACATTAGATTACTGAAATCAAGGGAAAACTCATAGCAGGGTGTTGGCAATTAGACGTTCTCATAGAATTTCTAGTGGATGAGGTTATAAATTCCAAAGAAAATTTATAAGATGGACACTAACGGAGCAATTACACGCCGAGAGGATCCTAGTAATTTGGAGAATAATTTAGGACTCTTTTACGGTGGACCATACCTCCAGGTGGTGGTACACAGTATATGACTATTTTTTGTAAGAGTAAATAGGTAATTTTGTCAACTTTTAATAAATTTGGCAACCGGGGGCCGCGGAAAAATCCGTTTATGCCACAAGTAAACTTTGAAATGAAAATTTTGAAAAATTTTCATTTTTAAAATTTGATTGAAAATTTTTGTTTTTGAATTTTGAAAAAAAATGGCCATACCACCAGGTGGAAATGGGAATATTGTAAAAAATTTTGATTTTGAAATTTAACTGAAATTTGAAAAAAAATTGGCCATACCACAAGAGGGAAATGAAAAAAATTGAAATATGCCACGGAAATTTTCGAAATTGAAATGAAAATTTATGTTTGAATTGTGAAAAACAATTTGGCCATATCACCATATGGAAATGAAGAAATCATATATTTCGTTTATGCCACCGAGATAAAACTTTCAATAATACCCATATACCACCTATGTATACCACCCTATACCACAGGTGTAAGTTGTGGTGGTATACAATTAATCTCAGCCGTCGGATCATTTCATACTGGTCCTTTTCCACGGTGGTAACGGTGGTATGATAAAAGAGACCATAATTTATTGTATATAGATATATAGTAATTGTACAAATACTAGATCATTATATTGTAGCCTAGACAAAAGTAACTCATCTGAAGTTATAAAATGTAGAATCTATATCAAAGAAAGAAAGTGGATGATACGGCAGAGCCAAGTGTTATGGTTGTCACTGATATGGTTTATGTTACTAGATATATATCATAGTTATAGAAAATGGAGAGATGCTAAATATAAATATTGATAGTATTAAGGTGCCAGTACAATACATAATTGATTTAACAGATGTATAATTAATTGTCCATACACGGGTAAACATTCCGTCGCGCAAACAGTGGAAATGCACCTGAACAGTAAGAGTTTAGAGGTCAGACGACTTGAGAAGTTGAGATTGAAGCTAGAGCCGGCAATGGCTTCTGCAGCACTTGCGCACCATCGTCACCATCGACATCATCATCACCACCACCACTAGCTGCTGCAATGGCACATTGATATTGGGCACCAGCTGAGGAGAGCCAACTCTGAGCACCCTGACTAACATTCTCACTATAGTTGTCATGGTCCTGGAACGTTTCGCGGTTGTCATTCATATTCCCAAAGGCAGTCAAGAACAACTCTATCTTCCAATCCTCCATGTCTGGGAGGTCCGTGTATCTATTGATGAACTTGCGGCCGATCTCCTGATGGATCCAAGAGAGAATTAAACATGTTAGGGCAATAATATATAATAAATATTAATGATTATGACATGGGGATGTTGTCAGCAGCAGGACTATCCACCCGGTCCCACATGGCCGCGCATCACTCCTCTCAGGCTATCATCCAGGTTGTGCGCTCGATCCCTAAATTTGTAGGGCGTGCACTCAATGAGGAAGTGCTAGTCCTAGACTAGCCCATATGGACACCTGATCGACCGCCCACCTGGGGGGTGCCAGATGCAGGTGAGCCGGCGGCGATAGAGGTCATCTGAGGCGCGGTGGAAGGGGAAGCGAGGGATGGGGCCGCACCCCTGTGGATTTGTGGAAGAGACTGCAACACTGCCAGCGTCCATCGTCGAGTTTTGCATCGAGTCCTCTAGCTGCCGCACCTCTGTAGTCCACCCCCGACTGTCGTGCCTCCGTCATCTGCCCCAGGCTACTAGCAACAATGAGGCGCCAACGAAGCTCCGAAAATGCCGTAGATAGGGAGCACATCACCCGACAAGCACCTTCGACAGAAGACGGTGCAAGGAGTAACACCAACTTCGATAGCTTTTTGTCGTTGTCCTCCATTCCTACCTTGCCACTCACGGCATACTGATGCTCCATGAGTGCTGCAACTCTGGCAGCCAGTGAGGCCCCAACCCCAGTGTTGTGCCAATGTCATTGGGCCATGAGATAGCGCTCATCTCAAACCAACCTCAACGAGCCCGACCTCTAGAACCCCACAGGACCCCTCGAGAAGAAAAAAGTTGCGGCCTTGGAGCCGTGACAAGTGTGGATGCGTTCGTCCATGGCCCAGTCATGGTGGATGTGGCTGTGGAGGAGCAAGGAGGAGAAGGCATACTTAGAAGTGAGACCCAATGAAAAAGAGTGACATGTGAAACCCAATGAATAGAGGATGGAAATAGAGGGTACGGTTGTAGTATGATGTCATTTAGAGACTGGAATGTTTTTTTTGAGTATTGAAATATTCCCTTTGAGGTTGATATATAGAGGGAACCATTGCGGATAGTAGTCTCAAAGATGACATGAGCGGAGCTCGCACTGTCACTGCTAGGCACTCACGTAGATCCTTCACCTCATTTCCAACGCTTGAGCATACGGCTAGAAGCCTGCAACAATGCAAGGACAGTGGTGGTGGGGCTTCCTTTCAATCCTCCTTGGTTCTCTTCTCATGAGCTCCCTTTAGATTCTCTCATCAGCAACGATGACCTCGGCCTGGTGAGGTTGCATGGGTTAGTGGCTGTGGCTGCAGATCCGACCCTGCTGGGGGTGGATCCAACAGTCCCCTACCTAGATCTGCAGTCTGAGAGCACGTGGGTGAGGCAGAAATTGGCACCATTGGTGTCATGTTCTCATTGGAGGCGTCATCTCTAGAGACCTAACTCGGCTTGTGACATTGGTAGTCCATTGGACATGGGAGGTCGCAGTCGATGGTGGCTATTCTGCGGCGTTGCAAGCTATAGGAATGTTGCGTGGGACTGCATGGGAGGATGTCGTTTGCGGCAATGACATTGTGGGCAGCTAGGCTTGCAGTGGACCATGGTGGGTTGCTCAACTTGGCTGGGCTATTCGGTGTGGTGCATTGTCAAAATATGATGCAACTAACTTCTCTAGCTTGGCAACATGGTGCTAGAGGATTCTTGTGCGGGTGAAGCAACCAGGTGAAATCAAACTACTACGACGGTGACCGATCGATGGAGATCTTGGGGGAGCACATGTCAAGAAAATAGAGTTGAGCCGATAGTAGGACTGGTATGATGATGGGTTCGCCACTCTAACAGTGACAAAAGAAACAGATCCAAGATGCGGAATCCAATAGCGGATGTGGTGAGGTCCCACTCGCTGTGTTATCGTGATGGCGACTTCAAGGTAGCCTCCCAGAGGTATGGATTTCATGGTCTTACCCCTTTGAGGTGGAGTCCAGTGTTGCAGCATCACTACTGCAAAGTGTTCTGCATGGCAGTGGCCTTCTTAGTGTTATGCAAGATGCTTCTTTCGGTTCCCTATCGATGCAAGGTGATGCATAGAAGTTTTTGACCACTACACGAATGTAGATATTGGTGGGTGCCGCAGTAAGAGTTTAGTCCTACTGCTGTTGTTGGGCGGAGCAAAATCCGCTTGAGATACGTCGAGGCTTTCATTTCATTTGAATGTCCTGGTCCGACCGAGTGGAGTTATTGTTGAGGTCTGTATTGATGTCTCAATCGGACCAACTTTGTCTTGTGAAGTTGTGCAGCTTGTGTCGGTATCCTGATCCAACCGGAATAAGTTGCTTGAGTTGAGTGTTTTACTGTTTTTTAACATTTGAGTTGAGTTGAGGTTGGCGCGTATTGATGCCTGTCGGGCATACTCCCCGGGCGACTCCGGTGGCACAAGTCGACGCTAACGCTCGTTGACTACTCTGCCTCGCCCAGGCTCGTCGTCGACTACTTCGTCTCCGCCGCGCGTCTGGGTGCCTCGGCACGTCGCGCGGCTCGTCACGCGGCTCGTCGCGCCGCTCGTCGTCGACTACTCCGCCTCGCGCGAGCTCGTTGTCGTTGACTAATTTGCCTCCCGCCGGCGCGTCCGGGTGCCTTGGCACGTCGCGCGGCTCGTCTTGCGGCTCGTCGCGCCGCTCATCGTCGACTACTGCGGGCTCGTCGTCGACTACTTCGACTACGCCGCGCGTCCGGATGCCTCGGCACGTCGCGCGGCTCGTCTTGCGGCTCGTCGCTCCGCTCATCGTCGACTACTGCGGGCTCGTCGTCGACTACTTCACCTCCGCCGCGCGTCCGGGTGCCTCGGCACGTCGCGCGGCTCGTCACGCAGCTCGTCGCGGCGCTCCGTCGTCGACTACTCCGCCTCGCGCGAGCTCGTCATCGTCGACTACTTTGCCTCGCCGCGCGTCCCGGGTGCCTCGGCACGTCGCGCGGCTCGTCTTGCGGCTCGTCGCGCCACTCATCGTCGACTACTCGGGCTCGTCGTCGACTACTTCACCCCCCGCCGCGCGTCCGGGTGCCTCGGCACGTCGCGCGGCTCGTCTTGCGGCTCATCGTTCCGCTCATCGTCGACTACCCGGGCTCGCCGTCGACTACTTCACCTCCTCCGCGCGTCCGGGTGCCTCGGCACGTCGCGCGGCTCGTCACGCGGCTCGTCGCGCGCTCGTCGTCGACTACTCCGCCTCGCGCGAGCTCGTCGTCGACTACTTCGCCTACGCCGCGCGTCCGGGTGCCTCGGCACGTCGCGCCGCTCGTCGTCGACTACTCCGCGTCACGCAGTCTCGTCGTCGACTACTCCGTGCGCCGCGACTTCGTCTTGCGGCCACGCTGGCTCTACTTCAGCCACGCCGTGGGGTGCGACTATTTGTCTCACGGCAACACTGGCTCTACTTCGAGTACGCCGCGTGCCGCCACGACGTCATCTTCCCCGGTCGCATCGCGTCGACCATTCATCTCGACTTGTTTTCCAAACTAGTCGAGAACGGCAGTCACGCCCCCAACAACTAGTCGGAATCAACTCTGACTAGTCGACTTCAACAACAACCGTCGCGGCTCCATCGCCGATCGCCACGGCTTCATCTACAAGTTTGCCCAGGCAGCAACAGCTAAGTCATTTATCTAAATGATTACTATTTTCTTGGCTTGTTCTCCTCATCATGTAGGACTGCTTGCCGACTACTCATTTGTGTATGCTTCTCGGCGGGTTTTCACGGGAGCTACACTCTGCTGACTACTCTTGGGGCATATCAATCAAGTCGCCGCGAGTCTACTTCATCAACTCGGGGGCTATCCCTAGGAGGCAGTTTCTAAAGTCCGCTACGCGCGGCAATCTAAAGTCGACTTCTAAAGTCGCATTCTAAAGTCCGCTCCGTGCGGCATCTTAAAGTCGACTCCGGTCGCATCTTCGCTTGCTTCAGTGGCATACTACGTGTGTAAGCTTCGATGGAACCTAGCTGTAAGCGGCCCTCGGGTCCTGGCGACGATGGAACCTAGCTGCACGTGGTCTTCACGCTCTGTACCATGGGTCCAAGTGCCCTAAGTACTCGCGCTCCGTACCTACGGTGGCACCCGTACCTTGGGTCTGAAATCCATGGCCTAGGTACACAAGCCGACTCCGGTCGCACCTTCAAGCCCGCTCCGGCGGCAATCGTACCTTGGGTCTGAAATCCATGGCTCAGGTACTTAAGCCCACTCCGGTGGCACAAGTCGACTCCGGTCGCACCTTCAAGCCCGTTCTGGCGGCAACTGTACCTTGGGTCTGAAATCCATGGCTCAGGTACTTAAGCCCACTCCGGTGGCACAAGTCGACGCTAACGGTCGCATCCAAGCCCCAATCCAACCGGACGATATTGTTTTCATGGATTTCCCATTTTGTCGCATGGTTATGACCTTCTAGCTAGGGACATAACCTTGTATTATTTATGCTATATCAATAGAAACACAATCATCGAAGTGTTGTTCGTCCAAAAACTATTAATGATAGAGATGTCAAAACATTCAGATGGCTAATTGGTGATTCACGTGTATACCATAGAGATGTAAAAACATTTGGAACCAATTGGTGATTCACTTGTATACCATAGAGATGTCAAAGCATTTTGGAGCTTTAACAAGAAGTAGGCTACACATTAAGTACTCCCTCCATTTTAAACTATAGGTCATTTTGGTTTATCTAGATTCAAAGATTTCACTATGAATCTAGACATATATCTAGATGCATATAAGAACGGCCCACTATGCAAGGTGTTTCCAAAGAATACGCGGGTTAAGAGTCTCCTTTGCGGAAGACATCGGAGGTGTGGGTTAACTGCATCTCCAAAGTCCTTCAAGATTCATCTCTTGTGTGTTATAGCCTTATAGGAGACATGTGTTAAGAACATGTCTTTCATTTTGCTACTGGACAAGCTAAATAGGCGACCAACATCTCCATGAGTTCCTTAAATCCTTTCCTAATTCTTGATTTTTAGGATGATGGCAAAAAATACCTCTCCAACAACTCCTAATCTTTTAATCTTTTAGGACTCCGGAAAAAACCAGTCTCTTCGGTGTAAAGTTATCCGGTTTTGGTCGACGTGTATCCTCAAGGTGGAAGCGCTTAGAAATAATAAAGAGTATAAAAGGGTTCCCGATGCAAATGTACAAGAAAGAAAGAATACATCAAAGTGGTTAGGCTAATTTAAGAATTTTATAGGATTGGGGATGCAAAAATGTGTTCTATATTTTAAGAGTAGATTATCGGAAACTCATGGAGATGAAGATGACCTTCTATTCTTTCCAATACTTTTTTGTAGAAGCACTAAAATTTCATCTTTTAAGAAGAAAATATTATATACTCTTAAAATGCTCTAACTGCGTCTCCATTTTAGTACATAGTGATGAAAAAGCAAACCGATTTATAATTGAGAGAGAGACGGTGCGTACACTGGGTTTGAACAAGCCGATGTCGTGCGAGTACCTCGCTGGGAAGCCGGCCATCTCCCTGGCGCGGTAGTCCTCCTGCACTGCCTGCAGCATGTCCTCCTCCGGCGGCAGCGCCGCGCTGCCGGACAGAACGCGTGCAATCCATCTGGCCTGTGCCTCCAGGAACCACGGCACGAACACCCTCATCGGTATGCCGACGAACGACAGCGACGGCGCCAGCGCCGGCGGGAAGGTGTGCTCGAACAGCGGGCCCACGCGGTTGTCGTCCACGGTGACCACCCCACCCGTGTCGAGGAACGGGAACGAGTAGAGGTACCCGGTGCAGTAGATGACGGTGTCAGCGACGACGGACGAGCCGTCGGCAAACACCACCCGCCCATCGTCGCACAGGCGGTCCGCCTGCGGGTGGAGGTGCATGTCTGAGTGGTTGGCGAGGATCTTGGACACCGCCGGCGTCGTGGCTGCCTCCATCGACTTGGCTGAGAGGTGGACCTCCCTGACGACACTGGAGAGGTCCAGAGCGATGTCCAGGCCGCTGTCCCCGGAGCCGACGATCACCACCACCTGCACGATACGTCGCCGGAGACAGAGAGACTATTTTCAGGCTTTTACACTGTGGAAGCAGAGCATAAATGAATGGCTCTTGATGTGGATTCTTCCTCCGTACCTCGTCGCGGTAGGGTTCCGGCACCCGGTACGAGTGGCTGTGCAGTTGCCGCCGGCTCCATTCCCCCATTCCTGCTCACGAGTCAAGATCAATCGATCGAGCAGGCCCGGAGTTTTTTTTAGCGGAGCAGGGGCCGGCCCGGAGTTGATTTCTACATAACTACATATTGAACTATAATATATACAGAGTTGGATTATATTGGTTTAGATACCTTGTATCTTGGGCAATCTTGGCTGCGAGTAATGGCCGTTGGCGACCACGACGGCGTCGAACACCTCCTGGACGGCCACCCCGTCCTCGCCGCCGTCCGGGTCGACGTGAACGGACCTCACCAGCCATTTCACGTTGCCGCCGCAAGCTTCACCTTCACGCGGTGTCTTCTGCGGCGCCATGGCAACGCGCACGACGCGGGTGTTGAGCCTGACTGCGTCGGCGAGCCCGAACGCGGCGCAGAAATCCTTGAGGTAGCAGTACACCTCGCGGCGCCCCGGGAAGCGGCGCGCGTCGCGGCCGGCGGCGGCGGCGCCGGGCACAGGCACGAACTGGAAGTCGGAGAAGCCCATGCACTCGCGCGGGCTGAGCAGCCGCACCGACGCGTACATGCTGCCGTGCACCTTCACCGGCGCCTTGGCCCCAAGCGGGTCGTCGCCGTCGGTGCGCGGGTCGTAGAGCCACTGCCCGCCGACGTCGCCGCTCTGCTCCATAACCGTGACGGCGAGACCCTCGCGGCGCAGCTCGCGCGCCGCCGCAAGCCCGGACATGCCTGCGCCGACGACGCATACAGTCTTGGGCTCAGCAGGCGGCCTCATGCTAGCCAAACCCGATAATGCGTGCCCCGGATGCTGTGGAGCAATAGAAAGAATTGCTTTGTTAGGTGAGCTTTTGTTCTTTGAAAGGAGCGATGCTACACCAACCTAACCCACAAATGGAGAAAAGAAAATATCATAAAATTGTATCCTATCAAAAATTCAAATTTTCATTTATTTTGATATTTTTTTACAGTGTCTAGTATTCTATCAAAGTTGTTAGTGCAACTACAATCATTCACGTTATTTTTTTATAGTTGGAGGTCAAAATGAATGTAAGAGAGCACAGGGGCGTTGGCGGGTCACAGGTGACTACATGTGTGGTGCTTTGTAAAACAGATGTTGAACGCTTGAAAACTTTGTCCTGAGCAATGCAATTGACAGGGGTAAGCGTCCCTAGATTTTTTTAAGGACAAAGTGTATTTGTCATCCCTCGGGTATTAAAGAAGTGTGGCATTCATCCTTAGGTATCATTTGGTGCAAATAATTCCTTAACTAACTAAAATGGTGTATGTATCATCCCACCTTAGTTTAATATGATTAAGTGCTGGTTAACAGTGATTTATGTCTAGTTAATCATCTAACTAATCACTACTTAAAGTAATTTGCTGAGTGGAATATATAAAACTCGCAAGAACATTTAATAAGTACTTTAAATTGGTTACCCATTAAAAATTTATCAAAAAAGTTTGACAAAACCGATTTATACCCGACTTTTAACTCAACATCATACGTGATTAAGTGGTGATTAGTAAGATGATTACATATTTACATGGCCTTAACTGATATTATACAACACTAACCTGTCATAAAACAAATTTAGGGATCATAAATGCACCAATTTAGATAGTTAAGGTATTGATTTACACCGAATAAAACATGCAGAATGACTGTCCCACCTTTGCAATACTTGAAGGATCAAAAATACACTTTTTCCTTTCTATCAAAATAAGCATGATAGCATGACAGTAAGAGTCCACCCCACCGCCCGTGGCCAGTGTCGTAGGTTTGTCACCGCGCGAGCTAGTGCATATGGCGCGACAATATGATCTCTTGTCACACCGAACGGACTGACGCGGGTAAAATGATTATAGACGTGATTAAAATGATTATATGATTATCAGACGAAGACAGTAATTTGAAAATATTATTTTAAAAAGTTATTTTTTAAAAAAAATCACCACTAAACCGGGACATGCCCGCAGCCATGAAGCCCATGAAGCAAAGCATGTACACACCTTCTTGGGCCTGTCGCTAGCCACATATCAATCCACAAGATGTAGTGACACATACAATTAATTATGGTCATCATCTGCCATTTTATCAACGTCGTATGTACTGTACATGCTAAAAAGTAACATTATTTTATTCCCCTCGCGGGGTTGCATACGTCACTTAGGAGATGTTTGGATTTCGGGCCTCTTTGGAAGCGCTTTAGCTCTGGGAGGCCTGCTCCGGAGCCGGAGCCCCGCGAAATGTGCTCTTTGGAGCCATTTCGCCCGGGCGGAGCCACAAAAGAGTAGCTCCGCCCAGCTTCGCCTGCCCTTTTCCATCCCCGCCCCCGGGTGGGGCCCGCAGAAGCGCGACAGAGGACGTTGGAGCTCGCAGCCGGACTGAGAGGAGGGAGGCACGACGCACGCCGGCGGCCGGCGGCAGAAGGGAGGGCGAAAGCCGGGCGAGCAGAGGCGGCCGCAGTATTGCCTGCGGCAGGGGCGGGGAGGAGGCCGAGGAGCACGCGTGAGGGAATGAGTAAGAGGGGGAGGAAATACCCACCGTCGCCGGATCTCGCCGGGGCCTGCGGATCGAAGCCGCCGGCGTCGTCTAGGGTGGGACGCATACGCCGATTGCATCTCGTTCCCCACGACCGAGAGAGAGAGATAGGCTTTTTTCGGGACGAGAGAGAGGCTGCCTGGGGACGATGGGTGGTCACGGTCACGGGTGGGATGGATAAGGAGAGAGGTGTGGGCCCCACTTAGGTTGTGGTGTGACTTGTGCATTTGCAAAAAAACAATGAATTAATGAAGAAAATTAAGAAGAAAATAAAAGATATATAAAGAAAAATAGAGAAGGGTATTGTGGACTTTTCATGCTCTTATCCACCTTACAGCCAGGAGAAACCGTTTTACCAAACGTTTTCTTAAAACGACTCTAGCTCCACCAAAAAAGTCGCTCCACTAGAAGAGCCGGAGCCGGAGCCATTTTTTATGGAACCGAAGCCCTCCCAAACAGGCCTTCATGGTTAAACCCGTATCCAACCCGTTCTAGAATGTCACATGGAATATTTGAATGCTAAATAGAAACATTAATTACACGTAGAGTAATCCTTAGACTAAATTGCGAGATGAAATTATTAAGCCAAATTAAGTCATTATTAGATAGTGCACTGCTACAATAAATATGTGCTAACGATGAATATATAAATTAAGCTACATATATTCGTCTCCTGAATTAGCCTATGACTGTATAATTAGTTTTATAATTAGCTTATATTCAGTTCTGTTAATTGGGATAGCTTCCCAAAGTTCGATGTCATACCAAACTTTAACCTCTCCTCTAAATCCAAACATGCTCAGCAGTCAGCACTGCATAATCTGTCGTCAGTAGGGCATGTTAGAACTTTAAACTTTGTACTTTGGATCGGTAAGTTTCTACTATTTACTCATCACATAGGATATTTTCATACTAATTAAAGGTATTGAATGTAGAATATTAATGACGAAACTCATTTCGTAATTTCTGAAAATTCACGAGATGAATATATTAAGCCTAGTTAGACCATGATTAGACAATATGGTGTTAAATGATGTCTCAATTCTTCGTCATGATTTACATTACATCTGCGTAATAATATTTATTTAATTAGATCATGTTTAGTCCTATTAATTAGTATCGGTAAATTTGAAGTGACATTTTCGACAACTTTCTTCACCAAACACACCTATGCTGATTTGTACAACAGATTTGTTGTAAGAGAAAAATACTGTATGTTGATTAAGACAAATTTGTTGGAGAGAAAAATACCAAAATAAGACAAGCCGAAAGGACCAATACTAGAAGTCGGTTCTGTACAATTCACTTTTATTAGAAGAATAATATATTGCGTCGGATGACTTCATCCTAAATTCCTTGGTATATTTCAGTTAAAAAGATATTATTCATATTTTGAACTATCCCGTACATGTATCTAAAAACACAAGTATCAAACTCATCATGAATCCACTAATCGTTGTTGCTTCCGTGATTGCTTCTGGATTGGCCGTAGGACTTTTTCTTTCATTACATAAGTCCACAATAATTATCAATGGTCAATTCTAAGGAGAAGTTTCCATGGAAACAATAACTACAGTTTCTGGTCATTAATAAGATTATGTAGGAGAGATGGTCAATTGATTCATCAGTCGGTTCGCCTTGTTCCACCCATCTCTCCTTGTTCCATGCTAGAATAATGAAATGTCAAAAAAAAAAGAAGAAAAGATCATCTAATTTTCATTGAACATCAACTTGATTTCTTTACACTGGCAGTATAAAATGGTTAAAACCTGCAAATTGCAAATTCTATCAAGAGCTAGAAATTGCCACTATAAGAAAAAAACATAAAAATTACTTATATCACTCGATTTATGTATAAAAAAGTTAAAATAACCAATATTTCCGAACGGAGAAAGTATAGTAGCTTAAATTTTTAATATTTTTTATGGAAAATATTGTTTGTTTGAATCAATCCGATTGGCAAGGAAAATAACTATAAGAAAATAGTCAAAATAATTAATTTTGTAACATGTATAAATGAAAAAAAATCATGGTGTTCCAATTTTCATTATTAGCAACGAGAAAAACTACCTAAGAAACAATCTACTTTCGAAAATTGTTGATTTAAAGCTTAAATGGAGGTTAGAAATATGAAAAGGTTATTATATTCAATTGGGGAGTAAAATACCTAAGAAAAGGAACCTATACAAAATACAACTAATATTCTAAACCTATACTTGGGTTAAAATTAAATGCTAAAAAATGGAAGCCAATCTCAGCATGGCCATTAGAAGAGGTAGAGATCTACGAAGGTAAGGAGCTTCGGCCACTTCATGACGTCCGTCACCGGTGAGAAACACTCGGCGACAAAAACAACTTCGAATAATCTAGGTGTAGCTCACATTGTTTGTTACAGAAAAATAAGAAAAATTCCATGTACCATCAAAATTTAGTCCATCCCTTTAACGCACGATAGAAAGCACTCGCCGCTCACCAAAGGCTAAGACACTCGGCAAACATAGGTTTTCGGTACTGATCCAAGGATAGGAGAAAAAGAATTAAATTATAAAAGTGGTCAATGGTTTGAAGTCGGCATGCATTCAAAATGAACCTACTCGATCGTAGTACATTATCTCTACTACTAAAAAGAATGAAACTAAGACTAAAATTTCGTCCGTATTTTTTCTCCGCTACCACGGGTCAGCCCTCCTCCGACGCCTGTCCGCTCGCAAGTCATCCCTCCTCTCGCGATCTGTTTCCCCCGAACCCCGAAGGCATCCGCCACGCCACCGCCATCCTCACTCCACCCCTCGCGCCTCTCTCCGCACGCCTTTTCCTCCCGCGCCGTCATCGTACCCCACCGAGCCGCCCTCGCCTCCCTCTCTGCACGCCGCCTCCCCTACCGCGCCGCCACTGCCCCCCTCCCCCACGCTACGCCAATCGCTACACCACGCCTGTGCCTCCTCCTCCTCCCCTTGCTACGCCGCCGCCACACAACATGAGCAGTTGGTTGCTTGAGATCCGTTTTCCTTGGAAGCCACTCTACCTTCAGCGGCGACGAGACCGCCCCCTTCTTCGGCTTCCTCGGCGTGGCCGCCGCGCTCGTCTTCTCATCTAAGAAAAGCCCCCACCCTCCTCCCCTCCCTGTCGCCTCCCGCACCAGATCTCTCCCTTCACCCCTCACCCACCGCTAGATCCAGGCATGGGCGCCGCCTACGGGACGTCCAAGAGTGGCGTCCACGTCGCCTCGATGGGAGCCATGCGCCCGGAGCTCGTCATGAAGTCCATCTTCCCTGTCGTCATGGCTATAGTCCTCGGTATCTACGGCCTCATCATCGCCGTCATCATCTCCACCGGCATCAACCCCAAGGTCAATCTCTTCGATGGCTACGCGCACCTCTCCTCCGGACTCGCCTGTGGCCTCGTCGGGCTCGCCGGTGCAATGACCATCGGCATCGTCGGCGACGCAGGTGTCAGGTATCATTACTCATTTTGCCATCTCCATTTCCTTTCGGATCAGGGATGGTACCCCTCCTCAAGGGGATTCTCATTGAGTCATTGTGAGGCTGCGTCGTGGTAAGTGGTAACTGATTGCGACTTATAAATTGTTGTCAACTTAAGATCCGGAAATAAGAAATCTAGGATGGGTGGCTGGCATTACCAATCATGATACTTCAAAGGCTAATCGATGAAAATCAGTAAAAATTCTGTGCTGCAGCTCGTTTAAGTTTTTCCTAAATTTTGCTCCCGCTTTTTTGAGGGTTTTACCTGTATGCCATTATAAAAGATTATGTCGACCTGTGTGCCACTAAAAAGTTTCCTCGCACCTGTGTGCCATCCACCTAAATTATTTTGCCCTCCAAGCCATTCCGTTCGATTTTTTGCCCAACGGTGTTAAATAGACATGTGTAATGACCCTCTTACCCCTCCATCTTCTCCTCCGAGCAGAATTGAGCCCCGCAACTGCCTGGCAGTGGTGTCAGGTGTGCTTGTCAAGCCGCGACCCCGGTGAGCAGCGGCGGCGCGTGTGGGCCGGGTGAGCGGCAGCATGGAAAGGCACGCGGCGCGAAGGCGCGGCCTGGTGCCCCGCGGCTGTCCGGCAGGCCACAAGCTCGAGG
The DNA here is from genome assembly GCA_947561735.1 of Cenchrus americanus. Lineage (NCBI taxonomy): Eukaryota > Viridiplantae > Streptophyta > Magnoliopsida > Poales > Poaceae > Cenchrus > Cenchrus americanus. Next base: position 229,201,794 of record OX387245.1, read on the forward strand.
ATGGGCAACAATGGCGGCGGGGGAAATTTCAATCCCCGACAGAATCTGCCATGTTTTGCGATAGGAAAGAAATCGAGGGTGGAGGTGTGTACAGTGGAGATGTAGGTGGCAGCAATTTGGATTTGGTGGAGGAAATTGAGCAGGTTTGACTTCAATTTCTCTGCTGGGTGCGCGAACCGGCGAGCTCCAAGGAATCTCTATGTGGTGACACAAAACCGGCCCTGGATTTGATAACGAGATCTCCCACAGGAAGGAACATTCCTGAGGAATCCATGGCTTTGGTTTGGTGTGTACTAGCCTGTAGTGCTCCTGCCTTGTCAGCGACGTTGAAAGCTGATGCCGCGCCGCATAGCTTTACATGGATGTTGGATCGTGGATCTTCCTTGTATGGAAAGCGGAGCACCACGCCTTGCTGGACCTGACCACCGCGGTCGGCGCACGGCTCGATCGCACCTCCCCCAACCATCACGACAAGCTAGACGACGGCGACACGAGGTACGAGCACGACGAGACCACCCTCGATGACAGCAATGACGAAGACGGCGACGGCGACGAGGAGGGTGAGGAGGCGTACCAGCACGCATGCTCGCAAGCACCGTGTTCCACGGGGACGGGCAGCTTGAACACGGTGACCGTCGGCGTACCGGCACGGGCAGCAGCTGCCACAACAACACGATTTCGAAGCTTGCGCCACCGCAGGGGCCGTGGATCGCCCAGAAAACATCGCTCCCCATGGTGTCCCTGTTGAGCAGCCTCTCCCTGCGTTCACAAGCACGACGTCGAGGACAAGGTCCGCGTGACTCTGACCCAGCCGCTACTACCGCCGCGCGCGGGTGGGTGCGGACGAGTTGGACTCCGACCGCAGCCGCCGCGGTCGCGCAGGTGAGGTCAACCCCGACTATCGCCGTCGTGGGCGCGCGAGGGAGAAGATCTCGGCCACCCTGCCGGAGGTGCGCACGGGAAAACGAAGAATAGAACACAGAACGAAGAGCAGAGGAGAGGAGGCAGGGGCATCCGGACATTTTCACTGACCAAGCCCACATGTCTGGTGGAGTTAACGGTGGAACACCAACAGAATGGCTCAGAGGTCAAAAGCGTTTACCTGAATGGCACACAGGTGCGGGAAAATTTTTTAGTGGCACACAGGTCAACACCATCTTTTATAATGGCATACAGGTAAAACCCTCCGCTTTTTTTGTGTGTTGTGTCCCTAGATTTGATCTCGGTTCAGGGTAATTTCTCGGATGAGTAGTTAAATCTGTGCCTAAAATCTGTCCATGCTTAGTGCAGTTGTGTGGCGGTGCTGGTTGAGCCTTTAGTGTCCAATCATAGAGATTCGTGTGCTTTTTAATTGGCTGATTCTGCTTTATGCTCATTTATTTTCTGCAGTTCACTTTATTGTTCCCTTTAGCTAATTTTTCCCCCCCACAATTGTGTTACAGTGACCATTGGGGCAACTCCATCAAGTGACCTGTGCTAATTATGCGATCTTCATGGGCTGACTCAGTTGCGAACGCCGAGGAATCGGCGCTCGCGACTGGTGCTGCTAACGGATCTGTTGCTAATCACGGCAATCCCCGCCCCACGCGCAGCTCCTACGTCCCGCCTCACCTCCGTGGCCGTCCTGCCGGTGGTGGCTTTGACGCCCAAGCAGGCTCCGTAGCGCCAGGGTCAGGAGGCTGTCACACATGTTTTTCCAAAGAAAACCAAGTGCAAACCTATATGCATGTCAGGATCAATTTTCATGCATATAGTTGACATAAGTGAATAACAGAAACAATATCACGAAAAAAAGGGAGATTATCAGAGTTTACGCTTAATCCTGGAAACGAAGACACCAAACATCACAGACAGACGACTGGGGGTTGCGTACGCCTAGAACCGGCAACATCTTCACAAGTCTTCAGAGTAGCTTCCTCCTTCTGAGCAACATTGTTTATAGCAAGGGTGAGCACTTGTCGTACTCAGCAAGTGTGGGGAAAGAATGAATGCAAAGGCTTTATAGTGGACTGGCTATAAGCATTTAGCATTTTAGTTGATCAAGTTTTATTAGCACCTGATTACTAATCAAAGTATAAGTTTATACCAACCCACATTAAGCATAAAGATAAGAGATACGCCATGAGCACATGGCTAAGATACCAGAAACCACAATTCAAGTCCATCTTCAAGTTCAATTAATCATGTGAGGATCCAGGCCGCTCTTGACCGTGAGCACGGCTAATCGATTAGTTTTACACTCTGTAGAGGTTGTACACTTTCACCACAAGCAGCGTAAAAGCTCCGAAGAACTTTGGACCCAACCACGTGATGCCGGCCAAGCACCATACCACACTACCGAGGTGTGGTTGCATAGGGACGCTACATGGCCTTTACAAAGGTTCCCTAGCAAGTTATGACCCACAAGGTCCGGATCAATCAGCAAGGTATAAAGTCCCCTAGCAGGTCGATACCCCACCATAGAATAAAGAACTCACCCAACCCCCTACTAGAGCGAGTTCATACCCCGCAGAACCGCCGATCACTTGTCCTTATCAGGTAAGGTCACCCCAAGCCAAAGTTCCTAATTAATTGGCCAAGAGCAGTGCCCGTTTAGTTTTTGTGGTTGTACTGTTTTCCTGGGTGGTTCTCCATGTTCCGATTAATGCACAGTGATCTTGTATTAAAATTATCATAAAGGAACATAGAGCATAAAATGATAACCATGTTGATTATTACCAACCTAGTTCAGCACACTAAGCAATATCTACCATCAATGTTAATTAAGAACTAGGTTCAAGATAATGGTCAAAAGAGGCTAGTCATCCTTAATAGGAACCCATCAAAATTAATGCAAAGCAATGCAACAGTGATTAATAAAATTATTGGGACAAAAGATCAAGGACACACTTTCCTTTAACCACAGAGTAGTTGCTCAGAATATCTTCACCTTCATACTCTTCCAAAGCTCTCGATTCTCAAACAACGTTCACTCTAATCATTTCAATCATCGGGCACAAACATACCAAGCAGGCAAACAAACAAACTAAGAACAATACACCAATCAAAAGAAAACTTTGAAAGAACGCACTAAAGGATAAAGATCGATTCTAAGGTTCACTAAAGAACACAAAGTGTGCTTGCAAGGGAAAGGCTTGGTTAACCTTGAGGAGATGGTCGCGGAACATTGAGCAAGGACCAGAAAGATCACACTAAGGTAGAGCTGGATCCTATTGGTTACACATGAACGAGGGAAGCACTGAGAACGGAACTAAACTCGAATACATCGTAAGATCATTAACAACAACAAAAGACTACGCTTGGCAGGTTTTAATTAAGAAATCGTGTGAAAGAATATTTCAGAGAAATACTCTATGTTACCATTAAACAAGTTACATTTAATTAAAGAAATCACGATAAACCTAATCATATTTTATTTATAACATTCAAGTAGAAGTTATGTCAAATTAACAATTACTTTAGAAAGATAAAGCAAGTATAAGATATCTAGACGAGTAACTTTATGTCACGTGTTCAACTAAACATATTTGATATTGAAAAGGCATTTATGATGTCATTAAGCACATTAACTTTGTTATGAAAACCGATGTTTATCTCTAACATCTTTTACTTAGAAAAACTAGTTATAAATAGGGATTAACCAATTACATTATGATTAAAGAAAACTGGATTAGAACCTAATCACTTTTTAATTATAAAATCATTGGAATAAGAATTAGTCAAGATTAACATGTATCTTTAATGTTAAAACAAAAGTAACAGATGATACACATGCTAACGTACAAGTTAAGGTGAAACGAACGAGAACGGTAGAAGCGAACTATAACGCACACGCAAACCTTAGTCTAGGGTTTAAGATAACTAGTCTACAAAGAGAACTCAGATAAACAACTGACACACTAACCAAGGGTGATCTGATCTGACAAGAAAAACAGATAACAAGATAAGCTCTAAAGAAAGGTAGCTACGATAGATTAGGTACAAGAACACAGCTGATTCATAAAGAGACAAAACCTAATTGAGATAGGATAGACATGAACTAGATATTGATGAACGAGATTCTACGAGAAACATGAAATAATCATGGTAGGATTACTTAATAAAGAAATGCAGAACAAAAACTCTTGGATATCTACTTGGATCACCAAAACACACAAACCGTGCTTTAGAAGGGAAAGGTCTGATTATATGCACACGGTTTAGCTTGGGCTAACACTAGAAAGGTTTAGAGCTTCTGATAAACTTGATCAAAAGAGATAAAGCTGACACCGAACGTCTAACGAATTGTTTGCATAAATAAGAGAACAAGGCTATGAGCTAGATTTATTTTAATTAACAAAATATATGTAAGGATATTTCATAAATAAAATACCCTATGTTGGAATTAGAGTAAATTAAACTTTATTTGCAAAATTGGTGTATAGAACTAGTCAAGTTTTATTTATAAAGATTCATATATGAATTAATCAATTAAATATTTAATTTAGAAAAACTAAACTATAGGAACAATCTAAACGAAACTTTGTAATTCGAGTACATCATATTATTATGAAAAACATTATGAAACTGACATTAACCATATTAACATTTATTATAAAAGCCGATGTAAAAGCTAATCAAATTTTAATTAGAAAAGATTAATTAACTATTAAACAATTTAACATTTGGTTTACGAAAACCGAGATAAAGATCTAATTAACTTTTATGTACAAAAACATGTGATATAAACATTAATAAAATTAAATTTTCTTATGAAAAAGGATGTATAGATCTATTTTGCTTTTATTTGGAAAAGACGTGTATAACTAGACATTAATCAAAATTAATACTAATTTTATTTTAAAAAACAAAACATGGTGAAAACACACCGCTAACGCGTGCTTTACATTATTATGAACCTAACGCAACTTGAACGGATTAAAACGGAGTTAAAACGAAGGAGATAGTGATTAAACAAGATTGGAAGGACCTTTACGTGATTAACTATAGATTTAAAGGGGTAACAAACAAGATTCCGAGACAAAGTAAACAGTGCTCGTGAAACTGATAAAACTCGGGGTTAGATCTATAAAAAGGTGTTGGATGGATCTGGTTGAAGGGGTCTAAAGATTCTAGGGGTTTTTGCGGGAATTTGCAAGACACAAGAACAAATCTAATAGTTACAGGAAAAGGCAGGGGTCTTACTGCAAAACCGCCGGCCTTCTTCTTCCTCTGGTTAGAGGCGCGAACAGGGGGCGGTGGCGGCCTGTCCCCACGCACGGGGCGGCGCTCCGGCGTATAGATGTCCAATGGGCCGGCCGTACGGCCCGTGGCCCGCTCGGGCCGGACCGGGCCGGCCCGCTACGGCCGCACGGCCACGGGCCTCACCGGGCCGTGCCTACACCGTGCTTGGGCCATGCCCTCGGCCCATAGCCCGGTCCGTGGGCCATATTACCGGGCCACGGGCCAATCGGGCCACTTTTCAGCGGGCCGGGCCACAGCCCGGTAATGTAAAAACACATCCTTCTTAATAAAAAAAACACAGTTTTTCAAAATGACAACAGATTTCAGATTTCACAGATGTCACAGATTTTCAAAATGACAAGTTGACAACAGATTTTCAAAATGTCAACAGAAATATGAGCTTGTGCAATGCTGCCTCATTAAAAACCTTTCCAGGTAAACCCACCCTTGTGGGAGAAACCCTAGAAAGGAAAAGAGTACAGCAAGCTCATATTTCTGTTGTTCTCCACATTAATAGATCAGTCACAGATTCACAGTTCACAGTTGCATTACAATAGCCATCATTTGGCAGGCAAGTGAAAAGAGCAAAAGGAAAATAACAAAAGGAAAAGAGTATACCGCCGGACGCCTGTAAACACCATCTGGACACCATCTCTCACTCACTCTCAGAGTCTCAGTTTTCCAACTTCAAAGTTTACCAGGAAAACACCATCTGGACATGACAGGAAATGCATTTTAGTTCACACTTCACAGCTCACAAACACAATCACATAGTAATGACAGGAGATTGTTGAAATTTTACCTTTTTGTTCTAGGAGCCACCTCTCCCTCTGCTGGTGCCGCTGCTGCCACCTCTCCCACTGCTGGTGCCGGTGGCGGTGCTGCCGGTGACGCCAACCGATCCTCTCCCACTCCCGCTGCCGGTTCCGTGTCTTCATCTTCGGTAACGGGATCACCAAGCTCCATGTTCTTGAACAGCTCAACCAGTTCTTTGTCCACAACAGTGTGCTGCGCCTTCCTTCTAGCTTGGTCCCAGTCTTTGATGCAGGTTAGCATCTCCACATGTTCAGGCAAAAGGCGACGGCGCCGTTCTTCAAGAATTCTACCTGTCAAGCTAAAACAAGATTCGGAGGACACAGTAGAAACAGGGACAGCCATGATATCTCGAGCCATAATAGACAGTATAGGATAGGATTGCTTGTGATCACGCCACCAAAGAAGTATGTCAAAGTTGGGGTCACCCCATGGCACAGAGTCACTGTCCAGGTAAGCTGTAAGCTCATTTACAGCAGCAGATGAAGTAGATGGAGTAGAGAATGAGGAGGACTCGTCAAAGATCCTCCCCCATCCGTTACCGCAACCGTGGTACAGGAACCACAGTCTCCCGAGGCCTTCCGTACCCGAACCATACCTTTCCCCGGTACTTGCCAAACAATCTAGTTAACTCATCTTTCACATCACCATAACATAAACTGTAATCAGATCCAGTTGCCTTACCAAGTAGATCTAAGGTAGCCAAGAACCCTTTCATCTTACCTCTAGGGTCTAGAATGGTTGCAAAACAATAAAGCAGAGGAATGTTATCCCAATATTTAAGGAATTTCATTTCCATAGGCCTTGCAACATGTTTAAAGTGTTCATTATTCTCAGCAGATTTCAAATGTTCAGCAATGTCAATCATTTGATGCAAAGCTAGTGGAGCAAAGAGGGATAGTATACACCGAAAGAATGACGGTAGATTCATAAAAAAACTTTCAAGAATTTGAACATATGTTCAAGAACATACCAATGATTATTAGTCAACGAGTTCGAGCCATAATTAGAATTAATGAACACAAGAAACACATCCTTGTATGGTAATAAATGCTCAAGCATCAAGTAAGTAGAGTTCCATCTAACATCCATGTCTAGGCCAAATTTCCTAGGTGTCATTCCTCTAGCAATACAGAAACTTTTGAACAATGCAATCCTAGTATTAGAAGAATTTAAAAAGTTTATTGCAGTTCTCAGATCATCAAGCCAACTTTTACAGACAGCCAAGCCATCTTTCACAATAAGATTTATTATATGAGTAGCACAGCGCTGATGCACAAGGAAATACTTCACTTTATTAGGATCTTCACGAGTAGGTGTAGGATAAGAACCCATATAACCAAACAAGACAGGACCCAAGATATCATAAGCCTTAGAATTAGCACTAGCATTGTCAAGAGTCACAGCAAAAACTTTATCAGACAAACCAAACTCCTCAACAACAGTAGCTATAGAATCAGCAATGTTTTCACCAGTATGTTTGCAATCAATCAACCTAAAACCAATCACTTTTTTTCAATCTCCCATTCTTTATTAACATAATGGCACACAACAGAGATATAGTCCTCCTTAGCATTACCAGACCAGATGTCAGATGTCAAAGAAACAGATGATGCATCAGGCAAAGCACGTTTCATAAGCATTTCACGCTGTTCATCATATAATTTAGACATATCTCTAGTGGTGGTCTGCCTAGAAACAGATTTAAAAAGAGGGTTGTGAGCATTCTTAATGTAATCAGTCCAAGCCTGATTCTCACCAATGCCTAATGGAAGGTCCAGCCTAGCAATCAAGCGGCACAATTCAATGCGAGCGACCATAGGATCATACTTCCAATTAGCTAAACCATTAGCATTCAAAGCAAGCCTAGACTGAACCATATCAGAATGGTTCTTTTTCTTCATACAAGCTTTCATGTGCCGCCTCAAATGCCCAGTACCATTAGCAGAAATAGCAGAGTAATTACGCCCACAATGCTTACAGATAGCTCCAACACGAACGGCCGATGGCCCCTCACCCTCCTTTACCTCTGTGAAGTACGTCCATACCTCAGATTTTTTCTTACCAGATTGAGTTGGAGTGTCATCGTCGTCCTCGCCATCGACATCGATGACTGCATCGAGGTCAACGCCGAAGACAGCAGCATCCTCGCGGATGTCGTCGTCGTCCTCGACCTCCAAGTCGTCGTCAGAGCAACGGTCGGGGTCGGGGTTAGGGACGGGGACATGGTCGTCGCTGTCGACGTTGACCGGACGCGGATCAGCGCACGGCCCCCGCGTTGCGAGACCAAGGCCACGCCCACGCCCATGCCCGGCCGACTTGGTGGGCTGACGCTGACCTCGACGTGCATTAGCAGCACCGGCACCGTCACTCAACGTCCGCTTGGCCGGAGGCCTGGCCATGTCCACTCCGGTGGAGGAGGAGGACTCAGCGTCGAGCACCAACTCCGAAACAAGTGAAACAGTACAACACGAGAGAAATAGTCAAATAGATAGTTAAGATCCGTGGTGAGGAAGAAAGATGGAGGGAGGAGGAAGAAATGAGGGAGATTACCTGTGACGGAGCCAGCCCGGTGCCGGAAATGCAGAGGTCACCGGAGGACAGAGAGAAAGGTGAGATTTGGCGGGGAGGGGAGGAAGAAAAGGGACGAAGCTTGGAACTGCAACTCACATGGCGACGGAAAGAACAGGGGGAGGGGGGATGGGGGAGGGCCGGAGGGGGGAGTAAGGAGTAAAAGGAAAAAAGTCACCGACGAGGAGGTTGGATCCGCCGACACCGAGGAACTGAGGACGAGTGGACGACCGAGCGGCGGCGGCGGCGGCGGAGCGAGGCGACGGAGTCGATAGGTGGGGATTAGGGTTAGGGAGGCGGCTCGCGTCGCGGCTGGGAAGTGGGAAGGGGTGGGAGCGGATTAGGGTTGGGGGGGCGGCCGGCCGGCGTTTTTATACGGCCTTTAGCAGACCGGGCCTCCACCGGGCCGTCCCCCTTCTACGGCCGTGCCGCCACCGTGCCTCGGGCCGAGGCGGCCGGCCCATGGCACGGTCCGGCCATCGGCCGTGCCGCCCGTAGCCCGTATACACCGGACCGGGCCGTGCCAAGTACCGGGCCATTTTGACGGGCCTCGGACCGGGCCGCGTGCCACGGGCCAAATGGCCAACTTTACTCCGGCGGTCTTCCGGCGACGGGGAGCGGCGGGGAAGATTCAGCTCGACGTCCTGGAGGTCGTGGCGGCGTCGGTTAGCTTCGGCCGTGCTCCCATGCGCCGAATCGAGGCGGGGTCCGACCGCGAGCTCGGTTCGGCTCGGTGGTGGCGCAAGGCCGGCGCGGCGACGAGCGGCGAGGCGGGGCTCGGGCGGCGTAGCTTTTATAGGGGTGCGGCGCGAGGAGTCCGGGGCGGGTACGTCACGAACGCCGAGGCGTGGAGGCGCCGAACTCCGCCGAGTCCGGCGGCGGCCGCGCGCGCGGTTGGGCCCAGATGGGCTCCGCGCGGGCTGGCGCAGGGCGGCTGGTGGACCGAGTCGGGCGGGTCTGAGGTTTGGGCCAAGCTGGGGTGAGGGATAGTGCTGGGCCAAGGAGCGGTGGAGCGAGGGAGGCTGAGCGGCTCGCAGAGAAAATGAGGGGGGGGGGGGGGAATCAGACTTGGAGGATTGGGCTTAAGGAGGAGATGGGCTGAGCTGATAAAAAGAGAAGAGGGGTGCTGGCTAAACCGGTACAGGGAAAAGAGGGAGCTTGAGTGGACTTGTGCTGCTTGGGCTCGGTCCAAAGGAATTGGAGAGATTTTCATTTTCCGAATTTAATTTCCAATACGAAAACAATTCCAAGAAAATCTAGAAATTGTTTAAAGGCACTAAAAATACTCGAAAAGGTCCCAAAAATTTCAGGAAAACTCCCAGAGATATATTGAGACACGAACAACCCAAATAAAATATTTGGAGCTCATGAAAAAGATTTTAGAGCCTTCTAATAAATAGAAATAGCTCAAGGAAAATGAGAATAAATTCCGAAAAAATCCAGAAAATTCTCGGAAGAGTTAGGACAGCTCCTAAACGCATTTTTGAAACCTATTGCACTCAAGAAGCACCAAGATGCATTGACATGAATGCAGCACTCACAACTTTTTATTTGATTCAGAAAATCAAACAAGGATTTTTTTCCTATACTATATTTTCCTGTAAAGAAAAATAAATGTTGGAATTTTTTTAAAAAATTATGAAGAAATTGTTATTTAATTATTCTTTCTATTCACATCCTGAAATTGGAAATTTCAGGGTGTGACAACTCTACCCCCTAAAAGGAATCTCGTCCCGAGATTCGAAAAAGGCTAGCAAGAGACAAAGACTCATGTGGGTATTATCCAAAGCTTATCAACTTTCCTCGTATCGACATACCAAACATGCTCTTCTGTTCTCCATAGCTCATTGGACTTGTATAGGAATGTATAGTCTGGTCCCACTTATAACTTATCCATTCTTCTATCATTGTGATTTCTTCACTCCTTGCTTTGCTCCATCATAGTCCTTGGTAGATCAACTTGTGCATCAGGATTTTTCTTGATAGGAGTGACATACATGGGTCGGACAATCTTAGGCTGGGGTTTGTCAGAACCAGGTTTCGTACCATTATCTGCCCCTAGATGTGATAACTTCTTCTCTCGTCTTGCTCTTACGATTTTTTTTGGTTGAATCGCTTGCGTCTACCAGGTTTATATTCCTTGCAAGTGATAATCCAATCATCAAGGTTTAGGGTTTGAGTATGACCTTCAGCTTGAGAACCTTCTTCTTGAGTTGGGTTTTGGGTGGACAACATCCTCTGCTTATTGATATTTATAAGGTTATGTTGGCGAGCTTCTGCTATCGTAAAACTAGCTCCCTTCTTGGGACATGAGAGAGCATCGTGCTCACCACCCGAACACCTATCTGGAGTCTTGTTAACCTCATATTGTTAGTTTCAGTGCTTCATTCTTCTTCTTCTTTCTTTGATTATTCCATGCTTCAACAACTTGCCTCTTCACTGGCCCAATGGGAATTCTGTCTTTGGCCATCTCATTACCAAAGTAGGTTGTGCTAGGCTACATCCTTATTTGTAAGACTTGAGTCTGCATAGCGGATAGCTTCTCTTTATCAAATGGTGGAGGAGTCATGTTTTGATGGTTATCATTGGTGACCGTATTGTGGGCTTTAGGGAGTGAAGCTTGCTTTGTAATAGACTAATGAATCTTAACCATGGTTTGGGCCATTGCCTGAGTTTGGGCAGCGATATACTCCATCTTGTGCTCCAATGATGAGGTTGCAAGAGGAATGTTGATGTTTCCTTTATTATCTTTATCTTCATGTTTTACGTTGGAGCTCTCCATCTGATTGGGGATTTGCGATATGATCAGAAGAGGTAGGCTGAAGAGTAGAGAGAAAGATTGGGAAGAGCAAGGAGGTGGGAGGTACAAAAGAAGAACCCAACTAAGCAACTGATGTTATTGCAGATATAAGATCCACAATACACCAACACTCACTGCAAAGAACCAACACAAACAATGTCATAAAACCAAGCATCATCATGCAAGCACAGAATTCACCAAACAAGATAGGTTAAGGGAACGAACTACACGTTGTTAATAAGGTCAGAGGGTATCCTCTTAATAGATCAGATGTAACTCCCAGCAAAGATATCCATAAATAATGGATTTTTCCCAGATCAAGGAGTACGAAATTATGAGTTCATCCGAACTGGAATCACCTCAATCAGAGGTTGAGAACTCGAGATATGAATTAAACAAGATGGCTATGTCAGCAGTGTTGACAGATTCGAGAATCTCCAAAGTTTTGGGCATAACTCTCTGTATATACAACCAAAATTGATGAAGTTTGGATAGAGTGAATCTTATAAAATTCCTGAACTACTCCAATTGGATTTAACTCAATCGGAGGTCCATAGCCCGAGATATAAAATAATGAAGGTAACTGGGTCAGCAGAGTTTACAGATTCTGATAGCTCCAATGTTTCGAGCATATCTCCTGTAACATGTACGGGGTAAGGCTGAATTTTTGATAGAAATTCACTTATGAAATTTAGAAACTAACCCAACTGGTTTCATATCAATCGGAGTTCTTTAGCTCGAGAAAGAATTGAAACAGCGCTGGTGTGTCGGAGAGCTGCGCGAACAGATGGAAGGTCAAGGGTAACAATTCACCTTTTGACTTATTGGTGGAATTGCTTGACAGAAGTGCAAAGGAGAGATAAGATCAAGACCAAGAGAAGAGTAAATAAATAGGCAAGGGTAGAGGTCATAATCATTTGCAAAACAATGATGTGCAAATGAAAATGTGACAGTCAAAGGTGAGCTATCAAGGAGGATTGATGAAAGATGTGGTTTAAGGAGTGAGAATACTCATCGCAGAGCTCAAGGAAAGGTTGTGATGAATTTTAGATCGAAGGTAACCTTAAGAAACGACCATTACTATCTAGGCTCGCGTCCTACAGTCGATACAGCTCTGATACCACTCTGTCACACCTGTTTTTCCAAAGAAAACCAAGTGCAAACCTATATGCATGCCAGGATCAATTTTCATGCATATAGTTGACATAAGTGAATAACAGAAACAATGTCACGTAAGAAAAAGGGAGATTATCAGAGTTTACGCTTAATCCTGGAAACGAAGACACCAAACATTGTTTATAGCAAGGGTGAGCACTTGTCGTACGCCTAGAACCAGCAACATCTTCACAAGTCTTCAGAGTAGCTTCCTCCTTCTAAGCAACATTGTTTATAGCAAGGGTGAGCACTTGTCGTACTCAGCAAGTGTGGGGAAAGAATGAATGCAAAGGCTTTATAGTGGACTGGCTATAAGCATTTAGCATTTTAGTTGATCAAGTTTTATTAGCACCTGATTACTAATCAAAGTATAAGTTTATACCAACCCACATTAAGCATAAAGATAAGAGATACGCCATGAGCACATGGCTAAGATACCAGAAACCACAATTCAAGTCCATCTTCAAGTTCAATTAATCATGTGAGGATCCAGGCCGCTCTTGACCGTGAGCATGGCTAATCGGTTAGTTTTACACTCTGCAGAGGTTGTACACTTTCACCACAAGCAGCGTAAAAGCTCCGAAGAACTTTGGACCCAACCACGCGATGCCGGCCAAGCACCATACCACACTACCAAGGTGTGGTTGCATAGGGACGCTACATAGCCTTTACAAAGGTTCCCTAGCAAGTTATGACCCACAAGGTCCAGATCAGTTAGCAAGGTATAAAGTCCCCTAGCAGGTCGATACCCCACCATAGAATAAAGAACTCACCCAACCCCCTGCTAGAGCGAGTCCATACCCCGCAGAACCGCCGATTCCTTGTCCTTATCAGGTAAGGTCACCCCAAGCCAAAGTTCCTAATTAATTGGCCAAGACCAGTGCCCGTTTAGTTCTTGTGGTTGTACTGTTTTCCTGGGTGGTTCTCCATGTTCCGATTAATGCACAGTGATCTTGTATTAAAATTATCATAAAGGAACATAGAGCATAAAATGATAACCATGTTGATTATTACCAACCAGTTGAGCACACTAAGCAATATCTACCATCAATGTTAATTAAGAACCAGGTTCAAGATAATGGTCAAAAGAGGCTAGTCATCCTTAATAGGAACCCATCAAAATTAATGCAAAGCAATGCAACAGTGATTAATAAAATTATTGGGACAAAAGATCAAGGGCACACTTGCCTTTAACCACAGAGTAGTTGCTCAGAATATCTTCACCTTTATACTCTTCCAAAGCTCTCGATTATCGAACAACGTTCACTCTAATCGCTTCAATCATCGGGCACAAACATACCAAGCAGGCAAACAAACAAACTAAGAACAATACACCAATCAAAAGAAAACTTTAAAAGGATGCACTAAAGGATAAAGATCGATTCTAAGGTTCACTAAAGAACACAAAGTGTGCTTGGAAGGGAAAGGCTTGGTTAACCTTGAGGAGATGGTCGCGGAAGATTGAGCAAGGACCGGAAAGATCACACTAAGTGTCGGTGCGGAATGTAGTCCCGACACTAACTAGTAATAAGCGCCAAGGTCTGTCCCTCGATGGTCGGTGCTAAGCAACTAGAGACACTTGGTTTATCCTGGTTCCGGCCGTGGCCGTACGTCCAGCAGAGGCGTGCTCGGGGCACTTGTATTGCTTTGCACCGGGGTGCCTGTAGTGGCGCGGCTACAAGCAAGGCGGGAGAGGAGGCGTGACCTCCAAGTCCCTGGTGAAGTATCTGAGGCTGTTGGCGATGTTGTGGGAGAATTGAGGAGTGTGTGCGTGATGTCGCTTCGAATGTTCGTGTGTTGATGTCCTTTGCGGCGAAGGGGTTCACCTTCCTTTTATAGACCAAGGAGGGGGTGAATTACAGACATGCCACACTATTTAGCTACACGGGGAAGTATGGCGTGCGCCGCCACGGAATTGGCGGTCGTGTTGACGGTCCTCGCCACAGTCTTATCATCATGGCGCGTCCTGTACCCGAACAGTGGTGGTTTCGAGGGCAGGGGTGTAGTGGTTGACCGTGGCGTCTTCAGACGGGCTCGAGGAAGCTGTTGATGGCGATCCGTATGGGATACAGTGGCAGGCGTGGCGTCGTTCCGTCCCCGCGTGCCTCACAGCGCCGGAGTGGTTGTAATAGTGCCCGGCGTGGTGCTGCGAGCACGGGGGCGGCCGCACAGGACCAACAGTGGCGGGGATGGCGTCCCGCCGGCCTAGCGTCATGATTTTCCCCTACAAGTTCACGAGAAAGCGGCTCGATGGTGTGGCCGCCCCCCTTCGAGGGCGCGGCGCGTTAGCCGTACGGGAGTAGGCGGCGCAGTGTCATGGAGCTGACACTGGCCATGTCGCACAGTCCCCCACAGTGGCGGGGATGGGTTTCCCCCTAGGGAGTTAGCAGAACAGCGCCGGGGCGTGATTCCTAGACGCATGATGGCGCGGCTCTGCTGTGTCAGCGCATTAAATGCCCGTACCCGCGTGCGGGGGCGGGCGTGCTCGTGAGGGGGCCTCGAGCGAGGTGGAGACGAACCCTCGAGCGAGGCGGAGCCTGCTCGAGGGAGGCGTGGACCCTCGAGCGAGGCGGAGCCTGCTCGAGGGAGGTGTGGACCCTCGAGCGAGGCGGAGCCTGCTTGAGGGATCCCTTGACTGGGCCACTCCGGTGGGCCGTGGGGGCCACCGCGGTGTGGGCCGGGCCTTGCGTGTGTGTTTAAGCGAGAGGTGTTTCGTTTTGGCTTTTTGCAGGTTTTAAGCAGGATTCCCCTGGTTGTTTTAGGGGACCCTCAGGGCTGTCCCCGACAGTAGCCCCCGAGCATCTGCGGGTGTGCCGGCCAGGCTCCCGCAGATGCTGGAACCTACTGATAGGACATCCTCCCCCCTGGTTGCTAAAGCTTTCCGTGGGGCCGCGTCAGCGGACCCGCGGGTCTAGCCCCCGAAGCCCTGCAGGAGCGTGAGTGCTCCTGTAGGGGTTTTGCCGTGGAATCTGGTCAGTGGCCGTGGTACATATTCCAACCAGCGTCGGCGATGTTTCAGCCGGCTTCGGTGACGCACGCGCAACTGGCACTTTCTGCGGCCGGTGCAACCCAGGAGGTGTAGTCGTGCGTCGAGCCCCTGAGCCTGGGCCCGTTCAAGGCGATCGGGGTGAGCTCTTCGTCTTATTTTAAACGCTCCCTCGCCGTCCCTCCGCGGGACGGAGGGTGAGGTTTCCGCAACCCCCATCGATCGGGTCGCGAATTGCGGATTCCTCATCGAGCTGCTAGCGGGTGATTCAAGTGGACGCCCATGCCCCGTTCGATAAGGGTAGGCCGCATGGTCCAGAGACTCGTCCATTAAAGTGCTTGCATGGGTTTGCTAGGTGGGGCTCGGCCCCATTCGCTAGGGACCGAGGGCGCGAAAGCTCTCCCTCGGTGGGATCCCCTCGGCTAGCTGCCCTTGCTGGCTCTCGAACACGACATGTGGGGCACCCTCGAGCTGGTAGGCTCGAGGAAAGGCTCGAATGCGCGTGCCCTCATCGTCCCTGACTCTGGTGATCTGGGGCGCCTGTTCGAACCCGTCGAGGGTCAGGCTCCGAACCTCTGATCAGTAGGGCCATGCGGGGTAACAGCTGGGTGCTCCCGTCTTTCGCATCTGCGTATTTCGAGGGTCGCTGGCCGTGCCAGTTCTCGAGCCGCTGATCAGTAGCTTTTTGTGAATCGAGGGCACCTGTGGCGCCCTTTTATTTCAAACGGGCTTCGAGGCCACCGGTCGGTGTTTGCACCCTTCGAGGGTCGAATTTATTTGAGCCAGGGGCTCGGGCCACTCGAGGGTCTTCCTTACTCAGCAAGGGACTAGGACATTTAATGCTCGCAGTCGCGACTGTAGTCTCGCGTCGCGGGCGCGCCTTTTCAGGCGCCGCGGCCGCGCGCGTAGTGGGCGGAGCGGGCAGGCGGACGTGACCGCCTGCCACGGCCCCCGGTTACCACACCGTGATGATGGTGTTTGTGCGGTTGCGTGGCTGCCGTGGTCATGGTGGGGCCCGTTCGTTAGCGAGGGAATATTTCACCTGTAGTTAATGCGCCGCGGGCGCACGCTCCGGAGAGCACGCCTTACGGCCTATAAATCCGATGGAAGGGGAAGGGGCGGTTTTTCACCTTTGCGCTTAGCATTCGCCGTTCTTGCTTCTTGCGCCTTAGCCCCCGAGTCACTCTCGCCATTGCGCCTCTGCTCTCAGAGCTCTTCTCGCTCCTTGTTCTTCACCTCTTCGCCCGCTCGCATGGCTCCCCAGCAGCCTCTCATCATCATCGACCCGTTGGCGTGGGAGCGCTCGACGGTGACACCGCTGGCCCTGGGCCAGCTGGTGACCGGCGGCCAATTAGCGGCGAACGAGGACGGACAGCCGGCCGAATGGATCGTGCCGTCGGAAAGGGAGCGAGCACCCAACCCTCCACGCGGCTACGTGGTCAGCTTCGTCCGCTTCCATGAGCGCGGCTTCATGGCGCCGGCGAGCCGCTTCATGCGGGCCCTCTGCCACCACTACGGCGTGGAGCTTCACAACTTCGCGACGAACGCGATCTCGCAGGCGGCCACATTCGTTGGCGTCTGCGAGGGCTTCCTGGGGATCCCGGTGAACTGGGATCTTTGGGTTCATCTCTTCCGCGCGGAGCTGTACACGCTGCCGACGACGGAGACGAGAACCTGTCGCGCGGTGCGTGCCGGCGGCATGTCGCTCGCCGTGCGGAGCCAGCGCAAGGACGACTACATCCCCAGCATGATGACAACCAACAACGCGGTCTGGGAGCGGGGGTGGTTCTACCTTCGCAACGCCGAGCCCGGCCTCCCCCCCTACACCGGCCTGGTGCTCCGGGAGAGGCCCACCTCCTGGTACCACGGGGTGTCCCCGCCCCAGCACCAGGCGCGGTTGGACTCGCTCCTAGCCGCGCTGAGGAACCTGGCGGGCCGCGAGCTGACTGCGGAAGTCGTCCTCGCCCACCTCCACCACCGGCAGATCATCCCCTTGATGGAGAGGACGCTCCGCATCTACGAGATGACCGAGGACGCGGACCCCGTCGCGTTGGCGAAATCGCGGTCGCTGCCGAGCCCCTTCCCGCGGCAGTACGCGGCTACCCGGGCGCGGCGCGCCATCGACCCCAAGTCCGGGCGCTATGACGACAAGGCCCTGTGGGATCTTGAGATGCTGCCCACCGGCCCGCTGGTAAGCGGGGTTCTTGATTTCATTTCCAATTTTGCCGGTTTTCCGAGTTGTTGACACATTTTAATGCTTTGCCTGCAGTTGGTGAGCGTGAGCGCCGCGAAGTCCGAGCCGCCCACCCCCCGCTCTCGCGCGCTCGCGCGCGCGCGCGCGGCGGCGAGAGCGGGGGAGCGAGTGGCTCGCAGGAGGGAGCGCACGACGCGACATAGGGAGCGCCGTGAGCGGAGGAGCGAGGAGTTCCCGGCCGCGCGAGCCGGCAGGGGGCTCTCCTCGCCGGGGACCGAGGAGTACTCGTCATCGGACGAGGAGGAGGAAGAGGAGTAAGAGGTTAGGGGGGGGTCCTCCCCGACGGTGGGAGCCTCGCACCCCCGTCACGGAGCCGGCTCCCGGTGGCGGAGAGCGCGCGTCGCCCGGGGTGGGCGCGGAGGTGCCCGCCACCGAGCGGTCGACAACGGGGGCGGCGCGGACCGGCGAGGCGCCGGCGCGCGCCTCGAGGCATTCGAGCGCGCGGCCGAGGTGGCCGGAGGCGTGGCGGCGGCCGCGCCCGCATCGTCAGCGGGGACCTCGAGGAAGAGGAAGCGCGCCTTCTCCTCCTCGAGGTAAGGAGTTGTCTTTTGAGAGGTTGCGTGCCCGATAGGCGGGAATTTGATAGTTTGCTTGTATTTCCGTAGGGCGGTGCCAACTGTGCCTCCCCTCACACCGGCCAAGGTGTTGAGGGCGGGTGCGTCCATCCCCACCCGGCGGCATTCGTCAAGGGCGCCGCGGGCGGGGGCGGGTGCGGCGACGACGACGGGCGAGAGCTCGCGGGCGCGGGCGAGGCCTCGGGGGCCACGGCGGGGTGGTTTCGCCCGCCGAGCCGCGGCCGGCGGTCGTCGAGGAGCGGCGGGCGCCGGTCGTGGTCGAGGTGCGGCGAGCGACGACCGCGGCGGGGGGGCGAGGCCGGAGGCGGAGGTACGGCCGGCGGCGCCGGTTGCGGTGGCGTTGCCGGCGGCGTCGTCGCGGAGGGCCACCCGGCGCCGCGCGGCGGCCGAGATGCGGTCGGAGGCGGCGGCCGCGGTGCCGCGGCGAGGAGCCCGCGGCCACGGAGGCGCGGTCGGAGGCGGCGGTGGGGGCGCGCCCGAGCCCGCGCTCGCGGGCAGCTCCCAGGCGATGGCGGTGGAGATCCCGGACAACGACGCCCCGCCGCCTGGGTGGGACCAGTGGGTGAACCTGCCCATGCCATCCCCCGAGCCCCAGGAGGAGGGGGCGCTCGTGAGGCGGTGGGATGGCCACATGGTGGTCGGGGGCCGAGGGCACGGCGCCGAGGCTTCTTCTTCCCGCGCCGGCCGCTCTGCTTCGGGAGAGGGGCGCATTGACGAGCCGCCCGCCTTCACCGACGCCCAGGAGGAGCAGGAGCTGTGGGTGGAGCTCCGTGACCACGGCGCCGCGCTCAACCGGGCGTTGAACGAGGCGCTGCGGATTCATGGCGGCCTTGCGTGGCGCGTCTTCCAGGTGGGACGCTGTTGCCTATTTTCTTCGATATCGTCGTTTTCGTGCTTATTCCTCGTGGCATGATGCTTACTGGTTTTGATCTGTTGGCGGCAGGAGCTCGAGCACCGTGCCCGCGACAAGTACGGTGCCTTCGACCAGATGAGTGCTGAGCTCCGCCATCTCCGGGAGCAGCGTGACGCCTTCGACGCGCTCGTGGACGCTTGGGGGACCCCAGACGGCTGGCTGTCGTACCGGGTGGAGGTCCTGCACGACCAGCTCTTGGAGCACGAAGGGCAGGCCGCGGCGTGTCTCCCCGCCCATGAGCGGATTTGCACAGCCCTCATCGATCGGGACGAGGCGCTGCAGCAGGCGCGCGGGGGGGGGGGGGGGGGTCTGGAGAAGATGCGCACGGTGGCGTCCAACTGGGAGGCAGAGGTGGGCACCATCCTGGCTGACAATCGGGAGCTCCGCACGTGGCTCCAGGAGGCGCAGGCCCAGCAGAGCCAGGCCGAGGAGCGGGCACGCGCGGCTGAGCGAGAAGGCCGAGGAGGCCGACGAGTTGATGGCCGCCCTCGACGCCAAGGTTGCCGCGCTTGTCACGGCGGAAGAGCAGCTCCGGCAGGAGCGCGCCGCCCGCCAGGAGGCCGAGGGTCAACTCCAGCAGGAGCGGACCGCTCTTGCTGACGTTCGGTCAGCGCTCGAGCAGGAGCGCACCGCTCTCGAGGCGGCGCAGAAGTCGCTGGAGGAACGGGACGCTGATGTCTCGAGGCTCGACGGCGAGCTGATAGCCCTTAGCATCGCGAACGCGGATCAGGAGTTATCCCTCAAGGAGCAGGGCGCTACCGTCGTCAGCCTGCAGCAAGCAGTCGAGGCCGAGCGGTGCGCTCTCGAGGTGGAGAAGAAGCAGGTTGAAGGTGAGTCGTCGTTTCGTTGTTTCGCTGATCTTTCCTTCGAGGGTTCGCTCCCTTTCTGATTTCTTTTCGCTGGTGACGTTCAGGCCTGCGCACCACGCTGGGGCACACGACCAACCGGGTCGAGACGCTGCAGGCCGCCTACAACTCCTCCGAGCAGGAGCTGGTGGAGCTGCGTGCCGCAGCCCTCGAGACCTGCCAGGCCGTCGAAGAGGGCGAGGCGCAAGCTGGGAGCTCGTTGGCTAGCCGCCTGCGCGCCCTCGGCGGGCATGTCTCTGGGCGCATGCGCCGCGCTCTGCGCCTTGGCGTCCAGAAGGCCCTCGGCGTGGTGCGATCCCACTACGAGGTCAACTTCGAGGCCGTGGCGGAAGGCTACATCGTCCCGGAGGGCGTCGAGGATGAAGCAGCAATGGAGTGCGTGGACGCGCTAGCTGCTGATGCCGCCGATGCGCTCGCCGAGGCCTTCGACGAGTTCCTGTTTCCGGACGCCACTGACGCTGATGCTCCTCAAGCCTGAAGATTGCTGGGAGCCGGGCCCTTTTTTATTTGTATGTTAGTATAAGGGCCGCGTGGCCATGTAAATGAATAATCATTTTGTTTTAAACACTTGTGGAAGTGAATTGTGTTTGTTATTTTATCACGCTGTTTTGTTTCTTCCTTTGCCTGAGTAAATTTGAGTTAGGGGAGTTCGATTTTCGCGAGCAGCTTGCTGGGCCGGAGGCAAGAGAGAAGGGCCGTATCCTCGTGGAGGCGTAGGCTATCTCTGGCTCGCGCATCCTTTCCGCTAGGCCATCCACGCCCTGTCTGAATTTTGCTCGAGGCTTAGGTCGAGTCATACTTAGCGCGCGTGGGTTTTTTGCGAAAAAATGGGACCATTTTTTTTGGGGGGGGGAGGCCCCCCGTAGTAGCCCCCGAGGGTGACTTGGTTTTCTGGGGAAAGCCGAGTTGCCCTTTTTATTGAATTGCTGTTATTTACATTTGTGCCGCCAACTGGGGTACTGGGCTTTGTGATTTACAACAGAAAAAACTTGGAAATCCTAGGTAAGGATAGAAGCGACGTAGCTACTGGATGTTCCAAGCGTTGGTGAGTTCCTCGTCGTCCTCGTTGGCTAGCTTGTACGTGCCGAGCTTGAGCACCTTCACCACGACGTAGGGTCCCTCCCACGGAGGTGATAGCTTGTGGCGTCCTCGGCTGTCTTGGCGTAGCCTTAGGACCAAATCCCCCTCGCTGAAGTCCCGCCGGCGCACCTTTCGGGCTAGGTAACGCCTTAGGGACTGCTGGTATCTTGCGGAGTGCATCAGGGCCACGAGGCGCGCTTCATCCAGCTGGTCCAGTGAGTCTTCGCGAGCCCGCTGGTTGGTGTCCTCGTCATAGCCCCGCACCCTGGGTGACCCATATTCTAAGTCCGTGGGGAGTACGGCCTCCGCGCCATGGACTAGAAAGAACGGGGTGAACCCGGTGGCTCTGCTTGGGGTGGTCATTAGGCTCCATACAACCGCAGGTAGTTCCTGGAGCCATTTCTGACCAGACTTGTTCAGCTGGTCGAAAATTCTGGGCTTGAGGCCTTGTAGGATCATGTCGTTGGCACGTTCTACTTGGCCGTTGGTCTGTGGGTGTGCCACAGCTGCCCAGTCCACACGGATGTGGAATTTATCGCAAAATTCCAGGAATTTCCTGCCTGTGAATTGGGACCCGTTGTCGGTGATGATGGAGTTTGGCACTCCAAAACGATGGATGATGTCGGTGAAGAACGTCACCGCTTGCTCCGCCCTGAGGTTCGTGATGGGGCGCACCTCCACCCATTTTGAAAATTTGTCGATCGCGACCAACAGGTGGGTGAAGCCCCCGGGCGCCTTTCGCAAGGGCCCGACGATGTCCAGCCCCCACACGGCGAAAGGCCATGTAATGGGGATGGTCTGCAGGACGTGCACAGGGAGGTTGGATTTTGGGGCGTAGAATTGGCACCCTTCGCAGGTGCGCACGATCTCGCTGGCGTCTACGACCGCGGTGGGCCAGTAGAAGCCCTGGCGGAACGCATTGCCCACGAGGGTGCGAGGCGCGGCGTGGTGGCCGCAAATCCCCGCATGTATGTCCCGGAGGAGCTCGCGCCCCTCGGGGATGGGTACGCATCGCTGTAGGATGCCGGAAGCGGCACGCTTGTACAGCTCGCCGTCGACAAGGGCGAAGGACTTGGCCATCCTGGCGATGCGCCTGGCTTCGGACCGGTCCGAGGGGAGTTCCCCTCGGTCCATCCAGGCGATGTATTTGTCTCGCCAGTCCGCCCTGACGGGAGCTGGCTCGACGTCCATTACTTCGGCCTCGCTGGCGCCATACCCATCGAGAAGGGAGAGCACGTACACCTCGTTCGAGGGGTCCTCGTCCATGGGCTCTGCGCCCGCTGGATTCGAGGGAGCCCCCAAGGGTTCCGTGTGGTTCGAGGGGTGCGGCTCGAGGGTGACGGATGGTTGGGCGATATCTCGGGCGAAGACGTTCGGGGGGACAGTGATCCGCCCTGACGCGATCTTGGCAAGTTCGTCCGCCTCCTCGTTGTACCGGCGGGGCACGTGATTAAGCTCGATGCCATAGAACTTGTCCTCGAGGGCCCGCACGGCCTTGCAGTATGCCTCCATCTTGTCGTCGTGGCAGCTTGCGTTCTTCATGACTTGGTCGATCACGAGCTGCGAATCCCCCCGCACGTCGAGGCGTTTGACTCCTATCTCGATGGCGATCTTGAGGCCGCAGAGCAGGGCCTCGTACTCAGCCATGTTGTTTGACGCGGGGAAATGGAGGCATACAACGTACCGCATGTGCTCCCCGAGGGGTGAGACGAAGAGCAGGCCCGCGGCCGCCCCTGTCTTCATCACCGTGCCGTCGAAATACAGAGTCCAACACTCTGCCTGGATCTGTGGCGGCGGCAACTGCGTGTCCGTCCACTCGGCAACGAAATCTGCCAAGATCTGGGACTTGATGGCCTTGCGCGGGGCGTAGGCGAGCATTTCGCCCATCAGCTCCACCGACCACTTGGCGATCCTGCCCGCTGCGTCTGGATTGCGGATGATCTCTCCTAGTGGAAAGGAGGAAACCACCGTGACAGGGTGGGCCTTGAAGTAGTGGTGAAGCTTGCGCCGCGCGAGGACCACTGCGTAGAGGAGCTTTTGCACTTGGGGGTAGCGCGCCTTGGTGTCGGACAAGACCTCGCTGATGTAGTACACCGGCCGCTGAACCGGCAGGGCGTGCCCTTCCTCCGTACGCTCCACCACGATCACGGCGCTGACCACCTGGGTAGTCGCAGCCACGTAGAGGTACAGAGGTTCGTCGTCTTGCGGCGGTGTGAGGATCGGGGCGTGGGTCAGGGACGCCTTCAGCTTGTCAAGCGCGTCCTGGGCCTCGGCGGTCCAGGAGAAGCACTCGTGCTTCTTGAGGAGGCGGTAGAGGGGCAAGCCCTTCTCAACGAGCCGCGAGATGAAGCGGCTCAAGGCGGCAAGGCACCCCAGCACCCTTTGCACCCCCTTAAGGTCACGAATCGGACACATTCGTTCGAGGGCCGCAACCTTTTCGGGGTTGGCCTCGATGCCTCGCTGGGAGACAATGTATCCCAAAAGCATGCCCCGCGGCACACCAAAGACACATTTTTTGCGTGACAATTGGAAATCTGAATCTCCAAATACTAATAGGAGAGTAAGTGTAAGGTTGCATCAAAGTTTGAGGTGTCCATGAGGTAAGAAAGTACTTGAGTGTATACAAATTTTGAAGTTTAAGTTGAGTTCTATGAAACAATGTGATGAACTATCTAATTTATGAACAATGTATACTCCAATTTTCACAAAATGTTATGAAACTTTTTTGTCAAGCTTGTACATCCATAAAATGATTCTATTTCAATTTACACATCCATTCAATGATTTCATAGCAATTTTTTGAAGTTTTGAAGAAGTTTTAGATTTTATTATCATTATTTTGTAATAAAGGGTCAAGTAGAAGTTTGAATTGTGACAAAAAAAATTTGAATCTTTCATCTATTTTCAGAATACAAGTTATAGTAGATCATAAATAATTAAAATTTAGTTTCGACAAATTTTTTAAATTTTACTTGACAGACATATAGCTCAAATTGTAATTATTTCCATATTGCAAATAAATAAAAAAAGAAAAAGAAAAAGTGTTAAGCAGTGTACAAATGAATGAGGCCCGTTTCGGCCTGAAACGGCCCATCTATTTTCGACCATTCATCTGTGAACCGATGGCTCTGATCACGTTTCCATTGTATATAACATGTTGCAATCAGCCCCAACCCTAGCCCCAGCTCCCTCCTCCCGCAGCCCCCATCCCGTGTCGCCTCTCTCCTCTCACTGTCCCCTCCTCCTCCTCATCCCCTCCGCCGTCGCCCTCTCTCCTCATCCCATCTACCACCCCCTCTCCGCCGGCTAGGAGGCGCGTGCCTCCCGCGCCAGACCCTCCCCCCATCAGAGCAGCACACGCAGGCGGCGACGCACGCTCCCACCCTCCTCTCTGCCCATTCTGAGGAGCAGCTGGGGAGGACGGCCAAGTCCCATCGGCAAGTGTAAGGCATCTCCATCGCCATTCAGGGTGGAGATATTTTAGGCAGGCTCCAGTGCTTCTTCTCGTACTACTAGGTGAGCAGGAATCACAAGCTCACGCCTCCTTCTCTGTGCTGGACTGAAAGAAATCGGATCGATTGGTTTTGCTTTGCGATTCCTGCTCTTGAGATGCCAAGATCGCCTTCTGAGGCTACTTTTGCCGTAGGTTTCTGGGGCTTCGGGGTGAATCTATGGCCCTTTTTTGTTTTCACCAGTAGTATCGTGGCCTTTCGTGTGGCTGTTTATGCGCGAAATCTACTTCAGCTCTGCAACGAACGCCGGGGGATTTGGTGTTGTTTTCTTGGATATTCCTTTCATTCGGATACTTGGAGTGGGTCCCTATGCTGTCCGCGCCGGATTTGTCACCATTTGTCCCCAAGGATTTGGGATTTGTCGACGACTATGGCGGATTTGCTCCCCCCAGGCCTCCAATCATCCCGAAGTTTCGAACCCATAGCTTCCTGTTTTGGTTTGTTGAACGTTGCGTTGCAAAGCACGCCTTAGATGTTTTTGCCGGAAACTTCGGTACTTTGCCGAAAGGAGGGTTCGGCGCATATGCCCATTCTGCCTTACACTTGTCGTCTCTTCTACATTTTAGCTGGGGAGGAGCCCCTTTTCTTTTGTGTTGGGACTGGATATGTCTGGGTTTGGTTATAGTATGAGACTAGGCTCTAATGTCTAAAGTCTGATAGTTTCGAATGAAGTGTGCATGCCATACATGTGACCCTGCATTTTTTTGAGTAAACCGTTCCTTCCTGCATTATTGTCATTCTATACTGTGCCCACTTAAGGAATAGATGTGCAGATCCAATGATCAATTAGTTACTTTGTTAGGTGTATATAGGTATTACTGCACTGTCATGAGCGTTTGTTCTGTAAAAATTTCAAAGTTTGGCTAGGTTGTAGATAGCAATAACAGTACACAGATTAGTGGCTTCTTTCCTTGGCATGTGTCTTGTGCTATAATATAATGTGGTGAAAGAGCCCTTTGTCTTCATTTAAGTGAAACTCTTTTTTTAAATATTTGTTTGCAACATTTCCTATTCGTTGATTCATCTAAAATTATATGCTCGTTGATTAGTGATTTTCTATTTCTTGAATATATGTTTTGAATGTTGTAGATAGAGTCTCTTTCATTAACATTCCATGGGCATGACCTTATCTTACTGGCATGTGGAGTTATGTGTAATCTAGAATGTATGCTGCCATGTGGCCAACTCAAATCGTGTTTGCACGCCGGATTTTTCCCGTTGGTTACTTGCTGATTTGCATTATTGATCTAACTTTGTTGGTTATCCTTGCTGCAGCGAGATGTCGAAGTACCAAAATGTTGTTGGGGGAAGGCTGAAGCTGAAGGGGAAAGCACTGGATGTCAAGGAAGGTGGAGTCAAGAAAAAGAAGAAGAAACAGGAATGTGAGGAGTCGTCTCAGATCGGACACAAGCTTCGTGAAGGTTTGGCTCATAACACTAGCTAATGCAAGTTGTAGTCTGTGCTTGTTTTTCTTGTCCAAAAGATATGTGTGCACATGGATGCATGATTTGCCAAGTTTAACTCTGATCTATATCATTTGACTACAGGTTTCTGTCTTTATTGCTTACATTGCAATGGTAGGTTCAATTTCCAGCTTGTGATATAATATCTTCCTTTTGTTAAGTGCTTGGCATATAATCGTACATTTCCTTTGACATTTTCATTCTATCAGTCACGTACTGATGACCTCTTTTGGAAAGCTTGGGAAAACTCCTTTATTTTTTCCCTCTTGAAAAAAAGTTGAAAGCTGCTAACGGAGGTAAAAAATTAAAGAGGATTTTGTTGTCATCTCATGCATGGTTGGACAAACGATAGTGCTAACACAAGCTTTAGTTTCATATAAGCTAATCATATGCCACATTCTATATAAAACTAGTGAATATGTTTGTTGCATTGGTAGTTGCATTGAGCTAGCATGGCAAATATGTTTGTGGGGTCGCAGTACCATAATCAAATGTTTATTGATTGTGCTCCTTCAATATTGTAAGATGTACCACATTAGTACTTAAGTTAGCTTGATCTGATGCTGTATTAATCTTAGTTCGCACATTGTTCCATTTGGAAAGTAGCAGTACTTATTCTTGCATAGTTTTGAAATTGGTGTACTTAACTCATTTATGCTTATTTCGAGATATACTAGTATTTTGCTTGCTGGTCTTAGAATATGTACCTGTATGCTTACTGCAGTAATTTGCTTCGCCATTTCTATAACTTCAGTCTAGTGTTCAACATACCTCATAGTTGTTTTTTTACTGCAGTTTTAAATATCAATTCAAAGCTTATGAAGCCTACTCTTGCCTTAATTTTTGTTGCTTAGATAATAACAGAGAACTCCTTGCAAGGAGTCCATATAAACTATGACACTGGCTGATGTTCTGAAGTTTGAACTTGCAATGCATCTAAACCATGGCACTCTAACTAAACTTGTAATGTTGTTGTCACTAGATCTGTACTTGTTTGACCTCGCATCTGTAGTTCAGACTCAACTGCTAGCTATTTGGCAATCCTTCGGTTCTATCAGTGGATGCAATTTTGCCAGCTGAGTTCAGTGTTGGAGGGATTCGGAATCAAGCCTTCCGTATACCTAAAAAATAGAGAGCGGCCATGCGAAGGGTGCCGTCAGCAAAACCCCAGAAACAGCGGATTCCATTTCCACCCTCCGGGCGTTGCGTTTTGGCTGGCACCCTTCGTCGCCAACGAAGCCATCAAACGAATCCAGCATGGCACAGGGTGTCGAAGTCTCGCTTGACAGCTCATTCCGAGACGAAACCTCCGGGGCGAATATTGTTCACTCCGGGAGCCTCGGCCTGGTTTTCGCACAGGGGGTTTCGTCGTTCCTAACACTTAACCAGTTTAAACTTGAGTATTGTTTTCGTTTCAGGTAACAAAGAAGGCTAGGCGAAAGGGAGATCTCCAAAGGGCTCGGGGGGGTTTTTCACCCCGACAAGCGCACGTGATAAGAGCTGGAAAGGCGCCGCGATTTGCGGCGTGACATCATGAAGCGCCGATTACGTGGAGACCCAATTGGAGATTACCCGAAGATAGCCTAGCACATTCTGTTTTGATTCGTTTTACACGAGGGTGTTCTCGGAAATGTAAAAGTCCGCCCGCCTCCCTATAAAAGGAGACGGACCGGCACTTGTAAAGGGGATCGACTTTTGAGAAATCAACTATCGTGAAAAGAGCCTTTGGCTGTCCTTTATTCTATGTTTAGGTTTTGGTTCTTGAGCTTTTGTTTCCCTTCATTGTTCGTGTGCGAGAGCTGCGGCTTTCGCCACAACAATTGGCGCCCACCGTTTGTGATTGGCTCGAGTATCAAACCCAGAATGTCCACAAGGAAAAAGAGAACCACCGTCAATTCCACCAAAGGGGCGTCGTCCTCCTTGGACGAGGAGCCCAATCTCTCAGCTATGCTCACCCAGGGAGAGGCGCTCCCAGACCCCAACCCAACGCAGGAGGCGGAGCTGGCCAAACTGCGCAAGGAGGCTGAGGAATTGGCCAGAACCAAGAAACGGCTCCTAGCAATACAACACGAAGCAGAGATCCAAAAACAGAAAGCAGAAATCGCTAGCTTAAAGGAAGAACTGCGCGCTCTAAAAGCAAAGCAATCCTTAAGCTTCACCCGAATACACAGTTTCTAGCCAACCCAATTTCAATGAGCGCACCGAGTTTGTCACTCAGCCCCCTCCGCACACCACCTTCAGCCGCAACCCCTTCGCGAGCCCTTTTGAATCTGGTCCCTCGCACCAAGACATTCACACCATTCGCACGAGACCATGGGACCCCAAATCCCTCTTGTCTCAAGAGATTCAAATCACTCCATGGCCGCAAACTTACAGGCCAGTTCCACTGCCTAGATTCTCGGGCCAGTCTGACCCAATGAAGGATCAGATGGCGACTAGAGAGGGGGGGAGTGAATAGGAGCCGGTAAAAATTCTTCCAAAAGAATCCGGCCTATACCCTAGACAAACCCCGGTCACACACAAGCGATGGATCGAATCACGCACCAATCGCCAAGACCACGAGGTTATGGATCAACCTCTAGCCTTAGGAACGATTCCTAGAAGCACACGCGGAAGCACTAGAATGGGAAGGAAGGAATCGAAACAAGCAAAGACCGCACACGCCTCCCCGGCGGACCGTCCGGCCCGGGCAGTGCGGACCGTCCGCGATGAACCGCGCGGACCGTCCGACTCGCTACCGCGGACCGTCCGCGCCGACGCCGCGGACCGTCCGGCCCTCTCCGCGGTCCGTCCGTTAAACACACACAGAACACCAGAAGCGACCCGAGAAAAACGGACCGTCCGCCGAGGTCGGGCAGACCGTCCGCGCCACCCGCGGACCGTCCGCTACTCAAGCCCGGACCGTCCGCAAACTGGCTGCAACAAAAGCCAAACGCCAAACCGGATCGAAAACGAGGACGTGCAAGAACTCGACGAACACGCGACGAACACGACCCACGCAGACCGTCCGCGACCACCCCGCGGATCGTCCGCCGTGTGCGGACAGAAAGGCAAACAGCCCGACCCCCGAAAGTCAACTCCCCCAAATCATCATCGATTTCCCAAACGGTTGAAGCTATGGAGACAAGGGTTTGGGGACTTGAAAAGCGTCACACAAGGATGCTATAGCCCAAAAATCTTGCCTCCTAACTCCCTAAATCACCGGGAATCGCGAATCCTTTGAGCACCACCAAGAGCTAGAGCACCGAACGAAAAACTTCGAATCCAAGTGGTTTCCCGGCGTTTGAGGGCACAAGATCAATCACAAAGATGCACGAGACATCTATCCGTGTATCCCTCAAAGAAATCCGGGGAGAAACCCACTCAAATCCGCGGAATCGAGCCGGGAACAAAGGCACGAAAACAAGCACGAAAAGCCACGAAAAACAACCCCGAATCTTCTATACAAACCAGGAAAGATTCACAAGGTCTAGCATGCCGCCCTAGCATCCATCCCTTTCAACAAATCTCTCATGAAGCTCTCATGCTAGCCTAGAGAAAATGGAAGGAAAAATAGCTACGAAAAATGAGAAAGAGGAGGGAGGAAATGAAACCCTAAGTCGCGGAGAGAGAGAGAGCCATCAACACACACTCATGGCTTATATATCAGGTCCCGCCGGAGTGGTAAATGACTCGACTACCCCTAACTTAACTACTGGCGATACAACCCACGAAGGGGCATCTTGGTAATGTTTGTGGGTCTTTGCATCGGACGGTCACGCCTTTGCCGCACCCCGCGTCCTCCCGACGCAAGCCATGCGATCCCGCCGCGTGTCCTCCGCCTCGAAGCTTCCCGACACGCCCGGATCCCATCTCCGTCGTGTTGGGCCCTCGGACTTGGTTTTGAGGCCCAAACCAAGAAACCGTCCGCCGATGGTTTTGTGGGCAAACCACCAAACCCCGCGTGCCCGGTCCGACCTCCCGTCAAACCACTTGACTTGACCGCCACCGTGCACCGGCTCGTCTGTCCATGACTTCGTCTTGCTTGTGTCGCCACCATGTGACCCGCACCCAGTCCCCGCCGTCCACCGGTCCCTCGAACCGAGCCTACTTGTCTCTCCATCTCCCGAGGCCCCTCAAGGTCGAAGACCTTTCGCGCCCGTTCTTCACCTCGCAACAACACGAACTAGGCCGCGGCCTACACTCGCGCACTAAGCCAAGAGTCAGTCCAACACCCGTTGTCAATCACTCATCACTGAGGAGCGGTCATCCACCGACCACTGGGACGCTCCTGGTCCTCAATCTCCCCCTTGATGAGTGCATTGACAACACACAACGCGAAATGAAATTCAGAGAAAAAGAGAATGGAAGAAGAAAGAAAAACAAAGAAGCTCAACTCATGACCAAGACCAAAGAAAGGCAAAGAAAGGTCACAAGCCAAGCAAAGCACAAAATCCACACCGAAAACAGCAAGAAAGCTCCCCCTGAACAAATGCAAGCTCCCCCTGAACATGTGAATGCACATTTCCAAATTTCAGCTCACCTCTTCTGAATTTTCATTAAGCTCACCTCTTCTCCCCCTTGTTGGCAATGTATGAATCAAGGTGAAAATGCAGAAATGCAAAAGCAAAGCATATAAACATCTACATGAGCTTCTTAAATAGGCCAAATCTAGTGTCAAAGGCTAAAAATGAGACAAAGATCACATATATGAATCATAGCATAGTCAAAGCATTGCCACAAGTAATATATGAAAATACAAGCATGTGACAAAGCAAAATTTTCAGATTTAATCAGTTTTACCAAAAGAAGGCTCGCTTCACATGTAAAAGCCTATCCATGTCACACTTGAGCCACAAACATGCATACCAGTCAAAGATCATACAAGGATATCAAATTCTCAGCAAAAGATCATGGCAAACACCCATAAAGCAAAGCATGTCATGTCAAAGCTCATGAGCCATGTGTCCACTTCGGGGAGACTTCTCCACTGGTGAACATCATGCAACATGTTTAGCACCCATATGTGAAAGATAAGACATTTTAAGCACAGACATGATGGATGGAGCATTTTCAAGCATTTTACACTTCTTTTCAAGATTAAAACATTTTATGGTACATGAAGTGCCTTTGCGGCAAAAAGAAGCTTATGCTCCCCCATGAATGCAACATAGGCTAAACATTCACAATGATATTCGGCCTTTGGCCCAAATGCAAGAACAAGGCATCCAAGCACAATCTAAGCATTAAAAGCACATTTAGACCAAACTGTGACATGGATACACAACTACACACGAGTGGAGCATATTTCATCAAAAATTAGTCAAGTTTAGCATTTATTTCAAAAGGGGCTATCTCACCACACATATATCTCAAATATTCCAAGAGCATAGCCTCACATCACCATTTCTCCACACATATAACCAATATCTCACAAATAGCCAAAGATACTCAAATATGGCATATGAAAGAAGCTCATCATCCTAAAATGCAATATGATACAAATGCAACATGATATATGACAAGATGGCTATCCTACCATGGTTTGTACATCAAGCAAAGCATGTATATACATCAAAGTAAAACATGGTATGATACATATGGTACAAAAAGGAAATCCCCCAAGAATCAACTAGAAAGGGCAACAAACCCCAAGTTCCCCCCGCAAGCGCACAAATGTAGCTTGGTCGAGAGGCTTTGTGAAAATGTCTGCAAGCTGATCTTGGGTAGGGACATGGCTCAACACAATGGTTCCTTTCTCCACATTGTCCCTCAAGAAATGATACCTCACTTCTATGTGTTTGGTTCTGGAGTGAAGCACTGGGTTTTTGGCTACGCTTATGGCACTGGTGCTATCACAAAGAAGTGGGATCTGGGTGCACTCCTCACCAAAGTCTCTCAAAGTGTATGAAATCCACAACAGCTGGGAACAACAACTCGCGGCAGCAACATACTCTGCCTCTGTGGTAGACTGAGCTACACTAGACTGCTTGCGGGAAGACCATGAGACCAACGAAGACCCGAGAAACTTGATAGTACCAGAAGTAGACTTCCTCTCAACTCGACATCCAGCAAAATCCGCATCGGAAAAACCATGAAGAGAAAGAGTCGAGGAGGAAGAATACCAAAGGCCAAGACCAGAAGCGGATCGTAGGTACCGAAAATCCTCTTGACGGCCCGTCGATGTGATGTCCTTGGCGAAGCCTGAAAACGAGCGCACAGACACACGCTGAACTGTATGTCTGGCCTCGTCGCCGTCAAGTAGAGGAGGGAGCCGATCATGCTCCTGTACTCCCGCTGGTCCACTGGTTCTCCGTCCTCATCCGCATCTAAAGTGGCCGTACTCCCCATGGGAGTCGACATCGGCTTCACATCTTGCATCTGGAACTTCCTCAGCATGTCTTTCGTGTACTTGGTCTGGTGCACAAATGTACCGTCCTTCACTTGCTTGATCTGCAGCCCGAGAAAGTACTGCAACTCGCCCATCATGCTCATCTCGAATTCCCTGCTCATCTCATCTGCAAACTTGGCAACAAGGTTATGTGATGAGCCACCAAAGACAATATCATCATGTATATCTGAACAATCAACAAGTCATTTCCATGCTTGAGGAGGAACAAGGTTCTATCCACGGTACCCATCACAAACCCTCTGCTCAAAAGAAAACCTCTCAATCTCCCATACCAAGCACGGGCGCCCGTTTCAACCCATACGAGCCCTTTTCAACCCGTATACCCCGTGTGGGTACAGCTCGCTCTCAAACCCGTGTGGTCGCTTCACATACACCTCCTCCTCTATGACCCCATTCAGAAAAGCACTCTTCACGTCCATCTGAAACAACTTGAATCCTTTAGCCACGGCAAAGGCTAGAAGGATCCGGATTGCCTCAAGACGGGCCACAGGAGCAAAGGTCTCCTTATAGTCGATCCCCTCCTTCTGACTAAACCCCTGAGCAACAAGTCTGGACTTATTCCTCACAACCAACCCATTCTCTCCCTCTTTGTTCTTCCAAACCCACTTGGTTCCTATGGGATGGCAATTTGGAGGTGGTTCAACTAACTCCCACACCTGGTTCCTCTCAAAGTTTTCCAACTCCTCATGCATAGAATTGACCCGGTTGCATCGGATAAAGCATGTCCAATGTCCTTGGGCTCAAAAGTAGCGACAAAAGCAACGATGAGCAAAATGAGAGGAATTCCCGGACCTCGACCGTGTAGTGCGTTCATCGATGTTCCCAATGATCTTCGACAGGGGATGCACTTCTTGAATCCGCCGGGGAGCCTCACGCCTCGAGACTACCTCCCCCTCAACTTCGACTTCTCTCGCTCGGTCCTCTTGTTGCACCGTCGTTGTCCATGAAGTAAACGGTCCATGCTCCAAAGTGGTCGTAGGGGAAGTAGTGGGTACATGCTCGGCTTCGGGCGCATGGTTCTCCCCATCATCATCTCCGGCTTCATCTTTCTCCTCTTCAAAGAGGTCCTCGGCCATCTCTTCATCACCTGCACATTCAAAGCCAAGAGAGGTACATGGCATTGTCTCGTCGAAGGTCACCTCGCAAGTCTCCATGATTTTGTTAGTCTCAAGGTTAAGCACCCAATAGGCTCTAGAGTGGTTAGCATATCCAAAGAAAATACCATCAGTAGACCTAGCCTCAAACTTGTCGAGTTTTCCCTTCTTCAGAATAAAGCATTTGCAGCCAAAGACTCGGAAATGACTCACCTTGGGTGCCCGACCATGCATAAGCTCATAACAGGTCTTCTTCTTGAAAGCTCTCAATAAGATCCGGTTGGAAACATGACAAGCTGTATTGACCGCCTCAGCCCAATACCTCTTAGGAGTCCTGTGCTCATCGAGCATCGTCCTAGCCATCTCACAAAGAGTCCGATTTTTCCTTTCCACAACTCCATTTTGAGGGGGCACATAAGGGGTCGAATACTGATGTTCAAGACCTAGATCACGACAAAAGGCATCAAAACGAGAGTTCTTGAACTCGCAGCCATTATCACTTTGCGGATAGCTCGAATAGCATTCCCATGCCTCTCATTTTTCAACCTCACGATCAGATCTCGAACAAAACCAAATGTCTCACTCTTATCCTCCAAGAAGAACACCCGGGCATAGCGAGAGTAATCGTCCACCACAACAAGGACATATCACTTCCCACCCACCGAGCGAACTCGAGCTGGCCCAACAAGGTCCATATGCAACAGCTCTGTCGGACGCTCGGTCATGACATCGGTCAGGGGTGGATGGGGAGTGGCTACCATCTTACCATGCCTACAAGGAGCACAAACCAAATCCTTCTCAAGCTTCAACCTCGGCAATCCTCGGACAAAGTCAAGACCACTCAAGCGGGAAACCAAATCAAAGCTCAAGTGTCCCAACCGCCTATGCCATTTCCACAAATCAGACGAAGGACCGGCCATCAAACGACGAGCGAGGACCCAAAGAACGAGAGAAATCACCACGAAAATCCGACCCTCGGGGATGATCATACGGACAAGATCACCTCGAGAATCAAGCAAACGAGACTCGCCGGACTTGAAACGCACCTCAAAACCCTCATCAAGCAACCGAGAAACCGAAAGCAAATTAAAACCCAAAGACTTCACAAGAGCCACTCTCTTCAACGTTACCTTGTCACTCACATGCACAACACCCTCTCGAAAGCACCCTACCTCGTCCATTGTCCCCAAATGTGATGTCTTGCTTTTCCTTCACCGGGGTGAGGGCCGGAGAACCACTTCTTATCTCCGGTCATGTGTCGAGAACACCGGAGTCGATCAACCAAATGTTCTCCAAGCCTCCCCGCTGCGCAGCTCGAAACAAGAACGAGAATGAGCTAGCGACTCGACACTGGGGTTAGCACAAAGAAAGTTAAACCAGTGTCGAGCCATCTGCTCAAAGGAGGGGTTAGCAAATATCATTCCCTTGCCACCAAACTTCCCATGTCCCATGGGAGGAGTACGAGCACCATGAGGGGGAAAACGTGGTCCGTAGTTCCTCTGGAACCCAAAGCTGCGATCATCTCCCCTGAACCCGTACTGAGGGCGAGTAGGAGGACGTCCAGCAAAGCCACCACGAGCCCGACCAAACCTCTCACCAGCACGCACACCATCCTCTCTCCTGACAAACCTCTCACCACCACCCCTCTGTGGGAACTTGCCAACACTCCTCACACTTCCCACACCCCGTGGAAGTGGCACTCTAGGCTCAGGAATACCATGAGGCTAGCGATACCTGTCCTGGTTTGCTTGCTCCCTAGCAAGCCTCTCATCCCTCTTCCTCTTGTAGCAAAACTCTGCAAGATGCCTCTCCTTGCCACAATACTCACACCCGAAGGGGATGGGTTTTGGTTTTGGCTCGGCTTCTCTCTAGGCTTCTCACCCTTCTCACCCACAAACTTCACCGGTTTCTGGAAATCATTTGTCTTAGGTGGGAATTTGGGTGGATCTTGAGTTGTGTCAAGCTTGTTGCAAAGGTGGTTGGGCTTTGGTGTGAAAGAGTTCTTGGGTGCTTTTGGGAGTGGGACTTGGATCTCTCCGATCACCTCAAACTCGGGGTTAGACTCAACACACTTCTCGTACACACTCTCCCCACTATTCTCTCCCACTTTCTCACCCAACTTCTCAAACCCCAAACCACGACCATCAGCTCTCTTGAACTCCTCAATCATGATTTTCAATTGAGGTTCCTGCCCAGACAACCAACCCAACACCTTCCTCAAATAGTCATTCTCCTCATAGATGACATCCAAACGGGAAGTAAGTTCAAGATTGCGCAAAGTAACTTCATCACACCTAGTGCATGCATTGACAACAGGAGATTTCAAAGATGCTTCCAAAGAACTAATGGTAGAACGAGCATCAACAAGCTTAGCATGCATAGTAGGACATGATTTGCAAGCACCAAGCAAAGTAGGTCTAGCCTTAAGCTCATCATACTCAGTCCTAAGAGCATCTAGTTTAGCCAAAGTGGAAGCATTCTTCTCATTGAGAAGTTTGATCTCATTCAACCAAGCATCACACTCAACACATTCAACATCATCAGGAGTAGTAGGAGCAAGTTTCAAAGAGTCATTCTCAAGTTTCAATTCAAGCAATTTTGATTCTAACTCTCCTACTTTCTCGCTAGCATTCTCAAGCTGAGCCCTAAGATCTTTCCTCATCTTTTTGGCATCTCTAAGCACACTATCTCGGTTGTCAAGCAAGCCATTCAATCTAGCAATCTCAGCAAGCAAAGAGTCGGGGTCACGGTTTACCTCATCCTCCGAGTCGGAGTCGCTGTCCTCCTTCTCGCTCTTCTTGCTGCTTGAGTTATGGGCCATGCCACAAAAGCCCTCAAGCGCCACACAGCTCGGCCCCGCCGAGGTTCCGCTTGCACTCTTCTTGTCCTTGCGCCTCCCGGCGTCTTCTTCTTCACTGCTTGAGCTTGACTGCTCCTCGCTTGAGCCTGAGTCGACGTCGCTCGCACCGGCCACCATCGCTCTTGCCTTGTTCTTCTTGTAGCCGCTCTTGCTCGGTCGCCGCTTGTCCTTGTCCTTGCTCTTGGACTTGTTGAAGTGCTTGCCCTTGGAGGAGTACTTGTCTTCACGCCTCGGGTGCGCCTTGTACTCGTTCACCTTGTACTTGTTCTCCTCCGCTTCCGGCACTCGGCGATGAAGTGGCCACGCTTGCCACACTTGTAGCACGTCCCCGAGCTCCGCCTTGCGTTCCTCCGACTCTCGTGTAGTCGTTCAAACCTTCTTGAGAGCAAGGCCGGCTCCTCCTCGCCCGGCCCACATCAAACTCCTCATCCGGAATGGACATGAGAGAAGACAAGGAAAACTCGTCGACGGAAGGGTTAGATTTGCCCTTTGATCCGCCCACAAGAGCAAGACTATGGTCAGTCGAGCCCTCATGCTTGGATTGCAACTTCCTGTCAACCTCAGCCGACTTGAGCTTAGAAAAGAGGTCATCCAACTCAATAGTCAAGTAATGCCCAGACTCCTTGATGGCCTCAACCTTAGCACCCCAAACATTTGGGTCCAAGACATGCAAGAGCTTCAAAGCCTGATCATGCTCGGTGTACGGAAAATCCTCAACATTAGCTTTCATGTTGTTCACGATGGCGGTGAACCTCGAAACATCGCATCAATGTCCTCACCGGGAAGTGGAGTGAAATTCTCATATTGCATCCGGTAAGAGACAAAGAGGCGAGCCTTCACATGGTTATCACCACCGTGAGCAACCAACAACTTCTCCCAAATTTGCCAAGCAAGATTCAAATGGCGAACACGCTCAAACTCTGGATCACACAAGCTCCGGACCAAGTGATCAACGGCTTTTGCATTAGCCTCATACTTGGCCTTGGCACCGGCATCGGTCACCATAAGAGTATGGATGTTGACCGGAATAGCATAGGTCTTGTCAAGCACAATGAAATCCAACAGCTTCCCACGAAGAAAGATCATCATACGAGCCGCCCACTTGTGGTAACCCTTGCCATCGAAGTGCGGCGGACCGCCCCCGCTCAACGTACGCCATCTTAGGATTCGAGACTTGTCAAAGTCGCAAAGAATCCGGCACCAAGCTCTGATACCAATTGAAGGATCAGATGGCGACTAGAGAGGGGGGGGAGTGAATAGGAGCCGGTAAAAATTCTTCCAAAAGAATCCGGCCTATACCCTAGACAAACCCCCGTCACACACAAGCGATGGATCGAATCACGCACCAATCGCCAAGACCATGAGGTTATGGATCAACCTCTAGCCTTAGGAACGATTCCTAGAAGCACACGCGGAAGCACTATAATGGGAAGGAAGGAATCGAAACAAGCGAAGCACACGCTCACGGCCGGCGCGATCGTCCGGCCTCGCCGGTGCGGACCGTCCGCGATGAACCGCGCGGACCGTCCGACCTGCTACCACGGACCGTCCGCGCCGACGCCCGCGGACCGTCCGGCCCTCTCCGCGGACCGTCCGTTAAACACACACAGAACAC
The DNA here is from genome assembly GCA_947561735.1 of Cenchrus americanus. Lineage (NCBI taxonomy): Eukaryota > Viridiplantae > Streptophyta > Magnoliopsida > Poales > Poaceae > Cenchrus > Cenchrus americanus. The sequence continues at coordinate 229,239,965 of OX387245.1, forward strand.
CATAAGCGACCCGAGAAAAACGGACCGTCCGCCGAGGTCGGGCGGACCGTCCGCGCCACCCACGGACCGTCCGCTACTCAAGCCCGGACCGTCCGCAAACTGGCTGCAACAAAAGGCAAACGCCAAACTGGATCGAAAACGAGGACGCGCAAGAACTCGACGAACACGCGACGAACACGACCCACGCGGACCGTCCGCGACCACCCCGCGGAGCGTCCGCCGCGGTGCGGACGGAGCGAAACAACCCCGACCCCGAAAGTCAACTCCCCCAAATCATCATCGGATTTCCCAAACGGTTGAAGCTATGGAGACAAGGGTTTGGGGACTTGAAAAGCGTCACACAAGGATGCTATAGCCCAAAAATCTTGCCTCCTAACTCCCTAAATCACCGGGAATCGCGAATCCTTTGAGCACCACCAAGAGCTAGAGCACCGAACGAAAAACTTCGAATCCAAGTGGTTTCCGGCGTTTGAGGGCACAAGATCAATCACAAAGATGCACGAGACATCTATCCATGTATCCCTCAAAGAAATCCGGGGAGAAACCCACTCAAATCCGCGGAATCGAGCCGGGAACAAAGGCACGAAAACAAGCACGAAAAGCCACGAAAAACAACCCCGAATCTTCTATACAAACCAGGAAAGATTCACAAGGTCTAGCATGCCGCCCTAGCATCCATCCCTTTCAACAAATCTCTCATGAAGCTCTCATGCTAGCCTAGAGAAAATGGAAGGAAAAATAGCTACGAAAAATGAGAAAGAGGAGGGAGGAAATGAAACCCTAAGTCGCGGAGAGAGAGAGCCATCAACACACACTCATGGCTTATATATCAGGTCCCGCCGGAGTGGTAAATGACTCGACTACCCCTAACTTAACTACTGGCGATACAACCCACGAAGGGGCATCTTGGTAATGTTTGTGGGTCTTGCCATCGGACGGCCACGCCTTTGTCGCACCCCGCGTCGTCCCGACGCAAGCCATGCGATCCCGCCGCGTGTCCTCCGCCTCGAAGCTTCCCGACACGCCCGGATCCCATCTCCGTCGTGTTGGGCCCTCGGACTTGGTTTTGAGGCCCAAACCAAGAAACCGTCCGCCGATGGTTTTGTGGGCAAACCACCAAACCCCGCGTGCCCGGTCCCGGCCTCTCGCCAAACCACTTGACTTGACCGCCACCGTGCACCGGCTCGTCCGTCCATGACTTCGTCTTGCTTGTGTCGCCACCATGTGACCCGCACCCGGGCCCCGCCGTCCACCGGTCCCTCGAACCGAGCCTACTTGTCTCTCCATCTCCCGGAGGCCCCTCAAGGCCGAAGACCTTTCGCGCCCGTTCTTCACCCTCGCAACAACACGAACTAGGCCGCAGCCTACACCTGCGCACTAAGCCAAGAGTCAGTCCAACACCCATTGTCAATCACTCATCACTGAGGAGTGGTCATCCACCGACCACTGGGACGCTCCTGGTCCTCACCCAAGGCAATTTCTAATGAGCTACGAAGCCGCCATTCTTTCGGCCGGCGGTGACGACTCCGTACTGGTGAAATCTTTCATCATCGCCGCTGATGACGTGGCAGCACAGTGGTATTCTATGTTAAGCCCAGGCGTGATTCACGGATGGGATGATCTGAAACAGCGAATCCTCTCAAACTTCCAAGGTTTCCAGCGTCCAGAACTTACAGAGAGTGACCTTTTCTCCTGTAAGCAGAATGACAAGGAACCCCTTCAAAACTACTTCAGAAGATTTGTGCACTTAAGAGCCCAGGCACCAAATGTCTTGGACGCTGTCGCCATCAACGCTGCCATCGTGGGTTTAAGAGCCGGTCAATTTCGCTCGCATCTCATGCGCGAAAGGCCCAAAACTATCCAGCGCCTCTACGAAGAATTCGAGAAGTATTGTCGCTCAGACAATGACTTCAGAATGTGCATGGAAGAGCAATCCCAGCAGAAAAAGTCTGCGAAAGCCAATCAACCCAGCGAGAGGGAATGGCCCAACCCCAGAAACACCTCTCATACCAATCCTCGGGGGCGTTTTCGGCCTGGATGGCGAAAACACCCAAGAAAATCCTTGCCCGCAGGTTGATTCACAGAGCCTGGTCCCAAGCCCACCTAGTCCCCCTCACTCCAATCAGGGAGGAGGCCGCAGGGGCGGAAGAGGTGGAGGCAGGGGTAGAGGTCGAGGCAGAGGCCGAGGCCATAACGAGAAAAGAAAATGGTATTGCATTTTCCACAAGGAAAACGATGGCCATAGCTTAAACTACTGCCCAGACAAGAAAAGATTCGAAGCTATCCTCGAAGAAGAGAGGAAGGAAAAAGAGAGAGCGAGTGCTGTAAACCATTCTGCTCCGGCCTGGCAAAATCCTAGCTTTGGGAGAAACTCTTTCGCAAACCCATTCCAACCACCTCAATACCAACCGTCGCCCCCCCAGTTACCCCCAGCTTCCGCCTTGGCAATCACAAACTTTCCAAGCTCAAAACATCGAGCGCAGGCCCGTCGAGCAACATCCTATCCCTCCCCCACCCCCTCCTTACAAAGGTCCCTCAGCACCGCCGCTCCCAGCCAAGCTCGAGGGGCCAGAGCGACCCCTTGCCATCTGTCGGCACCATAATGCCTATTTCAGGGGGCTCCGCCCTGGAATTCGAAACCAAGAAGGAACGGAAACACTACTTTTGTGAGGTACGAAACATTTGTGTGGAGGGAAGAGTTGAAAAAACAAGGTGGTCTCACATCCCGATCACCTTCTCGGAGGAGGGCGTGAGGTTGCAAGGTTTCCCTCACAATGACGCTCTTGTGATAGAAGCCAATATAGCGAGCTGGACTCTGGGAAAACTGTTGGTGGACAATGGTTCATCAGCAGACATCATTTTTGCCGATGCCTTTGACAAGATGGGGCTCAATAGAGATTTGCTGCAACCACCAGACACACCTCTGTATGGCTTCGGAGGGCGTGTCATTCATGCATTGGGCAAGGTGGTCCTCCCTGTATCTTTCGGCACAGTCCAAAACGCCAGAACCGAGTATTTATCCTTCGACGTTGTGGAAATGTACTATCCATACAATGGCATCTTAGGCAGAGGGTTCCTCAACAAGTTTGAGGCAGTCATCCACCAAGCATTTCTATGCATCAAAATCCCAGCGACGCTGGGGGTCATCACAATATGGGGTCATCAAAATGATGGCCGCAACCTAGAAAGAGGCCGTACCCCAGGGCAGCGAAACGTGCACGCCCTCGACGAAGCAGTCGAATGCAACGAGGTAGAAAAGCAGCCGAAGGCAGACAAAGAAAAAATCAACATCCAGCCAGACTGCGAAACCAAGCGAGTTCCTTTGGACGCGATGGTCCTCGATCAGGCCGTCGTCATCGGCTCGGATCTATCGGCTGATGAGGAAGCAAGTCTAGTTCTTTTCCTCCAGAAGAACAAGGATGTGTTCGCATGGTCCACCAAAGATCTCACAGGCGTTGACCGAAGCTTCATCGAGCACAAATTGAATATCGACCCATCGGTCAAGCCACGCAAACAGAAGTTGAGAAAGATGTCTGACGACAAGGTGGTGGCCGTCAAGTCAGAGGTACAAAGGCTGCTTGACGCCACCGTCATCCGCGAAGTCATGTACCCCAAATGGCTGGCCAACACGGTGCCGGTCAAGAAAAAGAACGGCAAATGGTGCATGTGCATCGATTTCACCGATCTCAACAAAGCAACGCCAAAAGATAACTATCCATTGCCTCGAATGGATCAGGTGGTGGACTCTGCAGCCAATGCCGCGATCATGTCCCTGTTGGATTGTTTCTCCGGTTACCATCAGTGTTGGATGGCGAAAGAGGACGAGGAGAAAACCAGTTTCATCACACCCTTCGGAACCTTCTGCTTCGTTCGCATGCCAGAGGGGTTGAAAAATGTTGGCTCAACGTTCACCAGAATGACCGGAACAGTATTCAAGCCGCAGATCGGCAAAAACATTCAGGCCTATGTCGATGACCTCATCGTCAAAAGCTCCGACAGGGCCAGCCACGTAAATGATCTGGCCGAAACCTTCGCCAACATGAGGAGGGCCGGCTTGAAGCTAAACCCGGACAAATGTGTGTTCGGGTCACGAAAGGAAAGATTCTGGAGTGCCTCATCTCCGCTAAAAGAATCGAAGCCAACCCCGACAAGATCAAAGCAATTAGGGAAATGGAGGAGCCTAAAACGAAGAAAGACATCCAGAAATTGAACGGCCGAGTAGCAGCCTTAAATAGATTCATTTCAAAGTCCGCAGAGCGAAGCCTTCCATTCTTCAAGGCACTAAAAGGCAAGGGCGCAATCGAATGGGGCCCCGAGCAAAGCAAGGCTTTCGCCGAGCTCAAGGACTACATCGAAAAGATGACAACCTTGCCCCCACCTTCGCCCTCGGAGCCGCTACTCCTTTACGTAGCCGCTTCAAAGGCCGCGGTCAGCGCTGCTCTGGTCCGAGAGGTCGAAACTGAAAAAGGCAAACTCCAATCCCCGGTCTATTGTCTCCGAAGCCCTGACAGGGTCAAAATTGCACTACTCAGAGCTAGAGAAAATTGCTTACGCCGTAATCATGACCACGCGAAAGCTCAGGCATTATTTCGAGGCCCACAAAGTCACAGTGCTCACAGATCAACCTCTGAACGATCTGTTCATCAACAAGGAGGCTTCGTCCAGAATTGCCAAATGGGCAACCGAGTTATCAGAATACACAATTGATTTCGGAAAGAGATCGGCAATCAAATCCCAAGTCTTAGCAGACTTCATCGTAGATTGGACCTCACCTAGCAACGTCGCTGCTGACAAAGAGCTAGTGCCAATTTGGGAAATCAGATGTGACGGAGCCTGGGGGCGCAAGGGTGCTGGCATTGCAGCCATTATCACCTCTCCGACGGGTATCAAGCTAAGATATGCCGCCAGGTTAGATTACAAGGACCCATCAGACAGATGCACCAACAACACCACTGAATACGAAGCCTTGCTGCTAGGCCTTTGCAAAGTAAGAGCTCTGGGGGCCAGTAACTTCCTAGTCAAGTGCGATGCCAAGGTCATCAAAGACCATGTGGAAAAGGAAAGTGAGGCCAAGGAGCCGGAGCTGGTCAAGTACCTAGCGGAGGTGCGCAAAATGTAAAGGCACTTTTGGGGATTCACTATCGAGCATCTGCCCAGAAAATACAACGGCGAAGCCGACGAGCTTGCAAAGAAAGCCGCAAGGGGGGAGGCGATGCCCCTAGACGTATTTTTCGAAGTCTTAACCGCTCCGTCCACAAAGCCAGACAAGCAGCCGCTCAGCACCATCAACGCAATTGCAAGCCTGGACTGGAGAGCCCCCATAATTGCCTTCCTCCGCGGGCACTATGAACCCGTCGAAACCCACGACCTCAAAAGAATGCAGGCAAGGGCCAAGGGTTACATCCTTAAGGACGATGTCTTGTTCAAGCTGGGCGTATGTGCACCACTCCTCAAATGCATTTCTCAAGATCAAGGCATCGAGCTCATGAGAGAAATCCATGGAGGGATGTGCGGCTCGCACATTGCAGCGAGAGCATTGGCTGGAAAAGCTTTCAGGCAAGGTTTCTATTGGCCAATGGCCATAAAAGACGCGGAGCACATCGTCAAAACTTGCAAGGCATGCCAGTTCGCGGCAAAGCATCAGCGAAGGCCCGCGCGCCATCGCGGCTCATCACACCTACACCGGCCGTTGCGGCCGGGGAATGGACATCGTCGGGCCGCTCCCCCACCGCCCGGGGTAACTTCAAGTTCGCGGTGGTAGCGATCCGAGTACTTCACAAAATGGATCGAGGAAAGACCTCTCGCTACCATCACCTCGGCCACTATCGGAAATTCTTCTGGCAGCAAATCATTTGCAGATTTGGGGTACCCAAAGAGCTCACTGTCGACAATGGAAAGCAATTCGATTGTCAAGATTTCAGGGGATACTGTCGTTCAATTGGGACGAAGCTATGCTTCGCATCCGTGTATCATCCCCAATCCAACGGCGCTGTGGAAAGGGCCAATGGGCAAATTTTCTCTGCCATTAAAAAATGCCTCTTTGAGCAGAAGAAGGGAAAATGGGCGGATGAGCTCTCGAGAGTTATCTGGTCGCATAACACTACAGAGTCGAGAACAACCAAGTTCACCCCATTCAGACTGTTGTATGGGGCCGAAGCGATGTGCCCCGAAGAACTCACCAACGAAAGCGCCAGAGTTTTGGCCGGTAGCTCTCGTGAGAGTGAAGAGGCCGACAAGGATCTAGTGGAAATCGACAGGCTTGATGTAGTCCAAAACCTGTTGAAGTATCAAGAGGAAACCAGGAGATGAAGAAACAAGAAAGTATCCCTCAAGAACATCAAAGTGGGAGACTTCGTCCTGAAAAGAAAGAAGAATGCTGACGTTGTAGGAAAATTCCAGTTCGCTTGGGAGGGACCCTACGTGGTCTCAAGCTTGGTTCGAGATGGGGCCTTTCGCCTCAAAGACGAGGCAGGTGTGGAGTTGCCTCATTCGTGGAATGTGGACAACTTGTGTAAGTTTTTTCCGTAGTCTACTTTCAGTAGGAGCCTTTCGCACGGAACTATAAGTGCGGAGGGCTCATCTCAGCTTTACATTTTTCTAGTCTTTACTTTTGCATTTTAAAATTCAATAACAAGGCGGGTACTCTTTTCCTCACATAGGGAGGACTCCACTCTGGAGCGTGAGGTTTTTAACGAGGCAGCCTTGATGTAAAATTTATTTCCAAGTGAATGGAATACTTCCTCCCTAAAATTTTGTTGTGTCTCTTTCGCGTAATTTAAAGTGCTATCTCAAGATAGCCCATCCCAAAAGAGGATGAATTGAAGTGCTATTCCAGAATAGCCCTCTCCGAAAGCGAGAGCATCAAAGTGTTACTCATTAGTAGCCCACCCACAAGTGGTGCAGTCGAAACGATTCACAAGAATCAATTTTATAAAGAGCTGTCTTCTCAACAGCCCGTCCATGAAGGACGTTCTAAAGCGATTCAGTCTCGAATCGAAACAACCCAGTAGCTGGAATTTTACAGTCACTAACCCGCGCAGAAACAACGTCGCAAGCGATAAGGCACGCCTCAAGGACGAACATGTTCCAAAAACGCGAGTGAATGTCTCGTCAAAAAACAGCTCAAAAGCTGTAAAATTTGACAAACTCAAAACGGCTTCTAGTCCTTCGACACGTTCCACGCCTAGGCGTCGCGTCGCAGGCTAGTTTTTATTCGCTCCTAACGAAAAACCGTAAGGGACAAAACGAGAAAATTCAACACGTAGCATCGTGCAACGTCTAATAGACCAACAAGATTCAAAACTTCGATAATGTAACAATCATAAGCAAAATGGGTGAACTGAAATTATCCCCACTTCCGAAGGGGGGGAAGACGTTTTCTTCCGAAAGCTGTAACTCGAAAGCGGCGATAACTTCAATTCTAAACGTTCAAGGACCTTAGCATGACAAAAATTACGAGCGACATTTACAGCACCACATCGTCACATACAAATTTACATTTCAACCTTCGAATGTTTAAGTGGCCGGCACGCCACTCTTAGTTTTCGTCCAAGGCACTAACTCGTCGATTCAAAGCCGAAGGGGAGCCAACGCCTCTCCGGTGACAGGATCCACCTGACCGCCTTCGCCTTGAGGTGCTTCGCGAACAGGGGCTCCGGGGACCGCCTGCTCAGGGGCATCGTCTTTTGCTTTTGGTGGCCAATCCCTAGGGGGTCCGTAGGGCCCCAAAGTTGCGTCAGCACCGTGCGTCGCGCGATGCTCCCGAAGCTCCAAAGCCTGTTTTGCCTGCCCAAAATGGAGCTGTGAGAAGGAAGAAAGCATTAACAATCATCGTAAGCAATCGATTAGCAAAGACGGTCGTAGTTGAAATGAACCAAAAAGACCTACCTTTGCCAAGCGATCCACAGCTTTCTTTCGAGCGTGCGCTCGCCCGCTTTTGGCCCAGAAGTTGCGAAGGATGATCTTATTTATCAGATCAACCGTCTTACTTGGTGCTGGAGCATCGTCGGGTGAAGGAAAAGCGAAGCCTCGGCTTCCAAAAGCTTTGAAGTGTTCACAACCCTGTCGCTCGAGAAGATTCAGCAGCATCTCAGAGCAGGTAGCTGCCCCATAGTCCCCAATCTTGCTCATGGTATCGGGCAAAAGTTTCAATTCACTATGCAACCACTCTACAAAACTCGAGATGTTGTCGGTAATCTTGAAATCCTGGGCCTCGGCACCGAAGCTCTCCAAAGCTCGACGATACTCAGTCGCTAGATACGCGCCCCATTGGTGGCAGTAAGCCTCGTTTTTCTCTAGAGTATCCTCAAGCTCGCCTTTCACCTTCTTCAACTCTGCAATGAGGTCGGCATTGGCCGCCAGCAAGATGTTCTGCGCATCATATTGCACCACCATATCTTTCAATTCCTGACGACACTCTTCATAGCATTTCACGCTCAACTCAAGTTCTCTCTTCAAAGCGTCAAGGGCTTCTTGCTGCTTGGCGCGTTGATTCGCCTGATCACTGGCATCGCGTTGTAACCTCTCATTCTCCTCTTTCAAGCGTCGATTCTCGTCCTCCAACATCTTTTGCTTGTCGACAGAGGCCTTTGCTTCCGACGCAGTTTTTTCGAAGCCCTTCTGGCAAGCGACGATACCTCTTGAAAGATAAGCACACACAACCTTCATTAGATCATCAGCGCTTAAATCCTCCAAGGTACGTTCAAAATCTGCAAGGTGATCAACAACCACGTTATCTAGCGTATATCCTTCGCACCGCCAGCACGACGAAGGCACAAAGTCAAAAATCAAAAACCAAAACGATAAGCGAAATTTCATACCAGGCTCCCCCAGCATTGACGCGAGACTTGACCTTGATGCGGAAGGATCCGCCTCGTTCTGGGAGACCTCCTTTTCCCGGTCCTTAATGCTCAGGGTGACCAAAGTTTTCGCTGCCAAGGATAATGGGAAAGCAAAAAGCGTAAGCAAACAAAACACATGATAGAAAGAAAGAGCACGAAAATTTCGCTCCTGAGTTAAAGCGTCATACCAGCATCTTCGGGCTGGAGACTTTCGGGCGCCGTCAGTCTCTCCGGCGCGGCAGCCTCAGTAGGTTTCGCTGCTGCCAGGTCAAAATCCTGTGACACCGGCGGAGGAGAACGAGATGTGTGGGATGCCGAAGCCTCAACTTCCAAAGCATCCAGGTCAATCAGGTCACGAGCCTTCGCATCAGAGCCTTCGTTCAAATTCATCGCAACTTCACATTGGGGCTGCGGCAGAGACACATCTGGGCCTTTTTCTGATCGAATGGTGTCGTCATCAATATAGCAAAGTGATTCTGACTCATCCACGACATCCACAAGACCGGCTACACGCTCTTTCGGAGCCGCGTCGGCCATGGCAATATCCTTCTGAATTAGCTCAGCTACGCGCCTGCCTCTCGCCTCCCGCGCCTCCAACTCCTCCGCATCAGCCAGGCCCACTTGCGAAGGCCCTTCAGCCAACTTCTGCGCTGATCCTTTCGGAGGGTACTTGGTACAAGGTTGAATTTGAGGGGTTGTCAAAATATCAACATCCTCGTCAGTTTCAGCAACTGGATCAACTCGCGCCCTCTTAGCGAAAGCCTCGGCATCTTCAGGCTCTTTCTCCTTAACAGCAAGCTGCTTCACCTTCTCAGCGCCGTCCAGCGGTCTCTTCCTCAAGACTAATCCCTTGCCCTCGCTCTCCCGGGGACGGCGGGTCTTGCGTCTTTTTCTTCTCTCGCTCGGCCGCGGCCACTTTCGCCGCCTCAACCTTGCGACGGGCCGGGGTCTCATTAACCTTCGTCAACTTCGCGTACTTTTCAGCAAGCGGTGGCAGGGTTGCTTTTGCAGCGTCCGCCTTCTGCTTGGCCAAGATATCTTGGGCTTTACTACTCTTCACGGCATTTTCAACAACCGAGCTGGTCTTGCCTAACTTGGCTTTTCGTGAGGTCTCGACGGCCTCAGACCCAATATTGCCTGGAGACTGCATTTTCTTGCCGGCCGTCGGAGGCACCGGACGAGGGGAATACGTCACGCCCATCTCATCAAAAACTCGATTAACACGGCCCTGATGTTTCAAAATCCTCTGGGCGCATTCCCATTCCTTGTGTGTAAAATTCCCTATCATCTGTACAACTTTCCTTTCCACTTCAGCAACGATTTCTTCGTCGGTCACATCCTTCGGTCGTTTGACATTGAAGATGGGGCTTCGTACATCATCATCAAGCTCGGGCAGCCATTGCATCTTGAATGCCCACGACCCCCATCGGGGCTGGCACGGCCAGACATCGGCAGCCACAAATTCTTCCAGGGCATCGCGCGTAGTGATCACACGCGTCGCCTGATAAAATGCCATTGTACTTGCTGAGGACCGGCTGGCTTTCGTCAACTCCGGCGACAGGTCAACCTCTAGATCAACCATGCGGCTAGCCAAATCGTATGTTGTCACCTCTTCTTGCTTCGAATTCTGACCAATCACTTCAATGGGAACATAAAACCAATACGAAGTCCATCGGTTAGCCCATTTGTTCTTGTATGCCGGAGCCAGCTCCACCGGAGCTTGATTCTTGGCCAGGCGATGGGTCTGAAAGGTACAACAGCCATACTAAGCTTCTTTGTCCTCGTCATCAACCTTCACAAGCCTTCTGGCCCAATGAATCTCGAAATGTCGAACGAAGGTTTCGACATCATTATCCCCGGCGAAGGTCCGGCATGCCCACAAAAACTTCAGCACTTGAGGGATAGAATTGGGCGTCAGTTGATGAATTTGAACGCCATAGGCCGCCAAAATATCCGCAAACTTCTTGGATACCGGCAACCGAAGGCCCGCAGTGAAAAAATCCCGAAAAACCACACTTTCATTCTTACGGGGCTTCGGCGTGGTTTCTCTCCCAGGCAACCGGCAAATCCCGGGTTCGAAGCACCCTTCCAACCGCGGGCATCCAAATCGGCCGCGTCATCAAGGATCGACCAATGTAGCGAGGTGCGGGCCTTCGCCCCCCCTCGGGTTCCCGTCGGACTCTTCCACACCGCATCGGCCTCCACTCCTATTTCGCCCTCCTCCACGTCGACAAGCACACGCTTTCCAACATCTGTGTCGCTAGGCATTATTTCGACATAATCGCCACTCGAACCGCTATTTTCATCGCTACTAGAAGAAGACGAGGTGCTACCACTCTCACGAGAGCCGGCGAACCAATCCAAACCGAAATCTTACCGGACTCCGAGCTAGACGTCGAGTGGTAGAGGCTCAGCAAGTACTTCGAAACCTCCGGAAAGGCACCGTTTCCCACGATTCGACGACGATCCTTCGTCCGCCATGTTTTCGCAAGAACGCCTGACGCAAACAACTAAGTTTCCTCAGAAACATAGACTCAAGCGCGCAGTGTTGGAAACCGAAGAACGAAAGTGCGTGTAGAAAGCAGAAGCAAAACTAACCTCACAATTGGACTGGGGCTTCCGCTGAAGCGATTCGCCGGAAGCAGAGGTGAAAACAGCAAGCAAAAGCCGCGAGGGAAAAATGAGGCTGGGAACGCAGGCGGGGTTGCACCGGCGGCGGCCCCTGACTATTTATAGACAGTAAAACCCAACGGTCGAAAATTTCAAACTCAACGGTAAAAAACAGCACTCTGAGGGCAGTTTAGGTATTTCCAGTGAGACCCTCGGGAACCGCCGCCTGGGAAGACGTTTTCTTCCGCCTCGATTCTCGATCCCCGGGTTTCGCTGGCTCAGGTTTGCAATCAAGGCAAGCGCTTCGCCATCGAGGGGCTTCTGTTGGGGGATTCGGAATCAAGCCTTCCGTATACCTAAAAAATAGAGAGCGGCCATGCGAAGGGTGCCGTCAGCAAAACCCCAGAAACAGCGGATTCCATTTCCACCCTCCGGGCGTTGCGTTTTGGCTGGCACCCTTCGTCGCCAACGAAGCCATCAAACGAATCCAGCATGGCACAGGGTGTCGAAGTCTCGCTTGACAGCTCATTCCGAGATGAAACCTCCGGGGCGAATATTGTTCACTCCGGGAGCCTCGGCTTTGGTTTTCGCACGGGGGTTTCGTCGTTCCTAACACTTAACCAGTTTAAACTTGAGTATTGTTTTCGTTTCAGGTAACAAAGAAGGCTAGGCGAAAGGGAGATCTCCAAAGGGCTCGGGGGGTTTTCACCCCGACAAGCGCACGTGATAAGAGCTGGAAAGGCGCCGCGATTTGCGGCGTGACATCATGAAGCGCCGATTACGTGGAGACCCAATTGGAGATTACCCGAAGATAGCCTAGCACATTCTGTTTTGATTCGTTTTACACGAGGGTGTTCTCGGAAATGTAAAAGTCCGCCCGCCTCTCTATAAAAGGAGACGGACCGGCACTTGTAAAGGGGATCGACTTTTGAGAAATCAACTATCGTGAAAAGAGCCTTTGGCTGTCCTTTATTCTGTGTTTAGGTTTTGGTTCTTGAGCTTTTGTTTCCCTTCATTGTTCGTGTGCGAGAGCTGCGGCTTTCGCCACAACATTCAGTGTGACCGGCAGTAGTTTTTGTTAACCCGGTAGCATTTCTTGTTCTGTTCAGTAACTTCACTTCTATATTTTTTGGTTCTGAGTATTTCTCTTTAATTACCTTGCATTTAAGTACTACAGTTAAGTATCTAATCACATTTAATTTATTTTCAGACAAGCAAATTGGTAGCTGTTGGGCACCCTGCAGCATGTGTGGTGTAGAGGTTAGTTTCAGCCATATATAAGAATGCCATTTAGGTAGATCTCTAATCTGATAAACACTATTTTGGTGGAACTCAACTTTGCAGGAACCATACTGGTGTCTATACTGCCTTACCTATCTTCTGATTGTGATATTCTGGTAGATGTAGTCTTGTACTTTTGATGTGGCTTGTGCCAAATGGTGGATGTAGAGTGTTGCTGTTTCTGGTGATCTGGTGTCTGTTGTATATGGTGATCTGGTATATATGTTGTATATGGTGATATGGTGATATATGTTGTATATGGTGATCTGGTGGCAAATGATGGATGTATTTTTTTTTGCCAGATTTGATTTGTTTTATGGAATCTAGTTGTTTTGAATCTGTTGAGACATTTATTGGGCTGAAATGTGTATGAGTTTTGCCTGAAATGTGTGTGGGTGGGCTGTAATGTATTTATATGGGCTAAAACATCCGGCCAATTTGAGGCTAAGTTTAAATTCGGCCTGGTAACAAATTGCTCATGCTTACGTCATCATCTGCCACGTCAGTGCCACGCGCCTGCCATAACAATGTCACGCGTCTGCCACGTCAGTGCCACGTGGTGCCACATGTCTGCCACGTCAGTGCCACGCGTCTGCCATGTGGTTGACACCTCATATGCCACGTGGCCGCCACGTCATCAACTGACATGTCATCAATCGCCACGTCAGCACCACGTCAGCAGCCAACTAATCTCCATAAGTGACGTGACGAGTCAATCCATGAAGATCACTTTCGTCACAGATTTTGGGCTTCGGGCTGGGTTCAATGGGCTTTACACCAATCTATGACGACTTGAGAACGTCATGGATGACGCTAATCTATGACGAAAATGTTAGCTCGTCACGGCGCTTAATCTGTGACGCTCAATACATGACGTTTTGAAATTTCGTCATAGATACTGTTTTATGACGAAATTGTGGTGATCCGTGACGAAAATTGACCGTCATGAATCGCAGGATATTTTGTAGTGTCACGTCGGGCACCCACCACGACGCTCCAGGCCTTCAACCGCATCACCTGGGGTCGCTGCTTCACCCATCTCTCCAAAGGGCACAAAGCGGTGGAGTGTTGGGATCCTGTTAGCTGCTTCTGGTATTGTCGCTCAGGGCACTGTGAACGCGACTGGCCCCGAACTCTCGCTAGCACTGCGAATCTCCTCCTCAATGTGCACGTACAAATGCAACAAGCACCCTGTCGCCACCTCCACCTCCACCACTACAGCTGGAGTTGTTGGAGTCATTTCTCATTGCAGGAGGTGCACAAGCCGAGCGCGACAAGTAACCGTCAGGCGACGACAACCGCGACATGCGAATAATGAGTGACCGTGACAAAAACCACGACGGGGTGTGCCCGAATCCTTCCTCCTACTACAAGAGCGCAACTTTCTCCGGGCATTCTAGGCACCACAATAACGTGGACAACAATGACGATATTGACGACGGAACGCCGCTGACAACACTACAAGCCCAATTCGCGACGATGCTTCTGACTGCCTCATCAACATGTGTCTCGATCCACCTCAACCACCACCCCTCGCTATGAGGCGGCTGTAGGTCAGGACGACTACATCACTAGAGCTTGCCGTCCGGGGGACAAGATGGGACTCAACACCGCTACAAGCGAAGAAGATGCCAGATTAGAGACGACACTAGTGCCGGTTTCACACGCGTTCATTCGCCACCCTTCGGACAGACTTGTCCCCGGCGCCATCCATCGCTGCAATGGCATATTAATTTGCTGGATGGCTTCGAGGCACAGCTCCTCCAGACAACTTCAGCCCAGACGGCATAGACGACAATGTCGGCAGATACAACGCCTGCAGACCAAAATGTCGAGACGTCGGAAGATGCGGCGCCTGCAATTGCAGCCCCAGCAGACACGATACCGGTCATGGACACAGTGATCAAGCAACAGGGCACAGTAAATGGTGTCGATGCCCCTTCACCAAGCTAGACGCGCCATTCCTGCCGCAGACGGCGGCCCGCCGCACCCACCAGAAACGCACCTTCAACATGACGATTGTGCGTTGGAGCGCTCGGCTAGCAAAGAAGCCAACAATGCCAGCGTTGCAATGTGCGCAAATTGGGCCTCTCCACCGACAAATAGGGCCCCTCCGAGGAGGTGCTACGTGACTTCATCGGCTTGTTTCACGACCCATTGCCGGCTCAAATCGTTGCTGCCTTGAACATGATCGTCGACCTCGGCGATGAAAACTCTGACCTACTACACGAGGCCCTCCTCCGATCCAGCACACAAGGGACAGCGGTGGCAAACCTGGTGCCCCTTAATGAGGAGGCTTGATGCTGCTAGCATCGCTAGAGAAGGAAGTTGGAGGCTGAGTAACATACACGCGATTTCCTGATACACACAGCACTTATGGAGTGAGATGGCCAATTGGATCAGTGGAACGGTCTTACAGCTCTTCGCCGAGATAGAGAGAAACAGCAGCAGAGTCTTACTCCTCAATCTGTTGCTTTTACACTGAAAAAGAATCGTCGAAAGAGCTTCTGAGCGAAGGCTTGTTGGCTTTGGTTGTTGGCGTGGATTATCTTGTTAAGCTCTGCAGAGATGGTGAGCGTGAAGAAAGGACACTACCATCAAAGCAAAGAAAGACAGCTCTCAAATGGATTTGCTGGTCTATGATGACCAAACAAGCAACGGATTGAGCAACTAGCGCGACATTGCGCTAACGCGCATCCGTTTTCTTGCTCCGTTCCACATAGGTGAGAGCCTAGTCTTGCATAGGCGCAAGCTATATCATCACTTGTTTTAAGTTCTAGAGTGAGCGAATTCTTTGCGTTACGGTGGGAGCCAAGAGCTTGGCACGCTGAGCGCGCGAGTGTATTTATTACTACCACTCTTGCCCGGCTAGTCCGCTGTAATTCTCTTCTTTATCGATAAAATAAACATTGTCTTGCGTTGGTTCGAAAAAATATATATACTTACTGCACAACGCACGTTTGGGATCAGCCCAACCAAGCCTGGGTGATGGATCGGTCCACACTGTGTTGTCGGTTGTTTGCTTTGCTGGACAGGATAAGGCAATTATGTCACTATTTAATCATTGAAAGCTGAAAAGCGAAAAGATCTAAATTCTAAAATGATTGGTTTGGGATCCAATTCAGCGATCCAAATCGCGGTACTCCTTGTATTTTTGAATTTGCGATGTTTAGGGCAAGATTATTCGTTAAAATTTGGGTACTCCCTTTAGCAGTTAAAAAATGAACTTGCATGCTTATTTCTCCTCGTACTACAGTAAACGTGCATGTCACCACAACGGGAAAACCCGTGTTTGCCGTGCGTCAAAATCTTTGCCGTGCGTTTTATTTCGGGCGCACGGCAAAGAGCTTGTTTGCCGTGCGTTTTTTATATAGCGCACGGCAAAGAAAAAACGCACGCCAAACAAGTTGTTTGCCGTGCGCCTCGGGAAAACGCACGGCAAACAAGTTGTTTGCCGTGCGTTTTTATTATAGCGCACGGCAAAGTATTTTCTCCCCTTACGCATTTCCGAGCGAACCAAATGTAATTCTTTTAAAAATACTTTGCCGTGCGTATTATATTTGACGCACGGCAAACACATGTGTTTGCCGTGCGTTTTTATTATAGCGCACGGCAAAGTATTTTTTACCTATTATCCCTAGGTCCCAAATCCAATTACTCCTAAAAAACTCTCGGCACCTTTAAATATTTTTCAAATCTACGCATACAACATGTGATACTCTTGGTAGATTCTTGTAGTCATTTACTATATTTAACTAATTAATTATATTTCAAGCACTTTTTCGAAAGAAGTCAAATTTGAACTACAAGTGATGCAAACAATAGAATAAATTGAGTATAAAATGATATTCGTGTTATTTAGCATATTTTAAGACCATTGTCATGAAATCAAAAGAAACTTTGAACATCTTGACTAGGAAACACGACCATGATGTTGTGTCCAAATTATTTGAAAATTCTAAAAAAATACAAATAAAATTTAAAAATTATGAGAATTGTAAGTATCTCATGATATCATATGCGAAGGCTATAGTAAAAAAATATGAATGAGTTTTGAATATTTTGTCATGTACGATGGTTAGAAATCTAGACATCTCTGATGAAGTTCCATAGAGTTACGAAAGATATGGTGAGATTTGTAAGCGACGCGACCTTCAAATTGCATTTTGACTTCAAAACTTGTTTGTATAAGCAGTAGGACATCATAACTTAATTTGTGTTAACTTTCTATTTTTTCAAATTTATTTGATATTTTTATGAATTTTATAAAATTGTTGAAATCTTTGTTTGCCGTGCGCACTATTAAAAAACGCACGGCAAAGAGGTATTTGTCGTGCGTCTTTGCGAAAACGCACGGCAAAGAATAACCTTTGCCGTGCGTCTGGAAGTCAATGCACGGCAAAGGCAGCCTCTCACGGCCCGGCCCGCCTCCCGCATCAGCCCCACCCACAGCGCCTCGATCTCAGCCGTCCGCGGCATCCGACGGCGGGGGGCGATCCAATCAACATATATAACATGAAACCCTAACTACCCCACCTCATTTCCCCCTCCCAGCCGCTCTCCTCCTGGATCTCACATGGCTGGCGGCGGCCCTCCTCCAGGCGCGGTGGCCGCCCTCCGCCCGCGCGCGGTGGCCGCCCTCCTCCCGAGCGCGGCGGCCCTCCTCCCTATCACTCCCCGTCGGTCGCGGCCGGCCTTCCGCTCCGTCGCCGGCCGGCCTTCCCATGGCGCGGCGAGCATGACGGCGACGAGGAGCCGGAGGAGGACGAAGCCGGAGGCGGTGAGGGCGTGATCCACTCTCCCGACGGCCCCCAGATGTGCATGTGCGCTCTCGGTGCCCCCAGCGGAACATCTTCCGGCAGCGCCCGGCGCATGGGCAACGGCGGCAAGTCGTCCACAGTAGTGGCCGCCGAGCCCTCGCCGCCGCGCGCGGGGCATGCTCGCCGCCGTGTCGTCCGTGTGCTCGTCGTCGACATCGGGGAACGTCGTCGCTGCGATATCCGGAGCGCGTGAGCCCGCCGCCGCCGCCGACGACGACGGGAGCGAAGCTCGCGGCGGGGAAGGAGGCTCGACGGAGGAAGCTCGTCGTCGTCGTCGGTGCTTGCCGGCGAGCGCTCCATGGCCCGGCCTCCCTTATTCAAGACGCTCTCATCTTTTTGTGTGTGGCATCGGCGGGATGGTGGTGGTTGTGGACTGGTGGGGGGCAGAGGCAGCACGCGGTGGCGGCGGCGGCGGTGGGATGGTGGTGCCGGCGAATCCGACGGGGGAGGGGGGCGGGGGGGATTAATTTTTTTTAGTTATTGTAAAATGTTTGCCGTGCGTCATGTTAGGCGCACGGTGATTTTTAATGTGTTCTGGAATTAGTTTGCCGTGCGTCAACATTAGCGCACGGTAAAGGATTGCCGTGCGTTTTGATAAAAAGCGCACGGCAAAGGCGGTTTACCGTGCAAAAAGGTGTCGTGTGCTCTTTGCCGTGCATTTCTGGGAAAAAGGCACGGCAAAGTGTTTGCCGTGCGTTTCTTGTTCTTTGCCGTGCGCTCTAGACGCATGGCAAAGGCCATGTTTCCCGTAGTGCACCCAAATGATACGTAGGTACCCGAGCTACACTAACCTGTGCCCACCTGCAGGCAGATTACTAGGGGTGGGTGATGGAGTCACCCACTCCTGAAATGCTCTTCAACCGCTTCTGAAAAAAGTTCTCTAAGGGTGAGTCGTATACTCACTTCTGAAAACACAGCTAGCTATTTGTAGTTGCTAGAGGTAGCAACGAGCGCTTTGCCTACCCTGAAAATGTCATTCCAACTGCAGTTACAAACCATTTTTATAGCAATGTTATGTGTGCTGGGGTTGGGTGGTGGGGACTGGCCTGGTTGGAAGTAGGAATGTCTCAAGACAACAAAATGTTGAAATCACCTGAATTGCATCTCCAAGAGTATCTAATATTTTTCCTCCTAAAAATATGAAGTTTTATTACTTCTAAAAAGGTATTGCAAAGAATAAAGAATGTCATCTTCAAGAGTTTCTAATATTCACTCCTAAAATATAGAAGACAATATTGTATCAAGAATCCTATATTATTCCTAAATTATCTTAACCACTTTTATGCATTCTTTCTCTCTTGTACATTTGCATCAGGAACCATTTTTCTGCTCTTTATTCTTTTTGAGCCCTTCCACCTTGTTTTCGGAGAAGATACATGTCAATCAAAACCATGCAACTTTACACGGAACAGACTGATTTTTTCCGAAGTTCTAAAAAAAATAGGAGTGCAGATTATGAGTTATTGAAGAGGTATTTTTTACCATACTAAAAATCAAGTATTAGGAAAGGATTTAGAGAACTCTTGGAGATGCTTGGTAATATATATGTGATATATATGGAACAAGAAAGATGACCCACAACCTTTGTAGCTCAAATTATGATTAGGTCGCATGCCCAATAAGCCGCGGGCATGCGATCTCCGCGGGATGCGCTTTTGCATTTGAGGAAAACATTATTTTCCTGCAGCTTTCTATTTCCATAAAGCTATGGCTTATGGATACAGTACAATTTTGGCGCATATTATTTCTTAACAACTTGTGCTAAAATAAAGTTTTAACACAACTTTCTCAATCTACATAACTTCTGCGTACAATTTGTTGTGAATTGTTAACATTAGTGACCAATTACCTTAATTATGCAATATAATTAAACATGTGATTAACACATGAATTAGTGACATCATTAGTGAAGAGATACCCTCTCATCACCAAATAAAGGGCCATCCACGCCAAACCCCCACCAAGAGGTCAACCCCTTTGTTTGTATATATGTATATACAGATCCCCTCATCAACGAATTAATCCATTTATTCCAAGTTTTCTCTCAACACGTTAGCAGACACTTTGCTCTCTACTAATCGCAAAGAAGAAGATAAGCTACAGAAGGCACATCACCCTGGGAAGTTGTGGCCACCATACATGGTCGCCGGAGCCGCTGAACCAGGGGCGGAGTTGGGCCTAAGGCCACTAGGGCCATGGCCCTAGGCATGGTGTGGTCCGAAAGATCTCTTATACACGTTGTATTTCTTCTATGGCCCAACAAATATTTTTTTAGAATGACCTTGGTCTTCGACAGCCCAAGTTGTTTCGTGGCCTAGCAAACCACTCATCCTCTTTCGTCTGCCTGGTCCGCCAGCCCAGCAAATCACTCCGCGCGAGCTAATTTTTTTAAAAAAATCATGATTTTTAAAAAATAAATGTCAGATCCAAAAAGTTTCAAAAGTAGCTTTCTGCCTCTGTTTAAAAGGGTGGTTGGGGCATTGTTGCACCCAACCGCCACCGGAAACGGCCGCTGCAGTAAGACCACCACGGGTACTGTAGCAGTTCCAGCCGTTGTTTCAAACGGCGGTAGGGACAGTCTCTCTTCAAAAAAAAATCATAACTTTTTGATGAATCAGATGGAGATAAGCTTTATATGAAAATTGTAGCTTTCGTCAATATCTAGAACTTTGTAGTTCAAACTTTTTTTCCGTTGAAGTCATCTTGGGGCTCAAATAATCAATATACCATCCAGACCTCTGATTTCGGTATCCAGACATCGTGGTTATTCGGCGGTAACTGCACAACCACTTGTACTGGTTGTCAGACCCCTTCCGCGGAGAGTTAGTGGTGGTGGTCGTCAGCTGCGGTGACAATGGCCTGGACATCGCAATGGAGCTCTATTGCATTGCCAAGGAGGTCTAACTTCATGGCTAGGCATGTGGAGGACACCGCGATGTTGCCACCGTCGTTGGTGTCTAAGATCCTGGCCAACCATGGCTCCATTCGGCTGCATCCATTGGTGGGCCAGCTGTGACGGCACGATGGTGGCGCTCGCCGACAGCTCATGTCTCAACGTGGATTTTTACTGCAGGGGGTGTGTAGCCCTGTTGTACTAGAACAAAAGCGCGCTGATGTTGATGCCATCATCTACTACACTAGGTATAGGTACTCATTCCCATTCAGGAATATCGAAGTCGACGACGCTGTAGTGAACATGGCCTGATATGCCATTTGTTCGAGTTTGATTTTGGTGATTCATGACAACATGATCAACGAGACTAACCATATTGTTGAGGATGTCCTTGTAGACATTTCTAGGTCCCATGGATGCAACCACAATCAAAGTATACCTTGATCGTGTTAAGTTCAACTGATGGCAAGTTCAAAAGGAATAAAAGGGAAGTAAAGAACATCGTCGGATGAACCGACGGTACATAGGAAGAGGTGTCGGTGCAAGCGTCAGAGGATATGGTACACTACATAGAGGCTTGAGTCAGTAGGCACCGTAGGAGGAATCGACGGTCCAGTATTTGGAAGCGTTGGACGAATTCCAAGAGCAAGAGTTTGAAAACGGAGGCGTCGGGTGAACCGACAATCCATTGGTGGGCACCGTTGGTCTATCTGATGGTTCACTAGCGCAAGACAGAGAGGTTTTGGCGCAAAAGCCTTAAGCACCGCATAAACTAACGGTCCAGGCATCAGTTCATCTGACGGCTATAAAATTCAAGACAAAGAGGTTTTGGCGTGGAGGTCTTCAGCACCGGATGAACCGACGCACCGTCAGATGAAGTGCCAGATGAATTGTGTCAACGATCAACTGCAGTGGAAGGCAATGCCTAGTAGCACCGGATGAACCGACGCCTAGGAAATACATAGCGCCGGATCATCTGATGGTACCTAGAAAAGACTAGCCGTTGGAGCAATGACTCTATGGATGCCTTGGGCTATTTCAATCCCTTCCACCCCGCAATTTGAGGTTGTTGGAATGTGTGGAAGTCTAGAGGAGTGCAAGACACATTGAAGAGCACATCCATGCCATACTAGTGCTTAAGTGAACATCCATAGATTTTGCACATGCTGGTGTGTGTGCTAAGTGCTAGGTTTAGCTTAGAGCTTAGTGAGTGCAAGGTGTACCTACCTTGTGATCTGATTCTTGACTAGATCAAGTTGTACAAGATGCGTTAGAAGCCTTGGGGCCTAAGTGGCTCTCTAGCAAACGTCTTCGACCCTCCAGCTTGGTGTGGAGTGGTGATGACACTTTGTGCAGGGGATGTGGAGATCCCATTCCCTTGGCAGCATCGAGGTGACCTAGGGGCCTTGGCGAGTGCCTTCATGGCGAGCCTTTGTGGAAAGTCAAGTCGTTCTCTTGGGAGAGACTAGGTGATCGAGAAGCAATACTCTTGTGTGGAGTGCTTCAACAACATGGACTAGGGGTGGCTTAGTGCCTACAGATACCACGAGATAAATCGCTTGTCAAGAGTTTCTTCCTCAGATCCCTCTTTACGTTTCCGTTTTACATTCTTGCAATCCTTGCTTGCCTTTACTATCTTGCATTCTTGCTACGATTGGCTATAGGTTGCAAAACTTATTTTAGGATGAGGGTTTCACACTAAATCAACCATAGATTGCACATCTAGATAGAAATGATCTAGTTTACTTCACAAAGTAGTGGAAGCCATAGGTTAAGGTTTAAAGTCGCCGAATTCACCCTATTCCCCTCTTAGGTTACGAGCATCCGATTCCTTATAGATGTCAACCGCATCAACCCGCTATATGAGCACACATTCTCGTCGGTGCTCATTCTATCTCTGTCATTCGTTGGTGTGCTGATGTGGGTGTTTGCATTATGGACCTTTGAGGCACATGTAAGGTGGGATGCGCTCATGCTATCGAGAAAGGCGATGCTGCCACCGAAGGAGGAGATGAAGCGGGTGGTGACTACTGCGCTAGAGAGATCGTCGACATTATATGGACCAGTGAGTGTCTGAGGACCAGTGGACGGTTGCTCTTTAGTGATAAGTGATTGATGATGTTTTATGGACTGACGTTAGCCTTCGCCGAGTACTGCAGGTGTTGGACATGGCTTAGTTTGTGTTGTTGCGGGTGAAAAAACAAACGTGAGAGGTCTTTGCCAGAGTGGCCTCCGGGTGATGCAGAAACAAGTAGGCCTGGTTCGAGAGACCCGATGAACGACAGGTTCTAGTGCGATCTGTATGGTGCACGAGGAGCAAGACATCACCGCGAATTAGCTGGTGCAAGGCGTCGACCAAGTCAAGGAATGAGGCAAGATTGAGTAGATCGCCCAGGCGCCAGAGGTGATAGACCTAGCATGATCGACGCTTGGCGTTGTGAGGTCAGGTTCCTTGTGTGGGGGTTTGTTGGTTTGGCCACAAAACCAATGGAGGACAGTTTCTCGACTTGGGCCTCAAAACCCCGAAAGCTCGGCATGATGGAGATGGTATCCGGGTGTGTCGGGAAGCTTCGAAATGGAGGGAAGCAAGGTTGTCGTGGAAGTGTGTCCATCCGATGGGAGTATCTACAACTTACACACCTTACCCCTTTGAGGGTGTGTATCTTCTTTTATGTTGTAGGGGTAGAATTATCCATCACTGAAACTTTGTATATATAGGATAGAGGTGGAGGGGTAGGCAACTCTTGGAACCTAGCTCATTTTCTTCCGGTAGGCTAGCCAAGTGCTTTATGTTGGAGAGTGGAGAGGAGGTCTCTCCACTTCTTGTTCTCCTCTTTGCAAGAGGGTAAGATGAAGGGAAGTTGCAAGGCACCCTTTGTAAAGTATCTTTCCTCTGAATGTTAAGAAGATTTGGCATGCTAATCTTGTCTCTCCCTCTAATCCCATGTGTTTTTATTTTTCATGATTTGCAGAGACTTTTCAGTTGATTTTCGAGGTCATCGATTTAGAGTATTTTCGGTGGAGGATTTTTAAGGGGATCATGTCTGGGTTCTTGGTGACCTTTCCTTTGGTGATCTTTACCCCCCTCAAACTCCTTGAATCGCTCTGAATCATGAGCTCTTTGGGTCAACTCGTGTTTTTGAGTTTGTGGCTTGAATTCACTATTCCACAAGATGGAGTGGGTTTTGGGACTTGGTCTACTAGATATGGATTGTCCATGAGACTGATTTACTATTCTCAAAATCTCACGTCAATCTGTTGTGGTCGGGAGATCAATTGGTTGGAAGTTTGGTTCGTGGCTGCGAGCTGCTTTTCGTCTTTGTTTCATGCACACTGACCCTTGTGGTGGTGACGCACCAGGTGCACCGCAAGAATTCGTGGACCCGTGGTTCGCTGAGATTCGACTTCACCAGCCCTTGCGGTGGTGATGCCTAGCGCACTACAACAAACGGTGCTCAAGTTTGTAGCCTTCCTGTGCGAGTTTTGCTTATGTCTTACTGCCAAATCTTCACCAATCCTTGCGGTGGAGGTCCCTGAGACACACCGCAACAATCGGTGTATATTGGTCTGTTGCCTTGCATTTCCTTGGTGTCACGTCGATTCTTGGGGTGGATCTCACCTCAGCGCACTGCAACAATCAGTGGTCTCGGCTCGGCTCGTTTTCGGCTCAGATTTGGCTCGAGTTAGTTGTGCATAACTGCATATGGCTCTGACCCTTGTGGTGCAATTCCCTCTTTCGCTTCTGTCTTACTGCCAGATCTTCACCGATCCTTGCGGTGGAGGTCCCTGAGACACACCACAACAATCGGTGTATATTAATCTGTAGCCTTGCATTTCCTTGATCTCGTGTCGATTCTTGTGGTGGATCTCACCTCAGCGCACCGCAACAATCAGTGGTCTCGGCTCAGGTCGTTTTTGGCTCAGATTCGGCTCGAGCTAGTTGTGCATTTGGCACTGACACCTGTGGCGCAATTCCCTCTTGCACTGGATCAATTGGTGATACATGCAGGTTTGCCACTCTCCCGTGGGCAGTGCATTGATCGGTGGTAGCAGACAGTGTTGTGTGAGGTTTGTTTCGTTGCAAATTCTTTCGTGTTTGCTTTCATTTGTTTGTGTGTGCCTCTCAGAATTTTGATTGGGATGTAGGCAAGTTCTTGCTCATCGAGAGAAGAATTTTTATCAGCTTCCGTTCACCCTCCCCGATCGGCAATCCTATCCTTCAGGTTCGAAGCTACCACTCGATGTCATTCCCACCGTCGATCGCCGCTTACTGCACTAATGACGACGGCGAGCTGTTCTCTAGCTTAATGACGACGACGAGCTGTTCTCTACTACTCTACGACGATAATCTGTTGCTGACAAGAGCTTCTCGTGCTTCCTGATCATCGTCGGACCTGCCGCGCATGGAGGACTGGGAGGTTGAGCTGTTCAAGTCATCAATTCTGAAAAACTTGAGGAGGACTGAGAGACATTCCGTGACCGCGATGACGACAGGGAGAACGTCCGCGAGGGCCTGCCGCGAGGGCCTTAACGCCTGCGGAAGTGGTGCCACGTTCAGTACGAGGCTGCTCTTGCTGTTGCTGCTTCCCGTGATCACGTTCACGTTGATGCTGATGCCGGCATGCCGCGCAGGTAAAGAACGAGTCACCATTGGGCTAAGTTGGTGCACTAAAAATAGTAATTTAATTTTTCAAAGATTTTATTGAGACATTAATATATTTTATTACTGGGGTCATTTAGCTCCACCTAGCTCAGAATCAAAAAAGATATTTAATTGCCAAATTTAATATAGACGGTGTCAAATTGGTCAATTTTCTAGAGCTGAGCATGTTATACCCCAGGCTTTATTCAACCATCCTGCAAAATTGTGTTGCCCTCGGTCTTTTCTCTTCGCTCGTCATACAAAGTGATAGAAGCCTCTTTTATTTAGTTGTGCAACAGGCTGATAGAAAAATAATTAAATGTATAAAAGTGGTTAATGGTTTGAAGTCTGCATGCATTCAAAATAAAAACCACTCGATCGTAGTACATTTACATTGAAATCAGAAACGAATTCCTTGAACACCAGACTTAAATTATTACAGAATTGCTTATTCAATACTCCCTCCATACTCATAAAACATGTCGTTTCGGAGGTTTTAGTCAAACATTGGGAATATAAACCATGAATAACTTTTAAGTCGTTTAGTTTGAAAATGTGAAAACTACATGAATAGATTTGTCTTGCAAAATACTTTTATAAAAGTATAGTTATGTAAATTTTAAACAAATATTTTTATAAAAATAAAAGGTCAAAGTTATGTATTGGAGACAGTGTCGCTGTCCTAAACGACATATTTTATGAGCACTGAGGGAGTAAGACTTAGGAAATGGAGACGAATAGATTAATTGCACATCAATCATTTTGTTTGTATTGAGCATTTTTTTAGAGAAAAATATACGTGGCACAATTTTTATTTATACCAGCACTAAAGATCAACGTCATGCCCTTTTGGTAGGGGTCGCTAATCAGCGACCGGTCGCTCGGAGCGACTGGTTCAGCTGGGGCTCCTCTTCCTTCCAACTTTCCTTTTCTAAAAAGTTTTCTTCTCACGAGTTTCTATTTTTGGAATATCATAACTTATACACATAAATTTGATGCATAAATTGAAACCTATAAAATTTGTCACATAATTTTTCAGCATAAGTTTGATTCGTGCAAAACTTTTGTGTATAATTTGTATACACAACTAATTGAAAAATAACTTGTGTGTATATTTTTCTATCTAACGATAAGTTGTGCTCATAATTTTTTCCTGTAAATGTCGAGTTATGTGCATAACTTATTCCATAAAGGCGAGTTATACACATAACTTATGTATAAAAAAAATGTTGAAAAAATACAAAAATGAAATAAAAAGAGACTTTTGGTGATGGATCGGTCCACACTGTGTTGTCGGTTGTTGGAGATAAGGCAATTGTGTCAATATTTCGATCGTTGAAAGCTGAAAAGCAAAAGGTGATCTAAAATGATTGATTTGGAAATTGGGATCTAAACTACTATCTCTGCCCAATTCAGCAATCCGAATTATTGCAATACTTCTATATTTAGATATATGAGGTTTAGGACAAGATTATTAGTTAAAAATGGGTATTCCCTCTATTTTTTTGCAACCGTTGTACGTTAAGATCGAGGAGAGAAAAATCAATTGCAACTGTGCTGCAAAGTCATTCCGGACAATGAGTACAACCGGTGAACTGCGGGCTACCACAAGCAAAACGAGAGAAAAAACTACAGAAATTACAGAGTTGATATTGTGCGACCCCCAACTCCAACAATTTGGCAAATTAACTTGGCATCATCTAATTTAGAGAAAATAAGAAAATTAGGCCTCCAATAGTTTGGCAAATCAACTTAGCAAAAATAAAAAATTGGCAAAACTCACCTCCCCGCGCGCTTAGAGCAACTCCATCAGTTTGCCAAACCAACTTGGCATCCATATAATTTAGGCAAAACAAGAAAAATTGGCCTCCAACAGTTTGGCAAACCAACTTGGCAAAAATAGAAACTTGGCAAAACTCACCTCCCCACGCGCATATATGCGCGCGCGGATCGTGGTTGCCATCGTTGTTTCCCTCTAGGTGGGAGGGTGAAAAAGAAATAAAGAATAGAGAAGGATTCCTGATGTAAGTTTTTCAAGAGGTGGAAGGGCACATATATAATTTTGTTTCTCTCAGGATTCCTGATGTAAGTTAGATCTGGATTTGGCAAGTGAATTATGCCAAACTGTTGGAGATGAATTCTTTTTTTACATTGCATAGCTTTTTAGAAGTTGGCAAAACACAGGATTTGCCAAGTAAATTTTGGCAAACTCTTGGAGATGCTCTTAAAGCAACTCCAACAGTTCGCCATCCCAAGTTGTCATTATTATTTTTTTGCAAAAATAGAAAAAAACTTCTCCAACAATTCCCCATCTCAGGTTGTCATTTATTCCAAGTTGGGAAAAACCGAATCCGCGCGCGCATATATGCGTGCATCGATCCACGGTGCATCCTCCCGTATTAGAAGAGGTGGAAGGGTATAAAAAATAATTTTGTTTTTTCTCAGGATTCCTGATTTAAGTTTTCAAGAGGTGGAATGATACAAACATAATTTTGTTTCTCTCTCAGGGTTCCTGATGTAAGTTAGATCTGGATTTTGCAAGTGGATTATGCCGAACTGTTGAAGATGGACTCTTTTTTAAGCATATCCAAGAGTTTGCCAACTTGGAAAATCTTGTGTATTACCAACTTCTAAAAAGATATGTCAAGTTAAAAAGGAGTTCATCTTCAACAGTTTGGCATAATTCACTTGTCAAATCCAGATCTAATTTACATCAGGAATACTGAGAGAAACAATTTTATTTGTGCCCTTCCACCTCTTGAAAACTTACATCAGGAATCTTTCTCTATTCTTTATTTCTTTTTTCACCCTCCCACCTAGAGGGAAAGGCCGATGGCAACCACGATCCGCGCGCACATATATACGCGTGAGAAGGTGAGTTTTGCCAAGTTTCTTTTTTTGCCAAGTTGATTTGTCAAACTGTTGTAGGTCAATTTTTCTTGTTTTGACAAAATTAGATGAATGGCAATTTGGTTTGCCAAACTATTGGAGTTGCTCTTACTTGGCATATCTTTTTACAAGTTGGCAGAACACAAGATTTACCAAGTAAAATTTGCGAACTCTTGGAGTTGCTCTTATATACGCGCGCGGACTCTTGGAGTTGCTCTTATATACGCGTGCGGATGTGGTTGTCATCGGCGTCTCCCTTTAGGTGGGAGGGTGAAAAAGGAAAGGAAAAGTCCATTTTTGACCAACCAACTATTGTCTTAGTTTGGTTTTGTCCATCGAACTCCAAAACCGGGTATCTTCGACCATCCAACTCTTAAAACCGTTTATAATTGGCTATCGAGCAGTTTTGATGGGTGATTTTTTATTTTTTTATTTGCAATTTAGTCTTTATATCTTATAATGATTAGTACTTTTTGCTCATACCTTCGATTTAGGTTTTTCTTGCGCTCACGCGTTCAAAACAGTGAGCTTTATCTTTTAAAATGTTCCTTATACTATTTTATCACTATTTGCTATATTATTCTCATGTTGTGTAAAAATAATAATATAAGAAAAGTAAAATGCACAATTATAAAATACTATGAACAACATTTTAAAAGATAAAAATCATCATTATGAATACATGATCACAAGAATCACTTAAATCAGAGATACAAGAGAAAAATAGTAATCATTTTAAGATCTAAGGACTAAATTGTAATAAAATGATCAAAATATTCCTTGATTCTTAAAATGATTACTAATTTTCTCTCGTATCTCTGATTTAAGTGATTCTTATGGTCATGCGTTCATAACGATGATTTTTATCTTTTAAAATATTGTTCATAGTATTTGTAATTGTTTATTATACTTTTCTTATATTATTATTTTTACACAACGACCTAATAATATATTAAAAAATATGATAAAATAGTATAAAGAACATTTTAAATGATAAAGCTCACTATTATGAATGCGTGACTATAAGAATCGCCTAAATTGGATGTATGGGAAAAAGTAATAATCATTTTAAGATCTAAGGACTAAACTGTAAATAAAAAAGTTAAAATCACTCATCAAAACCGCCTGATGACCAATTGTAAATGGTTTTAAGAGTTGGATGGTCAAACACACCCAGTTTTGGAGTTCGATGGCCAAAACCAAACCGAGACAATAGTTGGATGGTCAAAATGGAATTTTTCCAAAAGAAAATAAAGAATAGAGAAGGATTCCTGATGTAAGTTTTCAAAAGGTGGAAAGGCACACACAAAATTTTGTTTCTATCAGGATTCCTGGTGTAAGTTAGATCTGGATTTGCCAAGTGAATTACGTCAAATTGTTGAAGATGAACTCTTTTTTTTATTTTACATATCTTTTTAGAAGTTGGCAAAACACAAGATTTATCAAATAAAATTTGACAATTGATACTGAGAGAAGGCATCACAGAGGAATAGCCCAGAATCAAATTTTCATTGTCGATGTGCAGAACTAGCTGTGTCACAGACCGGACGCTCCAATCGAAAGTGCGGCCATTACGCTCTAGCCAAGTACCGGCAAAGTAGAATCACCAGCCTGTCAAACGATTTTCTATTTGCTCTTAGAAGTCTTTTGCTCACTCGAACCCACAAAATCACGAAGATTCAGATGCCAAGGGGGTCGAAGGATGCCAATCCCTTCTCCGTAGAAGGGAGAACCAGATCTCCGTGCTCAAGGTTTAGCAAGTTTACAATTCCAAATGGACGGCATGAGGCACGGCCCTAAAAAGCCCTGCACTAGCACGGCTCTAGGCATGGTCAATAGTGCCTCGGACCGGCCCTAGTAGCGATGGAATCATCCACTATTTGAGATTCGTGCAACAAATAAGAGTTCTTGATCTACCCCACGAACCCTAGCCTCCCACCATCCTATTCACGAGCCGCCACCCCCGCGTGCTCCTGTCCACGGTGTTGTCGGGCTGCACGCCGACCGTCCCCGACTTCCCCACCACTGTGGCCAAGCCCGGTTCACCGCCAGCCTCCTCGCCGTAGCGCTGGCCCTGCCGTCGGCCTCCTAGCGCGCAACGGCTGGCCCCACTTACAGCCTCCTCGTTGTAGTTGTGGGCCCCACCGCCCTAGTCTTTGTGTGCCTTGCCCCCCACTGTGTGCGCACACAGGAGCACCACGGGGACGGCGCTCCTCCCCCACGCGCCTCCAAGACTAGACGATTGGCACTCCGCCGCCTCGCTCCCCTGCGTTGCGACCGTCGGGCCTCCTCATGATCTTTCCGTCGCGCATGAGCCCCAACTGGCTCGCGTCGCCGACGGTCACGTGCGGGGGGCTCGCCGGTCGTCGTGTCGCCTGCGGCTGGCTGACCACAGGGGCTCGTCGGCGCTGAAATCCGGGCTAACTAAGACATATTGAAAAAAGAATTCAAGAAAAAAGTTGAAATATTTTGAAAAAAAAATGTTGATAAACATTTTAATGAAAATGCTGGTGAAAATATTTCGAAAACAGTTGTTGGATTTCCTGAACTAATTTTGTTTCAACTCTTTACCAAAAATGTTAGTTCGATTTTTTATGAAAAATGTTGGTTCAACTTTTTATTTGAAAAAATATTGTAAGATTTGAAAAAATGTTGTAACATTTTTAATTAACAATTATGAGATGTGATGTGTGACAACCCCATCTGAGATAATTCCGTACTATCGCCTAAACCACTCATTTGGTCATTAAGCGATAATGAAGAATCATCCCGTTGAGTGTTGCCGGGTTTACACCCGGTAAATCACTTGAAAACACAGAGAGGATCGAACGTATGCATTAAACTCCCACGAAAGAGAGTCCAGAGTGCCTTACAAATTGATACCAATCTCCCCGTAGGGTCCATTATTACGAATCATAGTTCTTTGACATGCAAGTAAAAGGTTCAGGGTTTTATTAAAACAGCGGAAGTACTAATAACGATATGATATGACATCACAAGAGGCCATCCGTGATGCCATTACTCGGCGTCATCATCCACCCATTCCAGCTCCCAACCGGGTGGAATCTCACTAGGCCAAACAACTTCACCTGAAACAATATAGCAAGGCTGAGTATACTAATACTCAGCAAGACTTACCCGACAAAAGTTACCTCTAGACATGTAGGGCTTTTGGCTAGTGGGTTTGTTTTGCCAAAAAGCAACTAGGATCATGGATCCTTACTTTCAATATTTTAGCTCAGATTCTAGTGAGATTATCATTACTATGATGAGCAACTAATACAATCAAGAATTGTACAAAAAGATTAATTCACACAGAAGATTTCACATAGTTCCATCATTAAGGGATATCATGGCCAGTTGATTAAGCAGTCTCGGATAACGGTGAGAGGGCAACAATCTATTGATTCAAAAACCTTGCAAGGTAGACCTAAACACACAGAGCGGTGCCCCAACAGAGCCGACACCGACCAAACGGTTCCCAAAAATCCTCGGGTTGGGATAATAGCTTACAGTCCCGGGTACAAGGCTATCCGGCATGCCCCACCTAGTACACCCAGCCTCACACAAGTACCCTCCTCCCAGTTGCAAGCCGGGCAGGAGACGAATCGAGAGTGGTAGTAGTAAAATCCCGTGCCATCTCATTAAAGTACTAGGCTTACCGATCCCATTCCCGACAAGTGCTTAGTACGTTCAGAAGCTTAGCCCACGAAGCCACTGGACCGGAGTCCAAATCCCATGCTCTTACCACATGAGCCATCCATTTATAAAAAGGGTGATTCCAAAAAGGAAATCCTATGCTCGCGAGTGACGAACATCACTCGACTTGTATCGGGTCCTTAGAGCATAGCATCTAACGACCTAGCATACTAGTAAAAGAACATCGGCACCTAGGGATCATGCAACTAGGGTTTCATTCAATTCTTTAACGTAAATGCACATACAATAACAAAGATAGTCGCATAATTATAAATAAAACATGGGTTAATGATAAACCGGGGCTTGCCTTCGTTGGCACCAGCAGATAGACAAACTTCCGGACTTTGGTCCGGGCCTTGCTCTACGGCGACGTAGTGCACGTCTCCTCCTGCTCCCCCGTTCACGTCCACTGGCACGAGCGTGTAGCTACCGTCGGGAACTTCTACACGGAGGATGCAAATGCAAGACTTAGGTGACAATTTGATTTAATTAATCACCAAAACAACACATGACACCCATGGGGTGCATGGTTGACCACATTCACCTAGATAATAATACATTCAGCATACTCTTCTTATAAAGGAACAATTTGCGATGTTTTATTAACTAGACTTTTCAATAGTGACTGTGTACAAATATATAAAAATAAATTAATTTAATTCCCACAAAACAGTAAGGGGGTTGCTTATAAACTTGTTAGCAAGTTTCACAACACTAACACAAGATCCTTAGGTAAGAGTTGTGATTTTTCAATTAATTTCAATATTCCACCTACAAAGGTTCTTTCACTTTTATTCAACAAAACAAATCATAAAACACCAAGAGTGGTGTTCCCTGATCTCAATTAGTCTAAAACAAGCCACTATATGCATTTCTATTCACCATAAGCAAGATAAATGCATAAAAAATAAATAAAGCACTTCTGGACCCAAACTTGCTCTCACTGCTTCTCTGATCCAAAACAAGCCTAGGAAACCAACACACATCTATACCCTCTATAGATCTTGATCTACATATTTATGATTAAAAACAAGCATAAATCAGGGAATAATATTTCTAGCAGAGATAAAATCATGATAAATTCACCAAAGGTGCATTTCAACATAACAAGATGATATCCAGAAGTAGGGATCAAAAATAAATTTATTTTAAGCTATAAAATTCATCTAGTCAGATTTATCATTAATACAAGATAATTCATAATAAAAGATTTCTTTAGTAACTTTATGCAATTTTTGGCACAGGACCTACACATGCTAGTATCCACAACATATCCAAAATCCAGCTCAAGATCATGTATAGATAAATTTTGCAGAATCACAGATCTAGGTAAATCACATTTCAATTTTTCAAGCAAAAACTATAGCTCAAAAGTATATACATTCTTTGTAGAAATTGTAGCTCTAGTCACAAAGAGCGCAGCAAAATTGGGTTTGCAATTGTTTTATTTTTTACAGTTTTATATGGATTTTACAAGTTGCAGCCAGACACAACAAAGGGTGAAGAACCATTTTGCTAGAAGACCCCTGGAAAGTTTCGAACCTTCACGGATCTACCCTCGGTTTTAACACACAGGTCCCTACAAAAACGAAATCGATGCACAGGGATCCAGGCGCGCAGGGGAGCTCGCCGCCGGCGAGGGGTCGCTGTAGCTGGGCAGCAAGCGACATCTAGCTGCGATTAGGCGTACCCATGCTCGATTGGGACGCTTGGTTCGGCTGGAGAGGTCACCGGTGCGCGGTGGCGACGGCGCAGGGGCAGTACGTCCGCGGCGGCGCGAAGTCCGGCGAGGTAACAGGTGGGGCTGGGCAATGTGATGCACACAGGGCTTCAAGGTGTCCTAGGGGAGGTGCTAGATGGGTCCCCGGGCTTGGAGAACAGGCAGAGGTACGAGCTCGGCAATGGCTGCCTGGCGGCGGCCGCGGAAACTCGGACTCCTGCGAGCAGGCAGCCCCGCCAAGCCTACACGCGGGCGTGCAAGCTCAAGTGGTGCAAGAGGAAGGGTTAGGCGTGCTTAGGCGGCACTGGAGTTGAGCGGAGCAGTAGGCTCACCGAGGGGCACCCATGGCCGACGGCGGACGGCTCGGGGTCGCGCGAGGAAGGATGGCGCCGACCTTTTATAACCGGGCGTGAGGCGGTGGGGTGTGTTTCTTGCGCGTCAAGGTAGCCAAGTCACGGTAGGGACCGCGGCTTGGCCGGAGTACGGCACGAGGGGAGCGGCGACGTGCGGTGGCCGTCGAGCCAATGGCGGTGCTTGGGCGGCGCGGCGTGGCCAGCGCATAAGCTCCACGTGGCTCGGCTAGGGACCCACAGACGTCACGCACAGGAGCAGAAGGGAGCGGCACACCGACCATAGGACGCGGGCCGGCCTCGGCGTGCGCGTACGGCCGGCACGGCGGCATGCCGACGCGGTCGGGCGCGCGCAGCGTGGCGACGTCGTGCGCGCGGGGCGCTTTGGCTCTGGCACAATTCAAAGTAGCACTGTTTGACTAGGCTTTTCTCGAATTTTTGCTACAGAAGTGATCAAAAGTTTATATACCAAAGTTGTAGATCCTGTATTACTCTACAACTTTCGTAAAGGGCGTAGGGTCTTTTTCTCCATCATTTTTGCACAATTCGCATGCCAAGATGCAGATATTCTCGGCTCCGGTGAATAGTGCCTGGGAGCCTTGACCTGCATTTTTCACCCTCTTCCCCTCCAAATCTCCAATGCCACTCAACATGAAAGTTGTGTCCCTCGACAAAACACACAACTTTTACATTGGATGATTTTAAAGTGTTTAGGTGAATTTCGGATAACGCGGCAAAAGTTCCGGGCGACACTAGTGGGCAAAGGGGTATTCAAGGGGTTTGACTAGGGTTTTGACCAAACCTTGACCACTAGTTGACCAAGGGGTATCATTAGGGTTTGTAGGTGAGGTTTTCGAGGTGATGGCCCAGGTTGACCGGTTCATTAGGGTTAATAAACCAGCTGAAAAACTGGGGCATCACATGATGGTTGAAAAATAATAACCTACAATTTTCGGTGAGTGTTGGTGGGCTGGAAGTTTCAACACTTATCCATTCTCCAAAAGACATATAGGAGGGAGCCTCCCATTAGAGCCTCGACGTGCCAACGGCCTGCTAGCGGCCCATCTTACTTCTTGTATATAAACTACTCACTTCCACCCCGTAACCTTAAGTTATCCCCTGCTCTTCCCACCAGGGTTAACAAAACCGCCAGGGAGCGGTACCCACGAATCAAAAGAAACCGGGCGGCTTACCGGTGAAACCGGCCGGTTTACCGCTCTCGAGAATTTATAGGCACGGTTTTAGGGTGGGAACCGGACCGTTCATGTACCGGGCCGAACCGGTTCCACCGGGAACCGATCGAACCGGACCGGTTCCCACCAGTTTTGCGAACCCTGCTTCCCACCTCCCTGGGCAGGCGCCACCACCGGCCGGCTCCGTTGCGGCCGTGGGGCAAGGCGGGCGCCGATTGTGCTGCCGGAGGTGTTCCCCTCATCTCCCTCCTCTCCACGTCCTCTCCTTCCCCGCAACTTGGCGAGGTAGTGGGCAACATCAACACGCTCATGGCGTTCAAGTCGCAGTTGCCGATGAATGAATAAAAAAGGGACACATGGGATCCTGCGTCTAATATTTTATTTGGGCGTCGGATGTCAGGAGGCTAGCATTACCATATTTATTAATACCTCCTGACGTTATACTCCCTCCTGTTTGATGAATGAAGTCATTTTGAACAAGATTTGAGTTAAACATTGGGAATATAAATCATGAATAACTCCCTCTGGTTCCATATTAGAAATCATTTAGGACAATGACATGGTCACGAAAGCATAACGTTGACTTCTCTTTTCTATAAAAATATTTATTGAAAAGTTATATATGTATATTCTTATGAAAGTAATTTTCAAGACAAATCTATTTATATGATTTTCAAACTCAACGACTTAAAAGTTATTCATGATTTATATTCCCAATGTTTGACTCAAACCTTGTCCAAAACGACTTCTAATAGTGCACCGGATGAAGTAATTTTAAGTCGTTGAGTTTATAAATGTGAAAAGTACATAAATATATTTATCTTGTAAAATACTTTCATAAAAGTATACATATGTTAGTTTTTACTAAATATTTTATTTTATTATAAAATAAAGAGAGAACCGCTTCTGCCCACTTTTTGGTTTGGTCCAACTTTATTACATTGACCCGTGGGCCAATTTATAATCTATTTCAGAAACAATTGCATGAGTCATAAATCAAGTTTTCTCCCGTTGCAACGCACGGGCATATACTGCTAGTATTTTATAAAATAAGAAATCAAAGTTGTACTTTGGAAATCGTGTTCCTGTCCTAAATAACTTCTTTTACCAAATCGGAGAGAGTAAGAACCGAGGGAGTACCATCCGACAAGTAATTTCCAAGATCACTTTCATTTAAAAGCACTATAAAATTCTTCTTGAGTGTCAAATTGCAATGATAATATACGGTAATCGACGAACGACAGCGACGGCGGAGCTTATACCTAACTAATGTCCCGAACAATGGTATGATAAAATGTCACGCAATGATTGCATGTTCCATCAATCTCGTGGATCAACATGGCTCCGGACATGTCCAAGAAGGTGTGCGTCGTCGGCGCGGGCATGTCCGGGCTGGTGACGGCGCGCGAGCTGCTGCGCGAGGGCCTCTCCGTCACGGTCATGGAGCAGAGAGGCGACGTCGGCGGGCAGTGGCTCTACGACCCGCGCACCGACGGCGACGACCCGCTCGGGGCCACGGCGCCGGTGAAGGTGCACAGCAGCATGTACGCGTCCATGCGGCTGATGAGCCCGCGCGAGTGCATGGGCTTCTCCGACTTCCAGTTCGTGCCCAGGCCCGGCGCCGCCGGCCGCGACGCCCGCCGCTTCCCGGGGCACCACGAGGTGTACTGCTACCTCAAGGACTTCTGCGCCGCGTTCGGGCTCGCTGACGCCTTCAGGCTCAACACCCGCGTCGTGGGCGTCGCCATGGCGGCTTGCGGCGGTGGCGGCGGCGACGGAAACTCGGAAGTGAAATGGATGGTAAGATCGGTGCGCGTCGATCCTGATGGCGGCGACGAGGGCGTGGCTGTGGATGAGGTGTTCGATGCCGTGGTCATTGCCAGCGGACATTACTCGCAGCCACGGCTGCCAAGCATCAAAGGAATGGAGACGTGGCAGCGGCGGCAGCTGCACAGCCACTCGTACCGGGAGCCGGACCCCTTCCGCGGCGAGGTGGTGGTGGTGGTCGGCTGCGGCGAGAGCGGCCTAGACATCGCGACGGAGCTCTGCGGCGTCGCCAAGGAGGTCCACCTCGTGGCTAGGTCCGTGGAGGACGCCGCGACGCCACCGCCGGCGCTCTCGAAGTTGCTGGCAAACCACGCCGGCATCCGGCTGCACCCGCCGGTGGACCGGCTGTGCGACGACGGGGCGACGGTGGCGTTCGCCGACGGCTCCCGTGCCGCCGCCGACGCCGTCATCTACTGCACCGGGTACAGGTACTCATTACCGTTCCTGGACACGGGCGGGATCGTCGCCGTCGACGATGGCAACCGCATCGGCCCGCTGTACGAGCACACATTCCCGCCGTCGCTCGCGCCGTCGCTGTCGTTCGTCGGCGTGCCGATGCGGGTGTTGGCGCCGTGGTTCTTCGAGGCGCAGGCGAGGTGGGTCGCGCTCGTGCTCTCCGGAAAGGCGGCGCTGCCGCCGGAGGAGGAGATGCTCAGGGCGGTGCACGAGGACTACCGCGTCAGGGAGATCGCCGGCGTGGCGGCCCACCACGCGCACGCCATCGGCGCCGTCGATCGCAGTGTACTCTCCCTCTCCTAGTATAGCGATCTCGCATTAATTCTTCCACTGTTTCACAACCTGTGGCTGATCGACTAGCATTCTAACGTTGGTCATCAGGAGGCCTGGGAGTTCGTGTACAGGCACTCGGACCTGCCGCGCATGGAGGACTGGAAGGTGGAGCTGTTCGTGTCCGGCGTCGTGAACTTGATGGCCGACCGGGAGACCTTCCGCGACCGCGACGACAACAGCGAGAGCGTCGGCGAGGGCCTGCGGAGGTGGCGCCGCGTAGCTGGTGCTCAGTATGAGGCTGCTCTTGCTGCTGCTGCTTCCGGCGATCGTGTTCACGCTAATGCTGACGACGACGACGCGCAGGTGAAGAACAAGCCGCCATTGCCGCGTAGCTCCATGTCAACTCTCGACTCTGATCTGAGCAAGCTAGCAGTCTAGCACCAATATAGCGTGGCATGCCAAACAAAAATGTTCCGTTTTTTTTAAACGAGATTATTAATGTTATATTGTTATTACTATCATAAATTGTATGGGTGCTTTGAAACTGTAATTTTTTCGAACATTTTAGTGTGTATTTTTTTTCTCCTGGATGAATCAACTCCATGTTCATTCATCCAGCAGAAAAAAAATAAATGTATATTAGTGTAAGTGATCAACGGTTTGAAGTCTGCATACGTGCAAAATAAAGCCTACTCGATCGTAGTACATTGATCATGCAAAACAGGAAGGAATTCCCTGAACAGCAGGCTTGAAATATCACGGAATTATTATTGAACACGTTAGGAAATGAACATGGATCGGTGCAGTAGTGGTGATGGATCGGTCCGCATTGTGTTGTCGGTGCAACTGTGTCACTATTTCGATCGTTGAAAGCTGAAAAGGAAAAAGATGTACAGTGATTGGTGGTGGGTGGGGTGTGTTCCAACAAACACTATGTCTGCCCAATTCAGCAATTCGAATTGCAGTACCCATGGTATATTTTTAATATACGATGACTACGACAAGATTAGTCGTTGAAAATGAGTGCTCTCTCTAGCATTTTTTTAAAAAAAATGAGCATGCGAAAGGGCCTCTGGCCTGGTCGTTATAAGAGCACCGGTAGCACCTCAGTTCCTGGATTCGACTCCCCGTGGGAGCGAATTTCTCAGAATTTAACGGCGTTTGTGCTTTCAGTGGCAGGCGACGTTCCATTTGCCGGCACTGTTTTCGAAGATGCTCTTAGGGGTAGGGTTTGCGTGCGTGTATTCGTAGGGATGAGTGTGCGTGGGTTGTGAGTGTCTCTGATGTATTGTGTAATTCGAAAAAAAATAAACATGCATGTATATATATTTCTTTTTGGTACTACCCCAAATGATATGTTGGCGCCCGAGTTACTTCATTCCTGGTAGATCACTAACCCAGTGTGTGTTCGGGTGGTGGTGGCACTGGTGGGTGGTGGTGGTGGGAACCATCCTTTTTTTAGTGAACTGTTGTTGGCAGCTGTTTGATAAAGCTGCTTTAAGGTCCTGACGGTTCCTGCTTAGCACTGATGGGAAAAAAAATCTTGACTAGTACTCCCTTCCGATAGAAATACATGTCATATTGACTTTTTTTTTACGACTTTAACCATTCGTCTTATTAAAAAAATTGTACAAGTAGAATTTATTTTGTTTGCTATATGCTTTACTATTGTATGTATTTTAAGATTGACGTATTGTGACAGAACCGCCCAAAATAATTCCGTATTATCGCCTAAGCCGGTCCCATGGCCATTAAGCAATAATAAAGAATTATTAAGTCGCTTCCGCCGGGTAAAGCCCGGTAAATCACATACAACAGGATCGCTGATATGCGCTAAGCCCACACGAAGGCGGGACCAGAGTACAACATTACATTACATAAAAGGTTCACAAGTTTAACATTATTACAAACCAAGTTTTTCGTACATAAAAGTAAACATGGTTTAGAGTTTAAACAGCGGAAAGTAAACTACAAGCATGATACACATAGGAGGCCATCCATGCATATCACTCATCATCATCGTTCTCCCATTCAAGCTCCCAACCATCTGGGATAGAGCCAGGCCAGATGGGATTACCTGAAATCAACAAATTAAGCAAGGCTGAGTACTAATACTCAGCAAGACTTACCCGATAAAAGAAAATACAACTAGACATGCCAAGCTTTTTGGCTGCTGGGTTTGTTTTGCCAAAAGCGACTAAGAGTGGATCCTTATTTTCAAGTTTTAGCTCATATTCTAGTATGTTAATCAGTCTAGGTGAGCACATGTACTAAACAAGCATGTTGTGCAAACAATATTAAACAGGTAGCAATATTAATCCAAAATGTTCCATAAATAAACATGGGGTAGCCAGTGGTCAAGCCGACTCAGATAACGGCGAGTGACCGACGATCGATCGATTTATATCCTTTCAAGGTAAACCCAAGATACACTGAAGAAGGTAGATCAAGTGCAGTGTCTACCCCAACCAGGCGGTTCCCAACATCCCACGAGCTTTAGGATCGTACGCTACAAACTCGGTACACGGTTATCCGGAGGGTCTAACCCGACCAGTCCGGACTCACACGCTATACCACGGGTAGCTAGCCCGGAGACACATCCCAAGCGGGTAGCTAGAAAGATCCTGCCCCGATTCAGAAGGTACTAGGCTTACCGGTTCCATTCCCGACAAGTACTTGGTACGTTCAATAGCTTAGGACCAGCACCATGCTACTCGGTCGAGACCGAACCCATTGATCTTACCACATGAGCGAGTCAATTTAACCAACTTATGATTCCAACATAAGATCCTATATCTCGTGAGCAATGAGTCATTACTCGACTTCTACCATATCCTTAGAGCATGGCACTAGCGTTCCTAACATACTAGTAAAAGAGCATAGGAGTCGATCATGCAACTAGGTTTCAAAACAACTCCTGAAACTTAAATGCACAAAGTAAAGCATAAATACTGAAAAGTAAAAGACATGATTTTAATTTACAAAATGGGTTAGATGAAACCGGTGCTTGCCTTCCTCAGACTCAGTTCCCAAACAAGCCTTTGGCTCTTCTGTACTTTG
Organism: Cenchrus americanus; assembly: GCA_947561735.1. Lineage (NCBI taxonomy): Eukaryota > Viridiplantae > Streptophyta > Magnoliopsida > Poales > Poaceae > Cenchrus > Cenchrus americanus. Next base: position 229,280,518 of record OX387245.1, read on the forward strand.
GTCCAGGTCTTGCTGCACACTCAACTTTTTCACCTCTCCGCTAGCTGCTCCCTCCTCCTCCTGGGTGAGCGTGTATGTTCCGTCGGGAATATCTACACGTTTACATGCACATGCCTTAGGTTATGGTGAAGGTGGGAGAATTACCACAAAACCAACTCTTGTTGGACACATACATCCAAACCACATTATTTTCTTACAGAAATTATTAGTGTGTGTGATAATAAACAAAACATTATTTTGATGGTGATTGTGTGCACATCTAAGAAATTTAAGTTACTTAACTTCACCAAACAGCAAGGGGGTGTGTTTAATTTAATAAAAACAGAAACAAACATGATTTCACAATTTAACACTTTTAATTTCCATTTCTTTCTTTAATTATTTACAACAAGCCTTTCAACCATACATCCAAATTAAATCAAAAACACTTCCAATGAATCTAATCTTTTGCACACAGCAATATATGCTTAGTTTAAGCTCTCACACCAAAATTTGTCCTAAGATCATTTATAAATTAATTTATACGAAAAAGACAAATCTCAGCCTAGTAAATCAACATTAATTCATATAAAAAGATTTAATAAACTTTTTGATCTCAACTTTCTCCTACAAGTCATGTATGCCAAAAATGAGTTTCTGACCAAGGCATGGTTGCAAATTCAATTTATTTTTCAGATTTTGAATTTAAGCTCCTACACAAGATTAAATCCAAAACACCTAGTAAACAAATCCCTAAAATCAAATCCACTCTACCAGAGGTACTACTCATCAAGGAAAATCCCTAGGGTGCACTTGTGGTTGCAGAAAAGTTCATTAAAGGGGCTATAAAAGCATCAAACTTAATCTAGCATGAAGCTTAAATAAATCATAACTGAAAATATATACATCAAAACCAAGCAAACTTTTGCCACAGATCTAGACATGTTATAAAGAGCAACATATCCAAAATTCAAGTTCATAGCATGTGTATATTTTAAATCACACTAAAAACACTCCAAACTGAGTTTGAATTTTTAATTCAAAAAATGTACAGAAAAACCATATACATGTTTTCTATAAAAGATAGATTTATTCACCACGAACCCAACAAAATTGGTTTTGCATTTTTCTGATTTTTCTACGATTTTTAATGATTTTTCGAAGTTGCTGCTGTAACCCTAAAACTACTTTTACAGCCAGACCCTCGAAGTATTTTCTCGAAATTACGAACAGATCCCTAGATTACGGAAAACTCCCTGGAATTATTGAGGAAGAAGCAATGTGACCCCCCGTGCGCCATGGCCGGCGGGGAAAATCCAAAATTCGGCGAGCTCGTCGCCGGATGGACCGGGAAGAGGCTAGGAAGGACCGGGACTCACCCTTGACCGATTATTGGCGAAGATTGGACCGGAGGCAGCCTCGCCGGGTGCTTGCACCGCACGGCCGGCCCCCGCCCGCCGCAGCCCGTGCTCGGGCGGGCGACGGCACCGTCCGGCCGCGCGGCGATGGTGCGGTGGTGTTGAGGGAGGAGCGGGGAGCGTGCGCACGTGCACGAAGAGGATGAGGCGCGGTCTTGCTCGGGAGAGCGCGAGACGGCGGCAGAACCGTGCACGACGGGACGACGCGCTCTGGCTCGGGCGGAGCTCGACACGCGCGAGGGAAAAATGACGAGAGGGACGATGTCGGGCTGACTTGGGCACGGCCGCAGGGCCTAAAAGCGAGGATCGGCCAGGTGGCGGCGCTCCGGGGAGGCGGCATGGCAAGGCGGACCGCGTGGCCGCCGCGTGGCGCGGCTCGACGCGCCCGCCCGCCCGCCTACACCCGCCGCACGGCACGGCCACGGCGGAGTCTCCACGGTCCGTCCTTGGGTCCACAGCGACGAACTTGATGTCCGTACGCCGACTCCCTCGTAGGTGCCACGTGGGCGGCGCGGCCGCCCTGCGCGCGAGGGCGCGGTGTCGCCGGCGCTCAGCGCCTGTTCCAGTTTCGCGAACCCGTTTTAAAAATTACAAAACTCCAAAAAGTGTCAACTAACTTGAAAATCTCCGAAAACAAAAGTTGTAGAAGAGCTATAGACCTACAACTTTCCCAAAGGGCGACATATGTTTTGATCAACCGTTTGTCCGGGAACGTCGGCCGAAGTTGCAGATTTTCCACGGCTCGGGTACTCGTTCACGCGCGAGTCAACTCGATTTTTGGCCAATTTGCACTCAAAATTGGAATGTCCGCCAATTACAAAAAATGTGTTCCCAGAAATAACGAAGAACTTTTGTATTGGCCGATTTTGAACTTCTATAGTGAAATTTGGAGAACGCGCAAGAAAACCGTTTCAGCCTTAAAGGAGATCTAGGGTTTGACCGTGGTTTGAGATTTTGACCGAGGTCTTTTGTGCAAATTTGTGACAAAACATGTCAAACATGTTTATGAGCCAATTTAAACATGATTAACGCAACTAATTAAGTTAGTTATCTTTAACAAACACCTGGGGTGTTACACGTATCCTTTTACATGTTTGCAATAATTTTTTTTGAATAAGATGGTTAAATTTGTAAGGAAAGTCAACAGCGATAAACATTTCATACGGAGGGAGTCATTTGTGTTGTAAAACATTAGTTAATGATCAATTAACTTAACTAGTATATCAACCCGTGCCACCGCACGGGCTAGAAATAGATAATAATTATAATTATCTATCTCATACTCTCATTCATCTATTACATATTCTATCTAATAATTGTAATAGGTCTCGTTAGTAACAATTTTTCCTCTTAGCATAGCACCTCCATATGTGTTTGATTTGTATCTAATCGAACACTATATTTTAAGCTATGAACAACATAAAATTTGGTATTCTTTATCTCATTCGTGAATATATGTGCATATGACGACACACGTTATGGGTTTATATAATTAATAACATAAATAATATATTTTTGAGAAAAACATAAATAATATATTAATAATTAGAGAAAAAAGTAATTTAAAATTTTATATTGATGCACTTTAAGATCTTATTATAATTATATGATTTAGATTCAGATTTAGAGGTTAATTTAAATTTAATAAGCACATAAGTGGATAATTTATATGCAAATTTAGGGGGTTATTTGATATTGTTTTTATAGTAGCATAAGTGGGTAATTTACATGAAAATTAAGGGCTAATTTACATTAATTTTATAATGGCACATGTGGGTAATTTAGATACATATTTAGGGGGTTACATTGGTCTATTTTTATAATGGCAGATGTGGGTAATTTATTAGAAAGATAACAGATTCAATGGCTATCATGATTAGAGATGTTGAATTGATGGCCGGATGTTTCTGATTTTTGTGAGAATTTAAAGGATTTCTCTATTTTATTAGGTTGTCCACCTAAGATTCTATGTGACATCGTCTGGAGGCCTTAAAAGGAGCCTCCAATTAGTAATAGTAAGATAAGATATGTAATTAGAATATTAATCGGCTCCTTCCCGTGGGGGTGCGTCCGGGTTGTGTCCGCACCCTTTCAACCCAGTATATATTGAAGGGGTTCCTCCCCTCGTTAATGAATCCAGTTATTCCATTCCATTTATTTCTCCTTCGACACGCTATCACCACTCCATTTCAAAAAAAGAAAACACGTTATCACCACTGCTCTTCTACTCAGCGGCGCGAAACAACCAGAGGCCAGAAGGCGTCGAGCACGAGAGTAGGCGACTTCTTCCCTGGAGAGAAGAAAAGACGGCCATCCTTAGAAGGGATGCCTACAGGGTCTCGTCGTCACCAGAGACCATAGGGCCTATCAGCAAGCATAGATCACGGTGACTTGCGATTTCGTTTTCTCGTACTTCGTGTTCCTGGCGGCAGGCACTGGATCACTGGACGAAGCTCCAAACTTCGCCTCTGCAACAAAAGCCGCCATTTTTTTGCACGCCCAGGCCATTACATCCTGCACAGGGGCAAATCCAGAAAAGGAAAATAGGGGGGGGGGGTCATAATAGCGTTGCAAACCAAGTGACCAACATCATAGATTCGTAGTACAAAGTAGACAAGTAGTTTATATTCTGCATATAAGAATAAAGCAAAGTACACCACAAAAGAGTCAAAAAAAGATGCATTGAAAGTTATGCATGTCGGCCATAATAAGCATTATCCTTCAAATTTGGCCTGTAAATAATTGTTGACGGTGAATTTCCGTCAACCTAGCCATGAGTTTACCTTTAATGTTGCCATTGATTTATTATTATAACAACAGGAACTAACCCCGCCACTACCGGAAAGACGGCCTTTGCCGCGCGCCATTTAATTTGTCGGGCGCTTTCTATCGGGCGCACGGCAAAGACCACTCTTTGCCGTGCGCCTAGGACCCGCCGCACGGCTCAGATAAACGCACGGTGAAGACGTTTTTGCCGTGCGCCTAAACACGGGCGCACGACAAAGATATATCTTTACTGTGCGTCTACACACAGGCTCACGGCAAAGGTCGCGGGCACGTGCGCCGCCCGTGCCACGACGGACAGCGGGGGCAGAAGCTAACGGTCGTTAGCCTTTGCCGTGCGCCCCATATGAAACGCATGGCAAAGATGTATCTTTGTCGTGCGTATCATGTCGGCGCACGGGCAAAGATTTTGGTAAAACTTTGGTTTTTTTACTTCTTTTGATTTGTCCACTACAAATGCATTACTTTGTACTATGTATCTCAAGTTGGTACTCATCTGGATTTATTTGGTATTTTTAATGAATTTCTTTCCTTAAAAGGATTTTCTTCACATAAATCAAAATTGAACTGCAAGTACATGAAATGATAAGGTAAAGTTCGTGGAAAAATGATATTCGTGTAATTGAGTCCTTTTTAAGACCTTACCGGCCAAATTGGCTGAAATTATGTACATTTGATTCACAAAGGATGAGAATCGATGTTCATTAGTAAAGTTTTTAATTGTAAAAAATGCAAACGAAGTTAGAAAATCATGAGATTCATCGAGAGGTCATGATATGCTATGGGAAAGTTGTGATAAAGAGTAGGGAAGGTTTTGAATATTTCGTCACGCATAGTGTTTACAAACCGAAGCATCTCACTAGAAGTTCTATAGTGTTTAGAGTCATCTCATTTGGTTTGTAAACTTAGTAAAATTTGAATTTTGTTTTTTACTTCAAAACATTTTCTCTAGTGAACATACAACATGAAATTGTCTCATGTTAGTTTATGGTAATTTGTACATCCATTTAAACATTTATGCATAATATTTAAAAAACTTAAAATTCAATGTAGCCTCTTTGTCGTGCGCCAAACCGTGAGGCGCACGACAAAGGTTGTGGGGACCCACATGCCAGCCAGCCATCGCCCCCCGGATGGTGGCTGGCAGATGGGCCCGTCTTTGTCATGCGCCATCCCCATGCAGCGCACGGCAAAGGTTGGGTGGCGCCCACATGCCAGCCAGCCATTGTGGGCGTCGAGCACCGGCCGGGGGCTGGCAGGTGGGCCCGGCTTTGCCGTGCGCCGCCCCCCGCGCGCGCACGGCAAAGGTTGTGGGGCCGGTTGGGTCTCTTCTTTGTCGTGCGCCGGAACCCGAGGCGCACGGCAAAGACCGAGACAGGGGTTAACCCTAACTCCCCTGGCCGTTTCTTCCCCACGTGACCCCGTCCCGCTCTCGCGCCGCCGCCGCGCCCGCGCCCCCGCCGGTCTCCCCCCCGCGCCACCCCCCACCGCACCGCGCCCCCACCCCCCGCCGCACCACCGCCCGCCCACCGTCGTGCCCCCGCCCCCGCCCCCGCGCGCCATCGCCGGCCGCGCCACCGCCCGCCCCCCGCCGCGCCACCACCCCCGCCTCCCCCGCCGCGCCGCCGCCGTCCACCCCTCGCTCCGGCCGGCGAGCGCCCGGACCGCGCCCCCGGCCTCCCTATGCTCGCGGCGGCGGCGCCCCCGGCAGCACCCGCCTCCCCCGGCCGGCCACCACTGTAGGAAGGAGGAGGAAAGGAAGAAGAAGGAAAGGAAGGGAAGAAGGGGGAAGGAGGAGGCCGAGGGTGAAGAGGGAGGATGGGTGGTGCTCTCTGGCCGTGATCTCACACCACGCCGTCTCGACACGTACGCCATCCTCTCGGTGAGCACTCCCTCAACCTCTATCGCATTTAGATGAAACTACTATGATGATCTATCGTTCGTTACATAAATGAGTAGTGATGCATAGCTATGTGATGACCTATGTAAGATTAAATTTGTGATGAGTAGCTTGAACTCAAAAAAATAAAAATTTGAGTACTACCTATATATGTTGCTTATGCTCAAGTGGAAAGAATGGCAAGTCTCATGTGTTCGGCCATCGAGCCGTGGGAAGAGCATTTGTTTTGTGGCCCGACCTTCGTGTCGTGGTCTTCTCTTTACAGGTTTTGAAACCTTCCCGTACAGGAGAGGTGTTGCCGAATTTTTTATCTAACTACGTTGCCTTGGTCTAATTTTGCAGGAGAGCGTCCGCCACTGCATCCACCATCGAAGGAGTAGCCCCTGCCGTTTCCTCGGACGTCCGGGGAAGGAGTAGCAGGAGGAGACCGTGTTGCTGTTGCCTCTTCGGGCTCCGTCTTGCCGCCCGCCCCCGTCTTCGGCCTGTTCGAGCTACTAGGTGAGCATATGCAGATGACCCTCTCCTCCGCAATTTATTTACCTAGGTCACGTAATCTAGTTAGGCGTCTCCCGTTTGAAAGGGATACAGTTGTAGACATGCATATGCTTGCATATCTATGATTGTATCCGTTTTGAATTGTCCATGTTTTTTGGATAGCCTGAGGATGTGTAGATGAGTTTAGTTTACATGTTCTGCTCCGATCTGGGAGAGAGTTTCGGCACCACCTTCCCGTTGTTCTCTGGTTAAACAATCTCCTTTCTAGGACGTGTATCTGGAGAACAACGGGGAGGTGCTGCCGAAATTCTGTCTCAGATCGGAGTAGAGCATGGAAACTAAACCCGTCTACACATCCTCGGGTGGGATTAGGACCTATCTTTACCTACTATTTTTTTCAAAGAACATATCGGCGACATCGAATACTCTGCATAGGTCCCCAGCCTTGTCACCGGTGATCCAGTAGCAGTTGTTCCCACCGGAGTTCCGCACGCCGCCGCCTCAGTGAGCCGCACCTTTTTATTTGCATTGTGGACTTTTGTGATGGATATTATTATATATGATGTCTGTGATGGATATTGTGACATATATGATGCATGTTGTGATATATATGATGCATGTGATGGATATTGTGATATATATGTCCTGTATATGTTTTTTGGGAATTTTGGATGTGAAAAACAGGAAAAATTAAAAAAATTTAGGTCAATTTGCCGTGCGCCGTGGGGCAGGCGCACGACAAATTGACCTAAAATGGCTGCTAGAATAGTCCCTTTGCCGTGCGCCTGGGGCGGCGCACCACACATTGACCATTCTTTGCCGTGCGCCTTGCCACCAGACGCACGGCAAAGGGACTGGTGCACCGGGCGCCTGAACCAACCTTTGCCGTGCGTCGCGCCACGTGGCGCACGGCAAAGGAAATAGTCCACCGTGCGCCATGGACCAACCTTTGTCGTGCGCCGCTCCACTTGATGCACGGCAGAGGGCGAGGTCAACTGTGCGCCTTGACCACTCTTTGTCGTGCGCCGAGCCATGTGGCGCACGGCAAAGAGTACCACCGTTCCCGTGCGTGCTCAGCGGCGCACGGTAGAGAGGGTGTGACACCGTCTCCCCGCGGACGGCCGTCAACACCTTTTCTTTGCCGTGCGTCACATATTACGCATGGCAAAGAACTGTGTTGTGCGTTGCCTTTCCTCAAGGCGCACGACAACAATCTTTGCCGGGTAAAAATGCGTTGTGCGCCCTTTGCAGTGCACTTGGGCAAAATGCGCATGGCAAAGTCTGTGCTGCGCGTATTCTAGTCTTTGCCGTGCGCCGCCGGCACACGGCAAAGCGCGCGAATCCGGTAGTGCGTATATAACAAGTTCACTCTTGCATGTCGATTTTGGAGTTTATTATTTACACAGGAAATCTACGCTCAAGAGGAGACTTTCGGGTTAAGTTCATCAAGCACTTTGGAAGAAGATCATGAAGCCCGACAAGAGCCAAGACACGTGATGAACATGACTTTAAATGACCCGAGGACCGAAGCGTCAACATGCAAATCTTCAGGGACTCAACCAGGAAACAGCGAAGCTTGGATAGCAAGATTCAAGCCTTAAACGCGAAGGAAATGACGTCAAAGGCCCACATGCAAGTGCACGCAAATAAGGAATCGTGCGAGAAGCAAGCTTGGAGGAAACCGGGGCCAAAATGGGCCTGGGCCGGCCGGCTTGGGCCGACCGGCCCAGCCCATCCCGGGCCCGGTTCGGCGCCCCCTCTTACCTAGCTGCCTCTCGGGCTATTTATAGCCCCCTGGCCGAGAGCCACAAAAAGAGACATTCGTCATCCGCCGCCGAGGAGCAGAGGAGAGAGGGACACCGTTCCCAAGAGATGGTTGACTAGGGTTCCCCTAGCCGACGTGGGAACCTTGCATGGAAGACCACGTCGGAGTTCCCGGAGCTAGGATCAAGATCAAGGTAGGATCCCGGTGATGATCTTGTCCATGTATTATACTCTCGTGTTGAATTTGCAAGATTGAATCCTATTTCTAGCGATCAAGTTCTTTATCTACGACTTTGTCTTCGCTTGGGTTTGCTTCTTCCCCAATCTAGTCTATAGCTAGATTGCTTAGGGTGCTCTTGTAGTCATGGTGGCTAGAGGTGCATACCCGATCTACCGAGCGTTTTCAACTTGTTCTTCTTGGACTCGCCCTAGGCTAACCCCCACGAATAGGGGTGTGTTGTGACAGGACGGTGGCTCCAAAAGGCGGGCGTCTTCGGAGTTGGAATGGAAGCCACGATTTGAAGAGGCTAGTTATGAGATTCGTTTGCTTTATTCTTCTTTGCTTTGGAACTTCAACAAAACACCCAATCGAATCTAGATTGGTTTTATCTTTCTCTTGCTACCTCCGGTGTTTAGTAGATTAGATGCGTTATATGGTTCTTCCATAGATTAGATGCAAAACCCCTTTTCAAGATCAAAGTGTTTTCCGATTATTAGATTGGATCTTGCGTTACACATTGTTCCACGGATTCGATACCTTGGGTTCACACCTAAGGGAAGAAGGGTCCCTTAACTACGACGGAGTACTTGTCCGCTTGCAAGTCCAAACGAACTTTGATACGATAATCAACCGTCAACAATAACATACGACGCTTTTTCATATCTTGAAACTTTTGTATGGAGGGGCGAATCCAGACAACAAAAATAGGGGGACTGAACACAATAGCGTTGCAAACCAAGTGACCAACATCATAGATTCGTAGTACAAAGTAGACAAGTAATTCATATTCTGAATAACATATAAGAATAAAGCAAAGTACACCACAAAAGAGTTAAAAAAGATGCATTGACAGTTCTGCATATCGGCCATAATATGCATTATCTTTCAAATTTGGCTGGTAAATAACATATGACGCTTTTTCATATCTTGAAACCATTGTATGATTTGTTGACTACTAATGCTTCTAAGTATCTCCTTGTCCATGTATCATATCATCAAGTCATTAAGCCATTCATCCCCCATTTTATTACGCAGGTCTGTTTTAAAAGAGACATAGATGAAAATACCCTCTCAACTGAAGTTGTTGCCACTAGAAGTAACAAAGTTAGCTCAATGAGTCGATAAACCAATGGGAAAGATGTGTGCATTATCTTCTTGACCATTATTTCAACAACCTTTGAAAGTTCTGTACATCCAACAAAATATTGTGATCTCCTAGCACGGTTGAGAAAATCTTTAAGTTCGCCTGGTAACAACAAAATGTCCCCAATATTGAAATCTTCAGTATATATTTCAGCAAGTCTCACAAGTTTATCCACATCAAATTTGGAGAAGTTGTTCCTTGGATTAAGACAAGTCATGCATACCAACAACTCTGAACTAACTTCATTAAACCGATGATTCATCTCTGACATGATGGCATCAATGGCGGCAAGGAAAATGTCAACACTATAATAATGCATATTTGTTACCTTTTGCCTTCTACGTGCAGACGTCCCTCTAGCATTTACTTCCTTCTCCATATTTGGTACTTTAATCTCATTTTTATCACAAAACAACTTCACCCTTTTGAATAGTGGATCCCATCCATTATCCCTCATACATTGCAAGCGATCTTTCACATCCATAATCAATTGGATTGCTTCAACAATATCTTGATCCTTCCTTTGCAAAGCCTTTCACAAACTATTTGTAATGCTTAATAACTCTATCATCAAATGCATGATGAATACAAAATCAAAGCTTTCCATTTTACCAATTATACCAAAAGCTCCACCATTGCATGTTGGTTTAACAAAATCCTTCTTCACAATCTCTAGAACCTCCAAGATAGCCTCCCACATTACCAAAATACGAACTAATGTTTTAAGATGTGAGCCCCATCTAGTATCTCTAGGCCTAGCTAGGCTACTTTCTTGGTTCAACCCTCTTCCACTACTAATCTCACCCTTCTCCAACTTTTCTAACAAGACATCATGATGTTTCGCAAGCAAGACATCCTTTCTCATACAAGATGCACCAACTGTGTTGACTATTAAAGAAACATAATTAAAGAAATCTGCAATGGCGGGAGTAGATGTTGAAACAGTAACAACAACTAACTGCAACTGGTGAGCAAAACAATGCACGTAGAAGGCATAAGGATTTTCATCTCGAATCAATTTTTGCACACCATTAAATTCACCTCTCATATTAAAGGCTCCATCATAACCCTGTCCACAAAGCATAGAGATGGATAACTTGTGACTGGAAAGCATACCGACCAAAGTTTCTTTCAATGCAGCTGTTGTACACCTCTCAACATGCTTAAGTCCAAGAAACCTCTCCACAACCTTTCCTTCATCATTTACAAACCTGCAAAACAGATTCCATTTTATGTTAGTACTTAAAAAATGTGGAATCAAGTAAAACAAATGCTACCTACTAACCTTAAAATCACAGCCATTTGCTCTTTTATTGATACATGTCGAGACTCATCAATCAGCACCGAGAAATATCTACCTTGAATCTCATCCAAAATCACTGATGTGACTACCTCTGCACAAGCTTTGGTAAGTTCCTTCTGTATGTCGGGACATAACATTTGACATTGTTTAGAGCCATTATCATATGCATCCTTCACCTTCTTCTTCTTTTCTTTGACCAATCAACCATCTCTTTAAATGTACCTTTGTTAAGGGAAGTTGCAGACTCATCATGTCCACGGAAAGCATCCCCTTGCTCAATTAGAAATCTTACAACGGCTAAAGAAGATGTCAAGCGAATGTTGTACCGAATATGTTCCTCTTCAGTATATGTAGTAACATTTTGAGTTACACTTGTCCTTTGGTTTCATCACACATCATTCTTCCATTGTTGTGAGAAGCTGAACCAGCATGCTTATCAAATCTTTCAATAGCCTTCTTCCACTTCTCATAACCTTTTCTTGCAAAGACACCACTCCCAAATTTTTCAGACCATCCCAAGTGAAAGAAAAGGTAACAGTGCAAGCAAAATGCTGCATCTTTTGATTCACTATACTCCAACCAATCATATGACTGAAACCAATTTTGTTGGAAGGACCTCCATTCACCATATTGCCATTTTCTTGGAAATGAGAAATCAATTGGTTGAGTTGGACCCCTCAAAGCATATGCCCTCTTCACTTGATCTCAAATCTCAAATGGAAACTCATCAATCTGCTTGCGCAATCCTGGATCACTAACAACATCTGAACAACAAAATTCCACCCTTGGTAATTTTGGTTGTCTCGTGTTCTCATTATTATCTGGAGTAGGAGTACTACCACTGCTACCACTTGCATAATAGCTGAATAATGTTCTTTTCGACATCTTGCTATTTTGCTAATAACCTAAAATGTTGAAATGTCCAGTAATCAATTAAACTATCAAGTACTGACCATTGTAATTCCTTTCAAAAGCAAAATTCCATTTTCCATACATACAAGGAACCAAGATGGGGAGTGGGGGACTTGGACTGGGCCACTGGGGCGTGCGGGCGGCGGCCAAGCAGCCGAGCAGGGGCGGCCGGGTGCCGCGCCGGCGCACAGCACAGCGCGCAGTCGGGTGCCTGAACGGGACGGGGCGGGTGGCGCCGCAGGCTCGCAGCACCACAAATCCGCAGCAGCTCGGGCGGTCGGGCCTGGGCGGAGCCTTGCCTGCTCAGCGGCGTCGGGGGGCGGGGGCGGTGCCGCGTTCGTCGGCGGTGGGGCGTCGGGGGAATGAGGTCGGGCGAATGGCGCCCGTCCGTCCTGGCGTCCGCGGATGCGGATAGGGTTGGCCGCCTTGCGCCTGGGCAGTGGCCGGTCGGATGGGCTGGCCTTAGGAGGAATTAGGAAGAGAAGGAATTATCTTAGATGGGCCATTGGGCCGGACGCACAACTTGTCTATAGATCGGGAAGGAAATGAATGCATTTAGATGGCCCAACAGCGTGATGTCGACCCCTTTCTTCAGCCTCCAGCGACTTCAGCACCCCCAAAGCTTCGTTCATGGCTAGAAAATTTCAGGGGGCTCCGGGGGGAGCTCCCTTGCTTTCCCGGGGGTATGGGGGCTCCAGCCCCCTGCCCACACGTTGGCTCCGCCCCTGATCCTGCAGGACGTCGTGGCCGGAGTTGCTGGACCTCTTGTCATGCTCTACTGCAGAACCCAGCTAGCGGCTTGGACCATCAACGCCGGCAAACTCCCGTGCAAACAACCTGCAGTTCTACCAGTGCTTCATCCAAACGCACACATATGGCCAAACCACTGTACACCATCAGAGGAGCCACTTCGTCATCCTCTAGTGCACCGCTTGGACCATCATAGTCATCTTTGACCCCAACTCACTAGGAGCGGCAACCATCACTACCGGATTCACTGGCTTTGCCGAGAGCGAGATGCTCTCGGCACAGGGACGATTCCCCTCGGCAGAGCCTGTGCCGAGAGGAAGCTCTCGGCACAGTGCACTCGGCACTGCCTGGCCGGCAAAGAGCTATTTGACGATAGTGCACTGCCTGGCCGGCAAAGAGCTATTTGACGAGAGCAAGGTCCAGGACCCACGGCACATGGGTGGCGTGAGCTCAGAAAGCTCTCGGCACAGAGTATTTCCTAAAACAAAAAAAAAAAAGAAATCGCTAGGCAGCGGGCATTGGCCGACCGACGTGGCCCCATGCCGCCGCCGCCGGCCACCGCACCACCCGCCGCCACGCCCACAATGCCACCGCCACCGCAACAACACCAGCCACCAGCACCGCCGCCACCGGCATCTCACGCCACCACCAGCCACCATCAGCAGCACCACCACCACTCGCCACCGCCACCACCACCGCCGCCCACCATCACCACCACCACCACCACCACCCGGCCGCCGCCGCGGCCACCTGTGGGAAGAAACAGAGAGGATATGAGATAGTGTTGAGAGAGAAGGGGGGGACCTGGTGGACGCAGATCTGAGGCCGCCTCGAGCTCCGCCGCCACCGCGCCGAGGGAGGGGCTCCGCCACCACCGCGCATGGATCCGGCGCCACCGCGCTGAGCTCCTCCGTCACCACGACGCATGGATCCGTCGCCATCACGCCGAGAGAGGAGCTCCGCCCCCGGTCCGTGCCTCCACATCTCACCATGCCGCCGCTCCTCTCTGCCAGGCCGAGAGGCAGCGCGCGGAGGGGGGAGAGGAGGGGCAGCGTGGGGAGAAGGCCGCACCAGATGCGCCGCCGCGCCGGGTCGAGGGAGAGAGAGAGGAGAGTTGGGGCGGATTGAGGGAGAAGAAGATGAGAGTTGCGGCGGCGGCGACGTGAGGGATTAGGGTTGCGGGTGGGGGAGGGAGGGGTGGTTTTTATTGCCCGGCGAGGTATTGGGCCAGTGGGCCAAATGGGCTGGCGTCTGGTGATGGGCCGTGGGAAGATTTGCCGAGAGGATGCCAGCGTGGCTCTTGGCAAAGAGACAATTTTCATCAAATTAAATATTAAAAATAGCAAAAAAATGTAAAAAAATTTAAAACTCAACATGACAATCAGTTATGCTGTATATTACCAAAGAAAAGTTTTTTTAGTCAAATTCAAATTTGAATTTATGTAAGACTCAAAACATAATGATATTAGTTCATTCTCGTGAGATGTTCCGGTTTCTAAACAATGTATGTGTCAAAGTGTTTAAAACATTCTAAATTTTTTACCACAACCTCCACATATGAGATCATGGTCACTTGACAAAATTTGTGATTTTCAAACTTAATTTGAATTTTATACAATTTTATATCCTTTCTACCTCACGATCTCCATCATGCACAGAGAACCAAATTTCAGAAATTTATCTTTATTTCGTGTACATGGTCTTAAAGATGTCTTATGGACATGAATATCATTTTTCCAACAACTTTTCTATATGACTTCATGCACTTGCAGTTCATATCGGACGTATACGAGAAAAATACCCAGAAAAATATAAAATGGTTAAATATAGCAAACAAAGTTAAAATTGTGTCAAATTTGAGTATAAGTATTGTATAAGTGTATGTTGAGGATAGAAAAAGATTGGAGGTCAAAAAGTAATTTTTTAAAATTTCTTTGCCGAGAGCTAGCCATTTGGCTCTCGGCAAAGAAATCTGTGCCGAGTGTTTTATTCTTTGCCGAGAGTTTTTTTGTTAGCTCTCGGCAAACAGGCCTCTTTGCTGAGAGTTTTTTCTTTGCCGGGAGTTTTTTATTTGGCTCTCGGCAAAACCATCTTTGCAGACAGTTTTTTATTTGGCTCTCGACACAGACACAGACACGAACTCTAGGCAAAGACACAAATTCCGGTAGTGCACGGCAGCGGCCGGCATCGTCGGCTTTGGCCCTCAGGCCAAGTTTTTCACCAACGATGACTGCTACAGAAAGAAAAAATTGGCAGTCATCACAACGGAACAAATGCTGAAGGATTTGGGGTAATCCCTGACATCAACTCACCTGCTACAGTAACAATGGCGGCGGCCGGAATCGTCGGCTTCGGTCCTTCGGTAGGCCCTCCTGCCATCCAATCCTTCAGCACCGCCAACAATAACTCCGTCCTCGCCGGACCTTCCACGGCGACGCAACCGAGCTTCACGCTCAGGACCATGACGGTTCATCGAGGAGCACAACCGTTCTTCAAGAACACCGGCGACCCTCTGTCTGCTTCTTCCACGATGAGCCGCCCTCCTCGGTGGCAGTGACCCGCCGCATCCACCCTTCCTCCTGGCCATGTCGCGGCCGTGGATCGCCACCCGTGGATCCGTTGCGGCACATGGAGCCCCGCGTCGCTGGGGCTCTCCACCGACACCTGACGGCCGGCCGACGGCCGACGACCTTGGGGGCGGCGGGCGCCATGGAGGGAAAGTGGATCTGCAACTTCGGCCTCCGGCCAGCCATCCACCGTCGGCAGCAACACCACCATCAGGTAGAGGCGGTGGCACGCCCATCAGGCTATGGTACCGGTGGGCGGTTCCAGGGTTGCGGTCTTGCGGACCGTCACCAGGCAGCAGCGGCCCACAGGCCTGAACCAGCCCGCATGCCACCAAAAGTCCACTTTACCTCCCCTAATTTACAAATTAGCCCCCAGGCTTATTCATATTTACATGCCTAGAATATTCAGTTCTGCATGTTTCTGTTTTACACCCTGAATTAGTGTGATGTGTTGTCATGCACATTGTCATATATACCCTCCGATATTTGTAACTAAGTAATTTGATGCTAATATTAATGCAGTAATTGTGCATCTCTATGTTCCGCAGATAGTTTATTGGTGTTATAACAATTTTCATATGGAATTCATTTTTATGATTAAATACTTAATCAAATTTCTACATCAAGTAGAACATAAAGCAAAATTCAAAAAATAAGAATTATACATATTATTATGGAATAACACAGGTGATGCGACCTAAGCGCTGGTTGCGATAAGCGCCTCGTCCAAACCTATTTAAACATCTCCTTAACTAACTCTCACTATGAAATGAGCTCTGATGACGTGGCACGTTGTAATTGGTTTTAAAAGTGGTTAAAAATGACTCGAGCAAAAGTCCGTAGTAATAAAGATTCAATGGGCTGCAAGAAAAGGAATTTTTTAAAATATATATTTGTTTCGACGATTTTTCGAAAATATACTACGGATCTCAAGATTGGCAAAAAATAGCCTCCAACCGCCACCTGAAACGGCGGTAGAGACCTACCGCCATTTAGCACGGCGGTTGCTACAGTAATCCCGCGCAGGGTAATGTATTGGTTCCTGCCGCCATTCGTGATGGCGTTAGTGACAGTTTTTTTAAAAAAATCATAAATTTTTGGTATCAACTCGGATGGAGATGAAATTTATACGAAATTGTAGCATTCGACGAGATCTATAACTTTGTAGTTCAAACTTTTTTCATTTGAAGTCATCTTCGTACTTAAAAATTCTATATACTATCCAGATTTAGATACTGTAAACTGAGATCTGAACTGAATAGCGACTTTTCGAGCCCTAAGATGACTTCAAATGAAGAAACTTTGAACTACAAAGTTGTAGATGTCGTCGAAAGCTACAATTGTCGTATAAATTTCATCTCCATCTGAGTTCATACCAAAAAGTTATAATTTTTTTTAAAAAAGATGCCATTGCTTTCATCGGGAACGGCGGCAGGAACCGCTACAGTACCATGCGGAGTTACTGTAGCACCCGCTGCGCTTACCGTTGCGGTTGGAGGCTAATTTTGCTACGTTGAGATCCGTTGTATATTGTTTGTAAAATCGCTGAAACAAAAATATGTAAAAAAAATATTCAAAGAAAGGGGCTGTGAATGAATTCACAGAATTCAGCCCACGTACTGATGTGGACCGTCAGTAGTCCGTCGTCCGCCGGCCTTGCTTTGTCCGTTCATGTGTAGTGGACCGTAAGCTATGTGGGTTGGGCTGGATGGCCAATGTGGGCTTTTAATTGGATTGGAAATCAGTTGGGAACTCTTCTGATTGCATTTCATCATCAAACTGCAAGATCTCATTTATTTACTGATTCGGTTCAATCAAGGACACAAGTTGTTTTTTCCTTCTTTTTTGCACATGGCATCACCTTGCCACGGATCTAAGACGACGTTGTCAAATGCCATGATGGTATTTAGTTGCTAAAATGTACACAAATTAAAATATTTTGACAGAGTGAGGAGACTAGATTAGAACGATGCAAATTGCTGACTAGACATTCATGTAACTGAGCTTACACTTTTGCATCGTTCGAGTCAGCTACCTAAACTTTCGCCTTCAAAATAATACAAACATTCGACAACGCAGAAAGAAAAATCATTCGGTAACATAAAGTGTGGTTAGTAATGTTATTTATTAATATTATCTCAGAAGATCCCAATATCCAATCAGGGTAGAAAAGAGCACGCGTGTTTAATCTCGACTTCTCTTCATCTATAGCTCTAGCAACTAGCACTAGGCACTAACTAGCAACGCAAGCACTCATCCTCGATCGAGTGGTAACCAAGCACTCATCCTCGAGTGGTGACCAAGAATCAAGTCAACATCGATCAGGCGCTACTCCTCCTCCTCCTCGTCGTCGCCGTCGTCACCACTGCCGTCGTCGGCCTCGTCGGCCGCCTCACCCTCCTTGGCCTTCCCTCCGGCCTTCTTCTTGGCACGTGCAGCCTCCTCCTTGGCCCTCTTCGCCAGCGCCTTCTCCTTGGCCTTCTCGAGCGCCTCCACCAGCGCGGCGAGGCACGAGTCGGCGTCCTCGCCGGGGCCCTTCGGGGTCAGGTTCTCGGCTACATCGGCGGGGGTCATGTCCGCCTCCCGGAGCAGCGTCGCCACGGCGTCGAACAGCGGGTGAGCGTCGACGTCGAGGTACACCTTGGCGAGGAACCTGAAGGACTCGTAGCAGCAGTAGGACATCTCGACGTGCTTGTCCATGCGCCCGCGCCGGATCAGCGCCGGGTCCAGCTTCTCGACGTGGTTGGTCGTGAACACGATGATGCGCTCGCCGCCGCACGCCGACCAGAGCCCGTCGATGAAGTTGAGCACGCCGGAGAGCGTCACCTTGCTGCTGCTCTTTTCTTCGGCCTTCTCCTCCTCCTCCTTGCCGGCCTCCGCGCCGTCCTTCTTCTCGCCGCCGTCCTTGCTCTCCCCATCGGCCGCCGCCGCCTTCTTTTTCTTCTTCTTGCGCTTGCCGGTGAGGTCGAGGGAGCAGTCGATGTCCTCGATGACGATGATGGACTTGCTGGTGGTCTCGATGAAGAGCTTGCGGAGGTCGGTGTTGGTGCGCACGGAAGTGAGCTCGATGTCGTAGACGTCGTAGTCGAGGTAGTTGGCCATGGCGGCGATCATGGTGGACTTGCCGGTGCCCGGCGGGCCGTAGAGAAGGTAGCCCCGCTTCCACGCCTTGCCGACGCGCGCGTAGTACTCCTTCCCCTTGCGGAACGCGTCGAGGTCGTCCATGATCTCCTTCTTCTTCGCCGGGTCCATGGCCAGCGTCTCGAACGTCTTGGGGTGCTCGAACACCACGTGGCTCCACGAGCTGCCGGACCAGAAGCTGGAGCCATTAGTAGGAGATGGTATCAGTGATAAGAAGACCCGCGCGCGGGAAACACAAGCAAGCTAAGATTCATGGCGGTCGGTCGGGTGAGTGAGTGGTGACTAACCCGTCGGAGTCCCAGGAGTCGCCGGAGATGTTGGTAAAGAGCTTGCGCTGGCGGTTCTTGACCATGACGGCGCGTCCCTCGCGGCGGACGTGGGTGAGGTACTCGCCGAGGATGATGTCGCGGTCGCGGTCGAGGAAGGAGAGGCGGTAGAACCTCCGCTCGGCGCGGGCGGTGCGGCCCCAAAAGTAGGAGGGCCCGCCGCCGTCCTCGCGCGGCTGCGCCGTGTAGGCGAGCCACCAGACAGTGGCGCCCTTGAAGTCGTCGGCGACCTCCTCGTGGTCGTTCATGCTGAGCACGAGGCGGTCGGGGTCCTTGTCCGGCTCGGCCTTGAGGTGGCGCACCCCGCCGCCGGCCTCGCGGGTGGCGCGCTGCAGGTACGCCTGGACCTCCTTGTACGCGTCGCTCCGCCGCATCCGGCCGCCGTCGTACTCGGCGATGGTGACGCTGAGGTAGGGGTCGAGGGCGGCGGTGAGGCGGCGCGAGAGGCGGCGGGAGTGGCGCCCGAAGAGGTGCTGCAGCTGGAGGCTCTGCAGGCCCTGCCACAGCATGGTCCACACCACGGCGAGGATGCTCAGCACGATGCCGGAGTTGAGGCCGCTCCACAGCGACGACGCCTCCATGGCTGCCTCCCTCTCAGATGCTGCCTGCTGCTGTGAGCCTCACTCACTCAGATCATATGGCTCTGTGATCAGAAGGGCTCTGGTGTTTATATAGAGCAGAGAACAACAACAGAGGCTTCGTGTGAAAGAAATTGCTGGGAAGCTTGGAATCATTTAAAATTTAGCAGCTATTTGATGAAGGTTTTAAAAAATAAATGAGAAAAGGAGGTGAAAAGCATTTGCAGGTACTCTAACCAAAGCCCAATTTAGCAGCTATTTGATGAAGGTTTTAAAAAATAAATGAGAAAAGGAGGTGAAAAGCATTTGCAGGTACTCTAACCAAAGCCCTCTAAACCTAGTTGGCTAGTGGAGCTAAGGTATGGTCGCAACCACCCAGATTCGATTCCTCGTTGGAGCGAATTATGGGGTTGATTTTAAAAAAATCTCCTCGCCTGTGAAACCGGGGTTCGGAGGTTTTCTAAGCCGGGAGAAGGTTTCTTCTTCTTAATGAAAACCGTGGGGCGGTCTTACCCCCACCGGCTTAGTCATTTGCAGGTACTCTAGTTGTTTAGCGCGTGTGGACTATATATATGTGCTCACTTTGAAGTTTAAACCAATGAAATATCTCTTTTCATTTTTGTTTGGTTTTATGATGGGACATTAGTAGTTAGAACTTTAGGATAATGTATATTTGATTGCAAAGGGTAAAGTGAAAGAAAACTTGAATGAACATTCCCATGAGATTGGATGGTTAACTGGGGCGGCACTTGTCCAATTCGAACCCAATGTTCTTTTGCACTGACGAACCTGTTGCCTGCATAGTCTACAGCGCACTTCCCGATCCCCGCAAACGTGCTCCCCTGGCGCTGAGTCACACAAATTAAAGTTCAAAAAATGCGATACCTAACTTTGTAAAAAAAATCCCCTGTATACCCTTCCGGAATAGAAGAGGTGGAAGGGTATAAAAATAATTTTGTTTTTCTCAGGATTCCCGATTTAATTTTTCAAGAGGTGGAAGGGTAGAAACGTAATTTTGTTTCTTTCTCAGGATTCCTGATGTAAGTTAGATCTAAATTTGGCAAGTGAATTATGCTAAATTGTTGGAGATGAACTTTTTTTACTTAGCATATCTTTTTAGAAGCTTGCAAAACACAGGATTTGCCAAGTAAAATTTGGCAAACTCTCGGAGATGCTCGGTTATTAATTTGAATTTGCCCTTTTTTTATCTCACTGATGGGTTCAAGTGCATAATGCGGAGCTCAACGTATGCTACTTTACAATGGATTTGCAAAGTACTGCTCCAGTTGAGGATTTTTTGTTCCGTTTGGGAAAAGATTCAAAATCTAAACTTAGCTGATATACACAGCCTTGGAAGACAATTGTTAGTCAAATAAAAACAGAATGAGAATTTGATTGTCAATAAAGAAGATAGGAGTAGAGAATATCTTAATTAATTAACCTAGTGGAGACAAAAGTTCAGTGAGACAAGAATCTCTAGACAGATCCAAAAACTGGACAAAAGCAATGTGTACTAGTAGTTCTCCTAGCTATGAACCTGCTACCTAAAAAGGAAAGACTATAGGCTCATCGATTTTGTGAGTTTTTCCCCATGAGTGGCAAATTGATAGAACAAACTGTATGGTATATTCCTGGCAGGTAGATTTTTTGCTGGTAGATGAGCATCATTAGTAGTAGGTAACCAATCAACTAATTATATTTAGACCCTGTTTGGCACAGCTCAGCTTCACCAATAGAGCTGTTTTTTTGGAAAACAACTTCATGAGCAACTTCATGAGCAGGGGAGAGCTATGTTTTTGCAGCTTCACCATGTGCTTAACTTTGTGAGAGAGAGTTTTCGAGAAAGGTTGGCGCAGAGAGCTGTGCAGAAGGCCGAGTCAATTAATTTATTGAAGTTGTGAAGCTGCTCGTGAAGCCGCTCATAAAGCTGTACCAAACGGGCTGTTAATGTCAACAGAACTGGCCATGAGCATCACCGTTTTGGAAATTGGAACTTCGTGTGTAAGGTTCCAAACGATACAAATGTTTGTGTGTCCGCCCGCACACGTATAATACGCGAAAAAGTTGCTAGATGTTTCAAAAAAATGCAAATTAGTTTTAAAAGTACTTGATTATGACTAGTTGTGCCTTTTTGAACGCGTCATAAAAATCAAATACTTTTGAGAAAAGAAAATATAAGAGTGGCAAGAGATATTTCATTTATTGCGCACACACACAAGCACGCACGTTCTCACTCGACTGGCGTGCTGGAAAGCGCAATTGATCATATATGTCAGTTGGATCAAAAAGAGACGAAAAGGATGGCGACATGGCGTGGAAAGGTACGGTGATGCACGCAGATGATATTCTCCTTTGGCTGGTCTCAGATTTTTTTCCTTAAAGGAGCCTTTTTTTACCTTGGCAGCTAGCCAATGCAAGATTGTAATCGAAATTCAGGTTTAGGTTCGTCGTTGAACCCGAGTGAATCAGAAAGTAGAATGGACACGATGTGGACGGCATGGAAAATGAAGCTACCAGCCAGTTAACCTACCTAGCTAGTGTCACTCTCTCAGTCTTTCGAATTCGGTGCAAAACACAAGTTGCCATTGTGCAATGAGCTACTGGATCTCTTCTCACACAAACAAGTGTCGGACACGGATTAAATTATGAAAAAAAAACAGATCCCACGATTTTTCCGTCTTTTGTTTATAGGGAATACATTGAAAAATATGCATGTTTTAATTTAGGTACTTATGAGAATGACGGCACCTACTCCGATCCCTTTATTTTCAAATATAAACATATTTGGCATATATAAAATATGCTGATTTGGGAGGAGCTCCCTCCCAAACCATATTTTGTAAGTAGAAAATTAAAGCGATTTCAAACAGATTCTATATATGAATTGGTTCTCCAAAATGAACTAAGGGATTGTGAGCTGAAAAGACTAACCTTTTTTATCCACTTTCTGTACAGAATCGATCAGCTTGGTCAGGTGCATGATGCACAAGGGGAAGGAAAAAAAGTGGTGCAGAGAAAGGTAGTGCTTTGATTTGTGAGCTTCTTAATTCTTTGCGGCCAAGATTAGTTGGTCGAGATGTCGTTTTCAATCAGAGAGTAATCTAGATTGCCCTCCTCTTGTCTACTTCCTCCGTCCCGCAAAGAGTATTCCTTTCGCCTTTAAACCTTGTCCCGCAAAGTATCTTCTTACATCATGATAAATCTCATCTTAAAATAACACTCATACCAACAAAGAGAGAGTGTATGAAGAAGCGAGTAAAGCCAATCAAATGCTCAATTAATGTTATTTGTCTAGTGCAATGCACGCGTATTTATTTAAAATTCAGAAAACTATACAAGAATTACAATTTCCAATCATAGTTAGTATTAGATATTAGGGATAATGTAGATATTTATCACCACTAGTATCGTGTCTAAAATTCTCCAAAGGGACACTTTTTTTGCGGGACAGAGGGAGAAGCGATTTGTTGGATGGCTAGGTAATATTGGCTTTACCTTGAAGGTTCATACGTGCATGCATGTTGAAACAAAGTACTCCCTCAATCTCTTAATAAGGTGTACGTAGGGACAAGAAAAAAAAGCGCTATAAGCCTATAAACACCTATATTTAGGAGCTTACTCCCTCCGTCCCGCGAAGACTGTTCATATAGCTTTCAAAATTTGTCCCACAAATAGTGTTCTTTTAGCTCGTATTAAATGCTCTTCTCATTAAACAACACCAAGTACCGAGGAAATATTGCATTGAGAAATACAAGTAGCCAATGAAATGCTTATTTGATGACTCTTTTCAAGTTCCAATGCATGATTAATTAGGGGTAACAAGGTCATTTGTCACAACTACTAGCATGTCTTAAATTTTCTAAACGGACAGTCTTTCTGGGACGGAGGGAGTATGAACTTACACAGAACTTATAAAATAAGTTCCAATAAATATAATCCCTCATGTTTGGGTATACCGAGTAAAGTAGAAACTTATAATAAGTTCTCCACAAGGGTGCGTTTGGAAAATGTGTTTGGTAAAGTAAACATGAGTTTATAGAGACAGTTATTTAGGGATGGAGGAAATAAAAGCTTATGCACATGATCCCAATTCTCCCATCGCGGATCGACACGTACGGCACGACCATGGATGTGCATATGGTTACGAGGCCCAGCTAGGCCAACTTAATTTTTTCCGGATTTGTAGGTCCTGGACCGGACGCGACGAAAAGGTGGCGTGCACAAATAACAAAGGTGATAGAGAATTAGAGACCCTCCTAATTTTTATTTATTTCCTTAGCAACCAATGCAAGATTGCTTCGAGAGGTCACTCTGATCAAGATTCAAGACATGTGTGCTGGCCGGTACATACTACAAGTGATACGCAGTCACGTTGCAAAAATGATCCCATGTTGATTATATATATGGTACTGTGTCAAAGTGTGTAATTAAATTAAACTTTTTTTACGAAGGGTTTCCCCCCTAATTAAGCTACTGGTTTGTGTCAGACGTACTGTCGGTTAAACTGGACGGTGCGCAATTGTCTAATGTTAATTACCATCACATATGCATAGTTCTGGTTTGTTTTCGCTGACCGATATTGTTACTTACCCCCAAAGATTCGCCATGGCATAAAAATCTTTGGTATATATCCTTTTTTAAAATTGCAAATGTCCTCGTTTATTATCGATGAAACAGCCATATATAATCTCAATTCATTCGGGAAAAAAGATACTAGCTGCTTTTTGGGGAAAATCTTGGGTGGAAGTAGTATGCACGCGGAGGACATGGCCGGGGTTTGTCATGTCTCTTTCTACAGTACACGAAAAAAAAAGGTGGCGCGTTCTACAGTACGTAGGTGGCAAAGCCAAAGATTCCTTGACAAGTTATTTGTTGCCAAGTTTTCAAGATTTTGGATGGGGACATGAGACGTGTGAGAACTGAAAAGGATGTGGTGTCTCCCTAGCGCTTCCAAAGATTCACCATGCTACAACACGACGACATATATTATTGGACAGAAGTACGGTATATGCTGTCTATGGATAGAATCATGGCACGAAACCTGCTTTAATTTAGCACGAAAATAAACTTTTATATCTTTTTTCCTGAAAAAAGTTTCTCCTTCTCTATGGATCGGATGAAAAATAGGTGGCAAATTAAAGCCATTCCTGGGGAAGTTATTTGTCGCCGAGTTCTCAAGGTTTTGGATGGAGCTAGACATGAGAGACATGTGTGAACTAAAAAGGATGAGTGTAGTCTCCATATTGTGATGACTGATGATATGCACTGTTTTTTCTTTGGACTGCTGTTAACTATACTGATCATCGAAAATCCAAAAACTTTTGAAATTCGAGTAGCTTGGGTAGCCTTCCTGCTGTAACTTTGAAAAGTTAAAATGACATAGTACAACTTTGGACAGATCACAGATGGAGTATGAAACGCACGATCCCATCGCAGATTGACACGGCGCAACATGCCAACATGGATATTTTTTTAGATTGACGCAGTACAACGCAGATACTCACAACACGCACGCACACTCACCCCTATGAATACACGTACGCAAACCCTACCCCTATGAGCACCTCCGAAGGACTGAGCACCGGCAGATCTGGAGATTCTCGAAGTCACCACTGGCGCCTCGTCGTCGACGGGAACGTCGCTTACCACTTAACGTATAACGCCGGATAATCCCGGAATAAATCCAGGAAAATGTGCGAGCACCAGGATTTGAACCCTGGTGGGTAGCGTCCCACTAGACCGTCCTACCATTGGACTACCAGTCCAATCGCGGCGCAACATGGGGTATGGTTACGGGGGTGGCCTAGCTAGCTTTTAGGTCGTCGACAAAAAATATGGTGTACCCAAAGTTGATAGCGACCCTTGGCTTTTTTTTTCGTTGGCAACCAAAGATCGATCTGTTGTGTTTGAGAAGTCATTCGTCGAGTCAGCTGAGTCAGTTGGTGCGAGGGGTTCCAAATATTGGGTACGTCCAGCTGACTGATCGATCGAGACACGTACATGTGCTGTGGTACGAGTGACATCGTACGCAGTATAGTCACGTTGCAATCATGCATCCCTAGCTTGCTAGCTGCGGCGTACCACACCACACACTCCAAATCTCCAATGCATGCATACATATCATAATTTACATGATGCATATGCGTGTGTTATAAAAAAAATGATGCATATGCATATGCATGCTTTAAAAGTGTAAATGAAACTGTGAACGGACGGCGTGCAATTGTGAATTTTCTAGTGATGTTACCATGCACACGCACACGCATCGTGTGGTCCATGTGAAACCGGCGCCATAGATGCACGTTGACGCATGTGCGACCGACCGGCCGTCGTCGCCTTGGACGTACGTCTTGGATAATCACAGCTCGTCGATCGATACGTACGAGAGGCTACTACACATACGTACGTCATATATAGATGAGCCGAGGCATGATGCCATGTGCTCTCTCCCTCCATTTCAAAATATTTGTCATTCTGATTTTTCTACGTACATTGTCTTTATAATATATGTCGACATAATCTATATCTAGATGCATAATAAAGAAGTTGTATGTAGAAAGATAGAATCTCGAGTATTTTGAAACGGCAAGAGTAGCTAGCAATGGCTCTGATGGAGATGCTACATGCCAGGTGGAACAATACAAAAATGTTCTGCGCGTCTTAAAAGATATCGCTGAGAAGACAACCGAAACAATAATCATATGAATGGAGTCAAGGAAAATGTTAGCACGAAAATAATTTGGATTCTATTTAAGAAAAAGATGTGCCTTTGAGAAAAACATCATTCTTTTCCACTTGGGTCGTGTCTCTCTCTCTCTCTACGTACTGCACCACCGACGACGGTGCACTGCACCTGCACGACGACGAAAGAAAAGTGATGATCTCCTGGGTTGGCAAAGGCAAAGATTCCTTTGCAAGCTAGCTATTCGTCGTCGCCGAGTTTTCAAGATTTCGGATGGAGACCCTGCGCGCGACGCCGACTGCGCGCGTTCTTCACCGTTCCTGATCGATCATCCGCTTGCAGCAAGCTAGACCCCTCCACTGTTCACAAGTCGCCACCAGTCACAAACTCAGCCACAGCTGCGGCGGCATGCTTTCCATGTCACACACTCACTAGCTCTCATCACGCAGCAATGTCACTCAGTCCGTTCGTGGAAGTTGCTGCTATATTCTCAGCGTTGTTGTTGTCGTCTCTACAATCGACCTGCTGCACACTTTCGTCGTACGGATGGACCATCCGACCAATCGAAGAGTATAACCAAGATTTTTGAGTAGATTTATTATTGGCATTGCAAATTAGAGAGCAGGGCGTGTGGCAGATACAGAATATATGGAGAGGGAGGATTATTTTCTTCCTCCTTTCTCCTCTCCTTTTCTTCTTCCTCCTCCTATTTTCATTCTTCCTCTTCCCATCCGTATATAGCTCAAATTGCCACGAGGTGCTTAAGGGAGCTCCAATCGACAGCCCTCACGTTGGATCTGCCCCTGAGGGTAAGTGCCCATTAATAATTCGCCACAATGAGCATAGAGTATTCAGCAACACACTTTTTCAACAGACTCAGCAAAGCCATTTTTTTTTTGCAAGCAGCAAAATAAACCAACGAGATACTAGTGACCAAAAATAATACTATATTACTAAAAGAAATTCCTTCCATGTAATTAAATTGGAGTACACTTTTTTTTTCAAACGAGACGAGCAGCTTTTCCCGGTCACAATACAGTAGATTTTCAGGTACGGCGAATCGAAAGAGAGAGAAAAAGGTGCGCGTCCACCACTTCAAAAAAAAATCCAAAGGTGACGGAGACCTTCTCCTATTCTTGGTAACCAAGATTTTATTGCTTCGAGAGTCCATCATTAGTCACAGTCAGAGATGAGAGGATTCTGATTGGGTTCGTTCAGTTTACTCAGCAGCATACCGCGACCGATCAATTTGGCTAATCACAGCCGCGCGCGCACGGTAACAGCAGGACCCACCGATGGCGTCGTGACATGGCCGATCCGTGCGTTCAGCACTGTTCGTAAACACATCCAGGTCGAGTCTGCTTTCCACTGTCAAAGGTCGTTGGTGTTGGTTTCCACCGTTGCTTGTTTACTTCCGCCGCAGCTGTCTACACATGCACGTTAATTGTTCACCCCGTGCATCAAAACTTTCATAAATCGTGGAAAAGCTAGCGACAGTAGCCAGGGCACATTATTTAAATACCAACCAACGCCCCCAGGGATCGGGCTCGAGGGGGAACAAAAGGGTTCGATCCCATAAGCCCTCGCAATTGTGGCGTGTCAGACTAATGCCACTAATTATTGCCACGATCAGCTGCTAAAGTGTGTAACAGTGTAAGGTCACCAGAAGCTAGCAATTAGCACCTCCCAACTATCTAATGTTCACCTCCGCACCTCAGGAGTCTAAAACACAAGCGGGCAAATTAGTAGAAGTCCAGCACACCAGATATGGTGATGGGAGGCTCGATGCGCACCAGCGTCGCTTTCCCTTCCGCGGCCAGCTGGGGCAGCGTGTTGGCCTCCTTGGGCGCGACACCTGGAGCCGTCCACAGGGTGGCGTGTGGCCACTCGTTCCTGGACTCAATCTGCTCGCCATTTACGGACCCGAGCTGCGCCTCCAGGGCTGCCATCTTGTCGGTGTAGTACAAGGCGTTGAACGACACGGGGACCACCTGGTGCTGGTAGACTCCGTAGCTCGCGACTGCAGCCACACCGTGGCCTCGTTTGTGGGCGAGGGTGACGTGGGCCTTGGTTAGGCTGTCCTCCAGTTTTATCTCGTTGAGGAAAGTGTTCACGGCAGTGTCCTTCTCTGACACCTGTCAGAGTAATGCAATGTAGTGTCAAGATACAACATCATCAACAATACAAAACCTACCTAACCTATGCAAAAAGGATGGATTCCAACAAGCATGCAAGCAGAGAGTTTGTAACTGAAAATTTGGAGCAAACTTAAGCAGGGCAATCGTGCATGCTGTTCTCACCTTACGGAGAAGGCCCACTATATCAGCTGGGGTTAATCTAACAGCAGCAAAAACGATATTTCCAAACTTCCGCTTCCCAGTATCAGGAGTTTTGATATCACCTTTTGCAACAGCTTTTAACTGTTCCAGTACTTCTTTCACAGCAAACTCAAACGGAACCTACAAAAAAAGTTTTGTGAATAAACAAGAACATTAGTATTGTTAAAGCAATTATCCTTTGTGGTTTTAGTACAAAGGATGGGACTAGTGTATAGCAGACCATAGAATTTCCTAACTGCACATCAAAGGATACTTCAAAGTGTTCATTTGACGCTACTGCTAAAGTTGAGCTAAAAGGAAACCTTAGCATTTGAAAATAGTGTTTCTATTTCTGAATGAAGGATAGATTGAACGAACAGCCTTTCTAATAACCGAATAATCCTTGCATCACATGAATAAAAAGCATAAAGAAATGACCCCCTAATTAAACTATACAGTATTTCAAGATTGGCAGTTGGCACCACAGGTAAAACATTACTGTCTATAGCATTCAATAACAATAGGATATGGATGATGATTGAATTATCCAGGAAAATAGTTACCTGAATGGCATTAAGATAATCAGCATTGCCAAACAAGGTCACACGCAGCCTTTGCTCCCATTGTGCCCATTCTTTAGCATACGAACCTTTTGATGGGTCCACTCTGGTTTGACATTGTTTTGTAAAAATCAGCCAGTATATAGAGATGCAAATTTAGAAATGAAGCTCTGGTTTTGTCAACATTATTAGACAAAGTGACATTGTGAATTAGATCGACCGTTTCTGGGAGAAGTCTTTTGTGCATGTTCGATTACTGTGTATTCAAGAGTTTTGCTATAGTGCAAAGGCAATTTTTGCCTTACAAAACTTAGTACAATGTGCTCTGTTAAGGTGAGGACAATATCTCAAAGGGGCTAACAGCTTCATACCTTCCATGCCTGCTCTGATGCAGTCTGAACAAGCTAATCCCCTCATCTAACACCGCTTTCACAGCAACAGGTAATGGAGCTCTGAAATGAAATGAAGATCGAGTTACTAGTTTAGACAAGTCACCTCATCATAATTTCTTTTTCTTGCACACGATATGAAAGGCCGTCTTTTGCTTGGAAAGTAAGGGGATCCTACATCTGCCTGAATATTTTTTCTAATTGCATATCTCAATCTAGGATTCACGGTATTTCTGGGAAAACACAAAGGAATGGAACAATTCAAGAAAACCACCTACCTATCTGGCTTAAGAAGAGGCATCTTAACTAGGGAGCCAAAACGCTCATACAGTTCATTTTCAAATTCTCTCCGACTCTGAAAATGAGAGTTGTGGTGATTTGGTGCATTCAAAGAGCCAGAAACAGATTGACGTGACATGTACATACCTTGCCCTCGTATAGGTGGTAAAACATTAGCAAAACATAGCCCGCGTTGGGTGATGCCTTATCCAGATTTCCCTTTGAAATTAAAGGCTAGCAAATGTCAGGCATTTCACAATATATATGCAAGTGATAATTACACATTTGCATTGTGACTACACACCGGATGATTGACCCGCTGGAGGACACGAAACATGAAAACAGCAAGAGCATCAAGCGAAAATGGATTTGAATTTGTGCCTGCAAAATCAAGAAACCAAAACAAAATTACACAACATGATCACCTTAACAATGCAAGAAAACAAAGTAAAGCAATTTTCTTCTATAATCTGCAAATTTTCCTTGGATCAAGACCATAATAACTATAATTTGGAAGCTCCAGATTCACAGGTGTCAAACATTACACCTCTGTCAAAAATTCAAAGTGCAGCACACAACTATCAGAAGACAAGGGCGTGATAAATCAAGAAGCATATCAACCTTCAGAGTCTGGAACCACAGGAACAGCGGCCGCCTTTGTGCTCCCACACATGTCCTCAATCTGGAAAAGAAGATTTATCAGTTTTATCTCTATTTTCTACCATCAAACTAGCCTTAAAGTTGAACCATGAAGCATTCAAAAAACTGTTTACTATCAATACTATGATGCCAATCTTGCCTGCCTCCACACTTCTTCATTTGGTGCATTTTTGTCAGCAAGGGTTATTCTAGCCGGTTTCTTTCTTCGCTCATCAGCAACCTTTTGCCAATATCTTCCTGTAATCGCAGTTAACAAAATAGTTAAATATACCAATAACTCTAGAAGCCTAACAATTTTTTGTGATAAGTTGAATATAATCACAGGACCTAAAACCAGGAAGAAATTTTACAGAAAAAGCATGTGTATAAATGGAAGTTACGCCAAACAAAAACTGATACTGATATACAGCAATGCTAACTCAAATGCCAAACAAAATCAAATAATTGGCCACATTTTTGTTGCAAAATGCCGCTTTAGCAGGTTTCCACCGTACTTGTGTTCTGAACAGAAAGTATGGGCTTAAGTATCAGAGAGATGAAAATAATACAGGCTTGATGTGCCTAGATCATCAACCAAATAGGATTCAGGTGAGACTACAGCCAGTGAGATATTCGTGATTTAGCCAGTCCAGCACCGCTTGTATGCCAAGTGTTTAGGTCAAAGCAAGCGATAAAAGACAATAAAGGGCTTTTCCAAACTAAATAATTCAATCTGAACCTCAAAACCACAACTTTGTGTAAAAATGTTAGCACTCGGACGAGAGTTTCTCTCTTACAGATACATAATTAGCACTTGATTTTATACCAATTGTACAGAGTAACGTAGCACGTGAATGAAATATGACTAGGCACCAGCCAGTGTAATGAACAAGATATTAAAATCGAGGCACTCAGTTGATGCAGCAGATCATAATGCAAAGAGAGTATATCGGCAGGAACAAAGCATATATCAGTAAGCCCATAACCACTGCGGCACAATAGGATGGTCCTAAAGAAGGTGCAAAAGCACTGTCCACCACGTTAGACTCCAATAAGCAAAGTAACCAACCATACAGCATAAATAATGTTGAATGCTACATACCTTTGATAAGATCACCCATCAAGCTATGGAGAGGGCGATTATCACCAAGGCCACCAGGTGTATCTAATATTTCCTTACATAGAGCTGACTTTGCACAACCAGGTATACCTGAAACGGAAGTACAAAATCAGCATCAAGAACCCCCCCCCCCCCCAAAACTGTTTGATAATAAGAACACTGTACCAACATTACTTTTGTCGATTACTTAGTTTATCTGGTGCATGGGCTATAAGCTTGATTGACTATCATTTGTGTGTTGGATAAGCAAGTGGACACTACAACTTTTGTATGTTCAGATGGACTAAGAAAACCTAAAACTTACCTTAAGACCTAGTATTATTTAAGATTAAGCGATGGTTCGACCATAGCGGCACATCAGTAACCCGACTGAAAGTCAAGGTATACTGTATACCCACAAACCAGTGAATAATATAAATATTTTTCGTTCTTTTCAATTCAGATTAGTGAAAATACACAATGTCTCAGTTACCCTAATGCAATTCAAAAGTTGTTAAGAACATGTCAGCAGTTACTTTACCCGGGAAGAAGACAATAAGGCCCTCTGTTTTGGGAACCACATCAGCAGGTGTTGACGCAGGACTAGAAGGCGCTGCCCCATGTTCTGGCCGAAGATCACCCTCTTCATCTTTCTCTGCATTAAGTAAGGCCAAAAAATTTTCTGTATGCACTAGGTTACCAGCAGCCCCAATCAAAGCTTGGTTTGAAGGGCTGCGTTTAGCGTATTGTTCAAGGAAAGGCTCTGCTTCACTAAGATATATTGAGGATGACAGTGGCTTATTCCCATACTTCCTTCTAATGTAGACAGCCCTGAATGGGTAAGGCAATCAAAATTAAATGAAGGAATATGCACAGTTCTGTAAAAGAAAGAAGGTGGTAATAGTACCATTCATCCAACATTTTGCCAAGCTCTGTCTGTTTGCTTGGTGATGTTCCCCAAAGCTTCATTTGCCTATCAACACGTATAGGAGTATTAACATCAGAGATGACATATTTTCTATTTAATACAGAGCACAAAAGATTATACGATTAAATCTCCAAGAATGACTTCTATTATTACAGCAGAATAAATATATATATATATAATAGTACAGAAATAAAAAAATAAAAATTTACAGCTATAAGAATAAAATAATTGAATTATTGTGTGATGAAGAAAAGAACTTGAACACCAGAAAAGGCTCTATCCAGCCTTTGCATGGCTAAACTTGAAAGATACTGGCATTGCTCATTAACACAGTATCAAACAGGCATAGGCCTAGAAGAAGCATTAGCACTGTTTTTCTAGCGTTACATAATTATGGAGACATCTAAAATAGAACAGTACCAGAATGAAGCAAACCAAATATGTTTGCATTTCAATTCTTCATAATACCCTATATGTTGCAGAAATATGACAGAAATTGAAAATTTGCATGCATAGCATACCTTAAGTAATAAGTTCTATAAGCTGACGGTCCATCTTTGAAAAGAGTAGAAAGGCCATTACGAATTAAAAATGTCCTTAACTGTCCAAATAGAAAATAAGAACTGTTAGAGGATTCAGAATACAACAAACTCTATGGGTTTAGTCCCAAACATATTCAAAAACAAAAAAAGCTTCAAACGGAAATGAAGTGCAACAGAAATACCAAAAGTACTCCCTCCGTCCCAAAAAGAATGTCATTCTGGAAATTTTAGGACAGATTATCAAGGAGGTAAAATGACCTCAATTGCCCCTATTTATTTGCCATATTTGGTGCTAATTGATTTAAAATGACATGCTTTTTGGGACAAATTTTGAATCCTAAAACGACATACTTTTTGAGACAGAGGGAGTAGATTAGACAGAAATAAAGGAATAGCGCAACCATGCATAATCATAGGCATAGCAGTAGCATTTCAAATGTTAATTTAGAAGCACATCAAAATGAGTATGAACAATTCAACATAACCTGGTAGTAGTACCTCAAGAAGTGACCATAATAACACCAAAAAGAAAGCTGAAAATACTGATAAAGGTACCTTATATGTCAAGAATTTAAGCTTAACCATTAGATTTGAATCCTCATCAGCCAGACCATCCACAGTTGAAGAACTTGAGTCCATGGCACCATTGATACTTTTCAGTAAAGCGTCACCATTTTTGGCAAGTTCAGCTGCCTTCTTATTCATCGCCTTGAACAGGTTTAGATCAACAAAAAAACCTACCCATTGAATATGTCAGTGAATGGAACCATAGCTCACATCTGAATTACAATTGGCTCAGCTTACCTCTATATAGAGGCCACAACCCTTTGTTTTTCCTAAAAATAGCAGCGTATGTTTAGAGTTAATAAAAGAGATATCAAGGTAAAACGCAAGGCTTGCCCTAAAAAAAGGTAAAGCACAAGGCTGACTTCACAAAGCTCACCTCATCTCTTGCTGATAACGTTTAAAAACAGAATCATTATACACATGCACAACCATCCTATAACACAAGTTGTCATTTGAAAGAGAATCAGCTTTCTGGTAGTTCGGGTAACATTTGAAATTCACTGAGAAGTGCCTCTGCTTCATCAAGCGAATCATCTCCTGCAACAGTCAACAGAATAAACACATGACGTCTGTATGGTAACTGATACATTGTTGTTGCAACTTTATTTAAAACAGAACCACGGCCATTCCAGTTGAGAAATATAGCTACCAACCTGCAGTTTCTTAGTTGCATAGTCTGTAGGATGTGCTTGCAAAAAGTTAGGGACAACTGATTTATCAGGACTTTTCGACTGAGCATCAAGTCCACTATTTCCAAACCAATCTGAATGGTCTGGACACATCGAAGCTCCAACATTTTCAAGAAGTGCTTTAATTTGCTGGTCAAATAATTGCAAAGGTTATAGTAAAACTGAACAACTTGGAGCACATGCCATAAATCATAAAAACCCACATGACAAAATCAATACCTGTTTTTCATCTGACCTATTAGCAGCACATATTTCTCGTAAACTTGGTCCCAAATCTAAATCAACTGAACGAGAAAGAAAAATCTGAATGTGAGCTCATAACTGAAATGCATCTGAGATAATCTCATAAGTTAGAACAAACCCATATGCATACAAACATTTTCCTGAAATAATCTAAACCAAAACTTTTTGTTTCTTAATCTGCTCTTAACAATGAGATAAAGAATAGGATTCAAGTTCAGCAGCTTACCGCCGTCTATTGGAGGCTGCGGAAAGTTTCTCAAAACTTCTTGCATTTGAGCTGAACTTTCACGAGCCACAATTCGAGCAACCAGACCTTCAAGGATCTCGCCCTGCACCTTTACATGGTCTTTTGAGCCTGCAACAGAATCGGCCAAGTGTGAGTTCCCAACTTCTAACCACAGGTGGTACTTAACTGATCAGACCTAACAGTGGTGAAAAAGAACAAGATTGACTTAGACCTGATTAGTATAACAATCAGTCGAGATATTTTTACCTGGTACCGATATATCAGCTATTTCATCAAGGGCTTTGCAAACAGGTGTAGCAGTTCCTTCTTCACATAATGCATCGTAAGCAGCAAAGAATGAACTAGCCGATTTCCTACCAAATGGTGCAAATAGAAAGCATAGTAATATTATGATTAGAATCAGCAGTGAATGCATAACTCTTGTAAGTTACTCCTGCATTTACATGCAAAAGTGTGCCTGCAGGCTATTGGGTGGATAAATGCAAGCATGAATTTACATGCAAAAGTGTGCCTCCAATAAATGCAGGCTATCATTATGCAGTAAGCTAGCAGATGAATATGTTTTTAGCAGTATAAACATGGTACATCAATTTAAGAGATAAAAAACTCTATACGCCTTGATAGTGCACATATACTAATTTTTACTGCAGAGGAAAATTTATGCATGCCTCAGAATAGAGCATCAGTCAATGCAATGATCCAATGACAGGAAAAAAAAAAGCAAAAGATGGCAGCGGGCAAGCAAGAAACACCACCACCACCAACAACCAAGCCGAAAGTCCCAAGCAAGTTGGGGTTAGGCTAGAGTCGAAACCCAACAAGACCGATGGAGGTTATTAGCGATGCTTATTAGCATGAAAAAGGTGAGCATGCTTAGCACAGGTTATCAGCCAATGCAAGAAACCATTGTGACAAGAACTAAGCATAAGACAATTTTAGCAGAGGGCCTGCATAGTAATGGAAGTTACCGAAACACCACAAGATTGGAAAATATGAA
The DNA here is from genome assembly GCA_947561735.1 of Cenchrus americanus. Taxonomy (NCBI): domain Eukaryota; kingdom Viridiplantae; phylum Streptophyta; class Magnoliopsida; order Poales; family Poaceae; genus Cenchrus; species Cenchrus americanus. Next base: position 229,315,978 of record OX387245.1, read on the forward strand.
AGTAGATGACACAATCAACAACTGTATTATTAGATCTTCCGTCCATCTCTAAACAACCCATACAAGGTTGTCATCATTTCACTCAATTTTTATAAAAATGTAAATGTACTTCACATGAAACAAAGCAGCCAAATTCTTTATATAATGCAATGTTCCTGAGCCTAAAGTTATTGGTGGATACCTTGTAGAAAATAGCCAGACATGGTTCGTAGGAAGGCGCCATTTCCGACAAAATGCGATCACCTCTGGAGTAGAATAGAATTTTGGCTTGCCATGGCCCAACTCTGTTACAGCTGTAACCACAGCTACATAGTGCACAAAACAAAAATAAATAAATATACACATCACAGCAAACAACACAATAGTAGAGTAATGGTGCAGGAGAAGTAGCTCATAAAATGAATTGCCCTAAAGTACTAGCAGAGTCATATCAAAAGGCAATATAAATTATAAACAGAAAGAAAAAAGATGAATTGTTGGTGTTGATTTTACATTGCAACTTTACAAGACAAAAGGAACATTCCAAATGTACCACTGCAGGAAAAAAAAACTGTTGAAGTTTCAATGTCCATGTAAACTAGGGGCAAATTGGTTACTATCATGCAAATGTAACATTTTATTTATTACAAGCTTTTAACAGTCAACGATTGGAAAGAAAAAACTGGCTTTGCAAACTGGTGACATAAAGAAATAAAGAAATAATCAGCAACACCTACTAAGGAATCTATCATAAAGATATTTCAACAGTTGTGACACAACAAAATGGTAAATTTGAGTGTAAAAAAACCACTGAAATCAAAAACGTACCCTTGTTTATTCTTTAAATAAATTACCAAAATCAATAAATATCTTAAGGTGTTAAACAAACTATAAGCAGATTACTAATTGCCTTAAACAGAAGAAAGGACGTACCATAATCATCCTTAGGCCTTTGTCCATGGTCTCCTAACACAGCTGTCACAAGTTCCATCGAAATGCTTATACGATTTTTCTAGAAGCAGAAAACAGGTAAAAATTAGAAACTGCGAGAAATATGCAGAACCAGAAACCCCCAAGAAAGCAAAAAAAAACAAAACAAAAGGCAGAGCTAAAATGATGAGTTTAAATGTAATAGTAATTTAATAAGTAGATTATAGCACTGAAATAAAAGCACATACAGTTCCTGCTTTATTTCAACGACTTGTTAGCTAAAAGCTTCCAATTAGATCACATATTGTAAAATACTAAAATATGCAAAACAGCTAAGCAAGCCGTTGCTCCTCTAACTTCTTAGGATACTTAAGCAAGATGCAATGTTAAGATATTATACTGAAACAACAACAGAAAATAAACAAAATTAATTCTCCTTAGTTCAAGGCTATATCTCACTGCTATATGAATTACTCCGCAAACAAGAAAATCATGATGTTCTTCAGAAACATTGCCTAACCATTGAATACCTCAAGGAAATCATTGAATTCTGCTTGCATTTTAGGGGCCTCCTTCCCCCAAGCTTCACGAAACAAACGCCCCAGAACAAAAACGCCAACAGCAGTGTATCTAAAAGCAAAAGTTGAAAACTTCAATCACATATATTGATCTTAAAATAATGAGGAGAGATAAACAAAACATACACATTCCCAAAGCTGTTTTTTGCATATGCACCACCATGGTGACCAGCATACATGAAAAGCGACCCAGAATGCTTGAGTGTAACCTGGAGGAACAATGTTCTTATACTATTAGGAGGGAATTCATCATCACTATGATCACTGATTAGTTCACTCACAGAAATTTTAAAAAAAGCAAAATACTCCCTCCGTCCCAAAAAGAAGACATTTTAGGGTTGTCTTAAGTCAATTTTCTCAACTTTGACCAAATTTACAAAGCAAAGTATCAATGTTTATGACATCAAATAGATATATTCATGAAAAATAGATTATAGTTTTTTCTATAATCTTGGTCAAAGTTAAAAAAAGTTTGACCTAGGACAATCCTAAAACGACATTCTTTTTGAGACGGAGGGAGTATAAGACATACCTCAAGGTTTGCTAGGCCATGTGATACCATCTCAATCATTCTGGTTCTTGTCTGTCATCACAAATGTGAGTGTAAGCTTCTCAATAAAACTAAAATTATTATTCCACTGACTAAATGGCAACAACAGAAAAACGGATAAGACAGAATAATCTACAAGACTACAACCACAATAAATTACTGCACACTGAGCTCATTAAGTATTGCCTTACGAGAGACTAATTATGGGCACATCCAAGTCACCAAGAGCTACACAGTTACAGTAAAAAAATTCTCAATTGACTGTAGGGATGCAAATTAAATCGCGAGAGAGCGGCGCATGGTGAATCGAGTGCAGGTGCGTCGTGTGACCTCTTCCCTAGTCGTGTGGTTCGGGCCCTCCCGTGGCAAGGGGTCTCGAGTCCTGGTGCGAGGGACTCGTCTCGCCACCAGCCGCCACATCCGCCTCCGCCGATCCGCCTCCCATCTTCGCCGCTGGGAGCTGCCCCAGCGCCACCCCCACCACCACCACCACCACCACCACCACCACCACCACCACCACCACCACCACCACCGCCTCCTTGCACTTCCCCGGCGACCTCGGTTCTGCGGTCTGGCGATTCGGATCTATCCCCAATTCTTGCTGTTCCAGAGTGGGAGAACCCTAAGAGTTCCCAATCTGGAGGAGGATTGGGTGGGATTGATTTTGGTAATCTCGGGAGAAATCTCAGTCACATCTGGAAGCAGGCTTCCGCGGCTGGAAAGTGCGTAGAAGTTTATACAATCAGATCTCAGTTCCCCCCACTTGGTCCAAACCCTAACTCTGTTCCCCTTCGTGGCGCAGAGAGAAATTGGTCGACCCTTGGGGGGGATTCTAGATCCTTTGCTCAGGTTGTAAGAGAGTCAAAATCGTATCACAGAGGAATGGAGGGCAGGGGTCGTCATGAGGAGTATAGGCCTTTCAGAGGAGGCAGGCATTTTAGGGGCCGTGGAGGTCGTGGATTTGATGATAGGCAACAGGTGCAGCAGCATCAGGGCAACAGAAATTGGGAGGAAAGAGGGAGTGGATTCCAAGGAGGAAGACATCCAACCCAACAATGGAGGCAGCGAGAGCAGGAACCCCCACAAAGGCATGAGCAGTTCAGAAATCATCAATTTGATTTGAGGGATAACCTAAGGCAGACAAGGGGTAATGAGAACTTGGATCAAAAACAAGCAGAGAGTAAAGATGAAGAAGAAGGAGGCAAGGGAAGTGGTAAGGGGCCATTGCAGAAGACTCAGGGTGCAGCAGAAGGAAAACAGGATAAAGAAGTTGAGGAAGACAAAAGTAATGCTCTGATCTGCAAGAGATGTGGAAGGGTTGGACATAAAAGTGAAGACTGCTACAGACCAGTTATTTGTCCTAGATGTAGGAAAGAGGGACATGTGGCTAGAAGTTGTTTAGAAATCAAGCCTTGGGAGTGCATTGCCCCATTCTGTGGGTTAGCTGCACCTGAATTAGGATTTCACATAATTCAGGATGATGATAGTGGGGATACAGTCAATGAACCTACAAATTTAGCTGTGATTACCATAAAGGAAGGGGAAGCAACTGCTAGACAGGTTGAAGGAGAGTTCAAAGCACAAGCTGGACCAAACTCAACTTGGAGATGGTATGCTAAAAAAGTTGCTGATAAAAAGTTTCAAATGAAGTTCCCTACTGCCAGTAAAGTGGAAGAGCTAGCTTTCTTTAATGGGATGGAAATGAGAACTGTTCCAGGTGTGAAATTTAAGGTTGATAAGTGGAATCCTCATGTGGGGGCCAAAGCTGAAATCACTTCTGCATGGTTCAGGATTGCAGGGATACCTGTGGAGAAGAGATCTGAAAAAAGAGTAGCCCTAGTGGCTTCTTTGGTGGGGATTCCCCTGGAGATAGACAAAAACAATTTGAGAAGAGGAGACCATGTTAGAGTTAGAATTGGGTGCAGAGATATAACCAAAGTGCCTGCTAAAGTGGAAGGATTACTGGACTTACACTTTTATGATTTTACTTTCCAAAGAGAAGTGCAAGTGGAAGGGTCATCTACATCTTGGAACACCTGGACAAGAAACACTGACAGGGCCAATGAGGACAGACCATCACCCAAGAAAGCAAAAAAGGGGGAGGGGAGTGGCTTTGAAAAAGGAAGTAATAATCAGAATCAGGGAGAGGGGGACATATCCTCACAGGAATATGGAAGGAGGCATAATATTGCAAACACTGAATCTGGGGAAAAAGCTAAGGAAGATGATCATGAGCAACAAAAAATGAGGAAGGTAGTAAAGTGGGCAAGGGAAAGGATAAACTCATAGAGGATGCTGAGATGGAAAATGAGGAAGGCAAAACTGATAGTGATGACTCTGGGCCTTATTTTGATGACTTCATGTCTCCAGGAGGGCGACACTTTACCTTTGGAGATTTTCAAAACATAGAAGTACAGAACATTCTGAAGATGAGGATAAATGAGAGAACTGTTGCTATTCATGAGTATGGCACAAATATGCTCAAATACAATTATGACCCATTAGCTGTTATTGAGGATAAATTGGCCATGAAACAAGGGAAAGTGGACTGTGGGGACAAGGAGAATTCTAACTTGTTGTGTGAAAAATTCCACACTGAAGTTAATGCCACTAGGGAACAAAGTGAGGGGCCTGTCCCAACCAACCCCAGCCCTCAGACAGGGACCCAGGAGGCGCCTGCTGCGGAGTGGTCAAGTCAAGAGGACATAGCTGGAATAAGTTTAGAAGTGGCTGATATCACTGCTGGAAAAGGGATAAACACCCAAATGTCCCCCAATTGGGAAGAAGTGGAGGAAGATACTGATAAAGAAGACCCACCTGAACTGGAAGGTGATACACAAAAAGGCTCAGTGTTTGTAGGAGATGCTGAGAACATTGCTGCTGTGGGGGATGGGGACAGTCAGGTTGCCCCCTGGGAGGGAATGGAGGATGAATCAGATAGGGAGGATCTCATTGATTTGGAGACAGGCACTCAGGAGAACTTGGAGAATGAAAAAGACGAGCAAATGGATCCAAGGACATTAGAGGATGTGGAGGACATCAACAAGGAGAATGCAAAACCAGAGAAGATAACAACCAGGCAAAGCCAGAGAATCAAGGAGCAGGGTATGGGAGGTGTCAACATAACTGAAAAAGCAGTTGTTGCAGCACAGAAGAAGAACCTTGAAGGTAATCATCTTAATTTGAAGAACTCCTTTGCAGTTCTTAGTAATAATGAGCTTGTGTCTAGATCTAGGAAAATGGGGGTTAATGTAGGAGAGGTTGACTTAGAAAAAATTGATATCCTGAAAGATCTAGAAAAGGCCAGAGCTAATTTGAAGGAAAGAATAAACAGTAAGGATAAGGAAGATAAGGAAAAAAATGAGGAGAATCTCCCCTTGGAGGAGATGAAATATCTGGAATGGAAATCTGAAGATTCTGGAGAGGAGAACTTTCATTTAGTGACTAGCAGGAGAAAGAAAAAAAACAAAAGAAGGATGCAAATGCAAAAAAAAGAATATCCAGGGGGAGAGAGGGTCCATCCTCTTGATGAGACTATAACCCCTGTAGGAGGAGTGCTTAGATCTTGCTCTAAGTATAACCTCAGGAAAGGTGTTGCCTGGGGTAAAAATTCTTAAAATGATAGGAGTGATTTGGAATTGTAGAGGGGTTGGGAAGAAAGGGATAGCAAGGGACATTAAAAACCTTCTCTCTGAAACTGGTGCAGATTTTATTGGCCTCCAAGAGACCATGAAGAGGAAATATACAGATAAATTTTTCAGAAACATTGATCCTAACAGATTTTATGCCTGGCACTGGCTGCCCTCACAAGGCAGATCTGGTGGGATACTATGTGGGATTAAGAAAGAAAATTTGGACTTAATCAAGGTGACAGAGCATGAGTTTGCTATAGAGGCAGAGGTTTGGGACAAGAAAATTAAGATAAGTTTGAGACTGGTAATAATATATGGGCCAGCTCATGAGGAAAGAAGGGAGCAGTTCCTAAGGGAACTTTCAACTATTTGTGCCAAAAATGACCTCCCCATGATTGTGGGAGGGGACTTCAATATATTGAGATATAGCAGTGAAAAAAATAAAACCTTTTATGCTAACAGATTTTCTGATATGTTCAATTTGATTATTAATTCTTATGGGCTCAGGGAGATTACACTAAATGGTGGGAGATTCACTTGGAGTAATAATCAGGCTGATCCCACACTTGAAAAACTTGACAGAGTTTTGATGAATGACAAGTGGGAAGGGGCATTCCCCCTCACAAATCTTAAGAAAAATCCTAGACTAATGTCAGATCACAACCCTCTGGTGTTGTATACTGATCAAATTATGAACAAGAAGGGCAAAAACTTTTGTTTTGAAACCTCTTGGATTCATGAGGACTTTCTGACCAAGGTGAAGGAAATTTGGGATAGAACAGTTAGTGCCAAAAATGCAACAGAGAAATGGTACATCAAATTAAGCAGAATCAAGAGGTTCCTTAAAGGTTGGGGGGATAACCTAAGAGGTCATACAAATAAGTATAGGCTAATCCTGAAAGAGGAACTTGCTGGATTAGAAAGAGCTGAAGAAGAGATACTGACAGCAACTAATTTGGGTAGGAAACAATTCATACAAGCTGAGCTGATGAGATTGATTGAGGAAGAGGAACTGTATTGGCACAAGAGATCAAATGAAAATTGGCTTCTTAAGGGGGACAACAACACAGGATACTTTCATAGGAAAGCTAATGGAAAAAAAAGGAAAAATACTATATTCCATCTAGATAAAGATGGTGAAAGCATTGACAAAGAAGAGGATATCCTTGATCATGCCACTGAGTATTATAGAAATTTATTTGGACCCTCTGAAAACCCTACCTTCTCTTTGGACCCAGAGTGCTGGGGAGAGAATGAGAAGATAAATGAGGAAGAAAACACACAACTTATTAAGCCTTTTACAGAGGAGGAGATTAGAAAAGTGGTTAAGACCATGAAAAAGAACACAGCTCCGGGCCCTGATCATATGCCTGTGGAATTTTATCAGAGCTGCTGGGAGATACTTAAGGTGGAGTTTATGGATATGATTGATGAATTTTGGAAAAATGAGCTTGACATAGACAGGTTAAACTATGGTGTTATAACTCTGTTACCCAAAATAAAAGAAGCCTCGAAAATCCAGCAATACAGGCCCATTTGCCTTCTGAATGTTAGCTACAAAATTATAACCAAAACCCTCATGCTAAGGTTTGAAGACTGTATGAGTAGGATAATCAACAGGAGCCAGAATGCTTTCTTGAAAGGAAGAAATATTATGGATGGAGTCCTAAGTTTACATGAGATTCTGCACGAAACGAAAAGGAAAAAAAGAGAGGGTGTAATCCTGAAACTAGACTTTGAAAAAGCGTATGACAAAATTAGTTGGAGCTTCCTCTTTGAAGCTTTGAAACAGAGAGGTTTCTGTGAAACCTGGTGTAATTGGATTAAAAGGGTGGTAAATAGTGGAACACTTAGTGTGAAAATTAATGACTCTATGGGTAGTTACTTCAAAAGCAGAAAAGGAGTGAGGCAAGGAGATCCTTTATCTCCCCTGCTTTTTAACCTAGCTGCTGACTGTCTGGCAAAAATGGTGCAAATTGCTCAGGAAAATACCCTGATTAAAGGACTGATATCTGATATAATCCCTAAGGGGGTAGCTATCCTACAATATGCTGATGACACCATCCTGTGTTTAGAAGATGACACTGAAACAATAAGAAATATGAAGCTTTTGCTCTATATATATGAAAAGATGTCAGGATTGAAGATTAACTTTGACAAAAGTGAGATTATTATGGTTTCCTCTTACGAACAGAAAGCTTTGTTTTATTCAGAAATGATTGATTGTGCTACTGGGGCATGGCCAATAAGATACCTAGGAGTCCCGGTGTCTGGCTCTAGGTTACATGTGAAGGATTGGATACCTCTGAATGAAAAAATCTCAAAAAGGCTAGATGGCTGGCAGTGTGCCTCTTTGTCTTATGGAGGCAAATTGATCTTATTGAATGCATGCTTAGGTTGCATCCCCACATATGCTATGTCGATGTATAGGTTACCAAAAACAGTGATTAAAAGGATGGACACAGTAAGGAAGAGGTTCTTCTGGCAAGGGAATTCAGTGAAGAAAAAATATCACTTGGTCAAATGGGCAGTGATCACAAAACCAAAAAGGAAAGGAGGTCTGGGAGTGAAAGACTTGAGAAAAATGAATGTGAGCCTTCTCTGTAAGTGGTGGTGGAAAGTTGAGAATGAGGAAGGGTTATGGCAGGAGATTGTAAGGAAAAAATATAATATCAAGGGGGGGATTGTTAATCTGAGGAAAAAACCTTGCAATTCCCCTATGTGGAATGATTTGATAGAGGTAAAAGACTTGTATCTAGCTGGCAGAATTATGAAAATTGGGGATGGACATAATACTGATTTCTGGTGTGATCCTTGGTATGGAAATGTGGCTCTGAGAGAAAAATTCAATATGCTCTATGAGGTTACCAATGAACAACATATATCTGTTGCGGACTTGGCTCGGAGAGGCTGGAGGCTAACTTTTAGAAGATGGTTGGATGAAAGTGCCCAGAATCATTTAAGGCAGTTTAGAGACATCATGATGTCCTGTGCCTTGGGGCAGCAAAAAGATAAACCAATATGGGTGTGGGGGAAACTAAAAAAATTCTCAGTTAAATCAATGTATGCTCATTTATGTGGGGGAGCCTGGAGAGAATAACAAGAAAATCTGGAAAGCCGAAATCCCTCTAAAGATCAAAGTTTTTATGTGGCTCTTAAGCAAAAATGCAATTCTTACAAAAGACAATATGAGGAAAACAAAATTGGCAGGGTGACCAACAGTGTAAGTTCTGTGATCAATCTGAAAACATAAACCATCTGTTTTTTGATTGCTCTCTGGCTAGATATGCTTGGAGCCTAACAGCATGGGTGATACATGCTGATTGTAGACCGACAAATATAGATCAGTTTTGGTTCTGGTGTGGAAAGTATATGCCAAGAAATAAAAATTTACACATGGTCGGTTTAGCTGCTTTCTGTTGGTCCATTTGGCTAATGCGTAACAATGTTTGTTTTGAAAAAAAGAAGGTTAGATCTCCTACTGAGATCATTTGTTCCACCTCAGCTTTTCTCAAATATTGGGCAGGGCTGCAAGATGAAGAGGGGAAGATTCTACTGGAGACTGGAGCTGAAGCCTTAAAGAACGCGACACTGCTACATCATCCTCAGGGCCCAGATCGCGACGAGCCGAGGACTGGAACGGTGCTGCTGCAGTAGCAGTTTCGGAGGCCGGAGGCAGGCTGCTCCAGTGTTGCTCTTTGTGGAAAAAGTTTGTAGGTTGGGTTACATGTGTAGGTCTGCTGCAGTTGGAAGTTTAAAACACTCTTGTTTTTTGGTGTTTGTGTGCTCGTTCTGTTGGGGGAGCCCCTGTTGTAGACTGGAGGAGGTCTTGATCTGGGTGTAGTTGGTGCAGGTAGGGCGGCCCTGGGTGCCAGTCCCTCCCGATGCAAGTCTCTTTGTCGTCTCCTTTTGGTTTGGTTCTGTTTTTAGGCTTTGCTGAACTTGCGGTGATGTTTTTTTTCTTTGCCTTGTTGTTGGAACCTTGTAATTTCGTTGCCTTGGTAATGAAATTCGGGCAAAAGCCCTTGGTGGAAAAAATGGTTATATCCTTCAACTGATGAAAATTTTGATGAAGTCCTGGAACAAGCTCTACAGATACAAAAACATGTTCGAGTGTGCAAGTGCTCAAATCATCACACAATGTACAAATGCTAATTTCAGTCAAAGAACTCTATAAATCCTCTATGAATTCTAATAGCCAATTTCGCCAATCAGCACAGTGCATAGGAAACAGGCAGCAATTGCTGGTTCAAGTATGCCCACCAAAAACTATTGAACTAACCCCACAATGTGAAAGCAATCTATAAGCATCAGATTAATCCTCGATTTTTGGGTAAAACGCTTGGCATTGTCAATCACAAGCCAAAAAAATGGTAGGGACGATGACAAAATTTAACAGCAGGAGCAGCAGACCAAGCACTCACCTCTTGATCGGACTTCTCGTTCTCGAATTTGGGGTAGAAGGTGGCCCTGATCTGGGCCTCGGCGAAGGTGTTGTCGTCCACCTTGAAATACGTGGCGGCCTTCAAGAGGCTGGAAAGCTTCCCGCTCGCAGCACCGCCCTGCTCCGCCGCGGAAGCTGAGGTGGACGGGGAGGCAACGCCGGGGGCGTCCGCCGCGGAGGTCGCGTAGCCCCTCGGCACCCACATCTGCGCCGCCCCCACCCGCGGCTGCTCCTGCGAGGCGAGGGTCATCCTCCCGACGGGGTCGGCAATCCCGGCCGCGGCGGACGTGGAGGACGAGAAGGAGGCGTCGGTGGCCTTCGGCTTCCATTTGCGCGGTGGCGGCCTGGTCTGCGTGCAAGAGAGAGAAAGAGAGAGTGTGTGTGTGAGGTGGGGTTAGGGTTTATAGAGGGTTTATCGGCGGAGGGAGGGCAGGAGAACGTACGCCGTCGCGTCGGGGAGGCATTGGCGCGGAAACGGCGGCCGCGGCGGCGGTAGAGGAGGAGAAGCGGAGGGGGAGGAGGAGCGGGAGGATTCGCCGGGGGGCGTGCGGGGAGAGGAGGGAGGAGGCGGGCGACATAAAAAGGGGCGAGCTCGTGGTGGCGCGCGGGCGGCGGTGGAGTGGAGTGGAGGAGGTTGATGGCGCCGCCGACCCGCGGCGGTTGTGTCTTGTGTGATGTGGAAGGGAGGACTTTCCGGCGGGCTGAACGGACGGAGAGCCTGTGAGGGCAGCGAGATTTTGGTGGCCTTGCGTCTTTGGGTTGGTTTGGCCCACATTGACTCATGTCATTGGGCTGGCTTTGTTTGGCCCATGGTCTGGACGCGGCATGTATTGACCCAGGAATAAAGTTATATATACTTCTTACCTATTATTAAAGTGAGAACCGCTTCTGCCCACTTTTTGGTTTGGTCCAACTACTATCATTGACAGGTGGGGTCTCAAATCACCTTAAGTAAATTGTCACATGTCCCGTCCTGGCGCTCCCCTAATCCACTTCGCTTCCGGCAACCTGAATCCTACAACGACACTATTTCCTCTCCCTATCGTGCGCACGGTGGGCGGCGGCGGCCGGCCCGTGGTTCCATAAAACGTGGAGCCAAACAGCAGGCCCTATATGAGAGCAAGATAATTTGGTAACCCTAATTACAACATTATAATATAAAATTCAACTACATTTGCTACTATTACTCTTTTAACTGTCGACATAAAAATGCACATACATGAATACATTTAAAAAAATCATGTTTAGTCTATTATATATCAGATATCTCCTTCACCCGTAGCAACGCACGGGCACCTTTGCTAGTATATATATACAGATTGTAATCTAAAAAAACTTATATACAGATAGAAAACTTAGGGACAAAACATACGCGTAATATCTTCACTACAAATCTACAATACACATACTTTCTCACACCTGGACTAAAAAACTATATAATCACAACAAACTTTATGGATTTTATTAAAATTTGAGTAAAATGCATGGTCGGTCCCCAAACTTGTGATGTTATTTCATGCCGGTCCACGAACTCACAAAGTATGTCATTGAGATCCCTAATTGATGTTCAGGTCTTACTGCAGGTCTAAATGGGTCCAGACCCATGATCCGCGACGACGTGGCATACTTATGTGGCACTCATCTCCCTCCTCGCACAACTATGTTCCGGACCCCATCTTCCTCTCTCTCCGGCAGCTCCCTGCTCTGCCCCGCCGCCCCTCCTCCTTCCGGTGGTACAGCAAGAGCACTAAGGCCGCAAAGGGGTAACAGTTAGGTGCACCTCCGAACCTCTTTAGTACAATTATTTGCACTACTTCACCTCAATTTTGAAGAAGTAGTGCAAATAATCGAACTAAAGAGGTTCGGAGCGCACCACATCATATTCAATTTGCACCCCTAAAGAGCACTCGTGATTTGTCCGCGCCCTGCAGCCTTCGTTGTCCTCTCTACCCATTCCAGTCTAGTGCACAGCTGCAGCAGGTCCAAGACGGCTATAATTGAGGCTCCAATGGCGACAATCCATGGCGTGAAAGGCATTTGTGCTCCACCCATCGCTGCGCGTGGGCCACCTGATCCCCACATTGCGGGAGCTCCTCTGCTCACTGCCTGTCGTCGATGCGCTCCTCTTCCCCCTTCCTCCGCACCCAATCCAACGAGATGTCGCGGGCTTTGAGCTTGCATACAGTCGTTGACATTATTAAGTACCACTTTTAAGCTGTCAAATACTGCGTACAATACATTAAAAGTGAGAACTTTTTGACAAATTCCACAAGTATAGATATTTCTCTATTTTGTTGTAGGACACGTCAAAACACGCATGAAATGATATAGTTGAGAGCAAGTGAATCAAAGACATATATAGGGCGTTGGCACAAACAGTCTCAAATGCCAAATTGAATTGCACCATTGCGAGGGGCTTGTCGAGATTATCGAAATAGATATATTATCTGCTTACTTTGGAGTTTGGGTGCGGAAGGTATTTAATAACCAATACATTACGGGATGTTGACGCCATCATGACGTCAGCACCCCATCCGCCGTATGACGCCGGCGTCGGTGGGAGCACTCGACGGGCTGACGCGTGGTGGGTTAACGCCGCGCCCTGGTGCGTCGTGCACGAAGGCGAAGGTGCGAGGCCCCGGTCGTCCCAATGTAACGCCCGTGGTCACCGAGGAGCCACCGCTGGGACGTGAGTAAGGTCACAGGGTGTCGCCACCGAGAGGAACGGTCGACGGCTCGCCGGAATCGCCCTTCGTGAGGAGCTCGCCAGAGGGGGGGTGAAACCCTAACCTGGTTTTGAATATTTTGTCGATGATCTTCTGCAATATCTAATCGGGCCTTGTATAGTGGGTACTACCTCGCTTGGACCTCGGCAAGTGGGCCGCAAAGGCTAGGCTTCTTCTGGGCCACACTTGGGTTGTGACATTACCGACCCCTTCGAAACACAACTTGTCCCAAGTTGTGGCCGTACATATGCCCAAATCCCAGTGCCTTCGAAATTATTCGGGTCCCACCATGCCAACTTCACCTTGAGAGAAAATAGCATAGTGAGTGACCACTTCACCTTGAGAGCAATCAATCTCTCTTCCACTGCCATTGTGCCGCCTGAATTTTTCTCCATCAGCAGCCTTGCTTGATTGGCAGACTTGACAAAACTTAAACACATGCACCCTCCAATCGAAAGCTCATATGCGTAATTTGTACCAGCCTGTAGAGACAATGGTGAATTGTCACCCAACTCCTGAGAAACCGCATTGCCATCCAAATTCCCCCGATTAAAAACTTCAAATGAGTCAACTAGCATCTCATCCCAAATCTCCTCACTAGAAGTTTCATCAAACACACAAGGGACATCACTCCCAACACCTTCCTACTCAAATGCATGTAGCTCATGTATGGGCTCCTCATCCCAAATCACTTCTGGAAGAGGCATATCGTCGAACATCTCCTCTGCAGCTTCCTCATCCCAAATCATTTCTGAGAACTCTGTTAGCCCCCGATGTTGTTGGTGCTTGCCCCGCCCGCCGCCCGCCCGACCGCTAGCTGGTCGTCGAACATCGACGGACGATGGTGCAGTGATGGGCAGGGGAGTAGGGCAGCGTCGCATCAATTGTGATGCGACAAAAAACTGAAACATTTGGGCGTGCGACGGTTGAAACGTCGTGGCTGGAATCTGGAAGCCGGAACGATAACGTAGATATGGTCGTCTTGGGGCTGGTTTGTTAAATATTAATTATTGTAGGCCTACTGAAAGGATCAAGATGTCGACTAGAGGGGGGCTGAATAGTCGAACTTGAAATTTACAAACTTTTCAACCAACTGTCGGTCCAGGTTCGGAGTCTCCGGATATTTTTTCGGATACTCCGGGAAATCTAGAGAATCGGGAAAATATCTGAATTGTCCGGCCTACGAGGGGGAATCAAATTCGACAGAAATTAAACTTGCTCAAACATAGATCTAAGAAAATAGCTTATGCACTAGGATGAGACAAGTCTGTTAATCCACCTAGAACCTGCAGGAACCTCAACACGGTGTAGATCGGCACCAAACTCTAGAAAAGTGCTCAAGAGAGATACAAGCATACAACAAGAACAACAACCACAAGAGACACACGGATTTTTTACCGGGGTTCAACCTCACACCTTGAGGTCTACATCTCTGTTGAGGAACCCATAAAGAGTGGACCTTTACACCTAGGTCACTTTCCTCCCTCTAGCGACCACAAAGATCAAGCTAGAGTTACTTACTCAATTTAGGGGTGATACAAACCTCCTTGGGCGGCCATAAACCTTTAGATGCTCCAAGGCAACACCTAGCTGGCTAGGAGCTCAATGCTCCAAGAGTAACAAACACGAAATGTGCCAACCAAGCGAAGAACGAGGTGCTCTAGAGATGGGAAATCAACTCACTAGCACTCTCCAAGCTCTTGCTCCCAAACCCTCCTTAAATCCCCAACAAATGTCACCAAACCAAGGCCAAGGGAAGTAAAGAGGGGAGTGAATGAGTTCTGAGTTGTTGCAGGTCGAAATGGGCAAGAGAGAGAGGAAAGGGTGGAGGTGGCTTTTATACCCCCTCACACAGAAAAGAGCCATTATAGCTCTAAGACCCAGAATATCCGGGAATACCCTGGAAACTCCGACCTTCCAAGGTCAGCACCCAAAAAGTTAACCCTGTGAACGTGTTGGTGCAAAGGTGTCTCTCATAGGTTTTGTTTTGACAACTAGAGCACCTGTTCGACTCTTGGAAGATACATTTCCTATCCCTCTTTATAGTACGACATTCGTAGGACTCAAATTCAAAATATAAAATAAATAATACTTCATAGGAACCCTTTATAGCATCACTTCCTTTTTGCTTACTCAATGAATCAACACTTGATGCCACATACAATTTTAGTTCCTGCTCATACACTAGATAAATCATTAGCCACTTAAACGTGTGTCATTAAATCACCAAGGGCCAAGATACTCTTCACCTACTAATTACATATATGGTCTTGGGCCCCCTAGCTCCATGGGCCGACGGCCGTCACCCAGCCTGCCCACCCCTTAGAGTCATCCTTGCCTTCGTGTGGGTGACACAGCGACCCCCTCTTCCTTCACGCGGGCAGGCCTCCTAAGCTCGCTGTTCCTAAGCCTCCACGGGGAAGGTTGACGTCATGGAGGAGCTCGAGGTCGATGCCGTGGAAGAAGCTCGGGACCGATGCCGTAGAGGAGCTCGGGCTTGACGCTGTGCAGACGCAATCAATTTCGCCTGACCCGTGGGTCAACGCCACCGCTGGCGCTTGATCCACCCCCGGGAAGAGTTGCTGGCGCTCGATCCGCGAGCGAGGGAAGGGATGGGTGTCACACCCGGATTTAAGGGCAAATCTGAATGCATAGAATACATGTGCACCAGGATCAAATTACACACATGCATCGACTTAGTGAATACCAAAAATAGTGCCAAAAGCGTATAGAGAGTATTAAAACATTATTACGTGACCGAATGTCCCAAAATCGTAACAAAAGCGAGTACTAGTAGCGGAAAAGGACGTCTCCATAGAAAGTCGACTGGTGGCACGCTCACCTAGGAACCATCGAACTCTCTAGGAAAGTCTTCAAAGAGTCCGCCTGAGCAGCAACTGGGTTGTGTAGATGCAATATAAACGAACAACAAGCATGAGCACATGTCGTACTCAACAAGGGAAAACTCTATAACAACATGCAAAGGCTTTGTGGTGGAAGCTTGAGGTTGCATAGCAGGTCAGCATTTTAGTTGGTCAAATTTTATTAAGCAAGCTGAATTACTAACAAATGTAAGTTTATACCAACCCAGAGATTAACATAAGCGTCATCATCATGAATAAAAGTAAATGCAACAAGTTTAGTTCGTCTTCCATAGTTTACTCATGTGAGGGTTCAGGGCGCCCTTGACCGTGGGCACGACTAACTAGTTAGTTTTACACTCTGCAGAGGTGTGATTGCATAGGGACGCTACGAGGCCTTTACAAAGATTCCATAGCATGGGATGCTCGCTAGGTTACCTGATCAGTGCAGCGCATAAACCTCTCTCAGCTGCGAAGCTACCATAGAGCAAATCAGTCTAAGGGCCGGGCTATACACCATCTACCGTCAGCCCCCAATCCCTTTCAGGTAAAGCATACCACAATACTAAAGTTTCTAATTAATTGGCCAAGACAGAGTCATATGTCTTGTGGTAGTACTGTTTTCCTGGGTGGTTCTCCATGTTCCGATTAACACAGGTGGCCTTGTTTAATGAAGGCATAACATAAGTAAAGCAAGATTAACATTGTTGTTCATTAGAACCACCATGATCCCAAGTTGAGCATCTAAACAAGGTCTATCCAACATAAACATAAACCCAGGTTGATCAAGGCATAGGGTAAACAAAGCTAGTCAGACCTTAATAGTAGGACCCTTCAATTTAATGCAAGCAATAAATAAATAACGGAGTAATTAAAATGCATGTTGTAATAGGATAACCGGGAATGCAGCAAGGACTTGCCTTCTACCAACGCTTGCTGCTGCTTACGGTCTTGTAAATCTTCAACTCCGGCGTATTCCACGTACGGATCGTCTTCTATGCTCCACACATTCACATACAAGAATACAATGGAATAAAATAAGAAACAATCACCAAACAGTATTAACAGAACAAAACAGGGGCATAAAATTGTTCTACTCATCGAGACTATCGCGTGGACATAAAGAACGCTAAAAACGGAGCTAAAACGACTAAGATATGGCCTAAACAAGATCAGGGACTTAACTGTAAAGGAAACTAAACTTCCGGGGCTAAAACAAAGAAAACTGGACCTAACAGCAAAGAAACTACCACTGCGGAAGGGTTTTTTTGTAAAACAAAAGAACTCCGAGGACTTTTCTACTAAATTGACACAAAGACTAAGGATTGGCCGGTGGTTGACTCGATTGACTCCAGCCAGTTAGATCTGAGCCACAGATCTGGAGATGGACGGCCGATAGCGACCCAAAATGGCGGCAGTGCTCCGGCGACGGTTTGCGGTGGCGCTCGACGGCGATCCTCGCCGGCGACACACCAAATCGAGCTGGGGGGGCTCGATTCACTGCGGGATTTGCGCCAAGGTGAAGCTAGCGACGCGAGGAAACAAACTAGTGTGGTGGGGACACCGGGATCCCGACGACGACGGCGCGCGACAAGAAGAAGCGGGACGGTGCGACGACGTCCACTCCGGCGAGCGCGCCCGGGCGGGACACAGCACGAGAACTCCAACACACTAAACCGGTAGCTTCCTCACCTTACGATGGAGCTTCGGGGCGGCTTCGCGACGACCCAAAGGCGGCGATGCGGGAGATCGAAGGCGGCAGTGATGCTAGGGTTGCGCGGCTGCGGCGACGAGCTCTGGCGCTAGGGTTTTCAGGGAAAGGAGCGGCGCGGTGCGAGGCGGCGGGGTTAGAGGGAAAAGGGGGCTACGGGCGGAGACGACACCTTATAAAGGCCAGAGGAGGCGGCCTTGGCGTGCGAGCCAAGCTGTGGGGGCGGCGCGGGCGCGAGGGGCGGCGCAGCCGGGGTTGGACTCGAGCTCGAGTGTGGCTTAGGTGCGTCGGGCGGGATGACAGGCGGTTCCCGCCCGTCAGCGGCTGTGCGCGCATGGGCTGCAGCTTGGCCGGAAGCTAGCTGTGCCGGCTGCTGTTGACGGTTAATAGTTGTATCAAAGTTCGTTTGTGACTTGCAAGCGGACAAGTCTTCCGTCGTAGTCAATGGACCCTTCTTCCCTCGAGTGGTGAACCCAAGGTATCGAATCCGTGGAACAATGTGCAACGCAAGGATTCAATCTAGTAAAGCAAGGTAAGCTATCTTATGAAGGTAAGTTGCATCTAATCTACTAACTCATAAAGAAAACGAATCTAATCTAATCTACTAAAGAGGTAGCAAGAGAAAGCAAGAGATAACCAATCTAGAGAATCTAGATCATGCTTATGTTGTAGCTCCAAACAAGATAGATGAAGATAGTAAAGCGAATCTCATTAAAAGCATCTTTAAATCGTGGCCTTCCCATCCGACTCCGAAAACGCCCGCCTTTCGGAACCCCCCGTTCGTCACAACGTATTCCTATTCATGCGGGTAGTCTAGGGCGAGTTCGATAGAACAAGTTGAAATCACTTGGCCGGTCCGGTATGCACCTCTAGCCACCGCGGCTACAAGAGCACCCTATGTAATCTATCTTAAGTATAGATCGTAGAAGAAGCAAAACCAAGAAGAAAACAAAATCATCGAGAAGGCACTTGATCGCTAGAAATCGAATTCACTTACAAACTTCACCATGAATGATTACATGAACAAGATCACCACCGGGCCCTCCCTCGATCTTGATCCTCGCTCCGGAGCTCCGACGTGGTCTTCCATGCAAGGTTCCCACGTCGGCTAGGGAAACCCTAGACAACTAGCACGACCCTCATCTCCGAGATGGTGTCCCTCAAGCTTCTCTCGCTCCTCGGCGGCGGATTACGACTTCGGTTCCGCGTGGCTCTCGGTCAGGGGGCTATTTATAGCATGAGAAGCAATTAGGTCAAAGGAGAGGCCGATTGGGCCCCGAATTGGGCCGGGCCGGCCGGCCGGGCCGGCCGGCCCGGGCCGGCCGGCCCGGGCCCACTTCCGGCCCATCCCGCGCCGCTCGCTTCGCCCGTGTTGCTTCCCACGTCTTCTAGATGTTCTTCCCTTTTGCATGTGGGCTCTTGACGTCGGTTTCTCTCCGAATTGGACTCAATTCCTTGTCTTGCAAGATTCAACACTTTTCTGGTTCAGTCCTCGGAGTTTATCATCTTCTCGGGCTTGGTCCTTGGGCTCTTGGAGTCATGTTCACTTCATTGCTTGACTTGTATCGGGCTTCAAGGTCTTGTCATGAGGTGCTTAATGAACTTATCCCGGAAGTCTTGCTTTCAACGTTAAAACCCTGCGTAAACACACAACTCCAAAACCGACATGCACAAGTGAACTTGTTATACCACGGGGGTTAGTACCAATGAATAAGATACAAAAGTCATGCCAACACCGAAGGTAAACTCATGGCTAGGTTGACGGATTTTCACTGTCAACTCCTCCCCCATGCTTAGACGTTGCTCGTCCTCGAGCAAAGAGGCGAAAAATAAGGTAGGTACCGGAAATATTTTTCCTTGGAGAGATACTTGAAATCTTCAATGTTGGCACCGTCTTGCGATCTTCCTTGAATTGATGATCCATTCTCAACGATAGGTTGTGGTCAAGGAGGTAATCACAAAAGATGATATTTGGTTTAAGGGTGGATATCCGGCGAAGTTTGTGAGATCTCCGATGCGGGGATACACAATGCACGGATAAAAGGCTAGCAAAAAAAGATAGATACGCAAAAACGAAATGACCAGCTTCTTAGTCTCGGGCCAGAGAAATCATGGCCTGCAATAACTCACTCAAAAATAAATCTTGTACACTAAAGTTTATGCACTCAAATATATATAAGGCTCTGGATGGGTTGAGCAACACACAAGTGATATTTATGACAAGGTTAGCAATATTTTTGAGCATAAAAGACATCTTTAATCTATTCATAACTTGAGAGCACATAAAACACTATGGGTCTTTATTTTAATCATAACCTCCGCTGAAGATTAAGCTAGCATTTAGATAATTTCAGATTTGTATTTTTAAGAGAGCACTAGTTCAAACATGCATAAATCAATTACAAAGATAAACAAAGCGGCAGTTATAATCATATATCATCATGGCACAAACTTTGTAACTTTACCAAAGGTAAAAACTTGGTGGTGACATTATTCATGATGAAAATAAAAACTAAGACACACGCTTAAAAATTAAACTAACACTAAAAATTAAAGCAAAGCTGAAAATACTACGCAAACATAGGTGCAAACAAGCTGAAAATTAAAGAAAGGGGGTAAAGGAAAGATACTAGAGCTCCTCCTCTCTAATCTTCCGCCGGTGGTTGATATTGATAGTCTTGGTTGTTGTACCCTTACTTGTAATAGGAATGCACCACTCCTCCTATGAATTGTCCGACGGTGCTAGGTGAAGATGTCAAAGCTCATAAGCGACATTTGCATTTCCTTCACCCATTTGGTTTGCATTGGTTAGGATGGCTGCAATAATTTGCACGTTCCTTGCAGCGTATCCTCCAATGGTGGCCACATTTTGTTGTGGTTGAGAAAGGTGTGCAAATGGCTCCGCAAAGGCTACGTTGGGCACCGCAAAAATGGTGGGGTATGGCTGCACCACTCCCCCATGCTTGCATTGGTACACCACCGTAGTAATTTGGCGATGCCGGAATTTCTCCGAATGGTGGAACATAATTTTGTTGTGCACCTCCTTCTTGGGCCATAGAAGATCCTTCTCCTATAATTCTTTTCTTTTATTATTTTTTTCTTCGCCGGCACAAGAAGTCCTTCCTCTAACCGATCTTCTTCCCCTCAAGAAAAGTCTTAATCTTCAATCCGGAAGGGGCAAATTCACCTAGGCCACTCGGAAGCCTCCTCTCTCATCTTCACTCTTATATTTTCCTTTCTTCATATATTCCTAGGGAAGTCCCGGGTAGGAGATGATTTGGGTTCCTTGTAATACCCGGCTTTTTAAAGAGATAGCCAATATGGAGAGGTAACACCCCGAACCAATATCTTCCGAACTCGATGTTGCTTAACAACACCACCGGTTGATCATAGGTGAGTGGGGTCTATTGGCCACCGAGTAAAGCCACATCAACTCCGTGTTGGTTATCTTTGTCTCTCTTGTTCTCCCAAAAATCCATTTGCACAAAAGTGACACACTTGGATGATGGGTTCCGGATAGTATTTCTTCGTTGATGGTCTCTTCCCGTGAACATACTACAAAAACCTTCCCATGTGCCTTCATGCACATACTTGTTCCGGAGCTCCCTTTTGAAAATAGGAGACACTCGCCCATGGGTCTACGATACTAGAACATGCAATCATTTCGAACATGAAAACCAATCTAATCTATCGGGGGTTGTGACCACGGTTTCGCCCTTTCCCTCCTCTCGTACTCTCACTACGCGAAGGTATTCATGACTAGACCTATGATGGTCACGGTGAAAGATGATAGATAGATAATCCAACAAAGTATGATCACATCTCAAGATCGATTGCAACCCATGGATGAAAGGAGATTACCCCATCAAGGTGCTAGAAATAGCATCGTTGATCAAGGTTACCCTTCCGACGGTGTCTTCCTTCTTCTCCACTTGTGGGCTCCCTCCAACGGAATGAGAGACTCAGCACTCCTTCATCAAGGGTATGCGCCATGGTCACAAAAATTTCCTAGGCGAATTCCTTGTGGGTGTTTGCCGACACTCCGTTAGATAATTGCACCGGTGTCCCGTGTGAAACCCAATATGTGGAGAGCTTGGTCGTCGATGTCGACGTTCGCTACAAGCCTCTACTTAAGGCGAGCGAGCTTCTTCTCCTCCTCCGTCATGATGACATACCCCTCGAATACCGCGGAGCATATGGAGGTGGAGCGGATGATCGTGTCAAGTGGTGAGGTTGGACGGCGGCTCCTCCATATGTTATTGAAGTTTGGTGAACCTCATAAACGAGTTTCGTGTGGCCCTCATGCCACCAAGGAGAAGAGTGGTTCCTCCTCGGCGGTGCCGTGTCCTCCTCCATACTCCGAGGAAACTCGGAAACCGAGTGCCTCCTCGAAGAGGTTGATGGCTTAAACGACGATGATCCCTTCTTCTTCAGTGAAAAGGCTTGTAGTTTTCCTCCATGATTGCAGCACTCTCCCTCACAAATATATATCCGGGGTTTTCACCCGGTAACAAGGTACACAAATATTATTTTGGAGTCCGGACTTTGAGTGGATTAAGGATGTGGTTTGTTGCACGAAACAAACGCGGTGGATGGCTAAGTCTAAGGTGATTCCGGCCTACAAACTAGAGCACACGAACAAAGAGTTGGATGAAAGACTTACCTCTCTCCTCCTCTTGGCGCGGTTCTTCTCTAGTGCATTCATGTTGCTTCGTGATCGCGTACACCTTCCAAACGTTCCCGTCCACTCCTTCGCTTGCATTATTGCTTCTTCCACTTGATGTTTTCGCTTTGACTCACTTCCATACTCCCTTGCCTCACATGCATCCATGATATTCCTACAAAACAAAGCCTTGGCTGCCCCCCCATGCTTGTACTTTGCATGTGGTTTAAATATGTTGGAGGGGCATCCCGTGATGTATCATGGTGCATGCATGGTTAGGTTAACTAGATTGTCTCCCTTTAAGTGTGTTTAAGGCTAAGCACTCCTCTAATTTCGAAATTTAAAAATATTTTTCAGAGCCATGCAAGAGCTCAAGCATAAATTTAGAGAAGTTTTTAACCCATTAAAAACAAATGTAAGTCGAAAATATTTTTCGACTACGTCGATTTCGGTCTCACCCCAGTATAGTTTGCCTTCATTAGTTGAGAGCAAGCTTTTCCCGCTTGATCATGGGGGCATAGGTTTAGGTCCTAATTTTGATTAGATGAGAGAGATTTTGAATGAAATAAAATTAAGTGAGGCTTAGAAAAATTCTAATCTTAGAGAAACCAAGGATATGGATTTTTAAACCAACCAAAAATCAAGCTTCTAGGTTCACGCGAGTCCTACCACATGCTGAAATTTAAATAACATCTAGATATAAGTCGCGGCTCTACTCGTGTGTTTTTAGCATGAAAAACAAGTCAACCACAGCACCATAATGAGGGTGAAGGGTTGAGTTAGGTTCTGAATTTTTTTTGGTTGTGGTTTCTCGAAAAAGAAGCAAACAATCACATAGGATGGTTCATGTAAAGGGTTTATGATCAAGCAATATATTGAACCAAGAATTATGTCTCTAATATTGTTCAACCAGTCTAAGTCTAAGGCTTTGCATAGTAAAATTCAAAACTGAATTATATTTAAAAAGACTTGAAAAACCTGGAATCGGGTTGTCCTCCCGGTAGCTTATTCTTGACTCGACGATACGGGTTGCCTCCCGCCTAGCGCTTCGTTTATAGTCCATGGCTAGACTTCTTCACTTGATTACTCCGGATCAACGCTCTTTGCGGGCGTTGCAATCTTGGGTACCCACTTTGGCTTAGTCATTTTTTTTTGGTCTTCACAGGTTGGCTTTGTCCTTTGGTCTTGACGGATGCAACAACTTCCTTGTGGCTCGGCATCTTGAACCCCGGTCTTCGGTTGTGATCTTCATCTCTCCCGAGTGAGTTTGAGTAGCCTTTCGCCGTCTTGGGACCTTGGAGTTGTCTCCGAAATTCTTCTTTGTTACCCATCGGGCGCCCGACAAGTTGTCCCACTTGCGTCTCTAGCATCTTCATCATGATGAACACTTCGCATGTGGATCTTGCCTTGGCGGCCTTTAGGTGTTGAGCTTCTTTCTCCATCTCCATCTTCTCCATCCTCCTCTTAAGTGAACCGATATGCCACTCAAGGAATCCGGCTCGTATGCATTCAGCTCTCGCAATCGTCATGCGGATAGTTGAGACCTTGATCTTGAACGGCCTCCCGCGCGTCTTGAAGGTTTATGATAGGTAGATCAACGATGTCCGGGTGCGTAGCGCTCCGGTGGTTGAGGTTGATCTTCCTTTGGACTTGGAGGTGGTGATTCCCTTGGAGATTTTGACGGTCCTACGACTTTGGATCTAGGGTTTCCAATCCTTTAGCTTGTGTTGCACGTCACCTTTGCCTGTAAAGTTTTCCTGGATCATCCACAAAAAAGTTTGGGTTTCTTGGAGAGGTAGCCAACCATCTCCGGTTAGGGTTAGTGATAAAACAAAAATCTAAAAAGAAAAGAAAAATTAGGGTTAATCAAAACTAGATTAGATTGATTTTTTTTCTTTTTGAGGATGATCAAACTTAAGAGATGCAGAAGAAAATCAAAAGAAAAACTGAAAGATAAGCGATACTAGATCGGATCTTGATTGCTTGTTCCCCGGCAACGGCGCCAGAAAAAGGGGCTTGTTGACGGTTAATAGTTGTATCAAAGTTCGTTTGTGACTTGCAGGCGGACAAGTCTTCCGTCGTAGTCAAGGGACCCTTCTTCCCTCGAGTGGTGAACCCAAGGTATCGAATCCGTGGAACAATGTGCAACGCAAGGATTCAATCTAGTAAAGCAAGGTAAGCTATCTTATGAAGGTAAGTTGCATCTAATCTACTAACTCATAAAGAAAACGAATCTAATCTAATCTACTAAAGAGGTAGCAAGAGAAAGCAAGAGATAACCAATCTAGAGAATCTAGATCATGCTTATGTTGTAGCTCCAAACAAGATAGATGAAGATAGTAAAGCGAATCTCATTAAAAGCATCTTTAAATCGTGGCCTTCCCATCCGACTCGAAAACGCCCGCCTTTCGAACCCCCGTTCGTCACAACGTATTCCTATTCATGCGGGTAGTCTAGGGCGAGTTCGATAGAACAAGTTGAAATCACTTGGCCGGTCCAAGATGCACCTCTAGCCACCGCGGCTACAAGAGCACCCTATGTAATCTATCTTAAGTATAGATCATAGAAGAAGCAAAACCAAGAAGAAAACAAAATCATCGAGAAGGCACTTGATCGCTAGAAATCGAATTCACTTACAAACTTCACCATGAATGATTACATGAACAAGATCACCACCGGGCCCTCCCTCGATCTTGATCCTCGCTCCGAGCTCCGACGTGGTCTTCCATGCAAGGTTCCCACGTCGGCTAGGGAAACCCTAGACAACTAGCACGACCCTCATCTCCGAGATGGTGTCCCTCAAGCTTCTCTCGCTCCTCGGCGGCGGATTACGACTTCGGTTCTGCGTGGCTCTCGGTCGGGGGGCTATTTATAGCCCGAGAAGCAATTAGGTCAAAGGAGAGGCCGATTGGGCCCCGAATTGGCCGGGCCGGCCGGCTCGGGCCCGGCCGCCTCGGGCCCACCCGGCCCATCCCGCGGCCTGCTTCGCCGGTGTTGCTTCCCACGTCTTCTAGATGTTCTCCCCTTTTGCATGTGGGCCCTTGACGTCGGTTTCTCTCCGAATTGGACTCAATTCCTTGTCTTGCAAGATTCGAAGACTTTTACGGTTCGGTCCTCGGAGTTTATCATCTTCTCGGGCTTGGTCCTTGGGCTCTTGGAGTCATGTTCACTTCATTGCTTGACTTGTATCGGGCTTCAAGGTCTTGTCATGAGGTGCTTAATGAACTTATCCCGGAAGTCTTGCTTTCAACATTAAAACCCTGCGTAAACACACAACTCCAAAACCGACATGCACAAGTGAACTTGTTATACCACGGGGGTTAGTACCAATGAATAAGATACAAAAGTCATGACAACACCGAAGGTAAACTCATGGCTAGGTTGACGGATTTTCACCATCAACAGCTGCTGTGGTGCGAACTGGACTGGGCCGAACGGGGCGAAGCAGGCCAAGAGGAGCGGTGGCGAGCGGCTGCAGAAAAAAAAGTGAAGGGCCGGCGACAGACTTGGTTTGTTGGGCTGCGAAGCCAAAACGGGCCAGAACGGGGAGAGGGTTAGGGGAAATAGAAAAGAGGTTTTGTATTTTTTGAAAAGCAACAACAAATGAATTCAAATACAAATTTGAATTCAAACACTCAAAAACAATGCATCGGCATGAATGCAGCAAACATCGAGCCACAAATTTAATTTGGAAAAACAAATAATGTTTTGTTTTTTCCTGTACTATATTCCATGTAAATAATTAAATGTTTGGCAAAATTTTAGAATTAAGAGAAGTCATTGTTTAATTTTTCTGCCTATTCACATCCTGAAATTCGGAAATCAGGGTGTGACAATGGGCTCCGCCGGCCGGATCGAGGTTGAGGTATGTTGTTGTCACCGTAGTAAATTCCACCACCGCAACGGCACCACTCGCCGCACCCACACCAAGGATAGATAGGTCTATGTAACACTCGTGGTCACCTACGAGCCACTACCGAGACGTGAGCAAGGTCGCAGGGTGTCGCCGCCGAGAGGAACGATCGACGGCTCACCAGAATCACCCTCCATGAGGAGCTCGTCGGAGGGAGGGGTTAAATCCTAACCTGGTTCTGAATATTTCGTCAATGATCTTTTGCAATAGCTGACCGTGCCATGTATAGTGGGTACTGCAGTACTACCTCGCTTGGACCTCGGCAAGTGGGCCGCAAAGGCTGGGCTTCTTCTGGGCCACACTTGAAACCCACATGGCGGATCTTGGTAGGCGGCCTCCCACTGCATCAGATCCCCACGTGTGCATGCGACCGAGTGCAGGAGAGGATCGCGAGGCTGGACGCGTGGCGCGTCATGATAGGCCACCAAATGTCAGTTGTCCAGTCCGCCTGGTTCGCCCCCGGTTTACACCCCTTTTGCTCCAGTTCAGCGCCTAGAATGCCTATTTCAGCAACCCAGACACTGGTTTACCTCCGATTAAGGGATGCTTGGTTCTTTCTTCCACCGCCTTCAGGAACAGTAGCTCGCAAGTTTCGTTGCTAGGTGGCACCTCAGGAAGGGAGGAAACAAGGTGCAAACACCCTCCTCCCAATGACACCCCCTTAGGCCCCTATAAAATACAAGGGGAGAGGGGTCCTTTAGAAGAACACCATTCTTCTCCTCCTCTCCCATTTTCTCTCTTGACTTGAGAGGAGAGGCCTCTCATCTCCTCTTGTCTAGAGTGTGGGTGTGAAGTAGTTGACTAGATTAAGGCTAGGTAGAGGGTGTAGTAGGAGTGAGATGCAGGTCGGTGGGTCATCTGGCAGGTCAGACCCACTTGTCAGGGACCACTTAGACCCTGATCGGTGAGGACCCATGGGTACCCATGTCCATTGTTGGTGGTCAAATATGACACCCCTAAGGCAATTGTTACACTTTGGTTTCGGTGTGATTTGTAACCAACCTGCCACTAGGCATACTAATGATGTAACAAGTTCCTCTGTGCATGTGCTTTTGGAAGTGTAATGTTTATGTTGGAATCATGTGCTTAATGGATAAATTTGCATCAAGTTCAGAGGGTGCTATGCCACAGAATCAAGAACTATTGTCCATGTATGAACTTACTTTCAAAGGTGGCAAGGACCAAGATGCAATGATGAATTATTCTCGAGGACCAAGACAAAAGACCGGAAGTTCACATGACAAGACCCCTTATCTTGATCACGAGGATAATGATGTCTAAAGCCCACATGCAGAGGAGCAGAAGGTTCTAGAGCCAAGAGAAGCGCACACGAGGAAGATGGGCCCTAGCCGGGCCAAAATGGGCCTTGGCCGGCCGGCCTAAGCCAACCGACATACCCTCTTTTTTGGTCGGTTCGACCTCCCCTGTCTCGTGTGTGAAGTTAACCAAACCCTAAGTCTGTGTCGACGCCATCATTCGCCAGAGACGTGGATAAAATCCCTCGAGGTTGACCACATCAAGGTATTTAACTTTCAGAGATTAACCAAGGGAGAGACCCACATAGAGGAGAGGGAAGGACACCTGAAAGCCCTAGCAAGGTCCCTTCGGCGTCGCCACAAGATCAAGAACAAGAAGAAGATTGGATCCCCAAGGGAGGAAGCAAGGCAGGGCTCGAGAGGAGGAGGATCACCTCTAGCCGTCATGGTGTAGGGATTCCTCTCCCCAGGATCATCTTCCTCGTTTGTCTACATCTACTTTGAAGGATTCTACACCATGACCAGTGCTACAATGTGTAACATTATGGGGGTAAATTCCTTGTTTGTCCTTAGGGTTGAAGGGAAATCTTGGGTTGTAATCACCGAACCTATATTGTGGATCTTTTTGCTATCATATTCATGTTGATAGTGTGTTAATCTTAATGGCTGGCTGGCTTGCTTTGGGGATGCATCGCTCGTAGCTTCACATATCGTGTTCCTTTTGTTCTTTATATGATTAATGTCATGTAGTGACATTATGCGGGAGGGAAAGTATATTAAACTTGGTTCACAGTCTTAATCATGCATGCCTAGAACACATCAATGTATTGTGCTCTTGTTGTTCGATCACGGATTATCCTCGTGTAGTGACTAGTACACGAGAGGGAAAGGGTTGGACACGGTGCACCTTTACCTTTGATAGATTAGATCGGTTTGTTCTTGCTAGGTGGTTACATCTCTAAGTGATCCTAGATCCCTTGGACAAGAATTTTACATATCTTGTGATCCTCATATCTTTACTCTCAACATTGATCTCTTAGCTTAGCTTAGATTAGTCCTTTACTTATGCATACCTTCATTTGATAAAGAGCTTTAAATCAACGACATTAGTGACTAGTTGAGCATATCTATCCACTTGTTCCACGGATTGATTAACCTTGGGGGATACTCTAAGGGAAAGGCTACAACTGACCCGTGTCCTTGCGGTTTGTAAATTGGCGCATTTTCTACTGCCAACAAGCTTTTCCGGCACCGTACTAGGGAACAAACTAGTTTGCTACGTTTAACTTTGTATTAATTTTGTTAATTACTAACACCTAATCTTTTGTCTAGAAAATCCTTGTTTTTGGTTTTGTTGTCTAGATGGCTTTTGTCAATCACCCCATGAAGGAAGAAGAAAAACCACTAAGTGATTATGCTAGCCCGGGACTAGAGGATATTGAATTGCAGAAATCAGATTCGATACTCGAGGCTACCGAGTACGAGATCAAGACTCGAATGATCAAGATGGCAACAACAAACCCGTTTAGAGGGGCGGAGACGGACAATCCATATAGGCACATTGAGCGTTTCACGATGCTATGCAACATGGTACAACAAGGACTTCCAGCCGATTGGTACAAATGGAATCTTTGTCCATACTCACTTGCGGATGAAGCAAAAAGATGGCACTCACTTGCATCCTTCAAGGTGGAAGGAAATTGGATTCGATTGGTGAAGAAGTTTTGTGAATGATTCTTTCAGATAAGCAAGGTTCAAATCGTGAGGAGGCTAGTGATAAATTTTGCGCAAGGAAAAGAGGAAGGAATAAATCATGCTTGGGAAAGATTCAATGGATTAATGAAACAAGGACCAAAGCTTGGGTTCTCCGATGATGTAGTCTTGCATACTTTCTATTTTTCTCTAACCCCAAATGCATCCGGTATGTTCAAATGTGTGCAGATGGAAATATCATGGAGAAAACACTCACAGAAGCCACCCAATTACTAGAAAGAATAAGCAAAGGGTGGCCATGCAAAGAGATTGGGAAGAGCATATTTCGGGAAGCGTTGAGCAAGAAACTCGTGCGAAGGTACTTGCTGGAATTTCTAGAAAGAAACCCGGGAAGTGAAGAAAGAAGAAGAAAAGCAAGAAAATATTGAAGGAGCAACCCATGATGGAGGACTAATCCAAGGCAACAAAATTTGCAAGTTGGAAGAGGAAAAGGAAGAAGTCTGGCGAATGCAATGCCGCTGAAGGAGTTCGAACAAATGGATTGGATCCCGATTGATTTCGAAGAAATATTCAATAAGTGGAGAACATACCCAAACCAAAAAGAATATGCGGGATCCACATATTTAAATTTTCTGAAGGAGAGACACTGAGGGGTACGAGTTGGACAAAGAATCAGCCGAAGAAATTATTCAAAGACTTTTCAATGAGGAAGAAGAGGTAGATCCGAATCACATTGCCGAGGTAAAGAAGATTATGGGAGTAAAGCTGGAGGTATCACCATATGCACACCTTGTCGAGGTGTATGCGATATGAGCTAATCATGTCGAAGGTACCTCTCTATCGACACCTCACATAAGTTGCACCATTAATGGGGTGAAAATTTGCAAAGCCTTATGTGACATCGTAACCCATGTAAATGTCATGTCTTCCAAGATTTATCATGAGATTTTTAGTAAAACTTTAAATCTTGCTCCAACACAAATAAAATTGATCATGGGAGATGGTAGAACAAGACCTTTGGGTGTGCTTAGAGATTTAGATGTTGCTATCTCGGGTAAAACTATTCCAACCGTCTTTTTCGTAATTGATGCTTGCCATGATGAACATGACGATATAATTCTTGGTAGGCCTTTTCTTGAGTTGGTCAATGTCGTTCTTAATGTCAGAAAGGGTAGAGTTACTATTGATCTAGATGGAACTAAATTCACATATGATTTCCTACCTGCTTATCGTATTGCTTTACCTTTGCCTCTTGATAATGAAGAGGTAGATGATATTTGTTTTGCTGATACTTTCAAGGACCCTCTCCAACGAGCAATGGAGAATGATGCTATGTATGATGATCAAGACAAAGAACTAACAGAAGCAACCGAGGGGTTGAAGGCACAAGATGGAAGCTTGGATGAAGAAAATTTTGAACATATTGGAGACTTGCAACAACAAGAACCCAAAGCACCCGATATTGAGTTAAAGCCACTTCACAAGTGATTAAAGTATGAATTTTTGGGAGCCGATAAGACATAGCCGGTCATCATGAGTGATGAATTGAGTTCGGAAAAGATGGATAAGTTGCTGAATTTATTGAGAAACACAAGAAGATGATCAGGTACTCAATAAGTGACTTGAAGGGTATTAGTCCAGCCTTTTGCACCCACTGCATACCACTTGAAGAACAATGTGAGCCCATTGTTGAGCATCAAATAAGATTGAGCCAAGCCATGCGTGAGGTAGTGAAGAAGTAGGAATACGGACACAACACAAGCGGGACGAGGCTACGCCACCGCCTTCGCATAAGCACTGGGAAACATAGTGCCCACTACGGGCACGCCACCGGCACGCCTTCTTTTGACGTACGGCCCCTCGGCCGGAACCAAGATAAAACTCGTGTCACTTGTTACTTAGCATCGACCATTGAGGGATAGACCACGGTGCTTACTGCGGTTAGTGTCGGGACCACATTCCGCACCAGAAGCCGGTTGAGTGGACACCGTGGGCCTATCTCGAGCGCCTAAGGTCAATCCGTCAACTCCCTCCATGGTGATCCGCACCGAGTACCGTGGTACACGCTACTGCATGGGCGGTTTCGGACCCCCTCCCCGCCGGTTCGAAATGCGTTCGGAGGGCCGAACTTTCGGGCTACGGGGAATGGCTACCTCATGCGCCACCAACCGTGAGGAGCCTCCGCGCGCGCGCGGGCCGGCCCGCCCGGTCCCCGCCGCACGCACCACCACGCGCGGACGCCCCGCAAGCGCGGACGCGCGAGCCCGTCGACGCCCACGACCGCCGCCGCCGCCTGCGGGGTCGCGTTCACGCCGAGGGCGTGGTCGGGGGAGCGACGAGCGGGCCGAGCGCGCGCGCCTCTCAACACGGCGCGCCCACCGCCACGACGACCGCCACCACCCCAGCGGGACAGCGCGCGGTCTCCGGACCGCGCATCCCCATTGGGTTGCGTGGTGCCACGTCGGCCTACAACAACAACGTCAACACCACGATGCGCAGGGTCCCGCCTGGCCGTCACGTCTTCGTCGCCAGGGATCCCGGCGCCTCAGTGGCTGACGAGTCGTCCCTGGGCTCCCTCGACGCGTTGCCGCCCGCCAACCGCCACGGGTACGCAGAATGGGACTTCTCCGGCGTGCCGGACCCAGTCATGTTCAGGCGTTTCCTTGACGCTACGGACTCGGGTCGGGCTCCGATGACTCGGCACCGGGAGCTACGACCCCGCGCGGGAGTGCTACGCCGTCATCACCAACGACCCAGCCAATGCGGGCCGGCGCGGTGGGCGCCGAGACCGGGGAGGTCACGCCGCGCCGGGGATCGCCGCACACCTAGCCGCGGGGCGTGCGCTCTCGCCGGGGCCGACGCCGACGCCGCGACTGGCCCAAGCCCGCGGCTCGAGGCCAGGCCGCAGGAGTCACCCAGGACCGGTGCGGCCGCCCTCCGCGCCTCGATGGTGAGGGAAGCTTCGCCGCGGCGAACGCGTGCGGGAGGGGCGGGCAGGCCCGCGACCGCATCAACGCCGACAACCCCGACATGTCGTCGCGGGCAAGTCGAGAAGCTCGTCGCCGCCGCAACGCCGGCGCGGGCCATGCGGCACCTCGACTCTCGAGGCACGAGACCCGCACCGCGAGGTGCGGGGCTCTCCTCGAGCAAGCGAGGGCGTCCAGCCAGGCCGAGAGCTCGACGTCGGCATCGCGACAAGGGGATGCGCGGGTGACGGGGGCCGCACAAGGGGGCAAACCCTGTCCACACAGAGGGGCGGCGGAGCGTCCCGCCAACTCGGACGCGCGCCGCCGGGAACGGCTCCTTGACACGCGCGGAGCGCTTCCGGACGGTGACGTTCGCAACGTCATCAACGCCCGCACGAGCAAGGCGGACGCGCGCGGTGGTGGGCTACCACCCCTCTACGGGGCGGACGCTACGACGGCGGTGAGGGCCGGCTCACCGACGCCGAGGCCCGGGGACCCGTGTGTTCGGCGGGAGATCCGCGCACGGCCTTTCCCCAACGCTTCCGCCACCCCTCGACCATTGTCGAGTACAACGGAGACGGATCTGGCGCGTGTGGCTCAACGACTACCGCTGGCTTGCCGGTGTGGGGCAACCGGCGACGAGGTCATCATCCGCAACTTGCCCCCAGACCTCGGCGGTGCGGCCGGACATGGCTCGAGCACACACACGCCACCCAAATCCACACAATTGGGACGATGCGGTCCGCAAATTCGTGGGCAACTTCCATGGCACGTACGTGCGCCCGGGAATTACGGGACTCGCGCTCACGCACGCGAAGCACTCGGCGAGTCGCCGCGGGACTTCATACGGCGCTTCTCCGCGCGCACGGAGCTCCCTAGCGTGGCACGGGGTCCGAGATCGTGCATGCCTTCCTCGAGGGGCACTACGTACGTGGACCTCGTGCGGGGGCCGGACGCAGCCCGCCCGCGGACTCCAACGAGCCGTTCGACATCGCCACCGCCCCGGCCGGAGAGGAGGCCGTGGAGCAATCTTCGACGGCCAAGAAGGGCAAGCGCTCGGGAGGACGCGCGCCGCGGAGGGCAGCAAGTTCGAGGGGGCCCCACCGCAACGACAAGCGGGGCAAGAAGGGGAAAGAAGCGGCCGCGAGGCGCGCGAGCGAGGGCGCGGCCGGCGGCAATGCCGAGGCTCCTCGGTGACCGGCCGACGGCCTCGACCGCCCCTCGAGGCCCGAGGATGTTTGACGACATGCCGAAAAAGCCATGTCCTTATCACAAGACCCCGATGTAACACACCCAGGCGATTGCGACATGCTCAAAAAGTTCTATGGCCGCGTGTGACACCCTAAAATTCCATCACTAAAATCACTTAGCAACTTAAAATGTCTTAAGGATTTAAGGAGATTAAAATGCAAAACAAAATTGGGCTCTAAAAATATTAAAGATAATATAATAAAGATAGAAACAACAAGTGTATGTGCACCATCATTTGGCTTGCATGATTTTGATTGCTTGAGTAGTCTCTTAAAAGCCTATAAAATATTTGAGAAAAGTTTGCAAAGTTTGAAATGGATTTGAATTCAAAATGGTTTTGAAAATGAGGTTTGAAAAAGAAAAAGAAAAAAAAAACTCGCACCCTTACCTTTACGGCGGTCGACCCCGGCCCGGCCCACTTCCCTTCTCCCCTTCCCCCTTTTTCTTTCGCGCCGACAGGGCCCCACCGTCGACCTCCAACCGCTCCCCCTTCCTTTCTTCTTTACCGCGCACCGCGCCGCCGCCGCACGCGCGGAATCCGCACGGCCCCGCCCCTTCCCCTTCCTCTCTTTTCCTCCCCAAGCACTCGCCAATTAAGGCAAGTAGCCGCCGTGTTCAATTGGGGGCCGTTTCCCCTTTCCTTACACCGGCCGTGATGGCGCGCCCGGCCATCAATGGCATCCCGCCGCCGCCCGGCCTTTAGCCGCTACACCTCCCATCCCCGTGCCCTATACAAGCTCGCGCACGCGCTCCTTAGCCTCCTTTCGCCTCTGCCCGACACACACACCCGAGCCCGAGCTCAATTTCTCCGCCGCCGCCGCTTTGCTTTCCGCCGCCGTCGTCTCGTCGCCCATAGGAAGGGCTTGGTCTCCCACCCGTCTCTCGTTGGTCAATAGCTTCGCAGAGACCGGCTAGCTCGTGCGCCTGCAGGTTCCGCGCCCGACGCCGGGGAGCCGCGCCTCGTGCTCGGCGGAGCGGCGCCGAGCCGCCGTCGTCACCAAGCCGCCCCCGCTGCCGCTTCTCTTCCACTTCTTCTCGCCATCTTCATCGCCCGTGCGTGGTAAGCGCTTACCCCCGCCCAATTTCCCCTTGTAACGCGCACGGCATCGAGTCCCCGAGCCTACCGAGTGCGCGCCGCCCCTTACGGTGCTGGCCGCCGGTGAGGCCCGATCGCCCGTAGACCTCACGAGCACGTGCGCAAGCATCCCCGCAACGTTTTGCCCTAGCATGTGGTCGGCGAGACGGCGGAACGCCGTCCGTGGCTCACGCCGGCGAGTCCCGCCGCGCGCCGCCCGCCCTCCGGCGTACGGCCGCCGCCGCCCGCCGCATGTGTTTGATCGGCCGTTAGATCGCGAGCGAGACGGATAGGATCACGTACCCTTTCGTTTAAAGGGGGGTGGTCCACGGTGGACCTGATGGACCGCACCCATGGCCGGTCCATGGTGTAATCGAGGCGGCATCAGCCGTTGGAATCTCAGATCCACGGTGTGGAGTGACGATTTTGTTAAAGAGTCTCGGGATTTTCAAACGTTCTGGCGGTCCTTCCACCTTGAAAGTTTTTGCGAGATAGGTCCTCGATTCTCTGGTAGCCCCCGTCTACCCTATTTAATTATGTTTTAAGCCCTTTTCACTACTTTATGCATATAAACCCTCTCGTTTTAATTTATACAAATGTTTTAGCCCCTGAATTTATTCATAAACAACC
Source organism: Cenchrus americanus (assembly GCA_947561735.1). Taxonomy (NCBI): domain Eukaryota; kingdom Viridiplantae; phylum Streptophyta; class Magnoliopsida; order Poales; family Poaceae; genus Cenchrus; species Cenchrus americanus. The sequence continues at coordinate 229,350,856 of OX387245.1, forward strand.
CTGTAAACTTAGTTTTCTTGCAAATAGGCCCACGAAAACTCGTTTAACCATATCTTTCTCATTTTAACTCCGTTTTTTAGCGTTCTATATACCGAAACGATCGTCTCGATGAGTAGAATCTTTTTAAACGAAATTTACCAGTTTTATTGCTGTTTGGTGTACTGTTTTGTTTATTGATTGTTATCCATGCTTGACTCGTAGATATCGTGCTCGTTTCGTCCGAGCTCCTCGGTCGAAGTGATCGAAGAACTTGTCTTTGAAGAGAATTCACCCAGCTGGTAGAGGAAGGCAAGTGGATTTCCCCTACATAATCTTTTGAACCCATGTCACTGCATGCTAAACAATGTTTATTATTCCTGTTGATATGCATAAATCTGATGGGCAAACACCTAGCTAAGGATTTGACTAGATGCTTTATCACTTTACCTTGATCAACCTTGTTTAAACCAATGTTTGGGGTAGATAAATGCTTAGCTTGCTCAACATAAGTATGGTTATGCTTGTTTATGTTATACATCTCAGTTCTGTTATGTATGTGCTTGTGCTTTTAACAAGATAACTTGATACAATCGGAACATGGAGAACCACCCAAGACCAAAGAGCAACCACGTCCACATGGCTCAAGCTTAGCCAATTAATTAGAGAGTGGGGTAGCTGATAGCTCTTTTCCGAGAGGGGCACGAGGGGCCGGAGTTGAAGGGGTATAGCCGGTCCTTTTGGGGTAGCAGCCTTTGGCTAAGGTGTTAACCCTAGAGGGTTATGGCCCGCTCCACCGCTGTGTAACCGTTGCGGGTCGTTGGTTTCTCTTCTTTCCTTTGTAAAGGCTTTAGTGACCCCCAGCCACTCACCTTGGAAGTGTTTAAGGGTCTAGCTAACCCGGGCAAGATGGGGAACACGAACTGTGGGTAAAGTGTACAACCTCTGCAGAGTGTAAACTGATCGATCAGCCGTGCTCACGGTCACGAGCGGCTTGGACCCTCACATGAGTAATAAACTTGAAGATTAATGTAAATCGTGGGTTGGAGGTTTGGTTTGAGGTTTCTTTTAAAGGTTAAAGTGGGTTGGTATACACTTACATCTAGAAACTAGGTGCTTGCTAATAAAACTTGACCAACTTATAAAATGCTTACCGCTGTGAACCATAGCCTATCCTTGATGGCCTTGCATTTCCCCCACTTCTTGACTCCAACCGAAGTGTGCTCACCCTTGCTTACCACTGTTCGAGGAGGAGAACGTCGGAGGCGAGGACCGAGTACTGGAGTGACTTCGAGGAGTTCTAGGCATGCGGATCCCCCCAGTCTATCATGCACCTGTGGATGTCAGCGATGGAGTTGCTCGTCGTCGTTTAGTTATCGTTTTGTTCGGACCTTCGAGTCCACCCTTATGGATGTAATAAAGGATGTATCTTTTGGTTTAAACTCTTGTACGTTTTGTTCGACTAATGGTATTACTCTCGTTTTGTCTAATCATGTGTGTGTAAATGATCCTGGCGCATATGAGATGCATTCGGTTTTAACTTGTAAATCGGGTGTGACACCGCGCCGCCGCGAAGGAGGCAGAGGGCCAAGAAAAGACGGACGAGATGGCTTGTCGGCGGCTTCCGTCGTGGAAAACGTGTTCCCTCATCTTCGGGGGGGGCAACCGTCGACATGTCGACCGCCAGCGCAAGAAGGAGCGGCACGAGGTCCTCGCGCGGAGAAGGCGCCCTCCCTCCTTCCTCAATTGGTCGGAGGACGCCATCACCTTCGGCTCGGGAAGACCATCCGAACCACGTCCCCAACCGGGTCGATGCCGGCGGTGGTCGACCCCCATCATCGGGAATGCGCGGTTCTCGAAGGTCTTGATGGACGGGGGGCAGCAGCCTCAACATCCTTTTTACGCGCATACGCTGCGCTTGATGGGGATCGGGTTGGACCGCCTGCGGCCCGGCCACCGAAGCCGTTCCACGGCATCGCGCCCGACAAGCGAGTGTCCATCCCCTCGGGCGATCGACCCTCGCCGGTTTGGTTCGGCACCGCGAAGAATTTCCGCAAGGAGATCCTCACCTTCGAGGTGGTAGGGTTCAAGGGAGCCTACCACGCTATACTTGGGCGACCCTGTTACGCCAAATTCATGGCGGTCCCCAACTATACTTACTTGAAGATGAAGATGCCAGGACCGAACGGCGTCATCACCGTCGGCTCGTCCATCGAGCATGCATTCGACTGCGACGTCGAGTGCGTAGAGCACGCAGAGGCGCTAGCGCTGGACGAAGCGCTGGTGACCACTTTGGAGAAGATGGTCAACGACGACCTCGACTCCCCGCCAAGCACACCCGCACATTCGAGGCCGCGGAGCGAGACCAAGGAGGTCCCCCTCGATCCTTCTCGCCCCCCGAGGGCAAGGCGTTGAGGGTCGACTCCACCCTCGAACCCAAATAGGAAGTGGTGCTCGTCGACTTCCTCTGCGCCAACGCGGGCCATCTTCGCGTGGGAGCCCCTCGGATATGCCGTGCATCCGAGGGAGGTCGCCGAGCACTCCCTTGACATCCTCCTCACGCCCGCGCCGTGTCAACGGCTCCGCCGCTTCGACGAGGAGCGGCGACGGGCAATCGGAGCGGAGCTGCGGAAGCTTCTCGAGGCCGGGTTCATCAAGGAGGTGTTCCACCCAACGTGGCTAGCAAACCCCGTGCTTGTAAAGAAGAAGAATGGGAAACGGCGGATGTGTATAGACTACACAGCCTTAATAAAGCATGTCCTAAAGTTCCTTTTCCTTTGCCACGTATTGACCAAATCGTCGATTCAACGGCTGGGTGTGAATTGCTTTGCTTCCTTGATGCTTGCTCCGGGTATCATCAAATAAATATGAAGAGTCCGACCGGCTCGCGACTTCATTCATCACGCCGTTCGGGATGTTCGCTACGTCACGATGCCATTTTGCCCTCCGAAACGCGGGTGCGACATACCTGCGCTGCATGCAGCATTTTTTTTCGCAGACCACATTGCGGACGGTCGAGGCATATGTGGATGACATCGTCGTAAAGACCAGGAAGGCGGACGACCTGGTTGGCGACCTTGGCGTCGCGTTCGGTTGCCTGCGGCCAATGGGGTCAAGTTAAACCCCAAAAAATGTGTCTTTGGAGTGCGCGAGGCATGCTCCTGGGATACATCGTCTCCCAGCGGGGAATCGAGGCCAACCCTGAAAAGGTTGCGGCCCTCGAACGAATGGGTCCGATCCGGACCTCAAAGGGTGCAAAAATGCCGGGTGCCTTGCGCGCGGAGCCGTTTCATCTCGGGGCTCGGCGAGAAGGGCCTGTCTCTCTATCGCCTCCTCAAGAAACACGAATATTTCTAGAGATTTTCGGCAAAGAGATCCGCGGTCGGTTCGTTTGCTCCGCCCGGCAAAGGAACAGTAGAGCTGATTTTGCGGGATTGGACGGTGACGTGGCTCAATCAGGGGAAGCGAATGGATGGATAGGCGATCAGGTTTAGTTAGGCAATGAATCCATTCACAGTTGTAATCAACAGGGTATAAATACGATCCCTGGATGTATGTAAAAAAGGACGATCATTCCTCAATACACACCGGCCTTACGCCAAACCCTAGAGTCCTTGTCGTGTCGTCGAGTTCTTCGAGAGGGCCAATCGATCCGTCGACCTCCGTGAGTACCGGCAACCTTGTATCATGTCTAGTATCATGCGGTGGATTTAGATCTGATGCAAGTAGTCTTGTTACCATGCTTCGTGTCATGCGGTAGATTCAAGCTTGGTTCAAGAGGGTTTCTTGTTAGATCATGAGCCATGCGGTAGGCTAAGATTTGGCTCGAAGCTAGTTATCGGCTCTATTGGATTTTGGCAAGATCAAATAGATTCATTAAGTTACCCCGTATTATCATGAGTTTTACTTTATGTTTTAATTCATGTAATACACTCTTGCCCAATCTAGATGGGTTTGGATCGGCTATATTTCTTTTAAGATCCTTGTACGAGCGAGTTTCGTGTTTTGACGCGTGGATCTTGTGCTCTCCGATAGCCGAAACCGAATCGATCTAGGTTGTTACGTGTTGCGGGTTCAAGCTTGCTTTGTTCGTATAAATCTTGAAAGAACCGGGTATCATGCGGTAGATGCGAGGTTTTGGGTTGCTTTGGAGCTAGTCATCCGGTGGATTAGATTTCCAATTCAGCCTGATAGATTTATTCACGTGGTAATGTTTGTTCCTTCTTCATGGACCCTGGATCGGCTGTTCAGCCGTATTCGGTTATGTTTTCACGAGTAGATCACGTGCATTGTTTATGTTCTAAATGACGTATGCTTTTAGCTTTCCATATTTAGATTTTATCATGCGGTGGATAGATCTATTTGTGGAAAGTGGTACGTTTTTCATGCAAGTCGTATCATGCGGTGGACAGATTTGTTTGTTGTCGTACCTGACGGGTTTTAAAGTACCTAGACATGCGGTAGACTAGTGCTTTGGATCTATGCATGCTTATTTAATACATGATCATGTCCGTGCTTTACCTCATTTTATTTAATGATAAACCTCATGGGGACAGGTCATAACTTCATGCTTGCATCTTTATTTATACAAAGACCGATCGTCGTCATGCTTACGTCATCCATTCGGCAGTATTCCTTTTTCCTCTGTAATGGTCCGGATGGTTGTGATTCTTTGGCGAGATAGCTCTACATAGCTACATGTCATCTTGCTTGGCTTCTTAGCCGTAAATATGGAACCGTCCGGTACCACCCGACACGTTCCAAGCTTTGGTATCTAATCGCTTCATCTTTTGTTAATTTTCGAAAAAATTGGGTCGGCACGTCACTTACTCTCCGCGCGTGCGAAGCTAGCTTTGTTCGGCTTTGCGTGTGATTGGCGTTGAGTGCACATTTTACGTCAACACACTTTTTGGCACGCCCAGTGGGACCACAGCCGAATTGGTTCAAGATGCCTGAAGTTTCAGACCTCCTGGATGTCAACATCGAAGAGCTTTCTCCAGAGCAGCATCAGCAGCTCCTAGACGCCGTGAACCAGTTTCAGCAAAAGTGTCTCATGTCGTTTAAGAAGAATCGAAGTGGTGTACCGTATCTAAAGAATGACCTGCCCAGAGTGCTGCTGCCGGGAGAGAGCGATGTCACAACCCAACAAGAGAAGGAGGAATGCGCGCGGATGTTCCAAGAGTCGGTAGACGACATGCTCACCAAGCACAACCAGGCTTTCCTCGGGTCGCTCCGGCGGATGATGGTGGCCCTCTTTGGCCCGGGGCGCGGGGCAAGCGTTCGGGAAGGCGCCCGCGGGGAAGAGCACCGTGGAGCCCGGGTGAATCAAGCTCTCGGCCGCCGCTACGGAGCCGGTTGCGGCGGCCTCCTCCTCAAAGCTCCCGGAAGCCAAGCATTCCAACCTCCTCCCGCAGGCGCCGGGGGGCAGCCGGTTCGGCCCCGTTGCAAGCTTCGGGAAGTCAACCAATCTCCGCCGCCACCACGAGCAAGCACGGGTCGGCCCCGTGCAACGCCGAATCCGTACCAGCCTACGTACGGAGACTTAGCGTTCGGCTCATTTGGGGCCCCACTCGACCCCAGTCGAAGAATAGCTCCGTCGACCAACTGGCTCCAGAAGAATTTGTACGGCGGTGGTTATCATGAAGTGGGAAATTACGGAGCGTTCGATGCCTTCCCGCACCCAGGGTACGCGCCGGCTACAGGCGCTCAAGAAGAAGACGCCCTAGCGCGCAAGATGGCCGAATTGATGCAGAATCAGTTCGGCCTCAAGCCCAAGATGCAGGGCCCCACCTATAGGCCGCCGTTCCCAGAGTGGTACTATAACGTGCTCCTGCCGCCGAGGGTGAAGCCGCCGACCGAATTCACGAAGTTCTCTGGGCAGGACGAGACAAGCACGGTCGAGCACATCGCCCGTTACCTCATGCAGCTTGGGGAATGCTCGGCCGAGGAGGCGTTCAGGGTTCGCTACTTCCCCGCCTCGGCCGACGGGTCCCGGCTTTTCGGTGGTTCTCGTCCCCGCCTCCCGAATCGGTGGCCGGATGGAAGGATTTGGAGCGTAAATTCTCTCGCTCATTACTTCGGCGGCGATTCGAGAAGAAGTTGATTGATCTCGCCACCCCGAAACAAAGGCACGGCGAAACACCGCCGGGAGTTTCTTAGAAGATTCGGAGAAGTCAAAGGCATGTGCTTCTCGCCGAACTTGCCGGACGATCGGTGGTGATATGGCCGTCGCCGGGATGTTGCCGCCGTGCGCGAGAAGCTATTTGGGATGGAGTTCGAAAACTCCGGGCCGGCTATCACAAAAGTTATCCCGATGAGCAATCGAGCATATGGCCTCAAGAAGGACCCCAAGTTTGGCAAGCGACACGACGTCGGCGATATCTACAATCAATTCTTGGACAAGGCTGATTTGTTCGAGGATTCCGACGACGAATTGGAGATAGGCTGCCGCGAGAGATCATGTGGGGTAAAGAACCCTTGACAATGAATCGGCGTTGGGTCAAGGCACCAAAGGAACTTACGACTTCGACATCACAAAGGCCGATAAGTTGTTTGAGCTCTTGGTAAAGGAAGGCCGAATTAAGTCGCCCGAGGGGCATTCTATGCTTCGGCCTTGATGGAGTCAAAGCGAAACGTTCTTGCGGCTTCCATGACAGGGACTCGCACTCCATCAACGATTGCAGGGTCTTCAGGATGAGGATCCAGAAGGCTATCCAGGAGGGACACCTCAAGTTCGATAACAAGATGAAGCTGGATGGCCACCCCTTTCCTCAAAACATGCTCGGCTTTTCTGTCAATGCGATAACAGCCGAAGAGAAGGGGAAGGTCAAGGTCCTGACCTCAGCCAGGTCCAAGCAAGGTGGATCAGTGGACCGGAGCGCCGAGGGTGACCCTAGAGCAAGTGCGGGCGACGCCCCCGCGTTCTCAAAAGCCACATCGAGATTGGGGAATCGTCCAGGCCTAAACCCAAGGTGACGTCACGTATTCTCCTCAACAAGTGGCAGCGCCAGATGGAAAAGGAGCGCTACCAGAGACGTCGTCACGAGGAGGAGCAGCGCAGGGCTGAAGAGGAAGCGCGCAGAAGGGACCAAGAACAGTACACGCGCGAGCGAGCGCGCCCCGCCGGGGGTGCGCCTTTTCGAGGCACTGCCGGAATGAGGGCCTAAAGCTGCCCCACATTGAGGAACCGTCCCGAATGCGGCGACGGATATGTTGAGTACGGGCGAGAAAGCGCGAATCGCCGATCCGGTCCACGAAAGACTTGGAAGGATTCACCCGAATGGGGATCGGCGTCAAAAAATTGAAGTCATAGATCACCCCGGGAAACGCCAAGCGCGATCTCAAGTGGGGCCGATCGGGGAAGAGGACGAGGACGTCTACGTCCGGCGAAGGGGCGGTGGTGCCCGCCCGGTCTACGCAGGGAGCCGGAAGAGGCGGGTCCGGCGCTTGAGGAACCGCGAGATGAAACAAGCCGGGATCCGGACGAGGCGAAGTGGCGACCGACGGACCGGAAGGATCGAAGCGTTCGGCTCCTCGCTTGCATGGTATACTTCTCGCCGAACGAGTTCATGGCTCCTCGCTAACCGGGTTATGCGGGGAGGAAGCTTCCTTTGATGACGAGCGGCCCGAGGAGATGATGGCACAACGGTGCTCGCCAAGCGAGCCGTCTTCGACAAGCCGGCCAAGAATCGCCATATGAGGCCGCCCTATACTTGAGGGGGTACGTCAATGGCAAGCCATTGACCAAGATGTTCGTCGACGGCGGGGCGGCGATCAACGTCATGCCGTACACCACCTTCGGGAAGCTTGGCATGGGCCCGAGCGATCCGACACCTACAAGCATCATCCCGAACGACTTCGCGGGAACCCCTCGGACACCAAAGGATGCGCTCACGTGGACTTGATGATCGGGTCCAAGACGCCGCTCACCACCTTCTTTGTCATCGAGGGCAAAGGAGCCTACGGCTGCTTGCTTGGGCGGGACCGGATCCACGCCAACCGCTGCGTCCCATCCACCATGCATCAACGGCTTATCCCGTGGGGTGGATGATGAGATCGAGGTCGTCCGGGCGGATGACTCCGTGAGCGTGGCCAACATGGAACCGGCCTTACGGGAGTACCAAGGCATCGATTGCTTCTCGGGGAAGGACGGGGAGAAGGTCTGTTGAACTGTCGGCGGTGACCAACGGCCGATTCAAGCGATCGGCTCTTACGGAATTTTTAATGGAGAACCCCGTGGATGGCAACGATGGCAAGTTAGGACGAGGATTCATGTCGGCCGATAAGGCGGAAGAAGTTGACATTGGAAGCGGTGACAAGCCAAGGCCGACGTTCATCGGTGCAAATTTGCAACCGGACTTCGGGGGGGAACTTAATTGAGCTTCTCGGAGAGAATATAAAGATTGCTTCGCCTGGGATTACTCGGAGATGCCTGGATTGGATCGTTCTATCGTCGAGCACCGGTTGCCAATCAAGCCTGGTTTCAAACCATATAAGCAACCGCCCCAGAAAATCTACAAGGATGAAGTATTGGCCGATGTGAAGAAGGAGATCGAAAGATTACTTGATGCAAACTTCGTTCGGCCGTGCAGATATGCGGAGTGGATTTCTAACATCGTCCCTGTGTATAAGAAGAATGGAAAGATGAGGGTTTGCATAGACTTCAGGGACCTAAACAGAGCTACTCCCATGGATGGATACCCGATGCCTATTGCCGATTTGTTGATCGACGCCGCTGCTGGACACAAGGTGATTAGTTTCATGGATGGCAACGCGGGATACAATCAGATTTTTATGGCAATAGGGGACATATCAAAAACGGCCTTCAGATGCCCTGGTCATATAGGCCTATTCGAGTGGATAGTCATGACGTTTGGATTGAAAAATGCCGGTGCAACCTATCAGCGGGCCATGAATTACATTTTTCATGAGTTGATCGGCAAAACTGTGGAAATCTACATCGATGACGTGGTGATCAAGTCCTTAAGTCATGACACCCATCTAGAAGATGTGAAGAAGACCTTAGAGTGCACCCGGAAGCATGGTCTAAAGATGAATCCAAACAAGTGTGCATTCGGGGTATCAGCTGGAGAGTTCTTGGGGTTTTTAGTCCACGAAGGGGGAATCGAAGTTGGCAAAAAGAGCATGAGAGCCATTGATGAAGTCGTTCCTCCAACCAACCTCAAGGAATTGCAATCACTGCTCGGCAAGATCAACTTCGTGAGAAGGTTCATCTCAAACTTATCACAGAAGGTGTTGCCATTCTCTCCATTGCTGAAGCTAAAGAAGGATCAGAAATTCACATGGGGCGACGAACAACAAAAGGCTTTCGATGAGATCAAGCAATACATGAAGGAGCCGCCGGTCTTTGGTTCCTCCTCGGTGGACAAGCCTTTCAAGTTGTACGTGGCGGCCGATACCCAAACTATTGGATCGGCCCTTATTCAAGAATTCGAAGGAAAGGAGCGGGTAGTAGCTTATCTTAGCCGAAAACTACTTGATCCCGAAACCGAGGTATTCGGCTATAGAGAAACTGTGTCTTTGCGTATACTACTCGTGTACAAAGTTTCGGCACTACTTGTTGAATGCCGAATGCACTGTATACTCGAAGTTTGATGTGATAAAACACATGTTGTCTATGCCAATTTTGAATGGTCGGATTGGCAAATGGATTTTAGCTTTATCAGAATTCGAGTTGAAGTTCGAATCGGCAAAAGCCATCAAAGGTCAGGTCATTGCCGATTTTATAACTGAACATCGTGACCCTTCAATTGATCTGCTTGAAATTACCCCGTGGGCTTTATTTTTTGACGGGTCATCATGTGGCAAAGGTGGGGGAGTAGGGATCCTGCTAATTTCACCCAGAGGTGAGATGTTTGAATTCGCCATTCCTATACAACCCACTGTCACGAATAACCAGGCTGAGTATGAAACGCTACTTCGAGGGCTTCAATATTTGAGAGAAGCTGGGGCCGTCTCAGTTGAGGTCTATGGAGATTCAGAACTGGTAATCAAGCAATTGAACGGCCAATACGAGTGGGGGAGGGGAGGGCCGAGGAATTACTAAGAAGAGTGGCAGGGAAATCTTGAAGAGCTTCCCATTAGTAACCCTACAAAGACATTCCTAGAGAGCATAACGAAGAAGCAAACGAAAGCAGCTCGGAGCGCCTCTGGTTACAAGGAGAGTCAAGAAGCATTTGCTGCAGAGGTGTGTGCACTAGGGGCGGATCTTGCAGAAGATGGTTGGAGGAAAGAAATCGCTGATTACTTGAAAGATCCATCCCGAAAAGTCTCCAGGAAACTCAGGTACAAGGCAATCAAGTTCGTTCTTCTGGATGATAATTTATTCTATAAATCATTAGACGGGGTATTGCTACGGTGCCTGGGTCCAGAAGAAGCCAAGAACATGATGAGCGAGATGCATGATGGGATATGTGGAGCGCACCAATCGGCCTATCGGATGAAATGGGTTATTAGACAAGCTGGATGCTTTTGGCCGACGATATTAGAGGATTGCTTTGAGTATTACAAGGGATGTCAAGACTGCCAGAGGTTCGGGAATATTCAAAGAGTCCCCGCATCGGCATTGAATCCCATCATCAAGCCATGGCCATTCGGGGGCGGGGGTATAGACTTGATTGGCCAAATTAATCCGCCGTCTAGCAAGGGGCATAAGTTCGTGCTTTTGGCTACGATTACTTCACCAAATGGGTCGAGGCGATCCCACCTTGAAGAAAGTGACGTCGAGAAAACATGATCGAGTTCGTCAAGGAACACATAATCTATCGATTTGGGATCCCTCAAACAATTACCACCGACCGGGGGGCACAATTCGTGTCATTAGAGTTCGAGAGATTTTGCCGAAAGCATGGGAATCAAATTGTTTAATTCTTCTCCATATTATGCCCAAGCTAATGGTCAAGCAGAGGCTTCTAACAAGATCATGATCAAGCTGATACAGAAGAAGATCGACCAGAAGCCAAGGAGATGGCATTCGGTACTCAGTGAAGCGCTGTGGGCTTACCGAATGGCCCCCCATGGAGCTACAAAGACTTCTCCTTACGAGTTGGTTTACGGGCATCATGCAATCCTGCCCTGGGAAATGCAATCAGAGTCAAGGAGAGTAGTGCTGCAAAACGAGTTGAGCTCCAAGGATTACAGTGGCCTAATGATGGATGAGTTAGAAGATTTGCATATGATCCGTCTCAGGGCCCTGGAGAACATCGAGAAAAACAAGCTGCGGGTCGCCAAATACTATAACAAGAAAGTAAAGGTAAAGCAATTCGCAGAAGGCGATCTAGTTTGGAAAGCGCTATTGCCGATTGGAACTAAATACAGTGAATTCGGCAAATGGTCCCCTAACTGGGAGGGGCCTTTTCGTGTGGTCAGATGCGTTCCTGGTAATGCATACATATTAAAAACTTTGCTAGGGGAAGAATTTTCCGCTGCGATAAATGGAAGATATCTGAAGAAGTATTATCCTAGCATTGAGATCGATCGGTGATTACACACATCTGGCACAAAATAGCCGGCGCTCGAGAACGAGGCCGCCTTCAGAACAAAAAATCCATGAACAAGAAAGAATGGCCGGTGCTCGGATGCGTTGCCCTTAGCTCAATACTACATTACAACTGTTTCTTGCAGGATTACATATAGCAGCCCTGATGGTCAGGTCCCCAAGGGGTGGGAAGCGAGAAGGCGTGGAGAAAAAAGCGAAAGTATGATTCAATCTTTTCTTTGCTTCTTCGGCCGTTGCTCCCTCTTCGGTTGTTCCGGGACCACCGTGACGGCGACTTGGAACGCACGAGGATGACCATGATTGGCGGCCTCTACCAAGCTATCCCAGGCCGCCTTCAGGTTGCTGTACCTGTCAGAGACATCTGGAGCAAAAGAATCAAGGTTAGGGGCAAGAAATCCAGATGCAAACATGAAGGAGTCAGAAGCATTTACCCCCTACTAGTGCTTCCAGCGCCATGCGACGCTCGCGCTCGGCTTGGCAACGGACGGACATGTCCCTGAGGCCACGCTCCAGGTGCCGGACACGGCGGCGCAGCTGATGAATGGCCCTCTGCTCAGGCGTGGCATCCTCTGCTTCAGGAGAGGAATCGGAGGAGATGTACTCAGGAACATCTTCGGTCCCGATGACCTCTTCGGGAAGCAAATCAAGGCTGAAAGGGGCAAAAGGAAAACATGAAGCGCAAGATCAAGCGGGAGAACAAGGAGCAGATCAAGAAAGAACTCACTTCCGAATCGTACGCTTCCTTGATGAGCCGCTCCCCTGAGGTTGTTTACCCTTGTCCATGGCGTTGGGGTTTTTTCTTCTAGCAGCAGAGGAAGAGACGAGAAATGATGGAGGAGTGTGCGAGTGGATTTGCAGAGCACCCCACGGGCTATTTTATTGACCAAGGAGGCGCATTGGGAGTGATGATTTGGCCAGTACGCACTGTTGGAATACCAAGCGGCAGGGATTTCCACCAGGTGCGAAGGGTTTTCTCTTGAACAGTGTTCACGGATTGCCGAATTGGGATCCTCTGTGGATTTCACGCCAAGGGGCAGTTGTTCTCACGCGTTCGGCTAAAGATAGTTCCCGGATGCGTTCAAAGGAAAATTTGCAGATGCAAAATGCAAAAGGGAGTCATCACGGAACAAGTGCATAATTCAAAAGTTCATCATATATTGCCGACATTTACACATCCCTAGTACAATCTAGTCAAAGAGCCTATTCAACACAGATTGGGGATGGGTAATTTCGGCAATGGCGTCGCCGTGGCCATCGAGGCGCTCCAGGATGAGCTCGATCTCGTCGATGTCCTCCGGCGCGCCGCCCTGAAAGCCACGCGGCCTGGTGGAGTAGTCGACGTCCGTATGCGTCGCCATCGCAGCCAGGCCCAAGGTGGTGCCCAAGCGAACGCCATGAACGGCCACCTCGTCGACGAGGCGCTCCACCGCGGCCAGGCGCTCCGCCGGCGTGTCGCCGTGGGCATTCACCTTCTCGGCCAATTGCTCTACCGGCGCCTTTGGGCGGGTTGAGCTCGGCATCGCGGGGCGCAAAAGACAAACGAAGGGATTAGCATCAAAGGCCGAGCCGGACCAAGAATCAATCTCGGGGCCATACCGTCAATGGCCTCCAGCAGTGTTTGCGCTGGTCCTCCCATTCTAACTCGGCCACGCCCGCTTTCTTGGAGACGTCCTCCAGTTCGCGACGGGACGCCTCTAGCTCCTCCTTGAAGCGGATAGCGTCTGCTTCCCCCGTACGGTGCGGGGAGTGGCCATCGGACTCCGAGGAGTCATCTGGGAGGGGCTGATTGACCGGCGCACGGGGCGGATTCCACTGAATCAGCCTGAAAAAGGAGAGATGATCGTCAAGGCAAAGGAAGATTAAAAAGCGAGAATCACGGAGGAGAGGTTGACGATCGTCACCGCCGCGCGCGCATTGGCGCTCCCCTCGGCCTCGTCGGAGGCACGGCGGCGGTTGAGGCGGCGCACCATTGTGGTTTGGGATGTGCACCTTTTTGCGAGAAGGCTAAAGATTGGCAAAGATTCGAGAGCTAGAAGGCCCGGTGGAGAGCTAGGGGCACCTATGGCAACATTTATAGGCCGGCGGGGTGAATCGTGGCTTCGAGTCGTGGGCGTGGATCGTGGCGCACGTCCCAATAAAATCGGAAGGTGGAAAGATTTCCTTGACCAACCCGCCGGCGGGTCGTTTGGAGTTCTAAGCCGGACCCGTGCGCGGTCGATTGGTTCGGCTAAGGGAACTCAAAGTGTCGTTCGGGAGTTAGCGTTTCACCGCCGAATGGGCCGTTCGAAGATTACATCTCAAAGTACGCAAAAGAAAAGGAAACGAATCACAAAGGAAATATTACAAGAACGACCAGTTCAGGTATACATCAATAAGGACATTCAAGCATTAAGGAGTTTTGCGAGTACGCGACGAACATTGGATATTATCAAATGGGAATTGTCCAGCATCTCCTGGCAGTCCTTTTGAGCACCGGATAAATCAGTGAGTTCCGCATTGCATTGCTCCATCTTGGTGATAGCCGATTTTACTTCCGCTTGGGTCTTTGCTATCAATCCAGGAAGTTCGGCTATTTTCTGTTTGTCAATCTCCATCTCCGCTGACAGGCTTCTTAGTTCGGCTTCTAGAGCAGCCTTCCTAGCAGCTTTCAGATCATAAGAAGCTTGCAGGTTAGCCAATGCATTTTTATGGTCCTCTGCTTGGGATTGTGCCCCGTTCATGGCTTGTTCAGCATCAGTTTTCCTTTTCTCAATGGCCGGACGGGAGCGCAATTTCCTCCAAGCGCGCCTCAAGGGTACATAAAGGGGCTCTAAGTCATAGACGGATGATAGAGAGGCTCTGATGTCTTCAGGGAGTTCTTGACTAATGGATTCAAACATCTCTTCGAAATGATGAAGATCATTGAACTGATCCTGGACATCTTTCTCTAGCCAGGCAGCAATTTCTGTGAGCTTGGACAACACTTCATTTGGCAGCGGCTGGGATACTCCTTCCATCACCTCGGCAGCTGGATTGCTCTCTGATGGCAGGCTTGGTGATGATGGAACCTGACCCTGATGAACAACATTGCCGAATTAGGGATACTAAACACCGAGGCACCAGAATTAGTACGGGTGGTTACCTCGTGGCTGGTTTCTTGAGTAGGGGCAATCACAGGTGAAGAAGGCGCTCCAAGCAGAGCCGAAACTTCCGAGCTAGAGGGTGCCGATACGACCATTGGCAGCTCGTGGGTTTCTGGCTGGAGAGGAGTCGGGTCTGCCGCCTCTGGCGGGTTGGTTATCTCTGCTTGACCAATAGGCGATGGCACCCTGGGAGAATTTGTTGGCTCCAGTTGAGCTGGGAGATTCATCTCTGGAGAATTTATTGCTTCTGCAGAAGGTGATGAAGATGAGATCTCCACCGGGATGAGTAACTCAACCCTGGATGGACTCGCTTTGTTGAACCACCGGAACATCTACAAGTCGTTCTTCCACGCCCTTCTTCCGCAAGTGTCCAATCGAAAGAGTAAGTGCCAGTGCTCATCCTTGAGAAAGAACAGTAAAGGTCATACCAGTGGATGGGGCATCGGCGAGTGCGGGTTACGAAGGATGCTGGGCTCTGGTCTGAAAATTCACAATGATATGATCCATCAAGAACAGAGTGACCTGGTAATCAAGAAGGTAAAGGGTTTTACCTCAACAAGCACCTTCTTGACAGTTCTTCTCCTTTTGGCACTTGGAGGGGCAATCGGTGCGGTGCGGACCTTGCCTCCCGTCTCGCGCAAGGCTAGAAAGGTCGGGATCCGTGGTAGCATACCCGGCCATTAATTGTTGCGGGGTTGTGGATTTGAACCCCGATCTTCGAAATTGGGCCTTTAGCATTGTAAGCAATTGCCCTGGCTCGAGGGGCAGGCACTGTGTTCTGTGAACAGGGAGGTAAAGGTCAGAGCCATGAATGAAGAGGAAGGTCTGATCTAAGGGCTCATTGTATTACCTCTGAAGTTGGCAGGAAGTCAGGTACCAACTCTGCGCAAAATACATGAACAGGCTCACTGAAGATATGGTCATGAAATTCTTGCCACCAGGAGTTGAAGGTGAAGTGAGCTATGGTTATGGGCACAAAAGGACATGTGTAGACCGTGGGACTGCACACATAGTTGAAAACTCGCCGCCCGCACGCTCTTTGATTTCCTCCCCGGGTTTGAGGAATTCATGCGGGAACAATCTTGGGGGCATCCGGCCGCATCCAAGTTGTCCGGCCGTTACATTAGGTCGGTAGTACTCATAAGTGCGACATTCCGCCTCCCTCCATTGAACTCGGCCGGTAATATGCATGGGCGGATTATGATATTAAAGATCTCCAAGAATCCCCTATCTTGATGGCCGGCTCGAAGGAGAATTCGACAGGGAAGGTCAAAGTGTCATTGCCTAGATAAGGAAGCCACAGAGGATTGGAGAAACCTTTGAAGAACAACTCGAAGAGCCGGGCCGATGTCTCGCCGGATAAGAACAATGCTTGAAGCCGCTTCTCCATAGTTTTGACATCCTCTGGTAGCTTGAGGCTCTCCTTCGGGGGGATTGGACAAAGGGAAGAACCTGGAGTTCAGATCGACGCCGACAATCTGATGCATGTGGAGTTGCAGCCACATTTGAACAAACCACCAAGGGCCATTGACGCATGTTATCCTCTGGCTGGTGTACATTTGGGTAACAGTCTGATGAAGCATATGATATACACTGCCCAAGAAGAATTTTCCCAGAGGGAGGCGATTGCCACTAGCCAGATGAATCGCCATTGCGATATGGTTCAAAGTGGGTTCGTTGGCCTTGCCACGAAGACAAATCTGCATAGCCACATGTTCAGAAAGGCTCGTATTCAACTTCGTCAAGGGGATTATCTCTCATGCGCTTCAGGATATAATGCTTGTAGCCATTCCCTGGCTTTACCCCTGTCTGGCGTGAAGAATTTTTGAAGTTCCAGGGCTGAACAGACCCGGTGATGTCAAGGCCGGTGATCATGTATACATCGGCCAAGGTTGGAGACATTGGGCCATGCCCAAAAAGGAAGGCGTTGACGCCATTTGACCAGAAGTGGCATGCGGCTATCAGAAGATCTTCATTCTTGGGTGTCTCAGCTACGGATAGCTCCAGACATTGAGCGATACGGAGAGCATCCAGATTGGTCAATCCACTCTTATCCGCAAGAATCCTCCGATACCAAGTCTTCCAGCCTGCAATTGGGGGCAAAGGCCAGTTCTTGAACGCATCTTGCCACTGGGGAGGTGGAGATAAAGCCTGCCTTGAAAGGGATTCTCTGAGATTCAGCGGCAATAAAATCTCGAGGGTCAGGATTCCCTTCAGGACCAAGGTAATAAGACTGCGAATTGGCCTCGATAGGAATCAGAAGAGCAGTAGAAGGCTCCTGGAGGAAAGCGGAAGAGGAAAATCTCAGGTAAAATTGAAAACCTAATGCCGAACAAAGGTTTGAAGGGGTGAATTTACCTGAGCAGCTTGGTTCTGAGTTGCCATTGGAGGTTCGAGCTCGGAACGAAGGGGATCTAGGGTTGGATCTGAACGAAGATTCCGGCGGATTGCGAAGAGCAGGAGTTGACGCATTTAACTCAAGGATTCGTGGTCGGAGTCAATTGTGGAACAAAATTACTTTTATCCCACAATTGAAGGGGCATGTGTTAACACCAAAATTTGGTAAGGAGTCTGACTTGTGGGTCCGGTTCGAAAAAGAGTCCGTCTGGTGGAAGGAAGGATATTTCTAGAGATTTTCGGCAAAGAGATCCGCGGTCGGCTGTTTGCTCCAGTTCGGCAAAGGAACAGTAGAGCTGATTTTGCGGGATTGGACGGTGACGTGGCTCAATCAGGGGAAGCGAATGGATGGATAGGCGATCAGGTTTAGTTAGGCAATGAATCCATTCGCAGTTGTAATCAACAGGGTATAAATACGATCCCTGGATGTATGTAAAAAAGGACGATCATTCCTCAATACACACCGGCCTTACGCCAAACCCTAGAGTCCTTGTCGTGTCGTCAAGTTCTTCGAGAGGGCCAATCGATCCGTCGACCTCCGTGAGTACCGGCAACCTTGTATCATGTCTAGTATCATGCGGTGGATTTAGATCTGATGCAAGTAGTCTTGTTACCATGCTTCGTGTCATGCGGTAGATTCAAGCTTGGTTCAAGAGGGTTTCTTGTTAGATCATGAGCCATGCGGTAGGCTAAGATCTGGCTCGAAGCTAGTTATCGGCTCTATTGGATTTTGGCAAGATCCAATAGATTCATTAAGTTACCCCGTATTATCATGAGTTTTACTTTATGTTTTAATTCATGTAATACACTCTTGCCCAATCTAGATGGGTTTGGATCGGCTATATTTCTTTTAAGATCCTTGTACGAGCAGGTTTCGTGTTTTGACGCGTGGATCTTGTGCTCTCCGATAGCCGAAACCGAATCGATCTAGGTTGTTACGTGTTGCGGGTTCAAGCTTGCTTTGTTCGTATAAATCTTGAAAGAACCGGGTATCATGCGGTAGATGCGGTTTTTGGGTTGCTTTGGAGCTAGTCATCCGGTGGATTAGATTTCCAATTCGGCTCGATAGATTTATTCACGTGGTAATGTTTGTTCCTTCTTCATGGACCCCGCATCGGTACGTTCGGCCGTATTCGGTTATGTTTTCACGAGTAGATCACGTGCATTGTTTATGTTCTAAATGACGTATGCTTTTAGCTTTCCATATTTAGATTTTATCATGCGGTGGATAGATCTATTTGTGGAAAGTGGTACGTTTTTCATGCAAGTCGTATCATGCGGTGGATAGATTTGTTTGTTGTCGTACCTGACGGGTTTTAAAGTACCTAGACATGCGGTAGACTAGTGCTTTGGATCTATGCATGCTTATTTAATACATGATCATGTCCGTGCTTTACCTCATTTTATTTAATGATAAACCTCATGGGGATCGGTCATAACTTCATGCTTGCATCTTTATTTATACAAAGACCGATCGTCGTCATGCTTACGTCATCCATTCGGCAGTATTCCTTTTTCCTCTGTAATGGTCCGGATGGTTGTGATTCTTTGGCAGATAGCTCTACATAGCTACATGTCATCTTGCTTGGCTTCTTAGCCGTAAATATGGAACTGTCTGGTACCACCCGACACGTTCCAAGCTTTGGTATCTAACTGCTTCATCTTTTGTTAATTTTCAGGAAAAAATGACTAGCACGTCACTTACTCTCTGCGCGTGCGAAGCTAGCTTTGTTTGGCTTGCTGTGTGATTGGCGTTGAGTGCACATTTTACGTCAACAGAGAGAGCCTAGGGACGACTCGTCGCCGGCTGAGGCGCTAGGGTCCCTGGCGACAAAGACGTGGCGGCCAGGGGGAACCATGCGCATCATGGCGCTGGCATTAGTGTTGGCAGTGTAGGCCGTCGTGGCGCCGCACAGACCGATGGGGAAGCGCGGCCCGGAGACCGAGCACTCCCCCGCCGGGCGGCGTCGTCCCGCGCCCGACGGGCGCGCCGTGTTGTGAGGCGACGCGCTCGCCGTGCCGTCGCTCCCGACCGCGCTCCCGCGGAGCGCCGGCCGGAGCGGCGGCGGCACCGTGACGCCGATGGGCCCGCGGCGCTCCGTGCCGGCGGGCGTTGGCGTCGCGGCGACTCGTGCAGCGGCGACCGGGGCGGACCCAGCTTGGCGCCGCACGCGAAGTTCCTCACAGTTGGTGAGGCGCATCAGGTAGTCGTTCCCCGTGGCCTAGAAGTTCAGGCCCCCGAACCGATTTCGAACCCGGCGGGGAGGGGGTCCGAGCTGCCCATGGAGTAACGCGTGCCGCGGTACTCGGTGCGAATCACCATGGAGGGAGCTGGTGACGAGTTGACCTTCGGCGCTCGTGAGCCCCACGGTGGGGGCCAACTGTCGGTGCGGAATGTAGTCCCGACACTAACTAGTAGTAAGCGCTAAGGTCTGTCCCTCGATGGTCGGTGCTAAGCAACTAGAGACACTTGGTTTATCCTGGTTCCGGCCGGAGCCGTACGTCCAGCAGAGGCTTGCTCGAGGCACTATATTGCTTTGCACCGGGGTGCCTGTAGTGGGGCAGCTACAAGCAAGGCGGGAGAGGAGGCGCGGCCTCCAACTCCCTGGTGAAGTGATCGAAGTGAGTTCAGGTGTTGTGGGAGAATTGAGGAGTGTGTGCTTGATGCCGTTTCGGATGTTCGTGTCTTCTGTCCCTGCGGCGAGGGGGATCGTCTTCCTTTTATAGACCGAGAGGGCGATTTACAGGCGCGCCGCACTATTTAGCTACAGGCAGGGGTATGGCGTGCATCACCGGGGAGTCGGCGGCCGTCCTGGCGGCTCTCGCCACGATCTTGTCATCACGGCGTGTCCTGTACCCGAACAATGGCAGCTTCGAGGGTAGGGGCGTAGTGGTTGACCGTGGCGTCTTCAGACGGGCTCGAGGAAGCTGTTGACGGCGATCCGTACGGGATACAGTGGCAGGCGTGGCGGCGTCCCGTCCTCGCGTGCCTCACAGCGCCGGAGTGGTTGTAACAGTGCCCGGTGTGGTGCTGCGAGCACAGGGGCGGCCGCCCAGGACCAACAGTGGCGGGGATGGCGTCCCGCCGGCCTAGCGTCATGACTTGGCCCTGTAGGTTCACGAGAAAGTGGTTCGACGGTGTGGCCGGCCCCCCTTAGAGGGCGCGGCGCGTTAGCCATATGGGAGTAGGCGGCGTAGTGCCACGGAGCTGACACTGGCCATGTCGCACAGTCCCCCACAGTGGCGGGGATGGGTTCCCCCCTAGGGAGTTGGCGGAACAGCGCCGGGGCGTGATTCTCAGGCGCGTGATGGCACAGCTCTGCTGTGTCGGCGCATTAAATGTCCGTACCCGCGTGAGGGAACGGGCGCGCGTGTGAGGGGGCCTCGAGCGAGGCGGAGGCGAACCCTCGAGCGAGGCGGAACCCACTCGAGGGAGGCGTGAGCCCTCGAGTGAGGCGGAACCCTCTCGAGGGAGGCGTGAGCCCTCGAGCGAGGCGGAACCCGCTCGAGGGAGGCGTGAACCCTCGAGCGAGGTGGAACCTGCTCGAGGGGGCCTTTGAGTGGGCCACTCCGGTGAGACGCGGGGACCACCGCAGTGCAGGCCGTGCCCCGTGTGTGTGCTTAAGTGGGAGGTGTTTCGTTTTGGTCTTTTGCAGGTTTTAAGCAAGATTCCCCTGGTTGTTTTAGGGGACCCTGAGGGCTGTCCCCGACAATTACCGCACCAAGTACATCAAGTTCGAAGTCGTGGACTTCGAGACTTCCTACCATGCCATCCTCGGTAGACCAGCTATCGCCAAGTTCATGGCGGTACCCCACTACACGTACTTGGTACTCAAAATGTCAAGTCCCGCCGGTGTACTCTCGCTACAAAGGGACTTGAAGATATCCTTCGACTACGACACAGAAGCTGTGGAACTCGCAACCACCAATCAAGTACCCAATGCCATGATGGAGATCTATGCTGCATCCAAGAAGCTTGCCCCAAGTGAGCTCGACATCTTAGAGAAGTCAAACACAGTCAACAAGCCTCAGCCATCCGAGGAAGTGCAAGTCAAGGCGATCGATCTTGGGATAGGCGACAGCAGCAAGACTACCATGATCGGGGCGGGCCTTGACCCGAAATAGGAAGACGCGCTCGTCAGCTTCCTCCAGGCTAACCGAGACATCTTTGCTTGGAAGCCAATGGACATGCCAGGGGTGCCCAGGAGGCTGATCGAGCACTCACTCAACGTCGACCCTAAAGCTACCCCGAAACGACAACACCTCCGCCGTTTTGCCGACGATCGACGGGACACCATCAAGAAGGAACTCGCCAAACTACTCATGGCCGGCTTCATCAGAGAAGTCTTCCATCCTGAGTGGCTCGCCAACCCCGTCTTAGTCCGCAAGAAGAACACGAACGAGTGGAGGATGTGCGTCGACTACACCGACCTCAACAAGCTGTGCCACAAGGACCCCTTCGGGTTGCCGCGGATAGACCAAGTCATCGACTCCACGACGGGCTGCGACCTGCTTTGCTTCCTCGACTACTACTCCGGGTACCACCAGATCGCAATCAGAGAAGAAGACCAGGAGAAGGCTGCGTTCATCACCCCGTTTAGCGCTTACTGCTACACGACAATGTCATTCGGGTTGAAGAACGTCGGCGCCACTTACCAGCGAGCTATCCAAAAGTGTTTCAACAAACAACTCAACAAGAACATCGAGGCTTACGTGGATGACGTGGTCATCAAGAACCGAAATTCCGACATTCTCATCGCCGATCTTGAAGAGACTTTCGCAGCTTTGCGGGAGTACCAGTGGAAGCTCAACCCGAACAAGTGCGTCTTCGGCGTACCTTCGGGAAAACTACTCGGCTTCATCATCAGCCATCGCGGCATTGAAGCCAACCCCGAGAAGATCTCCGC
Source organism: Cenchrus americanus (assembly GCA_947561735.1). NCBI lineage: Eukaryota > Viridiplantae > Streptophyta > Magnoliopsida > Poales > Poaceae > Cenchrus > Cenchrus americanus. The sequence continues at coordinate 229,372,776 of OX387245.1, forward strand.
CATCACCAAAATGAAAGCTCCCACTTGCATCAAAGACGTGCAAAAGCTCACCGGGTGCATGGCGGCCTTGAACAGATTCATCTCGAAGTTTGGAGAACGGGGGCTACCCTCCTTCAAACTACTCAAACACCAAGAGAAGTTCGTGTGGACCCCAGAGGCAGATCAAGCTCTCGCTCAGCTCAAGGATTTCTTATCCAAGCCACCAGTCCTCACGGCTCCTCGCAAAAAGGAGCAGCTACTGCTCTACCTCGTTGCGACTACTCACGTGGTCAGTGCTGCCATCATTGTCGAGCGGCACGAAGACGGCCACACCTACCTAGTCCAGCGACCAATCTACTTCGTTAGCGAGGTCATGTCGGAATACAAGGCACGCTACCAGCAAGTACAGAAGCTACTGTATGCAGTGCTCATCACCTCGCGGAAGCTACGACACTACTTCTAGGAGTACTCGATCTCCGTCGTCACTGACTACCCGCTCGGTGACATCCAGCGAAACCAAGATGCTACTGGAAGAATCTCCAAGTGGGCAGTCGAACTCGGTGCCCTCAACATCGACTTCAAGCCATGAACAACCATCAAGTCGCAAACACTAGTCGACTTCATGGCAGAGTGGCGGGAAAATCAGCTACCAACTCCAACCGAGCGACCAGAGCATTGGGTGATGTACTTCGACGGCTCGCTCAAGCTCGAAGGCGCGGGTGCAGGGTACTCCTGATTTCTCCAACGGGCGAACAACTCAAGTACGTCCTGCAGATCTTCTGGAAGGTCTCAAACAATGAAGCCGAGTACGAAGCTCTGCTACCTGGGCTCCGCCTCGCAGCATCTCTGGGCATCAAGCGACTACTAGTCTACGGCGACTCCGCAGTGGTCATCAACCAAGTCAACAAGTCTTGGGATCGCAACAAGGAGAACATGGACGCCTACTGCCTAGAAGTCCACAAGCTCGAGAACAAATTCTACGATCTCGAGTTCCATCACGTCGTCCGCGACAACAACGTTGCAGCGGACATCCTGTCGAAGCTTGGTTCTACTCGCGCACAAGTACCAGCGGGCGTCTTCGAGCTTCATGCGCCATCCTTCCCGGAGTCGGCACCCACGATCACTGACCCAGCGTCTTCCCCAACTGGACAGGAGGTCATGATGATAGACGTGGACTGACGACAACCCTTCATCGACTACATCCGCGAGCAGAAGGTTCCCACGGACAAAAACTTGGCCGAACAACTCATCCATCGGGCCAAGTCCTACATACTAGTCGGGGACAAGCTCTACAGGCGGGGCACCACTTTTGGAGTACTCATGAAGTGCGTTCCCCGAGAAGAAGGCAAGGACATCTTGGAGGAATCCACAAAGGCGTCTGCGGCAGCCACGCATCTTCACGCACGCTGGTCAGCAAGGCCTTCCGACGAGCTTTCTACTGGCCCACAGCTCTGGGCGATGCCGAGGAACTCGTCAGAAGGTGCCAAGGGTGCCAGTACTTCGCCAAGAAACAGCACGTCCCAGCCTACAAGCTAGTCACTATACCACCAACTTGGCCCTTCGCCTGCTGGGGGATCGACATGATTGGGCCTCTCCCGACTGCGCCAGGAGAATTCAACAGAGTCTTGGTGGCCATCGACAAGTTCACCAAGTGGATCGAAGTCAAGTCGGTCACCTGCCCAAAGGCCGACAGGGTACTCGACTTCTTGGATGAACTCGTGCACCGCTACGGACTACCCCACCGCATCATCACAGACCTGGGTTCCAACTTCAATAACCACTAGTTCTGGGAGTACTGCGAGAATAGCGGAATCAACGTCCGGTATGTCTCAGCCGCCCATCCACGGGCCAACGGACAAGTCGAGCGTGCCGACGGGATGGTACTCGACGCTCTCAAGAAGCGACTACACGACGCTGCTAACACAAAAGGGGGCAAGTGGATCAAGGAACTTCCCAATGCACCGTGGGGGCTTCGCACTCAACCTACCAAGCCAACAGGGCAGTCACCATACTTCCTGGTCTACGGCTCTGAGGCTATTCTACCTGCCGACGTCATGTGGGATTCGCCGGTAGTAGAGCAGTACGATGAAGGCATCACTGAAGACAGCAGACGAGTTGATATCGATGGACTCGAAGAAGCTCGTTGTGCCGCCCTCGTCCAATCAGCAAGGTACCTCGAGGGTATCCGATGCTACCACGATCGCAACGTCAGTGAACGCTCCTTCAACGTTGGTGATCTAGTCCTCCGCCGCATCCAGAACACGAAAGGACTACACAAGCTCAGCTCGCCATGGGAAGGTCCCTTCACAGTCGCAAAGGTGACCGGACTAGGCTCGTATTGCCTCCACACACTTGAAGGCGATGATGTCAGCAACTCGTGGAATATCGACCAGCTCTGTCGATTCTACGCATAGTCTCTCGACTACCCTGGGGGCTCAAGTCTACACGACTACTCCCGGGCCCTTCGCCGTAAGCGGCCTCCGGGTCCAGGCACTAGTCTCCGGACTACTCTACTCCAAGATCCAGCGCTAACGGCTACTAACAGATCTCAGGCTGCTCAGGGCGTCAAGGACTCTAGCAGCGATCTATCAAGAGACCATGTACTTCTAGATCCAGCCTATACGGCTACTAACGGATCTACAGCTGTAAGCGGCCACGCGCCCTAGCACTACTTCAGCCGTAGGCGGCCTCTGGGTCCTGGCGACTACACTTGTAAACGGCTCTGGCCATCAAGGTGTATTTTCAGTAATAAAGTTTGATTCTCGGTCAACTCATTTACTGTGTCTCCCTCAACGGGTCCACTGTCGAGTACTACTACTTGCAACAACTCCATGGATGGGGTACTCCGCACATACACACCGCGACAACAAGTATTCATTTATGGAAGATCTTTTCATTCAAACTTCAAACAAGTTCTTTACAACTTTCATATTACAACTACTACCAAAAGCTAAGCTTACAGGAAAACTACTGGAGGTTCAGCTTCTCCGCGACTTGTTCTGCGATTCGCGCCATCTGCTCCAGAAGCTCCTTGTACTGCTCATCTGTGCAATTGGCGGCTAGTCCTCCCGCGACTACATCGACCGGAGCCTTGGGGAAGTACGACTTCATGTACGCCAAGACTTGGTTCAGGATGGACTTCGCCAGATGCTTGACATAAGTTGCCAGACATCCGGGGGCTTCCTTCAGCCGATCAACCAAAGGAGCTATATTTGGCCCGCCCGGGTGTGGCACCAGCAGCCTTGCGATGGGAAGTGTAGCTTCTTCAAGTTCCTTGAGCTGGCCCCGCAGCTTCTCGCAGTCTTCGTTGAGCTTCTGCAGAGATTTATAGCAGTTGACAAGGTCACGGTCTGAGGCTTCTCGAAGCTCCATGTGCTTGGTGCACTCATAAGACAACTGCTTATATTCATACTCAAGTACCTCTCGAGCATCCTTCTCTCGGTAGATGATGTTCTTCAGATCGGTCTCCGATGCCTTCAGCTGGTCTACCCGGGCCTCGAGATCTTCAAAAGTCCAATAGCACATGTCAGGCTGCTGCCAGGGTACTCGCAATAAGTACTCAACAAGCTAGCGGCGGCATACCTTTGTTCTTCTGGCGCAACGACTTGTTCTTGCGAATCAAGTCATCACTCTTCATCTGCATCTCTTGTACCTCATTGCGTGGTATTGGGCGAAGGCTCCATCCAGTTTGGATTGCAACATGGTGGAGTGCTTCCTGGCCTTGTTGAGCTCTTTCTCCAATGCTTTCGCCCGGAGCACTATGTCGCCATATCCCTGGAGCATATCAGATTTTTGTCGAGATCTCTCCACGACATCCTACACAAGACAACAACCATTATTTGGGTACTCAGTTCCTGCGGAATTCGACTACTCAAAGGTACCGTCACGTACCTTCATCCACTGCTCGGCCCGGCACATCGTCTCCAAGTTCCGAGTCACCATCGCCGGGTCGATGAGGTCGTCTGACAGAAGCTCCAGCCCGCCACGACTAGTCGGTGCAGCCTCTGACATCGGCGCCGAATGTATCGGCTCTGCGTCTTGGATCTCTGGCGACCTCACGACAACGTCCACGCCGGCATCCGGAAGCGCGTCATCATGCACCTCTTCCGTGGGCTCGGGGGCTACTGGAACCTCTGGTTCGGTTGTTGCTCCCTCCAGCACAGCGGCCTCCGGCGCGGTACCCTCGACTGGAACAACTTCAAGGATCACGGATCCCTCGACTTGTGTTTCTGTCATCACAAGGCATATGACGTCAGTACCCGGGGGCTACGACTACTACATGGGGCGGACGGCATCACCACAATCTACATACCTTCTACTACGGTGGCTTCCGGCGGCATAGCCTCTGCGCCCAGCACCATGGTTTCAGCTTGGGGAATGGGAGTGGATCCCTCTACAGCGGCTGACGGGTCTTCTTTAGCAGCTGCCGCGTCTGGTTCTTCTCCCTCCCAGGACAGATCGGTGGATTTCCTGCACAGTACGAACTAGGTGGTCAGCCAAGCAACATTACCAAGGTACAAGTACTATTCGGGAATGGTTTTCACTTACAAGTTGGACCGGACAACAGTCACGGTCGGACGCCAAGTATGCTGGCGATATCGACGAGCCCGGCTTCCACGGGCGCCTCCTCTTTAGCCTGGGCTGCTACTGATTCTCCAGCTCCAATAGTCGCGCTAGGCTCTGGCCTGCTCTCTTCTGCCGGCACCTACGGCTCGGCAGTACTCGTCGTCTGTTGTGCCATTTGTGGCATAGTCTCTTCTACGGTGGGGGCTGGACTGCAGCTCCTTTCAGTCAGCTCGCCCACCGTATCCTAGTCGTCTTCCTCCCCTTGATCTACGGGGTCGGACGATGGAATTTCCTGCGGCAACTCAGAATTCAACTGTCAGCATGCAATACTTCAAGACAAGTACTCGACTACTCTACTCGAGGAACTCACTTCTAGGGACGTAGTCTCTGTCACCTTCAACTTTTTGGCGACACGTTTGCGTGCCACATTGCGCGGCCTTCTCGGCGGCGCAGGGAGACTAGTCTCCAAGCTAGTCGGTGGATCTTCAATGAGGGGGATATTGGGCAGCCTAGGTCGGCTAAACCTGGACCGCAGCTGAAATCGCTCTGGGAGAGTTTCCCCATCCTCCTCGTCGGACGTGTCTTCAATGGTGACGGTGTCGTCACCTTCGCCGACTTCACGACGTTCCTTCGCTTTGCTCTTGCCCTCCTCTGGAATATCTACAACTTGAGGAGGGGGAGTTGGATCGGAGACAAACTTCGCAATGTCATCGTGCAGCAAACATTTTGGGTGAGCGCGGCTACTCCTATTTAACCAGTACTCGGAGGCAGAGGTCATCGGCTACTAACCTTGTTCGGCGGACGAGCCGCGGAGTACTCGGGGACTGGACAGGGTGTGTACGGTGGCATATCCTTGAATATCCTGCCCAGCCTCTCGACAATGTCTTCATCATCGACTTCGTTGCCGGGCATCCTTGACGTATCCTCGTCGCCCGTGTACTGGTACCGAGGGTGTCGCGTGCCATCAGTGGCTGCACCCTCCTCTTCATGAAGCTGAAGGCCACGTGTTCAGCCCTCAGCCCGGCTTCTCTCAAAGCCTTGATCTTCTGCAACAGCTCGGGTAGTTGGATACCCTCCAGCATTGTCGGCAATGTTCCGCTAGGCGCTCGCCTAGGTGGGTTTCACGGCGATTAGGCGCTAGGCGAAGGGGTACCGCGGAGCCTAGGGGGTTATCAGTGTTCTAGGCGGGCTCGGCACCTAGGCGGCGTCGAGCGGCGATTCCGCCCCGATTCGGCGCGCGCAGAGGCTGCAGGCGGCGCGTAGGCGGGCGAGCGGAAGCGCGGGCACGTTTTTGAGGCCACAGCGGGAGTGTGCGCGCGAAAGATAAGACCCCGCGGGAGGAATCAGGGCGCGCACGGGAAAGATAAGACCGGCCCCATCGTTTCCCGCTCGCAGACGCCTAGAGGTCGACCCCCTCGTCTCGGCAGCGCTGCTCCTTCCTGCCGGCTTGCTCCTCCTCCTCCCCGGCGGCCTGCTACTCCTTCTCCCCGCCACCCCCTGCTCGTCGTCCTCCTCGGCTCCTCCCCGCCGCCCCCCTACTCGTCGTCCTCCTCCCCGTCGCCCCCTGCTTTGCTCGGCTGCTTCCAATTCCAAGCAAGGTGAGTCATCCCCTCTGCTCCCGGCCTCCCCTGCTCTGCTTTAGTTGCTGATGGTGAATGGTGATGACTGAATATGCTACTGCTATGACTGAATCTGCTATGTAAATGTAAATGCTTTGAATCTGCTATGAGTGAGGAATAATTGAATGCTTTCAATTGAATCTGCTATGACTGAGGAATAAGTCACTTATTTGAGTTGCTGTTGGTCTGAATGTATCTTTCATTCTTTCACTACTACTGCTACTGCCTACTGCATTTTCAAATTTGATTGCTTGAATGAATAGGATGCCAACATCAGAAGCTGCAACAGAGGGTGAGGGTCCATATCTTTTGAAAAGGAATTCTGATGATATTGGATGGGAATATGGTGTTCTTGTTAATGCTAACAACAAGGATAAGGTGAGGTGCAAGTTCTGCAAGAAGGAGATGGAGGAGGGATTTATAGGTTGAAGGAGCATATTTCTCATTTTCCAGGCAATGTGTAGAAATGCCCGTGTGAAACACCAGAGGCAAAGGAGGATAAAAAGAAGTGCAAGGCTGCAATAGAAGCTGCAAAAAGGAAGAGAGAGGAGAAGACTATTCGTGAGCTAGAACTTAGACAAGAAGTTAATGTGTCTAAAGTTGGATCACAAGGTGTTGGAGTGTCTAGAGTAGGAGATTCTGAGGAAGTCACTTGTATTGGAAGTTCAGAGCCTCACAAGTTAGGTCCCATTGACAAATGGACAAGAGCTATTGATCCTACAGCTAGCAAGGTTGAGTCTTTAAAGCAACAGCAGCTGAACAAAGCACTTTGGAAAGAAAGATTAAATGAGGTGCACAAGTATATTGCAAGATGGGCTTATAATCGTGGTAAATTACTATTGTACTAATCTGTTTTTGCATTTTAAAATTCAGTAGTTGTTGTTATTCCTGTATTTAACACAGATTTGGCTTCTTTTTTTATACATTTGCAGCAATACCTTTCAATGCAATTGATAATGAGGACTTCACACTAATGTGTGAAGCAATTAAACAGTTTGGACCTGGGTTTCAACCTCCAAGTGATGATTTGCTGCAAGAGAAATTACTGGATGAAGAATATGCAAGAATCAAGACTTTGATGCAAGAGTGTTAAGCCGAGAAGTTGAAAAATGGGTGCTCCATTATGACTGATGCTTGGTCAGATAGGAAGAGAAGAAGCATAATGAATCTGTGTACTAATTGTGCTGAAGGAACTGAATTCATCAAGTCAGTTGAGATGTCATCTGTGTCACACACAAGTGAAGTCATCTTTGAACTAGTGGACAAAGCAATTGATGATTTGGGTCCAGAAAATGTGGTGCAAGTAGTGACCGACAATGCCTCCAACAACATGGGTGCAAAGAAGCTACTTGCTGAGAAGAGACCACATATATTTTGGACATCTTGTGCAGCCCACACAATCAACTTGATGCTCCAAGGAATTGGTAACTTGGCTCGGTTCAAGAAAGTGATTGACCAATCAAAGGCATTTACCATATTTGTCTATGGCCACACAAGAACATTGGACTGCATGAGACACTTCACAGAGGGGAAAGAGGTAGTGAGGCCAGGAGTGACTAGGTTTGCTTCAAACTTTATCACTTTGAACAGTATGCTAGAGAAGAAGGACCAGCTGAGAAAGATGGTGGTATCAAGTAAGTGGGACTCAGTTAAGGATGTGAAATCAAAGAAAGGAAAAGATACCACAGGAACTATATTGAGTCCAACCTTTTGGAGGGATGTGAAGCTAATGGTGGCTGTTTTTGAGCCATTATTCAAAGTCCTTCGTTTGGTTGATGGGGATTTGAAGCCATCCATGGGTTTCATTTATGGAGAACTACTAAAGGCAAAGAGAGAGATCAAAAAGGTCTATGGCAATGATGAGGATAAATTCAAGGATGTAATAGTTGTTATTGAGAGGAAGATGGCTGGAAGTTCTCCATTGCATATGACAGCTTATTTGCTCAATCCATACTACAGCTATACTAACCCATCAATTTTTGATGAGCCCAAAATGAACGTAGCATTTATAGCTTGTGTTGAGAAATTTTATTATTATGATGAGGACAAGCAACATCAGGCTGCCAATATTGAACTGAAAAAGTTCCAAAATAGAGATGGGCCATTTAGCAAGAAGATAGCAAGGACTTATGAAGACTTTGACTATAATCCAGGTAGAGGTACATGTTAATAAGTGGCTGTTTGCTATTTTTAAACATGGTTGTCTCCTGTTTTCTAACATGTAGAGGTGTTTTTCTTTTGTTTTCAGCCTCATGGTGGCGGTTGTATGGAACTGAAACACCTGCTTTGCGCAGGATGGCTACAAGGATCTTATCTTTGGCATCAAGTGCTTCTGGTTGTGAAAGGAATTGGAGTGGGTTTGAAGGGGTTAGTACCTTCCTACTATGTAAATTTCAGCAGCAATAAAATTAAATTGCACAACTAAAAATGCTCTTATTTTTTATTTGTAGATCCACACTAAGAAGAGGAATAGGCTTACTCGTTGACGGATAAAAGACGTATCCCTCTACGATCCGCAAGCGTACGGACCCCACACCTTTTTCACCACGGGATTCCCAAGGTTCTTGTCAATCCGCGGAGCAAGGGGATTACTAGCGCTTAACCAAGTACTAATCTAGTTGAATGGAAAACCTTTGAAAGAGAGTATTAATCTAAAAGTAAAGACAATCTACCTAAGTTAATCTAAGTTAAGTTGATCAAACAAATATAGGGTTAAACTATATGGTAAAGGGTGAACACAAGAGAGTGAGCAAGAAAGATAAGCGTTCCCTCCCTAGGATCTAGGATAACATGGTATGCATCTACTACACGAAAGCGGTAAACCAATCTACCGGGGGTTGTGACCATGGTTTCGCCCTTTCCCTCCTCTCGTATCGTCACTACGCGAAGGTATTCGTGACTAGACCTATGATGGACACGGTATGTTGATGGAATCTATGAGAGTAGCGGATATCATACGCCCGAAAAACACGGTGGCCTACCTTAATCATCTAAGCATCATCAACATGAAAACAATAGATTGGAACCACGAGTCAAGTAGCAATTACATAGCATGTATCCATCTAATCCTAGGGATGAACGGAGACATTACCCCATCATCTTACACGGATTGAAGCACATAGGGGTGATGGAGACTCCGGAGAACGTCGTCGATGAAGATGGCGGCGATGGAGCTTGGGAACACCCCTAGGCCAACGGCTTGGAGTCCTCCTCTTGCTTCCTTCTCTCCGCCGGCGTTGATCCTTGCGACGAGCTCATCTAACTCTCTCCTTCATCTTGCGGCGGCGGTTTTCCGGTGATTGGCGTCGGTAGGATGATTTGTTCGATGTGTCGGTCGACGGCGGCGGAGGCAATAAATAGACAAACACCTAGGGCAAAGGAGGGACCGAACCGACCTCGGAGTGGGTCGGGCCGGTCGGACCGGGCCGGCCGGCCCGAGCCCACTTCGGCCGGTTCGGGCCCGGTTTTCTCCCCGGTTGCTTCTCGCGTGATCCCTTATTCGTGTGCACTTGCATGTGGGCCTTTGACGTCGTTTCCTTCACGGTTTAGGCTTGAATCCTTGCTATGCAAGCTTCGCTGTTTTCTGGTTGAGTCCCTGAAGACTTGCACGTTGACGCTTCGGTCCTCGGGTCATTTGGAGTCATGTTCATCGCGTGTCTTGACTCTTGTCGGGCTTCATGATCTTCTTCCAAAGTGCTTGGTGAACTTATCCCGAAAGTCTCCTCTTTAGCGTAGATTTCTGCGTAAACAACAAACTCCAAAATCGACATGCAAGTGTGAACTTGTTATATCATTAGTATGCCTAGTGGCGGGTTAGTTGCAAATCATAATCGAAACCAATGTATAACAAGTACTCTAGGTTGACGGAAATTCACCGTCAACATCTCCCCCATGCTTAAACCTTGCTCGTCCTCGAGTAAGTAATCCTTGCTTAAAAGGGAAATCAGCGTTGCCTTCCAATGTTGTCCCTGCACTTAGTCATTCATGACGAGGCAAATTGCTCTCTCTTAAGAATTTATTTTTAAAGTTCAAGTTGTGACCGGCTTCTTTTTCATTATGGAAGATAGACTAACAATAAAGAACAAGCCACATTTAACACGATGCTCTCGAACTTAAGTGAACTTCAAACCATTACCTTGTCACATGGAAGATTTTCAAAAAGATGCATATCCAACATAAGTGAAAATCTCTTGCAAGAGCCCATGGAACACTCATCTCATCAAGTCACTCAAGCCTATACTAGATTATTTTCAACCTACTCTACTCATATGTGATAGTGGAAGGCTTATGTGGAGCTTGGAAGGTTAAAAACAATCCTAGCAAAACATACATTCGAAATATTGTCAAATTAAGAGAGAGGTCTATTGGAATTACCGAGACTCGTCAAAAAGGCCATGGAAAATAATTGTTGGAAAGAGAGAGCGACGAAACACACACATTTAGATAAGTGGACATGTGCAAGTGGCAAATGGATGATCCCGAGGCACGAGTGAAGTCCTCGTTATCGGATTGCACATGGTTGGAAGATTTGAGTATGGATTTGTCATTAAGGCACTTGAGAACTTATGAAGCAAAAAGAACCGAGGAGCATCTTTATTTTTTTTCTTTATTTTATTTCCTTCTCATTTTTCTCTCTTTCTTTTTTTTTTTCACTTTATTCTTCCTATTTTTCTTACTTTTCTTTTCTTCTTATCATATATTTTTTTTTCATTTTTCATTTTTATTCTTTTTTTTTTTTTTTGCTCCTCAAAACTTTTTGCAACATAATACTTACATAGCATTTGTGTCGAGAATGACTCCTCCCCCATGCTTGAACGATGCTCGTCCTCGAGCATAAAAGAGAGGGGAAATGATCGCTAAAGTAAGTATAAATTCCATAATCTTGCGGAATATTTGAATCTCCATCGAGAATTTTACTCCATACTCAAATTGGGTTGTGGACAAGGAGGTGATCACAAAAAGATGTTTTTGGTTTAGGGAGGATGCCCAGCGAAGTTTGCGAAATTTTCGATGTGAAAACCCACAATGCATGGACAAAAAGGCTAGCATGAAAAAGTTACACAAAGGAATGACCAGCTTCTTAGTCTCGAACCATAGAAATCAATCCTAATCCAACTCATCAAAACATATGTTTGCAATCTACGGGTTTTGTTATCATAAAACATATATGTATATGGCTTTGGTAGGTAGAACTTTGCAAGAGCATCACAAATATGTAGATAGCATAAAAGTTAAGTTTTCATAAAAGCAACAAGTTATCCGGCTATCCATAAACTTAAATCAAAGAGCAAAGATATGTATGTGGGTCTAGAGCATAGTCATTTCACCTCCACAAATAAAAGAGCCGGTATTTAAATTAATTTCAGATCATATTATAGAGAGCAATCAGCCAAGACATGTATAACTTCATGTAGGTAAAACCAAGCGGCAACTTTCATCATCTTTCCGTAAGCAAAGGCAATATAGAACATCGAGGTGAACACATGGTCATGCTTATCTATTGAAAGTAAAAAGAAATCTAGGTTGTCCTCCTAGTAGCCATGTTATTGTTTGAAGAGAAAAACAAAATGTTGCACCTAGTTGAGGTTGAAGGCATACTTACAAGCATTTGTGTTTGGAAAAGAGAAGGTCCATGGAGATGTTACCATCCTTTGTAATTCTTCGTTGCCTTTTTCCGACATCTCCATGTATCGATGTGGCTTTTGCTTTTGTCTTGATTTATTAATGCTCCTAAACTTCTGAATTTGATCTTGTATGCTTAATGGAGTCATTGGTCACCCTTCTCTTCAATGTTGTCATCACCATCTCCTCTTTCTTGTTCTCATCATCTCCTTGCTGTCTCTTTTTCATGGATTTCCCCCTCTGTCCAGAACAGAAAATATATCGAAATATAGCTCTATTGAAAAGTTTATGAAATTACCTTTCCAACGTGTGGTCATTCATCAAAAACGGAGTTCAAACAAGGGAGCTATGTCCGTTTTACTTCAGCGCTGCGTGCTGTCCAAAACTGATTTCAGGACGTGTTGCACTCGGTGATTCAGGCATAACCGCTTGTAGGAACCTCCGATTGTCTTGATTCTTGATTTGTTGGAATCGTAACTTCATGGGGCTTCTAAATATCCAAAAATATCCAGTGTTTTCCCTTCGAGACCATGCAGAATATTGATGAGATTGGTGGCTTCTTACGCTTTGATCCGGAGATGTTAACGATCTTTATCATTCTATCTTCTAGATTGTCATGTTGCACTTCCGTGTTGAAGATTCAGGGTCTCCCCCATGCTTAGCATTTTGCTAGCCATGGAAGAATAAGACAAAGCACTTCTTAGTCATCCTTCAATTTCCTTGTAGTGAGAGTCTTTATCTTGCCTGTAAGACGTTTTAAACGCACATTCTACCCCCAAGGTGACGGTTGGGAGTAGATAGAATTGCCAATAATCCAACAATGTCTCCTAAGATTCTTAACTTGCGGCATAATTAGTTTAATGAGGAATAAAAACCTAATGAGTGTACGTGGTGCAAGGTGTGTATGCACATGATAGGAAAGCATATAAACAAAGACAATGTTTTCACCTAGTTCTAAACACCATGTTTACAACTAGGTTGCCGAATTTCTCCATAGCCATAAAGGTTTATTTATCAAGGGTTAAAACACCAAGTCTATCCCTAAATCAATAACTCTTATAGCACAAGAAAAATTAAGCGCATTGCAGAGCTTATAAACTAACCAATGCAACATGAAAACATATGAAAAGCTAGCAAGGTTTATCGAACTTAATGACGATGGTCCGCAATCATGTTTAAACACCACGTTTACACAAGATCACAAAAGAAAAATACTCATAGGGCCATATGAAGCATTAACATGGAAACTGAAGCATACATCATTAAGTATATAAAACAACCAAGCCAACTATGTGCAAAACATGTATACACAAAGAAACATCATGAGGACAACAAAATGCAATGCATGCAAATAAATAAGATCATGAACATGATGGTGGTTCTAAAAAGGAAAACTGAACTTAGATTAATAACCACAAGTTGATCATCATAAGATAGTGCCATTCTTTTATTTTCTCTAAGAAAGTAGTAAAAATATAAAGAAACGGGTTGCCTCCCGAAAAGCGCTTCATTTAAAGTCATAGAGCTCGACTTTCTCACATACCTTCTTTTCGTTGCATAGCCATGGCCCTTCATGCAAGAAGAAAAGGTACCAATGCAGCTTTAATTTATTTCCCATGTTGTGCTTGATCACTTATAGAAGACTTGCCCAAAGCATCCTTTTGTTTCATCGTTATCTCCTTCTTTATCATCCTTCGGTGCTGCCTTCACTCTATTATTTTTTTAATGTCCAGAACAGAAAGTATACTCAAGCTCTACTCCATTGCACAGTGCACAAAATTTCCTTTCCAACGAGTCTTCATTTGCTCAAATCGGACTCCGGACAAGAGAGTTACGTCGGTTTTACTTCGGCGATGAAATCTGTCCTGAAATTTCAGAACGCGCAACGCTCAATGTTTTCTCCATAACTCCTTGCACGGGTCTTCAAACTTGTTGGTTCTTGATGCGTTGGAATGGTAACTTGATGGAGCTTCTGGATATCTCATTTTCTTCATTTGTACACCTCTGAACAAGCTCTCAAATTGATGAAGACAGCAGCATCCATCGCGGGATTCGGAGAGGTTGATGATTTATCTTGCAACTCTTTTAGGCGTGACTTCTTTTTTTTTTCATTATTCAAGCCTTGTCTACATGGTTAGTGAAAATCGGGCCTTTCCCGACATATGATTCTTTAAGGTCACTAGCTTGACCAAGCGCAAAGCATGATCGAGATTTACAAAACTTATTGTAAACATACGCGTCCATAATTAACACCACATGTGAATTGTAGCAACAAGTCAAGGTGTAAATAAAAGAAGCATATGTTTCATGCATAGCACTTAGCTCATCATTAGGCAAAGGTTGTTTAGGTGTGAGATTAATTGGATCAAAAATAAATGTTTCCTCTTTTTCATTCTCAAGAAAATCTAGCCTATCAACATGATCACTATTGGAACAAGGCATAGACATTAAACTATCATTCATACTATTGGTTGAGCATGAGTATTTGAATTTATCAACATCAATACCAATAATATCTTGAGATTTCAGCGCGTACCTTGGCCTTAGAGATTTTTCAACAAGAGTGATATTTGGTTCATCAAGCGGTGTTGAAGGCGAATCGATCTCAACAAGTGTAGTTGCCTCTTCATCACCATCTTGCAATTTCTTCAACTCATCATGTGGAACATGTAATCCTTCAACTATGTATGCATTCATATCTTCTTTGAAGTCTTCTTTATCAACCAGATCTTCATCTTCAAAGACTTGTATGATGCTTTCTTTATCTTCCATGTACCACATGTCATCAAGATCGCTCATTGTTGATTCACTCTTTCCTTCATCCTTGAGTACTTCCATGTCTTGATTTGCTAGTGTGTAGGCTTCAATAGCACACAAGCTATCATCTAGCTTGAGTCCTATCTCCTCCCATTTATCCTTTGAGTCACTAGGCTCATCACGGTTGTACTCTTCTCTTCCTTCATCATAAATCTTTGATTTGTCAAACCGGTCGATCCATCCTTCATCTCCTTCTTTTCTTTCTTCTTCAAACATCTTTTGGATCGACTCTCCACTCATCTCTTGATCAAATATATCTTCAACTAGTTTGGCAACGTGTCGGCGTTCCTCCTTCCTTTGGTAGCTAATTAGTGGGGCGAAATCAACTTGAACCCAACCGGATTGCTTGAACTCCGCCAATGGTCTAGCATTCCACATACTTCGGCCTACATTCATGTTAGTTTCAACATTTTTAACATCCGAAATGACTTCTCTTACCTTGGGAAGTGGATCTTCACTTTCTTGTATGGTCGGTTCATCTTCCTTGACCTTCGGTTCATCTTTTTCAGAAATTTCAGCAAGCACCTTGGGCTTGATTTTGTCATTTTGCTCCTCTCGACAACATCTTTGCCAATCTCGTATTGTTCTTTGTCCATTGCTTATCCTTTGTAAGATTTGTGCGGCTTCACTAATTGTTTTATCCATTATATCACCGCCCGCACACATGCTTACAAAACGAGATGAGTTAGGGGTTAGTGAAAAATAAAAGGTATGCAACATCAAGTCACCGGAAAATCCCAAGTTCGGGCCTTGCTCAAGTAGTTCATTAAATCGGTCCCATGCTTCATCAATTCCTTCATCCTCTCCTTGCTTGAAATTGAGCACTTGCCTCCTTAAGTCTTGGACCTTGCTTATGGGAAAGAACTTCAAAAGAAACTTCTTCACTAGCTCATCCCAATTTCCTTTTGCTTCAACGGACGCAAGTGTGTACCATCTTCGCGCTTCATCTTCGAGAGAGAATGGAAAAAGATTCCACTTGAACCAAGCGGCCGGAACTCCTTTTTGTTGGACCGTGTTGCATAACATCGTGAATTCCTTAATGTGTCTATATGGGTTGTCATCCTCCAATCCTCTAAATGGTTTTGTCGCCACTAAATTGATGATTCCGGGCTTCAATTCATAGTGGGTTGTAGCAAGCGCCAAATCTGATTTTTGCATCTCAATGTCTTCCATTGACGGCATTGCTAGCTCCCTTAGCGACATCTCTTCGTCTTCCAATGGTGAGGTGATCAAATCCATCTAGGCACAAGAAGAGTAGAAAGAAAAACAAAAAAGATTTTTTTTTCTTTTTTTTTTAGAAAATAAGGGTTAGGTGTTAGTAATCAACAAAATTAATACTAGATTAAACGTAGCAAACGGCTTGCTCCCCGGCAACGGCGCCGAGAAAAAGGGGCTTGTTGACGGATAAAAGACGTATCCCTCTACGATCCGCAAGCGTACGGACCCCACACCTTTTTCACCACGGGATTCCCAAGGTTCTTGTCAATCCGCGGAGCAAGGGGATTACTAGCGCTTAACCAAGTACTAATCTAGTTGAATGGAAAACCTTTGAAAGAGAGTATTAATCTAAAAGTAAAGACAATCTACCTAAGTTAATCTAAGTTAAGTTGATCAAACAAATATAGGGTTAAACTATATGGTAAAGGGTGAACACAAGAGAGTGAGCAAGAAAGATAAGCGTTCCCTCCCTAGGATCTAGGATAACATGGTATGCATCTACTACACGAAAGCGGTAAACCAATCTACCGGGGGTTGTGACCATGGTTTCGCCCTTTCCCTCCTCTCGTCCTGTCACTACGCGAAGGTATTCGTGACTAGACCTATGATGGACACGGTATGTTGATGGAATCTATGAGAGTAGCGGATATCATACGCCCGAAAAACACGGTGGCCTACCTTAATCATCTAAGCATCATCAACATGAAAACAATAGATTGGAACCACGAGTCAAGTAGCAATTACATAGCATGTATCCATCTAATCCTAGGGATGAACGGAGACATTACCCCATCATCTTACACGGATTGAAGCACATAGGGGTGATGGAGACTCGGAGAACGTCGTCGATGAAGATGGCGGCGATGGAGCTTGGGAACACCCCTAGGCCAACGGCTTGGAGTCCTCCTCTTGCTTCCTTCTCTCCGCCGGCGTTGATCCTTGCGACGAGCTCATCTAACTCTCTCCTTCATCTTGCGGCGGCGGTTTTCGGTGATTGGCGTCGGTAGGATGATTTGTTCGATGTGTCGGTCGACGGCGGCGGAGGCAATAAATAGACAAACACCTAGGGCAAAGGAGGGACCGAACCGACCTCGGAGTGGGGGCTGGGCCGGTCGGACCGGGCCGGCCGGCCCAAGCCCACCGGCCGGTTCGGGCCCGGTTTTCTCCCCGGTTGCTTCTCGCGTGATCCCTTATTCGTGTGCACTTGCATGTGGGCCTTTGACGTCGTTTCCTTCACGGTTTAGGCTTGAATCCTTGCTATGCAAGCTTCGCCGTTTTACGGTTGAGTCCCCGAAGACTTGCACGTTGACGCTTCGGTCCTCGGGTCATTTGGAGTCATGTTCATCGCGTGTCTTGACTCTTGTCGGGCTTCATGATCTTCTTCCAAAGTGCTTGGTGAACTTATCCCGAAAGTCTCCTCTTTAGCGTAGATTTCTGCGTAAACAACAAACTCCAAAATCGACATGCAAGTGTGAACTTGTTATATCATTAGTATGCCTAGTGGCGGGTTAGTTGCAAATCATAATCGAAACCAATGTATAACAAGTACTCTAGGTTGACGGAAATTCACCGTCAACACTTACTACGACCGCCTTGAAAAGTTGGTGTATGTTCAATTCAACAACGACCGCTTAGTAAGAGAGAAAAGATGAAGTCAAAGAAGATCACCGATGTTCTTTTGTCTAGTGATGTAACGAAGCTCAAGGTTTTCTCCAAGAGGGTGGGGATGATTGTGCATTAGTCGTCTTTAGAGATGAGGAAGTTGAGGATGAGATGGAAGGTACGGGGATACCTTGGGATGTTATTGGAGACGCAAGTGGGAGCGGAGAAGAACAGCTTGGGCTGCGTAGAAGTGCTAGAGTGAGGGAGACAAGGGAGCTCTATCAAGGAGAAGAGTTTGAGTCCGAAGAAGAAGTGTTTGAGTCTGATGAGGAAGAACCCTATTGAAGAACTGCAGTGAAGCCTTTTGTATCATGTCATGGTCTTAAGAACAACTGTTGTGTGCTATCTGCTATGTTATGTGTGTTATGTCTGTGTGTTGTGTGACTAAACACTGAACTATTTGCTATTGCCACTGTATGAACTGGCTGTCATGCCTTATTTTTAAATTGTGTTGTGCTTGTGTAGTTGTGTTTACGCTTTAAAATTACTAATTATTGGTCACGATATAGTGTGCTCTTGGATGGGACTATAGGAGGTGGCTGGAATAATTGAGATAAGTGTCAACTTCTTGTTTCCTACTTCTTTTCATGAACTCGCTTCGTCTATTAAGAATTCCATATTTACAAGAAGTTAAAATGTGTTGTAGGACAACATGAGGAAGGAACTTGGAAGGCTCAAGGCTCCAAGGTCAGGTATGTCTGCTAGCCCTTTCTAATGAGTAATTATTAGTTGTTGATATATATTCAGCTATATATACTAATATATATATATATATATATATTATGCGAAATTGGCAAAATGCCAAAACGCCTAGAAAAACTCCTAGCCCCGCCTAGTCCCGGGTACTCCCGACTAGATGCTAGGCAGAGGGTCGCCGAGGAAAATCGGCCTAGCGCCTAGCGAAACATTGATTGTCGGTTCAGTGTTCCACCACGCCCGATGCTTCGGCTGCTTCCCGCTCGGCTTCGGCAGCTCTGGGTGGTGGTTACTAATATAGAACCACTTCGCCTTCCAGTCTTGGTTTGAATTGATGAGCTTGTACACCAAGTACTGGTCGGCTACGTCTTCTCGCATCTGAATGCCGGCTCCTCTGACTACTCGTGGGTCGTTGGCGCTCGGCTGCGGCTTCACACAGAAAAACTTCCGGAACAAGATCCAGTGGGGTTTGATCCCCATGAAGGCTTCGCAGAAGTGTGCAAAGACGGAGACGTGAAAAATGCCATTAGGGTTCAAGTTCAAGGAGAGCCTTGAAGAAATCGCTCGCCGGGAGTGCCAGTTCGCGCTCCACGAATCTGGCGAACATGGGGACTTCGTCGGGATTCTTCTCCACGGGGTACGGGTCACCTACGGCGGAGCGCCACATGTCCATCTCCTTCTCCCGCAAGAACCCGCTGTTCACCAGCGCCAGCAGATCTTCGGTCTTCATTTTGGACTTCTTCCACTCCTTGGTCGGATTGGGGCGCGGGGGAGATGTCGGCGGCGTCGACCCTTGGGCAGATCCCTCTGCCTCGCTGTGGGATCTCTTCTTCCCGGCTGCAGCCTTCGAGCCCTTGGACGGAGATGGCTTCATCCTCCAAGTGCACAGGGTCTTCACTCGCATCCGCTCGGGGGCTAGACTGGTGGCGAGCAACGGCGGCGGCGCGCGTTGACTTGCAATCTACGGCGCGGTGGCAGAAGCAACAGTGGATAGACGCTTGGCTAGATCTACTCCAATGGCTGCTACTGCGGGAAATGAAAAACCCTAAGGGTTTCGATGTCTATTTATAACCTAACAAGCGGCACCACAACGGCCGGATGGATAAGTATTAGCAGCTGACTCAGCAGCGGCTGCCTGACTCTTCAGCTTCCAGTACTCGATGCACTCCATCTCGGGGGCTCGGCTACATCTGCTAGACTTCCTGGGTGACGGCAAGACTCAAAAGCAACTCAGGACACATTCTACAATCAAGATGACCCTTCAATTCGAGAAGAAGTACTCGACTCAAGGCTCGGGGGCTCCGTGCCACGTGTCCTTCGGTTTTTTCTCCGGATTTTACTGGATAATCTTAGCAGAAGTTCAGATTGACCCTCAGCTTGAATCTACGATTCGACCTAAGGCTCAGGGGCTACATTCCATATGGAATGCGATTCTTCGAATCGCATTTTCTATATGGTTTCTTCTTCAAAACAGTGCGAGTACAATTGAAGACCTTAAAGAGGAGAACTCGAGGACGCTTGGGAACTACTCGAGAAGACTTCAAGACTACTCAAGGATCAGCTGGAGTACCTTCCAGCCTTGGGATGATTCAAGTATTCTTGAGGACTTTTGGCTTGTAGTACTCGGGGACGCCTGAGGACTACTCGTCAAGGCCATCAAGACTACTCGAAACTATCCTGCTCGACTACAAAGTACTCGGGGGTTTGTCGTATGGACCTCCCTGGGCCCACTACCTCGGTGGGTACTAGGACCGACTACTCGGTGGGCCCCTGGGACTACTCGACTTGGGTCACACGACACCTGATGGCATGGGGCGCAAGGACTACGGAGGAGGAGTACTCGGATAGGAAGCTGTGCATGTCTTGTACCATGTAGAGAACTCCTAGACGTACTCGACTAGTACTCTCTCCCCAAACCGACTTGTGTCACACCCGGATTTAAGGGCAAATCCGAATGCAAGAATACATGTGCACCAAGATCAAGTTACACACATGCATCGACTCAGTGAATACCAAAACACAGTGTAAAGCGTAAAGAGAGTATTAAACATTTATTACATGACCGAATGTCTCAACTAACAATCGTTCGAGTAGCTAACAGCGGAAAAGAAACACACGCAGAAGTCCTCCACAGGCAGCTGACTGGAGAACGAACGCCTAGAACACATCGAATTCTCTAGGGAAATCCTCAAAGCGTCCATCTGAGCGGCAGCCAAGTAGTGTAGATGCAATAAACGAACAACAAGCATGAGCACATGTCGTACTCAACAAGGGAAAACTCTATAAACAACATGCAAGGCTTTATGGTGGAAGCTGATGGTTAATAAGCAAGTCAGCATTTTAGTTGGTCAAGTTTTATTTAGCAGCTGTTACTAGCAAGTGAAAGTATATACCAAACCCAAATAACAAGTGCAACGGAACCATAGAATGCAATGCACAAGATTAAAAGTTTCATCTTTCATAATTTACTAATGTGAGGGTCCAGGCTGCCCTTGAGCGTGGGCATGGGTAACTAGTCAGTTTTACACTCTGCAGAGGTTGTACATCTTTACCCACAAGTCGCATAAAAACCCAAAAGAGTTTTAGACCCAACCATGCTGTGCAAAAGTAGGCACAATACCACACTACCGAGGTGTGTCTGCATAGGGACGCTACGAGGCCGTTACAAAGATCCCCAGGTGCAGGCTACCCGCTAGGTTACCTGATCAGTGCAGCGTATAAAGCTCCCTGGCGAGTACCATGTCTTAGCCAAGCCCAACTCCCCGCCAGAGCAGGTCTATACGCCACCTACCGTCAGCCCCCAACCCTTATCAGGTAAAGCATACCTAACACCTAATTCTCCAATTATTAAGCCAAGACAGAGCCATATGTCTTGTGGTTGTACTGTTTTCCTGGGTGGTCGCTCCATGTTCCGATTAACAAGCATAAAGTGTTCTTGCATTACATGAATGATAACAAAAGTCAAGCCAGATTGATCATTGTTTAAATGAACCACCCGAAACCAAGATAAGCTCTAGCAAGTGCTACCCAACATAAAGTAAACCCAGGTTGATTAAGGCATGGGATAAACAAAACTAGTCTAACCTTAATGATAGGACCCTTCAATTTAATGTAAAGCAATAATAAATAACGGTATAATTAAAATGCATGTTGTAATAGGATCAACAGGAATGCAGCAAGAACTTGCCTTCTACCAGCTCCGGAAACTCCTCAGGGTCTTGAAAGTCTTCAACGGCAGCAAAGTCCTCGAACTACTCGTACTCTACGCTCCACACATTCACATACAAGCATACAATAGAAATAAATAAGAAACAGTACACCAATCATATCAAACAGAAACAAAAGCAACAGAAAACTAATCTACTTGTAAAGAACACTAAAAACGGAGTTGAAACGACTAAGATACGGCTAAAACAAGTTTAAGGACTAAACTGTAAAGAAAACGAAACTTCCTGGGCTAAAATGAAGAAAACAGGACTTAACCGCGAGAAAACCTTAAGGTGGAAGGGTATTTTTGTGAAACTAGAAAAACCCGAGGGCTTTACTACAAAAAGGCGCGGTCAAGGTGGGGGAACGGATCTGACCCGCTGGATCAAGATCCCGCGGCTGGGATCGCCGGCTGGAGCAGCAAGGTGGGTTGACCCGGGGTCAAAAGCGATCTGGACCGTCCGATCCAGATCGGACGGCGGCGGGCGCGAACGGAGCGGCGGCGGTGCACGGCGACGAAACCCCGCCGGCGAGCGGCGACGCGTGGGGGAACTCCTGCGAGCTGGCCCGATTTACGGCTAGGAGGCACTATTCGCGACGAGGTTTACGCCCGAGCGAAGCTGGCGACGCAAGGAATCGATCCGTGGACTAGTGTGGGCGCACGGGCGGCGGTGGCAGCGGGCCGTGCGGCGGGGCGGACGGAAACCGGCGGAGGAACGACGGTGAGCGCGTGCGGCGTGAAACGGGGCACGGGAACACGAACGAAAGGCACCAGGGTGCTCCTCACCTTGCGGCGAAGCTTCGGGCGACTTCCTTGACGACGGCAAGGCGGCGACGGGCGGAGGCTGCGCGGCGACGGCGCGGCTAGGGCTAGGAGGCGGCGCGGCGCAAGCTCGGGATTAGGGTTTGGGTGAGGGCGGCGCAACCGGGGGGTGGCGGCGGCTTTTATAGACCCCGGGAAAAACACCCTAGGCATGCGGGCCCGCGGGGCGGCGCGCACGGCACGAACGCCGGGGGCGAGCCCGACTCCGGCTCGGGCGGCGCGGGTTCGGCACGGGGGAGGGAATGACATGCGGGTCCCGCATGTCGGCCTCGAGGACGGCGGTAGGCCGCGCCGGGCCGCAAGCAAGGCGGGCCGCGGCGCGCACAGGCCGGGATCCGGGCCGCCGGTTCTCGCCTGGGCTGCGACGCAGCGGCAACGGTGGACCGGCGACACAGAAGAGGGGGCGCGGCCGGACTTCGGTGGATTGGGCTAGAAATCAAAACGGGCCAGAAGTGGGGAGGGGGAAGAAGAGCTAAAGGAGAAGGATTTCCATTTTGAAAAACATTCAAACAATTGAATTCAAACACTCCAAAGACAATGCACCGACATGTATGCAACAATAAACTCCTATATTTCATTATTTAATTAAGAAAAAAATGATTAAATGCCTAGAAAAGCACGAACACCTTATATTCCTTAGACGAGAGAGAATGTTGGTAAGCAAATTTTTAATTAAGCTCCAAAGTGAAAATTAGGGTGTTACAACTTGTAACCCTGCCTCTCGGACTATATAAGGCAGGGAAGGGACCTTATCTCTCATATACGCATCATCTTGTAAAGACACCCAATCAATCAATCCAGAGCTACGCAACATACAGGACGTAGGGTATTACGCACCTCGCGGCCCGAACCTGTCTAAATTGTGTGCCATGTGTCTCTTCCTTCGAGATACCGATCTCGGCGAGGCCACATTCATCTACCTCGGGTACTCCCCTTGGTAGGTTGCCGGTTTAAAACATCGATAATGTCATTTACTGGTAGAACTCTAGAGCACAAGGCCTATTGGGCAATAAAGGAGATGAATCTCGATATTGATGCGGCACGAATAAAGCAGGGGATTCAAATAAGTGAACTTGAAGAGCTAAGATTGAAGGCATATCACAAATGCTAGCATCTATAAAGAAAGGATGAAGAGATGGTATGACAAAAGATTGCATAAGAAGGAATTCAAGGAAGGATACAAGTTCCTACTATATCATTCTTGATACAAGGTCTTCAACAAAGGAAAATTGCAAAGCAAATGGGATGGACCATACGTCGTACATTCAGTGTCACCATTGGGAGCGGTAACAATCATGGAGGTCAAGGGAGATCAATATGTTGTGAATGGACATCGACTTAAGGTATTCCTGGAGCCCGATGTTGTGCCCATTAAATACATTGACGTCTACACCTTGGATGGTGACCTGGATTGTCAAGACTAACCGCGAAAACAAGGTAAGTTTGTAAATAATTTTCTCTTGTTTATTTTCTTTCAATGATAACATGGCTACTAGGAGGACAACCTACATTTCTTTTTTATTCCCATAAAATAGGCATGACCATGTGTTCACCTTGATGCTTTACATTGCCTATGTTTATGGAAAAATGATGAAAGTTGCCGCTTTGTTTTACCTACATGAAGTTATACCTGCCTTGACAAATTGCTCTCTATAACATGATCTGAAATTAATTTAAATACTAACTCTTTTATTTGTGGAGGTGAAATGACTATGATCTAGACCCACATACATATCATTGCTCTTTGATTGAAGGTTATAGATGGTTGGATAACTTGTGTTGTTTTTATTGAAAACTTAATTTTTATGCTATCTACATATTTGTGATGCTCTTGCAAAGTTCTACCTACCAAAGACATATAAATATATGTTCTATCATTACAAAACTCGTAGATTGCGAATAAATATTTTGATGAGTTGGATTAGGATTGATTTCTATGGTTTGAGACTAAGAAGCTGGTTATTCCTTTGTGTAACTTTTTCATTCTATCCTTCTTGTCCATGCATTGTAGGTTTTCACATCGAAAATTTCACAAATCTCGCTAGTCATCCTTCCTAAACCCAAATATATTTTTTTTGCCTCCTTGTCCACAACCCAATTTGAGTATGGATCTTTATTTCGAAAAAGATTTAGAAGATTCAAGGTGCTACTAAAGGAGATTTCAAGTAGAAAATTATGGAACTTTAGTACCTATCATAGCATAAAATATGATCCACTCTTTGCTCGAGAACAAGTAATCATCTAAGCATGGGGGATATGAGCTGATAGAAGGTACTATGTTGTCTAGAGTTCAGGGGAGTTAAAAAAGAAAGAAAAAAGAAAAGAGAAGAAAGAGAAAAAAGGTTGTGATAAAAAATATAATAATAAAGATCCTCGGTTCTCTAGCTTCATTTGATTTTCTTTAGATGTGCTTCGAAATCAAACTCCATACTCAAACCTTCCAACCATGTGCAATCCGATAACAAGGACTTCATTTGTGGGTTGGGATCATCCATTTGCCTCTTGCACATGGCCACCAATCTAAATGTATGTGTTTCATCTCTCTCTCTTTCCAACATTTATTTCTCATAGCCTTTTGGACGAGTCTCGGTAATTCCAGTAGATTAATATTTCAGATGTATGGTTTGCTAAGATTGTTTTGACCTACCAAGCTCCACACATAATCCCTCCACTATCACATATTAGTAGAATAGGTTGAAAATAATCTAGTATAGGCTTGAGTGACTTGATGAGATGAGTGTTTCCATGAGCTTTTGCAAGAAAATTTCAGTTATGATGGATATGCATATCTTTTGAAAAATCTTTGATGAAACAAGGTAACAAAAGTTCACTTAAGTTTGAGAGCATTGTATTTATCTCTTACTTGTGGCTTGTTCTTTGTTGTTAATCTATCTTCCATAATGAAAAAGAAGTCGGTCACAACATGAACCTTATAACTAAATTCTTAAGAGAGAGCAATATGTCTTGTCATGAATGCCTAAGTGTAGGGATCACAATGGAGGGCAACACTAATTTCCCTTTAAGCAAGGATCACTTACTCGAGGACGAGCAAGGTTTAAGCATGAGGGGGTTGTTGGCGGTCAAATATGATACCCCTAAGGCACTTTTTACACTTTGGTTTCGGCTTTGATTTGTAACTAACCTGCCACTAGGCATACTAATGTTGTAACAAGTTCGTCATGCATGTGATTTTGAAAGTGTAATATTTATGCAGGAAATCATGCCCTTAATGAATAAATTCGCATCAAGTTCAGAGGGTGCTATGCCAGAGAATCAAGGACTATTGTCCATGTATGAACTTACTTTCAAAGGTGGCAAGGACCAAGGTGCATTGATGAAATATTCTCGAGGACCAAGACAAAAGACCAGAAGTTCACATGACAAGACCCCTTATCTTGATCGCGGGGATAATGATGTCTAAAGCCCACATGCAGAGAAGCATAAGGTTCTAGAGCCAAGAAAAGCATGCACGAGGAAGATGGGGCCTGGCCGGGCCAAAATGGGCCTTGGCCAGCCGGCCCAAGCCAACCGACATAGCCTCTTTTTGGGTCGGTTCGGCCTCCCCTTTATCGTGTGTGAAGTTGATCGAACCCTAAGTCTGTGCTGATGCCGCCAATCGCCAGAGATGTGGATTAAAGCCTCTGAGGTCAACCACATCAAGGTATTCAACTTTCAAAGATTCAACCAAGGGGGAGAGCCACATAGAGGAGAGGGGAGGGCACCCAGAAGCCCTAGCAAGGTCCCTCCGGTGCTGCTACAAGATCAAGAACAAGAAGAAGATTGGATCCACAAGGGAGGAAGCAAGGCAAATCTTGAGAGAAGGAGGAACACCTCTAACCGTCACGGTGTAGGGATTCCTCTCCCCCGTATCATCTTCCTTGTCAGTCTACATCTACTTCATAGGATTCTATTCCATGACAAGTGCTACAATGTGTAACATTATGGGGTAAAGTCCTTGTTTGTCCTTGGGGTTAAAGGGAGATCTTGAGTTGTAATCATTGAACCTATGTTATGGATCTTTTTGCTATCATATTCATGTTGATGGCGCGTTAATAGCCGGCTAGCTTGTTTTGGGGATGCATCGCTCGTAGCTTCACATATCGTGTTCCTTTTGTTCTTTATATGATTGCCGTCGTGTAGTGATAGTATGGAGAGGTAAAGTATATTGAACTCGGTTCGCACTCTTAATCATGCATGCCTAGTACACATCAATGTGTTGTGCTCTTGTTGTTCGATCACGGATTACCCTCGTGTAGTGACTAGTACGCGAGAGGGAAAGGGTTGGATTTGGTGCACCTTTACCTTTGATAGATTAGATCAGTTTGTTCTTTCTAGGTGGTTACATTTCTAAGTGATCCTAGATCCCTTGGACAAGCATTCTACATATCTTGTGATCTTCATATCTTTACTCTCAATGTTGATCTCTTAGCTTAGATTAGATTTGTTCTTTACTTATACATAACTTCATTTGATAAAGAGCTTTAAATCAATGACATTAGTGCTTAGTCGAGCATAGGAATCCACTTGTTCCATGAATTGATTAACCTTGGGGGATATTCTAAGGGAAAGGCTACAACTGACTTGTGCGCTTATGGTTCGTAAATTGGCACGTGTTCTACCGCCAACATCTATCAAGCCCTGATCGATGTGTAGGCGTGGCGATCTTGATGGAGTCATGACGAGGCTTGAAGAAATAGGATGAAGTGTTGGCACCATCAACAGGTTGGTAAGGGTGCACGAAGATCCAAAAAAAGAAATGTCTTCACTCCGTGCGAAGTCGAACGCCGAACTGTCGGGAGCTTGCTTTCAGGATGTCAGAGTAGAAGACGAGCTACCCAAACTATATATAGACCAACTGACTTAATGTAGATTAACTGAAACAATGTAGGGATCCCGACCTCAGGGAGGCCTCAACGACACATGCGGCGGGGTCAAGTGACAAACTATCAGAAGAAGACTTCCAATAGGTCAAAACGATGTAGAAGAGATCAGAGGGCGTCGTAAGACGCACTCTGGGAGTAGCCCTCGAGCAGTGAAGCAGACAATATGGCCGGTTTGATGGTAAAAAAGAACCTACAACCTTCTGCTTAGGAAACATAATTCTCTATCAATTGAGCTAATAGGCCAAAACAAATGGAATCTCCAGGAAAATGCCAAACCACTTCGTGACCTAAGTCACGGCGGCACTATGTGATCATAGGACCTCTATCCACCAAAGAAGACAAAAGCACCGGATTGTTGTCAGGTAGGGGGAAAGCGCGCCATATTTCCTCACAGGTGTATAGAGGCCTGTGTTCCACATGGAAATAGTGCCAGATAAGGATGAGCCCTACCGGGGCTGTCCTCTGCTATAAATAGGGCCGAGCTTAGAGGCAAATCAACAAGCCATTGTAGATCGTGGAGGTTCGGCGTAGTAATTCTTCCACTCCATGGACATGTGTCCGTCCACCAGAGCGTAGGGGGCAACATCGTAGAGGCTTGAATCCAGAAGAATACTTGTGAAGTGTCAAGAACTCAATCATCTTCTTCTCCTACACCCGGCGAGAGATCTAGGAGAGGCCTGATGTGATGTTGGGGCCCACAAGTTAGAATTAGGCATTGAAGAGGCCCTGCTGGCCCCATCGTCCCTCAGGCACGTCACGAAGATCCTGAAGCTAGAAGAAACTTGCGATGCAGCCTATTGTGGCAGGAAGCATAGCAAAAGTTGCCCCAAGTAGATCAGGATCGCCAACATCTCCATCGTGGGGATGAATGTATTTGTATCTTGTAATTGACCTAGGGTCAAATCCCTTGATGTTGAAAGGCAACATATCTATTTAATGTGCAGTCTTGTGTGGATGCGACGATGTAGAGACGCCTAGGTATCAAAGCATAGCTGCCAAGAACCTAGGAGGGTTGTCATAGCACACCGACCTGATGGAGGCCTCAATGGACCAAAAGGAGATCGTGCCGACCTAAAGTCGGATGCCACGAAATGTGTGCTATGGCACAACGCATTACTAACCTCATAAAGTGGATTCATAAAAACCTGAAAGGCAGTTGCGCATTGCTGACCTCAGGAGGCGGTAACCAGACCAAGAGGTCGCCAACGAGTAGAAGGCCATTAAGCACAGAGCCGTTGGGAATACGAGTGGGTTCTTGTCACAGATCCGTTGGCGCAGAGCCATCATGCGCGACCGCACAGGGAGCCGTTGGGCATGTGTCCGCTAGATCCGCTGGGGGACTATTATAAAGCGGAGAGACGAGCGCAGTGCTCACTCCCTTCCCATTTCTTTGTGTTGACTTAGAGTTAACCACGCTGGTGCCGCCATCTCTACAAACGCGCTCGGAGTCGCAGCGCCGCCGCGAGCCGTTACGCTACCACGCTAGGGTTCACCGCGACCATAGCCCATCCTGCGCTCACGCGCCGCGTATGCGCGTCAAAACCCCCTAGATTTGATTAGATCTAGAATTTATGTTAAAAACGGTTCAAAACATGGCTTTCACGCACCGTCTGTGACCTCACCACGAACCGCCCGTGTTTGAATTCCATAGTAAAAACTTGAAGTCAAACGGCTGTCAGAGCTGACCATTGAAGCTGGCGGACCATCTGTCGACCTAGCGGACCGTACGTAGGGCCTACGGCGGCGCCCACAGCTAATAACCAAGAATCAGCTGGAAAAAAGATCGGATAGCCCTCACAATTGTGGCGCAAGACTACTAATGCCAATTTACATGCTAATTATTGCCACGATCAGGTGCTAATAACTGTGTAAAGGCCACCAAAAGCTAACGATTAGCATCTCCCAACTATCTAATGTTCAACTCCGCACCTAAGGATTCTAATATCTTACAATATGATTCCTAGCCAATACTACGAATGGGTAGCGGGTCCACGTTGCCTGTTAACCCGCTGGCCGTCGGATCCGCCCAGCTCGCTACATAGGCCGTCCTATGCATATCGTTGCGGGTTGTTACCCATTAAGTTACGGACTCGGGCGCTTGGGAACCTTCGCGGACCCGCTCGGCCGAGGCTCTCATCCCCTCCAACACCCGCACCTCCCTCAACCTGCTGTGTTGCTTGCTGCCCTCCGCCATCCTCATCGCTTGCTTGCCGCTCACCACTAGACCTGATCATGGGTTGGGTCGGGTCGAGTTCGGGTCATGTCGTGTCGGATTGCCGGGTCAAAATTCTTGACCTTCACCCAACCTGTGACATAGTTGGGTCGGGTCATGTCGGGTTCAGGTTTTTTAGTTATAACTTTTGGGTTAGGTCGGGTAGAGTCGGGTTTTTTCTTAATTCGGGTGAAAATTTTGGCCTGTGCCCGACCCGTCGCATGGTCGAGTTGGGTCCGGTTTTTTTCGGGCGGGTTGGGTCGGGTTTATCAGGTCGAGCGGACCATGATCAGGTCTACTCGCCACCCACCGTGCCCCAAAGGCCCGAACACTGCATGAGAGTGTTCGATAGCCCGTGAGCCACTCTAGCCGCCGCCGCAGCTTTCCCTCGCCTCCTCCGGCCGTGTCACCGCCCGAGCGGCCCGCCGGGAAGCCGTGCAGCCACGGTGAAGGCAGCGATATGCCTCTTTACCCTCTCTTCGGTAGTTGTGCGGGTGCGGCGATCCAAGTGCTTGGACCTCAGAGCGCCGTTCATCGATGACTATGGCGGCGACGATGGCTTGGCCCTCTGGATCCGGCACCATCCCAGCCAGATCTGGAGGCTAGAGTGTGCGCCGGTGCGTGGCGGGGGCGGCGATCGGTGCTGGGGAAGTAGTGTCGGTCGTGGCCGACGCGGGTGGCCCCGGTGGCGGTGGCGGCCATCTCTTGACGCCGGTGGTGGGACGCACTAGATGGTGGTGGTCAGCGGTAGCCTTAGCTGGTGCAGTGGCGCGGTTGAGGTCGCGGCCGGGACACACTAGACCTGCCTGCTCTGGGTTATGATGACAAGGAAATAGTGGGGCCGGGTGTGTCATGTGCGCAAGCAACGGGTACTCCGACAAGGTGGTTAGTGCTCCTCTCCTCTCCAACGATGATGCTGGTCCGACGCCTCCATGATGGTGGGGTCAGGGGCTGTCAGGTGCTCGCTAGTGGTGCCGTGGTGGTGCTTCGGGCTGTGCCGGGCTTCTCCCGGTTGAGGTGTTGTGGTTGCTGAGGGGTGCAGACTATTGTCTATGGTCAAGAGCTTGCGACAGGAATGGTCTCTCCGGGCGTAAGCCTCCGCTGCGGTGGCAACGATGGCGACACCTTCTGGCGTCGTATTCCCTGCTGAGGGCACCATTGAGGGTTGCCATGTCCTTGCCGCACAGGGTTTCTTAGGGTGAAAACCCAATCCTCGGTGGACATGCGACGGTGGTGCCATTGGCGTCGTGCCCTGTCTTGGCCTATGGCAGTGGTGGTGGTCGGTTGGTGGTGGTTGTTTTGTGCATTGCGACTCTGGTGGTGCGCATGATCCGTGTTGGCAGGGAGGTGCAGAGGACCCATGAGAATGTTATCTCAGGTTGACGCGTTTGGTGCTGTGGTGACCTTGGTGTCGGCTGGGCGGAGGTGTTGCTCTTATAGTGGTTTCAGATATATGTGTCCTTAGCAGAGGAGTGTGAGGTGGTGGGTGAGGCGAGGCCCCCACACAGAGTAGCTAGGACCAGAGTTTTCTACTGATGCTTCGTTGGGACAGAGCGATCGACGCTCATGCGTGTGCGGCTTGTAGGTGATGGTCTCATGGTGGAGGAGTTCAAATTGCCGCTTGGACTTGCAGCGGGTTGCGTCTTTAGCGTGGCACAGCGTTGGCGACAACGGTGTGGGTTGTGGCGGCTTCTTTGGTCTCTTCTCCCAGGCAGTGGTGGTTTAGTGTCTTGTCGGGTGCGTTGTTCGCATGTGTTGTTTGTGTGTGAGGGTGTTCGCTTCGGTGCGTGATGTACACTTGCCTCTTCTTCTTAAATGTCCTGCTAGCTTTTCCAAAAAATGTGTTCGACAGCTCTTAAATGCATAAGCTAGCAGATTGATTGTGAGAGAAAAATACTATATAAAAATTTGTACGGCAGATTAGTTGTGAGAGTGTAATAAGCCAAAACAAAACCTCCACTCTCATCATCATCGCCCTCTCGCACGGCACCCACCGCTCCTCCTAGCTACAATTACCACGGCTCCGTTGACTGCATCACTGTAGGGGGGCAGCGTGGGCGAACTGCTTCAAATCCGAAGGACGCGAGCCTGGTGGATGGTGCCTATCGCCGGTGATGAGGTGCATACCTAAAAACTTCATACAACCATGGACAGTAGACACCCCGCGTCGTTCGCCGTCTGTCGGATCACCTCCGGCCACACCCCCACACGTCTCTCCGACTACTCTGCCGCTTGCCGCCCTCCGCAGCACTCCACAGCAACCTTCCAACCCGTCCATCCATCATCAACCGCTCCCGCATAGCTGCAAATTCGCATCGTGATTAGCTCCTGACATTCCCAAATTCCATCCCTCGTAGCGCTTTGCCACCCATGCTCATCAGGAGACCTCAGTGTGCTCGACGAAATGCCTATCAAGGGGGAACGACTGCTAGCTGATGACAAGCTATGTACCAGATGACACGGCAGTGCGCAGACGCAGGAAGAAGCTATGTGGGGCGGGAGGAAGCGACAGAACATCAATTGAGGTGATCAATAATACTTTGCAATGTTGCTCGCTTACTATTTTCAGTGTCCTGTATGATTCAATTGACGATTGCAACTGGTACAGACTGTGCAAATATGATATCCTAACCAAATCAGTGATATTGATCGAGCCGTCGCTGCTATTACATCGATCCCTAGATGACTGGATAACCGTCCAAAGTCGCAAGCAGCAAGGTTCATCTGTTAACTTGTAAATATTAGTTATCTGCCCCTGATTATTTCCTTACGCCTCCAAGCATAAAGATCAGTCATTGCTCCCTAGCATTGTTAATGTATAAATGGTTACGGGACTCACCCAGCACATATCCTCTCACATGAAGGCAGTAAATAGATAGAGATGTGCACATATCTTCATTACTAATAGGACCTGATGATCACCAACTTAGAGCAACTCCAACAGCTTATGTATATTCTTAGCTAAATTTGAAATTTTTTAACAACTTTTTTTTGACAACAGAACAACTTTAAAAAATGGAAAACTTGATAAAATAGAGAAGTAAACCAACAGACTCTCCAATTTAACCCTTCATATCCGAACAGTGGGTCCACATCCTCCTCCCCTGCGACTCAACCTTTTCGCGTCGGCCCCATCCCGAGCACGCCGACAGGTGTCCCTCCGCAAAGCTCCTCCCGTGGAGGAGGACGAACCGACGAGGAGCCCCACTGCCGTCGTCCGCCCTTCCACAAATTCCTCCCCACCGGACTCCACGCCCGCCAATCCCTCTCAGAACTCCCCGTCAGCTCACATGCCCGTCAGCGGCCCCTCCGCGAGCTCATCCCCGCCGGACGGCCCGCAGAGGAGGACGAGAAGCAGCAAGCCATCTCCGAGTCGGCCATCACCTCCCCTCAGCCTGACGGAGATAAGCAGTGGGCTTCGGGTAGAGCTCCGGATTTGCTCGACGTCCTGCGCGGTGGTGAGGTCGATGGCCTCGCCAGCGTCGTCGTCGGAGACGATGGGTGCGAAACTGCAAATTGCAGACCCTTGTCGGCGATAAAGGCGACGACTTGCTTGAAATGGAAGGAGGCGGATGCCGTCCCGAGCTAGGCGGTCATGTACCCCGACATGGGGCCTCCATCCTGCCCTCTGCCGCCAAATCGAACTCCGCTCTAGACGCCACGAGCTCTACGCACGCCCGCCGTCTTGCGCCGCCCGTTCCGACCCGCCACCCAGTGTCGCCATCCGTTGGGACGCCGCACTCCGCCGGAGCCCGCTCTCCGCCTTGACCTTGAACTCGTTGCCTGGAGTTGCCGGTCAGTGGGTCCTCCGTACGGTGACCGCAGCAGTTGCACCAACCGCGCTTGGGCGACAGGACTGTGGAGGGAGACATCGATCGTCTAGAGAGGGAGGCGCGGCAGGGATACCGAGCGGCTTCCGCTCGTCAAAGATACCGAGCCAGGCTCATTGTTTGACGAGCAGGATACCGAGTTGAGAGGAATGTCGAGACTATTGGAACCCACTTTTTACAATTTTTTCTAAATTTTAGCTAGCATATGATATTTGGAGAGTCTGTTGAAGTTGCTCTTAGACACACCAACTTATTTGCAGTGTCATCTGATAATCACAAATATAGTGGGACTGCATTTGATAAAAATAAGAAGCTGCCAGACATATAGGAAATTTAATTTAAGGCTATCATATCATTCATCACTAGTGATACCATTACTATGAGATTCTGGCTTCTTCTATTCCTGTTTTGCAAATGATATCAACAAAAACTTATTTTGCAATCATGTTCTAAGTCTACAATCATTATCAACATCTTTAGCTTGTTCATGCATGAATAAATATTAAGAGGCCAAAATATTTTCCCAATGCACAATGCATTGTCGTCAATATTATTTTTTGTCCCAAAAAATGCTACTCTGAAATGTTCCATGCCTTGAAGATGTGCACACGTACCTTAACACTCAGCTACCTAAGTAGGGGTCCTGTTTATGTTGTGAATTGGTATATAGAGCATTGTCTCTTTCTGTCTTTACGATCTAAGATAATGATATTCATATCTAATTATGTGATGGCAATTATTCTTAGCTGAGAGCATGACAAAGCTGAGAGCATGACAATGAGTTTACATCTGATTTACAATGCAATCAGCATTCATTCACAAGGAGTTATTAGATTTCCTAACAAACATCTGTGCACCAAAGAGATTACCAAATCGGTCAATGCACTGCTTTCTTAGACTTTGACTAACAAATGTTTAGTATTTACAAGCAGCCAAAATATTGCCAAAGTCACCAAGGTCAAGCCTGAATTTTTGCCTCATGGTTGGTGTTATAAGGCTTGGTGTCGTATGGCATTTCAAAATTTGAACATGGGAAGTGTATTTTCAGGTGCGAAGTAGCCTTGCATGTGGTTTCTATGTGCAGGTTACTAATTAAAAGCAACTATTGGTTATGCCATTTGAAATGATCATTATCAGCTCGGCAACCACAATGCCCATAGTCACAATTATCAGCCTGTTCGCTTCGCTTATCAGCCACCAGCCAGCAGTACTTTTCTCTCAGAACAAATCAGCCACCAGCAACCAGCCAACAGTACTTTTCTCTCAGAATAAATCAGCAACAGCCATCAGCCACCAGCCAAACAAACAGGCTGATTGTCTTTTGCTTCATTTTGAACTTTAATAATTGTGTTTGAACATAATCTGCTTAAATTGTTTAAAAACTGTTTGTTAGTTCTGCCAAGCCTTCTCTGCCCGAGTGATTAGTTTTGATATCACCTTTTGCAACAGCTTTTAACTGTTCCAGTACTTCTTTCACAGCAAACTCAAACGGAACCTACAAAAAAAAGTTTTGTGAATAAACAAGAACATTAGTATTGTTAAAGCAATTATCCTTTGTGGTTTTAGTACAAAGGATGGGACTAGTGTATAGCAGACCATATAACTTCCTAACTCATCAAAGGATACTTCAAAGTGTTCATTTGACGCTGCTGCTAAAGTTGAGCTAAAAGGAAACCTTAGCATTTGAAAAGAGTGTTCCTATTTCTGAATTAAGGATAAATTTAACAAACAGCCTTTCTAATAACCTAATAATCCTTGCATCACATAAATTAAAAGCATAGAGAAATGACCCCCTAAGTAAACTATACAGTATTTCAAGATTGGCACATGGCACCACAGGTAAAACATTTCTGTCTATAGAATTCAATAACAATAGAATATGGATGATGATTGAATTATCGAGAAAATAGTTACCTGAATGGCATTAAGATAATCAGCATTGCCAAACAAGATCACACGCAACCTTTGCTCCCACTGTGCCCATTCTTTAGCATATGAACCTTTTGTTGGATCCGCTCTGGTTTGACATTGTTTTGTAAAAATCAGACAGTATATAGACATGCAAATTTAGAAATGCTCTGGTTTTGTCAACATTATTAGACAAAGTTAGGGGTGGGCATTCGCTTTAAACCGACTATCCTATTCGGTTTTTCGGTGTAGAAATATTTCGGTTTTCTAGGAATCAATAACCGATTCATTCATCAGAAAACAAAAAACCGTCAGGTTTTTGTGGTAGTATATCGAACAATACCGAAGTCGCAACACAGCTCCTCCCGCCGGCAAATCTCCCCGCCATGCCAACGACTTGCCGCAGCTCCTCCCACTGGCCTGCTGAACTACTCTGCCTGGCCGCCTGCTAGCTGCAGATCCTCCCGCGGTCCTTCTGGCCGCCGCAGATCTTCCCGTCGGTGCGCCGCAAATCCTCCCCCGCCGGTGCGCCGCATCTCCTGCCTGGCTGCCTGCCAGCCGCAGATTCTCCGACGGCACCAGTCCACCGTATCTCCTCCTACCAGCCTGGCTGGTCTCGAGTCTCTCCTGTTGCTGCGTGCTTGCGCTGCATGCGTGTGCCTACCGGGTAGCACTGACTCCCGCTAGACGCTGCGCTGTGAAGTAGAGTGGAGGTGCGGTCGCATCTCGCGTGGAGGAAGCCGCCGCCGAGCGCTGGAGCCTGGAGCTGCCGGCTGCTGCCTTGCGCCACGGATGGGAAAGGATAAGTGGGATAGGGAGGGATGGCTTGTGCAGTGGAACTGTGTGGGATAATTTTTGTGAGTTTGGGCCGAGTGGGTCAAAATCTTCAGGCAATAGGCCTGCTGCCTACGCACTAGTTCATGCAATGTTCGGTTTGTTTCGGTTGTAGGTTCGGTACAGAAACCGACACCAAACACTGAATTTTGTTAAATTGAAAACCAGACCGAATAATCCGAGAAACCGACATTTCAGTTTGGTTCGGTATTTTTTTCCGGTTTCAGTTTAAAAAGTGACTAGCCCTAGACAAAGTGACACTGTAAATTAGATTCAACTGTTTCTGGGAGAAGTTTTTTGGACAGCATGTTGGATAACTATGTATTCAAGAGCTCGCTATAGTACCAAGGCAATTTTTGCCCTACAAAACTTAGTACAATGTACTCAGAAAAGGTGGGGATTATATAAGAAAGGGGCTAATAGCTTCATACCTTCCATGCCTGCTCTGATGCAGTCTGAACAAGATAATCCCCTCATCTAACACCGCTTTTACAGCACCAGGTAATGGAGCTCTGAAATCAAAGGAAGATCGAGTTATAGCAGATAGCAGACCTCTCGTACAATCTCGGAGTGCACTTAGCAATTTCCCCTCACCTCCTTATTGTTAGTGTATATGTGTGTGTGGCCCATATGGCCTGTGTATAGCCCATATAGAGGCCCATGTACAGCTAACTCTATACCCACCCTTCTAGCGTTGAGGAAGACACAGAAATTATTCCCCAAACATGGTATCATTGATGATTATTGTAGAATATTGGCCCGCCCGCAGTCGCAGGTGGACTAACGCCTAGACTGGACCTAAAATCAGTAAACAACTGTACAGGAAGACCCTTGGTCATGAAGTCAGCAAACTGGCACGAGGAAGGGACATGAAGAACTCGAACTTGGCCCAAAGCCACCTTCTCGCGGACGAAGTGAATGTCAATCTCAATGTGCTTCGTTCGTCGATGGTGAATAGGATTAGCAGTCATGTAAACAGCACTAACATTGTCACAAAAGACAAGCGTAGCCTTTGAGAGAGGAACATGAAGGTCTTGAAGCTGGCGCAACTAGTAGCATTCAACAACAGCGTGAGCAACTGCCCGATATTCTGCCTCGGCACTGGAACGGGAAACAATAGTCTGTCGCTTCAATGACCAAGAAATCAGAGTATCGCCGAGAAAGACACAGTAGCCAGAGGTAGAGCGCCGAGAATCAGGGCAGCCAGCCCAATCGGCATCAGAATACGCCGTGAGGGAGTCGACCGGACCGGTGCTAATCCGAAGACCAAAGGACAAGATACCCTTCACATAACGTAGGATTCGCTTGAGAAAAGCTAGATGAGACTCCCGAGGATCATGCATAAAGAGACAAACCTGCTGAACAGCATAAGCAAGATCCGGTCGGATCAGAGTGAGGTACTGAAGAGCACCAGCCAGGCTTCGATAGGCAGATGCATCAGCAACAGCCGCACCATCAGAAGCAGACAATTTGGCCTTGGTATCAACTGGTGTCGTCGTAGAATGACAATCACTCGTGCCAGCACGTCGAAGAATCTCCAGAGCATACTGGCGCTGAGAGAGAAACAATCCGTCAAAAGAACGAGTCACAGACATGCAAGAAGTCATGAAGATCCCCCAAGTCAGTCATGGCAAACTCACTATGCAGACGATCAATAATGTGCTGAAGCAGTGTGTCGGAAGAAGCTGTCAAGACAATATCATCCACATAGAGCAGGAGATAGGCAATGTCATCACCATTACGATAGACAAATAGAGAAGTGTCCATGGCTGATGCAACAAAACCCAATGAGCGAAGATGTCGCAAACCGCTTATTCCAAGCACGAGGAGCCCGCTTCAATCCCTACAAAGACTTTTGAAGGAGACAAAGACTTTTGAAGGAGACACACATAATCTGGATGGGCAGGATCAACAAAACCAAGAGGCTGCTCACAGTAGACGGTCTCCTCGAGATGTCCGTGAAGAAAGGCGTTCTTCACATCCAACTGATGAATAGGCCACTGACGAGAGGCAGCAATGCTCAACACAATCCGAATCGTGCCCTGCTTAACCACCGGGCTGAATGTCTCATCATAATCAACACCAAGCTTCTGATTATATCCCCGAGCAACCCAACGAGCCTTATGCTTAGAGAGAGTACCATCAGCATTATATTTCAATTTCCACAACCACCGTCCAGAAACAACATTAACACCAGGGGGACGAGGCACAAGGCGCCATATCCCGTTGTCCATCAAAGCTCAATACTCATCAGCCATGGCAGCACGCCAATTAGTATCAGCAAGCGCACTGCGATAGTTACTCGGAACTGGAGAGGCAACTGGAGAAGTAGCGGTGAGGTTCTGGTAATTGACAGGCGGAATCGTACCAGACTGTAGTCGAGTCAAACGGCGAAGAGCTGCAGGTGGTGGATCGGTGCTGGTCATAGGACGGCAAGGTGGTGGCGGATCCGTCAGAGGCGGAACAGGACCAACCCGTGGACGATGAGGCTGGGGACCGTGAATGACACGAGGACGACGTCCATAGACAACCCCATATCGACCAAACAGCGGCGCGCGCGCCGCCGCGGCCGGCGGCGCGGGCGCGGCGGCCGGCGCGGGCGCGGATGCGGTCGGCGTAGGCGCGAGCGCGCCGCCGCGGCCGGCCGACGTGGGCACGGGGGCGGCCGGCGGCACGGGAGTCGGTGCGGGGGGCGGGGGCGGCGCGGGGAGCCGGCGCGAGCTCGGGGAACCGGCGCGGGGCGCGGCGTGGGTGCGGGAACGAAGGTGGGGAAGACGGTGCGCTCCCACCCGTACTGGAAGACCCTGATGGGGGCACGGGTCTACACCCACCAGGAGAAGAACGCGGTCGTTCAACGTCCATGGAGGACGGGCGGCCGCAGAAGAACCACCAGCTGCATGATTAGTAAAACAAGGTGCAATATCCATGTCGTCATCTAAAAGGAAATCAAAGGAGCTGGTGGAAGGAGGATGTGAGGCAGCAGCAAACGGAAACATTGTCTCGTCAAAGACAACATCGAGAGATGATGATCTGTCGTGTAGACATGTCCAAACAGCGATACCCCTTATGGGAGGAGGGATAGCCGAGGAACACACAAGCTGTCGAGCGAGGCGCGAGCTTATGCGGGGAGGTGGCCTGTAGGTTAGGATAACACAAACAGCCGAAAACACGTAGATGCGCGTAAGCTGGCGGGGAACCGTGGAGACGGTAGTATGGGAGCTCATGATTAATGGCAGAGGATGGTCGTCGGTTCATTAGGTATGTGGCTACAGCGAGGGCCTCATCCCAGTAGGCTGGTGGCATGAATGCATGGATGAGTAGAGTGCGCACGGAGTTGTTGAGCGTACGAAGCGTTCAGCCTTGCCGTTTTGTGCCTGAGGTATAGGGACACGAGAGGTGGAAAACAATGTCGTGCGCAGCAAGCGTGCTATGCATGGCGTGATTAATAAACTCCGTGCCATTATCAGCCTGAAAGCATTTAGCAGAAAAACTGAACTGAGTATGAGCAAGAGCAATAAAATCATCCAAAAGCACTAAATGATATTTGTAGCCAGATAGACTGGAGTCGGAGAGGTCCAGACATCACAGTGCACAATCTCAAAGGGGGAAACTGTTTTAGACAGAGGTTCTAAACGGGAGACGCACATGCTTGCCAAGCTAACATGCGTGACACAGCGAGTGGTCTGGTTTATTACACGAGATCAAATTATTTCTCCTAAGCGATGCAATGATAGCTGGACCAGGATGACCGAGACGATGCCAGAGGGATGCGGAAGTGGCGAGGGCTTGAGGGATGCGGAAATGGCGAGGAGGGCTTGCGCGGGCGCAAGGGCAGCTGAGGGAATGGTGTAGAGGTCGCCTGTATTATCGCAAGGAAGAATCACGCGCCCCGTCCTGGGTTCCTTAACAGAAAAAACCAGAAGCATCAAATTCAATAGAACAACTATTGTCGCGGGTGAACTGGCGGACAGAAAGGAGGTTGTGAACTAGAGATGGGGCGACAAGGATGTTATTCAAAATAAAATTAGACATATCGGTTTTAAGGATGGAGGAACCTCTAGATGTGACAGGAACACGTGCACCATTGCCTACAGTAATCAAAGAATGAGCAGCTGGAAGGCGGGAAAGGAGTATACCGTCCGAGGAGTGCATGTGTGTGGAAGCACCGGTGTCCATCACCCAAACGTCGCCTTGAAGCGCCATCTGCTGAATTGCTGCCACCAGGCCGGCCGTGTCCCATGAAGCGGAAGCCGGTGCGTGAGAAGGGGAGCCGTAGGCGGCATTGGCCTGGGGGTGGGAGCCAAGGAGACCCTGTACACCACGCCATTGGCCAGTGCCACCGCCACCGAATCCCTGTGCCTCCTGGAAGGCCTGCGGATTAATGCAAATCCACGGGCCAGCAGGGAAGGGGGCACGAGGCTGCTACTGCTGTCCACTGCCGCCGTCGTTGGATCGTCGACCGTTGTTGCGTTTGCGCCGCCGGCCACCATTGCTCGGCCGTCGCCGCCGACCACCGGTGGAGCCGCCGGCACCTGCTGCGGCCGG
Organism: Cenchrus americanus; assembly: GCA_947561735.1. NCBI lineage: Eukaryota > Viridiplantae > Streptophyta > Magnoliopsida > Poales > Poaceae > Cenchrus > Cenchrus americanus. Next base: position 229,413,197 of record OX387245.1, read on the forward strand.
CCGCCGTGGAGGCGGCGGCCGCCGGGGGACAGGACGGTGGACGACAGTCTGCGCCGCTGCAGCCGGAGGAGGAAGATGCAACGAGGGCGTTGGTGGCCTCGACCTTGGCCTCGTTCTCTAGGCGAAGCTCCTTCAGCTTGAGCTGGTCGAGAGCGGTGGCGAAGGTCATGCCAGCGGTGTCGGCGATGATGTCGGCGGTGGTGCTGTAGCGGGAGTTGAGGCCGCGGAGTAGGTTGAGTAGTAGCGTCGACGGCGAAACAGCCTGACCAACATCGCGAAGCGCATCAGCCGCCTTCTTCATCTCGTTCCCGTAGTCCTCTATCTTGCGATCGCCCTGAGTCATGGAGTGGAAGGCCTGACTCGGGAAGATGGCATGAGGAGCCTGATTTGCCTGGAAGTGATCTGCGATGGCCTACCAGAGACCGTTGGTGGTCTGATCAGGCTCCATAGTGAAGTCGAGGACCTCATCAGCGACAGAGCCGTACAGCCAGCTGCGGACGCAGAAGTCCGCCTTGCTCCACTCATCGGTGCGCGGATCGGGCGGAGGAGTGCCGTCGATGTGCGAGAGAAGGCCGAACTTCCCGCACAGCGACTCAAAGAAGGCCTTCCACTTGGTGTAGTTCGGCGATCGGAGCTCTAGCTTGATGGGGACGTGAGACTAGATGTTGATGGTGGCATAGTTTGTCGCCATCGGATCGTCGGGGATGTCGTCGAAGTAGGGGAAGGAGAAACCGACGGAGGAGGCGTCGGCGGTGACACAGGACATCAACAGATCGAATCTGTTGAGGAGAGCGACACCCTATGGAAGGGCGACGCTGGTGTGGTGGAGATGACGCACAACCAAGGAGACGGCTGCGTGTTGGGCAGCGGAGGAGAGGAGGGGCGCACAGCCAGGGAAGGGGCGGCGCGCTAGGGTTGGGGTGAGGTACTGTTCATGCGTGAACAGTACTCGAGGTGGGGGTGGGGAGGAAAAACAAGCCTAAGGTTAGGCTCTATACCATGTAGAATATTGGGCAAACACCACACACCCATGATGGGGGGTGACCTTTCATTATATAGGCCGGATACGGCTTGGAGTACAAGAAATACAATACAAGACCATATACAACTCTATATATCTAACAATTATCTCCTCTCTTTAGTAGGAGTTTGTGATGAAGGATCTGGGCAAGCTTCACCACTTCTTGGGCGTGACAATTGAGCCCCGTCCGGCTGGTCTTCTCCTTCACCAGCGTCAGTATGCCCTTGATATCCTAGAGCGTGTTGGGATGACTGATTGCAAGCCTTGCTCCACTCCTGTTGACACTCAGGTGAAGTTGTCTGCTACTCTGGGTGATATTGTGGTTGATCCGAATGCCTATCGGAGTCTAGCTGGAGCCTTACACTACCTCACTTTCACCAGGTCGGATCTCACCTACGTTGTCCAGCAGATCTGCCTCCATATGCATGATCCTCGGGAGTCACATCTTGCTACGCTGGAGCGCCTTCTTCGCTACGTTCGAGGCACTGTTGACTTCGGCTAGGTCCTCCACCGGTCTCTTTCTGCTGACCTTGTCGTCTACACTGACGCTAACTGGACGGGTTGCCCAGACATGCGCCGCTCTACCTTAGGTTATGCCGTCTTCCTCAGCGGCAACTTGATGTCCTGGTCGTCCAAGCGACAGCCGGTTGTCTCCCGCTCGAGTGCTGAGGCGGAGTACCGGGCTGTTGCTAATGACATGGCTGAGGCGTCCTGGCTCTGACAGCTCTTGGCTGAGCTTCACAGCCCGCTCGCCAAGAGCACATTCATCACTGCGACAACGTCAGCGCCGTGTACCTCTCCACCAACCCGCTTCAGCATCAGCGGACGAAGCATGTGGAGATTGACTGGCATTTCGTTCGTGACAAGGTGGCTATCGGAGATGTTCGGGTTCTCCATGTGCCGACCAGCGACCACCTCCCAGTTTGCCGACATCTTCACCAAGGGCCTTCCATCCTCGACCTTCTCGAAGTTTCGGTCCAGCCTCAACATAGCCAGTGGCTAGTTGTGGCTGCGGGGGGCCTTGTGAGTTTTTTTGTTGGCCAGTCTTGTACACCGCTGCACTAGGGATGGGGGTGGAGGTGTTAGTGTATATGTGTGTGTGTGGCCCATATGGCCTGTGTGTAGCCCATATAGAGGCCTATGTACAGCTAACTATATACCCACCCTTCTAGGGTTGGAGGAAGACACACAGGAATTATTCCCCAAACACTTGTCTCTTCCCCGTGGTCAACATGGACTAGAGAAAAACACCTACCTGTCTGGCTTAAGGAGAGGCATCTTAACCAGGTAACCAAAACGCTCATACAGTTCATTTTCAAATTTTCTTCGACCCTGAAATTTATAGTACCGGTGAATTGGTTAATTCAAAGAGCTGCAAACAGACTGACGTGACATGTACATACCTTGCCTTCATATAGGTGGTAAAACATTAGCAAAACATAGCCTGCGTTGGGTGATGACTTATCCATATTTCCCTTTGAAATTAAAAGCTAACAAATGTCAGGCATTTCACAAGATATATGCAAATGATAATTACACATTTTCATTGGTGACTACACACCGGATGATTGACCCGCTGGAGGACACGAAACATGAAAACAGCAAGAGCATCAAGAGAAAATGGATTTGAATCTGTGCCTGCAAAATCAAGAAACCAAAACAAAAGTTACACAAAATGATCAACATAACAATGCAAGAAAACATGGGAAAGATAAGCAATTTTCTTCTTATCTACAAATTATCCTCGGATCAAGGCCATAACAACTATAATTTGGAAGTTCCAGATTCATAGGTGTCATACATTGCCACCTTTGTCAAAAAATCGAAGTGCAGCACACAACTTTCAGAAGACAAGGGATAAATCAAGAAGCATATTACCTTCAGAGTCTGGAACCACAGGAACAGCAGCCGCCTTTGTGCTCCCACACACATCCTCAATCTGGAAAAGCTGATTTATCAGTTCTCTCTATTTTTTACCATCAAATAAGTCTTAAAGTCAAAACATGAAACATTCAAAAAAACTGTTTTTTATCAATACTATGATGCCAATCTTGCCTGCCTCCACACTTCTTCGTTTGGTGCATTTTTGTCAGCAAGGGTTATTCTAGATGGTTTCTTTCTTCGCTCATCAGCAACCTTTTGCCAGTATCTTCCTGTAATTGCAGTTAAATAGTTATATATACCAATAACTCAAGCCTAACAATGTTTGTGATAAGTTGAATATAATCACATGACCTAAAACAAGGAAGAAATGTTACAGAACAAGCACGTGTATAAATGGAAGTTACGCCAAACAAAAACTGATACTGATATAGAGCAATACTAACACAAATGCCAAACAATATCATTTAAATGGCCACATTTATTTATTTATTTATTTTGCAAAATGCAGCTGTAGCAGGTCTCCACCATACTTGTGTTCTGGACTGAAAGTATGATTTTAAGTATCAGAGAGATGCAAATAATACAGGCTTAAATGTGTCTGGATCTGTTGGAATATAAGTGAATTGCCCACCTTTCCTCGTCAGCTTAAGCTTTTGGGTTGAACTGGTTGGTGCATGCAACTCAATATGGTATCAGAGAAGAGGTCTCGAATTTGAGTCGTGGTGAGTGTGTTAATTAAAATAATTACAGTCCACTCCAATATCCACGTACGCGGCCTGGGGGAGCCTGCACGTGATGGGGAGTGTTGGAGTATAAGTGAATTGTCCACCTTTCCTTGTCAGCTTAAGCTTTTGGGTTGAACTGGTTGGTGCATGCAACTCAATAGGATCATTAACCAACTAGGATTCATGTGAGCCAGTGAGACATTTATTTGCAGGAACAAAGCATATGTCAGTGAGCCCATAACTATTGTGCACAATAGGATGGTCCTAGAAAAAGGTGCAAAAGCACTGTCGATCACATATTGAAGCCAAGACACACTCCAGTAAATAAAGTAACCCTAACCCTACAGCATAAATATTGTTAAAAATGTTCCCTACCTTTAATAAGATCACTCATCAAGCTATGGAGAGGGCGATTATCACCAAGGCCACCAGGTGTGTCTAATATTTGCTTACATAGAGATGACTTTGCACAACCTGGTATACCTGAAACAAAAGTACAAAATCAGCATTATTTTTTTAATATGAAACAGTACTGTTTGATAGGAGAAATATTTTATTTTAACAGATCAAGTATGTACCAACATTATCTGGTACATGGGCTCTAAGCTTGATTGGCTATCATTTGTGTGTTGGTCACTGCAGCTTTTGTATGTTCAGTTCAGATGGATTAAGAAAACCTAAAACTTACCTTAAGATGTAGTATTATTTAAGATTAAGAGATGTTCGACCAGAGTGGCACATCGGTAACCTGGCTGAAAGTCAAGGTATACCGTATACCCACAAACCAGTAGAATAATATAAACCATTTTTGTTCTTTTCAATTCAGATTAGTGAAAAGACACCTAGTGTCTCATTTATCCTGATACAACTCAAAATTTGTTAAGCACACGTCAGCTGTTACTTTACCTGGGAAGAAGACAATAAGGCCCTCTGTTTTGGGAACCACATCAGCAGACGTTGATGCAGGACTAGAAGGTGGTGCCCCATGTTCTGCCCGAAGATCACCGTCTTCATCTTTCTCTGCATTAAGTATGGCCAAGAAGTTTTCTCTTTGCACTAGGTTACCAGCAGCCCCAATCAAAGCATGATTTGAAGGGCTCCGTTTAGCGTATTGTTCAAGGAAAGGCTCTGCTTCACTAAGATACATTGAGGATGACAGTGCCTTGTACCCATACTTCCTTCTAATGTAGACAGCCCTGAATGGGTAAGGCAATCAAATTAAATGAAGGAATATGCAAAGTTCTGTAAGAGAAAGAAGGTAGCAATAGTACCATTCATCCAACATTTTGCTAAGTTCTGTCTGTTTGCTTGGTGATGTTCTCCAAATCTTCATTTGCCTATCACACATATAGGAGTATTAACATCAGAGATGGCATATTTATATTTAATACAGAGCACAGAATATTATACGACTCAAATCTCCAAGAATTTTAGAGCTATACGAATAAAATATTTGAATTATTGTGTGATGAAAAAAAGAACTTGAATACCAGAACAAGGCTCTATCCAGCCTTTGCATGGCTACAATTAAAAAGAAAAAGCTCTATCCAGCCTTTGCATGGTTACACTTGAAAGATATTAGCATTGCTCATTAAACAGGCATAGGTCTAGAAGAAGCATTAGCACTGTTTTTCTAGTGTTACATAATTGTGGAGACATCTTAAATAGAAAACAGTTGTACCAGAAAGTAGTAGATTGAATGTTAGTTATTAAGTCTAGTAACTTATGTATTTTTGTTGTTTTATTCCTATGTTACCCCCTATGATTAGCCACCATGTTACTGCTTGGTGGCAGCCTATATATGTAACCCAAGACACCCTTTGTGGTGGTGAGTTGAATGGGAAAGATCCTTTTGGGCTAACACCGAATATGTTTTCATATCAATTTTTCATTCATACCCGCGGGGGGCGCTGCATGGCGGTGGAACACGGAAGTGGACCGGTGGATCCAGGACCACCACAATTCCATCCACGAGCACCACCACGACCACGACCATGACTCTGACTTCAACTATGCACCCCCGAGGGTGGTCAAGACCATCATCAGGGAGTCCGGCAACACATAGTGGTCGATGTTGACGAAGACCAACTATACAAAATAGTCCTCAATGATGAAGGTGAAGCTGCAGGTGCAACAAATGTGGGATGCGATGCACCAGGGTGGTGTCAGCTGCCACGAGGACTGACGGGCACTGGAGGCTCTCTGCGATGCGGTCCCGGTGGAGATGGTGGCGACCCTCTCTAGGAAGGAGACTGCCAAGGCTGCTTGGGACGCAATCATTGTGGCCCGAATCGACAGCGACCACGCCCACAGGTCCACACTTCAGAAGCTTCGACAAAAGTGGGACCGTCTGGCTTTCCACCCGAGCGGGGATGTCGATGACTTTGCTTTCTGCCTCTCCGGCCTGATGCAACGGCTGGAGTTGTACGACGATGATGATATCAACGAGGAGAAGGCCTATGCTAACTGCTAAGTTCCTTCTCAGCGCTCCGAAGTACTCAGAACTCAAGATTGCGATTCAGACGATGCTTGACATCTCAATGTTGACTATCAAGGAGACGAGGCGATTCACGACGGTCGATGATGAGGAGAAGACAACTAGCGAGCCTGTCTCCAATGGTGGCAAGCTTTACTTCACCAACGAGTAGTGCCTCGCGCCCTCGCTCAACAAAAGGGGGAGCCTTCCTTGGCAGATGGCTGCAAGCATGGAAAGCCACGCAAGGCGCCCAAGACTGAGGGCGGTACGTTCCGGACATCCTTGGGGACATCCAAGGTGCAACAGCTAATAGTGGCGTTGAGGGGTCACCTCTTATGAGAATGACGACGACAAGTGCTACAACTGTGGCGGGACTGGTCACTGGGGCCAAGAAGTGCTGCCAGCCGAGGCATGGCCAGGCCCACGTCAAGCTGAGATGTGGCCAGGTCCACATCGAGCCGAGACAGGGCCAAGCCCACATCGAGCCGAAGTGTGGCTAGGCTCACGTCGCGCAAGTTCGGGTGGAGCAACTTTGTTCATGGCTCACAAGACCGTCAAGCTTCTTCCAGTGGCACCAGTACCAGGATAGGTGCCTCAAGACCTCGAGGTTATGCTTCACCTGACGCGTGGCGATGGTGAGTCTTGTTTCTTTGCCGAGGCTGAGAGACATGCGACCTGGCATGAAATGGTGGAGATGGGTGACGGATAGAAAGTCTACTCTGGCCTGGGCATGTAGATCAAGGCGTCGAGTTCCATGAAGACCAAGGGTCTAGGTGGAAGATCAAGAATAAAGCTTTAGCTGCTATATGGGTGGTTTGTGCGTGCGTGCACCTTATCACTAGTTATGCTCTATGTATAGCTGCTAAACTTAGGGGGAGAACGTTAGTTATTAAGTCTAGTAGCTTAGGAATTTTTGTAGTTTGTATTCCTATTTTATCCCCCTATGATTAGCCACCATGTTATCACCCCTTGGTGGCAGCTCATATATATGTACCCCAAGACCCCCTTTGTGGTGGTGTGGTGAATGGAAAAGATCCTTTTGCGCTAACACTGAATATGTTTTCATTTCAATTTTTTATTCATACCCTATCTGTTGTAGAAATATGACAGAAACTGAAAATTTGCATATACCATACCTTAAGTAATAAGCTCTATAAGCTGACGGTCCATCTTTGAAAAGGGTAGATAGGCCATTTCGAATTAAAACTGTCCTTAACTGTCAAATAGAAAAATAAGAACCGCTCATAATACAACAAAGTCTATGGATTACCTCTAACACATTCAAAAACAAAATAGCTTCAAAGGGAAATGAAGTGCAACAGAAATACCAAAAGTAGATTATATGGCAATAAAGGAATAGCACAACCATGCATTTTCCTCCTGGTGACTTGCTTGATTAGATTGATACATCTCCTCTCTTTAAATAGAGAGGATTACTTGACCCCTAAGCAAGGACTCGATCTTATCCCTAAACCTAACCCTAACGGGCCTACTGAGCCGGCCCATTGGACCCGGCCCATTAGTCCCCTAACACCTGACATTACTCCACCCTTTTCCGAGCAGCTCGTCCTCGAGCTGCAGCATGGGCACCTTGCCAATGACTCGACTCCACACAAACCTATGACATAAAAATAAGCCTTTTATTTGATTATTCTTAATCTGAAATAGACTCAAACTTTTTATTGTGTGACTCCCCAACGGTAGGCACCATCCGCATGACGAAGTTGCATGTGTACGACCACCTGGTTCCCAAGGAGACCATCTGAATGGGAGGGGCACAGGGGCACAGCCACCTGAAAGCAGTCGCGACGAAGACCAACAGAGACGTGCTCGCGGTGGTCAGAGACGGAAAGCTGAGGCGCTAGGCAGTGCGTCCCCGCTGGTGACAAGGAGGAACACACCTCCCCGACCACCGTCCCCACAAAGTTGTACGCCGTCTGCGGGAAAGACACCATGCGCACCCTTGGACATAGCAGTGGACCGGCACAATTGTTGGTAGCCATCGAGCGAGTCGAGGTCGCATCCCTCTGCATCGAAGGTGGAGGCGCCCACCGCCAAGGCTACCTCCCGATCCCGCATCTGCTCGTATGCCTTTTGTAGCCGTCGTCACGCTAAGAAGCCGCGTGTCGCCGCCCGCAGTCACAACGTCGCCTGAAGTTGCGCTGCCGTGGTCGCCGCCTTTGCGCGGCGACGAACAGCCTGAAGGAACTGCGACGGGGTGCGGGGGGTGAATCGCCCGCATCGAGTAGCCGCCCCACCCGCCAGCGCGCCAGGAGGCCGCGTGTTGCAGCCTACAGCCGCGGACACCTGTCGGATAAGCATCTCCGTCGTCTCCATTGCGAATAGTCCTATGGACGGCGTCAGGAGTGCTGCCGCTGCCGAGGCAGGGAGGGACGAGACGCGTGATTCTCCGTTGTACCTGCGACGGGGACCTATACACCATGCCTACCTCCACACCTGGCGCCCCGCCTCATGCTCTCCTGGCTGCTTCGTCGACTCTGTGGCATCGTCTCGGTCATCCAACCCCCGCCGCATTAGAGCGTCTTAATAAACTTCATGTTGTTTCCTGTAATAAAGTAGACCACTCGCTATGTCACTCATGTCAGATAGGCAAGCATACACGTCTACCCTTCAGTTCTTCGCATTCCATCACTCATGCACCTTTTGAACTTGTTCACTGTGATGTATGGACTTCCCCATCAATAGTTTGTCTGGTTTTTCATATTACTTGGTCTGTTCGAATGATTTCACTCACTACTGTTGGGTTTTTCCGCTCCGAAAAAATCTGATGTCCACCAACACTTAGTTGAGCTTCCTGCCTTTGCCCAAACACAGTTCAGCCTCCCCGTCAAATGTTTTCAGGCTGATAACGGCACTGAATTCGTAAACACCGCCACCATCAAATTCCTCGCTGCTCAAGGTACTCACCTTCGCTTCTCCTGCCCCTACACATTACCCCAAAATGGCAAAGCTGAACGCATCATCCGCACACTCAACAATTCCATTCGTAACATGCTCCTCCATGCCTCCCTGCCGCCCACATATTGGGCCGAGGGGCTCATGACAGCCTGCTACCTCCATAATAGGCGCCCATCCTCCATTCAGCATGAAATTCCCTACACTCATCTACATAACCAGCCGCCAACCTATAGCCATCTGGATGTTTTTGGGTGCCTTTGTTACCTCAACATGCAAGCAACCTCCAAACATAAGCTCGCCCCTCGCTCCACGGCATGCGTCTTCCTAGGATACCCCCCTCCCCTCGCACAAAGGTTACCGCTGCCTTGTCCTATCGACCCGTTGCATCATCATCTCTCGCCATGTTACATTCGACGAGACCTCCTTTCCCGTTGCAGCCACCTCAGCCGCCTCACCCTCCTCCGCTTCCTTAGACTTCCTCCTCGACGACAATATGGTTTCGGTGCCTTGTCCTACTGTTATTGCAGGAGGGATTTCATCCTCGACACCCGTAGTCGCTGAGCAGCCCCCCTCAGATGTTGCGACCTCACACGGATCACCTTCTTCGACACCGGGTGGGCGTGGTCCCGTGCCCCCACCTGGACCCAGCGTGGTTCCCTTCCCACGCGTCTACGGCCGTCGGTCCCGTTCGGCGTCTACATCCGAGCCGGCAGCAGCCCCCGCGGCCCCTACGTCCGAGCGGCGGCCGCCCCCGGCAACCCCCCGTGGCTCCCTGCCGCCCCGGCGCCACCTACAGCGCCCACACTGGCACCGGCAGCACCTTCCGTTTCATCACGCCACCACCGCCACCGCGGTGCGCCACTCGCACCATGACGAGTGCCATTCCTCGCGTCAGCTATGAAGGGCTGGCGGCCACGACATCATCCTCACCGTCGCCGGTTTCGGCGAACTACCGTAGTGCGCTGGCCGACGCCAACTGGCGTGCCGCGATGATGGATGAGTACTAGGCCCTCGTCGACAACAACACCTGGCAGCTCGTTCCGCGCCCCCCTGGAGCCAACGTCGTGACGGGGAAGTGGATCTTCCGGCACAAGTTTTATGCCGATGGGTCCCTCGCCCGCCGCAAGGCTCGCTGGGTTGTTCGCGGCTTCTCCCAGCGCGAAGGCGTTGACAACGACGAGACCTTCAGCCCGGTTGTCAAACCGGCCACCATTCGGTATGTACTCAGCATCGCCGCGTCCCGCGCCTGGCCCATTCACCAACTGGACGTGAAGAACGCCTTTCTTCACGGCCACCTCGAGGAGACCGTCTACTGCCAGCAGCCGCCAGGATTCGTCGACCCTGGCGCCCCAGATCATGTCTGTCGTTTGCAGAAATCCTTGTATGGATTGAAGCAGGCTCCGCGAGCCTGGTACCAGCGCTTCGCCACCTTCCTCCGGAAGCTCGACTTCGTCGCCTCCACCTCCGACACGTCCCTTTTCATCTTCCGAGAGGGGACGAGTCTCGCCTACTCCTGCTGTACGTCGACGACATCGTTCTCACCGCCTTGTCCTCGGCCCTCCTGCAGCGCATCATGACTCGGCTGAGCTCTGAGTTCGCCATGAAGGATCTTGGCACTCTTCACCACTTCCTCGGCATTGCTGTCACGCGTTCCTCCGATGGCCTCTTCCTCTCCCAGCGACAGTACGCCATCGAGCTTCTTCAGCGCGCAGGCATGGTTGAGTGTCATCCGACATCGACACCTGTTGACACTCACGCCAAGTTATCCGCGACCGACGGGGATCTACTGTCAGAGAGGGGCGCATCTGAGTACAGGAGCTTGGCGAGAGCACTCCAGTACCTGACGCTGACTCGCCCTGATCTGGCGTATGCTGTTCAGCAAGTGTGCCTCTTCATGCACGCCCCACGCGAGCCTCACTGTGCGCTCATCAAGCGCATCCTCCGCTTCGTCCAGGGGACTCTTTCCTCGGGTCTTCACATTGGCATCGGGTCTGTCGATAAATTGACTGCCTACTCTGACGCTGGTTGGGTCGGCTGCCCAGACTCTCGACGATCCACCTCCGGCTTCGCGTCTATCTCGGTGACACTTTGGTTTCCTCGGTCCTCCAAGCGCCGGACCACGGTGTCCCGCTCCGGGCCGCCGAGGCAGAATATCGGGTTGTGGCTCACGTTGTGGCTGAGTGCTGCTGGCTTCGACAGTTACTCCAGGAACTCCACATCCAGCTGCCCTCCGCCACTGTTGTCTTCTGCGACAATGTCAGCGCCGTCTACATGACAACCAACCCCGTCCACCACAAGCGAATGAAGCACATCGAGATCGACGTTCACTTCGTTCGCGAAAAGGTGGCCCTTGGTGAGATTCAAGTTCTCCATGTGCCCTCCTCTCACCAGTTCGCCGACATCATGACTAAAGGGCTCCCGACAGCACTCTTTCGAGAATTTCGATCCAGCCTCTGCGTCTGGGAGCCTCCCGCAGCGAGTTCGTGCGGGTGTTAGGCCATAGAATATGCCATCTATGGATATCCTAGCTGCTATAGATAGCTGATGTAAATCAGGGATTAGTTTCTATAGATAGCAGATGTAAATCAGGGATTAATTACCATAGGTAGTAGATGTAAATCAAGGGAATTATCCTTGCCTTGTACAACAAGGTCAGCCAGCCCTATATAATAGAAGGCGCCCCCTTCCCATTGAGGTGTGGCCAATTGCCCCCAATCTAATTTTCTACAGCCGGCCACGGCCAGCAAGAGAGAAGGGTTTTCCTTTTGATCTCTTACTTGATTAGATTGATACATCTCCTCTCTTTAAATACAGAGGATTACTTGACCCCTAAGCAAGGACTCGATCTTATCCCTAAACCTAACCCTAACGGGCCTACTAAGCCGGCCCATTAGTCACATTTCAAAAGTTCATTTAGAAGCACAATAAAATGAGCATGAACAATCCAACATAACATATACCTTCAATGCTGGTAATCTATGGTTTTACCTCTAACACATTCAAAAACAAAATAGCTTCAAAGGGAAATGAAGTGCAACAGAAATACCAAAAGTAGATTGTATGGCAATAAAGGAATAGCACAACCATGCATAGCCATAGGCGTAGCGGTAACATTTCAAAAGTTCATTTAGAAGCACAATAAAATGAGCATGAACAATCCAACATAACATATACCTTTAATGCTGGTAGTGCTACCTCAAACTAAAAACAAAGCCGAAAAAACTGATAAAAAAGTACCTTATATGTCAAGAATTTAAGCTTAACCATTAGATTTGAATCCTCATCAGCCAGACCATCCACAGTTGAAGAACCTGAGTCCATGGCACCGTTGACACTTTTCAGTAAAGCATCACCATTTGTAGCAAGTTCAGGTGCCTTCTTATTCATCACCTTGAACAGGTTTATATCCACAAAGAAACCTAAGCATGGAATACATGTCAGCGAATGGAACCATAGCTCATATCTGAATTACAATTGGCTCAGCTTACCTCTAGATAGAGGCCACAACCCTTTGTTTTTCCTAAAAATAGTAGCATGCATTTAGAATTAATAAAAGAGAAGGCTTGCCTTTGAAAAAGGTAAAGCAAAAGGCTGACTTCACAAAGCCCACCTCATCTCTTGCTGATAACGTTTAAACACAGAATCATGATGCACATGTACAACCATCCTGTAACACAAGTTGTCTTTTGAAAGAGAATCAACTTTCTGGTAGTTTGGGTAACATTTGAAAGCCGCTGAGAAGTGCCTCTGCTTCATCAAGAGGATCATCTTCTGCAACAGTCAACAAAATAATATGTAATGTCTGTATAGTTACTGATACATTATTGTAGCAACTTCATATTTGGAACAAAACCATGAACCATGCCCATTCCAGTTGTGAAATACAGCTACCAACCTGCAGTTTCTTAGTTGCATAGTCTGTAGGATGTGCTTGCAAAAAATTAAGGACAACTGACTTATTAGTCCTTTTCGGCTGAGCATCAAGTCCACTATTTCCAAACCAATCTGATTGGTCTGGACACATCGAAGCTCCAACATTTTCAAGAAGTGCTTTAATTTGCTGGTCAAATAATTGCAAAGATGTTATAGCAAGTTTGAACAATATGGAGCACATGTCATAAAGCATAAAAACCCACATGACAAGATTAATACCTGTTTTTCATCTGACCTATTAGCAGCACATATTTCTCGTAAACTTGGTCCCAAATTTAAATCAACTGAACAAAAAAGGAAAACCTGAATGGTGAGCTCATAACTGAAATGCATCTTGAGATAATCTCATAAGTTATGCATCAAAAGGTTTCCTCAAATAACCACCTAAACCAAAACTTCTTGTTTCTTGTAAAGCTCACATAATCTGCTCTTAACAATGAGATAACGTATAGGATTCTAGTACAGCAGCTTACCACCGTCTATTGGAGGCTGTGGAAAGTTTCTCAAAACTTCTTCTGTTTGAGCTGAACTTTCACGAGACACAACACGAGCAACCAGACCTTCAAGAATCTCACCCTGCACCTTAACATGATCTTTTGACCCTGCAACAGAATTAGCCAAGCATGAGTTCTCAACTTTTAACCACAAGTGGTACTTAACTGATCAGACCTAACAGTGGTGAAAAAGAACAAGATTGATTTAGACATCAGTCAGTATAACAATCAGTCGAGACATTTTTACCTGGTACCGATATATCAGCTATTTTATCAAGGGCTTTGCAAACAGGCGTTGCAGTTCCTTCTTCACATAATGCATCATAAGCAGCAAAGAATAAACTGGCCGATTTCCTATAGAATGATGCAAATAGAAAAGCATAATAATATCATGATTAGAATTACAATCAGTGGTGAATGCATAACTCTTGTAAGTTGCTCCTGCAATTACATGCAAAATTGTGTCTGCCAGCCATCCAATAGAGGAATGCAAGCATGAAAAAATAGCATTATGCAACAAGCTAGCAGCTGAACATGTTTTTAGCAGTATAAACATGGTAAATCAACTTGAGAGATACAAAAGTCTATACTCAGATCGTGCAGAGGAAAAATTATGCATGCCTCAGCATAGAACATCTCTCAATGCAATGATCCACTGTGACAGGAAAAAAACAAAAATGGCAAAGGGCAAGCAAGAACACCACCAACAACAACAACCAAGCCTTTGAGTCCCAACAAAGTTGGGCTAGGCTGGTGTCAAAACCCAACAAGACCGGCAAATGGCGGAGGTTATCAACAATGCTTAGCATGAAAAAAGTGAGCATGCTTAGCATAGGTTATCAGCCAATGCAACAAGCCATGAAAAGAGTGAGCTGGCAGAGGGCATGCATAGTAATGGACGTTACTGAAACACCACAAGATTGGAAAATACAAAACTCGATGACACAATTGACAACTGTATTATTAGAAAATCTTCGTACATCTATAAACAACCTATACAAGGTTGTCATCATTTCACACTCAAACTTTAAAAAAAAATAAATGTATCTTGCACAAAACAAAGCAACCAAATTCTTTATAATGCAACGCACATGAGCATAAAGTTATTGGTGGATACCTTGTAGAAAATAGCCATATATGGTTCGTAGGAAGGCGCCATTTCCGACAAAATGAAATCACCTCTGGAGTAGAATAGAATTTTGGCTTGCCATGACCTAACTCTGTTACAGCTGTAACCACAGCTGCATAGTGCCCAAAACAAAAATGAATAAATACACACCTCGCAGCAAACAACTCAATAGTAAAGTAATGGTGCAGAAGAAGTAGCTCACAAAAACAATTGCCCTAAAGTACCAGCAGAATCATATCAAAAGGCGATATAAAATAGAAAGAAAAAAGAGAAATAGTTGGTGCTAATTTTACATTACAACTTTACAACAAACAGAACTTTCCAAACGTACCACTGCAGGAAATAAACTGTTGAAGGTTTGATGTCCATGTAAACTAGGGGCAAACAGGTTACCATACAGATGCAATATTTACAAGGTTTTAACAGTCAATGATGGGAAAGAAAAAAATGGCTTTGCAATCCGGTGACATAAGAACATAAAGAAATAATCAGTGACACATAAGGAACCTATCCAATAAAGACATTTCAACAGTTGTGACAACAAAATGGTAGATTTTGTGAGTGTAAAGAAAACCACTGAAATCAAAATCTGACCCTTGTTTATTCTTTAAAAATTACCGAAATCAATAAATATCTACAGGTGTTGAACAAACTATGAGCAGATTACTAATTGCCATGGACAGAATAAAGGATGTACGGATGTACCATAATCATCCTTAGGCCTTTGCCCATTGTCTCCTAACACAGCTGTCACAAGTTCCATTGAAATGCTTATACGGTTTCTCTAGAAGAAAAAAACAGGTAAAAAGAACTGTGAGAAATATGCAGAGCCAGAAACTCCCCATTACCCAGAACACTGGCCGAGCTTAGGTAAGGCCAAGAGTGGCCATTGCTCCCCCTGCCTTAGCAAACTTTGCACTAAATGAACAGTAATTTTGACACTATTTGTTAGTTTTAGAGTTCATTTACTAAAGCTGCCCCCGCTGGAATCTCGGTGAAGCTCCGTCACTGACCCAAACCTTCCATTACCGAGAAAGCAAAAAAGTAGCAGAGCTAAAATGATGGGTTTTAATGTAATAGTAATTTAATAAGTAAATAGATTATATTAACTTGCAATGAAAGCACATACACTTCCTGCTTTTTCATCGACGAGTCAGCTAAATGCATATTTTTTTGGAGCTGTAACAGTAAAACATTACTCTAACATTAAAGTTTCCAACATCCGATTAGATCCCACATTGTAAAATATGCAAAACACCTAAGCAAGCGTAGAGCTTCTAACTTCCTAGGATACATAAGAAAGATGCAATATCAAGAAGTTATACTGAAGCCACAACAGAAAATAAACAAAATTAATTCTCCTTAGTTCAATGCTATATCCTGCTGCTATATGAATTACTCCACAAACAAGAAAATCATGATGTCCTTGAGAAACATTGCCCTAAACATTGAATACCTCAAGGAAATCATTGAATTCTGCTTGCATTTTAGGGGCCTCCTTCCCCCAAGCTTCACGAAACAAACGCCCCAGAACAAAAACGCCAACAGCAGTGTATCTAAAATCAAAAGTTGGAAAACTTCAATCATCACATACATTGATCTTAAAATAATGAGGAGAGATGAACAAAACATACACATTCCCAAAGCTGTTTTTTGCATATGCACCACCATGGTGACCAGCATACATAAAAAGAGACCCGGAATGCTTTAGTGTAACCTGGAGGAACAATGTTCTTATACTATATTAGGAGGGAATTCATCCCTATGATCACATATTAGTTCACTCACAGAACCACTAATTGATTAAAAAGGCAAAACAAGATACCAGACATACCTCAAGGTTTGCTAAGCCCTGTGACACCATCTCAATCATTCTGGTTCTTGTCTGCCATCTCAATAAAAACTAAAATTATTACTCCAACTGACTAAATGGCAACAACAAAAAACAGAGAGTAGAATAATCTACAACCAGAGGAATTTACTGCAGAGTGAGCTCAATAAGCATTGCCTTACGAGAGGCTAATTATGGCAACATCAAAGTCACCAAGAGCTGTACAGCTACAGTAAAATGTCAATTGAGTAGAGATGCAAATTAAATGTTTATAAGTTTATTAGGAGAAAGATTGAATAGTTATATCCTTCAACTGATGAAAATTTGGAAGACTTCATCAAGTCGTGTAACAAGCTCTAGGGCTACAACACCATGTTCGAGTGTGCAACTGCTCAAATCATCACAAGAATGTACAAATGCTAATTTCAGTCATCGTACTCTACAAATCCTCTAGAAATCCAATAGTCAATTTCGCCAATCGGCACAGTGCATGGGAAACAGGCAGCAATTGTTGGTTAAACTATGCCCACCAAAAACTACTGAACTAACCCCCACAGGCCACAGTCAGCCCACAATGTGAAAGCAATCTATAAGCATCAGATTACCAGAACCAGCCTACCAATCAAAAGGTGGATCCTCCTCAATTTTTGGGTAAAACACTTGGCATTGTCAATCACAAGTCAATAAATGGTAGGGACTATTACAAAGTTTAATAGCAGGAGCAGCAGACCAAGCACTCACCTCTTGATCGGACTTCTCGTTCTCGAATTTGGGGTAGAACGTGGCCCTGATCTGGGCCTCGGCAAAGGTGCTGTCGTCCACTTTGAAGTACCGGCCGGCCTTGAAGAGGCTCGAGCTCGGAAGCTTCCCGCTCGCAGTACCGCCCTGCTCCGTCGCGGAAGACGAGGTGGACGCTGAGGCGACGCCGGGGGCGTCCGCCGCGGAGGTCGCGTAGCCCCTCGGCACCCACATCCGCAGCGCCCCCGCCCTCGCCCGCGGCGGCTCCTGAGAGGCGAGGGTCATCCTCCCGACGGGGTCGGCAATCCCGGCCGCGGCGGACGTGGAGAACGAGGAGAAGGAGGCGTCGGTGGCCTTCGGCTTCCATTTGCGCGGCGGCGACTTGGTCTGCGTGCAAGAGAGAGAGAGTGAGGTGGGGTTAGAATTTATAGAGGGTTTCTCGGCGGAGGGAGGGATGGCAGGAGGAACTTACGCCGTCGCGTCGGGGACGCATTGGCGCGGAGACGGCGGAGGAAGAGAAGCGTAGGGGGAGGAGGAGCGGGAGGATTCGCCGGGGGGCGTGCGGGGAGAGGAGGGAGGAGGCGGGCGACATAAAAAGAGCGAGGTCAAGGTGCCGCGCGGCGGCGGAGTGGAGGGGTTGATGGCGCCGCCGCCAACCCGCGGCGGTTGTGTGATGTGGAAGGGAAGACGCTCCGGCGGGTGGAAGTGGCTGTGAAGAAGTCGGCGAGATTTGGTGGGCTTGCGATTTGGGTTGGTTCGTCCCACTGTTCATGTCCATCTCTCTCACGGGCTGACTTGGTTTGGCCCTCGGGCTGCACCGAATTATATATATATATATATATATATATATATATATATATATATTTTTTCTATCACGATTTTGCAAAAATATATGGACCGTCAGAATTTTTGCAAAACTATACATATGTCGTTGTTGCCCATGGCCTCAGGGACATAACGGTGTGGCCCACGGCGGTAGGAGCCGCCAGTAGTGGGCCCTTAGTGTGGGACAGACATAGCGCGTCGTACCCCACGGCGTTAGGGGCGTAGCGTCGTAGGCTACGGTGTTATGTCCGAGCACCGTGGGTCACGGCGGCAGCAGGCCTGCTAGCGTCGTGGGCTAGGGTCTGGCTGCCTACATAACGCCCAAATTCAACCGAAAATGTCATAATAATTCGAAAAAAAAAGAGAGGGGGGAGAGGAGAACAGAGTGAGGAGGAGGTGGTGAAGGGCGAAACTCTGTCGGTTTTTCGTCTCGTTAGAGGTAATACTCTAATACTTAATAGTTTTAGTGTAGATTTGCTTAGTAAATATATAGTTTTATGTAGATCTGCTTAGTAAATACATAATTTTAGTGTAGATATGTTTAGTAAATACATAGTTTTAGTGTAGATATGCTTGGTAAAATTATAGTTGTAGTGTAGATCTGCTTAGAAAAATTATAGTTGTAGTGTAGATCTTCTTAGAAAAATTATAGTTTTAGTGTAGCTCTGAGTAGATATATTTTGTAGTTGCAGATCCACTTGTTAATAACATTTTATTGTTTTTATGCTGTCAGCCATGTCAGATGATCTCAGTGTCAAGTTGTATTTCGGTAATGGGCAGATTAGATATGGTGCACATGGAGTTGACTTGTCAGAATTTGATTCGGTTGACCATGTGATTAGAAGAGCAACCTCAAGAACTTGAGGGTCCATTACCGAGTTTTTTAGGGCATTCCATGTAGATGCAGAGCAACATGACTTGTCCATTATGCCTCTAATCAACAGGAGTGAGTCATTATATTATATTGGGAGCTTCTACCACTTCAAGACACTGAACATTGGAGGAGTTATATCAAAACAGCATGTGAAATTGGCAATTGCTTTTGCAGAGAGAGAATGGCAACAGTTGGGGAGAGATTGAAGCAGATGGTGGTAGGAGATGTGTCAGACGTGAGTGATACACGATAGACACAAAGGTATTTTGCAGGTTATTAATGACATCAAAGAAGGTAGTGAAGAGCGTAACAGAGCAGCACAATGGCCAGATGTGCATAGCAGGTGGTGCATGAGGCATATGGGAGCAAACTTTCATAGACAGTTCAAGAACAAAGAACTTACAAAATTGTTCAAGCCCTTATGTTCGACCAATCAGGAGAAATGGCAAAATAAGATGATCTGACAAAAAACATCAGAAGAGATAGCTAAGAAGCCTGTAAGTACTGAACCCGGGGAAGAGCCAGTTTCTCTGAAGGACGTGGGGCTAGATGCTCCAAATTTCAGAGGGAGAAGGGACGTGTTGTGAAGACCTTCAGCTAGTGGATTCAGAATGAGCCTAAGGAGAAATGGTCTCTCCTGTTTGATAAAAGGGAGGTGTGAGGCATGGGATAATGACAACAAATTTTGCTGAGGTCTACAACGTTGTTTTGTGTGGTGCCAGAACTCAACCTCTTGTCGGTATCATTGAGTTCTTCTTGTACCGCACAATGAAGTACTTTCTTGATCGTGCCAATGCAGCACATGTAGCAATGCAGGACCCTAAGAAGGTGTATTCAACATAGTAATGGCTGAGTACTTGAAAAAAACAGAAAGCTGCTCTCTCTCACAGAGCTTACCCACAACCTCTACGTCGTGACCCTAGCAAGGAAGTGCAGTGGAAATATCAGATAAGTTGCCAGTCCAAATCATAAAAAGCAAATGGTGAAATCACAATAAAAAAAATAGTTATTGGGATTCAGACATGCTCATGCTCTTGCCAGAAGCCACTGCTGCTACACTACCCTTACTCACATGTGATCGATGCATGCCTTGCAACAAAGAATAAGCATTGGGGTCGCTACGTGCCTAAATATGTTCTGAAGCAAACCATTCTAGACACTTGGAACCACACTATCGAGAGTTACCTGCATCTTGGAACTTTCACTCAAGACCCCAAAGACAGTGTGTTGTACATACTAAATCAGATCCAACCATGTGTCAAGGTGTCGGTCGACGGAAGAAGAAGAGGATTAGGAACAACATGGATGAGGCTGAAGCTGGACCTCAGGTGCAGATATACTCTAAGTGCAATAATCCAGGACACTCCTACAAGAAATGCACTGAAGCATCTTACTTTTCCACTGTCACTTCTACACCACCTTCAGCTAGTGCACGTGGACGTCGTTCCAGTCGCTACAACGAAGGAATGCAGTGACCATACTTGTTTGTGCTACCGTATTGTAATAATTGAACTACTTATGCATTTTATCGTCTTGTAATATTTGAACAATTTTATCTTGCAAGGTCTTGTAATATTTGAACTTATGCATGTTATCGTGTTGTAATAATTGAACTACCTTTTCATTTGCTTGTTGTTTTATTCTTGCCGTCAAATTTCTTATCATATCATGTTATGTTTTGTTCTCTAATTTCAAATGAAACATGTAATGAATTATCATATTTCTCATATGTTGTTAGGCTTTCAATGGCTTCGACGGGTCTCGAGGTGGATTTGGAGTTGCTCACCAGTAGGAAAGACAAGGTTCTGGTGCCAAAGGGGATCCACACTCCTATGTGCTACTGCGGTGACAACTGTAAGCTTGTCAAGTGCAACGTTCTCGGGTACTGCTATGGGATGAGGTTCTTCATGTGCGTGAACTACGAGCATGACCCCCTCCCACCATGTCTCAATGTTAGACCAAAAGTAAGAACTAATTGCATTACTAAATAAATAATATGTCGTTGCTATTTTATTATGTGCTAACTTGTATTTGGAAAAAGACTCCACCTCTCTGTGATTTTATGCAGTGGCTAGATTGTGAGCAGTCCGAACAAGACAAGCGTTACGTCGAGGAGACGAGTTGTTCAGCACATGAGAGGTGGAAAAGAATGGTTGAGGCAGAAAAACAAGAAGAAAAACGTAAGGAGCGGCAAGAGGAAATTCGCATTCGGCGGGAGATCAAAGAATGTGAAGCGGTCGCGGCCCGTGAAGCAGATAGAGAGAGAAAGAGGGAGAGAGCTCGCCGGGCTAAGGATGCTGGGTCGGATGCTATGAGGAAGGGGAAATACCCTCATTGTACCGAGTAGACGTAGCGTACTCGACGTCGAGTGCTACTGTATCCATAAAAAATTGTGGTTTCATTTCATCATTCTCTAGAGTCGGGTTGTATCTTTAAGAACTTGATTTCAGATGCATTTCAGGTGTGAACAGTAAAACTCGTACTAGGGTCTGTTTTCTATGAACTGCTTCAAACAGTGAATACATAGGGTGTGTTTTCTGTGAGTCACTGCACCATACAGTGTACCTAGTACTAGGGTGTGTTTCCTCTGAGTCACTGCCCGTTTTCTTACCCCGGATTGAATGGCCCACCATCCAGTCTGTGCCTACATATATGAACACTCTTCTCCAGTCTCACTTCACAACACAACAAGCAACAATGAGTTCCTGGATTGGGGCTGATGATGATGACTCCCTCGGTCCAGCACTGTGGAGCCAGCAAGATCCAGAGTTCAACACCAATTTTCCAGTCTTAAACAAGAGAGATTTCAAATACATGTGTGATGTTAGAAAGTACGCACCAAATCAAATGGTGAACTAGCCAAGGTGTGCACACGGTAAGTTCTGTGTGATGCAGGTTTATCAGGGATGGGACAACTCTGGTCGCTGCTTATGCATTGCTCACGAGCATGGGTAGGCAAAACTCCATGACCTCTGTCCTTTATCATTTTATGATTTACTAATGTAATCACGGTTTCTGCAGTACTCCAAACAACCAGATAACTGCGGTTTCGTGTTGTCGGTGCGAAAAGTAGTCCCGACACAAACTAGTGAGAGCGCTGAGACCTATCTCTCGATGGCCGGTGCTAAGCAACAAATGACACGAGGTTTATCCTGGTTTCGGCCGGAGCCGTATGTCCAGCAGTGGTGTGCTCGAGGCACTATATTGCATTGCACCGTGATGCTTGCAGAAGGGAGCTACAAGCGAGGCGGGAGAGGAGGTAGGGCCTCCAGGTCCCTGAGGTTTTGATTGAGGCGAGTGTCAATATCGTATTGAAGGCAGAAAGTGTGTGGGTGAGTGCTATCTGTCGTCCCCCTGCGGCCGGGGGACTACCCCTCCTTTTATAGGCCAAGGAGGAGGCAGTTTACAGGCGTGCCACACTGTTTTAGCTACGTGTGATGGTATGGTGTACAATACAACAGAGTAGACGACCGTCCTGGCGAATCTTTCTTCTAGTGGAGCATCGTGGCGTGCCCTATGTTCGTCCAGGAGAGGCTTCGAGGGGGGCGGTGTTGAAATCTCCCGTTTGGTCGTCGTCTGTACGCTGACTCGAGGGTGCAGCTAACGGGAGGCCGTAGGGCGCACAGCAGCCGACGTGGCGGCATCTTGTCACCCCGTAAACCCACATCATCAGGGATGGTGCTGCAGTGTCCGGGATGGCGTCGTGATGGCGAGGATGGCCGCGCAGGACAGATGGTGAAGGAGGAGATATGTCTCACTGGTCTGACGTCACGGTGCGGTCCTGGGCAAGCGTGGAATAGGCGTTCGTCCCCCTTTCGAGGGTTCCGCCGTCCTCTTTCGAGGGTGCAGCACGTCGGCCATACCGAGTGGGCGGCACAGTGTCACGGAGCTGACACTGGCCTTGCCGCACAATGTCGTACAGTGCGGGGATGGCCTCACCGGGAGAGTTGGCGGAGCAGCGCCGAGATATGATTCCCAAGTGTGTCAGAGGGACGACACGACGTGGATTCGTCTTTGACCCGGGCGCCTGCAAGTGTCAGAACATTAAATGCCCTTGTCGGGGGAGTAGGTGCGGGGGCGGCGAGCCCGTGAGAGCCTCGAGCGAGGTGGAACCTCACCCGAGGGGGCGGCCGGCCCTCGAGCGAGGCGGAGACTCGCTAGCGTGGCGTTGTGCCCCTCGAGCGAAGCGGAGGTTTCGCCCGAGGGTGGTTGGGTCGACTGTTCTGGTGGGCCGCTGGGGCCACCAGGGCCATGGGCCCCGCCGCTGGGCCGTGATTTATCTTGAGCATGTTTTAGGTTTGTTTGTGTTTTTGTTTTTTGCGAAAGTAAATGGGTTCCCCCTGGTTTTTTAGGGACCCTTATGGTTGTCCCCGATAGTAGCCCTTGAGCATCTGCGGGTGTATCCGTTAGGATCCCGCAAATGCTGACGCTTGCTGATGGGACATCCTTCCCTCCTGATTGTTGTGCTATTCCATGGGGGCGCGCTAGCGGACACGCGGGTCTAGCCACCGAAGCCTTGCAGGAGCGTGGGTGCTCGTGCAAGGTTTTTTCGCAAAGTCTGCCGGTGTGCGAGGTGTTAGTTTCAGCCGGCATCGGCAATATCCCAGCGGGCCTCGGCGGTGCCATGCGCACGTGTTTGACATACGTCTGCGTTCGGTGCATTTCCAGGAGGTGTAGTCGTGCGTCGAGCCCCCGAGCCTGGGCCCGTTCGAGGCGATCGGGGCGGGCTCTCCGAATTGTTTGTACGTTCCCTCGCCATCCCGGAGGGACGGAGGGCGAGGTTTCCGCAACTCCCATCGAGCGGGTCGATAATTGCGGATTCCTCATTGAGCTGTTACTGGGTGATTTAAGTGGACGCCCATGCCCCATTCGATAAGGGTTGGATCATGGTCCGGAGACTCGTCCATGAAAGCGCTTACGTGGGTTTGCTAGGCAGGGCTCGGTCTCCTTCGCTGGGGACCGAGGGTGCGGAAGCTCTCCCTCGATGGGATCCCTCGACTAGCTGCCCTCGTTGGCTCTTGAACACGACATGTGGGGCGCCCTCGAGCTGGTGAGCTCGAGGATAGGCTAAAATGCGCGCGCCCGCGTCGTCCCTGACTCTGTTGATCTGGGGCGGCTGTTCGAACCCTTCAAGGGTCAGGCTTCGAACCCCTGATCAGTAGGGCCATTGCGGGGTGGCAGCTAGGTGCCCCCGTCTTGATCGCATCTACAGGATTCGTGGGTTCGTGGTCGAGCCGACCCTCGAGCTACTGATCAGTAATCCTCTAGAATCGAGGGCACCTGTGGCGCCCGCTCTCACCAAGCGGGTCTCGGGGCCACTGGTCGGTAATCACACCCTTAGAGGGTCTGGTTTTTCGAGCCTTGGGCTCAGGCCGTGCGGGGGTCACACTTACTCGGTAAGGGACCAGGCCGTTTTAATGCACACAGTCGTGGCTGCAGTCGTGCGCCGCGGGCGCGCCCTTTCAGGCGTCGCAGTCGCGCACGTAGTGGGCGACATGGGGTGCGGACGTGACGGGCCACCGTGGCTCTTCGGTTGTCGCGCCGTAATGATTGCGCATGTGCGCGCCCGACCGTTTCGGCGTGGTGGGGTCCGCTCGTCAGTGATAGACGCAGCCGTCTGCAGTTAATGCTCACGGCGCGCGGTTTGGGGAGTTTGGCTCCCTTAGATCTATAAATCCAAGGAGAGGGAGGCGGAAGCCCCTTACCTCGTCACTTAGCACCGCCACCCTTTGCTCCTTGCCTTCGCTTCTCGGCTGTGCGCCCTTTCGTTTCGCCCGCTGCTAGCTTCGTCTTCGTACGCCGCCGTGTTGACGGTGAAAATCCGTCAACCTAGCCATGAGTTTACCTTCGGTGTTGGCATAAGTTTTATACCTTATCCATTGGTACTAACCCCCGTGGTATAACAAGTTCACGTGTGCATGTCGGTTTTGGAGTTTAGTGTTTATGCATGGTTTTAGCTTTGAAAGCAAGACTTTCGGGATAAGTTCATCAAGCACCTTATGACAAGACCTTGAAGCCCCGTACAAGTCATGCAATGAAGAAAACTTAACTCCAAGAAGCCAGGGACTTGATCCGAGAAGACGACAAACTCCGAGGACCTGACCAGAAAAGTGCTGAATCTTGCAAGACAAGGAGTTATGCCCAATTCGGAGAGAACCGACGACATGGACCTACATGCAGAAGGGGGAAACATCCTGGAAGCAAGGGAACCGACGTAGAGCAAAGGAGGCCTCGGGCTGGGCCTGGATGGGCCTAGGACGGCCGGCCCAGGCCGGTCGGCCCAGCCCATTCCAGGGCCCGTTTGCCCCCTCCTTTGCCCTAGCCGCCAATCGTGCTATTTATAGCCCCGTGGCCGAGAGCCACGCATCATCTAATTCGTCATCGGCCGCCGAGGAGCAGAGAAGAGAGGGACACCATCCCGGAGAGGAGAGGGTCGAGCTAGTTGACTAGGGTTTCCCTAGCCGACGTGGGAACCTTGCATGGAAGACCACGTCGGAGTTCCCGGAGCTAGAAGCAAGATCAAGGAAGGATCCCGGTGGTGATCTTGTGTATGTATCATTGTCATAGTTGAATTATCAAGTTGAATCTATTCTTAGCGATCAAGTGTTTCCTCGAAGATTCCGTTTTTCGATCGGTTTGCTTATTCTAAGATCTATTCGTGCGATAGATCACATAGGGTGTTCTTGTAGCCGCGGTGGCTAGAGGTACACGCCGGATCTTCCGAAAGAATCTCGACTTGTCTTTTGACTCGCCCTAAGCTCCCCGCATGAGTAGGGATACGTTGTGACAGAACGGGGGTTCCGAAAGGCGGATGTTTTCGGATTTGGACGGGAAACCACGGTTTAAAGAGGCTTCTAATAAGATTCGATTTACTACTTCTTCTCTTGCTTGGAACTTCAACAAAAGGCTTAACCCGATCTCTCTAGATCGGTTTATCTACCCAATCTTACTTTGTTATCTCCGGTCTTTAGTAGATTAGATTAGTTTCTTGTCTTTTACCTAGATGCATTAGGGTTTCTTTTACCGAAGATTGGAGTTACTTGGCTTTACTAGATCAACTCTTGCGTCACACATTTGTTCCACGGATTCGATACCTTGGGTTCACCACTCGAGGGAAGAAGGGTCCCTTGACTACGACGGGAGACTTGTCCGCTTGCAAGTCATAAACGAAATTTGATACAACTATTAACCGTCAACAAGCCCCTTTTTCCGGCGCCGTTGCCAGGGAACAAGTGATCAAGATTTGATTTTTTATTGCCCTTTTGTGATTTTCAGTTTTCTTTTAGTTTTTCTTTTTTTTTGCATCTACTAAACTTTGATCATCCTCAAAATACATCTAATCTAGTTTGTCTAACCCTAGTTTTCATAGATTTATTTTTACTTTCTAGTTTTTGCATGCTTTGTTTATTGCTAACCCTAACCAGAGATGGTTGGCTACCTCTCCAAGAAACCCAAGCTTTTTTTTGTGGATGATCCAAGAAAACTTTACAGGCAAAGGAGACGTGCAACACAAGCTAAATGGTTGGAAACCCTAGATTCAAAAGCCGAAGTTGAAGGACCGTCGGAATCTCCAAGGGAATCACCACCTCCAAGTCCAAAGGAAGATCAACCTAAACCGACATCGTTGATCTACCTATCATAAACCTTCAAGACGTCGGAAGGCCGTTCAAGATCAAGGTCCCAACTATCCGCATGACAATTGCGGGAGCTTTGGAGCGTTTCAATGAATACATACGAGCCGGATTCCTTGAGTGGCAAATCGGTTTACTTGAGAGGAGGATGGAGAAGATGGAGATAGAGAAAGAAGCTCAACACCTAAAGACTGGCAAGGCAAGATCCACATGCGAGGATTGAAGTGTTTATCGTGATGAAGATGCTAGAGACGCAAGTGGGACAACTTGCCGGGCGCCCGATGGGTAACAAAGAAGAATATCCGAGACAACTCCAAGGTCCCAAGACGGCGAAGGCTACTCAAACTCATTCGGGAGAGAAGGAGGATCACACCAAGGAGGCCATGAGTATCACAACCGAAGGACCGGAGTTCAAGATGCCGAGCCACTACATGAAGGAAGTTGTTGCATCCGTCAAGACCAAAAGACAAAGCCAGCCTGTGAAGACCAAAAAAATTGACTAAGCCGAAGAAGAAGCCCATGCCCAAGATGGTGCGGAAGTGGGTACCCAAGATTGCAACGCCCGCAAAGAGCGTTGATCCGAAGTAATCAAGTGAAGAAGTCTAGCTATAGACTATAAACGAAGTGCTAGGCGGGAGGCAACCCGTTTCGTCGAGTCAAGAATAAGCTACCGGGAGGACAACCCGATTCCAGGTTTTTCGAGTCTTTTTAATAATTTAGTTTTGAGTTTTATTATGCAAAGACATTAGACTTAGAAATGGTTGAACAATATTAGAGACATAATTCTTGATTGAATGTTTTGCTTTATCATAAACCCTTTGCATGAACCCTCCTATGTGCTTGTTTGTTCTTTTCTTTTCGAGAAACCACAACCAAATAATTTCAGAACCTAAATCAACATTTCACCCTCATTATTGTGCTGAGGTTGACTTATTTTTCATGCTAAAAACACACGAGTAGAGCCACGACTTATATCTAGGTGTTAATAAAATTCAGCACGTGGTAGAACTCGCGTGAACCTAGAAATCAAAACTTTTGGTTGGTCTAAAAATCTATATCCTTGGTTTCTCTAGGATTAGAATTTTTCTAAACCTCATATAATTTTGTTATATTTAAAATCTTTCTCATTTAGCCAAAATTAGAACCTAAACCTATGCCCCCATGATCAAGCCGGGAAATGTTTGCTCTCAACCGATGAAGACAAACTATACCGGTGAGACCGATATCGACGTAGTCGGAAAATATTTTCGACTTACATTTGTTTTTAATGGTTTAAAAACTTCTCTAAATTTATGCTTGAGCTCTTGCATGGCTCTGAAAAATATTTTTAAATTTCGAAATTAGAGGAGTGCTTAACCTTAAACATACCTAAAGGGAGGCAATCTAGTTTGAATTAATCATGCATGCACCATTGGATACCCTTTCATCAACTTTCACCAAGTCCACATGCAAAGGACAAGCATGGTGGGCAGCAAGCATCAACTTTGCAGGAATTTCATGGTGGCATGTGAAGCAAGTGGAGCTAGGGAGCATGGACATGACCCAAAGCATGAAGCATCAAGTGGAAGGACCAATAATGCAAGAAAAGGAGTGGACGAGAGCGTTTGGGCGGTGCAACTCGTGGAGCACGCGGGCGGGGAAAGTTGCGGAGGGCAAAATAATCATCTTGGAAGAAAGACGAGGCGGGGAGGAGCACCGAGGCCCCCGTGCCGGTCGGCCCGGCCGGCCGGCCTACCCTATTTAAGGAGCCCCCCGGCTCCCGTTTTCTGCAGGCAAGCTTCCCTCTCCTTCCTTTGTTTGTGTGTTCAAGTTTGTGTGCCCAAAACCTCCGTAGACATAGCCAACCTTCCCAAGCTTGATAGCTCAAAAAAAATCCACATCCTTAATCCACTCAAAGTCCACATCCGAAGTAAGAGTTTTAGTGCCTAGTTACCGGTTGCAACCCGGAGTTTTAGTAGAAGAAAAGAGTGCAACAACCATGTGGAAGAAAACCACAAGTCTCTTCTCCAAGAAGAAGGGTTTGTCGTCATCCAAGCCGTCATCAACCATGTCTTCGAGGAGGCACTCGGTTTCCAAGTCTCCCCGGAGCATGGAGACGGATACGGCGCCACCGAGGAGGAACGATGCTCTCCTCCTTGGTGGTATGAGGGCTGCAAGAAGCACGTCCATGAGGTTTACCGAACCTCGAGGGCACACGGAGGAGCAGCCCGCGCCACCACGACGATCGACCCGTTCGACCGCACCACCTCCTTACACTCTGATATACTCTTCGTACGGCTTCATCATCTTGTCGTCGGAGGAGGAGGAGAGGCTCTCTCATCTTGAGAAGAGGCTTGTACCCAACGTCGAATTCGACGACCAAGCACTCTACACCTTGGGTTTTGGCACCGACATATACTACATGTTGGGGCACCTTGGATGGCTGCAATTCTCCAACGGAGTATCGGCGGACACCCACATGGGGTTCGCCTTGGAAATTTTGATGACTATTGCACCTATCCTTGATGATGGGGTGCAAAGCTTGTCATTCCGTTTGGAGGGAGTCCAACAAGTGGCTCCCTACGAGCATGTTAGGGAGCTACTTGGATTCCACAAGGGAGCTCCGGAGAAAGTTGACGTGCCACCCGACATGTTAGCGGGATTTTGGAATATGATCTCCGGAGAAGCCCATCAACAACGCAATTGCATCCGCAACCCATTATCCGGATATTTCACTCTTGGATGTGCAAGAGGGTATTGGGGAGGATGAAGGAGACGAAGGTGACCGACACGGAGTTGAATTGGCTCTACTCGGCTTTCATTGCCAGGCAGCCAATAGACCCCTCTTACCTTATGATCAACCGTTGGTGTTGTAAAGCAACATCGGGGGCGGGACATATCGGTTCGGGGTGTTACCTCTCCATGTTGGCCTTCTCCTTACGGCCGGGGATCGCAAGGAACCCCGACCATCTTTTGCGTGGTACCTCTCTCGGCATTGAGTATTTGCGGCAAGGCAAATACATTAGTGGAGATGAGAGAGGAGGTTATCGTTTGGCCATAGTGAACCTGCCTCTTCCGAATGAGAGGCTTAGGCTTTTCATCGAAGGAAGGGAAGATTGATTGGAAGAGGGACTCCTTGTCCCTGCAAGGAAAAGCAAAAGAGGAAGAATCGTAGAGGAGGGAACATCCTCCGCACAAGTGAGTGGTGCACAACCCAATGTGCCACCGTTCGGCGGGATTCCTCCTCCGCCAAGTTATTACGGAGGGCCACAAGAGCAAGCATGGGGGTGGTGGTGCACCGGTACCCCCACCAAATTATGTGGTGCCCAACGCTAACTTCGCGGAGCCCTACGCACAATATCCCCAACCACAACAAAGCATGGCCATAATTGGAGGGTATGTTGCAAGAAACGTCCAAAACGTCGCAGCCATCCAAGCCAACGCGGCTCAACTTGGTGAAGGCAATGCAAATATTGCCTATGAGCTCGGACGCCTTCACCTAGTGGAGCCGAATCAATTCGTCGAAGGGAATGTCCAATCGTATTATGAGCAAGGGTATTATTATCAAGATCATCAACACCAACCACCGGCGGAGGACTAGAAGATTTATGAACTTTAGTTTTCTTTTCTTTTCTTTTCCTCTGTAATTTTCAGCTTTCGTTTATATGTGTTTGCGTAATATTTTCTGCTTTTATTTAAATTTCAGCAAGCATGTTTGTTTATTTTCAGTTTGTATTTCAACTTGATTTCATCATTAATAAAGACACCACCTTGATTATATCATTGGAAAAGTTATAAAAATTTGTGCCATGATGATATATGTTATAATTGCTGCTTTGCTTATCTTTGTAATTGATTTATGCATGTTAAAAGCTAGTGCTCTCTTAAAATACGAATCTGAATTTATTTAAATACTAGCTTAATCTTTAGCGGAGGTTATGATTAAAATAAAGACCCATAGTGTTTTATGTGCTCTCAAGTTATGAATAGATTAAAGATGTCTTTTATTCTCAAAAATATCGCTAACCTTGTCACAAATATCACTTGTGTGTTGCTCAAACTATCCAAAGCCTAATATATATTTGAGTGCATAAACCTTAGTGTACAAGATTTATTTTTGAGTGAGTTATTGCAGGCCATGATTTCTCTTGCCCGAGACTAAGAAGCTGGTCATTCCGTTTTTGCGTATCTATCTTTTTGCTAGCCTTTTATCCGTGCATTGTGTATCCCCACATTGGAGATCTCACAAACCTCGCCGGATATCCACCCTTAAAACCAAATATCATCTTTTGTGTTTACCTCCTTGACCACAACCTATTGTTGAGAATGGATCATCAATTCAAGGAAGATCGTAAGACGGTGCCAACATTAAAGAATTCAAGTATCTCTCCAAGGAAAAATATTTTCGGTACCTACCTTATTTATCGCCTCTTTGCTCGAGGACGAGCAACGTCTAAGCATGGGGGAGGAGGTAGGTACGGTGCAGTTTTAGAGTTCAAAGGGGAGTATTTTTTAAAAAAATGATGAATGAAAAAATTCAAAGGCGATGTACGTGACTTCCAAGGTGAAAGTCTCACAAGAAAAAAAAATATATATATAATGAATGAAAGAAAGAAAGAAAGAAAGAAAGAAGGAAGGAAAAGAATGAGAAATATGAGAAAGAGGAAAAATATATGAGTATGCGTAAAGTGAACTCCCCGGTTCTCTAAGAGTGCATTCAAGGCTTCAAGTTTAAAAGATCCATTCTCATTTTCCAACCATGTGCAATCCGATAACGAGGACTTCCTTTGTGCCTCGGGACCACTCTTTGCCATTTGCACATGTCCACTCATCTAAAGTGTGTGTTTTTTCTCTTTCCCCTCCTTGATTTAACATTATTTTCCAATGACCTTTTTGACGATTCTCGGTAAGACCATGAGAAGCTTGTCTTGTTTTGACAACACCTCATTTATAAAATCTTGTTAGGACTAAACTTTCCCAAAAAGCTCCATATAAAGCCTACCACACATATATGTTATGAGAGGGAAAGGAGTAGAATATATAGGCTTGAGAGACAAGCGAGTTGAGAGTTCATGAGCAATATAAAAGATGATTTAAATTTGTGAACTTGGTTTAGCTTTTCTTTATCTCGTTCTTTATTTCAAAAATTCTGAGATCTATTTAAACTTTGTGAGCATGTTAATACTTGTGGGATAAGCTTAACTAAGAATCTACCCGTGAGAGCCTCGAGCGAGGTGGAACCTCACCCGAGGGGGCGGCCGGCCCTCGAGCGAGGCAGAGACTCGCTAGCGTGGCGTTGTGCCCCTCGAGCGAAGCGGAGGTTTCGCTCGAGGGTGGTTGGGTCGACTGTTCTGGTGGGCTGCTGGGGCCACTAGGGCCATGGGCCCCGCCGCTGGGCCGTGATTTATCTTGAGCGTGTTTTAGGTTTGTTTGTGTTTTGTTTTTTTCGAAAGTAAATGGGTTCCCCCTGTCGTATGGACCTCCCTGGGCCCACTACCTCGGTGGGTACCAGGACCGACTACTCGGTGGGCCCCTGGGACTACCCGGCTTGCGCTACACGGCACCTGAAGGCGTGGAGCACAAGGACAACACAGGAGTAGTACTCGGTTAGGACTCTATACACGTTCCGCACTGTGTAGAGGTCTCCTAGACGTACTCGACTAGTACTCCTTCCCTACTCCGACTTGTAACCCCGCCCTCCCGACTATATAAGGCGAGGCAGGGGACCGATCTCGGGATCACATCATCCAATCTCAACTCACGGCGCACTATTGCACCATCCCGTAATCGTGCCCTATCAATCCGTAGCTACGCAAAGCATACAGACGTAGGGTATTACGCACCTCGCCGCCCGAACCCGTCTAAATTGTGTGCCACGTGTCTCTTCCTTCGAGTTACCGATCTCGGCGAGTCACATTCATCTACTTCGGGTACTCCCCGTAGTAGGTTGCCGGTCCAAAACACCGACACTCGGCGCGCTCGGTAGGGGCTCTCGCTCGAGATCACATGGCGAACTCGGCGGCTTCCGTTCACATCAAGCCAACCGTCGCCTTCAACCGCGGCGACACCTTCGTGTTCGGCGCCTGGGTCTGCACTGCTGATGGCGCGGGCTCCTTCCAGCGCCGCTTGATCATGCAACCCGACCCGAGGACAGGCCTTGTGACGCTTCCCGAAGTTGTCACGGGCAAGCTCGCCGGCAAGTTCGGCGAAATTTCGCTTTCCAACCTCCACGCTGACTTCGAGCTCAAGTCCGTCTCCAACTCGAACCCGACGTCGCCATGGGCCATCGCATGCGAGCCGGCTCCTCGCCCATCGCGGCGGTCCCCTCTCCATGCCGGCGCTCGCGCGCGGCCCTCGCGTTCCCGCCCGGGCCCGCACGGAGGCTTCTACACCACGTCGGGCCGCAAGGAGCCCGTAACCGAGTACAACTCGGACTCCGACGCCGTCCCCCGGCCGCCGTCTCGGACTCCGGCCCTCTCTCCGAGTTCTACTCGAACCCGGACTACGAGTTCGACTTCGGGTCGGACCCCCGAGGAGCCCGAGTCCGAAGATGACTCCTCTGAGCTTCCCTTGTCAGGGCCAGCCTCTGGGCTGGTTATAAAATCGACGCCGGCCGGAAGATACGTCTACTGGCCAGACCGCAAGCCCGCTGAGCTGACAAAGGAGGACTCACGCTACGTCGCCTACATCGACTCGCTACCGTTCCGGAGGGAACACCACTAGCCCAGGCTGACTCAAACACACCAACTGAGGTGGCACCTTCTGAGCCAAGCTTGGGTACCCCTGATCGTCAAGTCTTCATGGCTGCCGGCGACACCCCGGGAACCTCAGGCACGGCCGCGGACAAGTACTTGGAGGACATCTCCGCGTACGAGCCGTCGCCGATGCCCCCGCGGACGAGACCGACGCCAACAGGGACGCCCGGCGCGAATGTAACAAGAAGCGCAACGAACGACGCCGGCGGCTCGGAGACAACCTTCCCATCCGCAACCTTGCGGAAGCTCTCGGCGCTTGAGAGCAGAGTCCACACCACTCCCGAGCAATGCCTCATGTCGATCACAACGATCGCACGCCGAGCTCGTGGGCATACGAGCCGGGGAGGTCATCGCCAAGCTCGCCGAAGAAGCCTACTTCATGCGGGTAGACAAGAGAGTCGCCCAACCTCCCCCGGCTAAGCCTCGCGACAACGAAGCTACTAGTCGCAAGTGTTGACCCCGGTCCTAACCGTACTCGGGGTGACATCCCGGCCGACCCAAACCGTCGACGCTCCACCGCCGGCGGACCCTCACGGCAAGACAACGGCAACCGGGAAGTCGTCCCCCACCGTGCCCCGCCGGTGGGCGGCGGCAACGACCCCGACGGCGGTGGCGGCGACGGCGGCGACCTCCAACCATGGGGCCAACAAGAAAGCCGGGAGGCGGCGGCGCCGCGGCGGCCGCGGCCACGCGCACAGCCACGCTTCCGGCGCCTCTCAGGGCGGGTACGATGCTCGCCAGAGAATCGAGGAATTACGGCAAAAGAAGTCGGCGACCGCCGCCGAAGGCGACGCGCTTCCTCGCTTTCTCACCCCGCATCGCAACCTTGCTCCTCCCCGACAAGTTCAAGCCTTTGGGGATCACCAAGTACGACGCGAAGCAGGATCCTATCCAGTGGCTCCGATGCTACGCTCTCTCCATCGAGAACGCTGGCGGCAACAGCGACACCAAGTGCCTCTACTTCCCCTTCTGCCTGGACCAAGCCCCACTCACGTGGCTCGAGTCGCTGGACAAGCACTCAATCGACAAGTGGGACCAGCTGAAGGAACAGTTCACGAGCAACTTCGCGGCGCCATGGGCCGTTCGGGTACTCGCATGGACCTCGCCATGATCAAGCAGGAACAAGGCGAGACCCTCCGCAAGTATATGCGCCGCTTTTTCGACAAGCGCGCTACCGTCGTGGACGTCACCGACAAGGAGGTCATCGACCTCTTCCAGGACGGGCTCTACCATCGCCGCACCTTCGAAGACTTCGGTCGTCGCCGCCCCCGGTCCATTCCCCACCTCAAGGACATGATCACGTCCTGGGCGGATGAAGAGGACAAGGCCAACGCCAAGTACGACGCCATCCGCGGCAAGTCCAAGCAGAACCAGGGCGGCGGCGGCGCAAAGAATCCAAACCAAGGCGGCCGCAACAACAACAACAACTTCTCGGGTTCCAACCGCAAGCGCAAGCCAGACAATACCGTCGCGGCTATCCAGCGTCCTCCGAAAGGGAACTCGAAGAAGAACTCCGGCGGGTTCAAAGACCTGCTGAAGGAGAAGTGCCCGTGGCATCCAAACGGCAACCATACTACCGAGCAAAGTGCTACCCGGCTCGGCATGCACTCAAAGATACGCCGAGCCACCGCACCCTCACGATCGAAGAACAAGAAGAAGGACGGCGACGACTTCCAAGAACCCGAGAAGACCGTCAACGTCCTCTTCGGCGGACTACCCGGCGGGCGGGAGCGAAGGCTACTCGCCGTGAAGTGATGTCCATTGAACCGGCGGTTATGACCCCTCTCGGGTGGTCGGGAGACACCCATCACCTTCTCCCGCGCGGACCAATGGACCGGCTTCTCCGAACCAGGACGTTTCCCTCTCGTCCCGAAACCAACAATGGCGGGCTCTAAGCTCAACAAGGTGCTCATCGACGGCGGAAGCGGGCTCAACGTCCTCTTCACCAAAACTCGAAGAAGATGAACCTTGACGTCACCCCCATGCTCGACAAGAGCAAGCATGCCTTTCTACGGCATCGTCCCGGAGCAACGCGGCTATCCCACTAGGCTCGGTGGTACCGCCGCTTACCTTCGGGGCGTCTCGCGACAACTACCGCACCGAGTACATCAAGTTCGAGGTCGCGGATATCGAGACTTCCTACCATGCCATCCTCGGCGACCGGCCATCGCCAAGTTCATGGCGGTGCCCCACTACACATACTTGGTACTCAAAATGCCAAGTCCAGCCGGCGTACTCTCCCTCCAAGGGGACTTGAAGATCTCTCACGACTGCGATACAGAGGCCGTGGTGATCGCTTCAACAAATCAAGTACCCACCCCAATGATGGAGGTCTACGCCGCGTCGAAGAAGCTTGCCACAAGCGAACTCGACATCCCAGAGAAGTCGACGGCCGCCAACAAGCCTCGGCCACCTGAGGAGGTGCTCGTCAAGTCGGTTGACCTCGGAACAGGCGACCCCACCAAGACCACCACCATCGGGGCCGGCCTCGACCCCAAATAGGAAGACGCGCTCATCGGCTTCCTTCGGGCTAACCGCGACATCTTCGCGTGGAAGCCGACGGACATGCCAGAGTGCCCGTGAGCCGATCGAGCACTGCCTCAACGTCGACCCAAAGGCCACCCCCAAGCGACAGCACCTTCGACGCTTCGCCGACGACAGACGGGACGCCATCAAGAAGGAGCTCGCCAAGCTACTCGCTGCTGGCTTCATCAGAGAAGTCTTCCATCCTGAGTGGCTCGCCAACCCCGTCCTCGTCCGCAAGAAGAACTCTAGCGAGTGGAGGATGTGTGTCGACTACACCGACCTCAACAAGCACTGCCCCAAGGACCCCTTCGGGTTGCCGCGGATTGATCAAGTCATTGACTCCACGGCGGGGCCGCGACTCGCTTCTGCTTCCTCGACGCTACTCCGGTACCACCGGATCGCAATCAAGGAAGAGGACCGGGAGAAGACCGCGTTCATTACCCCGTTTGGCGCGTCTTGCTACACGACCATGTCATTCGGGGCCGAAGAACGCCGGCGCCACCTATCAACGGGCCATCCGGCCTCGCTTCAAGCGACAACTCAACAAGAACGTCGAGGCCTACGTGGATGACGTGGTTGTCAAAACCGAGGGACTCCGGTACCCTCATCGACGACCTTGAGCGGACCTTCGCATCACTACGCGAGTACCGCGGAAGCTTAACCCGAACAAGTGCGTCTTCGGCGTACCTTCGGGTAAACTACTCGGCTTCATCATCGCCCCGGCGCGGCATCGAAGCCAACCCCGAGAAGATCTCCGCCATCACCGACATGAAAGCTCCCACGAGCATCAAGGACGTCCGAAGCCGACGGGGTGCATGGCGGCATTGAACGAGATTCATCTCGAAGCTAGGAGAACGGGGTCTCCCCTTCTTCAAACTACTCAAGCACCACGAGAAGTTCGTGTGGACTGCAGAGGCGGACCAAGCCCTTGCCCGGCTCAAGGACTTCCTCGTCGAAGCCGCCGGTCCTCACGGCTCCCTACAAGGGCGAGCCGCCTCTTGCTCTACCTTGCGCGACTACTCACGTGGTCGCTATCGCCATCGTTGTCGAGCGGCGGAAGACGGCCACGCCTACCCGGTCCGGGCCGCCCGGTCTACTTCGTCGGCGAGGTCTCGTCGAGTCCAAGGCTCGCTACCAACCCGTGCGAGGCTTCTCGTACGCTCTACTCATCACCTCGCGGAAGCTACGACACTACTTCCGGGGAGTACTCGGTCTCCGTCGTCACCGACTACCCGCTCGGCGACATCCCGAGGAACCCGTACGCCACCGGAAGGATCTCCAAATGGGGCGTCGAGCTCGGCGCCCTCACCATCGACTTCAAGCCACGCACGGCCATCAAGTCGCAAGCTCTAGTCGACTTCATGGCGAGTGGCGGGAGAACCGGCTACACCGCTCCCCCCGTGCGACCGGAGCATTGGGTGATGTACTTTGACGGCTCACTCAACCTCGAGGGCGCGAGGGCGCGGGAGTGCTCCCCGATCTCCCCAACGGGCGAACAACTAAAGTACGTCCCGCATCTTCCGGAAGGTCTCGAACAATGAAGCCGAGTACGAAGCTCTCCTACACGGGCTCCGCCTCGCGGCTTCACTTGGCATCAAGCGGCTACTAGTCTACGGCGACTCCGCGGTGGTCATCAACCAAGTCAACAAGTCCCGGGACCGCAACAAGGAGAACATGGACGCCTACGCCTAGAAGTCCGCAAGCTCGAGAACAAATTCTATGGTCTCGAGTTCCATCACATCGTCCGCGACAACAACGTTGCGGCGGACGTCCTCTCGAAGCTCGGATCCACCCGCGCCCAAGTACCCGCGGGCGTCTTCGTCCATGAGCTCCATGCGCCATCCATCCCGGAGCGGCGCCACCGACCACCGCCCCGGCCCATCAACCGAGCCCGGGCGAGGGAGGTCATGATGATCGACGTGGACTGGAGGCAACCCTTCATCGACTACCTCGGCGAGCAGAAGGTCCCCTCCGACAAGAACGCAGCCGAACAACTCGTCCGCCGCGCCAAGTCTTACGTCCTCGTCGGCGACAAGCTTTACAAGCGAGGCGCGTCTTCTGGAGTACTCATGAAGTGCGTCCCTCGCGAAGAAGGCAAGGACATCTTGGAAGAGATCCACAAGGGCGTCTGCGGCAACCACGCGTCCTCCCGCACGCTGGTCAGCAAAGCCTTCCGGCGAGCCTTCTACTGGCCCACAGCCCTGGGCGATGCTGAAGAACTCGTCAGAAGGTGCCAAGGATGTCAGTTCTTCGCCAAGCAGCAACACGTCCCCGCCTACAAGCTAGTCACCATACCGCCAACCCGGCCCTTTGCCCGCCGGGGGCTCGACATGATTGGGCCACCGCAACCTGCGCTAGGAGGATTCAACGAGGGTACCGGTGGCTATCGACAAGTTCACCAAGTGGATCGAGGTCAAGCCGGTTACATGCCCCAAAGCCGACGAGTACTCGACTTCTGGATGAACTCGTACACCGCTACGGGCTACCCCACCGCATCATCACAGACCTGGGGTCCAACTTCAACAACCACCAGTTCTGGGAGTACTGCGAGAACAGCGGGATTGACGTCAGATACGTCTCCGTCGCCCACCCACGGGCCAACGGACAAGTCGAGCGCGCCAATGGGATGGTGCTCGACGCCCTCAAGAAGCGGCTGCACGACGCTGCTAACTCAAAAGGGGGCAAGTGGATCAAGGAACTACCCAACGCACTCTGGGGGCTGCGGACTCAACCATCCAAGCCAACGGGGCAATCCCCCTACTTCCTGGTCTATGGCTCTGAAGCCATCCTCCCTGCCGACGTCATATGGAACTCGCCAGCAGTGGAGCACTACGATGAAGGCGTCTCAGAGGACAGCAGACGAGTTGATATCGACAGCCTCGAAGAAGCTCGCTGCGCCGCCCTCGTCCAATCAGCAAGGTACCTGGAGGGTAGACGAGTTGATATCGACAGCCTCGAAGAAGCTCGCTGCGCCGCCCTCGTCCAATCAGCAAGGTACCTGGAGGGTATCCGACGCTACCACGATCGCAACGTCAAGGAACGCTCCTTCAACGTTGGAGATCTTGTCCTCCGCCGTATCCAAAACACGGAAGGACTTCACAAGCTCGGCTCCCCCGGGAAGGCCCCTTCACCGTGGCTAAGGTGACCGGCCGGAGCTCCTACCGCCTCCAAACACTTGAAGGCGAAGAAGTCAACAACTCGTGGAACGTCGACCAGCTCTGTCGATTCTACGCCTAGTCTACACGACTACTCCGGGGTTCATGTCTACACGACTTCATCAACTCCCCTCGCCGCGAGCGACCCTCCGGGTCCTGGCTTCAAGTCTCCGGACTACTCTCCTCCAGGTCCAGCCCGTGCGGCTACCTACGGACCCCCGGGCCGCAACGAGCATCAAGGACTCTAGCGGCGGTCTACCAAGAGACCACACTCCAAGATCCGACCCCGCACGGCTACTTACGGATCTCGCGATCCGGCCTACACGGCTACCTACGGATCACTCACCGTAAGCGGCTACCCGCTCCCGGTACTACTCGGTATGGCGGCCTTCGGTCCCGAGCGACCCCTTGTAACTACGGCCCTGGCCACCCAGGTGTACTTCTTCAGTAATAAAGTTTGATTGTTCATCAACTTCTTTACTGTTTACTCCCTGCGACGGGACTACTAAGCCGAGTACTACTACTCGCACCTACTCCACGATGGGCGCTCCGCACTCTGAGATCGCGGTTACGAGTACTCATTGATGGAACATCACATTTCATTGATATATGAAAAAGTTCATTACAACTGTTTCCTATACAACTACGGCTACTAGCTATCTATGCGGGGCTACCGGAGGTTCAACTTATCGGCTACCGCTCCGCGATGGGAGCCATCTCGCTCCCGACAACTCGCGTCTTGCTCATCCCGGCCGGTTGGCGGCTACCCCGCCGCGACTACCTCCACGGGGCCTTCGGGAAGTACGACTTCATGAAGGCCGGCCCACTGCTTCGGGATTGACTTGGCCATGTGCTTCACGTAGGCGGCCAGCCGACTTGGCGCCTCACGAAGTCGATCCGCCAACGGAGCGATCTTGGGGCCGCCGGGTGCGGCACCGGGAGCCTCGCGATCGGGAGGGCGGCCTCTTCAAGGTCCTTCGGTCTGGGCCGGAGCGCCTCGCGATCTTCGTTCAACATCGCAAAGATTTGTAGCGATTGACGAGGTCTCTATCAGATGCAATTCGCAACTCCATGTGCTTCTCGCACTCGAAGGCCGGCTCCTTGTAGTCGAGTTCAAGTACATGGCGGGCTTCTTGCTCCCGGTAGAAGAGATTCTTCATGCTGACCTCCGAGCCTTTCAGCCGCTCCACCTGGCTTTCGAGTTCTGCAACACCGGAACACAACAACGGGTCAGAGCTTGATGACTCCCAACAAGTACCCGACAAGTCAAGAGCCATACCTTTATTCTTGTTGCGGAGGCCTTTGTTCTTCCGCACCAGCTCGTCGCTCTTCGCCTGCAAGTCCATCACATCGTTGTGGTACTTAGCGAAGGCGGCGTCAAGCTTCGACTGCATGGCGGCCGCGTGCTTCCTCGACTTCATGAGCTGCTCCTCCAGGGCTTCAGCTCACGCTGCACCGTGTCGCCGTAGCCTTGCAGTAGATTCGACTTCTCGCGGGATCGCTCCGCGACGTCCTGCACAAGACAAGTTCAAGTCAAGCAGAGTACTCAACGAAAGGATTGACTACTCGGGAGGCAACGGCTACGTACCTTCATCCTTGTTCGGCTCGCCGCATCGCCTCCAAGTGCCGCGCCAACACGCGCCGGTTCGACGAGATCGTCGGCAGCGGCTCGATCCCGCCACGGCTACTCGTTGTAGCCTCGGTCATTGGCGCCGAGCGGATAGGCTCCGCGTCTTGGATCTCCGGGGATCGGATCGCCACCTCCGTGGCAACCCCCCGGCGACGTGGTAGCCGCCTCCCCCTCGGCGGACTCCTCGACGGTTTCCCCCATGGGCTCGGGGGCTCTTACCGTAGCCTCTGGGGCTTCTGGTGTCAACTCCTGCATGGGTACCCCTGCAGGGATGTCACCTCCTTCGGCGCCTGTCACCAAGGAACATGCGCATCAGTATCTACGACTACTCTTTTTGGGGCTCTACAGCTTCAGGAGGAGTACTCACCTTCGACTACGACCGCCTCTGGCAGCGGCGCTTCGGCAGCTGGGGGCTCGGTCGTGGCTTGGGCTTCTGGAGCGGGCTCCTCGACGGGCGGCGTGGCCTTTTCTGCCTCTGTTGCCGTGGGCTCCTCTCCGTCCCAGCTCAAGTCCGTGGATTTTCTGCACAAGTATCCACAGAGGATCGTCAGATAAAATCGACTACTACAATGAGTACTACTCATGAAGGCGTGGTACTTACAAGTTCGACCGGACGATAGTCACGACCGGAGCACCGAGGATGCTGGCGATATCAACCAGTCCACCCTCGGCGGGCGTTTCTCCTTCCGCCTCCCCGACTACCGCTTCCTCCGCGGCGGCGGCCGGCGCAGAAGTTTTCTGCGCCCCTGCGGCTTCCACCTCCTCAACGGCGGCGGTCGCGGGTACTCTGCTCCCTTCCCGGGGCGGGGCCGGCGCTCTAGGGCGCGCCGAACTCTTCGACGGTGGGGGCTGGACTTCGGCTTCCAGCCGGTTCCCCCACTGTGGGCCACATGCTCTCATCGCCTTCCTCCACGGGCCCTGTTGCGCGGCCTCTCCCCGCACGGAAGGACGACTACTCGTCGGCCCGTACTCGCTCACTGGGTACTCAACTACTTTGCTCAAGATGACTTACCTCGGGAGGCGTGGTCTCTCGAGACCTTCATCTTCTTTGCTACCCGCTTCTTGGCGGGGGTTGCGCGGCTTCCTCGGCGGCGCGGCAAGGCTAGCCTCCGAGGCTAGCGGAGGGTCTTGGATGAGAGGTACATGAGGCAAGCCGGACGGCTAAACCTCGACGCGAGCTCGGAAGCGGTCTGCGAGCGTCTCCTCGTCTTCCTCGTCATCGGAGGTATCCTCCACGATGACGGGATCGTCGTCGTCTCCGACTACTCGGCGCTCCTTCACCTTCTCCACCGTTGGGATCTCAATTCCGCTCGGTGGTGGGCTGCGGCTCGGAGACAAACCGCTTCACATCATCCCGTGCAAAAGACACAAAAGCGTCGGCAACTACGCTACAAGTGCCTACTACTCGACGAGGGGGTACGGCTACTTACCTCGTTGGGCGGGCGCGCGGCGGGTATTCCTCGACGGGGGCACGCCGTGTACTCGGCATGTCCTTGAAGATCCTCGACAACCTATCGATGATGTCGTTGTCTTCAATTTCGCCCCCCGCATCCGCGACGTGTCGTCGTCGCCGGTGTACTCGAAGCCCATCGTATCCCTCGCCATCGGCGGGCCGGATCCGGCGCTTCATGAAGGCCGAAGGCCACGTGTTCGGCCCTCGGTCCCGCATCCCGCGAGTCTTGATGCGTGCTAGCAACTCGGGAGGCCGGAGCCCCCCCGCATGGTGGGCTCCGTGTTCCACCACTCTTGGTGCCCAGGCTGCCGCCGCCCGCTCGGCTTCGGTAGCTCGGGATGATGATTCGTGATGTAGAACCACCTCGTCTTCCGGTCGGTGTTGGAGTCCACGAGCTTGTACGCCAGTGCTTGCTCGCGGCATCCTCCCTCGGTGGATCCCGGCCCCTCCGACTACTCGGGGTTGGAGGCGGGGGGGCGCGGCTTCACGCGGAAAAACTTCGGAAGAGAATCCGAGTGTGGTTTGATTCCCAAGAAAGCTTCGCGAGAAGTGGACGAAGACGGAAGTGTGGAAGATACCGTTGGGGTTCAAGTTGAGGTACTCGATGCCATAGTACACCGAGAAGCCCCTTGAAGAAGTCACTCGGCGGGAGCGCAAGACCGCGCTCCACGAAGCGCGAGAACATCGGGATCTCGTCTTGTGCCTTCTCCATTGGATAGGGATCTCCTGCGGCGGATCTCCACATGTCGATCTGCTTCTCCCTGATGAACCCGCTGTTTAACAGGGTCAGCAAGTCTTCGGTCTTCACCTTCGATTTTTTCCACTCGCGGCTTGGGTCAGCGCGCGGTGGAGACGTGGGCGGCGTTGCTCGGTGCGGCCGCGGCGGCCTCTCGCGTGGCTCCTCTTCTTCCCCGCCGGCCTTCGACGTCTTCGACGGGGACGGCTTCATCCTCCAAGAACGAGGAGTCTTCACTCGCATCCGCTCGGGGGCTACCCTACGGCTTTCGGGTGGCGATGCGCTTGGATCTACTATGGCGGCGGCGCTCGGCTGGAGTGGATCTACTTCCAAGATTCAAGTGGCGAATGACTGCGGCTCACTTGGGTGAAAACCCTAAGGGTTTCGGCTTGTATTTATAAGCCAAAACGCCTCCGCAACGGGCGGCTGGATAAGTCCATGCGCAGCTGACTCAGCGGCTGCGCGTGACTCTTCGCATTCTACTAGTCGACGCGCCTCACCTCGGGGGCTCGGCTACTTCTACTCGACTACCTGGGACGCGGCTAGTCTCAAGAGCATCTCAGGACACATTCTCCAAGAAGACCCTTCAATTCGAGAGGAAGTACTCGACTCAAGGCTCGGGGGCTCAGTGCCACGTGTCCTTCGGTTTTTTCTCTCCAGATTTTTCGGGATTTTCTCGCCAAGACTTCGGATAGATCCTCGGCCGAGGAGCTGCGGTTCGAGGCTCGGGGGGCTACTCCACGTGGATGGCGGTTACGCAAATCGCATCTTCTTGACGGCTCCGGCTTCAAGACAAGGCGGGCATTTTTGAAGACCTTCGAAGGCGGATTTCAAGGACGCTTGGGACTACTCGAGAAGACTTCAAGATTGCTCAAACATCGGTGAGTACATTCCAGCCTCGGGATGCTTCGACTACTCTTGAGGACTTTTGACTTGTAGCACTCAGGGACGCTTGAGGACTACTTGTTAAGGCCTTCAAGACTACTTGAAGCTATCCTTCTCGACTACAAAGTACTCGGGGGCTTGTCGTATGGACCTCCCTGGGCCCACTACCTCGGTGGGTACCAGGGACCGACTACTCGGTGGGCCCACGGGACTACCCGGCTTGCGCTAAGGCGTGGAGCACAAGGACAAAGACAGAGTAGTACTCATAGACTCGTACATGTTCCGCACCGTGTAGAGGTCTTCTAGACGTACTCGACTAGTACTCCTTCCCTACTCCGACTTGTAACCCCGCTCCCGACTATATAAGGCGTAAGTAAAAATCGATCCCCCTTGGATTACCTCATCCAATCTCAACTCACGGCGCACCATTGCACCATCCCGTAATCGTGCCCTATCAATCCGTAGCCACGCAAAGACAGGACGTAGGCATACGCACCTCGCGGCCCGAACCCGTTCTTAAATTGTGTGTCGCGTGCCTCTTCCTTCGAGCTACCGATCTCGCGAGTCACATTCATCTACTGCACTTCCTCCGTAGTAGGTTGCCGGTCCAAAACACCGACACACCGCCAAACGCTCTCGTCCACTCCTTTCTCTTGCATTATTGGTCCTTCCACTGATGCTTCATGCTTTGGGTCATGTTCATGCTCCCTAGCTCCACTTGCTTCACATGCCACCATGAAATTCCTGCAAAGTTGATGCTTGATGCCCACCATGCTTGTCCTTTGCATGTGGAATCGGTGAAAGTTGATGAA
The DNA here is from genome assembly GCA_947561735.1 of Cenchrus americanus. Taxonomy (NCBI): domain Eukaryota; kingdom Viridiplantae; phylum Streptophyta; class Magnoliopsida; order Poales; family Poaceae; genus Cenchrus; species Cenchrus americanus. The sequence goes on from OX387245.1 coordinate 229,457,608, forward strand.
AGAGAATCCAATGGTGCATGCATGATTAATTCAAACTAGATTGCTTCCATTAAGGTATGTTTAAGGTTACACTCCTCTAATTCGAAATTTAAAATATTTTTCAAAGCCATGCAAGAGCTCGAACATAATTTTAGAGAAGTTTTGAAACCATTAAAAACAATTGTAAGCTCAAAAATATTTTCAACTACGTCGATTTCGTCTAACCGTATAGTTTGCCTTCATCGCGTTGAGAGCAAACTTTTCCCGGTTTGATCATGGGGGCATAGGTTTAGGTTCTAATTTTGGCTAAATAAGAAAGATTTTGAATAAAACAAAATTAGAATAGGCTTAGAAAAATTCTAATCCTAGAGAAACCAAGGATATAGATTTTAAAACCAAACTTTGATTTCTAGGTTCACGCGAGTCCTACCAATGTACAATTTTATTAACACCTAAATATAAATCGTGGCTCTACTCGTGTGGTTTTAGCATGAAAAATAAGTCAACCTCAGCACCATAATGAGGGTGAAAGGTTGAGTTAGGTTCTGAAATTATTTGGTTGAGGTTTCTCGAAAAGAAAAGAACAAACAAGCACATAGGAGGGTTCATGCAAAGGGTTTATGATAAAGCAAACATTCAATCAAGAATTATGTCTCTAATATTGTTCAACCACCTCTAAGTCTAATGTCTTTGCGTAATAAAACTCAAAAACTAAATTATTAAAATACTCGAAAAACCCGGAATCGGGGTTGTCCTCCCGCAGCTTATTCTTCACTCCGACGAAACGGCCGCTCCCGCCTAGCGCTTCGTTTATAGTCTATAGCTAGATTTCTTTACTTGATTACTTCGATCAACGCTCTTTTGCGGCGTTGCAATCTTGGGTACCCACTTCCGCACCATCTTGGGCACGGCTTGTCTTCTCCTACTATTTTTTTGGTCTTCACAGCGCTTCTCTTCCTTTGTCTCGACGGGATGCAACACCTTCTCTTTGATTTTCTTTACGTTCATTTTTTCGTCTCCTTCTTCTTTTTCTCGACTTCTCCGTTTGTTTTGGTTCTCCCTTCACCCAATCATGTTGCATGCCTCACTTCTTGGACTCGAACTTGAAGGAACTCCTTTCTCCGTTGATATCGAACATGATCTTCCCCTTGCCAACATCGATAAGTAGCTCCCACGGCCTTGAGGAAAGGCCTCCCTAGATGAGCGGCGGCTTCTCCCTCTCTCCCATCTCGAGCACAACGAAGTCTATGGGGATGAAGTGGTGTCCGACCTTCACAGTACATCTTCAAGAATGCCCAAGGGATAGCGAATGGAGTTGTCTCCCAACTCCAAACATATTCCCGTAGGCCCGTTGGTAGGCGTAGCTTCTCGAACACATCCCTCTAAGATGACGCTTACACTAGCTCCAAGGTCGCATAACGCCTTCGAAGTTGAAAGAACCAACCAACATGGAATTGTAGGGCACCCGGGTCCTTTTTTGCTTCTCTAGCCCATTAGCAATAGCGTACTACACTTTCTGACATCTTAACATGATCTACCCTGAAAGTGTTGCTATCTCATATTTATTCTCAAGTATGTCTTTAAAGTAACGAGAATATGTAGGTACTTGTAGGGCATCTAGTAATGGCATGTTGATGCTAAGTCTACGCACAACTTCCACAAACTTCTCAAAGTGGTTTTCGTCAAGTTTACCTCGATGAAGCGTGGCTTGAGTTGCGTATCCTCGTGTCTTCCTCCCGCATCTCAAATTCGGGTTACTCGTTGACGATCCCCGTAACCTTCTCTTTAGCAACTCCTTCCACCTCTATGATGGTTTAAGCTTCCTTACCCCACGGAACGTTCCGATCTTCGATCTCCTTCCCCGAACGTGTTTGAATGGCCTTCGCCGATTCGGACTTTGGGTTGTCCCTTTAAGCTTCCCTTCATCATTAGTGAGGCACCCCCGCAAGTTGTCCAATTTTATGTGCCTCGAGCATCTTCATCATGTTGAGCACTTGATGATTGGAACTTCCGACCTCCGTCACTTTGCTATCGATGTTCTCCAACACCTTGTCTATAGTCTTAACTGGTGACGTTGTCCTTGTTGATCTTAGCTTGCTCATCCATGAACTCCTTCAATTGTATACGAAGTTTTAACCGTTAGGAATAGATGAGCTTGCATTAACGGAGGCCCACCTTGCCCGTAGCTTTCGAAGTTCGCAATTCTCCCTTCCTCATGTAGTCGAGCACTTTGGCTTCCTCCGACACCTTTATGACATGGCCATACTCTCCACATTCTTCGCATGTGGACCTTGCTTCGACGGCCTTCAAGTCTTGAGCCTCTTCTTTTTCCATCTCCATCTTCCTCCAACCTCCTCGGCGAGCAGCCGACTCCTGCCTCAAGCATGTTCCCCCTCACTTGCAAGACTCCTTTCGATGCTTCCCCCGTGGGTTGAACCGGATGTGGTGGCGCCCTGGGATGACGCCCATGTGTCATTATCCGCGACCTTCTTTGAATGCGGAAAGCTTCCGTCGTGTAAGTTCGATGATGGATCCTCCCGCCGATGCATCGATGATCGGCCCTGACGCCATGGTGAGTCCTTGATAGAACTTTTGCACGAGGTCTTCCTTCTAGAACTTGTGATGTGGAACCGCCCTGGGTGTACTCGTCGAAGCGCTCGAATGCCTCCGAGATAGCTTTCCGTAGGATATTGAACAAAAGGTGGCAATCTTATTACGCAAGCTTTGAGTTTTACCGTGAGTAGTATTCCTTCATGAAAGTCAAGAAATCGACTTTGCACCGTCTCCGCCGTTGAGAGTGGAACCATTGCAAAGCCTTCCCGAGAAGTGAAAACGAAAAAGCTCTCATTTCCTCATTTGGTCTTGAGTCACCCCATCCATGTTGAAAGTCCGACATAGTTGAATGAATGCTTGGAGGTAAGGCTCCTGGATCTCACGGAAGGTGAATGTTGCACCATGCGATTGTCGAGGTCTTGATCTCGAACGTCTTCTGATCTCCTCGAGGTTCAAGATTGGTAGGTCGGGTGATGTCCGGGGTGCATAGCTCCCCAATCTTGCGTTCATGTGGTTGGTCACCCATCTGGTGGAAGTCGATTCTCCCGAGGACTTCGAGGTGGTGAATTCTTCGTGAGATTCGCGATCCTTTGTCTTCCGACTCCGAATCTCGCAAAATCCAGCCTTTTAGCTTGATGCTTCGCGTCTTAGCCTCGTAAAGTTTTTCTGATCATCCACAAAATTACTCAGTTTGTTGGAGAGGTAGCCGTCCATCTCCCGTTAGGGTTAGCAATAAACAAAGTATGCAAAACTAGAAAGTAAACAAATCTATAAAAACTAGGGTTAGACAAACTAGATTAGATGTATTTTGAGGATGATCAAAATTTAGTAGATGCAAAAAGAAAACAAAAAGAAAACTAAAATTACAAAAAGGCAATAAAAATCAAATCTTGATCACTGTTCCCAAGCACCCGCTACTTTAAAAAGGGGCTTCGTTGATCAGTTAATAGTTATATCAAAGTTCGTTTGTGACTTGCAAGCCGAGTCTCCGTCGTAGTCAAGGGACCCTTCTTCCTCGAGTGGTGAACCCAAGGTATCGAATCCGTGAACAAATGATGCAAAACTTAATCTAATAAAGCCAAGTAACTCCAATCTTCGATAAAAGAAACCCTAATGCATCTAAGTAAAAGACACGAAACTAATCTAATCTACTAAAGACCGAGATAACAAAGTAAGATTGGGTAGATAAACCGATCTAGGAAGGATCGAGGTAAGCCTTTTGTTGAAGTTCCTAGCAAGAGAAGAAGTAGCAAATCGAATCTTAATAAGCCTCTTTAAATCGTGGTTTCCCGTCCAAATCCGAAAACATCCGCCTTTCGAACCCCGTTCGTCACAATGTATCCCTACTCATGCGGAGCTTAGTGGCGAGTCAGTAAGACAAGTCGAGATTCTTCGAAGATCCGGCGTGTACCTCTAGCCACCGTGGCTACAAGAACACCCTATGTAATCTATCTCGAGAATGTACTGGAATGCTACGATCGAAAACGAAATCTTCGAGGAAACACTTGATCGCTAGAAAAGATTCAACTTGATAATTCAACTATAACAATGATACGTACACAAGATCACCACCGTGATCCTTCCTTGATCTTGCTTCTAGCTCTCCGGGAACTCCGACGTGGTCTTCCGTGCAAGGTTCCCACGTCGCGCTAGGGAAACCTACCAACTAGCTCGACCCTCTCCTCTCCGAGATGGTGTCTCTCTTCGCTCCTAGCGGCCGATGACGAATTGTATCCCGCGTGGCCTTTGGCCGGGGCTGTTGGGGCCCGATTGGCGGCTAGGGCAAAGGAGGGGGCAATGGGCTCCGCCGCCACCGACGGCCGCCGGCTTCGGGCCCATCCAAGTCTGTACTCGAGGCCTCCTTGCTCTACGCTTCTGCCTCTCGCTTTCCGGATGTTTCCCCTTCTCGGTATGTAGGTTCATGTCGCTCGCTCTCTCCGAATTGGACACAACTCTGTCTTGCAAGATTCAAGACTTTTCCGGTCGTCCCTGAAATCGTCGTCTTCTGGGATCAAGTCCCCGGGCTTCTGAAGTTTAAGCCTATCACATGACTTGCACGGCTTCAAGGTCTTGTCATGAGGTGCTTGATGAACTTATCCCGAAAGTCTTGCATTCAACACTAAAACCCTACATTAAACTCCAAAACCAACATGCACACGTGAACTTGTTATACCACGGGGTTAGTACCAATGGATAAGGTATAAAACTCATGCCAACACCGAAGGTAAACTCATGGCTAGGTTGACTGATTTTCACCGTCAACACATTTATACACGGGGCACTCGTGCCGCCCGGCCCGCCCCTAGCATGAGCACGTGGCGCCGGCTGAGCCACGGCCGGCCGTGCCCGGGGCCCCTTATCTTGACCATGCCGTGTCGTGCCCGACCACGGCCGGGCAACGACCCAAGCACCTGCGTCAGCGGCCATTTCATGCCGGGGCCACCTCGTGATACACAGCATCGAACGGATGTTGGGCCGCCGCCAGCCCCGTGGGCATCACTTCACATTCGCCAAATTTCACGTACAACACAAAATTCACAAATCATCAGCATAAACATAGGCAGATAGCAAAGAAGTGAATTAGAAAAGGAAGAAACACACCAAGTTTCTAAATTCTAATCAAAGTTCACCACTTCATATAGGTGATGAAAACAAATTGTAGATCCGTTTACAAAATTACACTTGATCATTATGATCAAGTGGTTTGCCTTTCATTAAAAACCTTCCTATGTAAACTCCACCCTCGTGAGAAACCCTGTAGAAGGGAAAAGAGTACAACCAATATCTACACTCTTAAGTTCAATTATTCATTACATGACAATGTTACAAGAATAGAGCACAAATGCATCACAAAAGTTCCAAACTTGCACAGTAATTACGCCCCAATGTTCCCCCACAGCCTTGCCGCATGCACTCTTGATTCTGCTTCCAAAAGTCCAAAGCCCCAAAAATTTGCCTTCTCTTCACTTCACACAAGAGGGTGCACCAAAGGATAGACCCACTGCGTGAAGCCACCCCAAAATTTGCCTTCTCTTCACTTCACACAAAATAGGTGCACCTGCTGATAGACCCACCGTTGAAGCCACCGCACTTACCAATTAGCAAACAAATCAAAGTTTCATTAGTATGTAAACATGCCAATAAATCAAGAATACCTAATGTAAACTGCTCAAGTACTTGAGCAAGTATGTAAACATGGCATGAACAGATGAACTTACTCATTTTCTTCGGTGGCCCTCCTTCGGCTCCATCTCCTTTCACCTCCATCATGCCCTTCTCAACCTCATGTTGTGCCCTTGCATCCCCAAGTTCCAAGTCTCGACGCGGTCAAGATCTCCACCGTAAGAGGTTGCAACCGCCGACGCCGCTCCCCACACCCCGCCAGCTTAAACTAAAACAAGACTCCAAAGAGACCGTAGAACCGGAACAACCATTATATCTCTACGTTTTAAAGAATAGGAAATGTAAGTTTGTGCTCATGCCACCAATTCATAAGATTGAACTCATCATCAAAACAGGACAGCTGTCGCCGTCCAAGTAAGAAGCCAACTCGAAACAAATTTGTGCGTATGAAGGTGGAGATGAAAGAGTTGAAGAACTAGGAGGAGCAGCAGGAGCCCCATATATCTTACCCCATGCAGCAAATTTCTTACCAGTAGATGTCATGCTTGATTTCTTTGACCCCTAACTGCACCAAACTTGGTTTCATACTTGTTATACAAGCTTATATAATTCATTTCTTACCCTTATCAGAGCAATTGGAATAATCAAAACCAATAGTCCGAGAGAGAATCTCGGAGAACATTATGAAAATCCCCTGTTACCGTTCTAGGATCCAAACAAATGCAAATGAATACAAGAGAGGCATGTTCTCGCCGCACTTAAGAAACTTCGCTCATAGACTCACAATGTCTGGCACGCATTATTCTCTTTAAAAGCATACAAATGAGCAGCAATCTCAATTATATGATGAAGAATCATAGGACTGGTAGGATAGTAAACACCAGATAAAGCACGTTGACTCATAAAACAATTCAAGAAACTCCAGACTTTTTGAGCAACAACCCAATGCCTCTACCAAGTAGAGGCTCACCATTAACCAAACCATAATTAGCACCAATAAATGTAGAGAATATCTCTTTATAAGGCAGTTTAAGCATCGTATAAGTTGAATTCCATCTCACATCCATATCCAAACCAAATTTACGAGGCCGAGACCCCTTCAAAAGGCAAAAGTTATGAAACTGAGCAATGCGTTGGTTAGAGGAATTCAAAAAAGAAATTGCAACCGTACTTGACAATGAGATTTATAATGTGGCATGCACACACAGTACAGGCCATGCAAGTTACCATTATCGTTGTCAATTGGTTCAGGATCAGGACCAAGATAACCAAGAAATTTAGGTATGAGCTTAGACATGTATGTATGCATTTGAAGAAGCATTATCAAGTGTGACAAAGAAAACCTTATCCATCAAACTAAATTGAGAAACTACTTCCTCAACACGATCGCAATGTTAACACCATGCACAATCAATGAGCTTAAAACCAATTACTCTCTTCTCTAACTCCCAATCAGCAGATACATAATGAACAACCACACTAAGGTAATTCTTCCTAGCATTGCCAGACCAAATGCCAGATGTCAAACAAACAGATGAAACAGATTTAAGGTTATCAATCAGTTCATATCTACGACCAAGCCAATACTTATGCAGATCTCTAGTTGTGGTTCTCCTAGATACAGAAGTAAAACGAGGGTTGTGAGCACGCTGAATGTACTCCTCAAATGCAGATTCATAACCAAAACCAAGAGGCAAATCAAGTCTAGCAATCAAACGACACAGTTCCTTACGAGCAACATCAAAGTTTATAGTCCCAAGTAGTAATAGTACCATCAATTTTCAATTGCAACCTAGACTCGAACAAGAGCAAGATGTTTGGTTTTAGTAACACATACCTTCCAAAAAGGCTCTGAGCAAGTGTCCAAGATCAGCAGAAGAACGTCCGTAAAGAACTTGAGCACAATGCTTGCACTGGCACCAATTCTTACCTTTTTCCGTGCTATCAAGATCTCATCGAAGTCGCTCCAGTGTGAGACCGACACGTCTACCCGAATGCCATTAGTAGTACGATGTATCGTGTCGAGGAAGGCATCACGGCCGGATAGGAGAGAGCACCAAGACCCGCAACCCAGCGCAAAGACCTGCATCATCACCACCATCACCATTGATCTATAAAGAAGACCGCTACCACTACCGAATAATGCTCGGCTGCCGGACGGCGGTCGTCCTCGTCATCACTAGGGAGCCCACAGCTCCTAAGGTCGTCGTTGATGGTGTACTCCTCCATGTCGTCCATCACACAACCTTGTCTCGCGCCCGCCTCCGTGGCTTCGTTCCTCAACGACGCGGCCCGCGCATCATCCGCACGAGACCTCGCAAGCAAACAAGCAAGAAGCAAGAAACACATCATCGAACTCGAAGGTAGGGCCGTTAGGTTAGCGTCAATGCTCGATGGTGAAGGAAGAAGTCAAGACTACCGCGTAGGCGGAGCCCGAGAGAGATGGCGAAGACGACCGACAACCACGACGAGATGCGTGTATGCGTGTATCGGGGAGACGGGAGGGTTGGAGGTGGGGGACGGGAAGCCGGGGAGGCGACAAGGAGGAGCCTAGGAGTCGCGACGGCGAGCTCGCATCTACCACATCTTCTACTCACCGAGGATGGAAGGCGGGCCGGCGGCGATCTAAGGGCGAGCCGGGCCGAGGCGAAGAGGAGAGGAGACGATTCGAGTTCGAGATCTCGCATCTCGAAGCGCAGATCGGCGATGTGAAATGGATTAGGGTTTGGGGAGGGGGCGAGGGGGGCTCGTTACCGGCTTATATATGTAGGCTGGCTCGGTTTCTGGGCCGTTGGTGTCTTGGTGGGCCGGGTCGGTCGTTAGGGGGTGTGAGTTAGCTGCCTTAGCGTTTCCAAGATCGTTTCTGGGCCGTGCTGTGCCGAGCCGCCCGACGTGGCCGGGTGGCACCACAATGTGCACGACTAACGGGCCCAAGCGCCCCGGCACGGAAGCCATGATCGTGCCGTGCTTGGGCCGGACAAAAGGTCAGAAAGCCTGCGGCCGCCTACCATGTGCCAAATGCCCATCTATACTTGCATTCATGCATTTGGGAGCTCTTTCGCCCGAATTTTAGTTATGCTCTTTTGCCGATGGTATCGAGCCCCTTTTCCTCACCTTGAGTAGTCGGCATTTTCGGGAGCGTTTTATCTCGCTCGTGTCGAGTCGTTGCCCCTACATGTGGGACCGAGATTTTTCTCACTCAAGTGATCGTTTCTTGGCTTTTGGTTGATCACTTGTTTGAATTTTCTTACTGCTTCTTTTCTTTTCTCTTTCTCTCGAATTGGTTATTTGTGTGTGCTGTCAATGCACTCATCAAGGGGGAGATTGAGGACCGAGCGTCCGAGGACCTATGGGATGCATCAAGCCCTGGCCGTGATGAGTGATTGACAACGTAGTGCGTACCGATTCTTAGCAAGAGTATTGCAAAAGGTGTTGCGGCTTGATTTGCGTTGGTGCAAGTGAAGAGCGAGCGCGAAGCGTCCATACCTTGCGGGCCTCCGAGGAGGGAGAGACAAGTAGGTTTCGCTGAGGAAACCTTGGTACAAGTGTGGGCCGCATGGTGGCAAGAAAAAGCAAGATGAAGTCGTGGACAGAGCCGGCAGTAGCGCTCACGACCGTGAGTCCGCACGCGGGTTTGCGGCGTTCGCCACAAAACCGTCTCTGCTACTTGGTTGAGCCACAAAACCAAGATCGGGAGGCTCCCGCGCTAGGGAGACGGTGATCCGGCAAGCGCCGAGAAGCTTGGAGGCCGGCGGACACGTGGCGGATCGGGCAGGCTTGTACGGGGAGGACGCTGGCCTCGCTGCGGACAAGCGTGGTCATGCAATGAAGAGGAGTGCTACATGACCTATATGCCCCCGAGGGGTTTGTATCACAACTTAAGTGCTAGTGTGTGGTCTTTTGCCTGGCCCCGTGAGGGACTCATATATATTAGCTCTAGGTTTCCCTACAAACCATCCATCCTGATCGCTTCTCATTTCCTTGCTCCATGTGGTTAGATTTTTTCCTCTGCTTAAAGAATCCGACCTCCGAGTGAATGGAAGCTATGGTTGCATCAATTTCCTCTGTAGCTCGATTTCCTTCTATTCCGAGGGGTTTGGGTTCTGATTGTTGGTGGGGATCATGGATAGTTGCCTTGTGCATCTTTGTGCTTGATCATGACCTTTCAAACTCTCGAATTCGGCCTCCGACGAAGGATTTCTCTTAGAGACCTAGCTTTGTTCCCGAGCTCCCAGAGGAATTTTCGATTCCTCTTGAATCGCGGGGTTTGAGGCTACAAATTCGTAGGCATAGCATCTCCTAGAGGTGCTTCATCTTCTCCTATGATTTGGTAGCAATCCCTTGGTTGATTTGGGAGATCAGGTAAAGGGAAGGAGGTGTTGACCTTCAAGAGGCTCTGCTCGATGGCCGTCCGCGAGCTTCGTGGACCGCGTACCCCGTGCGCATTGTCCACGAGGTGCTAGCCTAGCCGTATGTTCGTCGAGTTCTTCGTGTGTTCTTGTTTGCCTTTCTTTTCGATCCGTTTGACCATGTGCTTTTGGTTGCACAAGGTTTGGCGACACCGTCACGGGGAGAGGCTCCGACAAATCTGCGGCACGACACCTGACGTTCGGCGGCAGAGGGACTCGACTCGTCCGTTATTCGGGTGCGCATCGGTGGTTCGTGAGTTATTTTTGGATCTGGGCTCCGCTCGCAGCCCTCGCTGGCATACCGCCTAGGCCACGCTGACGGCCACCCTGCTTGCGACGGTCCGCCCGGTGTTGCGCGGAGTTGCTAAGTCTTTTTGCTCGTGGAGCGAAATTTTCGCTTTGGGATTGTTTGGGGTTTGTTCCTAGGTTGGGTAGTCCGTTGTGACTACGCGACTTTCGGCAAACTTGTGTGGGAATCCTGGGTTGTGAATTTGGGACATAGGCCGAGTTCGACCTTCAGTGTGAAAATTTTTATCGGCTCCCATTCACCTCCCCCTCTCTCGGTTGCCTAATCGGTCCTTCAATGCCACATTCGGTGTACTCACTCACTTGTCGTGCAACTACATTTCCAGGCCTATTCCCTGAAGCATCCGCCCACCTCTCCCTCCCGCCCCCTTCCTCGTCTCAACCCAGACCCTCACTTCCTCTCCGCCGGCGGCTCACCGTGTTGATAAGGGTAGGGTCCCCCATCTCGAGATCCACCACGCCTCCTTAGTTTTGCTTTTAGCAGCACACTAGTTGCCTTAGTGCTTGTGCCTCATGGCCTCATCCCACTGCGTTGTCGTCCTCGGCTGCCGATGTTCCCGCCGCCGCGGCCTTCCCCGACTCGCTCTCTTGTCGTCACCGCCACAAGCGTCGATGTGCTCCAGGTTAGTGGTAACAAAATAAATCCACCACTCCCCCCCTATAGATCGCGTTTCATCCGCCCCATCCGCCTAAGTGAGACTGGCTTCCTCACCTATTCAATATAAGTGCCCGCTCCCGTTCGTCTAGCGATCTTTTGTTCTCAGGTTCTTCTACTACATCTCGTAGCCTTCAATGGTGCTCGTTCGAGTTCATCGCCTTCACCTCGGGATCCCCGCTCGAGCTCCATCAACCTCCGTGATGACTTCATCTTCATCCTTCGCCGACAAGGCGGTGCGGACCTTGCCGGCTCGACGACCCCTTCAACAACCGACGCTATGTGTTGTCCTTTTCGCCCGGCGCATCATCTTCGTTGCCCCGCCACTTCGTCTAGCTCATTCTTTCATCAAGATTTCCAACGAGGATGCTCCCCGTCTCCCGAAGCTACAATACGTAGTTGTAAAAAAGATCCCTTTTGAGGTCTTCGTAACTTGATCGTTGTTTCATAATGTATGTGATAACCAACTTCTTAAACTTGTCACGATGTGCCACTTAGGTCCACGAACTCGTAAAATCGAAATCCGACACACCAAACTTGTTAAGTTGTGTCATTTAGGTCTATACTGATGGTCTTTATAAATTTGATGTGGCATGTTAACAAGGCACCACATATATGGATATACGCAAAAAATGTTATTCATTTTTATTTTTTCGCGTCCATGTCCTCCTCCTCATCTCTATCCTCTCTCTAGGATGATCATCTTACGTCCCGCCAAGATCCGTCCCGTACAACGGCCACCACCTTCCTTAAGGCGCTCGCCGCCCATGTGCCTAGCCGCCGCGTGTGCCCTCCTCTTGTACGCAGAGGAGGGGGAGGAGAAATCATGAACGAGAAGGTGGGAGGAGACGGAGTAGTGCGACATGCAAAGTGACGAGGAGTGAGTAGTCAGCAATGGAGACGGCGAGCAATACCGCCGTGGTGGTGGAACACCTAGCAACCGCCACCCTCCGACACGCGGTTGGTGTAGGTTCCGTCTCCGATGATGGTGATAGCGTCATTCAGAGAGAGATGAAAAGGGAGGACGTGGATGGAGAAGAACATAATAATGAAGGTCTTTTGCATATTTCATCTACGTGTGCCCCATGTCAACATGTCACATCGGGGACGAGCAAAGGTCATTGAAATAGTATGGATCTAAGTGGCACAACTTAACAAGTTTAGGGTGCCGCATGTCGTGGATTGAGAGGGGATTACAGATCACTAGAGTTTCTTTCCGTCCGTCCCAACGCCTAGTCTCTTCTACCGAGAGAATAAAAAATGATAGCTCCTCTTCTCGCTCTCGCATATATAAAATAAAGAGATACAAAAAATATAGTTTGGGCTGAAAATAAGAGCACTCTTATTCCACTTTGTGACCGCACACACCGCCGGAAGAGTTCCCGCTCCGAAACCCGAGGCGCTAGAGTCCTCGCTCTCGCAATAGCGAGGCAATCGTGTTTTTGGGTGGCACAAGACGTGCATGATCGCTCAATGATCCTTATCTCGGTTGCTACGATCGACTAATTCCCGACGCTCTTCTCGCACCGTACTAACGTCTTCGTTGTGTCAACTCGCATGACTACACAAAACGGTTTTTACCGACCGTTATCACACCCGCTACCGCAAGTAACTATTTTTACAACATAAGTGCAACGGTGAGCTCGATTTAAAGCCGTTAGGGTTTTTAATTCAATTTTGAATTCAAAAAAATGAAAAAAAAATCTATACAAATCCCCGAAAAATAGTTCATGATTTATAGAATCGATGGTGTCAAAAGTTTTCAAATTTGAGTGCATTTAGTATTTATTTCTAGCTTTAGAAGTTATAGAAAAAAAGAAAAAGAAAAATGGGTGCCGCCCGTTAAGGCCCATCAGCCCCAACCGGCCGTGCTGTACCTCTATCTTTAGAGGAGTGGCCGGTGCGCGTTGCGCCGACGCCCCGAACGCTCGACCCGCCGCCCCGCGTTGACCTCCGCCGCCTTCGCCCCGTCTACTTCGCCGGCCGCGTGGTTACCGCGCCCTCGGGACCCGCGTTAAGCCACGCAGAGCCGTGGCCGCGCGCGCACGGGAGTCCGCCCGCTCCCGCGCAGAAGGAGTCCGCCCCGGCAAGCTTGCATACCGCGGGCGGAGGCGGCGTAGCCGCCGGTCCGAGGTAAGTTTTTTTAATGGAGTGTAGGAGACTAAGGATTTAGGTAGGCACTTAGATTTAGGTAGAAATTAGTCAGAGTAGTTATTGAGCATCCGGGGCCAACTTAACTTCTATGATGAGAAAAGTCCTGGGTAAGGAATGGATGGAATATGGTAGATCAAACCTAGAGCCAGCTTCTGATGGAGGAGGATGAAGGTAGTGGCGTTCCTATCCCGTCCCAACTTGTGCGGATCGTATAGACCCCAAAGATATCCAAACCGCTACGAGTGATGATTGCATTAGTGATTTGGCACGAAGAAATGTGGGTAGCAAGCCACATAGGGAAGAGGATGGTTCCGAGTGGGCTACAGATGACCCAAAGCGTAAAAGGCAAGACAAAGGCACTGGGGAAACCAAAGGACCCTCGCCGACGCTCCATCGATGATGGTGATGGCTTCGACCGTAGGGGAGACCGAATACACCCATGCTACTCGGGGGGACGCGACGGCGGAGCGGCGCAATGCGAGGAGAGCAGCTTGGAGCGTCAATACGACCCGACGTACTCTTCTTCCTCCCACGGTGATACCGCGCTCAGCCTTTTTATCCGATTCCCGACATAAACGCACAGTACGTACGACATGGGTTTATGAATGGGAAGACCCCATTTTTACAACATGTTAGTCGCTGAATGAGCTGCATAACATCGCGTGGACGGCCTAACTTGGCAAATAAGACAAGGGTGAGTTGCTTAGGTGAGAGGCTTGAATGTCATGTCCATCGCCGAGCATCGATCGGCCAGCCCTAAAATGGGGTCTTTTTCTTTCTACCATTGAACTTTTAATGAGTTGCATCAAATTATTTGCATTTAAACTATCAACTCACTTATGCACCCTTAATATTGTGTTTGGTGTGGTATTTCTATGCATAACTATAAATTATTGATTGAGGGTAGTATTTAACACCACTTTGTGCCAACCTCATGCTAAAATTTTCATTTGTTTCAAGCCGAGACCATTTTTCAGACATCCCGCTTAATGCAATCCGCAACGGTTTTAATTCATACCGAGCGGCAAAAATAGTTTATACCGCGCTATGCCACTACATACCGTTTGCATCGGGCCATTTTGGTTTGGATTTTGAATTCGAGCGGAATAGCGTAACCATTTATACCGTTGCGGTATACCGTTACCGCTAGGTAAGAATAAAAAATATACCGGTTGGTAAAAAACCCCCGCGACTACATCGAATCAAATTTCGATTAACATAGTTAATCCAGCAGTAACGACGCACCCGTGCCTCCTGCAAGAAGGTCCCACCTTTAGGTACATCCTCAAACTTGTGTTGTTCTTTGTGTTGTTCATGTATTATACTATGTTAATCGTGAATACAAGCACATGTTATCAATTTTTCACTCATTTATATTATGAATTATTTGGTGAATTATGAAATTAAAATTTGCTTAATAAAGCCTAGATTTCTAACATGGTCCGTCCACCGGTTCCAAGAAAAGGAATCAAATTATATACGTCTTCTTTTTGCTTTGAGCAACTCTTCTCATTTTGCAAGCCTGCCGTGTATCCCCGGGAAAAGTCTTTTCCAATAACCCTCATCCATAAAAGCGTAACTGCTTAACCTTCAACCACAAAACTAGGTATTTCACATCCTTCAATTGTCCAAACCGTCCATTTGCTCCTTGGCGGTTTAGTGGGCTGTTTTAGCTGACGTATGCACATCAGCGTATCCAATGTGGAAGCTGGTCTGATGTGCGCTTACATCAGCCACACCCTCGACAAGCGGGACCCACTCACCCCACCAACCTCGCCTCGACCTCGTCAACTGCCCATTCCTCCTGTTAGCGCTTCCCCTGCCATCGTTGGCGGCGGTGGCGAGTGTCCCGGACAGCGGCGTACGGGTGCTCGGCACGGCCCTTCGAGCTCGCCTCCGACTAGCCTTGTCCTTCTCCTCAGATCCTACGCGTGCTTGTGCCAGTGCGGCCCGCGGCGGTGGACACTAGCCACGACCGCGAAGGAGCAGAGCTTTGCGTCCGGCTCCTCGCAGCGGTGGCCGCAGCCTGCAGCGTGGCAGGGCGCTTTGCCTCTCCTGCCCTCCCTTGCTGCACCCTGCATGGGCCTGCCGCGGAACGCTCTCGCCGGAGCGCCTCGTCAAGCGAGGCGTCGGCGACCGAGAAGTTCATCGGCATGGCCGTGGGCACGCGGTGTCTGTCCAGCGATGTCTCCTCCACCGCCACATGCGACAGTAGGAAGTGCGAAGTCGGCGGGCGAGAAGCATCAAGCATGCCCACGTAGCAGTACGGTAGTTTCTCACTTTCTCGTCAGGTTCGTGTTCTGCTCTGTTATTGTCGCTGCCGTCCCGTCTCTTCTTTCTCTGATCAATGGCAGGAAGAGCTCCTCTTGCCGCTGGCGAATCGAGAGCACCTTCTTCCACCGCCGGGCAGTAGGCGAACAACTGGAAGGGATTAAACACGGATCGAGGGAGGAAAGCAGGGTTAGTTGGCTACTGTGTGGTAATCCTGAGTCTGGAGGTTAGTCGTTCACGTCCGGGTCTGTTCAGTATATGAGGCTGCGTTCAGAGTTATGTTTATTGGAGCGGATGGTGGTCTGGCTGCTGCAGGACGCGGAACGACGCGATGGCGGGCGAGCGGCTCGCGAAGGCCGGCCCGCACGCGGGTGGCGCCCCGTCCAGAGACGAAAATGGCGGGGCGCTGGGAGAGGAAGCGGAGTGAGCACGGGACCGTGTCGCCGGTGAAGTTCCCGGATTGCCGGGTTTGAAGCATGGGCACGAACACGACATACTCTCCGCTGGATCGAGGAGGGAGGGAGGACCGAAGGAGAGCGGCGCGACCATTCGAGCCCTCGAGCCCTCCGCGCGCCTGCGCTAATCCGGCTCGCGGCGGCGGATTACCCGCCACGGCCGCGGAGCTCCGAGTCGGCCCCTCGCAGCGGCGGCGATGGCCGCGTGGCAAGGCGCCTTGCCTCTCCTGCTCCCTCCCTTGCTACACGACGCGCCACCACCCCACGACGATGCGAGGTAGGAACGCGGCACCCGACGACGGTGATGAGGGCGGCGCCCGTCCCTGCTCCCTCTTGTTGGAATGTAAAAGGGAACAGTAAACGTAGTGTAGCTGGCCGTTTATTTATCACGAACAAAAGAGGGCCCTTTTATACAATGGATAAGGATGTCGCTTCTGAGGCGACGGCCCCACGCGCCCCTTCGTGGGGAAATTCGGCAACCGCAATTGAAGTATTGCTAATTACCTCCCTTAATTGATCATTAGGAATATTGCGGCCACTGGGTGGTTGCGGCCACGTAGAGGCGCGCGAGGGGGTTCGCCGGTCTCGCGGCGGCGTGAGGATTGGAGCGTGCGTCGAGAGGAGCGCCTTCGGCTTGTCGGCGCGTCTGGGCCTCGGTGGTCCAACGAAGCGCTCGTGCTTCTTGAAGCGGCGGTAGAGGGGCGAGGCCCTTCTCCACGAGCCTCGAGATGAAGCGGCAAGGCGGCGAGGCACCCTAGCACCTTCGCACCCCTTCGAGGTCCCGGATCGGGCCCATTCGCTCGAGGGCCGCAACCTTTTCAGGATTGGCCTCGATTCCCCGGCGGGAGACGATGTATCTAGGAGCATGCCCCGCGGCACTCCAAAGACGCATTTTTCGGGGTTTAGCTTCGGCCCGTTGGCCGTGGGCGGTGAACGCGACGGCGAGGTCGCTAACCGGAGTCGTCGCCTTCTACGGTGCTTGACGACGATGTCGTCCACGTGAGCTTCGACCGTCGCCAGATGTGATCCCCAAAAACGTGCGCCGGCGGCGATATGTTGCGCCGCGTTTACGAGGCCAAGGGCATCGTGACGTAACGAGACGCCACGACCGGTGTGATGAACGAAGTCGCGAGGCTCGGGTCGGACTCCCTTCATTTTTTATTTGGTGATATCCCGAATAGGCATCAAGGAAACGAGCGAGTTCGCACCCGGCGGTTGAGTCAACGATTTGATCTATGCGTGGCAAAGGAAAAGGAAAAGGAACTTTGGGACATGCTTTATTAAGACTGCGTATAGTCTACACACATCCGCCACTTCCCATTTTTCTTCTTTACAAGCACGGGATTGGCTAGCCACGTAGGGTGGAACACTTCGCTTGATGAATCCGGCCTTGAGGAGCTTCCGCGACTCCACTCGATCGCCGTCGCCGCTCTTCATCGAAGCGGCGCGGCCGGCTGGCACGGCGCGGGCGTTTTGACGGGGATATCAAGGGAGTGCTCGGCGACCTCCCTCGGGATGCACGGCATGTCGAGGGGCTCCACGCGAAGATGTCGGCGTTGGCGCGGAGGAAGTCGACGAGCTTCTTCTTCCCTATTTTCGGGTCGAGGTCGGGGCGACCCTCAACGTCTTGCCCTCGGGGGCGAGGGGGTCGAGGGGGACCCCTTTGGTGCGGTCGGCGGCCTCGAAGGTGCGGACGTGCTTGGCCGCGGAGTCGAGGTCCTCGTTGACCATCTTCTCCGGCGTGTTGACCGAGCGCTTCATCCGGCCTAGTGCCTCCTGCATGTTCCACGCACTCGGCGTCGCGGTCGAATGCGTGCTCGATAGGCGACAGCGACGGTGATGCCTCGGGTGAGGACCGGCATCTTCATCTTCGGGCTGCGTGTAGTTGGGGACGCCATGAATTTGGCATAGCAAGGTCGCCCAAGTAGCCATGGCATGGTGATGCCACTTTGAACCCCACCACCTCGAAGGTGACGGTTTCCTTACGGAAGTTCTTGGGGAGTACGAGCCAAACGGGCGAGATCGATTTGCCGAGGGGTTGAACTTTGCTTGCGGGCGCGATGCGGGTGAACGGCTTCGTCTTGGCCGCGGCGGTCCCGACCACCGGTCCCCATCGAGCGCAATGTGTGCGCGAAGAGGATATTGAGGCTCCGCACTCCGTCCATCGGGGATCCTTCGAAAACGGGCGTTCCCAATGATGGGATCGACCACCGGCCAATCTTGGCCGGGTTCGGGATGCGGTTTGGGTGGTCGTCCACGGCTAAGGTGATGGCATCCTTCGACCGGTTGAGAAAGGCGGGAGGCGCCTTCTCTTTGCGGCGAGGACTTCGTGCCTGCTCCTTCTTGCGGCTAGCGGTCGACATGTCGGCGGTAGGTCCCCGAAAGATGAGGAACACATTTTCGACGGCGGGGAGCGCCCGGCGTCGCCATCACCCCCGTCTCTCTTGGCTTCGCCTCCTTCGCGGCGGCACGGCCGCGGGAACTTCTTGAGCATGTCGCCTTGCTCAGAGTATAGTTCACGGGAGTCTTGTGGTAGGGGCATGGCTTCTTCATCATGTCGTCGAACACCCCCGGGCCTCGAGGGGCGGTCGAGGGCCCGTCGGGCGGGTCAACGAGCGAGGGCCTCGGCGTTGCGGCCGTTGCGCCCCTGCTCGCGCGCCTCGCGGCGCGGCGCCTTTCCCTTCTTTCCCCGCTTGTCGTTGCGGTGCGGCTCCTTGGACCCCGCCCCTCCGCGGGCGTGTCCTCGGAGCGCTTGCCCTCTGCGCGTCGAAGATCGCTCCCACGGCCTCCTCTCCGGAGGAGAAGGGCGGGTGGCGATGTCGAACGGCTCGTTTGAGTCCGCGAGCGGCGGCTGCGTCCCGGCTCCGCCACGAGGTCCGGCACGTGGTGCCCTCGAGAACGCGTGCACGATCTTGGTCCGTGCCCACGGCGGGGAGCTCCGTGCGGCCCTCGGAGAAGCGCCGCACGAAGTCCGCGGCGACTCAGGAAGCACGCGTGCGGGGAGCGCGGAGTCCCGAGGAGTTCCCGGGCGCACGTGCGTGCCACGGAAGTTGCCACGAACATGTGGACTAGATCGTCCCGAGGTATGGATGCGGGCCGGCGGGCAAGTGCTCGAGCCATGTCGGGGCCGCGTCGCCCGGATGCGGGGGCAAGTTGCGGATGATCACTTCGTCGCTAGTGGCCCCGCCCGGTGGCGAGGCTAGGCGGTAATCGTTACGAGCGGAGACGCGGGGGTCCAGTCTCCCCGGTTGTATTTGACGATGCGTCGAGGGCGACGGAAGCGTTGGGGGAATGCTTGCGGTGCGGATCTCCCGGCGTCGAACACGCGGGTGCCGGGGGTTCGGTGTCGAGGAGCGGTCCTCGCCGGCCTGTCGTAGTGTCCCACCCCTTCGAGGGGTGGTAGCCCCTAGCCGCTCGTGCGTCGCGCTGGTTCGGGTGCGCCCGGCGTTGATGATGTTGCGGGCATCGCCATTCGGCGCCTGCGCGCGTCGAGCGCTCCTTGGCGGCGTGCGTCCTTGGTCGGCGAGGTTGACCCACGTGCCGCGAGGGGTTCGCCTCTGGTGCGGGATCGTCACCCCGCGCATCCCCCCCGTTGGCGGATGCGTGAGGCCGAGCTCTCGGCCTGCGGATGGCCGCTTGCTCGATGAGGGGTTTGCACCTCGCGGTGCATGTCTCGAGCCTCGGGGGTCGAGGGTGCGGCATGGCGCGCGGCGGCGTCGCGGCGGCGGCGAGCCCACGGCTCGCTCGTGGGGGCACGTCCCGTGTTTCCGACGTTGGTGGCGGTGTTGGGGGCGGTCGCGGACTGTCGGCCCGGCTCCCTCTCGCGTTCGCGGCGTGCGGGGGCCTCCCCCCGCCATCGAAGCGCGGAGCGGCGCTCGTCTCGGTATTCCTCCGCCGGCTTGGCCTCGAGCTCACGGGCACCGGGCCGGTGTGCGTCGACGTCGGCCCCACGGCGGAGCGGCTTGGCCCTGCGGCCGGGCGCGTAGCGATCCACGGGGGTAGGTGTGACTTCCGTCTCGGCCACCCTGCGCACCGGCGGCGTTAGCGGAGTCGTTGGTGATGACGGCGCAACGCTCCCGCGTGGGGTCGTAGCTCCGGTCTTTGGGTCGTCGGAGCGACCAAACCCGGTGGTCGCGTGGCGTCGAGGAAAGCGCACGAACGCGGCCCCGGGTCCGGCACGCGGGGAGGAAGTCGCACTCCGCGTGCCGTGGCGGTTGGCGGGTGGCATCGTGTCGACGGAGCCCGGGGATGACTCGTCCGCTGGCCGAGGTGCGGGGTCCTGGCCGACGAAGACGTGGCGGCCGAGGTGGAACCGGCGCATCGTCGTGTTCACGTTGGCGTTATGGGCCGTCGGTGGCGCCACGCGGCCGATGGGAATGCGCGGTCGGAGAGCCGCGCGCGGTCCCGGCGGGGTGGTGGCGGCGGTCGTGACGGTGGGCGCCGCACGCGTTGGGAGGCGGCACGCTCGGCCCGCCCGCCGCTCGGACCGCGCCCAGCGCGGGCGTGCGCCGGAGCGACGGCGGCGTCGCGGCGTCGGCGGACCGCGGCATCCGTGCCGGCGGGCGTACGCGGCGCGGTGTCGTGCGCGTGGCGGGGGTACGGCGGGCCTGGCCGGCCGCGCGCGCGCGGGGTTCCTCACGGTTGGTGAGGCGCATCGAATGGCCGTTCCCCTGTGGCACCGAAAGTTCGGATCTCGAGACGCGGATCTCGAGCCCGGCCGGGAGGGGGTCCGAGCTACCCATGCGATGGCGTGTAGCACGATGCTCGGTGCGAATCACCATGGAGGGAGTTGGTGAAATGACCTTAGGCGCTCGTTTGCCCCACGGTGGGCGCCAAGCTGTCGGTGCGGAATATGGTCCCAGAGCACTAACCGATGGATAGCGCCTAGGTCTATCCCTCAATGGTCGATGCCAGAGCAACAAATGACACAAGGTTGTATCACCGGATTTCGGCGCGGGGCCGTACGTCCCGACGGGGGCGTGCTCGTGGCACTATCTTGCTCGGCAAGGGGTGCTTGTAGTGGGGCAAGTACAAGCAAGGCGGGGAGAGGAAGCGTGGCTTCCAAGTCCACAGGAGAGTGGGCGAAGATGTTGTGGGAGAATAAGAGAGTGAGCGCACGGTGTGTTGCGTTGGTACGAACTCGTCTCCCCGCGGGCGGGGGCTCTCGCCTCCCCTTTTTATAGGCCAAGGGGCGGCGAGGTTACATGCACGCCGCGCTATCCGGCTACGTGGGGGTGCACGTCGCGCTACGGCCTGCAGAGGTGGGCGGCCGTCGGGGGGCGGTCTTCGCTACGATCCGGCCATGATGGCCTACCCGGTGCCCGAGCCGGTGGCGGTTCGAGGGGTAGGAGGGCGGCGGTGGTGGTGGCGTCCTTTGATAGGCTTCGAGGGAGGTGCGGTGATGGGTGGTACGGGGCACGGGGAGCGGGCGAACGGCGTTCCTTCCCAATGCGCTCGCGCGGTAGCGGGGTGGGCTGGCGCGGCGCCGGCGTGCGCACACGCGTGGGTACGGCGGCGCGCGCCATTACGGTGGCCAGGGATGGCCATCCACGGCCCTGGCGCCCCTCACCTGGCACGGCGGGGTCACGGGAAAGTGGGGTGAGGGTGCGCCGGCCCCTTCGAGGGGTCGGGCGCGTTGGCCGTCTTTGTAGTGGGCGCGCGGTGTCCCGGGCGCGGCACGGGCCAGTGCCGCGCGATCCATCCCCACGGTGGCGGGGATGGGCTCCTCCACTGGGGAGTTGGTGCGGCGGCACACGGGCGCGAGCCCGGGCGCATGATGGCGTCGTCTGCGGCATCGGGGCGTTGGAAATGCCGTGTACGGGGCCGGCGCACGCGTGCGGGCGCCGTCGAGCGTGGCGGGCCCGGCCGGGCGGAACGGACCCTCGAGCGGGATGAGACCCGCTCGAGGGGGGAGTTGCCCCTCGAACGGGGGCGGAGCCCGCCCGAGGGGGGTGCGCCCTCGGCGGGCGGAGCCCGCTCGAGGGATTTCTAAGAGGGCCGTCTTGGTGGGCCATCGGAGTCCGCGGCTTGGGCGGGTGTCCTGCATGGTTAGTCACCTGCATGGTTAGGCTTAACGTGTTTCGGTACTGGGATTCAAGTGAGGGTTTCCCCATTGTTTAAGGGGACCCCTAGGGCGGTCTCCGACACTATCCCCCTTTACCTTTTCTACTTTCTTCCAATCCCCTTTCTAATTCAGATTCAAATTTGAATGCAGATTCAAATTTGAAATCCCACTCAAATAAATTCCAAATAAAACTAAAAGAACCCCAAGTTTCTCACACTAACATTTTTATATTTCCTAGGGATTTCATTTAGCTCAAAATAAATCTAGGAACTAAAGGAGAGAAATGGAAGACATCCTTAATGAAGTTGATATTCACTCAGATAATTCATCGAAAATTTTAAATCCACATTTTTTATTAATTAATGTTCCTCGATAAATTTGAGGGGATGTTACGGGGACTCCCCCCTCACAAGAATCTCGTCCCCGAGATTAAGAAGTTACCTCCGCTTCGAAGAGATGAGGGTATTTCTCCCTCAACGGCGACTCCTTCTCCCATGTAGCTTCGCGCTCGGAGTGGTTACTCCATAACACCTTGCGAGAGCGCGTGGTGGTGTTCCTGGTCGACTTCTCGCGAGTCCGGGATCCGAACCGGGTACTCCAAGTACTCCGGGGGTTT
Organism: Cenchrus americanus; assembly: GCA_947561735.1. Taxonomy (NCBI): domain Eukaryota; kingdom Viridiplantae; phylum Streptophyta; class Magnoliopsida; order Poales; family Poaceae; genus Cenchrus; species Cenchrus americanus. The sequence goes on from OX387245.1 coordinate 229,480,193, forward strand.
CTGGACGTCGAGCGCTGACGAGGCACTCTCTTCTCGACGACCACACACTTACGAAGTTGGGAAACATGGAACACCGGGTGTACTCCCGTAAGCTCGGGAGGTAGCTCGAGTACGTAAGCTACCTTCCACGACCTTACTCACAATAGGGTAGGGCCCAACATACACTAGGGGACGACTTCCCCCGATGTGGAACCTCTTCGTACCTCGGAGGGGTGACACCTTCAAGTAGACGTGATCCCCTACTTCAAACGAGACATCCTTTCGTTTCGCGTCGGCGTAGCTCTTACGCTGCTTTGAGCTATCTTCGAGTTCTCCCTCGACCTTGGCGACATTTTCCTCGGCCTCAACAATGGTGGCGGGACCGAAAAAGGTTCGCTCCCCCACCTCGGACCACATCAACGGTGTCAGAGCACTTCCTGCCGTACGGGGCTTCGAAAGGAGCCATCTTCAAGGCGGCACAGGTAGCGCGTTGTTGTATGAGAACTCGGCATATGATGGACTCTTTTCCCAATCGAGACCCATAGGTCCAACACACAAGCCCTCGGTGAGTCCTCTAGCACTGATTCACCCTCTGCAATCGGCCCAGTCGGTGCTGTGGGTGGAGCGCGTACGTCTTGTAGTTCGGCCTGGGTACCCATGGAAGCGTGCAAACTTCTCCCGGGCGGGGCGGTGGGCGAGGCCCTCTATACGACACAATGCTCCTCGGAGCCCCATGAAGCTTTGGGACGTTGTCCACATACGGCTTTGCAAGTCGGCTCACGGCGCTAGTTCGTCTTCAGCGGCAAGAAATGTGATACCTTGGTTAATCGATCAACAATCACCCAAATGGAGTCATTTCCCTTCGTGTGCGAGGCAATCCCACAATGAAGTCCATGCGATATCATCCCACTTCCACGTGGGTATCTCGACGGTTGCGGCTCCCAACCGGCGGGCCTACGGTGTCCCGGCCTTCACTCGGCCGACACGTGTCACCATCGAGCGACGTACTGCGCTATATCTTCCCTCATCTTTTCCCACCGAACCGTACCTTCAAATCTTTGTACATCTTGGTACAGCCAGGGTGGATCGAGTATCGAGAATCGTGGGCCTCTTTAGGGATCGAGTCCGAATCCCCTTGTCCAGAGGCACGCAGATGCGGTCCTTCGGCCACGAGCGTACACGTGCATCGAGGCGATAATCAGCTGCTTTGCCTTTCTCCATCAGGCGTTTTACCTCTTGAATCTTTGGGCACTCCTTACGAGCTTGGCGGATACGGTCTTCGAGTGTGTACTTCACCCGCATACGGTTCCAGCGCCCCACCTCCACAATCTCTAAGCTCGGCTTTTCCGGCTCTTCATGCAAGGGTCGGTTGTTCCTCTCGCACCATCGGGTTGTTGCGGTAGTGCTTGCGGCTCGGAAGCGTCGGCTACGGCGTTTGCCTTACCATGGTGGTAGTGAATGCTCGGGTCGTAGTCCTTGATCGGCTCTAGCCATCTCCTTTGCCTCCAAGTTCAACTCGGGCGCCGGGTGAAGATATACTTTAGACTCTTGTGATCGCGTATAGATGTCGCACTTGTTCCCCATCGGGTAGTGCCTCCCATATCTTCCAATGCATGTATGACGGCGGCTAGCTCGAGGTCGTGCGTAGGGTAGTTCTCCTCATGCTTTCTTAGGCGTCAGTGGGGCGTACGCCACTACCTTGCCTCCTTGCATCAACACGCGGCGAGGTCCTTGTCTCGACGCGTCCACGGTACACCACGAAGTCCTTGCTCGCATCGGGCGAGGGGTCGGGGCCCGGGGTAGTGGTGAGGAACGAGTTTTGAGCTCTGAAAGCTAGCTTCACACTTGTCCGAGCCACACATACGGCGTGTTGCTCTTCAACGGCTCTTGTCATGGGCTTGGCGATCTTCGAGAAGTTCTCGATGAATCGGCGGTAGTATCCGGCAAACGAGAAAAGCTGCGGATCTACAGTCACGGACTTCGGTGGCAGCCACTTGGAGACCTTTGCCTCAATCTTGATCGGATCTCTGCAACTCCTTTAGGCGACAACACATGACCCGGAAACGCGACTTCCTCCATCGAGAACTCACCTTGCCTGAACTTGGCGTACAGGCCGATCTTCGTCCGAGCTTCCCCCGGCCACGGTCCTCGAGGTGCTCCTCATGCTCTTTTTCTTTGTGCGGGAGTAGACCGGTATGTCGTCGATGAAGACGACGACACACTTGTCCAACTCATCCCCATGAAGACCTTGTTCATCATGTTCATGAAGTATCTTGGGGGCATTGGTCGAGGCCAAACGACACGGCGTATGTACTCGTGCTGCATCCCTATGCGGGTTCCGAATGCGCGTCTTATGGATGTCTTACGGGCGGATCTTCATGCGGTGATAACGACCAGGAGGTCAATCTTGCTTGACGAAGTGCGGCTTGCCTTGGGCGGTCCATCGGATCATCAATCCTGGGCGATGGGTACTTGTTCTTGATGGTTACGCGTTCGGGGCGCGGTAGTCGACGCACGGACGTTGAGTTCCATCCTTCTTCGGTACGAATAGTCGCGGTGAACCCGGGGTGAAGCACTTGGCCGAATGAACCCTTTCTCGAGTAGTGAGTCTAGCTACGCGCCTTCAACGGTTTCGGCTCAACCTCTGCCATACGGTACGGACTTTGGGCTATCGGCGCCGTTCCGGCACCGGGTTAATCACGAACTCCACATCACGATCGGGGGAGGCAACCCGGGCAACTCCCTGCGGGAAACACATCCTCATACTCACCGGACCACCGAGGTACGTCCGATATGGCCTTCGTGTGAAGGGCCGGCACACGGCCGGTATGTCTCGAGACTTCATCGGCTCGAAGGTAACCCTTGTTCGCGTCGAGGGTGCGGTAGTGTCACCGGTCTCGGCGAAGTGGAGATGACACCTTTGTGGGCGGTGATCCAATCCATTCCCGGTATCACGTCGATACCATGGGGAAGCGGCACGGTAAGATCCCCATAAAATGTGTGACCTTGGATGACCACTTCCACTCCTTTGCACGGCGGGGGTGCATCGGATATCCCCGAGCGGAGAGCTCGTGATGATAGGCATCGTTCGGGTGGTTGTAGGGAGGGAGAGTTTATTCACGAACCGAGAGGTGATATAGGACCCGGTTGCACCGGTGTCGAAGAGAACCAGAGCAGAAGTACCACAAACCAAAAACTTACCGATCACGACGTCGGGGGCATCGGCAGCCTCCTCCTCAGTGAGGTGGTTCGGCCCTCCACGGCCGGCGGCCGGCGACGCGGCCCGAGGAGGTCGGCCTCTGGAGCCGAGGTGCCCTCGCGGGGCGTAGCGGCGACCTTCTTGTCGGGGCACTCGAAGGACTTGTGGCACGGCTTGCCACACGAGAAGCGGTGACGGTGAAGCCTCTGCCGGCGGGTCTCGCGGTGCTCGGTGGAGCACGAGTGTAGCCTCCGGTCTGCGGGGGTAGCCGGGGGTTCCTCCCTCGGGGGAACGGGCTACGTCCACTTCCTCCGAAGCCACGCCCGGAGCTAGTTGTGCCCGGGCGGTAGCTCCCCCTCGGCATGTTGCTGCGTACGCTTCTCGGCACGGAAGGATCGGTCGGGCTGATCCCGATCTCCCATCCTCTTTTTGCCCCTCATGCGTTCCTCGTGGCCCCTCCTTTCGTCCTCGACCGCGATGGCTCGGTTGACGAGATGGCGCAGGGACTTGTGCTCACTTGCCTTCAGCGCACGGCGAAGGCGGTGGTGGAGGCCTCGCGGGAGCCAGGCTTGCTTCTTACGGTCGGTGTTGGTGTCGTCGGGGGCGTACCGCATCATCTTCATGAAGTGACGCTCGTACTCCTCGACCCTCATCGCACCACGAGTCATGGTGCGGAACTCCTGCGCCTTCGGACCCGGCGGCTCATCGGGAAGGTGCCGCTCGCGGAACGCCTCGCGAGAACTCCGGCCCGGTGATGAAAGGCCGGGTTCGGGTGGGTGGCGGTGTAGTTGTCCCACCATGCCTTGGCGGGACCCTCCGGCGCGGTGCGCGGCGATCGCGACGCACTCCTCGTCGGAGCGAGACGGTGAGATCGAGCTTGGTCTCGATCACCCGCGAGCCGATCGTCGGCCTCGAGTGGGTCATCCGGAAGTAGGCCGAAGGTGGGGGCCTTCGGGCGGATGAACCCCTCGATCTTCCGCGTGAGGTCCTCGTCTGCGGAGCGACGCGGTTCCCACGCGTTGCCACGGTGCTCCATGGCCTCCGCCATCCTCCCGCATCGGTCGAGTACGGAGCGCCATCACTTCCACCAAGTTAGGTGGGGGTGGTGGTGGGCGAGGTCGGCTCGAGCCCCAGCCTTGCTCGAGCTGCTCCTTGCTCAACCTCGGCCTCGGGGTTCTCGGGCGGTGGTGGCGGTGCTCCGTCACCTCGGGCCCTAGCCCCCAAAGCTCCTCCACGCGAGGGGTGGACGGCCACGGCCACGACCGCGTCCACGCCTAGCCTGGGCTTCTTCCTCGGCGGTCTCGCCTCCTCGAGGCGGGCTATCGGCCGGTTGGAGCGGCGGATCGACATCCTTACGAAAACATAAGGAAAAAGGGAAAAGACTTACGCACGTCACTCACCAACTCACACACGAGCCTTTAGCAATCAAGAAAATAGTTCTAAGTATAACCTACACTCAAGTGGAAGAAGCATTAAGACACAAATAACACCATTAAAATCCAAGCACACATCAAACATGATTATTACACTTGCTCCCCCGAGGGCGACTCGGACCTTGGGGTAGCGACGGCAGAGTCAACGATCTAATACATCGGTACAATCTCAAAAGGGTAGTGTCTACATGGTGTGGCATGACTCTCTTCATGCACCGGAACATGCTCGCGGCTGCATGGATCATCTCATGGAAACTACTAGCATAAAACACTACTCTAGGTCATGCCTCCTGCTTAGCTCTCTACTCAGTGCGTGCCCTCTGGTACGTGACGGGGTAGCGATCCTCGGTGGGGTAGTCCGGCGGAAAGATCCGGGACACCAAGGCGTGAGCCTCTCGGACCTCCTCGGTCTCGACGGGGGTCGGCAGACGGGCCATCGGGCACGGGGTGAAGCTTGAGGCGTGGCCGGGTGCCGGCTCGAAGGTCTCGGTGCGAATCTCACGGCGAGACTCGGGGGGTAGCTCTCCGTTGAGCTCGAAGAGCTCGTCCACGCGAGCGAGTCGGCGTCCTCCCAAGTCCTCCTCGGTCTCTCGGCCTTGTCTCTCGGGTAGACGGCGGTGCGCGCGAGCCACGCGATGTTGGCGACGTTGTCCGCTCGGCTCTTCTCCCGGCTTCTCCACCTTGAGCCGCTCACACCGGCCGGGTGAGCGAGCACCGTGAGCGGGGTCGTCCTTGCGCTCGAGCTTGTCCTTCGATGCGTTCGACTCACGATCGGCTGCGTGGAGTCCTCCTTGGCGTGCGGCATCTCCTCCACGGTGTCCACCCTCTCCCTCTCGGGCTGCCGGCGGGACGGTGGTCGCGCGGTCGAGGCTCAGCTCGAGGCGGCGAACACGGTGGCGAAGAGCGGTGTTCTCTCTCTCCCGGCTCGGCACGGCGGGGCGGGTGCTGGAGAAACGCGTCGATGGTGGCGTCCCCGACACGGCCGTAGAGGGTACGTGACTCGTCCTCCGGTCGGCGCGCGTACTTGTCGAGGTCGACCAAGTAGGCGGCGGTCTCCACCGGGGTCTCGTCGGACTCGCGGAAGGGAGAGCTGCGTCGGCCGTCGTCTGGATCCCCTCGTACGAAGGAACTCGCGTCCTACGAGCGGTGCGGCGCCCGGTGGTCCGGGGGTAGCGGCCGAAGAGTCCCGGTGTCGAAGGAGGCGCGGTGCGTGCGAGTAGGCGACCCGGGGCACGGCGGCGAGGGCGGCGTCCGGCGTGGTCGCGACCGGTGAGTGCGGCGGCGCGGCGGACCTCTCCCTTGGAACTCGAGAAGACTCGGGTGAGGGAGCACGAGCGGCCGTGCGAGGCACCATCCGCCCGGATCACGGCGGGTACGTACTCGGCGCGGTACGTGACGTAGGTCGGAGGGGACTCCAAGCACTGAGAAGGGCCCTCTCCATCCGGTGGCGGTGCCCCGCACGTCTCGGGGGTGATCTCCACGACACAGTGCTCCATCTCTGTGAAACACAAGAAATTTACGTCGGCGCGAGGTGAGTAAGAAGTTTTCAAAGAGGGAACGAGTTTTATAACATAGCTCAAGGGTATAACTATAAAGGTAGAGCGTATAGAGTCCTATTTCTATCGACCTTTCCTAGGGATACGTGCTACGGTCAAGCATGGCTGCGGTACCACACAGCAAAACCCCGGATTTTCATAGAAAACCCGAATCCACAGTACCATCGCGATAGTCCCTGGATCGGTGGCTATCGCGTACGGGCATCGTCTCACGGATAGATACGCAAAGTCATACATCGCATCACATAAAGTTAACGAGTACATGAATTTATTACAAGTCCATTATGGAGTACATCATTACAAGCCTCTTGGGCTGAATCGGAGTGAAAGATCTACGCAACGGAAGCTATCTTCTCGGAAGGGTCTCCATCTTTATTCCTCCCGCCACGAGCAAACTCGAGCGAGCGACATATCCCTCGGTCGTACCATCGCGTCGGTGTTGCGGTCGAACTCGGACTCGTACCACTGCACACCCAAAGTCTATCCCCAAGGAGTGGGATAGGTCCACGTCACCAACGGTATGCGGCTTTAAGTGGCCTAACATCTAAAGGGAAAAGAGAGTAGACAAGGAAACGGTTGTGGGTTCCTAAGCGACGACGACGAGTAAAAACAAGGTATCTCCATAAATATCCCAAAACCCAAGTCTCTCAACACAGCCCGGATCCATCCGGTCACCCAGATGACCCGTCACCACCTCCTACTCTGTCTAGGGTCGATGCGAGAACTTCCTCTCCTCGCACCTCAATGATTACAACCGGATCGACGAGGTAGATGGAGCCTCTCTCCTCCAACTAGGCTGTAACCACGGCTCACCACACTCTCACCTATAAGGGGAAGGTAGAAATCCCAAAACATGAGGAACGAACATGTCTTCTAGGCGGTGTCCATAACCGAGGACGCGGCTATAGCTATAGATCGAACAACTGCGCGAGCGTGTACACTGTACCCATCCCGGGATGGCACCGGTCGGTGTACGGCCGGCCGAGCCCATCCTACGGTGAACTCTCGGTAGTTACGTACCCACCACTGCATCCGGCCCTCAAAGCGGTCCTCTCCGCCGGTGAAGACGACACCGGAGCGCAAGAAATGCTCCCGTGTGGCCACACGGGGAGACGCTCCGAGAGGGTGGTCTCACCTCCACCGCTCCCCCCACGAGATACCCTCTATCCTTCCTAGGCGGTATGGTTACGCACTTGCCGAGCTCAACTCGGCCCTATCCCCACTCTCGGCGGGGTGGTGTGTACGATGTCCTATAAACAAGTTGATACACTCGATTTCAGACCGGGGCGAGCTCATGTCCTCCAAGCGCACGTGAAACCCCAACACCTAGGCTCCGAAAACCGCAACAGGAGGGATGCCGCGAGGAGTGCACCCCTATCCCCGATCCCAGATCGGTTGTTTCGAGCTCACCCCCGCCAAAGTACCCAAAACGCCTTCTCCTGCCGGTTTTTACCCCACACACGCCAAGAACCACTATTCCCACCCCAACACATGCATCGTGAAGCTCGGCGTATATTCACGCTCACATAAACATATATGTAGAAGTAGTAGGACAATCAAGGACAGGGTAAATAAAGAGGCAGTGCAAGGTTCATCAACATGCATACATAAAGTAAAGCGCTAGCAATACTACTCAGCAATGCCTAATGGGTAGTTCAGAATCAGTCGGGCGTGAACCTGGGGTCGGGTAGTCCTCCGCGGCGAAGTCGTCGGCGTAGTCGTACTCCTGGCTCAGCTCTCCGGCTCCTGCTGCTCCTAATAGCGTGAAAAAGGAAATAAATAGCGGTCCAAAAGCAACTTAAATCCAAATAAAAGCAAATAAGGTCCAAAAAGAGGCAAACTCTAGTCTAGCACGGAGTTTGGGTTTTTAGAAGATTTTCAGAAGAAGTTTCATATTTTTTGGAGCTAAAACGGATTTATTATGAATTTCCAAAGATAAAATACATTTCTGAAATTAAAATACGCATATACAATATTGCAGACTCTTAGCTAGCTATAGGGTAGCTCCCGCTAGCTCAAACACGGCTTTAAGCCGGCGGCGGGCCCGGCTATAGCCGGCGAGGTGGCGGCCACGCCGGCGGCTCTAAGCCGGCGGCGACCGCGTGGCCGGCCACGCGGCGCCGCGTGGCGCGGCACGCGGCGGATCTCGGGGTGGATCCTGCGGCGCACGGCTGTGCGGCGCCCGTGTGGCTTTGGGCGTGGTTGGCCGGGCGCACGGGGATCCCCTCGGATCCCCTCGCGGTCGCGCGCGCGTGTGCGCGCCCGTGTGCGTGCTAAACCCCGGGGGTTTTCCTTCTCGCGTGTCCGGTGTTCGATGGAATGTCGCGTGGCGGGCGGCGGCGCGGCGGCGGCTCGCCGGCGGCGCGCGCGCTCGGCCGGGCCAGCGGTGGCCGGGACATGGACGAGGGGCGGCAAGGCTCGATCCTCGGCCCCAATCGTGGACGGCCTCGGCCAAAGATGGACGGCCGGCGGCGGAGACGAGGGAGCGGCGGCGACGAGCGCGGGCGGCGGCGCGGCGAGGGTCGCCGGCGACGGCGCTAACCGACGCCCAGCGTTCTTGGCTGGTTGCGAAAGGGTCCTAAAGACGCAAAGACACCTAAAGCCGGGGCTTTTTCCCCCTAGGTCGCCTGGAACAGTTCCAGCCCGCCGTGGCGGAGCTCTGGCCGGTGGCGGCGCGCGGTGCGAGCACAGCTCCGGCCACGGGGTGGCTTTGCGTGCGTGCGCACGGTGACCAGGGTGTCGTGGCGGTCGTGTCGCCGGGCTTGCGCGGGTGGCGGCGCTCGTGCGCGTGTGGAACGGGGTCGAGCGGGCCGGTGGCGCGGCGCTACGGAACACGACGGCGGCGTGACGCACGTCGGCGAGGTGAGGATGGTGCGGGGTCGAAAGGGATACGGCGGTGCGTGTGCGTGTTTGCGGCGGCGGCGGCGGTGGCACTTGCACAAGAGAGCGTCCCGGCCGGCACGATGGCCGGCATCACCAGCGACGGCGCGGCGGCATGAGCGGCACGGGGCGATCGCAAAGCGCCTCGGCTCGAAGGCCGGGTCGACCACAGAGGGGTGAGGGAGCTTCGCCTCACCTTGGTGGCCACGGGCCGACGTGCAGGCGGCGGTGAAGCGGGGCGGAGGCGAGAGGGAAGCGGGGTCGTCGGCGTGGAAGGGGACGGCGGCGCGGAGCGAGAGGAAGCGAGGGCGTCGGCGTGCCGGCTTCGCGGCGTCCTCGAGCTCCCACGTGCGGTCCTCCCGGCTTCGCGAGGTAGGCGGCGGGCGGCGGTGGGCCTCGGGGTCTTCTTCTCCCCTCCTCCTCCTCCTTCTTCTCCCGGCGGGCGAGAGGCGAGTGGAGCGGGGAGGACTCCCCGTGGCGGCTAGGGTTGGGGATGCCCCGAGGCGCGGAGGTGGACTTCTTATAGGGCAAGGCGGGGGCGCGGGACGCGTGGACGGCGTGGATGGCTCCGGCGGGCTCGGACGGGCGCCGGGCGGGAGGGCGGCGCGGAAGGGCTGTGGCGACGACGGAAAAGGGGAAAAAGAGAAGAGTGACGGGAGGAAGAAGGGGTGACGCCGGGGGCGACGTCACGCGGGTCCCACCTGGCGGTGACCCGGCGCGGGCGCGGTAGGTGGTAAGTGGGCCGACGTTTGATGGGCCGCGGTGGGCTGGAAAGGGAAGAGGAGAGGGTGGCGCGGCGCGCTGGGGAAAAGAGAAGGGGGTGGTTCAGCGGACTTCGAGACCTTGGGCTCGCGGCCCAGAAGCTATCCCCCTTTACCTTTTCTACTTTCTTCCAATCCCCTTTCTAATCCAGATTCAAATTTGAATGCAGATTCAAATTTGAAATCCCACTCAAATAAATTCCAAATAAAACCAAAAGAACCCCAAGTTTCTCACACTAACATTTTTATATTTCCTACGGATTTCATTTAGCTCAAAATAAATCTAGGAACTAAAGGAGAGAAATGGAAGACATCCTTAATGAAGTTGATATTCACTCAGATAATTCATCGAAAATTTTAAATCCACATTTTATTAATTAACATTCCTCAATAAATTTGAGGGATGTTACAATCCACTATCCTTAACCATTGTTCAAACAGGATAGGTGATAACCATCTGTCAAACAACATTTGACCATTGAGAGTGAGAAACTGAGAGACAATAATATTCTTGTCACTACACCAATCAAATAGAACAGGTGCCAGTATACAAATAGGTTTATCAAATAACCATATGTCTTTCCAAAACAAGGTTTGTTTACCATTTTCTACTTTTATCTCTCTGCCTTTCAGATATAGGTCCTTGACCTTCAATAAATCAGACCACAAGGGAGAGTCATCCAGCCTATGATTCATAGTGCTGACCCCTTTCCCTTGCATATACTTAGTTCTCACTATCTCTTGCCACAATCCTATTTCATTCTCCAATTTCCACCACCATTTGCACAGGAGACTTAAGTTCATTTTCCTTATGTTTTTGATACCCAGACCTCCATTTTTCTTGCTTTTACATATGATTTCCCATTTCAACAACCTGTATTTTCTTTTTGTACTCCTCCTTGCCAAAAGAACATCCTCCTTTGCTTATCCAGAATCATAGTAATTGTTTTGGGTAATAAGTACAGGGACATTTGATAGATTGTTGCACTAGATAGACTGGAGTTGATTAAGGTGGTTCTACCTGTCGGTGTGGAAAGTAGTCCCGACACTAACTAGTAAGAGCGCCGAGATCTATCTCTCGATGGCTAGTGCTAAGCAACCAGATGACACTGATTTATCCTGGTTCCGGACGGGGCCGTACGTCCAGCAGTGGCGTGCTCGAGGCACTGTATTGCATTGCACCGTGGTGCTTGCAGAGGGGGGGGCTAAAAGCAAGGCGGGAGAGGAGGCCGAGCCTCTAGGTCCCAGAGGTTTTTCGATTGAGGCAAGTGCCAATATCGCGGTGAAGGCGGAAAGCATGCGTATGAGTGTTATCCGTCGTCCCCCTACGGCCAGGGGACTGCCCCTCATTTTATAGGCCAAGGAGGAGGCAGTTTACAAGCGTGCCGCACTGTTTTATCTACGTGGAGGCATGGTGTACAGTGTCGTGGAGTAGACGGCCATCCTGGTGAATCTTGCTTCTGGCGGGACGTCAAGGCATGCCCTATATCCGTCCAGGAGCGACTTCGAGGGTGGCGGTGTAGGGGTTGCCCGTTTGGTGGCCGTCCGCGTGCTGATTCGAGGGTGCTGCTGACGAGAGGCCGTACGGGGCACAACAGTGGGTGTGGTGATGTCCTGTTGCCGCATGTTTCCACAACACCAAGGATGGCGGCTGCGATTCTTTGGGATGGCCGCACGGGGGCGATGGTGAGGGCGGGGCCCCCGACTACCGTACTCCCCCCTTCCCCTACTCCGACTTGTAACCCCGCCTCCCGGACTATATAAGGCGAGGCGGTGGACCGATCTCGGGAGGTCACATCATCCAATCTCAACTCACGGCGCACCTATTGCCCCCCCCCGGCACCATCCCGTAATCGTGCCCTATCAATCCCGAGCTACGCGGCATACGGGACGTAGGGTATTACGCACCTCGCTCGGCCCCCCCGAACCTCGTCTAGAATTGTGTGCCACGTGTCTCTTCCTTCGAGTTACCGATCTCGGCGAGTCACATTCATCTACTTCGGGTACTCCCCGTAGTAGGTTGCCGGTCCAAAACACCGACACCCCCCGGTTTTTTAGGGACCCTTATGGCTGTCCCCGATAGTAGCCCTCGAGCATCTGCGGGTGTATCCGTTAGGATCCCGCAAATGCTGATGCTTGCTGATGGGACTTCCTTCCCTCCTGATTGTTGTGCTATTCCATGGGGGCGCGCTAGCGGACACGCGGGTCTAGCCACCGAAGCCTTGCAGGAGCGTGGGTGCTCGTGCAAGGTTTTTTCGCAGAGTCTGCCGGTGTGCGAGGTGTTAGTTTCAGCCGGCATCGGCAATATCCCAGCCGGCCTCGGCGGTGCCATGCGCACGTGTTTGACATACGTATGCGTTCGGTGCATTTCCAGGAGGTGTAGTCGTGCGTCGAGCCCCCGAGCCTGGGCCCGTTCGAGGCGATCGGGGCGGGCTCTCCGACTTGTTTGTACGTTCCCTCACCGTCCTGGAGGGACGGAGGGTGAGGTTTCCGCAACTCCCATCGAGCGGAATCCTCATTGAGCTGTTACTGGGTGATTTAAGTGGACGCCCATGCCCCATTCGATAAGGGTTGGATCATGGTCCGGAGACTCGTCCATGAAAGCGCTTACGTGGGTTTGCTAGGTGGGGCTCGGTCCCCTTCGCCCCCGGGGACCGAGGGCGCGAAGCTCTCCCTCGATGGGATCCCTCGACTAGGCGCCCTCGTTGGCTCTTGAATACGACATGTGGGGCGCCCTCGAGCCGGGTGAGCTCGAGGATAGGCTAAAATGCGCGCGCACTTGTCGTCCCCGACTGCGGTGATGCGGGGCGGCGGCGGCTCGAACCCTTCGAGGGTCGGGCTTCGAACCCACGATCGGTAGGGCCATTGCGGGGGTGGCGCCTAGGTGCCCCCGTCTTGATCGCATCTACGGATCTCGTGGGCTCGCGGTCGAGCCGACCCTCGAGCTGCGATCGGTAATCCTCTAGATTCGAGGGTACATGTGGCGCCCGCTCTTACCAAGCGGGGCTTGGGGCCACCGGTCGGTATTCGCACCCTTTGAGGGTCAAGTTTTTTTTTCGAGCCTTGGGCTCGGGCGATGCGGGGGTCTCACTTACTCGGTAAGGGGCCGGGCCGTTTTAATGCACACGGTCGTGGCCGCGGTCGTGCGCGCGGCGCGCCCCTTTCGGGCGGCGCAGTCGCGCACGTAGTGGGCGACATGGGGTGCGGACGTGACGGGCCACCGTGGCTCTTCGGTTGCCGCGCCGTAATAATTGCGCATGCGCGCGCCCGACCGTTTCGGCGTGGTGGGGTCCGCTCGTCAGTGATAGACGCAGCCGTCTGCAGTTAATGCTCACGGCGCGCGGTTTGGGGAGCGTGGCTCCCTTAGATCTATAAATCCAAGGAGAGGGAGGCGGAAGCCCCTTACCTCGTCACTTAGCACCGCCACCCTTTGCTCCTTGCCTTCGCTTCTCGGCTGTGCGCCCTTTCGTTTCGCCCGCTGCTAGCTTCGTCTTCGTACGCCGCCGTGTTGACGGTGAAAATCCGTCAACCTAGCCATGAGTTTAACTTCGGTGTTGGCATAAGTTTTATACCTTATCCATTGGTACTAACCCCCGTGGTATAACAAGTTCATGTGTGCATGTCGGTTTTGGAGTTTAGTGTTTATGCAGGGTTTTAGCTTTGAAAGCAAGACTTTCGGGATAAGTTCATCAAGCACCTTATGACAAGACCTTGAAGCCCCGTACAAGTCATGCAATGAAGAAAACTTAACTCCAAGAAGCCAGGGACTTGATCCGAGAAGACGACAAACTCCGAGGACCTGACCAGAAAAGTGCTGAATCTTGCAAGACAAGGAGTTATGCCCAATTCGGAGAGAAACTGACGACATGGACCTACATGCATAAGGGGGAAACATCCTGGAAGCAAGGGAACCGACGTAGAGCAAAGGAGGCCTCGGGCTGGGCCTGGATGGGCCTAGGACGTCCGGCCCAGGCCGGTCGGCCCAGCCCATTCCAGGGCCCGTTTGCCCCCTCCTTTGCCCTAGCCGCCAATCGTGCTATTTATAGCCCCGTGGCCGAGAGCCACGCATCATCTAATTTGTCATCGACCGCCGAGGAGCAGAGAAGAGAGGGACACCATCCCGGAGAGGAGAGGGTCGAGCTAGTTGACTAGGGTTTCCCTAGCCGACGTGGGAACCTTGCATGGAAGACCACGTCGAAGTTCCCGGAGCTAGAAGCAAGATCAAGGAAGGATCCCAGTGGTGATTTTGTGTATGTATCATTGTCATAGTTGAATTATCAAGTTGAATCTATTCTTAGCGATCAAGTGTTTCCTCAAATATTTAGTTTTTCGATCAGTTTGCTTATTCTAAGATCTATTCGCGTGATAGATCACATAGGGTGTTCTTGTAGCTGCGGTGGCTAGAGGTACACGCCGGATCTTCCGAAAGAATCTCGACTTGTCTTTTGACTCGCCTTAAGCTCCCCGCATGAGTAGGGATACGTTGTGACAGAACGGGGGTTACGAAAGGCGGATGTTTTCGGATTTGGACGGGAAACCACGGTTTAAAGAGGCTTCTAATAAGATTCAATTTGCTACTTCTTCTCTTGCTTGGAACTTCAACAAAAGGCTTAACCCGATCTCTCTAGATCGGTTTATCTACCCAATCTTACTTTGTTATCTCCGGTCTTTAGTAGATTAGATTAGTTTCATGTCTTTTACCTAGATGCATTAGGGTTTCTTTTACCGAAGATTGGAGTTACTTGGCTTTACTAGATCAACTCTTGCGTCACACATTTGTTCCATGGATTCGATACCTTTGGTTCACCACTCGAGGGAAGAAGGGTCCCTTGACTACGACGGGAGACTTGTCCGCTTGCAAGTCATAAACGAAATTTGATACAACTATTAACCGTCAACACGCCGCCAACTGCAATGGCTCCCCCCAGCAAATAACGATGCTGGATCCGCTGCCATGGAGCCGCTCGATAGTGACGCGGTTCGCCCTGAGCAAGCTCGTGAACGGTGGCCACCTGGCGCCAAACGTGGAGGGGCAGCCCCCTGCGTGGATCGTTCTGCCGGCGACGGATCGGGAGCCCAACCCGCCGTATGGCTACGTCGTCAGCTTCATCCGGCACCATGAGCGCGGCTTCGATGCGCCGGCGAGCCGCTTCATGCACGGACTGTGCCACCACTACGGGGTTGAACTGCACAACTTCTCCCCCAACGCGATTTCGCAGGCGGCCACCTTCATCGGCGTCTACGAAGGATTCCTGGGGATCCCAGTGAACTAGGATCTCTGGGTCCACCTCTTCTGCGCGGAACTGCACACGCTCGCTACGCCCGAGGCACGGGTGCGCCGGGCAGTGCGCACCGGCGGCCTCTCGATGTCGTTGCGGGATTCGCGCAAGGAGTTCTACATCCCCTGCACGATGACATCCAACAACGCGGAATGGGAGCACCGACAAGGTGCTGATGGAGAAGGCCGAATCCTGGCACCACGACATGTCTCCCTCCTCGCACTAGGCGCAGTTGGATTCGCTCCTGGCCGCGTTGAAGAGCCTGGCGGACGCCGGGTTGGGAGCGGCTCCGGTCCTCGCGAACCTTCACCACCGGCGGATCGTCCCCCTCATGGAGAGGGAGCTCTGTATTCACGAGATGAGCGAGGCGGCCAACCCTACATCGTTGGCACACTTGCGGTTCCTGCATGAGTGCCTCCCTCGGGAATACGCGGCCACGAGGGCGAGGCGCGCCATCAGCCTCAAGGACGACCGCACAGCAACGATGACCTCTGGTCATTCGTTATGCTCCCCGACGCCTCGGCGGTGAGTAGGCCTTCCTCCCTTTCTTGTTCCCTTGCAACGTACCAGCGCGGTTTTGACAGTCGTTTTTTAGCAGAGGGTGACCGTGGACGCCTCGCGGTCCGACCCGCCCCGAGCCCGAGAGGTTGCCCACGCCGCGCAGCGACGGGAGCAGGAGCGGGCGGCACGCAGGAAGGAGAAGAGAATCCGGCGGCGGGAGCGCAGGGAGCAGCGGGATGAAGAGTACCGGCTACGCGAGCAGTAGGGACTCTCTCCATCGGCGACTCCGGAGAACTCGTCGTTGGGAGAGGAGGAAGAAGAGGAGAGCGATGGGGGCGGCCCCCCCGAGAGGTGGAATCCCTCGCCCCCCTCAGCAAGAGCCGCAGAGGAGGCAGAGGAGCAGGCGTCCGTGATGGGCGCGGAAGCGCCCGCCGCCGGGCAGTCCGTGGAAGAGGCAGCGCGCACTGCGGAAGCACCAGCGCGCACCGCGCAAGCGTCCGGGGAGCGCGGCGGCGGCGACGACGGGCGCCACAGCGGCGTTTGCCGAACCCTCGAGGAAGAGGAAGCGAGGCTTCTCCACCTTGAGGTAAGCAGTCCCTCCTCCAGACGTTCTGGTTTTGAGGAGCTGGAGCTCAGTTTTTTGTCTTTGTGTTCGCAGGGTGGCGTCGACCGTCCCCGCCCTCGCACCTGCCAAAGCGCTCAGGCCAGACGCATCGGTTCCCACGAGGCGGCGCTCTTCGAGAGCGCTGCGGGTGACAGGGAGCGCGGCGGTGACGACGGAGCCACCGTGTGGCACGGACGTGCCCGCGGGGTCGCGGTAGGAGGCGGCGGCTCGCGACGGCGATCACGACTACGGCAACCACCGCGCCAACGGTTCTACCGGCGCCGCCCCCGCGGTGGCGATCGAGCGGCCGCGGTGGAGATTCCTGACGACGACGCCCCGCCTCCTGGATGGGGCCGGTGGGGGAACCGGCCCGTGCCAGCCCCCGAGCCCACAGCGGGGGTGCTAGTGATGCGGGAGGATGGGCGCGCGATGTCGCGGCATCCGACACACGACGCCACCCTCTCCGCTCGAGATGGCACGCGGCGCGTCCGGAGCGAGGGAGCGGGAGCACGCCAGCCGCGCCGCCGGCCCACTTCAGCGAGGCCCAGGCCGAGCAGGCGCTGTGGCAAGAGTTCCGTGACCACGGAGCCTCGCTCAACAACGCGCTGAACGAGGCGCTACGGATCCACGCAGGTCTCGCGTGGCGGGTTTTCCAGGTACGTGTTTCTTCTGTTGGATTTTGGAGTTTCCCCTCCCCCTCATCTCTTTCGCACTTGCATTTCTCCTGACTCGGCTTCCCCCTTGCCTTATCCGCCGGTGACAGGAGTTGGAGGGCCGAGCTCGGGAGAGGCATGACCGCCTCAACCAACTGAGTTTCGAGCGTAACTGGTACCGAGACCAGTATGACGCCCTTTACGCCCTCGTCGTGGCCCTGCGGACCGACAACGGGTGGCTGGAGTATCGAGTCGAGGCCATGCATGACGAGCTCCTAGAGCAGGATGCCCAAGCTGCGGAAGACGCCTCCACAGTCGCGAAGGTGAGGACGGCGCTCCTGGAGTAGGATGAGGCGTTGTGGAAAGCACGCAAGGATTTGGCCGGGATGCGGACCGTGGCGGCGGAGTGGGAGGCGGAGGTGGCCTCGATTCGTGCCCAGCTCGAACAGGACCGTGCAACCCTCGAGGGAGCACGGTCTTGGCAGAGCCAGGCCGAGGAAAGGGCCAAGGAGGCCGAGCAGCTGAGGACCAGCCTGGCGGACAAGGCCGCCTCCCTTGCCTCGACGGAGGAGCAGCTTCAGCGGGAGCGGGACGCGCGCCAACAGGCGGACGCTCAGCTCCAGCAGGAGCGAACCGCCCTTGCTGAGGCTCGGGCCGCCCTCGAGCGCGAGCGCCTATCACGAGAAGAGGCCCAGGGCCTCCTTCAGCAGGAGCGCGCCGCACTCGAGGGGTCGTAGGCAACCCTCAACCAACTCGACAAAGAAGTCTCGCGGCTCAAGGGGGAGCTGAACCAGCTCAGCGTCTCCCACGAGGATCTGCGCCAGGCTGTCGAGGAGCAGGAAGCTATGGTCCTTAGCCTGCAGCAAGCGGCCGAGGCCACGCGCAAGGCCCTCAATTCGGAGAAGAAACAGGTCCAAGGTGAGTCGCCTCTCTTTGCCTTTTGCTTGTTGATTCGGCTTGCTTGGGATCTGCTCCCAATTTTTGTTTTTCGTTCATGGTTTTTAGGCCTGCGGAACGCTCTTGGGAACTCGACGACCCAGACAGAGTCCCTCCAGACGGCCTACAACTCCTCGCAACAGGAGCTGGAGGAGTTGCGGGCCGCCGCCCTCGAGGCGTGCCAGGGGGTCGAGGAGGGCGAAGTGCAGGCTGGGAGCTCGATGGCGAGTCGCCTCCGCGCCCTCAGCAGGCACGTTACCTAGCGCGTGCGCCATGCCCTTCACCTGGGAGTTCAGAAAGCCCTTGGCGTGGTGACCTCCCACTACCAGGTCGACCTCGAGGCCGTTTCCACGGGCTACGTCGTTCCCGTCGGCGTCGACGACGAGGTGGCGATGAACCGTGTGGACGCGCTCGCTGCTCCTGCCACCGACATCCTCACCGAGGACTTCACGGACTTCCTCTCCCGGACGCTCCCCCGGCTGGCGGCCCCCAAGCCTGAAGACCATTGGGCGTTTGTGCCCTTTTTGTTTTTGATGTTAGAATTCGAGTCGTGCGGCTGTTGTAATAAACGATTGCTGTTTAAAACACTTTGATATTTGTAAGTTGAAATACTCGTTGTTTATTTCGGCAATTGTGTTGTTCTGCCTCCTCGCTTTCTTAGGCAAACCTTAGCTGGGAAGGTTTCATTCGCACAAGTAGCTTATAGGCAAAGTGGCGAGAGGGAAGGGTCGTATCCTACTGGAGGCGTGTGCTATCCCCAACTCGCGCTTCTTCGCCCTTTGGCCACTCACGTCCCGCGTGAGTCCACTCGAAGTTTGGGTCGAGACATATTTAGCACATTTGCAGCGAATTTTGCGAAAAAATGGCGCAGTAGCCCCCGAGGGGGACTTGGTTTTTGGGAAAATTTACATTCGTCCTTTAGCTTTATTAATTCGATGGAAATTTACATTCGTACAGCCAACTGGGGTGTTGGGTATGTAAATAACAAAAGAAACTTGGAAATCCTTTCTAAGGGTAGAAGCGACGTAGCTGTTGGATGTTCCAAGCGTTGGTGAGTTCCTCGCCGTCCTCATTGGCCAGCTTGTAGGTGCCGGGCTTGAGCACTTTGACAACGACGTAGCGTCCCTCCCATGGGGGTGATAGCTTGTGGCGGCCTCGATTGTCTTGGCACAGCCTTAGGACTAGGTCCCCTTCGTCGAAGTCTCGGCGCCGCATCTTCCGGGCCTGGTACCGCCTCAGAGCCTGCTGGTATCTTGTTGAATGCATCAGGGCCACAGTGCGGGCCTCGTCCAATTGGTCCAGTGAGTCCTCGCGGGCTCGCGGGTTGGTGCCCTCGTCGTAGCCCCTGACTCTGGGTGACCCGTATTCCAAGTTCATGGGGAGGACGGCCTCCGCGCTGTAGACTAGGAAGGACGGGGTGAATCTCGTGGCCCTGCTCGGGGTGGTTCTGAGGCTCCACATGACCGCCGGTAGCTCCTGGAGCCATTTTCAGCCAGACTTGTTCAGTCTGTCGAAAATCCTGGGCTTGAGGCCTTGCAAGATCATGTCGTTGGCCCGTTCCACTTGACCATTGGTCTGTGGATGCGCGACTGCCGCCCAGTCCACACGGATGTGGTACTTGTCGCAGAACTCCAGGAACTTCCTATCGGTGAATTGGGACCCATTGACGGTGATGATGGAATTGGGCACCCCGAACCGGTAGACGATGTCGGTGAAGAACGTCACGGCCTGCTCTGCCCTGAGATTCGTGATTGGGCGCACCTCGACCCACTTGGAGAACTTGTCAATGGCAACGAGCAGGTGGGTGTAGCCCCCGGGCACCTTTCGCAAGGGCCCGACAATGTCCAGCCCCCACACAACAAAAGGCCATGTGACGGGGATCGTCTGGAGGGCGTGAGCCGGAGATTGGTCTTGCGAGCGTAAAATTGGCACCCTTCGCAGGTGCGCACGATCTCGCCGGCATCAGCAACCGCGGTAGCCCAATAGAAGCCCTGGCAGAACGCGTTGCCTACGAGGGTGCGTGGCGTCGCGTGGTGGACACACACGCCCGCACCGATGTCTCGGAGGAGCTCGCGCCCCTGGGGGATGGGTATGCACCGCTGCAAGACACCCGACGCAGCACACATGTACATCTCGTCGTCGATGAGGGTGAACGATTTGGCCATCCTAGCGATGCGTCTGGCCTCGGATCGATCTGAGGGAAGATCCCCTTGATCCATCCAGGCGATATACTTGGCTCACCAGTCCTCCGCGCGGGGGGCTGGCTTTGTGTCCATGGCCTCGGCCTCGTCCGCACCGTAGCCCTCGAGCAAGGAGAGCACAAACGCCTCGTTCGAGGGGTCCTCATCCATGGGCTCCGCGCCCGCTGGGTTCGAGGGAGCCCCGAGGGTTCCTCTTGACTCGAGGGTGTCGACACGAGGTTGACAGACGGTCTGGCGACATCCCGTGCAAAAACGTTCGGGGGGACGGTGATTCTCCCCAACGTAATTTTGGCGAGTTCGTCCGCCTCCTCGTTGTATCTGCGGGGGACATGATTGAGCTCGATGCCGTAGAACTTGTCCTCGAGGGCTTGTACGGCGTTGCAGTCGGCCTCCATCTTGTCGTCGCGACAACTCGCATTCTTCATGACTTGGTCAATCACGAGCTGCGAGTTCCCCCTGACGTCAAGGCGTTTGATGCCTGTCTCAATGGCGATTCGGAGGCCGCAAGACCGCAAAGAAGGGCCTTGTACTCCACCATGTTGTTCGACGTGGGGAAATGCAGGCGTACCGCGTACCTCATGTGCTCCCTGAGGGGTGAGATGAAGAGCAGACCTGTGCCCGCCCCTGTTTTCATCACTGACCCGTCGAAGTAGAGGGTCCAGCACTCGGCCTGGATTTGCGGCGACGACAGTTGTGTGTCCGTCCATTCGGTGACAAAATCCGCCAGGATTTGGGACGTAATTGCCTTGCGTGGCGCGTAAGTGAGCGCCTCGCCCATTAGTTCCATAGACCACTTGGCGATTCTGCCTGCCGCGTCCGGGTTGCGGATGATCTCCCCCAACGGGAACGAGGAGGCCACCGTGACCGGGTGGGCCTCGAAGTAGTGTCGGAGCTTGCGCCGCGTGAGCACCACTGCGTAGAGCAGCTTCTGGATCTGCGGGTACCGTGCCTTGGTCTCGGACAACACTTCGCTGATGTAGTACACGGGCCTCTGGACTGGTAGGGCGTGCCCCTCCTCTGTACGCTCCACCACGATGACGACGCTGACCACCTGAGTGGTTGCGGTGACGTAGAGGTACAAAGGCTCGCCGTCTTGTGGTGGCGTTAGGATTGGCGCGTGGGCGAGCGTCGCTTTGAGCTTGTCAAGTGCCTCCTGGGCCTCGACGGTCCAGGAGAAGCGCTCGTGCTTCTTCAGGAGTCGGTAGAGGGATAGGCCCTTTTCGCCGAGCCGCGAGATGAAACGGCTCAAGGCGGCAAGGCACCCCAGCACCTTCTAGACCCCCTTGAGGTCTCGAATTGGGACCATCCGTTTGAGGGCTGCGACCTTCTCGGGGTTAGGCTCGATGCCCCGCTAGGAAACTATGTATCCCAGCAGCATGCCTCGCGGCACTCCGAAGACGCACTTCTAGGGGTTCAGCTTCACCCCATTGGCTCGCAGGCAATCGAATGCCACGCGCAGGTTGCTAACCAGGTCGTCCGCCTTCCTAGTTTTCACGACTATGTCATCTACGTAAGCCTCAATGGTTCGCCTGATGTGGTCTCCGAAGACGTGCTGCATACATCGCTGGTATGTGGCGCCCGCATTCCGGAGGCCAAACGGCATCGTTACATAGCAGAACATTCCGAATGGTGTGATGAACGAAGTCGCGAGCTGGTCGGACTCCTTCATCTTTATTTGGTGGTACCCGGAATAGGCATCAAGGAAACACAAAAGTTCACACCATGCAGTTGAGTCAACGATTTGATCGATTCGTGGCAAAGGAAAAGGAACTTTGAGACATGCTTTGTTCAAACTAGTGTAATCTACACACATTCGCCACTTCCCATTATTTTTCTTAACTAGTACAGGATTAGCTAGCCACATAGGATGAAAAACTTTCTTGATGAACCCGGTCTCGAGGAGTTTCCACAGCTCCACTCCGATCGCCCGGCGTCTCTCTTCATCAAAGCGACGCAGCCGTTGCTGCATGGCTCAGGAGTGAGGTAGGATATCAAGGGAGTGCTCAGCGACCTCCCTCAAGATGCCTAACATATCCGAGGGGCTCCACGCGAAGATGTCGATGTTGGCGCGGAGAAAGTCGACGAGCACCACTTTCTATTTTAGGTCGAGGGTAGAACTGACCCTCAACACCTTGCCCTCGGGGGCAGCAGGGTCGAGGGCACCTCCTTGGTTTACTTGGCAGCCTCGAAGCTACCAGCATGCTTGGTGGCGGAGTCGAGGTTGTCGTTGACCAGCTTCTCCATGTTTGCCACAAGCGCTTCATCCAGCGCTAACGCCTCGGCGTGCTCCACGCACTCGACGTCACAGTCGAACGCGTGCTCGATCGATGAGCCCACGGTGATGACGTCGTTCGGCCCCGGCATCTTCATCTTGAGGTAGGTGTAGTTCGGGACCGCCATGAACTTGGCGTAACAGGGCCACTCGAGAATGACATGATACGCACCCCTAAACCCCACCACCTCAAAGGTGAGCGCTTCCTTGCGGAAATTGACCGGCATGCCAAACCAGACCGGCAGATCGATCTTCCCGAGGGGCTGGACGCGCCTGCCCGGCGCGACGCCATGGAACGGCATCATGCTGGGC
Source organism: Cenchrus americanus (assembly GCA_947561735.1). NCBI lineage: Eukaryota > Viridiplantae > Streptophyta > Magnoliopsida > Poales > Poaceae > Cenchrus > Cenchrus americanus. The sequence goes on from OX387245.1 coordinate 229,502,759, forward strand.
CGCAGCTGGTCCAACCCAATCCCCAGCAGAAGCAAGGTGTGCGCGTAGAGGATGTTGAGGCTGCTGTCTCCGTCCATCAGCACCTTGGAGAACCGCGCGTTGCCGATGACCGGGTCGACGACTAGCGGGTACTGGCCTGGATTGGGGATGCGGTTCGGGTGATCCTCACGGCTGAAGGTGATGGCGTCCTGCGACCAGTCGAGGAAGGAGGAAGGACCTCGTGCCGCTCTCGCTTGCGTTGGATGTTGGACATGTCCACAGTTGGTCCCCTGAAGATGAGGAAGACGTTCTCCACCGCCGGGAAGCCACCGGCGTCGCCGTCACCACCATCCTTCTTGGCCTCGCCATCCTTCACAGCGGCGCGGATGTAGTACTTCTTGAGCATATCGCATTGCTCGAGAGTGTGGTTAACCGGTGTCTTGTGTTACGGGCGGGGCTTCTTTAGCATGTCGTCGAATACGCCGGGTCCTCGAGGGGCCGCTCGAGGGCCCTTTCGAGCTGGGTCAACTGCGAGGGCCTCATCCCCGTCATCGTCGCGTCCCTGCGCTCGCGCCTCGCGGCGCAGCTTCTTGCCTTTCTTGCCCTGCTTGTGCCTTTGCTGGGGCTCCTTGGACTTGCTGCCCTCTGCGAGTGTGTCGTCCACGCGTTTGCATTTCTTGCCGTTGAAGATGGCCCCCACCGCCTCCTCGCTGGAGGAAAAGCTTGTGGCGATGTCGAACAGCTCGTTGGAGTCGACCGGCGGGCTGCGCCCAAGCTCGCGCACGAGGTCCCGGCAGGTCGTGCCCTCGAGGAAGGCGTGCATGATCTCGGACTGGGCCACACTGGGGAGCTCAGTACAGCGCTTCGAGAAGCGCCGTATGAAGTCCCGGAGCGACTCGCCGGGCTTCTGAGTGCATGCGCACAGGTCCTAGGAGTTCCCAGGGTGTACATACGTGCCCTGGAAGTTCCCCTCGAAGGTGCAGACCAAGTAGCCCCAGTTGTGGGTCTGACTGGCCGGTAGGTGTTCGAGCCACGTCCGCGCCGAGTCTGCAAGGTGCAGCGGTAGGTTGCAGATGATGACCTCATCGATGGTGGCCCCACCCAGCTGGCATGCCAAGCGACAGTCGTTGAGCCACACATGAAGGTCCGTCTCCTCCGTGTACTTGTCAATCGACGTAGGTTGGCGGAAGCACTGAGGGAAGCTTGCCGTGCGGATCTCCCGGCTGAACACACGGGTCCCTGGGGGCTCCGGCGTCGACGAGCGATCCTCGCAGCTATCGTAGCGCCTGCCCCTCCGTGGGTGGTAGCCTACCACTGCTCGTGTCTCCGTGTTGCCCATTTTACGGGCGTTGATGACGTTGCGAGTGTCACCGTCCTGGGCCTGTCCGCGCGTGTCGAGGATTCGCTCCCTGATCGGCATACGACCCTGGTTGGCCAGTTGTCTCGCTGCGCCGCCCTTGTGAACTGACACCTTTGGGCCTTGCGCGCCGCCATCGTCCCGCGCGCTGCCCTGCAGGCGAATGCGGGACGCCGAGCTTTCGACCTGTTGCACGGCCGCCTACTCGATAAGTGTCTGCGCCTCGCGGTGCAGGTTCTGCGCCTCGGGTGTTGAAGGAGCGGGCATGGCCCGTAGCAGTGTCGCAGCTGCGATGAGCTTCTGGCTCGCTCGCGGGGGCGTGCTCGGGTTGTTGACGTCGAAGTCGGCGTTGATGCGGTCGCGGGCCTGCCTGCCCAGCTCACGCGCGCGTTCGCCACGCGCAGAAGCCTCTCTGGCGATGGTGGCACGAAGCAGTCGTACCACACGGTACTCCTCCGTAAGCTTAGCCTCGAGCTTGCGCGCTTGAGCCAGCTGCGCATTGATGTATGTGCCTCGCACCGGCGAGGTGGGTAGTGCGCTCGGCCCTGGGTTCTGTGGTAAGCTAGCTCCCGGGTTCTGGCTTCTCCATTGCCATCCCCTGCCGCGTTCGCGCCATTAGCTTGGTCGTCGACGACCACCACTAAGCACTCACGTGCGAGGTCATAGCTCCCGGCACTGGAGTCGTCGGAGTAGCCGAACCAGTAGTCCGCGGCATCGAGGAACCGCTGGAACATCATCGGGTCCGGCACGCCGGAGAAGTCCCACTCAGCGTACCCATGCGAAGTGGCGGGTGGTAGCTCACTGGCAAAGCTGTGGTAGGACTCATCATTGGTGGTAACATGAGGTTCCTGACCGCTAGGAGGTGGTGGCCGGGAAGATCCTCATATGACGCCACGTCGGTGCTGGCGGACGAGGCGTACGCCGTCGCGGTGTTGTGCATCCCATGGGGGAACCGCGGTTCGGGAATTGTGTGCTCCCTCGCGGGTGCAGTCGCTGTCTCGCTGATGGGTGTGTCGCGTTGTGAGGCGACACGCGCGGCCCGACGTCGTTCCATCCGCGCCTGTCGAGAGCGCTGGCCGGAGCGTCGTCGGCGTCGTGGTGCTGAAGGGCCCGCAGCGTTCGCTTGGGCGGGTGCCGAGGCATCAGCAGCGGGTGTGACCAGGACTGGCCCTGGCCCAGTCAATCACCACGGGTGGAGCTCGTCACGGTTGGTGATGCGCATGAGGTAGCCGTTCCCCGTAGCCTGAAAGTTCAGGCTCCCGAACCGGATTTCGAATCCGGCTGGGAGGGGGTCCGAGCTGCCCATGGAGTACCTCTGGGACCTGTACTCGGTGCGGATCACCATCGAGATAGCTGGTGGAAAGCTGATCTTCAGCGCGCGTTCCCCTACCTAGTGCGCCAACTGTCGGTGCGGAAAGTATTCTCGACACTAACTAGTAAGAGCGTTGAGATCTATCTCTCGATGGCCGGTGCCAAGCAACAAATGACACGAGGTTTATCCTGGTTCCGTCGGGGGCCGTACATCCAGCAGTGGTGTGCTCGAGGCAATATATTGCGTTGCACCGTGATGCTTGCAGAGGGGAGCTACAAGCGAGGCGGGAGAGGAGGTCGGGCCTCCAGGTCCCTGAGGTTTTGATTGAGGCGGGTGCCAATATCGTGGTGAAGGCAGAAAGCGTGTGGGTAAGCGCTATCCGTCATCCCCCTACGGCCGGGGGACTACCCCTCCTTTTATAGGCCAAGGAGGAGGTAGTTTACAGGCGTGCCGCACTGTTTTAGCTACGTGTGATGGTATGGTGTACAGTACAACAGAGTAGACGGTCGTCCTGGCGAATCTTGCTTCTGGCGGAGCGTCGTGGCTTCGAGGGGGTGGTGTTGAAATCTCCCGGTTGGTCGTCGTCCGTACGCTGACTCGAGGGTGCAGCTGACGGGAGGCCGTAGGGCGCACAGCAGCCGGCGTGGCGGCATCTTGTCGCCCTGTAAACCCACAGCGTCGGGATGGTGCTGCAGTGCCCGGGATGGCTTCGTGATGGCGGGGATGGCTGCGCAGGACCGATGGTGACGGAGGAGACGCGTCTCATTGGTCTGACGTCACGGCGCGGTCCTGGGCAAGCGTGGAACAAGCGTCCGTCCCCCTTTCGAGGGTTCCGCCGTCCTCTTTCGAGGGTGCGGTGCGTCGACCGTACGAGAGTGGGCGGCACAGTGTCACATAGCTGACACTAGCCTTGCCGCACAGTGCCGTACAGTGGCGGGGATGGCCTCACCGGGAGAGTTGGCGGAGCAGCGCCGGGATATGATTCCCAGGCGTGTCAGAGGGACGGCACAGCGTGGATCCGTCTTTGACCCGTGCGCCTGCAAGTGTCAGAACGTTAAATGCCCCTGTCGGGGGAGCAGGTGCGGGGGTGGCGTGCCCGTGAGAGCCTCGAGCGAGGCGGAACCTCACCCGAGGGGGCGAGCAGCCCTCGAGCGAGGCGGAGACTCGCTAGCGCAGCGTTGTGCCCCTCAAGCGAAGCGGAGTTTCGCCCGAGGGTGGCTAGGTCGACTGTTCTGGTGGGCCGCTGGGGCCACCAGGGCCGTGGGCCCGGTCGCTGGGCCGTGATTTATCTTGAGCGTGTTTTAGGTTTGTTTGTGTTTTGTTTTTTGCGAAAGTAAATCGGTTTCCCCCCGGTTTTTTAGGGGACCCTTATGGCTGTCTCCGACACGTGCAATGGGTGGATCCCCCAGCTATTCACCTGTATCAAGAGTACATCAACTACCTCGAGGATGCTGTCCTCTTCAACCTGAGGCAAGAACTCACGTCAGCATTGGCTTCTCCAGATCCGACATCTACCGACGACGACGGAACGGTGACCGGACCAATGGTGGTGAAGACGAACATCGGTTGTGAGGACGAGTACTGTTGTTGTCCGTGCCACGAAAAGAAGGATAACACTCCACCAGCAACTCCACCCCCGCCACCATCTGATCCAACTCCACCACCGTCGGGGTACTACATGCCCTCCCAGCACTCCGGCGGGTCTATGATGTCCGCTCCGATTACTATTCGTACAACTAGACTACAATTGTTGTAATCATTTATCTAAATTCCCTAAGGCATGTTAGGACTAGCAGCAGCGACACAAAGTTAGGGTAATTGTGTCGCACGTGCCATTGCAAATGTTGTAATCGTTTATCTAAATTCGTCGTTAAGTATTAATGGTTCGCTGTTTTATCAATGCTTCAACAATTCAAAATTTTAAAAAAAATTCCTACCGCCGCAGCCCACGGCGGTAAGGCTCACATACCGACGTGGCCTACGACGTTACCTGGGGGGCATGCTGCCGCATGGTGTTAGGCCCCTATCGCCGTGGGCCACGACTTTATGTCCCTAACACCCTGGGGCACGACGACAGATGTATAGTTTTGCAAAATTTTTGGCGGACAGTATATTTTTGCAAAATCGTGATAATATATATATATATATATATATATATAGATTATCACGATTTTGCAAAAATATATATATAATTCGGCTGCACCTGACATGTAGATTGTTGAAATTGATTAAGATTTGAATTGGTAGCCAAAACTTAAAATTACCAAACTTTTGGTTTGGCACATTTGGTGCCCAATCAATCAGGCCCGTAGCGACCCAGGATCTGCTAAAAAAAATGTAGTGACCCAGGATAAATAAAGTTATATATACAGCTCGAAAACTAGGAACAAAACATACACGTCATATATATCTTTACTACAATACAGTACTTTCTCACAATCAGGGTTTTTTACCAACTTGTAAGCGATTACCGCCGGCTGGCGGTAAGGGTATACCGCAACAATATAAACGGTTACCGCTATTTACCGCTCGAATTCAAATTTTCAAACAAAAAGCTTAGTGCAATCGTTTTTTTGGTATACCGAGCGGTAACCAGACCGGTTAGAGCGGTAAAAATGGTTACCGATGGACTTTTTGTTTTTTGTTTTTTTCTTCAATAAATCAAATTTTGGCATAATCTATGCATATATTAATATAAAAAGACCACACCAAAGCAACAATACATAATCGTAGCTTAGGAATAATAGGGATATTTTTGTTCCCCAGACGTTTGGGCCTAATGGGTCGACCCGGTTTTTTCTTTTTCTTTTTCATTGAACTTCTAGTGGCTATAAAAATACTAAATGCACTCATTTTTTAAAAAACTTAACATCATTAAATTCTATAAATCATGAAGTATTTTTATGATTTTTTCTAGCATTTTTAGTTTTATTTAAATTTGAATTTTTTGAATCCTAACTGTTTTGACCGGCGGGTACCGTTACCATGCCGCTGCGGTAAAATGGTAACCGCGGTAACCACTACAGTAACGGTTGGTAAAAAAACCCTGCTCACAACTAGACTAAAAAGTTCTATAATGATAACAAACTTTATGGACTTAAAAAATATTTTTAAAATGGAAAAAGTGTTAGCACAAGTATAAACTTTATGGACTTTTCCATCTATCTCCGATCTTGCCCTCGAGCAAAACGGCCACACAAGCTTCCATGGCAACAAGAGATGAAAAAATATGTACACAGATAGCAAAGAGGGCACATCATAATCCATTTGATACAGACAAAAAGAACCATATTAGCTTCGGAGTTCACAAGGAATTAAGGGCAATAGGATACAGCCGGGGGTTAACATCTTACGGACAAGGACAACAATTATAGTACAACTAGGTACGTGCCCGTGCGTTGCTACGGACATCCAAATGTCTACAATGCTAATAAAAAATACACACTAAAATTTATATAATACGACATTATATTTTTCAAATTAAGACATCATATCTCAAGAATGACTTGAAATTAAGTGCATAATTTAATGTTTGACCAGTAATTTACCTAAGTGACTATAAAAAAGACACCTAAATTATCACACTCCGCCTATTCTATATTTATGCCCGTGATGCGTCGTAGATAATATTTTACAATGCTTGGTAGGTGCTTTCTCCAACTTTGAAACCGGGATCTGCAACCTCAAGTTTGATACAAGTACTGGTAAGGCATTGCAAACACATGTATCTAGAGCTCTTCTAATTTTCCCTCAGTGACCATCTTTCAAAACTATTTTCTCAGGACATTCCCTCCCATAGGCAACCAATAAATCTTCCACAGAACTCCCATCAAGACGATACACATAGGCCAAAGATGACCGGGAGATCCATCCAAAAAGGGCAGACCACATTGTTGCAAAACTGGACAACTGTAAAGAAATTCATGTCAAGTTGCTAACATTGAATCAAATGAAGCATAAGTGCTACTTTTTTTCTCAAGAATACTCACCGGATCGAAACCTTATGGTGGCGTGTCATGCCAAGAATCATCGACCTCAAGCATATCCGTGTCTAGAAGCACACGCCTTCTTAGGCCACTTCAATACATCCCTATCAATTTCGCATTCTTCACCTCCACCATCGCTTTTGTCATTGCCTGAATTGTTTCGTGTGAAGCGTATCGTGCAATATGATGATTCCCGCCTTTGAAACCGAATTTAGAAAGATATAAGTCGATACTAATAAAAATAACAAAATCATATGCCTCAAATTATATAGCAATGTTTAGGAATTAGGATAGTGAATATATGCTCACCAACATCATCTACTTCTGATGTGCCTGAAGAAATGGCTTCTGTCGCCTCAATGAGTGCGCACAGACAAAGCCTCTGCATGCACGCCTTAGTGAAATGTCCATGTCTTCCTCGGACTGTTTTATATTACTTGAAGGGCTTTCATACAGTTTGCTTGCTTCTAGAACACTTCCATTCTCATCGGCCCATGTCACAGATTGCATTCCACTCTTAGACCCGGGGACCTTCATTAAAGATTTTAATGCAAGTTGTAGTTGTCTTCTTTCTAGGAGTCTTTGTATTCTCACTAAGAACCATGTTCCCATCTTCTCAGTTATTACCTCTGATCTCATGTGTGCTTCAACTGATAGAGATGAACTTGCCATGCAGTCTTCACCAGACACCAAGAGCAGCATTCCTACAATCCACATTCTCGGTTCCGGGCAGTTCAGGTCCAGCAACTTTGTTCTACTTAGTCAAGCTTTTGCCCCGAAAACGAACACAAGCTCACCGTTTCTTCAATTGTTCCAAAGTTAAGATAGCCCGAACAAAGGGCAAGAACGGAGTTAAGCATCCTTTCATGTACGTAAATGTGCCCGCAAATAAAACTACCATTACTCTTGTAGACATTGTTACACCAGTCACCGATGGATCGGAAAATTATTGTACAAAACAATGGAACAACCCATTCGAACCCCGATTTTGTTTCTAGAGTGTGTTTCCCAAAAAAATAGTAGGAATCCCCCGCAGCAAACCGTGTATCCTAAAGAAATGTAAATGTTCTTCAAAGCTCGCTTCAACCCCCTCGCAGTATAGTCATGAAATGCAGCAGTAGAGGTGAAGCGTATTGAAAATTTGAAATGGCTAAAACGCCGAGGATGAATCAACCCCCATTATGGAGCCACGATGATCATGTTAGTCCTACTTACACGTTTACATCTCAGTTCTAAGAAAAGATTCAAGAGTAGTAAGGAAATCCATGACCAACAAGCTCTATCAGTCATCTTCGATTAATTTCTAGTTACTACTATTTATACTTAAAGAGCATGTGATTACACATCTGAGGATCAAAGTAATCATACTGGCCTAAATTCATCTGTTATTTTGGAAACCAATTCAATCTTCCCAAGTTCTTCATATACGACCAGATACATGTATATTTCTACTTCAACACGAAGGCGAAAAACTGCCACGCAAGTGAAGGTAATACCACCTAGCTATTATCAGTAAAGAATAACATGAACTTGCAGTCTACAGAACTGATGACAAAGCATAAAATGAGCTTTCAGTTTATGATTGTGAAGTTCATTTCCTGATTAAATTTGCAACAATATGAAGTTTATTGCCTGATTCTTTCTCTTGTCCTTATAAGCCTAATTCTTCGCTACTTCTACATATTCTGATTAGCCTATTTAGAGACTGCGAAAAATCTAAACCTACAGAAAGTGTTATGTTATGTTGAATGCCAGTAAAATTGAAGGCATTTAGAATTCAATAACTATCCCGTCAAAAAAAGAAGTCAATTACTAATTATATACAGAGACCCGATATCAATAACACGACCATTTGATGATGTGGAGATAAATCAACATAATGCCACCCAAAGATATCCGATATCCCATACAGGTAAATACATGGCGGTGGCAACCTGATAGAAGTCTCAACTTACATCTCTCATATAAAATATGTACATTTTAGAAGCTGAGAAAAAAAGAGATATATTCACTAAAGTCAACTTACTTCTTCGAATTATACCTTACTGATTAGTTTATATAGAAGCAAGAGTGTAGTTAAAATCCAAATAGTACAACAGACAATCATATATTCATATCACAAAATGGAAACTAAGTAGAAATAGGAAAGTGCCCTTGCGTTGCTATGGGCATTCAAATATCTGTATTGCAATACATAAAATATTCAATAAAATTTTATATAGTATGAAAAGCAATGTCAATAAATCATAATACTGAATTACAGTATGGATCATGCATGTGTGTTGCTACGGACAAAATAAATCTTTTTAACATGATCCATGGAGCATGGACAAACATGATATCATCTTAAGCCTGCATGAACAAAGATCAGGAAAAGCAAATAATTTTAAAATGTTAATGATATCCATGTTAACTGTTAAATGTAGAAGAATCTCATATTTCGGTGACAGGTTCCACAACACATACATGCATGTTTTTCAAGAAAGAAATGTTTAGAGCACTCACAGGGTGATGCTGGACACTGTAAACGAGATGTTGGAGACAAAAACTGGAGCAGATCTGGCTGCATAGTTCCTACCAGTAAATGCTACCATGAATCCTCCAGCTGAAGCCTACAAAATTTGCACAAGACTTTTAGTCATATACTGATAATGCCAACACAGGTACATGCATTTAAGTATTTAATCAAACATCAAAACAAAAGTCACTTAGAGTTCACAAGTGACAACTATAGTGGCACAATAACAATGTAAACGTAACGAGTAATAACACAATAGAACTTCAGGCAGGCCATGCCAACAATCATGTGAAGTTCCTGATTTTTATTTCATTTCTGAGACGGTAGAGAATAAGCAAAGCATTTTTGAGACAAGCAACATTCTGAAGTGTAGCATAAAGCAAAGCATTTGAGGATCAGATACAACTAAGGGGCAATCCTGAACAAATATTGGTGGTTAGTGCCGCTTATAAACAAGTATAATATAGTCCTAAGTTATATCTGAAAATATAGTTTTAGTGGAGGTAAGGTTAGCAAACAAATCCCTGTGACAAACACAAGATGACTATGCCCAGAAACAAACAAGGTACCAGGATCTTGACAAAGCTAGTGGACTGACTTTTTACACAAAAGCTTTGGATTGGTATAAAGGCACTTTTTACACAAAAACCTCAAAACAAGTCTCAATATGACAATTTCTTGCAAATTTGTTAATTCAAGGTTATACAAATGTCTGATCACCACACCAATAGAAATTCGTAATCTGAGGCTGAGAAATACTAAACTTGAAAAAAAAAGTTCCCATTCCCACTGTGTATTTAGTTATTAATTAATCAGCAAAGTAACATTAAGCTAAGTGTACCAAATGTGGAGCTGTGAAGTAGGATCTTGCAATGAATCAAATAAACTGAGCAGCAACACTATTGCTCCAAGCAAAGAATTAAAAAACATGATGTCTACTTAAAAACATGATGGGAAGGGCAGACAACACCCTGCTTTGATATTAAGAGGATGCGAGTCTCGATCCCTGGTTGGCAAACTGAGAGCACGTCAGTTTGTTGTCTACTTGAATCTCAGCATTTTAACCTCCAGTTCAGCCAGTCCTGTGTAAATCAAATTGTCTCGCTCATCAACAAGGTCATCCGCCACTCACGAAATTCGACCATCACTGGCTCACTGCCTGGTTCTGTATCTCTCAGTGATTATGCAACCTGGTTATGATGTTCCATTGTTCTTTTTATATTTCACAAATGACGAGACAAGCTCCTGAAACTGATGGGGACCCTGTTAGTTCTAATACATGTGTTTACTCACTTCATTCAGGCACCACAAGTTCTTGAAAAGTGAAATTGGGCGTTCCACACCATCATATGTTACTTTGACACAACTGAGTTCACGTGTACCATATGCATGGGGTCTGCAACACCTTGACCGTGTTGGTAGATGTGTTGCAGTTGGAGAACTTGCTAGGCGTCAAATGTCAAGACATCTATCAGATGTGGTATTCAATGCAAAAAGGTTGATCGGGAAACGATTTGATGATCCTGACATCCAAAAGATGAGGAAAGGGTCTGTTTCAGCATTGTTGAAGGACCAAAAAGAGAATCTTGGGTAGAAATTCATGGAATGAAATTTTCTCCAGTTGAACTCATCAGCGTTATTTTTGAGAAATTGAAAGACATTGTTCTGATGTACAAATTTCATCATGAATTCAAAGTGGTGATAAGTGTACCTGTTTCCTTTGATACTCAACAAAAGGAAGATATCATGACAGCAGGGAAAAGAGCAGGCTTAGAGATACTGGAGTTGATAGATGAACCAATAGCAGCTGCTCTTTCTAGCTCTGCAGTAAGAAATGGTTTTGTGATTGTTTTTGGCATGGGTGCTGGATCATGCAGTGTCGCAGTCCTTCGTGTCTCTGGCACAAAAATTGAGGTGCTTCTTTCTGTTAATTATTTTGTTGTTCATAATTATCATATCATGCTAACTTTGTTGCTAAAGCCGTTCTTGTCTGTCTTTGCATCAACAGATCAAAACTCAACTTGATGACTCTTCTATTGGTGGTGATCAGTTTGATGATGTACATGTGGACTATTTTGCTACATGGATCAACAAAGTTCATTCAATTGACATTTGTGAAGATATGCATGCCAGGACAATTCTTTTAGAGGCAAAGTGGAGCAAAGCTAAAGTGAAATTATCTAGCCAACCCGAAGTAACGCTTTCGATCCCTTACTTTACATCATCAGCTGAAGGTCAAGATCCCATTCATCTTAACATTACTATATCTCGCCCAGAGTTTGAGGAGTTAGTTAATGACTTGATCATACAATTTCGAGACAAGTGTCAGATCATTTTGAAAGAGGCTAGCATTAGTAGCAATGATATTGGTGAAATTATATTCACTGGGGGGATGACAAGAGTTCCCAAGATACAGGAAACTGTTTATCAAGTCTTTGGCGATCATCAGACCGCAAAGGTGGACCCTGAGGATGCTTTGGTTATTGGTTCTGCAATACAAGCCGCTCTCTTTGTAGAGAAACAGCAGGTGATGAATAAAGACATGATTCCACTATCTATTGGAATTGAGTGCGAGGAAGGAATTTTTACAAGGGTCATTCCAAGGCACACCAGTGACAGAAGGAATAAAGACATGGTTCTGTATCTCTCAGTGACAGAAGGGCCCACTGTTAGAAGGCAAGTCAAAAAAATAGAGAGGAATATTGATTCTACTTTGCCAAGCCAAGCGAGGCAAGACTCCCTGGGTAAGGCTAGCACGTCAAGAGTTCCAAACATGCCTGGAGTTTTGCACCTGATTGAAAAAGATATCCAACAGATGGGGCTTGATTTCAGTTCAATATCTCATGTTTCTTATTTCAGGAGTTTTCCTCTTTAACCTAGCCATATGTTCTTTCCAGTTTGGTTGCTTGTTTTGGACCTCATCATATAAGACTATTTCTTATCTTCTTAGTGAACATTGAATGGTAGTACACCTACCATTTTGTGCTAAAAAACTCTTAGACAAACTCTAGTTGTAATTTCCTGATGATATTTAGCATAATGAAATGATGCACATCATGGGCCAGTTCTAAGAGGATTCTCACAAGTTACATCACAATGCACACTCACGCAGCAACACGAAATTAGTCAGGTTGCTCCCAATGTTCCCAATTTCTAATATTACCGGAGCCATGAATCACGATCTTGCATTGAATCCAAATGGCCGAGCGAAACTCTGTTTCTCGTAACTACAAGCGCAGTACGACGAAGTGCTACAGGAAAGCACCACCATGCTAACCCACCCTGGCCGGATCAGACGCAACTTATTTACTCTAATCAAAGAAATTAGAGACACAACATTAAGCAATGAAAGGATTGCTCACCGGGTTGAATTCAGTGGTGCTGTTGATGGTGAGGAGGGAGATCTCGTCGACCTTGGGGCGGAACACGGCGAGCTGCGCTGAGGAGGCGAGGTTGAGGCGGCGGTCGCAGGGGGAGAGCTGCGTGTTGCCGGAGAAGAAGGTGTTGTAGCCCGTGAAGACGACCCCGAAGGAGAAGCCGTCCCCGCGCTGGATCCAGGCATCGCTGCACGGCTCGTAGACGCCGTTCGTGTCCCCCGCCGCGAGCTGCGCGAGGCAGGTGATGACCAGCGCTAGGGCGAAAAGCGCCCGGGACGACGGAGGAGCCAAGGCGTTGTGAACGACGGGCACTGCGGATTCCGGGAGGTCCGCGGCCGACGATGGCGGCGCAGACGACGTGGGCGGCGCGACGGTGTGGACGACGGGCAATGCGGATTTTCGGGTGGTCCGCGGCCGACGATGGCGGCGCAGACGACGGGGTTGACGCGGCGGCGCGGAGGACCGGGTTGATGCGACGGCGCGGATCAGAGCGGCGTTGGTTTCTTTCTTTTGCGGGAGAGGTTTTTTTTCCGAACGTGGGTCAAAGGGAGGCAGAGCCACACGGAAGGCGGAGCCACGGGAGCGCAACGTTTTACGTACCATGTTCTGTTCTCCTTTTCATTCTTTTTAGCAGTAGAGACTATTAGGCTACAGAACAAGAGCAGAAACCAAAAAAAAAACAAGACCTAGAGGGTTACTCCACCACAAAGCCAAATTCTTCCATCTCATGGTATCACACTACCACTGACCGGAAGACCTTCATTAGCAGCCTGTTTTTTTTACATGCACTTTAAGCACCAGCACTCGGATCCTCGCCTGTAGAGGCCACGCCCAGTGCTGAAGAAAATTTAAAGATATCATGAAATGGCTGAATAATAAACTGATCTCAGTGAACACTTCTTACTCAACAATCACATGCATCAACAAATTGGTGCAAAGTGCAGCTATCTTAGAGATAGAAATGCATGCACAAGTCCAAGGTAAGGCAGAGCCTTAGGGCAACTCTAACCGAGTTCTCAAATTTGAATTGTTTACTGTCTAATCCAGGAGAGGCAATTAGTATTTTTAGATGTTTAGAATTGTTTACTGTCTAATCAAGGAGTGGTAATGCACACCACATCACAGTCCAAAATATTATTGTAAGTGAAAGCAATATAGCTTGGAAGATAATAGATTGATGATGAAGAGCCTGACTGAATTAATTGCATGTTTTTCAAATTTTTTTGTTGCTTGTTTTTTATTGTTGCTAAGATCATCTTGGCTGAAAAATTTACCACGCCATTTCCTTCAAAGCATTACTTCGCTCCATGATTAAGCCCTGCAGTATGAGTTGATACATTGCCATCAATGTCAATATTGCAAGATCAGTGTTTGCCAACTTCTTTACTTTTTTATTTAATTCAGATTTCCTGGAGTCAAGCATTCAAGATTGAAAATACTGGTGATTACAAACAACCTTTTAGATCTCATTAAGTGATAAAATTACATCATTTCGGTCTTTACAATACATCCCAAAATTAAAGGGGCAGTCCATATTGCAGATAATGTGATGTGGAGAAATTTAATAGTGTGCCTGTCCTAAAGAAAGTAGAACCACTAATTTGCATATGTCAATTATGCAGGACTATATTCAATTTTAATTGTGTAGCCAGTTCTGCTTCTTCTGTGGTTTGTGCAGCACTAATGTGCTATACAGCTTAGAAGGAAGCTACATGACTGTTACAAACCAACCCATCAAGATTTCAGCAATGGCATCGGAGGAAGATCACTGTCCTACCATTTAGATAAGCTGGACAAGTTCACATGCTTTGCAAAGAATCTAGCATAGAAGCAACTAGCTAGACTGTAAATTTCCTTGAATTACCAAACATGTACACCACCTCTTATCAATTTATTTTTGAAAAAAAAATATACATCACCTGTTATATGATTTGTGAACTACTATCAAATGGAAGGTATGATCACTTCAACTGCACACATATAGGCTGATTTCTTATATTATTCTTGAAAATTGAAATGTATTTCTTATATCTATCGGCGCCTTCTAGGGACATTTTTCTGATCTCATTCACTCATTGTAAGTTTGTACCAGTAATTTTTTCATGTGTCACAGACTCACGTAAGGTTGGGAAGGGCATTGCTAAGGATTACTAGTGGTTGAAATGTTTTTAGATGAAAGGATCAAAGGAATCATGTTTTAATGATCCAAGCAACATTTTAACAGATACAATGTGATTGATGATTCTTTAGGTACATTACCTGTTATGTCTTCCATATTTCAATGTGCCTGCATGATTGTATACAGGGTTGTTAAGGTATACACGATAACAAAAATCCGCATTGCTTTGTTCATACGTTTCCAAGACAGTTCAAATTTGGTTCACAGAAATAGTGACACATTGGGAACATGTGGCACCCTACAGGTTTTGGTGATAGAGGATCAAATATTGGGACAGGACATCCAATGTCCTTCCTGGCAATGTAATTATATATATGAAAGGTTTCACACTTTGTAAAAAAGCATGAATATTGTTGGACTGTGCCATCTGTTCCATGACATTAATCATTTGCAGACTTAGAAATAACAAGTTTGTATTTAATATTGTACCCTTTGGTAATGGAGATGCTACTATGCATGTGTTACAAATTCATTTCATGTGTAGAGTTAACAAATAGTACTATATTATTATGGGGTAAGAACTAAGAACCTACTTGGATTAGCACAACAGAAAGCACATGGTAATTGCTGATTACCTTTTACATCGAGACTTAACCCATTTACAGGTGACAAATGAATTCATTCCCACTCTTTATTTTCATTTGTATAATGAAATTCAGTGCACAGTTCATTCTGTCCTTATTAAAGCTGGCAACGCTTCCTGACAGGCCATGAATTTCGTGGCTGCTATCAGAAAGGCATAATGTTGGGCGTAATTGTTGCAAATCACTCTTGACTAATAAATACTAAAAAGCAGTACCTTTTCTTCCAAGTTCCAACAGACAGAAAATTTGTGCAAAATCATGAACATTCAAAATTCAAGAGAAACACCTCCATTTGTTTATCACAGATATCCAAACAATTTCAAGAATGGTCCATAACAAGTTGAAGAAAACAAGCATTATTACATTCTAATATTCCACTTCAGTAAACAAAAAACAGGTGGAAGTAACATATTTTTATGCAGCATAAAGCATTTTCCATGCCATTAACCAAAATATTATTGATAATACAAAATACTGTGAAATCAAAGACTTGGCAAATATGTACCTGTAGTATAGAAGCTGATGTATGGAATGGTATTGTCCAACCCATTTACCACTTCTACTTTCCTGAAGCGCTCGGACTTCAAATCAGTAACATAAGATGCATTGACAGTCCTGATGTAAACCACACCACCACTGTTCGCAAAAGTAACCACATCAAATGCCAACAACGGGACACCAACACGAACCACCGTCTCGATTTCAATGACTCTGCTTTGTGCCCACCCCATATCTCCATTAGAACCAGCCTCCCTTGACCACAGGTAGAGTCTGGAATCCTTCAACGTGACGCATCCCAGCCCACCGCCCTCCGCAGTCATGAGCACAATGGCTTTGGACATAGCCGGTGGATGAATCATAGTCATTTCCCTTGTTCCCAAATCATACTTGAGGATTCCAGTCACCGTAAAAACCCTGAACACAAAGTAGAGCGCATTCCCTGCATGAGCAGGGTGCTCATGCTCGAAAAGCGTAAGGGAGTGCGGAGAAGAGGTTGGCTCTGGCTCACTCCAGGAATTAGCTTCAGATGTGCAGACGTAGGAGAACGTGCCCACATGGGGGCTAGCAACCACAAATACCACAAGGAAAGGTTCGCGGCGACAGTCGAGGTGGCCGCAGCTGCCCGCGGTCGCGGCTGCGCAGAGCACCGCCGCGTTGAAGGTGTATGTGTCTGGGAGCAGTAGCGGGGGCAGTTCCCGCAGCTCGTCTGTGACGGGATCCCAGACGGCAAGGGCGAGGACGGCGTCGGGATCGGCCGACCCCAAGTCGCTGCCGAGGAGGACGTGGCCGTTGCGGGAGTTGAGCACCCGCCAGCCGCGGCGGTCAGCGCGGGGCCTGCGGAAGAAGGACCTGCAGGCGGGGACGAAGCGTACGGTACCCGCGCCGTCGTCGTCGATGCCGCTTCGGAGGAAGCCCATCACGGGTGGAGTCGAGTGGAGCTCGCGGAACCTGCGGAGGAATCCCGAACCGGAGACGAGGCGGCACCAGCGCTTGCAGGCGAGGGCGGCGCGGACGAGGCGCGCCGGGTCGTCCGGCGGGACTCGGGCGAGGATCTCCTCCACGATCTCGTCCGGCAGTGCCGGCGGCAGCCGCGCGGCCATGATGCGTGGCCGGATTCGAAATCCCCGGCGGCGGCCGGAGCAAGGATTTGGTCGGCGGCGGCCGGAGCGGAAGAGAGAGGAGGAGGGGAGATACCGGCGAGTGGCTGGGTGCTGGTCCGGGTCAACCAGGTCAACGGGAGACCGGGATAAGTGGCTGTCATGTGGGACCTGGGGTCTGACTCAGACTGGTCCGAGGAGGACCGGTGGAGAGTGGAGACAGTGCTGTTGGGCGCTGGGGCTGGGCCGCTCGCATGAATTTTTTTGTTTTAAATTTTTTTAATCTAATATTTTAAAAATAACTCATTTCAAATTATTTTTCGATGACTAGCTCTTTTGGTCGCGTCAAACTCTGTGGCGAGACTAGTATTTGAATTGTGACGCCCCAGTTTTCTAATTAACGTCATTAACGCTAATGCCCAGGTCAAACACCGGTCAAACCTAGGTCGACCTGGGCCGTCACCCGAAAACCTCACCATTGAACCCTATTGAACCCCGTGACCAAGCCTACACACACCAGTGGTCAACCCGTGGTCAAAGACACGGTCAAACCCCGCTTGCACAGTGACGTCGGCGAATGTCGTCCGGAACTTTTGCCGCGTTCTCCAAAATTCACCTAAACACTTCAAAATCTACCTTTTTGAAAGTTGTCCATCTTGTTGAGGGACACAACTTTCGTGTAGATTGGCATTTCAAATTTTGGGTGGAAATTAGCGAAAAACTCGATCGACTGACAGTACCTCCTGTTTTTCAGAACAGGCCGACATTCAATGTTGGCACGGCGTTCCTGCAAAATCCGTGGAGAAAATCACTAGACGGCCTTTACGAAAGTTGTAGAGGGTAGTTAGATCTACAACTTTCCTGTTGACCGCACTGTGCACTTCTATTCAGAAATTTTGAGTAAAACGTTGTCGAACAGCGCTACACCGACACGTTTGGCAGACTCGCGCGCTCCCGCGCGCCGGCCGCGCGCGCGCGCGCGCGCGCGCGCGCCGTGCCGGTGGCCGCCGGCCGCCGGCCCGCGCCCCCGAGGCCTGCCCCGTCCCGAGGCGCCTGCGCCCGAGGTCCCCGCGCCCCAAGTTGCCTGCGAATCCGTGCCGCGGCATGAAATTTCGTGCAACACCGTACCACGGTCGTGACGGCCCAATGACCGGTGGTCCGTCCGCGGCTGTACGGCGCGCTCGAGCTCGGGTATATAGGCCGACCCTCCTCGCTCTCGCGCGTGCACCCCCTCTCCTTCCTCGCCGCGCCGCTGCCCGCCCCCGGTACCGCCCGCCCGGCCGCGCGCGCGACCGGCCGCGCGGCGGCCGCGGCTCGGCCGCCGGCGCACGCCGCCGCCCGAGCCGCCCCCACCCCCGTCCAACCCTGCAAACCGCACCCGTAGCACCCCTAGGTCCTTCCCCAACCCTCCCCCGGCCAAACCCCGGCGAGGTTCGCCGGAATTTGGCCACCCCGCGCCGGCCACCGCGCCTGAGGGCCACATTGCGAAGGAACAGTTCTTGTCAGGGGCCTAACTGCAAAAGCGCATCTCCAATAGGAAAAGTGAGTTGGCTGATTTTTGTAAATTGTGTAGAAAATCACAGAAAATTCAGAAAAATGCAAGGCCAATTTTGTTGGATTCCTGGTGAATTATACTACAACTTTTGTTATTCTAGCCTGAGCTAATTCCTTTTAGTTTTTGCATGAAAAATACAAATGTGAAAACCCTAGATCTGCAATATCTCAAAAACCATATATCCTCTGTAGCTAAATTTTGGATATGTTGTGTTTTAGGTCATGTCTAGCTTCTGAGCCAAAAATTGCACAAATTTATGATGTAAATCGTTTTATAAAAATGTTTTTCCATTTCTGCCAGATATGCCCAAATGATTTTTCCTGTTAAATATATTTATGTTTTTGAGCCCAACTTATGCACACTGTCTTGTAATACCAAAATACACATCTTGTGAATTAATCATGATTTTTGTATTAGCAGAAATAATTATTCTTGATTTATGCATGTTTTCCTTTGCAAATTAATAAACCAAGTTCAGTAGAGGTTCCATGTGAACATGCTGGCTTTTTAGACTTGTTTAGGACCAGAGAGAATGCACAAGAAAGTTGGGATCATTTTGGTGCTTATTTATTTTTGTATGCATTTAAAATGGAATCACTAGCTAGCCTTTGATATTTTCCATAACATTATCCTAGCATCCAACACTTACATGTGGGTCCAATGGACCAGTATAGGTGCTAGTAGGCTTAAGAAACACTCCTTTAACTTTTGGTAATTTAATTGCTTAATAAAAAGCCTAAAACCCTTTTTAATATTAAAGGGAAATTAAATAAGGAAAAATCCCTAATTAATTCTTTTCCCTTTTTGAGAAGTATTATTTAATACAATTAAAAGATAATTAATTATCATCACTAATAAGAAATTAATTCTTAAATAAAAATATTAATTACACTTTATTGGAGAAGATAAAAGGAAATGAAGCTTTCACATGAAATGATAAGTATAATAAGAACCCTTATTCAAATGTTTAATAAAGAATTGCATATTGTTCCTTTTTGGAAGAGTATGCTAAATGTATTCTTATCTAGGTGAATGTGTCCAACTAATGCACCCTATGGTTGTCATTTATTGTTTGTGATTAATTAAATTAAAAATCGTCAATTAAATCTTGCATGTGCATCCTCGTGTAGATCTTCCGAGCGGTAGCTGTACGCGTGTGCCGGACGGAGGAGACGAAGGAGCTGACGGAGACGTGCACCACGTCGTTGTAGAGCAAGACCTGGACCAAAGTCCAGAAGGGCCCAAGGCCAACCTTGCCATCGAAGGCAAGCTCCGGATCATTAACCCTGTTTTTGAAATTTATGCAATTATGTTTGCTACGATTGTGCATTTACGTTTCAGGAGTTGATTTGAAACCCTAGATGCATGATCCCTAGGTACCTATGCTCTATCACTAGTATGCTAGGTCGATAGCTGCTATGCTATAGGACCGATAGAAGTCGAGTGATGTTCGTCACTCGCGAGATTAGGTTCCTAGATAGGAATCATAAGATATCCTTAAATGGATTGCTCATGTGGTAAGAGCATGGGATTTGGGCTCCGGTCCAGTGGCTTTCATGGGCTAAGCTTTTGAACGTACTAAACATATGCGGGTATGGGACCGGTAAGCCTAGTACCCGATTGACGCGGTAAGGGAACCTTTCCCTACTACACCGGGGCACTTGTGTCTCCCCGCTTGCAACAAAGGTGGTACCCGAGTGAGTCCGGACGTTCGTGTGGGAGCGATCCGAGTAAACCTTGTACCAAGGAATGTAGGTTCCGCTCCCGAGCCGAAGATCGACGGAAACGGCCCGGGAAAGTTGTCCTTGCGGGGGCGACCTACCGTGTGTTTGGGTTTACCTTGCAAGGTTTAAATCAATCGATTGTCGGCCTCTCACCGTTACCCGAGACTGCTTAATCAACTGGCCATGATATCCCATAATGATGGAACTCGAGGAATATGGTTGGATGAATTAACTGCTTGTCCAATTCTTGATTGAATTAGTTAGCACACTTAGAAATGGTAATCAACTAGAACCTGTGCTAAAATATGGAAAGTAAGGATCTACCCTTAGTAGCTTTTCAGCAAAAGAAACCCCACCGGCCAAAAGCCTCCCATGTCTAGAGTTTGGTGATGTAGTTATCACCCGACGGTTAAGTCTTGCTGAGTATTAGTATACTCAGCCTTGCTTTCAAATTGTTGTTGCAGGTGTGATTGACCGGAAGGGTGACGACAAGTGATGACGTCACGGATGGCCTCCTGTGATGTCTACCGTTGCGCTAGTTTATTTTATTTCCGCTGTATTTTTGAACTCTGAACCTTTACTCCATGCCATAAACAATGGTTTGTAATAAAATGTTTAATTCATGTTGCACTCTGGACTCGCCTTCGCGTGAGTTTTAATGCATGTGTCGATCCTCTGTTCGATGTCCAAGTGATTTACCGGGCGTTAACCCGGCAACTAACGACAGGATGATACTTTACTATTGCTTAATGGCCAAAGTGGATCGGTCTTAGGCGATAGTACGGTATTTTCCTGGGCGGGTTGTCACATGAATACATGAAGTGTCGTGACTAATGTACACAATGGTGTTGAAGAAAGTCAAGTCGTGCGACTTTTTTCAACACCACCATGTATATTAGTCATGCGACTTTTTTCAACACTATTGTATATGTTAGTCGCGACACTTCATGTGGTGTGACTGAAGTATTAGTCGTGCCACGGAGCTTGATGCAACCACAAAGGCTATTTTTTTTGAAAATACAGTTTGGGGTGAGTTATTTTTAAAATATTAGTTAAAAATGTCAAAATAAAAAAAATCTGTTGGCGTCTGTCTCGACTAAAATCGAGATAAACAAAAGACCAATCATTTAATCCCGTTTATCTCACTTATATAAGTTATATGGCCCTGTTTCAAAATGTAAGTTATATATATTTAACTAAATATGAAGTTAAATTTCTTAATCTTACGTAAAATTCATAGAAAATAGGTTTACCTACAACACCAAATAAAATATTTTAAGATATACTCCATTTATAATTAGAATTCATTTTAGCTTTGTTTTTAAGTCAAATTATTTCACTTTAATCAAATTTATAGAGACCATTTTATCCAAATATGAGAAATTTAAATTAGAAAACAAGAATATATTATACTAATTACATATCATAAATATTATAGTATTTGAAAATGGATTGAGTAGGATCATTAGTAATCTGATGTCAGTTTAGTCTTTTCATGCACTTTTCACAAATGCCTAGTATTGACCGTGTCCAATATTATCAATAGCCCATTTCCATATACTTTCTAGCTTTGTCAACAATTTTGTTACATTGCCGAATGCCAACACATTAATTATTTTTTTAGACTCACTACTTTGAGTTTTGTAGCTAGCTGATCAAATATAAAACCATCAACCTTGGGTTAAAATAGATATTATAAAAGTCGGTGAACCTGAAATGGTGAGGATTATCCATATTTGAGATGTGATGTGGACAGATTTCATGTACAAATATTGAATGTTTGAGGGCCGAAATTAATCTTTGATGTGCAGAGTACAAGTTGGTTCAGTTTTTGCTCAAGAGGAATGGAGATAACAATTTGGAATTAAAGCTCAAAGGTTGCAAACAATCACTGGTTCAGTTGTTAACCGCGCCATTCAGTTCACAAGTTCGGGCAATGGCTGTGACCGGCCGCGGGGGAGATTTCGGGGCTCTAATTCATGCGTTGTGTTGCTCTGTTTAGGAAACTGCAAATCAATGGATGGAAGCCCTATGGATCAACCATAGATTTGTTTAAAGGAGTTTGGAAAGTTTGGGTTCGAAGTTTGAGAGGTTGTTTGGCTTGCGGCCACACTTTACCACACCAGTTGTGGCGTCGCCTAAAGCTGCGGCGGTAGAAATGGGCGCCGCAATTGTGGTGGGATTTTGTACTAAAAAAGTTGTGGCAGCCGCATGTGAGTGCCAAACCAAGCAGCAGCCAATAATCGATGGTGTGCCGCACCTGTGGCGTGGCAGAGTATGGCGGGCAAGCAAACACCCCCTGAGAAAGATTTGGTTCTAAAGCTGGAAGAAAGGAAGAAAGAGAAGGGGATAGAACAGGGGCCAGGCGGCCAGCTGCTCGCCGCCGATGAACGGAGGCGGTTTCCACCGTGCCACGCGCGCGCACATGGACAGAATCACAGGCACTACCAGGGGTGGCACAGGCGAGGATGATAAGTTTTTCAATAAATACCTCACCCCACGTCTCGCGCTCATCCGTTTTCACCAAGGCCGCTCTGTTCTTCTTCGCCTTGCCACGGCCGCCGATGACTCCGCCACTGTCCAGCCATCTCCTGCCAAGCCCGTCCACCCAAACCATCATCATGGAGTCCTAAACCCATCCCTCAACGTCTTGTCCAGCTCCTTACACCACAGCTCTCCTGTTGTAGCAGTCTTCTCCAGGTTCTCTTACCTACAGCCGCTGCTCTGTTTCGGGTAAGGACCACTGCCGTGGAGCCCCACCTTGCTAGCGTCCTCATTGTGGTCTTAGCTGCAGGTTGGGTCACTTGTGCACTGTAGGTCGTGCCTGTGCTGCTTATCGTCACTGTCGTGGCCGGTGTTGGTCGTAGTCCACTCACCATCGCCAAAACGCACTTCTCTTGGCCGCCGGCATGGAACTTCAAGTTCCAGGAGCGGGGAGCTCGAGTTGAGCACGACCCAGTGTGTCTTAGGAGTAGGCGGCTCCTACGCTTGCTTGTTGCCATAGGGGCATTGACCTTCAGCCGGTGCGTCGTCGTCGCAAGCTTTGCGTCGCCGGTACGTGCTCCCGCCATGGTCGTCTCAACCGAGATCATGGCTCCAGTTGCGGAGAGCTCTGGTTTGAGAGAGCCCTGTGCGTTCGGTGCCTACGCGTAGCTCTAGGTGCCGCTTCTTGCTTCCAAGTTTCCATCGCTGAGCCGCGCCGCCGTCTTAACCCTAACTCTGGTCGTCGCCGCCGCCGTTATATGGATGTGCTATTTGCCAACCTTTCCGTCCGACCAAGCATGATGAGGACATTTTCCTCCACTATTACCCATTGGAAAAGACGCAACATAAGTGGGCCATGTGGCCCAGTTGTAGTTGGATGACGACCGTGTGAGCCTCATTATTCCACCTTGCTTAGCTTTGGAGGAGGAAGCCACCTCTAAGGGTGCAAAGGGGTAACCGTTAGGTGCACCTCCGAACCTCTTTACTTCAATACCTCTTTAGTTTAATTATTTGTAGTTTTGTACTACTTCCTCAAAATTGAACTAAAGAGATTCAGAGGTACACCACATTATAATCAATTTGCACCCCTACACCTGAAAGGGGAGAGCCACCCTTTCCCTAACCGACTAGTCTTTTAGGGCGATTGGCCTTTTCCTGAGGGGTGCGCCGAAGGACGGTGCTAAGATTGCATCGAAAATCGGGTGCCGAGGCCAAACTGCGTAATCAGTGCACCAGGCTTACCATAAATCTAACCCCACCTGGGACGGACTTATCATTTGGTATCAGAGTTGGGCCCATGTTAAGAAGGGGAGAATGATGAGGACATCTTCCTCCACTTTTACCTGTTGGCAAAGACTGGGGAGAATGATGAGGGCATCTTCCTCCATTATTACCTGTTGGCAAAGACGAACTTATCATTTGGTATTAGAGCTGGGGAGAATGATGAGGACATCTTCCTCCACTATTACCTATTGGCAAAGATGGACTTATCATTTGGTATCAGAGTTGGGCCCATGTAAGAAGGGGGGAATGATGAGGACATCTTCCTCCACTATTACCTATTGGCAAAGATGCAACATAAATGGAGAAGGGGAGAATGCTGGGCCCATCTTAAGAAGAGGAGAATGATGAGGAAATCTTCCTCCACTATTACCCGTTGGCGAAAACACAACATAAATGGATAAGGGGAGAATGATGAGGACATGTTCCTCCACTATTACCTGTTGGCCATGTGGCCCAGTTGTATTCCTCCACTATTACATGTTGGCCATGTGGCCCAATTGTGGTCGGGAGGCGACCGTGTGAGCCCCCTAACGGACTAGTCTTCTGGGGCGATTGGGCCTTTCCCTGAGGGGTGCGCCGGAGGATGGTGCTATTGTTTGCATTGAAATTCGGGTGCCGATGCCAAACTGCGTAATCGGTGCATCGGGCTTACCATAAATTCAATCCCACTTGGGCCAGACTTATCAAAGCCCTAGTCAGCGACACAGTGGTCTCCATCACTGAAAACCTCGTCGGTGATGAGTTTTCTTCTTTACTCGCCAGACAGCTACAGTTTATGGGCAAGTGGAGTGGTCAGATGGCCATGGTATATTTGTCAGTATACCTGAGCATTTTTTGGCCCGGGCCGAAAAATGCCGATTATTTCAGGCTGAAAAAATCTTACCCATGACGCCCCACCGGACGAGTTGGGCCTAGCTTTTTCGTCCGCGTAATTTACACTACAAATTAGCTAAAATGTATATCGGGCTTGGTTCAGATCAAAAATAATTTTATCGGGTTGTGAGGTCTCTGCCCAGGCCCTGTCCATTAAGGTTCGTGGGCGGGCCAAAGCCTGTCAAGCTCGGGCCGGGCTTGCGGTCCAGGTCGGGCCGGGCTTGTTTCGTTCAGGTATGATTGTCAGTGAGTCTGGCTAGGTCGGGGTTGTGATGGTGGTTTCAAAAGAAATTGACTTAGGTGGTTTAGATTTAAATTTAGTTCTTTCACAATTCATAGTAATTTGTGGAATCATCCAAAAACTAGTAAACCCAATTTCCCTAAGTTTGTTTTATATGTTCGGCATCAAAACTCTTAATCCCTAGGAAAAAGTAATAAAATTTAGGTATTTACTTGGTGCCTTTTAATGAAGGTATTAAATAAATGCTTGCTAATTATAAAATGTATAACAATTCTGAATAATGTTTTATGCAACTACAGATTCTTACTTAACCCATAGGATCTAAAATTTGATAGCAACTAATTATGGAACCCATTTCTTTAATAAAAAGGAATTGCTTAAGGAGGTTTAGTGATGAAGAAAAATGGCTTGCAAGTTTATCGTGTTGATGAAGTTGTAAAGTCTCTCTTTATAAAACCTTTTGCATCCCTAACCTTGACTTGCATATCTCTGTAGACTCTGAAACTACACAGATGGAGTACATGGAAGTATCTGAAGATCCACAGGAGACTCAAAAGATTTTGGAGCTTGTTCCTGTTGCTAAAGGAGGTTTAAAACGATACTAACTTAGTGGGGACCCATGACAAGCTCCGTATCATCTATACCTATTAATTTTAGTAAATGCTATTCATGACAAATTTATTGGTTATTTCATGATTGTGATTGAAACCCAATTCTTTTATGCATCATCAATCCTTGTTTTAGAATATCTTTGCCATCTGTTCAAAAATATTTATTAAGTATTCTATGCTTAGCATTGCTTAGTCGCTTCCTTTGACATACTTTGGTACTTGAGCACTTAAGGTGAAGCTGGATCTCTCAAGTAATCAAGGAAATTTCCTGTTTTGAAAGAGTGGGCACAAGCTTGGATGGAATCAAGAAAGTAGTCCTTAGTTTCGTAGTTCTATCCACTGAAAATGAAATGAGGACTGTTGTCATATCTGTTGATCAAGTGATTCTACCTGGTCGCTTACTGGGAATGGGACCAGCAAAGCCCAGTAGGTTAGTTGGCTCTTTGATTGGAAAGGTCTGTTCCCGTTCTTGACATGTAGGAGAAAGGCAGGGGCGTAGCCTGAAACTCACATTGGAGATCATGCTAGATGTGTGGTCCGCCTCTGGGTTCGGGTAATTCCATTTCTGATCTTTGGGTACGACTAATTGAAAGCTTGTCATGTGCAACCTATACAATTGTGCATGGCTGGTGGTTAGGTATCTCCTGCAGGATGTAAAACGGTTCGGATTGCCGCAATTCTGGGTTATTGAATGCACATGTCTACTATGAATCGTAGTTAAGCAAGTGAAATGTTATGGTTTTCCTTGATTCATTATTGATAGTATAACTTGTATTGAAAAAAATTCTTCACTTAGAGGTTAAGTATTTATTACTTGATTGGTTTTAAATTCATGAACTCATGACTTACAAGTAGTAAGCATTTTGCAAAATGGTGAGTCAACCAGTCTACTATAAAGCTTATCATACTCGTTAGTTATATCTATTTATACTGGTTAGTTGGGTCAGTCTTGCTGAGGACCTTTGTACTCACGGTTTTCCCTTTGTTGCTTTTCAGAGGTGCATCAATCACCTGTTGAAGAGGAGGCCATGAAGAACTAAGCATTTGTAGAGTCTCCAAGTTTTTAATTAGCATGAGACGGTAGCTGTTTAATTACCGCTTAGTGACTTATTTGGTTTAAACTCCTTAGAATGGTTTAACTCACATTTAAGTTTGTTTTAATCTACCATTGTAATAATTCGTACATACTATAGTTGTGTAAAATTTTGTAGAAGTTGTTGATGCTTGCCCTTCGCGGAAGTGATCCTGATGTATGGCTATTATCGTGGATGATTCACATTGTCCCCTGGACACTCGATGGACTACCAGATTTGAACCGGTTCTTGTAGTCCAATGGTAGGACGGTCCAGTGGGACGCTACCCACCAGAGTTCAAATCCTGGTGCTCGCATCTTTTCCTGGATTTTCCAGGATTTTCCGGCGTTATGTGTTAAGTGGTAAGCGACGTTCCCGTCGACGACGAGGTGCCATTGGTGACGTCGGGAATCTCCAGAACTGCCGGTGCTCAGTCCTTCGGAGGTGCTCATAGGGGTAGGGTTTGCGTACGAGTATTCATAGGGGTGAGTGTGCGTGCGTGTTGTGAGCGTCTGCGTTGTACTGTGTCATTCTAAAAAAAAAGGTGTGTCATTCCATAATTACTGTTCCGGCGGTGATTAGACGCTCGTAAGGCAGTTTAAGTCCATAATTACTGTTCCGGCGGTGATTAGACGCTCGTAAGGCAGTTTAAGTCGGATGGTTCCGCCACAAAATCCACCTTACCGTCAGTTGAATTGGCAAAATTTCCTTGGGCAGCACACATTAAAAGGTATCAAACTTTAAAATTTATAAATTTTTTGGATGAACCGGATGGAAACAAGTTTTATATAAAAATCTGCAACTTTGTAGTTCAATTTTTTTTATCTAGAACTAAATTAATTATTAATAAATGGACACAATGTTCAGATATAAAATTTCCATTTGAATCGGTGGAATTTCCCTACTTTGAATAGCACATTTAAAAAATCATCCTGTTTTCATGTCAAACTTGTTTGGTGCTCTTAAATAATCAACACAATGTTCTTTTGATGCTATTAAATAATCAACACAATGTTCAAGTAATGTGATTCGTGCTGATCGTTGGATCCTGGGAACCCATTCTGAAAGTGGCGTGAACTTTTCAAAAGAAAGAGGAAGTGCCAACGCAGGAAATTAAAATGCAGGCCAGTTGCTTTATTCCTGGCTTTCGAACCCTTTCACAACGAATCAACGATACATTCCCCTCTTCCCCGTTGGTGTGGCTCATGGACAGTCACACGTACAGTCAGGGGCGGAGCCAGAAATCCACCATAGGGGGTGCAGAGTCATAGGTTACCGTTTACCAATTTTATAATCATAGTCACATATTAGCATTTTAGTTAACTGATTTAAAGAAACACTTAATTTCTAAGCAGATTGCAAGCACTTGTTGAGCTCTAATTTGAAAAGACAGCTTTAATACATGAACTAATGAATACTAATAAGTAGATAATGAGAGATTAGCAGACATGAACGAACGAATGTTAAGTATCTAATGTGAGATAGCAGCTTGTTGGGGGGTGCCAGGCCCCCCTCAGTCCCCCCCTCCCTCCGCCCCTGCGTACAGTACAGGCTCCTAGTCGTCCGCCGGTGCAGCTTCATTCAATTCGCTAATAGCTTTGGTAGTTGCATTCATAATCCAGGGTAGTTGTATTTAGGTCAATGTCATACGAGGGTCAAGAACATTAAATATCGTGCCACATTAGCAAATTTATGAAGAGAGAAATGAGATTGTCATGTAACGAGAGAGGAGGGTCATCATCATGACCCTCAACTGACACATTCTTAAGATTATAGTCTTGGTAGCTGTGCGATGACCCTCTCCAATGAGACGGGCCTTAGATGACTCATTCACCAACAGGGGGAAGGTGGCATTCTTTGAAAATGAATCAGTCATCTAAAAATAAGTGTGTTTATGCAAGTAGCTGGTATTGTGTTATTCGAAAAAAATAGTATAACGGCAAACATATTAACCCGAAAGGAACAGATGTGTCCTTAAAAAGTTCAAAAAGGAAAAAAGACGGGTAAACGAACTCATGAACACTCCATACAGCAAACAGCAGGCAGTAGCAGTGAGCAGGATGAAACTTACACATAATGTATACAGTACATGAGTCCAGAAAGAAGGACAAATCACCAACTGGTCAAACTTGATACAATTAATCACGATCACGGAACAATGCACTAGTAGTAGTAGTACAAAAATCAAAGCTGTCGTCCGCCGCGTACTCGCACCCCATGCATCGGTCCCTCTGCAGCTTCGATCGATCGATCGATTAGGAGACGAAGATGATGGAGGGGTCGCAGCAGCACTCGTCGAGGAGGCAGCAGCAGCACAGCGCCGCCAGGCTACATGATTGAATCAATCGCGATCAGAGCCAGAACGCAAGACATTAAACAGCGGCCGTGGGAATTAAGGAACCAAATTAATTAAAGCTCGCCGAGAAGCTACAAGCTAGCACACGTACGTACCAGCCCTCGAGGAAGCCCGGCGAGCGGCGCGGCGGCGGCGGGCCGTACTGGTACTGCGGCGGGGCCATCACCGGCGGGCCCTGGTACGGCCCTTGGTAGTAACCTGCTTTTGGAAACATCGGAGGCAAGAAGAACAGCACGGGTTCGTTAGTAGATGATGAGCTGCTGATCGAGCAGTGCTAGCTGTAGCTAGCGACATGGACAGGGGACAGCAGCAACGCGTACCTTGCGCCGGGTAAGGGTAGCCGCCGGCGTACCTCGGGTCGCTCATCCTCGATCGACGACCGCTTGCGCTCGAGAAGAGAACAGGTGGTGACTTTGGTGCGGCCTCGCCTCGTTTACTGCTAGAACCGCCCGCCTGTGCTTGTTTATATGGCGAAAGGAATGTAATAAGTAAGGCCGTCGACGATCGACCGATGAGGCCGAATCTGCCGGCCGCGTCAGCGCCGGCGCGGATCGGTCATTCCCGGACCCGGCGGCGCCGCCACCGTTAATTGGCAGCGAGGTTTCCACGAGGCACGCACGAACAGTCGAGCACGTTTATTCTTTTCTTCCATTCGAATAATCTTTCCTCCCCAGAAATCAAAACCGCGCGCGGGCAGGCAAAATCGGGAAGAAAATCGGCGCATGCACGAACCAAGTTGCACTACTGTTGCAGTGGTTCCGTCTACACACGGACGATCGGCGCCTTTCGTTGCCAGTGCCCAGTAGTAACTGACCGGCAACACGGATCGGATGCGACATGCAAGCGGATCGGATCATATATTATTCTTGGTAGTGCCATTACAGTTTACAATCGTCTTCAGATTGACATTATTGGGGTTCTCATAGAGAGTTTGGAGTACACAACTTAACTGGGGTAGTGAAGCAGTTGGGGGATCGTCGAGAGGTGACGCCCCTCCACTACTGATCCCGAGCTAAACTACTCCACTCAGACTCAGGCCCTGCTTTTCCCTAGCTCTACCAACTCTCCGGAGCTACCTACCTCACGGGAGGAGAGGCTGGAGGTCAGGGGCAACCTCCATTTCGGGAACCATGCTGCCGGAAAGTCGTTGATCTGAGCTTCAAGCTCAAGCAAGCAGCAGCTAGACTAACGAAAGGTGTATTCCTGAATGCGCGTCGATCGGGAATGCATGGAATCCGGTTCAAAGTGCAGGCTTCCTTTCAATTCTTTACAGCAGCAGCTATGCAAAAGCGTTTCGCAGAAAGGCACAGACGGAAGAAGAGATCGGCGCAGGGAAACTTATGCTCCCGCTCCCGCTAGGGATGAAACAAATTTGTTCACGTACGTACGTACTGCCCAAAACCGTACTAGAAAAATTTGAAATCGGGAGAGAAATGATCCGGGAAATTAAAATCCCAAACGAAATCAGGGTAGGAATTGAATCAGCTCAGGAATTTTATGATCCAATTCTCAGTTTCCGTAAAGTTAAATATCCCCGTAATTGTCCCAGCTTTAAATTTTGTATTTGGCGGGCGTATCATCTGCCGTGCTTTGCTTTCTAATTGGGCCGAAAACAAAGGAAAAGCCCAGCATGTAGGGATAGTGCATGGGTGGTATGCCCTTCACAAGGTGGATAAGCCTACGAACTTCCAGTCCACTAAAACCCATCTAAATGATGTTTTTTTATTTTTTCCACCAGCCCACTTCATGACTATTAAATTAAAAATTGTAACAATATTTTTTCCTTCAACAATTCTAGTAATTTTTCGTCAACATTTTACAAAATGTTGCAACATTTTTCGGACCAATATTTTTTAATTAACATTTTTCTGGAGGCTTCTTCCAACATTTTTCAGAAATGTTGCAACATTTTTAAGAAATGTTTGGTTTTTAACTATTTTTTTCAGTATTTTTTAAAATGTTAAATAACATTTTTCTCATTTTTGTAGGCTTCTTCCAACATTTTTCAAAAATGTTACAACATTTTGAAGAAATGTTGGTTTCTTTAACTATATTTTGTCAACATTTTGCAAAATGTTGAAATATTTTTTGTCCAACATTTTCTAAACCAACACTTTTTTGCCTTCTTCCTCACCACCGGCGGTGGCGGCGGCGCGCCCGGCCGGTCGCGCGCGCCGCGCGGGGGCTCGGCCGTGGCGGCCCTAGCAAGCTCGCACGCGAGGGCGCGGGGGGCTCGGCCGTGGCGGCCCCGGCGAGCTCGCGCATAGGAGCGCGGGGGCGAGGCCGCGGCAGCGAGCTCGGAGGACGCGCACGGGTGGTGGCGGCCATGGCGGACGCTCGAAGGACGCGCGACGTGCCGCGCGTGGAGGGGCCGGGCCGCCGGGGGTGCGCGGAGAAGGTTGCCGCCCGACCGCCGCGGTGGCGCAACTTCCAGGCGAGCGCCCCCGCGCGCGCTAGGGTGCGGCGGCGGCGGGACAGAGAAGAAGGAGGCGGCGGGACTAAGAGAGGAGCGCTAGGGTTTCCAACTTAGGGCTTGTTTGGGAAATGGAGGATTCAAGTGGATGGAAGAGGATTGAAAGGGATTTTGAGAAATTTTGACTTATAATGGAAATTCCTCCACTCCAATACCCTTCATTCCTCTTCATTCCACTGGTTCCCAAACACGCCCTTATGTGGGCTGAGTGATCTGCTGTTGGGCTGGTAGTGGGTTATAGTTGGTTAAGAAACGTTTCTTCCGGAAGATATATAAGTTTTTTGGTGCCATGGTGGGATGGGATGGGGGATGAGCATGTCGCATGTATCATCAAAGGAATAATTGAACACAAATGTGTATTGCTAGGATTACTATATGCTTTAACAAAACTAGGAATACGAATATCACTGACATGATAGTGACTAACTCAGTGCGACAGAGATAGATAAAGTTAGCAATTGATTATTTTAACTAGTCGGAGTGGCTAGTCTTATGTTGAGCATACGTTCATGCCACGACGATGCTGTCCTTTATAGATACTTTTGCATTGCCTTTATTCAGTCCTTTTTTCTTCTTTATTATAAGGAAATATGTATAAATATTAGAAAATTACATCAAAATGATACAATTGAACTAAGATCCCTTCTGACACTCTGGATAGCTAGGATGCACGTACACATTCTAAAAATATTGTAAATAAAAAATGACATATATACACACAAAGAAGAATATAGGGTGGAGGTAATGAATGTTGCATGCCAAAGCATGAAAAGGAAAAATCTATGGATCTCTTCGCCATTGACTTCTTACTGTATATCAAAAGGTACCAAAAGAGAGGTATAGCATGTAGTAGCACCACCACTCAATACATTGTCTGGCGATACCGTACCCACAATAATATTCACAACAACTCTCAAAGTGCTTTTAAGAATTAAGAAATTGAGAATTGAGTGGTGTGGAAAATTTCAAGGGTATTGATTTCAGCTACAAATATCACTCTGACTCTTGAGAATGATAGAGTACATAACTACATGTAAAGCACATTCGCAAAAAAAAAAAAAGACTACATGTAGCAAATGCTTATATGATCGAGAACCACAGGTTAACTTTAGCCAGTGGAACCGGGTATAAGTATAACCAGAAAGTCAATATATAGTTATACACATATACACAATAGATGCACAAAATTCTGCATTTGACCCAAGCTTGCCTGCTTCCACCATCTTCAAATTTTGTGAACCGATCGAAAGGTCATACAAAAGTTTTTGCCACTGAAAGTCACAAAGCGGTTGAAAAAACAGAACTCCATTAGAAAGCATGCATCACATTTTGCATACATCTATGTGCACAAAAAGTCATCACCGAGATAAAAGCCCTTAATCCAATGTAATGAAACATCATGTGTGAAAATTAAGGGTATTAACTATCCAAGTTATTACTATTATATTAACCATTGCAAATTCCTTTTCCACCCATACATAATTCAAACTATATTTGTGGCTGCAGTAACACCAGTTTTTATCTGCATATGCTCAACAGTACACTATATTAGTACCTCCAGTATTTGTCTTAATTTGTTGGCAAAGTGTATTAACAAATGATATTTTTAAATAAAGATTTGTTAAATAGTTACACAACCTGGGGTCCATAGCTCAGTGGCAGAGCATTTGACTGCAGATCAAGAGGTCACCAGTTCGAACCTGGTTGGGCCCTCCTTTTTTTAAAAATTTTTATCGGTTCAAACAACACAAGCTGAACAACAATGCTTTGCAGTTACTTTAATACACTGTTTACCTTATTTTTTAAATTGTAAAATTTGACTTGTGATCATGAACTCCATTCCACAACAACTTCATCTGTTTTAAATTGTAGGTCGTCGTTTTACCATTTCAAGGTTCACAATTTTTTTATGCATCTAGATATATGTTTCTCTGTATACATAATAACAACTATGAATTTAAAATTTTGCCAAAACAACCTATAATTTGTAATGCAGGTAGGTAGTAATTTGTATCAGGAAGTTGATCGCGTCAGTTATGGCTCAGCTAGCACAAGATGATTCTGCTTTTTTTTTCAACAAGAAAAGAGGTTAATGCAAGAAGAATGCCTTTGCTTTTAGTTCAATTCATTGACGAAGAAAACAAAAAAATGGGTTCGTGAAATGTGGAATCCAATGATGCAAACATCAACAATAATTGAAGATGGGATAATGAAGAGATGGCACCTTTTGACGACTCCCGCACGAGCACGATGTGCACGGCGGCGTTGTTTGGCGGCAGCTGCAGGCGGAGCGGCAGGAGCTTCCCGTTGATTGGGCTGCGCGAGCACATGATCACGTCCTCGAGCCCCGATTCTTCCTTGAGCCTCTCCAGCAGCTCGTCCAGGCTCGTCCCGTTGAACGTGAAGTGGCGCGGCTCCTCGTCGGGGTCCACGTCCCCGTCGTCGTCGCCGACGTGGTAGTGGATCGACCTCCCCTCCACCTTGTGCAGCGGCACCGAGAAGGAATCCGTCGACTGCATATATGCACGCAAGAGCATGCCCAGATTAATGGCGAGTCCGATCACCGTGTCCGTCACCGGCGATATCTGTGTGGTGCGTTCCCTATAGCGAGCTTGGTTGGTTAATTCGCCGAGAGCAGACAGACCTCGAGCCGGTACAAGCCGGGCGCGGGCGGCGCGATGTAACCCGGCGGTGGCGGCGGGGGCTGCGCTCTGAACGGGGCCGAGTTCTCCTCCCGGTGGTGCGCTGGAGGTGGCGGCGGCCGCATCAGCGCCGACGTCGGCAAGGGAGGTGGAGACGGGGACGACGAGCGGGAGGGAGGTTTGTACGACGGCGGCGGCGCTGAAGAGTAGTCGTCGGCGGCGGGGGTTGCCGAGGAGTCGGGTCCGGGGATGACGGCCTGAACGATCTCGACGTCCCAGACGACCCACCCGGCGTGCCTGTGCGGCGTGTCATGGGTGACGGAGTTCCGCCACGGCGGGAGCCCGGTGTTGGCGCGGAGGAAGTTGCCGTACCGCGTGCGGAGGCGCGCGCCGCTGCGGGTGGCGCCGGCGCCGCCGCGGCCGGCGGCGTCGTCGCGGACGGGGACCCACTCGACGGATGAGTCGAGGCGGTGGGGCAGCGTCTGGAGCACCTTGCGGCCCGTGACGCCGAGGAGGAAAGGCTCGTTGGAGGCGGAGAGGTAGCGGCCGTAGCGGCTGCGGAGGCGGAGCACGCCGGGGGAGTGCGGGACGGGCTCCACCACCCACCGCGCGTTCGGGGACGCCGCGTTCCGGTCCTGGATCACGTGCGACTCGTCCTCGTCCGCGTACAGGTACTTGTCGTGGTGGCTCCGCAGCCGCACCGTCCGGGCGCGCTCGAACAGCTCCATCGGCGGCGCCCGGTGCTCGTCGTCGTCTTCGTCGGTGCGGCGGCGGCGGTGGCGCACCACGTACGGCGTCGTCCCCTGTTGCGGTACGGTGGCGGCTGCCGGATTCCGGCCGGGACGGTGGTGCGCGTAGGAGCCGAGCGGGGATCGGACACGTACGCGCGCTCCGAGCGTTGCGCGCTCGGCGTGGCTATTCTGAGAGGCGCGGCACGGCATGCTAGGGCGGCTAGCTGGTGCGCGGCGCGCGGGAATTTTGAGCGGTGGTGACGGTTGGGCGCGGCCACGGCCCACGGCTGCGACTCGCTGCCGCATGCCGCATGCATGGGCTAACTTAATGGGCGCATACACGCCAAATCCACGCCCTACTCCAAGAATATGCTAATTTTTTTTCCCGAAAGACTTTGGGGCACTCCTAAAATTTTCTTTCCCTAAAATATTATCATCACATGGCAGATTGCCAAAAATAAGTCTCCCAATATTTGCCACCTCAGCATGATTTCGCGCTTAAATCCCTGAAAGAAAACACACCTCACACTTCAACCCCCACTTTTGTACATAACCCCTCGCACCTTTTATTTTCCTTGCACAACTACCCATCCACCCTCCGTTTTCCCCCGCACGGTCAAGCGGCGGCGCATGGGCTTAATCACCGGTTTGCTTGCCTGCGGTGAGCTGCCCAACGATGAGACTGTGCCGAGGAGAATTAGTGACGCGAGGCGCTCCGTTTTGGTAGTTCAGAGCAAAGGGATTGGCCGGAGCTAGGCTGGCGGCGTGTGAGCAGAGGTCGGAGCGGAACAGAAGCGACGGCCAGGGGATCTCTAATCCCCGGTGTAGGAAGCCACGGTGACAGTTAGTGAGTTGTTGAGGGTGTAGAGGAGAAAGTGTGCAAGCTTCCCAAGGAGGTGATTTGGTTTTGGTGGCCGGAGTTGGGAGTATTTGGCCGGGTAGGAGCTCCAGGCGGTGAGAACACGTAAAGATGGGGATGGAGCGGATCGACCCACATGTTCATCGACTCGAACCGTAAAAACGACCCTACTGGGCTCCTCCGACGACCCACGAAGACGCTTCGAGTCAGTGGTTCAACAACAAAGAACCCAAAGGATCGCGAGGTTCGATCCGTCCCCTTAGACTTTGGCGGCACTGCGGCACCTAACGAGGCTGATCTGCTGCGCCGTGCTGATCGTGCTTCCTCCATCGCCGCCGCCTCTCGGTCGTCCGCCAACTGCGCATTAACGCCACCCTTGCTGTCACGCTCCAATCCCTTGTCGGCTTGGTGAGCTCCGCCGTCCTCGCGCCGCTGTGTGATTGCCGTTGCTGCTGCGAAAGGAGCACGAGGACGCTACCCGTGTCCACACTCCACACTAGTCTCCAATCTCCATTATTGATGTTTTGTCCTAGCTTGGGGCTCTTGAGGTACTCGATGTCGACGGTGAGCAACAGATCAAGTGCAACGACTTGCAGGAGGTACTAGATGCCGGCAGTGGGTACGAATAAGCACTCGGCGCCGGCGTCGGCGACGCAACGCGACGAAGCTGGACATTTGGACAAGACGTCGGTGGAGCCTGCGGCAATGGAGCGGATGGGCACGGCTAGCTAGCTAGGTACTCGAGCAGCCAGTGGCGGTGCCGAAAAGGTCGGGTTGGCATGGGGCAGCAACCGACGCCGGCGACTGCTCCGGCATGGCTTCAAGCACCAGCCGTGGTTGTGACGAAAACCATGAACCTCGCCGCCGGCCGCATCGTGCGCAGGCGGTCGTACTCGTCGCGCATGTGCGCGAGCTCCTCATCGCAGGTGACCGGCAGAAGCACGTCCTTAAGGCCCTTGTCGGCAAGGCGGTGCCTGACCGCTAGCACATTTGCACCACCGGCTGTCTCAGTCAGCCTTGTGGTCAGTTCGTGGAAGGATAGATCCACGTGGCACCGACGCCGACGCGAGGGCCGAGAGCGTCGGCGGGCTTGGGACGGCCAGCCGCGGTCGCGAGCCGAGCAGCGAGTGCCACCGCGAACTGTTGCACACGCACCGTGGACGCGCCGGCCCGAGAGCTCGAGGTACTCGGCCGAGCTCTGCACGATCTGCCTCGAGGGCGTGCATGGCGTGGCCACGGCATCAACGACGCTGCCATGCTCCACGCATTACCCCGGGTGCTCAACCTCCCCATCTCGACCTCGTCCAGCCGGTCCACCTTCCGGTGTTTGATGCAGAGCTAGAAAGGTGGACGAGGATTGCTTCTCTGAAGAGATGCAAGGGTCGACCCGCTAGATCCTTTGGAGCAAGTGGTTTGGTTATTTTAGCAAAATGGATAAAGAGGTGCACCTAATATCTATAAATGGGTCAGCGGATAGTTCCAGGGTCGATCCATGGATCAACCACGCCCATCTTTAAGAACACGACGGGCAATGAAGGTCGAATCCGCAGCTGGGAGAAGCTTAGGCAGATTGGGGGAAAGAGTGCGCATCGCGAATATATGCGCGGCGAGGGAGTGTTTTTTCAGGTTCTCATTGTTTTAGGGAAGTTTTAAGTGGTCTGTTGGAGCTTTTTTTCTCTTTTTTCCCGGAGGTATTGGGAAGAAGATTAACACTCTTTTGGAGTTTCTCTTATCACCTCCATTTGGAGACATGACTAATCATTATGGGAAAATCATAGATTACTGTGAGCTCGCCTTTTTGCCGTGAGTCTCAGAGCAAAATCTCATTTTGCCGACGGTCATGAGAAAACTCACGGTAAAAACGTCAGGCTCACGACAAAGAGATGTTTGCCGTGAGTTTGGAGGTGGGTTCACGACACAAAGGTGTTTGTCGAGTGCGGCTCTCGGCAAAGAAATATTTTGCCGTCAGCTTTTTTTACCGACAGT
Organism: Cenchrus americanus; assembly: GCA_947561735.1. Taxonomy (NCBI): domain Eukaryota; kingdom Viridiplantae; phylum Streptophyta; class Magnoliopsida; order Poales; family Poaceae; genus Cenchrus; species Cenchrus americanus. The sequence goes on from OX387245.1 coordinate 229,540,541, forward strand.
ACAAAGAGAAATTCAAATCACATTTTCAAGCAGTAAATTAATTCAAATTTAAAAACTTTCAACTACAATTTTTCATAACATCTCAAGATGTAGAACTTTTATTTTGAGTCATTTATTCATTTGACAAAGTGGTAGTAATTTTGTTCACAAAATCTATATCTCTTATATAGTTTCATGAAACTATACACGGAAGATATATAAGATTTGTGAAGAATATTACTATTGACGTGAAAATAAGACGTCACATCTGCGCGCAGCACACGTGACCCCCCGGTCTGTAGCGAGGCTTGCCTGCCAATCTGACCTGTTGATTGACAATGGAAAATATTAAGAGATCGACTAGAGAAACTATGAGTCTTCAATAGTACTTGTATTAGCCGATCCAGATTCGTTCGAGTGCTTGGCACAGTGTGACTATTGACCTGTTTATCAAATGATCAAAATAAAAGTTGCAGATCTTCAAAAGTTATACAACTTTGTAGTTGAACCCTTTTCAATTTGAATTACTTTTGTCAACGAAAAGTACGTCTAAATTTTCAAAAAAATGAAAATTTGAAATTTTCAAATGACCTCAAATGGAGGAACATTCGAAAAAGGTGTAGATCTTGAGATGTTGTGAAACTCTGTAGTTTACAACTTTTTTATTTGAAATCATATTGCTAACGAAAAACTAAGTTTGAATTTCTCAAATTTGAAATTAAAATTTTGTAAACGATCGAATGGAGAAACTCCCAGAATGAAAGTTGTAGATCTCAGAAGTTATCAAAACTTTATAGTTTACAACTTTTATAATTGAATACGTTTAGAACCTTAAAGAAGCAATTTTCACATAGTGTAGTATAATATGAGGATAATGAAACTGTAAAACCCCAGATTTTCATAGAAAACCCTAACCCCTGTACCTTCGCGATAGTCCCTGGATCAGTGGCTATCGCGTACAGAATGTCTCACAGATAAATACACAAAGTCATACATCGCATCACATAAGAGTAAAAGTACATAATTTATTACATGTCCATTATGGAGTACATCATTACAAGCCTCTTTGGCTGAATCAGAGTGAAACTCTACGCAACGGTAGCTAGCATCTCAGAAGGGTCTCCATCTTTTATTCTTCTCACCACAAGCATCCTTGAGCGAAGCGACGCATCCCTCAGTTGTACCATCCATCGGCGTTGTTGTCATACTCGGTCTCGTACCCTGCACACCCAAAGTCTATCCCCAAGGAGTGGGATAGGTCCACGTCACCAACTGTATGCAGCTTTAAGTGGCCTAACATCTAAAGGGAGGAAAAGAGTCAAGGAAGTGTCTCTGGTTTCCTATGCAGCAGCAGCAGAGTGTAAACAAGAAATCTCCATCAGATTCCCAACCCCAAAGCTCTCAACACAGCTCGAAACTATCTGGTCACCCAGGGCCCCGTCTCCACACCCTACTCCTGTCTAGGGTTGATGTGAGAACTTCCTCTCCTCGCACCTCAATGATTGCAACCGGATCAACGAGGTAGATGGAGCCTCTCTCCTCTAACCGACTGCAACCACGACTCACCACACACTCACCTATAAGGAGAAGGTAGAAATCCCAAAACATGAGAACCAACAAACCACTGGGCTCGTCCTTGACCGAGGACGCGTCTATAGCTATAGATCGAACAACTCTGCAGAGTGTGTACACCTGTACCCATCCCGGAATGGCACCCGGCCGGTGTACGGCCGACCGAGCCCATCCTACCGTGCGAACTTTCGGTAGTTATGGTCCCATCCTGCATCCGGCCCTCAAAACTGTCCCCCCTCGGAAGGGACGGCACCAAAACTGTGAAATGCCCCCGTGTGGCCACACGGGAGTCGCTCTGAGAGGGTGGTCTCACCTCCACCTCTCCCCCACTGATACCCCGCTATCCTCCTAGCAGGTATGGTTCCGCACTTTCCGAGCTCAACTCGGCCCTAACCCCACGCTCGGCGGGGTGGTGTGTACGTAAAGTCCCGTGAAGCGGTCGGTCCACTCGGTTTCAGATCGGGGCGAGCTCATATCCTCCATGCGCAAGTAAAACCCCAACACCTAGGCTCCGAAAACCGTCAAGTAGGGATACACTGAGGAGTGTACCCCTATCCCCGATCCCAGATCAGTTGTTTCGAGCTCACCCCCGCCAAAGTACCCAAAACGCCTTCTCCTTCCAGTTTTACCCCACTCACGCCAAGAACCACTATTCCCATCCTGACACATGCATCACGAAGCTCAGCGTATATACACGCTTATAAACATATATAGTAGTAGGACAATCAAGGACATGATATTTAAAGTAGGCAGTGCAAGGTTCATCATCATCATGCATTTAAAGAAAAGCGCTAGCCTTCTATACAGCAATGCCTAATAGGTATTTCAGAATCAGTCGGGCGTGAACCTGGTGTCGGGTAGTCCTCTGCGGCGAAGTCGTCGGCATAGTCGTACTCCGGGATCAGCTCCCCGGCTCTAGCTACTCCTATTAACACGTAAAAGAAAATAAACAACGGTCCTAAAGAAATTAACTCCAAAAGAATGGCAATTAAGAGCCAAAAGAGAGCAAACACTAGCCTAGTACGGAGTTTAAGATTTCAGAGAATTTCTGGAAAATGTTTTGTATTTTTCGGAGCTTAGATGGATTTACTAGGATTTTTCAAAGAGAAAATAGTTTTCTGAAAATAAAATACACATACACAATAGCACAGACTATAGGTTGACTACTGGTTGGCTCTTAGGGGCTTAAAGCTTGCGGTTAGGGGTCTGCAGGCCGGCTACTGGAGCTGACATGGCATCCACGTGGGCGGCTTTAAGCCAACTACAGCCCAGGTGGCCGCCTCACGTGGCCGGGCGCACGAGATCCGGGCGGATCCGCTGCGGCTCGGCACGGAGCGGGCAAGCGTGCGCCAAGGGGTGCGGCCACACCGGCGTGTGGGCCGGCGTGCGAAGGAAAAACCCTACGGGGTTCTGGGCGAAGCGGCAGGTGTTCGACGTTTTGCCCCAAAGGCTCGCCGGCCGGAAAAGGTCTCACTGGCGGTGAGGTGTGGCGATAGCTGGCTTGTACGGGACATAGCGTCCAAGAGGAGACCTAGGGGGGGCGACCGGTTCAAAGAAAGGCGGCGCCTTGGATCCGCAGGGCGTCCCTACGGTGAGGCGGCGGCGAGGCTCGGCGCGGGCGGCGCGGACGCCGACGCTCTGCTCACCAAGCGCGTGCGCGGGAACGTGTGCACGGCTCGGTCTCGCAAAGGTTCAAGCTTGGGGAAAAAGGAAGGTGGCGCGGCCGAGGGTAGCCGGCGCCGGCGAGGTGGACTTCGAGTGTGCGCATGCGCGCTCCCGGGTGGACAAAGATGAAAGCCCGGCGGAGAGCTCCGGTCTTGGGCGACCCGAGGCTAGGCCGCGCGGCGTGTGAGCATGCGTGTGCGGTGTAGGGCGAGTGCGTGCGTGTGCTTCCAGGGCACGCACGGGACAAGCCTAACGGCTCTGCTCGGTAGCGACGCACGCGGGTGTGCGCGCACGGCCAGCATGCCGGCGCTCATGACGGCGCACGGGTGGACAAGGAGTGGGAGAGCGGGCTGCACGCGCGTCGACGAAGGCCGCGACACCTGCAAGCAACGATTAAACCCAGCCTGTCTTGATGACCGGCCTCACCAGCATAAGCGCGGCGGCGCGGTGGCGTGCAGGGACATGGCGGTGAGCGCTCAAGGCTCGACACGCGACCACGACTCAAAGGTCGGGCGCCACAAGAGACGGGAGGGACGCGGTGCTCACCTACGGCCAAAGGGGCCGGCGGTGAAGGCGTCGGGGAAGAGGGGCTCGACGCGGTGACGGCTTGGTGCGGTGAAACAGAGGAAGGCGGCGGTGTGCGCAGCGACCCGGTCCGGTTCCTCCCTCGCGAACGGCCCAGGCTCGGTGAAGGACGAAGACGGCACGCTCCCACGGACGACCAACCCCGCCTCCTTCTCCTCCTCCTACGTCAGCGGCGGCGGAATGGGGAAGGGAAACCCCAATCGGCTAGGGTTTGAGACCCCGGCCGCGGAGGTTCTTAAATAGGTGGAGGTAGGTAGAGCGGACGGCGGTGGACGCATTGGGACACGTGGAAGCATCCGGCAGCGGTGGGCTCGACCGCACGGCCGGCCTTTCCACGGCGGCGGCGCGATGCCAGAGAGGCGACAGGGAAAGGGGGAAAGAAAGGTAGAAGAAAGGGATGATGTGGCGGCCTGACGAGTGGGCCCCGCTTGGCAGCGACCCAGGCCGATGGGTGAGGTGGCAGGCGGGATGGTGCGGCGCTGCTGGGCTGCGCGCGGGCTGAAAGGGGCAACAGGCCGAATGTGAGGTTGTCGGCCCACTAAGGGGGGTAGAAAGGTTTTCCCTAATTCTTACTCCTATTTCCACTTCAACTCAAATTTGAATTCCAATTCAAATTTGAATTCCACCCAGATAAATCCAAATAAAATCCAAATCAAAACCCAAATTCTCACACTAGCATATTATACATCCTAGAATTTTTGTTTGACTTGAAATTAATTCTAGGATTTTAGGGAAGAGGACAAAGAGGCGTTCTTATTGGTTTCATTGTCACTCAACTTCAATTCAAGTTTTTGAAATCCCATAATTTTACATGCACACAAATTCAAGGATGTTACAGAACTCCCCCCTCACAAGAATCTCGTCCCCGAGATTAAGAAGTTACCTCCGGTTCGAAGAGATGAGGGTATTTCTCCCTCATGACGGACTCCTCCCACGTTGCTTCGCGCTCGGAGTGATTACTCCAGAGCACCTTGGAGAAGCGCGTGGTGGTGCTCCTGGTTGACTTCTCTGCCCAGTTTAGGATCTGGACTGGGTACTCCAGGTACTCTAGGGTGTCCTGTACGTCGAGTGCGTGAGCGGGTACTCTTTTCTCGACGACCACACACTTCCAGAGCTGTGACACATGGAACACCGGGTGTACTCCGGTGAGTTCAGGTGGCAGCTCTAGCTTGTAAGCCACCTTCCCGATTCTCTGCACGATCAGGTATGGCCCAACGTACCTTGGAGACAACTTTCCCTTGACATGAAACCTCTTTGTACCTCGAAGGGGCGACACCTTTAGGTAGACATGCTCACCCACCTCGAATGAGACGTCTTTCCTCCTGGGGTCAGCGTAGCTCTTTTGCCTGCTCTGAGCTATCTTTAGATTCTCTCTGACCTTGGTGACATTCTCTTCCGCTTCGACAATGGTGGCGGGACCGAAGAAGGTTCGCTCCCCCACCTTCGACCACATCAACGGTGTCCAACACTTTCTGCCGTAAAGAGCTTCGAAGGGAGACATCTTCAAATTGGCCTGGTAGCTATTGTTGTACGAGAATTCGGCATAGGACAGACTCTTCTCCCAGTCAAAACCATAAGTCAACACATATGCCCTTAGAAGGTCCTCAAGCACCTGGTTTACTCTCTCTGTCTGTCCATCAGTCTGTGGGTGGAAAGTGGAACTGTAGTGTAAGTCGGTGCCCATGGCCTTATGCAAACTTGTCCAGAACTTGGCGGTAAACTGTGGCCCTCGGTCGGATACTATGCTCTTTGGCGCCCCATGAAACTTTAGGATGTTGTCGATGTACAGCTCTGCTAGCTTGTGCGTCTCGAAGGTTGTCTTTACGGGGATGAAGTGTGCCACCTTGGTCAATCGATCGACGATTACCCAGATTGAGTCATTGCCCTTCTGTGTGTGAGGTAGGCCCACTATAAAGTCCATGTTGATATCCTCCCATTTCCAAGTGGGTATTTCAAGCGGCTGAAGCAACCCTGCGGGTCTCTGGTGTTCTGCCTTCACCCTCTAACACGTGTCGCACTAAGTGACGTACTCAACAATGTCTTCCCTCATCTTCTCCCACCAGAATCGTACCTTTAGATCCTTGTACATCTTTTTGCAGCCTGGGTGGATCGAATATCGAGAGTCGTGGGCTTCCTTCAGAATCGAGTCTCGAATCTCCTTGTTCTGGGGTACGCATATGCGGTCCTTCAACCATAGCATGCCCTGCTCATCGAGGCAGTAATCGGCTGCCTTGCCTCTCGCCATTAGATTCTTTATCTCCTCAATCTCTGGGCATCCGTTCTGAGCTTGTCAGATCTGGTCCTCGAGTGTGTACTTCACCCTTAACTCGTTCAACTGTCCTTCCTCGACTATCTCCAAACTCAGCCTCTCCATTTCCTCATATAGTGCCGGTTGTTCTTCCTGTACTATCAGATTGTTGCAGTAATGCTTGCGACTCAGTGCATTGGCTACGACGTTTGCTTTGCCGGGGTGGTAGTGAATGTTCAGGTCATAGTCATTGATCAACTCCAGCCATCTCCTTTGCCTCAAGTTCAATTCAGACTGGGTGACGATATACTTCAGACTCTTGTGATTGGTATAAATGTCGCACTTGTTGCCCATCAGGTAGTGCCTCCATATCTTCAATGCGTGAACAACAGCAGCTAACTCGAGGTCATGTGTAGGGTAGTTCTCCTCATGCTTCCTAAGCTGCCGCGAGGCATAGGCTACTACCTTGCCTCCCTGCATCAACACACAACCGAGTCCTTGTCTCAATGCGTCACAGTACACCACGAAGTCCTTGCTCGCATCGGGGAGGGTCAGGACCGGTGTGGTGGTGAGGCGAGTCTTAAGTTCCTGAAAGCTGGCTTCACACTTGTTCGACCACACATACGGTGTGTTGCTCTTCAACAGTTCTGTCATGGGCTTTGCGATTGTTGACGGTGAAATTCCGTCAACCTAGCCATGAGTTTACCTTCGGTGTTGGCATTACTTTTGTATCTTATCCATTGGTACTAACCCCCGTGGTATAACAAGTTCACTTGTGCATGTCGGTTTTGGATTTTAGTGTTTATGCAGGGTTTTAGCGTTGAAAGCAAGACTTCCAGGATAAGTTCATTAAGCACCTCATGACAAGACCATGAAGCCCGGTACAAGTCAAGCAATGAAGTGAACACGACTCCAAGAAGCCCAAGGACCCAACCCGAGAAGATGGAAAACTCCGAGGACCTAGCCAGAAAAGTGCTGAATCTTGCGAGATAAGGAGCTTCGTCCAATTCGGGGAGAAACCGACGACAAGGGCCCACATGCAAAAGGGGAGAGGATCTAGGAGACTCGGGAAGAAACACCGGGCGAAGGAGGCCACGGACTGGGCCAAGATGGGCCCAGGCTGGTCGGCCCAGGCCGGCTAGCCCAGCCTGTTTCGGGGCCCAGTCGGCCTCCCCTTTGACCTAGTTGCATCTCGGGCTACTTATAGCCCCCTGACCGAGAGCCACGCATCAATCAATTCGTCATCCGCCGCCGAGGAGCAGAGAAGCTTGAGGGACACCATCTCGGAGATGAGGGTCGTGCTAGTTGTCTAGGGTCTCCCTAGCCGACGTGGGAACCTTGCATGGAAGACCACGTCGAAGCTCCAGAGCAAGGATCAAGATTGAGGTAGGATCCCGGTGGTGATCTTGTTCATGTAATCATTCATGGTGAAGTTTTTATAGTGAATCCGATTTCTAGCGATCAAGTGCCTTCACGATGATTTTGTTTTCTTCTTGGTTTTGCTTCTTCCCCAATCTATACTTAAGATAGATTGCTTAGGGTGCTCTTGTAGCCGCGGTGGCTAGAGGTGCATACCGGACTGGCCAAGTGATTCAACTTGTTCTTATCGAACTCGCCCTAGACTACCCGCATGAATAGGGATACGTTGTGACAGAACGGGGGTTCCGAAAGGCGGGGGTTTTCGGAGTCGGATGGGAGGCCACGATTTAAAGATGCTTTTAATGAGATTCACTTTTCTATCTTCATCTATCTTGTTTGGAGCTACAACATAAGAATGATCTAGACTCTCTAGATCGGTTATCTCTTGCTTTCTCTTGTTACCTCTTTAGTAGATTAGATGCAACTTGTCCTCATAAGATAGGTTACCTTGCTTTACTAGATTGAATCCTTGCGTTGCACATTGTTCCACGGATTCGATACCTTGGGTTCACCACTCGAGGGAAGAAGGGTCCCTTGACTACGACGGGAGACTTGTCCGCTTGCAAGTCTAAACGAACTTTGATACAACTATTAACCGTCAACAAGCCCCTTTTTCTGGCGCCGTTGCCGGGGAACAAGCAATTAAGATCGAATCTAGTATCGCTTATTTCAGTTTTTCTTTTGATTTTCTTTTGCATCTCTTAAGTTCGATCATCCCCAAAAAGAAAAAAAAATCAATCTAATCTAGTTTTGATTAACCCTAATTTTTTTAGATTTTTATTTTATTGCTAACCCTAACCGGAGATGGTTGGCTACCTCTCCAAGAAACCCAAACTTTTTTTGTAGATTATCCAGGAAAATTTTACAGGCAAAGGAGACGTGCAACACAAGCTAAAGGGTTGGAAACCCTAGATTCAAAAGCCGAAGTTGAAGGACCGTCAAAATCTCCAAGGGAATCACCACCTCCAAGTCCAGAGGAAGATCAACCTCAACCACCGGAGCGCAAGATCGAGCTATGCACCCCGGACATCGTTGATCTACCTATCATAAACCTTCAAGACGCCGGAAGGCCGTTCAAATCAAGAGCAGGATGGAGAAGATGGAGATAGAGAAAGAAGCTCAACACCTAAAGGCTGCCAAGGCAATATCCACAAGCGAGGAGTGTGAGGAGTACGACCATGTCCAAGATCAACAAGGACGCCGTCACTAAGTTCGAGGCTATGGAGAAAATATTGAAGAATTTAGATGGCAAGGTGACAGAGGTCGGAAGCTCTATATGTGAAGTGTTCATCATGATGAAGATGCTAGAGACGCAAGTGAGACAACTTGCCGGACAACCGATGGGTGACAAAGAAGAATTTCCGAGACAACTCCAAGGTCCCAAGACGGCGAAGGATACTCAAACTCATTTGGGAGAGATGAAGGATCACACTAAGACCATGAAGATCACGACCGAAGGACCGGAGTTTGATATGCCGAGCCATTACATGAAGGAAGTTGTTGCATCCGTCAAGACCAAAAGACAAAAGCCAGCCTGTGAAGACCAAAAATATGACTAAGCCGAAGAATAAGCCCGTGCCCAAGATGGTGCGGAAGTGGGTACCCAAGATTGCAATGCCCGCAAAGAGCGTTGATCCGAAGTAATCAAGTGAAGAAGTCTAGCCATGGACTATAAACGAAGCGCTAGGCGGGAGACAACCTGTTTCGTCGAGTCAAGAATAAGCTACCGGGAGGACAACCCGATTCAAGGTTTTTCATGTCTTTTTAAATATAATTCAGTTTTGAATTTTACTATGCAAAACATTGGACTTAGAAGTGGTTGAATAACATTAGAGACATAATTCTTGGATGAATATTTTGCTTGATCATAAACCCCTTACATGAACCATCCTATGTGATTGTTTGCTTCTTTTCGAGAAACCACAACCAAAAAAATTCAGAACCTATCTCAATCTTTCAACCTCTCTATGATGTTGTGGTTGACTTGTTTTACATGCTAAAAACACACGAGTAGAGCCACGACTTGTATCTAGATGTTATTTAAATTTCAGCACGTGGTAGGACTCGCGTGAACATAGAAACTTGACTTTTGGTTGGTTTAAAAATCCATATCCTTGGTTTCTCTAAGATTATAATTCTTCTAAGCCTCATTTTATTTTATTTTATTTTATTCAAAATATCTCTTATCTAACCAAAATTAGAACCTAAACCTATGCCCCCATGATCAAGTCGGGAAAAGCTTGCTCTCAACTAATGAAAGCAAACAATACCGGTGAGACCAACATAAAAGTAGTCGGAAATATTTTTCGACTTACATTTGTTTTTAATGCTTTAAAACCTTTTCTAAATTTATGCTTGAGCTCTTCCATAGCTTTGAATTTATTTTTAATTTTCGAAATTAGATAAGTGCTTAACATTAAAACATGCTTAGAGGGAGGCAATCTAGTTAACCTAACCATACATGCACCACGATACATCACGTGATGCCCCTCCAACATCTTTTATCAAACCACATGCAAAGTACAAGCATGGGGGGGGGGCAGCCAAGGGTTTGTTTTGTAGGAATATCATGGAGGCATGTGAGGCAAGGAAGTATGGAGTCAAAGCGAAAACATCAAGTGGAAGGAGCAATAATGCAAGCGAAGGAGTGGACGAGAACGTTTGGAAGGTGCATGCGGTCATGAAGCAACAAGTGCACTAGAGAAGAACCGAGCCAAGAGAAGGAGAGAGGTAAGTCTCCCATCCAGCTCTTTGTTCGTGTGCTCTAGTTTGTAGTCCGAAATCACCTTAGACTTAGCCATCCACCTCGTTTGTTTCATGCAACAAAACACATCCTTAATCCACTCAAAGTCCAGACTCCAAAATAATATTTGTGTACCTTGTTACCGGTTGAAAACCCCGGATATAAATTTGTGAGGGAGAGTGCTGCAATCATGGAAGAAACCTACAAGCTTTTTCACCAAAGAAGAAGGGATCATCGTCGTCTAAGCCATCATCGACAATCTCTTCGAGGAGGCACTCGGTTTCCGAGTCTCCTCGGAGTATGGAGGAGGACACGGCACCGCCGAGGAGGAACCACACTCTTCTCTTCGGTGGCATGAGGGCTACACGAAACTCGTTTATGAGGTTCACCAAACCTCAAGGACATATGGAGGAGCCGCCCGTCCGACCTCGCCACTCGACACGATCATCCGCTCCACCTCCATACGCTCTGCGGTATTCCGAGAGGTATGTAATCATGACGGAGGAGGAGAAGAAGCTCACCACCTTAGGTAGAGGCTTGTAGCGAACGTCAACTTCGACGACCAAGCTCTCCATGTATTGGGTTTTCATACGGGACACCGAGGTTGGGTGCAATTCTCTAACGGAGTGTCGGCAAACACCCATAAGGAATTCGCCTAGGAAATTCTCATGACCATGGCGCATATCCTTGATGAAGGAGTGCTGAGTCTCTCATTCCGTTTGGAGGGAGCCCACAAGTGGAGAAGAAGGAAGACACCGTCCGAAGGGTAACCTTGATCAACGGTGCTATGTCTAGCACCTTGATGGGGTAATCTCCTATCATCCATGGGTTGTAATCGATCTTGAGATGTAATCATACTTTGTTGGATTATCTATCTATCATCTTGTGTTGAATATACTTTAATGCTTAAGGTTAGCTACCATGCCGTAAAGGGAGTAAAGGTCTCAATGCTTCCTTGGAACCATTCAACACGTCGTGTCCATCATAGGTCTAGTCATGAATACCTTCGCGTAGTGACAGTACGAGAGGAGGGAAAGGGCGAAATCGTGGTCACAACCCCCGATAGATTAGATTGGTTTTCATGTTCAAAATGATTGCGTGTTCTAGTATCGTAGACCCATGGGCGAGTGTCTCCTATCTTTATTAAACAAGCGGTTCCTTATGTATTAGGGAATAGCTCGGTTTTCAAAGGGAGCCCCAGAACAAGTGGATGTGCATGGAGGCACATGGGAAGGTTTTTGGAGTATGATCACGGAAGGAGACCATCAATGAAGAAATACTATCCGGAACCCCATCATCCAAGTTTTTCACTCATGGATGTGCAAAAGGATTTTGGGAAGAATAAGAGAGACAAAGATAACCAACACGGAGTTGAATTGGCTTTACTCAGCTTTGATTGCCAAGAAGCCAATCAACCCCACTCACCTATGATCAACCGGTGGTGTTGTGAGCAACATCAGATTCGGGAGATCGGGTTGTTACCTCTCCATGTTGGCTATCTCTTTAAGACCGGGTATTGCAAGGAACCCGAATCATCTCCTAGCCGGGACTTCCCTAGGATTTGAGAATATGAAGAAAGCAAATATATAAGTGAAGATGAGAGAGGAGGCTTCAAAGTGGCCAAAGTAAATTAGATGGAAGAATAAGACTTTTTCTTGAAGGGAAAGAAGATTGGTTAGAGGAAGGACTTCTTGTGCCGGCCTAGAAAAGGTTCTTCCACGACCCAAGGGGGAGGTGCGCAACAAAATTATAGGAATTCCGGCGCCGCCGAGTTGTTACGGTTGTGTACCAATGCAAGCATGGGGGAGTGGTGCAGCCATGCCCCCACCAAATTTTGCGGTGCCCAACATAGCCTTTGCGGAGCCATATGCACATCTTCCTCAACCACAACAAAATATGGCCACCATTACAGGATACGCTGCAAAAAACATGCAAATTATTGCAGCCATCCAATCCAATGCAAACCAAATGGGTGAAGTAAATGCAAACATCGTTTATGAGCTTTGATGCCTTCACTTAGTACCATCAGACAATTCATAGGAGGAGTAGTGCATTCTTATTATGAGCAAGGGTGCAATAACCAAGACTATTAATATCAACCACCGGCGGAGAGAGAGGAGGAGCTTTAGTTATCTTTCCTTTTTCCTTTTTCTTTAATTTTCAGCCTATATTAGTTTGTGTTTGCGTAGTATTTTCCGCTTTTACTTTAATTTTTAGTTTTACTTTTATTTTTAGCATCTTTGTTAGTGTTTATTTTCATCATGAATAATGTCACCACTTAGTTTTTACCTTTGGTAAAGTTATAAAGTTTGCGCCATAAAGATATATGATTATAATTGCCACTTTGGTTATCTTTGTAATTGTTTTATGCATGATTAAGCTAATGCTCTCTTAACATACAAATCTGAATTTATCTAAATGCTAGCTTAATCTTTAGCGGAGGTTATGATAAAAATAAAGACCCATAGTGTTTTATGTGCTCTCAAGTTTTAGATGAATTAAAGATAATTTATTTCTGTTCTTAAAAGTAATGCTAACCTTGTCATAAATACCACTTGTGTGTTGCTCTACCTATCCAGAGCCATATAAATATTTGAGTGCAAAAACTTAGTATACAAGGTTTATTTTTGGGTGAGTTATTTCAGGCCTTGATTTCTCTGGCCCGAGACTAAGAAGCTGGTCATTTCGTTTTTGCGTATCTATCTTTTTGCTAGCCTTTCTATCCGTGCATTGTGTATCCCCACATCGGAGATCTCACAAACCTCGCCGGATATCCATCCTTAAAACCAAATATCATATTTTGTGTTTACTCCTTGACCACAACCTATCGTTGAGTATGGATCATCAATTCAAGGAAGATAGCAAGACGATGCCATTATTGAAGATTTCAAGTATCTCTCCAAAGGAAAAGTATTTCCGGTACCTACCTTATCTCTATCACCTCTTTGCCCGAGGACGAGCAACGTCTAAGCATGGGGGAGGAGGTAGGTACAATGCAATTTTAGAGTTCAAAGGGGAGAAAATAAAAAAAAATTAAGAAAGAAAAAAATGAGAAAGAGAAAGAAATAAAAAAGAAATAAAGAAGAAAAAGTATATGTATGAGGGAAAAATAAAAGAAAAAAATATGAGTATGTGTAAAAATAAAAGTAAAGTGAACTCCCCGGTTCTCTAAAGTGCATTAGGAATTTCAAGGCTTCAAGATTAAAAGATCCATACTCATTTTCCAACCATGTGCAATCTGATAACGAGGACTTCCTTTGTGCCTCGGGATCACTCTTTGCCATTTGCACATGTCCACCTATCTCAAGTGTGTGCATTTTTCTCTCTCCCCTCCTTGATATAACATTATTTCCAATGACCTTTTTGACGAGTCTCGGTAAGACCATGAGAAGATTGTCTTGTTTTGACAACATCTCATTTATAATATCTTGGTAGGACTAAACTTTCCCATAGAGCTCCATATAAAAGCCTACCACACATATATGTTATGAGAGGGTGTTGACGGTGAAAATCCGTCAACCTAGCCATGAGTTTACCTTCGGTGTTGGCATGAGTTTTATACCTTATCCATTGGTACTAACCCCCGTGGTATAACAAGTTCACGTGTGCATGTCGGTTTTGGAGTTTAATGTTTATGCAGGGTTTTAGTGTTGAATGCAAGACTTTCGGGATAAGTTCATCAAGCACCTCATGACAAGACCTTGAAGTCCCGAACAAGTCATGCAATGAAGCAAAATTAACTCCAAGAAGCCGGGACTCGATCCGAGAAGACGACAAACTCCGGGGCCCGACCGGAAAGTGCTCGAATCTTGCAAGACAAGGAGTTGAGTCCAATTCGGAGAGAAACCGACGACATGGACCTACATGCGAAGGGGGAAACATCCGGAAGCAAGGGAACCGACGTGGGACAAAGGAGCCCACGGGGGCGGGCCAAAATGGGCCCGGGCCGGCCGGCCCGGTCCGGTCGGCCCGTGCCCATTTTGGGCCCAAACGTGCTCTCCTTTGCCCTAGCCGCCAATCGGGCTATTTATAGCCCCCCGACCGAGAGCCACGGGGGGAAGATTTCGTCTTCGGCCGCCGAGGAGCGAGAGAAGAGAGGGACACCATGTCGGAGAGGAGAGGGTCGAGCTAGTTGACTAGGGTTTCCCTAGCCGACGTGGGAACCTTGCATGGAAGACCACGTCGGAGTTCCCGAGCTAGAAGCAAGATCAAGGAAGGATCCCGGTGGTGATCTTGTGTATGTATCATTGTCATAGTTGAATTATCAAGTTGAATCTTTTCTTAGCGATCAAGTGTTTCCTCGAAGATTTCGTTTTTCGATCGGCTTTGCTTATTCCAATTCTATTCGCGCGATAGATTACATAGGGTGTTCTTGTAGCCGCGGTGGCTAGAGGTACACGCCGGATCTTCCGAAAGAATCTCGACTTGTCTTTTGACTCGCCCTAAGCTCCCCGCATGAATAGGGATACGTTGTGACGAACGGGGTCTCGAAAGGCGGATGTTTTCGGATTTGGACGGGAAACCACGATTTAAAGAGGCTTCTATTAAGATTCGATTTGCTACTTCTTCGCTTGCTTGGAACTTCAACAAAAGGCTTACCCCGATCCCTCTAGATCGGTTTATCTACCCAATCTTACTTTGTTTTCTCCGGTCTTTAGTAGATTAGATTTGTTTCATGTCTTTTACTTAGATGCATTAGGTCTTTTATCGAAGATTGAAGTTACTTGGCTTTAATAGATTAAGTCTTGCGTCACACATTTGTTCCACGGATTCGATACCTTGGGTTCACCACTCGAGGGAAGAAGGGTCCCTTGACTACGACGGGAGACTTGTACGCTTGCGAGTCACGAACGAACTTTGATACAAACATTAACCGTCAACAAGCCCCTTTTTCCGGCGCCGTTGCTCGGGGAACAAGTGATCAAGATTTGATTTTTTATTGCTTTTTTTGTAATTTTCAGTACTGATTTTGTTTTATTTTTGCATCTACTAAATTTCGATCATCCTCAAAATACATCTAATCTAGTTTGTCTAACTCTAGTCTTTATAGATTTGTTTTGTTTTCTAGTTTTTTTTTGCATACTTTGTTTATTGCTAACCCTAACGGAGATGGTTGGCTACCTCTCCAAGAAACCCAAACCTTTTTGTGGATGATCCGGGAAAACCTTACGGTGCAAGGGTGACATGCAACACAAGCTAAAGGGGTGGAAACCCTAGATTCAAAAGTTGAAGTCGAAGGACCGTCGAAATCTCCAAGGGAATCACCACCTCCAAGTCCAAAGGAAGATCAACCTCAACCACGGAGCGCCGCGCACCCCGGACATCGTTGATCCACCTATCATAAACGTTCAAGACGCCGGGAGGCCGTTCAAGATCAAAGTCTCAACTATCCGCATGACGATTGCGAGAGCCGAATGCATACGAGTCGGATTCCTTGAGTGGCATATCGGTTTACTTAAGAGGAGGATGGAGAAGATGGAGATGGAGAAAGAAGCTCAACACTTAAAGGCCGCCGGAGCAAGATCCTCATGCAAGGAGTGTGTGGAGTATGACCATGTCCAAGGTAACCCCGATTTAATGCAAGTTCGTCGATTCAAGTTTTGGGTTCTCTTTGTGCACAATTCAAGGACTTGATGGACGAGCAAGCTAAGATCAACAAGGACGCCGTCACTAAGTTCGAGGCTATGGAGAAAGTATTGAAGAATTTAGATGGCAAGGTGACGAAGGTCGGAAGCTCTATACGTGAAGTGTTCATCGTGATGAAGATGCTAGACGCAAGTGGGACAACTTGCCGGCGCCCCGATGGGTAACAAAGAAGAATATCCGAGACAACTCCAAGGTCCCAAGACGACGAAGGCTACTCAAGCTCGTTCGGGAGAGATGAAGGATCACATTAGAGACCATGAAGATCACAACCGAAGGACCGGAGTTCGAGATGCCGAGCCACAAGGAAGTTGTTGCATCCGTCAAGACCAAAGGACAAAGCCAGCCTGTGAAGACCAAAAAAAAAAATTGACTAAGCCAAAGTGGGTACCCAAGATTGCAACGCCCGCAAAGAGCGTTGATCCGGAGTAATCAAGTGAAGAAGTCTAGCCATGGACTATAAACGAAGCGCTAGGCGGGAGGCAACCCGTTTCGTCAAGTCAAGAATAAGCTACGGGAGGACAACCCGATTCCAGGTTCTTCGAGTCTTTTTAATAATTTAGTTTTTGAGTTTTATTACGCAAAGACATTAGACTTAGAAGTGGTTGAACAATATTAGAGACATAATTCTTGATTGAATGTTTGCTCTATCATAAACCCTTTGCATGAACCCTCCTATGTGCTTGTTTGATTCTTTTCTTTTCGAGAAACCTCAACCAAATAATTTCAGAACCTTAACTCAACCTTTCACCCTCATTATGGTGCTGAGGTTGACTTATTTTTCATGCTAAAACCACACGAGTAGAGCCACGATTTATGTTTAAGTGTTAATAAAATTCAGCACGTGGTAGGACTCGCGTGAACCTAGAAATCAAAGCTTTTGGTTGGTTTTAAAAATCCTTATCCTTGGTTTCTCTAGGATTAGAATTTTTCTAAGCCTATTCTAATTTTGTTTTATTCAAAATCTTTCTTATTTATCCAAAATTAGAACCTAAACCTATGCCCCCATGATCAAGCCGGGAAAATGTCTGCTCTCAACCAATGAAGGCAAACTATACCGGTGAGACCGAAATCGACGTAAAAAGAAAATATTTTCGACTTGCATTTGTTTTTAATGGTTTAAAAACTTCTCTAAAATTATGTTCGAGCTCTTGCATGGCTCTGAAAAATATTTTAAATTTCGAATTAGAGGAGTGGTTAACCTTAAACACACCTTAATGGAGGCGATCTAGTAATCATGCATGCACCATTGGATTCCCTTTCATCAACTTTCACTAATTCCACATGCAAAGGACAAGCATGGTGGGCAGCAAGCATCAACTTTGTAGGAATTTCATGGTGGCATGTGAAGCAAATGGAGCTAGGGAGCATGGACATAACCCAAAACATGAAGCATCAAGTGGAAGGACCAAGGAGTGGACGAGAGCGTTTGGGCGGTGCAACTCGTAGAGCACGCGAGCGGGAAAGTTGCGAGAGGTGAAATGATCGTGCTTGGAAGAAAGACGAGGCGGGGAGGAGCACCGAGGCCGGCCTCACCTACATAAGGAGCCCCCCCGCTCCCGTTTTCTGCAGCAAGCTTCCCTCTCCTTCCTTTGTTTGTGTGTTCAAGTTTGTGTGCTCAAAACCTCCGTAGACATAGCCAACCTTCCCAAGCTTGATAGCTCAAGAAAAAAAAAAAATCTACATCCTTAATCCACTCAAAGTCCGGACTCCAAAATAATATTTGTGTACCTTGTTACCGGGTGAAAACCCCGGATATTTATTTGTGAGGGAGGGTGCTGCAATCATGGAAGAAAACTACAAGCCTTTGCACCGAAGAAGAAGGGATCATCGTCGTCTAAGCCATCATCGACAACCTTTTCGAGGAGGCACTCGTTTCCGAGCTTCCTCGGGGTATGGAGGAGGACACGGCACCGCCAAGGAGGAATCGCACTCTTTTCCTTGGTGGCATGAGGGCTACACGAAACTCGTTTATTAGGTTTTCCAAACCTCAATAACATATGGAGGAGCCGCCCGTCCAACCTCGCCACTAGACACGATCATCCGCTCCACCTCCATATGCTCCGCGGTATTCCGAGGGGTATGTCATCATGACGGAGGAGGAGAAGAAGCTCGCTCGCCTTAAGTAGAGGTTTGTAGCGAACGCCGACATCGACGACCAAGCTCTCCACATATTGGGTTTCACACGGGACACCGGTGCAATTCTCTAGCGGAGTGTCGGCAAACACCCACAAGGAATTCGCCTAGGAAATTTTCATGACCATGGCGTATACCCTTGATGAAGGAGTGCTTGAGTCTCTCATTCCGTTGGAGGGAGCCCACAAGTGGAGAAGAAGGAAGACACCGTCGGAAGGGTAACCTTGATCAACGATGCTATTTCTAGCACTTGATGGGGTAATCTCCTTTCATCCATGGGTTGCATTCGGTCTTGAGATGTAATCGAACTTTGTTGGATTATCTATCTATCATCTTGTGCTGAAAATACTTTAATGCTTAAGGCTAGCAACCATGCCATAAAGGGAGTAGGGCTCCAATGCTTCCTTGGATCCATTCAACACAAACCCCGATAGATCGATTGGTTTTCATGTTCGAAACGATTGCATGTCTAGTATCGTAGACCCATGGGCGAGTGTCTCCTATTTTCAAAAGGGAGCTCCGGAACAAGTATGTGCATTAAGGCACATGGGAAGGTTTTTGGAGTATGATCACGGGAAGAGACCATCAACGAAGAAATACTATCCGAACCCCATCATCCAAGTGTGTCACTTTTGTGCAAGTGGATTTTTGGGGAGAATAAGAGAGACATAGATAACCAACACGGAGTTGAATTGGATTTACTCGCAGCCAATCAACCCTACTCACCTATGATCAACCGGTGGTGTTGTGGCAACATCGGATTCGGGAGATCGGGTTGTTACCTCTCCATGTTGACTATCTCTTTAAAACCGGGTATTACAAGGAACCCGAATCATCTCCTACCCGGACTTCCCTAGGAATATATGAAGAAAGGAAGATGAGAGAGGAGGCTTCCAAGTGGCCTAGGTAAATTTGCCCCTTCCGGATTGAAGATTAAGACTTTTCTTAAGGGGAAGAAGATCGGTTAGAGGAAGGACTTCTTGTGCCGGCGAAGAAAAAAAAAAATAATAATAAAAGAAAAGAATTATAGGAGAAGGATCTTCTATGGCCCAAGAAGGAGGTGCACAACAAAATTATGTTCCACCATTCGGAGAAATTCCGGCATCGCCAAATCACTACGGTGGTGTACCAATGCAAGCATGGGGGAGTGGTGCAGCCATACCCCCACCATTTTTGCGGTGCCCAACGTAGTCTTTGCGGAGCCATATGCACATCTTCCTCAACCACAACAAAATGTGGCCACCATTGGAGGATACGCTGCAAGGATCATGCAAATTATTGCAGCCATCCAAACCAATGCAAACCAAATGGGTGAAGGAAATGCAAACGTCGCTTATATGCTTGGACACCTTCACCTAGCACCATCGGACAATTCATAGGAGGAGTGGTGCATTCCTATTACAAGTAAGGGTACAACAACCAAGACTTTCAATATCAACCACCGGCGGAAGATTAGAGAGAGGAGGAGCTTCGGTTATCTTTCCTTTACCCCCTTTTCTTTAATTTTCAGCTTGTATGCGCCTATGTTTGCGTAGTATTTTCAGTTTTGCTTTAATTTTCAGTTTTTAGTTTAATTTTCAGCATGTATCTTAGTTTTTATTTTCATCATGAATAATGTCACCACCAAGTTTTTACCTTTGGTAAAGTTACAAAGTTTGTGCCATGATGATATATGATTATAATTGCCGCTTTGTTTATCTTTGTAATTGATTTATGCATGTTTAACCTAGTGCTCTCTTAAAAATACAGATCTGAATTTATTTAAATACTAGCTTAATTTTCAGCGGAGGTTATGATTAAAACAAAGACCCATAGTGTTTTATGTGCTCTCAAGTTATGAATAGATTGAAGATGTCTTTTATGCTCAAAAATATTGCTAACCTTGTCACAAATATCACTTGTGTGTTGCTCTACCTATCCAAAGCCTTATATATATTTGAGTGCATAAACCTTAGTGTACAAGATTTATTTTTGAGTGAGTTATTGCAGGCCATGATTTCTCTGGCCCGAGACTAAGAAGCTGGTCATTCCGTTTTTGCGTATCTATCTTTTTGCTAGCCTTTTATCCGTGCATTGTGTACCCCCACATCGGTGGTCTCACAAACTTCGCCGGATGTCCATCCTTAAACCAAATATCATTTTTTGTGATTACCTCCTTGACCACAACCTATCATTGAGAATGGATCATCAATTCAAGGAAGATCGCAAGACGGTGCCAACGTTGAAGATTTCAAGTATCTCTCCAAGGAAAATATCTCCGTACCTACCTTATTTTTCGCCTCTTTGCTCGAGGACGAGCAACGTCTAAGCATGGGGGAGGAGGTAGGTACGGTGCTGCCTTAGAGTTCAAAAGGGAGTATTTTAAAAAATATATATATATAATGATGAAAGAAAAAATTCGGCGATGTACATGACTTCCAAGGTGAAGAAAGAAAAAATATATATATACAAGAAAGAAAGAAAAGAATGAGAAATATAAGAAAGAGAAGAAAAAAAAATATATTTGTGCGTAAAATGAACTCCCCGGTTCTCTAAGAGTGCATTCAAGGCTTCAAGATAAAAAGATCCATTCTCATTTTCCAACCATGTGCAATCCGATAACGAGGACTTCTTTTGTGCCTCGGGATCACTCTCTCGCCATTTGCACATGTCCACCTATCTAAAAGTGTGTGTATTTTTCTCTTTCCCCTCCTTGATTTAACATTATTTTCCAATGACCTTTTTGACGAGTCTCGGTAAGACCATGAGAAGCTTGTCTTGTTATGACAACACCTCATTTATAAATTCTTGTTAGGACTAAACTTTCCCAAAAGCTCCATATAAAGCCTACCACATATATATGAGAGGGAAAGGAGTAGAATATATAGGCTTGAGAGACAAGTGAGATGAGAGTTTATGAGCAATACATGAGATGATTTAAATTTGTGAATTTGGTTTAGCTTTTCTTATCTCGTTCTTCATTTCAAAAATTCGAGATCCATTTAAAACTTTGTGAGCATGTTAATACTTGTGGGATAAGCTTAATAAGAATCTACCCTCCGTAGAGATGAAGGCTAGTACATTATGGAACTTTAATGAATTAAAATTTTGAGAGCATTATGTTTTCTCATGTGTAATCAAGTGCAAAGTTTAAACATTGTTTAGCAAATGATGATATCCATCGAAGGCTTACTCGAGGACGAGCAAGGTTTAAGCATGGGGGAGATGTTGACGGTGAAAATCCGTCAACCTAGCCATGAGTTTACCTTCGGTGTTGGCATGAGTTTTATACCTTATCCATTGGTACTAACCCCCGTGGTATAACAAGTTCACGTGTGCATGTCGGTTTTGGAGTTTAATGTTTATGCGGGGTTTTAGTGTTGAATGCAAGACTTTCGGGATAAGTTCATCAAGCACCTCATGACAAGACCTTGAAGTCCCGAACAAGTCATGCAATGAAGCAAAATTAACTCCAAGAAGCCGGGGACTCGATCCGAGAAGACGACAAACTCCGGGGCCCGACCGGAAAGTGCCGAATCTTGCAAGACAAGGAGTTGAGTCCAATTCGGAGAGAAACCGACGACATGGACCTACATGCGAAGGGGGAAACATCCGGAAGCAAGGGAACCGACGTGGGACAAAGGAGCCCACGGGGCCGGGGCCAAAATGGGCCCGGCCGCCGGCCCGGGGCCGGTCGGCCCGAGGCCCATTTTGGGCCCAAACGTGCTCTCCTTTGCCCTAGCCGCCAATCGGGCTATTTATAGTCCCCTGACCGAGAGCCACGGGGGGAAGATTTCGTCTTCGGCCGCCGAGGAGCAGAGAAGAGAGGGACACCATGTCGGAGAGGAGAGGGTCGAGCTAGTTGACTAGGGTTTCCCTAGCCGACGTGGGAACCTTGCATGGAAGACCACGTCGGAGTTCCCGAGCTAGAAGCAAGATCAAGGAAGGATCCCGGTGGTGATCTTGTGTATGTATCATTGTCATAGTTGAATTATCAAGTTGAATCTTTTCTTAGCGATCAAGTGTTTCCTCGAAGATTTCGTTTTTCGATCGGCTTTGCTTATTCCAATTCTATTCGCGCGATAGATTACATAGGGTGTTCTTGTAGCCGCGGTGGCTAGAGGTACACGCCGGATCTTCCGAAAGAATCTCGACTTGTCTTTTGACTCGCCCTAAGCTCCCCGCATGAATAGGGATACGTTGTGACGAACGGGGGTCTCGAAAGGCGGATGTTTTCGGATTTGGACGGGAAACCACGATTTAAAGAGGCTTCTATTAAGATTCGATTTGCTACTTCTTCGCTTGCTTGGAACTTCAACAAAAGGCTTACCCCGATCCCTCTAGATCGGTTTATCTACCCAATCTTACTTTGTTTTCTCCGGTCTTTAGTAGATTAGATTTGTTTCATGTCTTTTACTTAGATGCATTAGGTCTTTTATCGAAGATTGAAGTTACTTGGCTTTAATAGATTAAGTCTTGCGTCACACATTTGTTCCACGGATTCGATACCTTGGGTTCACCACTCGAGGGAAGAAGGGTCCCTTGACTACGACGGGAGACTTGTACGCTTGCGAGTCACGAACGAACTTTGATACAAACATTAACCGTCAACGAGAGGGAATGGAGTAGAATAAATAGGCTTGAGAGACAAGATGAGATGAGAGTTCATGAGTGTCGGGGACCGCCCTAGGGGTCCCCTCAAACGATGGGGGAACCCTCACTTAAATTCCTGCATCAAATGAACTGGGCCTAACCATGCAGGGAACTAACCATGCAGGACGTGGCCCACGCAGCAGGACTTCGGAGGCCCCGCCAAGATAGCCCGACCGCGAGACCCCTCGAGCAGGCCCCGCCCGCCCCGAGGGTACGCTCCTCCTCGAACGGGCTCCGCCCCCGCTCGAGGGGCAACCCCCTCCTCGAACGGTTCCGCCCCTTTCGGGGGGCGACCCTTCCCTCGAGCGGTCCCGCCCCGCTCGAGGGCCCGCTCCCCCTCGAGCGGTGCCTCGCCCTCGCTCGAGGGTTCGCTCCACCCCTCGGCGGGGGCCCGCCACGCTCACGGGCGCCCCCGCACGCGTGCGCCGGCCCCGTACTTGGGCATTTAACGCCCGACGCCGCGGGACGCGCGCCATCATGCGCCGGGGCTCACGCCCCCGTGCCGCCGCACCAACTCCCCGGGGAGGAGCCCATCCCCGCCACCGTGGGATGGACCGTGCGGTACGGCCGGTGTCGTCCCGTGACACCGTGCGCACGCCGCCGTACGGCTAACGCGCCCGACCCTCGAAAGGGGGCCGGGCGCACCCTCGATTCCACTTTCCCGTGACCTTGCGGGTTAGGTAAGGGGCGCTAGGCCGGTGGGTGGCCATCCCGCCACCGTAACGCGCGCGGCCGCCGTACCCACGCGCGCGGGCGCACGCCCCCGACTCCGCGCGCACGCCCGAACACCGCAAAGCAACCACTCCACCACCGCGAGCTCATTGGGAAGGAACGCCGTTCGCCCGCTCCCCGTACCCCGTACCGGCCATCATCGCATCTCCCTCGAAGCCTATCAGGGGGCGCCATCGCCATCTGCCGCCTCCTACCCTCGAACCGCCACTGTTCGGGTACAAGGTAGGCCATCATGGCCGGATCGCAGCGAAGATCGACCGACGGCCGCCCACTCTACACCATAGCGCGACGTGCTCCCTCACGTAGCTAGGCGGCGCGCGCGTGCATGTAACTCGCCGCCCCCTTGGCCTATAAAAGGGGAGGCGAGCCCCCAGCCGCGGGGGGGAGGCAGAGGAGGACGAGTTCGGACGAACCCGGAAGAACACGGCCGCACCGTGCACTCACTCTCTTATTCTCCCACAATATCTTCGCCTACTCACCGGGGACTTGGGAGCCACGCTTCCTCTCCCGCCTTGCTTGTATTTGCCCCACTACAAGCACCCCGTGCCGAGCAATATAGTGCCACGAGCACACCACCGCCGGACGTACGGCCCCCTCGGCGGGAACCAGGGATAAATCCTTGTGTCATTTGTTGCTTAGCATCGACCATCGAGGGATAGACCTAGGCGTTATCTACCGGTTAGTGTCGGGACCATATTCCGCACCGACGCTGGCGCCCACCGTGGGGCAAACGAGCGCCTAAGGTCATTTCGCCAACTCCCTCCATGGTGATTCGCACCGAGTACCGTAGCACCCGCTACAACATGGGTAGCTCGTACCCCCTTCCGGCCGGGTTCGAGATCCGCTTCGGGGACTTGAACTTCCGTGCCACGGGGAATGGCTATCTCATGCGCCTCACCAACCGTGAGGAGCTACGCGCGCGCGCGGGAGGCCGGGTCCGCCCCGGTCACCGCCGCGCGCACGACACGGCGCAGCACCCGCAGTACCTGATGCCGCGGGACCGTCGACACCGCGACGCCGTCGTCGCTCGGGCCGCGCTCGCGTCGGGCGCGGTCCGAGCGGCGGCAGCCGAGCGCACCGCCGCCCAACGCGGTGCGTCCACCGTCACGACGACCGCCACCGCCCCCGGCGGGACCGCGTGCGGTCTCCCCGACCACGCGTCCCCATCGGGCTGCGTGGCGCAACTACGGCCTACAACGCCAACGTCAACACTACAATGCGCAGGGTTCCGCCTGGTCGTCACGTCTTCGTCGCCAGGAACCCCGGCACTTCAGCAGCGGACGAGTCGTCCCTGGGCTCCGTCGACACGATGCCACCCGCCAGCCGCCATGGGTACGCGGAGTGGGACTTCCTCCGGTGTGCCGACCCGGGCCGCGTTCGGGCGTTTCCTCGACGCCACGGACCATCGGTTCGGGCCGGCTCCGACGACTCCAAAGACCGGGAGCTACGACCCCACGCGGGAATGCTGCGCCGTCATCACCAACGACCCGGCCAACGCCGCCGGTGCGGCGGCGCCGGAGATGGGGAGGTCACGCCGCCCCCCGGATCGCCACGCGCCCGGCCGCGGGGCCAAGCGCCCCGCCCCGGGGCCGACGTCGACGCGCGCAAGCCGGCCCAAGCTCGCGAGCTCGAGGCCAAGCCGGCGCAGGAGTACGGACCGTGCGGCCGCTCCGCGCCTCGATGGCAGGAGAGGCCTCGCGCGCGCGCGAACGCGCGCGGGAGCTGGGCCGACAGGTCCGAGACCGCCTCAACCCCATCCCCAACGTCGACAACGCGGATACTCCGCCGCGGGCGAGCCAAAAGCTCATCGCCGCCGCCACACTGCTGCGCGCCATGCCGGCACCCTCGACCCCCGAGGCTCGAGACATGCACCGCGAGGTGCAGACCCTCCTTGAGCAAGCGGCCGTCCAGCAAGCCGAAAGCTCGGCCTCACGCATCCGCCAACAGGGGGACGCGCGGGGGTGATGATCCGGCACCGTGGGGCGAACCCTCGGTGCATGCGGGTCAACCCCGGCGACCGGGGACGCACGCCGGCCAAGGAACGCCTCCTCGACACACGCAGGGCGCTGGATGGTGACGCCCGCAACGTCATCAACGCCAGGCGCACCAGCAAGGCGGACGCGCGAGCGGCCGGGGGCTACCACCCCTCGAAGGGGTGGACGCTACGACGGGGGCGGTGAGGATCGCTCCCCAACGCCGAGCCCCCGGCACCCGCGTGTTCGGGCCGGGAGATCCGCACGGCGGCGTTCCCCCCCCGCCTTCCGTCGCCCCTCGACGATCATCAAATACAACGGGGAGACGGACCCTCGTGTTTGGCTCAACGATTACCGCCCGGCCCGTCGCCCGGGCGGGGCCACCAACGACGAAGTAATCATCCGCAACTTGCCCCCGCATCCGGGCGACGCGGCCCGGACATGGCTCGAGCACTTGCCCGCCACCGCATCCACAACCGGGACGATCCGGTCCACACCTTTGTGGGCAACTTCCGGGCACATACGTGCGCCCCGGAACTCCTCGGGATCCGCGCTCCCCGCACGCGGAGGCCGTGCGACCGCCGCGGGACTTCATACGGCGCTTCTCCAAGCGCCGCACGTAGCTCCCCGCCGTGGCACAATCCGAGATCGTGCACGCGTTCCTCGAGGGCACCACGTGCCGGACCTTGTGCGCGAGCCGGGACGCAGCCCGCCCACGGACTCGAACGAGCCGTTCGACATTGCCACCCGCCTTCGCCTCCGGGAGAGGAGGCCGTGGGGGGCAATTTTCGATGGCAAGAAGGGCAAGCGCTCCGAGGACACGCCCGCGGAGGGCGGCGGGTCCAAGGAGCCGCGCCGCAACGACAAGCGGGGCAAGAAGGGGAAGAAGCCGCGCCGCGAGGCGCGCGAGCAGGGGCGCAACGGCGGCAACGCCGAGGCCCTCGCCGTTGACCCGGCCGGCGGGGGCCCTCGACCGGCTCCTCGAGGCCCGGGGGTGTTCGACGACATGATGAAGAAGCCATGCCCCTACCACAAGACCCCCCGTGAATCACACTCTTGAGCAAGGCGACATGCTCAAGAAGTTCTATGGCCGTGCCGCCGCGAAGGAGGCCGAGGCCAAGAAGGATGGGGGCGACGGCGACGCGGTGGCTTCCCCGCTCGTCGAAAATGTGTTCCTCATTTTTGGGGGACCCACCGTCGACATGTCAACCCGGCGGCGCAAGAAGGAGCGGCACGAAGTCCTCGCCGCAGAGGGCACCTCCGCCTTTCTCAACCGGTCGAAGGATGCCATCACCTTTAGCCGGGATGATCACCCAAACCGCATCCCGAACCCGGCCGCATTTCCCCCGGTGGTCGATCCCATCATTGGGAACGCCGGTTTTCGAAGGTCCTTATGGACGGAGGCGTAGCCTCAATATCCTCTTCGCGCATACGTTGCGCCCGATGGGGATTGGGCCGGACCAGCCGCGGCCCGAAGCACGAAGCCGTTTCACCCGGCATCGCGCCCCGAAAGCAGAGTTCAACCCCTCGGGCGATCGACCGCCCGTCCGGTTTGGGACCCCCAAGAATTTCCGCAAGGAAACCCTCACATTCGAAGTGGTGGGATTCAAAGGGGCCTACCACGCCATCCTCGGCGACCATGCTATGCCAAGTTCATGGCGCTCCCCAACTACACGTACCCGAAGATGAAGATGCCGGTCCAAACGGCGTCATCACCGTCGGGTCATCGATCGAGCATGCATTCGACCGCGATGTCGAGTGCGTGGAACATGCGAGAGGCGCTAGCGCCGGATGAAGCGCCGGTAAACACGCTCGGAGAAGATGGTCAACGACGACCTCGGCCCCGCCACCAAGCACGTCGGCACGTTCGAGGCCGCCGAGCAAACCAAAGGGGTCCCTCTCGACCCATCGGCCCCCGAGGGCAAAGCATTGAGGGTCAGCACGACCCTCGATCCTAAATAGGAAGCGCGTGCTCGTCGACTTCCTCCGCGCCAACGCCGACGTTTTCGCGTGGAGCCCCTCGGACATGCCAGGCATTCCGAGGGAGGTCGCCGAGCACTCCCTTGATATCTCGCCTAATGCTCGCGCCGTTCGGCGGCGGGCCGCGCCGCTTCGACGAGGAACGGCGACGGGCGATCGGAGTGGAGCCGCGGAAGCTCCTCGAGGCCGGATTCATCAAGGAAGTGTTCCACCCGACATGGTTAGCTAATCCTCGTGCTTGTAAAAAAGAAAAATGGGAAGTGGAGGATGTGTATTGACTACACCCGGGCCTCAATAAAGCATGTCCAAAAGTTCCTTTTCCTTTGCCGCGCATAGATCGATCATTGATTCCACTGCCGGTGTGAACTACTCTGTTTCCTTGATGCCTATTCGGGATATCATCAAATAAAAATGAAGGAGTCCGACCAGCTCGCGACTTCGTTCATCACACCGTTCGGGACGTTCTGTTACGTCACGATGCCTTTTGGCCTCAGAAACGCGGGCGCAACATATCAGCGCTGCATGCAGCACGTTTTTGGGGACCATATCGGGCGGACGGTCGAGGCTTACGTAGACGACATCGTCGTCAAAACCAGGAAGGCGGACGACCTGGTCAGCAATCTTGGCATCGCATTCAGCTGCCTGCGGGCCAACGGGGTCAAGCTCAACCCCGAAAAATGTGTCTTTGGAGTGCCGCGGGGCATGCTCCTAGGATACATCGTCTCCCAGCGGGGGATCGAGGCCAACCCTGAAAAGGTCGCGGCCCTCGAGCGAATGGGTCCACCCGGGACCTCAAAGGAGTGCGAAAGTGTTAGGGGTGCCTCGCCGCCTTGAGCCGCTTCGTCTCGAGGCTCGGTGAGAAGGGCCTGCCCCTCTACCGCCTGCTCAAGAAGCACGAGCGCTTCTCTTGGACCGCCGAGGCCCAGGAAGCGCTCGACAAGCTGAAGGCATCGCTGACGCACGCCCCAATCCTTACGCCGCCGCGAGACGGCGAACCCCTCCAACTCTACGTGGCCGCGACCACCCAGGTGGTCAGCGCCGTGATCGTCGTGGAGCGCACGGAAGAAGGGCATGCCTTGCCCGTGCGAGGGCCGGTCTACTATATCGCCGAGGTCTGTCGGACACGAAGACGCGCTACCCCCGTGTCCCGGGAAGGCTCGTTGTATGCGGTGGTCCTCGCGCGGCGCAAGCTCCGCCACTACTTCGAGGCCCACCCGGTTACGCGTGGTCTCTTCCTTCCCGTTAGGAGAGATCATTCGCAACCCCGACGCGGCGAGCGGAGTGCCAAGTGGTCCGTGGAGTTGATGGGCGAAACGCTCGCCTACGCCCCGCGCAAGGCCATCAAATCACAAATCCTTGCCGATTTCGTCGCGGAGTGGACGGACACGCAGCTGCCGCCCCCTCAGATCCAAATAGAGTGCTGGACTCTGTTCTTCGACGGCTCGGTGATGAAGACAGGAGCGGGCGCGGGCCTGCTCTTCGTGTCACCCCTCGGGGAGCACATGCGCTACGCGGTGCGTCTCCATTTCCCCGCATCCAACAATATGGCGGAATACGAGGCCCTCCTCTGCGGCCTCAAGATCGCCATCGAGTTGGGCATCAAGCGCCTCGACGTGCGAGGGGATTCGCGGCTCGTGATCGACCAAGTCATGAAGAACGCGAGCGCCACGACGACAAGATGGAGGCCCTCCGTAAAGCCGTGCGGGCCCTCGAGGACAAATTTTACGGCATCGAGCTTAATCATGTACCCCGCGGTACAACGAAGAAGCGAGACGAGCCGGCAAAGATAGCGTCCGGCGGATCACCGTTCCCCCCGAACGTTTTCGCGCGCGACGTCGCGCGGCCCTCGGTAACCTTCGAGCCTTACCCCTCGAGCGACGACGGACCCTCGGGGGCTCCCTCGAATCCGGCGGGTGCGGACCCCATGGAAGAGGACCCCTCGAACGAGGCGTACGTACTCTCCCTTCTCGAGGGGTACGGCTCCCACGAGGGCCGTCGCAATGGACATCGAGCCGGCTCCCGTCCGGGCGGATCGGCGGGAGAAGTACATCGCCCGGATTGCTCGAGGGGAGCTCCCCGCGGGTCGGGCCACGGCCGGGCGTGTCGCCAGGGATGGCCAAGTCATTCACCTTCGTCGACGCGCGAGCGGCGCAAGCGCGCCGCGTCGGGCATCCTCCGGCCGATGTATACCAATCCCCGAGGGGCGCGAGCTCTGCGGGACATACACGCGGGAATGCGCGGCCACCACGCCGCGCCACGCACTCTCGTTGGCAACGCGTTCCGCCAGGGCTTCTATTGGCCTACCGCGGTCGCGGACGCCAACGAAATCGTGCGCACTTGCGAAGGGTGCCGGTTCTACGCCCGCAAGACCAACACCGCCGCTCACGCCTTACAAACAATCCCGTCACATGGCCGTTCGCCGTGTGGGGGTTGGACATCGTCGGGCCCCTGCGGAAGGCGCCCGGGGGCTTCACCCACCTGCTCGTCGCAATCGACAAGTTCTCCAAGTGGGTGGAGGTGCGCCCCATTACGAATTTGAGGGGCCGAGCGGGCGATTCGTTCTTCACCGACATCGTCTACCGCCTCGGAGTGCCAAACTCCATCATCACGGACAACGGGTCCCGAGTTCACGGGCGGAAGTTCTTGGAGTTCTGCGACAAGTTCCACATCCGAGTGGACTGGGCAGCTGTGGCGCACCCGCAGACTAACGGCCAAGTGGAACGTGCCAACGGCATGATTCTACAAGGCCTCAAACCCAGAATTTTCGACCAGCTCAACAAATCTGGCCGAAAATGGCTCCAAGAACTGCCAGCAGTCGTGTGGAGCCTAAGGACTACCCCAAGCAGAGCCACCGGGTTCACCCCGTTTTTCCTAGTCCATGGCGCGGAGGCCATCCTCCCCACGGATCTGGAATACGGTTCACCCAAAGTTCGGGGCTACAACGAGGACGCTAACCAGCGAGCCGCCGAGGACTCACTGGATCAGCTAGACGAAGTACGCCTCGTGGCGTTGATGCACTCCGCAAGGTATCAACGGTCCTACGACGCTACCAAGCGCGCAAGATACGTCGCGAGGATTTCGGCGAGGGGGATTTGGTCCTAAGGCTACGCCAAGACAACCGAGGGGCGCCACAAGCTATCGCCCCCATGGGGAGGGACCCTCCGTCGTGGTGAAGGTGCTCAAA
The DNA here is from genome assembly GCA_947561735.1 of Cenchrus americanus. Lineage (NCBI taxonomy): Eukaryota > Viridiplantae > Streptophyta > Magnoliopsida > Poales > Poaceae > Cenchrus > Cenchrus americanus. The sequence continues at coordinate 229,571,032 of OX387245.1, forward strand.
CCCCGGCACGTACAAGCTTGCCAACGAGGACGGCGAAGAACTCACCAACGCTTGGAACATCCAACAGCTACGTCGCTTTTACCCTTAGCTAGGATTTTCAAGTATTTTCCGTTGTAAAAACGCACGGCCAACACCCCAGTTGGTGTCACCCATGTAAATACTCCGAATCTAATAAAAGGGCAACTCGGCTTTCCCCTGAAACCCAAGTTACCCTCGGGGGCTACTGCGGGGGGGCACCCCCCCCAAATGGTCCCATTTTTTCGTGCAAAAAACGTAATAACACGCGCTAGGTTTGTTTCCTACTTCAACCACGAGCCACGATTTGAACGGGCGTGGCGGCACGGCGGAAGGAGCGCGCGAGCGAGAGCCGGCCCTACGCGCGTGGCTACGGCCCGTCTCTCTCGCCTCCAACCCGGCGGGCCCCTGCGAAAGGCGGACTTCCCTAACTAGAATCTACTCGGGGAAGAAGAAGAAGCAAAAAGCGCAATAAGCAAGTGATTTCATTTACAAGCCGACCATGTTCACGAAACTACTTGTTTATTTACAAGAGGCCACGAGGCCGAGTTCGATACACACAAACAAAAACGGGCCTAGCGCCCGGATGGCTTTCGAGGTAGAGGGAGCGGCGGCGTCGGCGGCGTCGGGAAGAGGAATTCCTCGAAGGCCTCGGCGGCGTTCCGGCGGCGTCGGCAACAAGCGCGTCCGCGCGCGCTCCATGGCCACCTCGTCCTCGACGCCCACGGGCACGATGTGGCCTTCCGCCACCGCCTCGAGGTTGACCTCGTAGTGGGGATCGCACCACTCCGAGGGCCTTGCACGCCCGGGTGCAACGCCGGCGCACCCGCTCCGTGACGTGGCCACCGAGAGCGCGCGGGCGGGCGGCCGGCCGAGCTGCCGGCCGGACATCGCCTTCCTCGACGACGTGACGAGGTCTCGAGGGCCGCGTCCGCCGCTCTCGCGGCTCTGCTCGGAGGAGTTGTAGGAGGCTGCGGGGGCCTCGGCCGCCCAGCGAGCGTGCCCCAAAGGCTGTGCGCGGAGCACGGAAGCGACAAGACGACAAGAAATCGAGAAGGGGGAAACGAACCCTCTAAAAGCAAAAACTAACAAGCGAGGGTCGGACGGTAACTTACCCTCGACTTGCCTCTTCTCCGGATCGAGGTCGCGGCGCGCGGACTCGAGCGCCGGCTCCGAGATCTTTGGACGGTCTCGCCTTGCTCGACGAGGGCCATCTCTTGGGCGGCATTGCGATGCGGCGCCGGCGCCTCATCCTCAACCTCGGAGAATGCGGCGTTCCGCTCCTCCGGCGACCTCTCCGCCGTCTCGCGCGCGACGCGTTCCGCTCCGGCGCCGTCGGGGCGTCACCAAGGGCGGCCTGCTCTGCCGAAGCCGCCCCTCGGCCCCGGCGGGCGATGCGCTCTCGCTGGAGCGCGCCCCTCGACGGCGACGAGAGCGCGGCCCTTCCGTCGAGGGCGGCCTTCGGGTCATCGGCCTCCTTGGCGCGGTTGCTCCCGACCGCGCGCGCCGCCTCCTCGCCCCCGACGCGCTGCGCGCTCGGGCCCCCTCGAGCGACGTGCGGAGCTCCCCGGTCTCGGCGCGGCGGTGGCCACCCTCCGCCTCCCGGGTGGCGGCCAACGTCCGCGTCTTCTCCGTGTCCTCGCGCGCGTTCCACGGCGCCTCGTCACGATCGACGAGGGCTGCGCGGATCCGCCGAGGCTCGGGTCACGCGCCGCGTCCTCGCCCGAGCTCTCTCGGGAAGCACGTCGCACCACGCCATCGCCGGTACACCGGCCCACTGTCCGGCGTTCGAGGGCATCCGCAAGCGCGTCGTAAGCGGCCGCATCGCTCCCGGTGCCGGGCGGGCCTCGGCGTTCACCCGGTCGAACGCGCTATACCTTCGCGAGCGCGGCGCTCGAGCTCCCGGCACAACACACATCGAATCCGTAAGCGCCAAAGTTTCCGAGTGCGGCACGCGAAAACGAAAAAAGGAAGGGAAACGAGCAACCGTGGCTCACCCCCGGAAGACGGTCCGGGCGGGCCGCCGTGGACCCGCGGCGCTTCGTTCAACGCGCGGTTGAGCGTGGCGCCATGGCCCGGGAGCTCGCCCCCGAGCTCTGCTCCCCGAGCGTCCGCAAACGCCGGGGGGATCCTCCGGCCCCCCCCCCGGGCGGGGCGGCGGCGCGGGGAGGACGAGGCCTCGGCATCGTGCCCTCGGCCCCCGCCGTCATGCGACCCTCGTGCCGCTTCACGAGGGCCCCCTCCCCCGGGGCTCGGGGGGAGTTCGCGGGCCGGCCGGCCCACCGGGTTCCACCCGGGCGGCGGGGAGTCATCCGAGAGCTCCACCACCTCCGCACGGGGCCGCCGGGCGGCGGAGCCACCGCGCGCGCCTCCGCCCGGCGCCTCCACTCGCGCCTCGCGACCACGGGCGCCCGTCGTGGCGCCGTGGCCGCCACCACCGTCCGCGCCGCCACATCCGCGGGCGCTCCCGCGAGGCTGCGCCGCTCCGCCTCCTCCGTAGTGGCCGCCACCGCGGCGGCACCTCCACCGTAGCCACCGCCGCGGCCTGCGCCTCCGTGGCGGCCGGCGCCGGTCGCCCCCCGACAACCTCCGGGCCGCGCCGCGGCGGGTTGATCCGCCGGCCGGGCCGAGAGGCCTCGGCCGGGCCTTGCGGCTCGTGCCGCCGCCGCGCCGTTCCCCGGCGCGACCCCCTCGACGAGCGCCGCCGGGTGGGGATCGGCGCGTCCGGTCCTCGGCACCTTGGCCGGTGCAAGAGGAGGAACGGTCGGCACCGCCCTGCGCAATCACGAACGGAGAGTTAGAACATCTAACCACCAGCACACCAAAGCCACACGGAGGAAGGCAAGGCTACGTACCTCGCGGAGGAAAAGGCCGCTTCCTTTTCCTCGAGGCCTCGGACGGGGGCCGGCGTAGCGGTCGCGCCGACGCAGCGCCTCCTGATGGCGCCGCCGCACGCGCGGGCACGCCGCCCCGTGCGCGGGCGCACCCGACGCCGCACCCCCCCGGCGGGCGCCACGGTGCGCGGGGGCACGCTTGTCCCGCGCGCGGGCACGCCTCCGACGCGCCCCTCGACGACGACGGCGCTCGCGCGGACGCACTCCCCCGCGTGCGGGCACGCTCGACGCGCGCGCGGCACGTCCGCGCGCGCGCCTCGCGCGGCGCGCGCCGGCACCCCGCGCGCGTGCCGCCCCCCGCCGACGACCGCCGGCGGCGGACGCGCGCGCGCCGCCCGGACGAAGCCGCCCCGACGCCGGCGCGAGATCCGGTCGGCGGGCGCGGCGCCACGTGCGAGGGGCCCTCCCCCCCTCGGGGCTCTTCCTCTTCGTCCCGATCCGAGGACGAGGGCTCCTCGATGTCGGGGGAGGAGAGCCCCGGCTCCTCCCGCCTGCGGTACTCGGCGGACCGTGCGTCGCGACGCGCTCGGCGCCGCCTTGCGTGCTCCCTCCGCCGCGCCGCCCCGCTCTCGTCGCTCCCGGCCGCGCCGCCGGCCGAGCGCACGGGAGTCGGGGGTGGGTGGAACGGACTTGGCGATGCGTGCCGCACCGGCTGCGCACGAGAGCAACGGCGGCACATCGGGGAACGGAATCGAGAACGAGGGCCAAAACGAGTAGAAAACCACACTCACCAACGGGCCGGTGGGAAGCATCTCGATATCCCCACGGGGTCCCGACCCGCGAGCCGCGGCGTCGGGTGTCGACGGCGCTCGCGCCGGGGTGGCGCGCGTACGGCCGCTCCGGCGGCGTCGGGAGCATCCGCGACCTCGCCGAGTCGACGGGGGTTGGCCGCCTCCGTCATCTCGAAGATGCGGAAGCGGCCTCTCCATCAACGGCACGATTCGCCGGTGATGAAGGAAGGCGAGGACGCCCATCGCGTTGAGCCCTTCCCTCGCCGGCCGGCAGGGCGGCGAGGACGGACTCTCTGGCGCGCCGGTGGTTGGCCGTAGGCAACCGTAGCCCCGGCCAGTCGGCCTCTCTCGAACACCCGCCGCTGTAGGGAGGGGAGGCCGGGGCTCGGCGTTGCGCGGATAAAACCATCCCCGCTCCCGGCCCGGCGTTGTTCGTCGTCATGGTGCAGGGGATGCACAAGTTCTTGAGCCGCCCGCCGCGGGGTGGCGACATCCGCCGGCGCGCACCGCGCGCGGGTCCTCGGCTCGACGTGGGGGCTGCGTGATCGGCTCCGCGGAAGAGGTGTACCCGGAGCTCCCAATTGACGGGATCCCCCGAGGTACCCTTCGCGGACGCCCACGAATGTGGCCGCTGCGAGATAGCGTTGGGGGGCGAAGTTGTGCGGCTCCACCCCGTAGTGGTAGCCCCTCGCCCGCCTGAACGTGCTCGCGGGCGCGTTGAAGCCGCGCTCGTGGTAGCGGAGAAAGCTCACCACGTAACCCTCGGCGGATTGGGCTCGTGGTGCGACGCCGGCGGCACGATCCACTCCGCGGGGCGCCCTTCTTCGTTGGCGGGGCGGCGGCGGCGACCGCTTCGCCCGAGGCGAGCGGGTCACGGTCGACTTCTCCCGGGCGTACGGCTCCGGGACCCGATCGGAGGGCGAGGCGGCGCCATGAGGGGAGGGACGAACGAGTACGAAGGTGGAGGACGAGGAAACGAGGAGAAAGCTCTAAGCAAGCGAGCCGGCGCGACCGGCAAGGGTGAGGACGAAGGCGAAGGCGGAGGACTAAAACGGTGAGGAGCCAAGGTAAAAACCGCCGCCTACTCCTTCCCGCGGTTTATAGGCAACGGGCGAGTTCTCCCGGAGCGGACGCCCCGCCGGCATTCGCTTGCGGGAATCTTTCGTCGCGTCGGCAAGCGGGCCCCACCACGGCCGCGACGGCCTCTAACTGCTCGGGGGCGGGTCATCATTACGGCGAGGCCGAGCGGCAACCGAGGTGACCCCGTCACATCCGCCGGCTAGCGCCGCCCACTACGCGCGCGCGCGCCCCGCGGCGCCTAAAAAGCGCGCCCCGGCCGTCGCAAAAGCCGCGGCCACGACCGCAAGGCACTTAAATGCCGGGCCCCTTGCCAAGCAGGAGAGCCCTCGAGCGAGGCGAATCCTCGGCTCGAGACAAGGGTGACCCTCGATGGGATATCGGCGTGAGAAGGTCGCCGGGACTCGCTCGATGTAGAGCGGGGGCCACGCGAGCACCCATGCCACGTAGTACCCTCGAGCGGCATGACCCCCAACTCGAAACGGGCGACCCTCGATGGGATATCGGCGTGAGAAGGTCGCGCGGGACTGCTCGACGTAGAGCGAGGCCACCGCGGGGCACCCATGCCACGTAGTACCCTCGGCGGCATGACCCCCAACTCGAAACAAGGCGACCCTCGATGGGATATCGGCGTGAGAAGGTCGCCGGGACTTGCTCGGTGTAGAGCGAGCACCGCGGGCACCCATGCCACGTAGGACCCTCGGCGGCATGACCCCCAGCTCGGGAGACGATGTCGACCCCCGGTAAAGAAGGCACGCGCATAAGAGGATCGCCCGGAGTCACGCTTGAAATAGAGCGACACGAAAGCACTCATACGCGCCATGCCACCAACCGGCACCTCGAGGGTCGGCACGCCCGGACCCCTCGGCCGCCGCAAACGCGAAAAGACGGGGCTGGCCTAGGCACGGCCCCACGGCCTTGCGATCGAGAGGTTCGAAGCGACCCTCGACGGGTTCGAACGGCGCCCCGCATCACGAGTTAGGGACGACGAGGGCACGCGCATTCGAGCCGTTCCTCGAGCCCGTCGGCTCGAGGGTGCCCATGTCGGGTTCGAGAGGCCGGCGAGGGCGGCTAGCCGGGGGATCCCACCGAGGAGAGCTTCGCGCCCTGGGTCCCTGGCGAACGGGACGGGGCCCCACCTAGCAAACCCACGCAAGCGCTTCCATGGACGTGTCTCCGGACCGCGCGGCCTACCCTTATCGAACGGGGGCATGGACGTCCACCCCGAACCACCCGCTGGCGGCTCGAAGAGGAATCCGCGATTCGCGACCCGCTCGATGGGAGTCGTGGAAACCTCACCTCCGACCCGCGGAGGGGCGGCGAGGGCGTGATAAAAAACAAGTCGTCGAGGGCTCGACCGATCGCCTCGAATGGGCCAAGGCTCGGGGCTTGGCCTTGCGGCTACACCTCCTTGGAATTGCACCCGCCGGGAACGGTGACGGGGGAGCGTGCACCCCCGATGCCGGCCGAGGAAATACCGCCGATGCCGGTTGGCATATGTGCCCCGCCTTTCGGCCGAATGCTCGCGGTTAACCCCTGCCCGGAGAGGCCCACACTCTGCAGGGCTTCCGGGGAGCTAGAGACCGCGGGTCCCCGCGCGCGGCCCCACGGAGAGCCGTTCGCAAACAAGGAGGGAAGAACGTCCTATCGATGGGTTCCGGCATACCGCGGGAGCCTCGATGGCAAACCCCGCGGTGCTCGGGGGCTGCGTCGGGGACCGCCCTTGGGGGTCCCCTCAAACGATGGGGGAACCTCACTTAAATTCTGCATCAAATGAGCGCAGGCACTAACCATGCGGGGAACTAACCATGCGGGACGTGGCCCACGCGGGGACTTCGGAGGCCCCGCCAAGATAGCCGGACCGGCGAGACCCCTCGAGCGCCCCCGCCTCGCCGAGGGTGCGCTCCTCCTCGAACGGGCTCCGCCCCGCTCGAGGGGCAACCCCCTCCTCGAACCGGTTCGCCTCCCCGGGGGCGACCCTTCCCTCGGCGGTCCGCCCGCTCGAGGGCCCGCTCCCCCTCGGGCGGGCTTCGCCTCGCTCGAGGGTTCGCTCCACCCTCGGCGGGGCCCGCCACGCTCACGGGGCGCCCGCCCGCGTGCGCCGGCCCTGCTTGGGCATTTAACGCCACGACACCGCGGGACGGCGCCATCATGCGCCCGGGGCTCACGCCCGGTCGCCGCACCAACTCCCTGGGGAGGAGCCCATCCCCGCCCACCGTGGGATGGATGCTCGCGGACGGCGGTGTCGGTCTGGTGACACCGTGCGCACGCCGCCGTCGGCTAACGCGCCCGACCCTCGAAGGGGGCCGGGGCGCACCCCTCGATTCCACTTTCCCGTGACCTTGCGGGTTGGGTAAGGGGCGGCAGGCCGGTGGGTGGCCATCCCCGACCCGCGCGCGCGGCGCGGCGCCGGCCCACGCGCGCGAGGGGCGCACGCGACTCCGCGAGCGCACGCCCGAACCCGCAGCAACCACTCCACCACCGCGAGCTCGTTGGGAAGGAACGCCGGCCCGCTCCCCGTACCCCGTGCCGCCCATCATCGGCATCTCCCTCGAAGCCTATCGGGGCGCCATCGCCATCCGCCGCCTCCTACCCTCGAACCGCCCCCGTTCGGGTGCAAGGTAGGCCATCATGGCCGGATCGCGGCGAAGATCGACCGGACGGCCGCCCACTCTACACCATAGCGCGACGTGCTCCCTCACGTAGCTGGGCGGCGCGGCGTGCATGTAACTCGCCGCCCCCTTGGCCTATAAAAAGGGGAGGCGAGCCCCCCGCCGCGGGGGGCAGAGGAGGGACGAGTTCGGACGAACCGCGAAGAACACGGCGCACGTGCACTCACTCTCTTATTCTCCCACAATATCTTCAGCTACTCACCGGGGACTTGGGAGCCACGCTTCCTCTCCGCCTTCTTATGTGCCCCCACTACAAGCACCCCCGGTCTGCGAGCAATATAGTGCCAAGAGCACACCCACTTCATTGGACGTACGGCCCCCTCGGCGGGAACCGGGATAAATCTTGTGTCATTTGTTGCTTAGCATCGACCATCGAGGGATAGACCTAGGCGTTATCTATTGGTTAGTGTCTGGACCATTACGTAAACAATATCACGTAAGGAAAAGCGGGGAGATTATCGCAGTTTACGCTTAATCCAGAAACGAAGGCATCATACTTCATGGTGTAGTCGACCTGGGGTTGCGTACGCCTAGCACTCCACAACATCTTCACATCATCTTCATGCGCAACTTCCTCTTCGAGCAACATTGTTTATAGCAAGGGTGAGCACTTGTCGTACTCAAGAAATGTGAGGAAAGGATGAATGCAAAAGATTTATAGTGGACTACCGTTACATTTAGCATTTTAGTTGGTCCAATTTTATTAAGCAACTATTTACTAGAAAGTATAAGTATATACCATCCCACAATTAAGCATAAAGATAAGAGAAACACCATAACCATATGCCTAAGATAACCGTAAACCACGATTTAAGTCCATCTTCAAGTTCGATTAATCATGTTAGGGGTCCAGCCGCTTCGACCGTGAGCACGACTAATCGATTAGTTTTACACTCTGCAGAGGTTGTACACTTTCACCACAAGCAGTGTAAAAGCTCCGAAGAACTTTGAACCCGACCATGCGATGTTGCGCAAGCACCATACCACACTACCGAGGTGTGGTTGCATAGGGACACTATGACCTTTACAAATGTTCCTTAGCAAGTTATGACCCAAAAGGTCCGATCGCTAGCAAGGTATAAAGTCCCCTAAAGGTGTCGATACCCCACCATAAAAAGAATAACTCACTCCAACCCCTCGCTAGGAGCGAGTCCATACCCCGCAAAGACCGCCGATCCCTTGTCCTTACTCGGTAAGATCACCCCAAGCTAAAGTTCCTAATTATTCAGCCAAGACCAAGGCCCGTTTAGTTCTTGTGGTTGTACTATTTTCCCCCGGGTGGTTCTCCATGTTCCGATTAAACATATGGTCTTGTATTAAGTAAACGTAGATATACAACATAAAGATAAAGCATGTTCATCATTAATGTTCATTATAACCACCATAACCTAAGTATAGCAACTAAGCATACTTACCCAATATAAAGATAAAACCCAGCTGACAAGGAATGATGACAAAGACTAAAGTAAACCTTAATAGACCCATCAATATTAATGCAAGGGATATGCAAGGTGATTAAATATAAAGTTATTGGGACAAAAGCACAAGGACACACTCGCTTTTTAACCAGAGATTAGTTGCTCGTAGTGTCTTCACTTCGTGCTCTTCAAAGCTCTCGAACCATGTTCCCTTCTACCCCCATCAACCATCAAGACAAGCATATGAAGCAAACAAACAAACACACTGAGAACAATACACCAATCAAAGAGAAGTGTTAAAAGAACGCACTATAGGATATGCTTGATTAGATGGATCACCAAAGAACGCAAAGTGTGCTCGGAAGGGAAAGGCTTGGTTAACTTTGAAGAGATTGTTGCGAAGATTGAGCAAGGACCGGAAAGATCACACCGAAATGGAGCTTGATAAAGAACGTCTAACGAACGTTTCATTTATGAACACAAAAACTATAAGCTTAGGTTCGTTTTAATTTTAGAAAAACATGTGTAAAGGATACTTCATAATGAAAATATCCAAAGTTGGAATTAATTCAAATTAAATTCTTATTTGAAGAAAACCGAGGTAAAACCTAATCAAGTTTTAGTTATGATATCCTGTTAATTCAATATTAAACAGTTAACATTTGGTTTATGAAAACCGAGATAAAGATCTAATTAACTTTTATGTACAAAACATGTTATAGAAACATTAATCAAATCAAATTTGCTTAGAAAAACGATGTATAGATCTATATTACTTTTATTTATAAAAGGCATGTATAACTAGACATTAATCAAAATTAATATTAATTTTATTTTTCAGAAAACAAAACATGTTGAAAACACACCACTAATGCATGCTTTACATTATTATGAACCTAACGCAACTTGAACTAGATTAAAACAGAGGGTAAAACGAAGATTTTACGAGATAAACAAGATTGAGGACCTATCCGCAATTAACTATAGACCGGGGCTGGCCGAGAAGAAACCTGAGACACAAGAAACAGTGCTCGTGAAAAGGATAAAACACAGGGTTAGATCTATAAAAGAGCGTGGGTGGGATTTATGTGTGAAAGTGGGATCTTTGGAGGGGGTTATCTGCAGATTGGTTGAGACACATAAAACCGTATCTAATCATTGCTGCAGTGCGCAGGCTATGTGCAAACCGCCATGTCTTCCTACCTTCGACGCAGCTTGCACAAAAAGTATGGAGGTCCCGGCTGCTTCGCCGCCGCCGATGATTGGAGCGGCCACGGCTCGCAGTAAAATAGGGGAATGAGAAGAGCAGATCGAGGAGAACTCAATGATGTGCTCACCAAGGTGGAAGACTCGACTCGTGATGGCCGGGAATCGACGGGGGAATCCCTGGGCCGGCGTCGTTCCTGCCCTCGCCATCGCGGCGTGCTTCGGCGGTCCGCAGGTCGAGGGAGCGTGCGGACACGCCGCCCTCGACCTCGCGCGAAGCCCTCGGTGCTGCTCGCTCGTCCGGGGAACTGACCCGGGAGGCGACGGGGAATTCGAAGAGGGGCGGCGGCGGCGTTGGACCTGGCGGCCGCCGGTCGCGTCTCCAAGGCAAGGGCGACGGCGAGTGACTCCTGCCACGCGTTCTCAGGAAGGAGGCGGCAGCCTTTATGCATGGGGCTCCGAGGCTCCCTTGGCACGCACGCCAAGGAGAGGCGCGCGGCGGCGCGCGACCGGCCGCGTCTTCGACATGCGGCCGCCTAGATGGGCTTCTAACTTGTCCGTGGTCGGGCCGGAGCGAGTTGGCCTGGCCCATGAGCTCCTGGCCCAATCCGTAGGATAGGTTTTCCTTTTTTTCTCCGAAATAGATTTTTCTAAGACAAAGAATTCCAGAGAAACCCGTTTAATTATTCATTTAAAGGACTAAAAATACCTGTAAAGTCCCAAAACTTTTGTGAAAATTCCTAGATGACATTGGGACATGATCTATCCAAATAAAGTATTTGGAGCTCATTAAAAATTTAGAGCCTTCTAATAAATAGAATTAGCTCATTGGAAATGAGAATAAATCCCAAAAAAAAGTCCTAAAATTCTCGAAGAGTTTGGATGCTCTCCTAAACGCATTTTTGAAACCTTTGCACTCAAGAAGCACCAAGATGCATCGCATGAATACAACACTCAAAATTTTTATTTGATTTGGAAAATCAAACAAGGATTTTTCCTATACTATATTTCCCGTAAACAAAATAAAATGTTGGAAAAATTTTAAAATTATGATAAAATCATTATTTAATTCTTTCTATTCACATCCCGAATTGGAAATTTCAGCAGTGTGACAGTATGTTGTCCCCGACGGGTCCCTCCCCGGCGTGATCTTAGGTTTTCTGGCGACGTTCCCCGGCCCAAGGCGGTTAGACCAGCCCCTGCTAGACCGGGCCCGTGCCGGGAACTTCGACGAGGTGATATCGACTCACCGCACGATCCAGCCGCACTCACATTCGA